>JAIXND010000685.1:1200000-2400000 GCA_023646645.1 Varanus salvator macromaculatus
AACTAGGAGACCTTGGGAGGCCCAACCTTATGATCATCTGATCATGAGAGACAAAACCCGGTTCTCTTCTTTTTCTGCTTGATGGAAGTAGAACATTGCTGAACTGTTGGCACTGATGAAAAAAATATTTATAAATTTATAATCTTCAGTAAGTTTACAAAAGTATGGAATCCATGAATATTTTCACACAGAACATTCATAGGGGAATCATACCTATAACATTACACTATATAACATTACACTATATACACTATATACATATACATACATACATACATACATATATATATATATATATATATATTTAGTTACCGAGGTGCACCGAGGGGGGAGGGATATATTGTTTATGGTTATAGTTTTATAGTTTTACTGTATTTTATTATTGTATTTTAAATTGTTGTAAGCCGCCCCGAGGCTTTGGTGCGATGGGGCGGCCTATAAATGTTTTAATAAATAAATAAATAAATAAATAAATAAATAAAGTCAGAACAGTTTCTTTTGATTTTTTTAATTATATCATTAAAATCAGTAAGTCTCAGTTTCTCATTTTCTATGCAGAGAATGCTTAGATCAGGCAACCAATCCTTGGACATAGGATAAAAACAATTATTTATCCTTTTTAGTCTTTTGACTCGGGAGGCAAGGATTATTTTGGCACTGTCCATCTTTTTGCAGAAGCCAAGGAAAAACAATGAAGTTCATTTATTGTGCCAAATTTTTTCACCACATCCACGAGTCCATTGCAGCTTGTCCAACTAGATTTCGTGAATGTTTGGCAAATGGAATAACCTTTGCAATCTTGCTCCTTTCCAGATTTTTTTTGCTGAACGCTGGAATACTTTCCAGCTATATTGACTGCATTACCATATGATGACAATGAAATATATTTCAAGTTCAATCTATTTACTGAAATCTAATGTAAATTCACTGAAGCAGTTCAGTAGCAGCTCAGCCATGCTTTCCTCCGTGTGAACTTTCAGCTCCAAAAAATGAATAAATAAATAAAAATTGGAAAGCGTTCAACTTGTAATCATCACTAGGAGATACAGCGACAGTTAAGTTGATCGACATGGGAAACAACCAGGGGTGAATCGACGGATTAACTAAAATGACCTGCCTGTTTGATGTCGCCCAAAATCTTCTCAAGCTTTACCAGCCGTCAACTGGCTGACCAGTTCTCACATGTGGTTTCGGCATATGCGCAATGCCTGTGATGCGTTTGATCATGAGGACCAGTAACTCTTCCTTATTTAAGAGTCCTGCTGGATCAGACGGAGGGTTCCTCTAATTCGTTAGGACGCGAGTGCCGCAGCATCCTACTACCCATGCTCCACAACAGGGGCCGGGGGGCCTCAGTCCCATGGTGTTGCGGGGGGGGGAGATAAAAACGGGGAGGGGGCGCGCTCCTCTCAGCCCTCCTGCAAAGGCAAAGCGCCTCTTCTTTGAGTGCACGGCTGGGCGGGGGGGGGTGGGCGGCTGTGCGCGCGCATCTCCCTCCAGGGTCTTCCTCCCGCCCCCCCCCGCGCTCTCAGGCTTGCATTTTGCCCCCCCCCCCGCTCCCCGGGATTCCCCGGGAACCCCGGAGGGAGACGCGGAGGCGCAAGGGCGATTTCCCTCCCGGAGGGGCGAAGGCGGGCGGGAGGCGAGGCTGGCCGGGGCTCGGCGGGCTCCTCCTCCCCCTCCTCCTCCTCGCCCCCATTTCCTTCCTCTCCAGGAGGAAAGAACCCTAAATAAAAAAACAAATACGTAGATCCCCCTCCCGTCCATCTTGCAAGGCCAAGCAGCGGCGACGTTCGCTTTCTGCGCCTCCCCAAGCAAATCTTATATTTTGCATTTTCGTCCTCCGGCTGGAGGGAGTCAATGCTCGGACGAAAGGAAGAACGGGATGGAAGAAGGACTCCGCTTGCCCCTAATCCCACTTTAGGGGGACTCCGGTTCACGTCTTTGCTCTGCCCCTCGTTCCCTGCAGGGATCCTTAAAGCAAAACGTCACCTTTTTCTTCCTCAAACAGTTATGTGGAGTCTAATGTATCAGGTCTTTCGGGAGTTGTGTTATATCCCCTCTACCCTGCTGGGTGTGCATTTTTCCTCTTCCCTTCCTGATCACTTTTCCTTGCGTGTTGTGCCTTTTTATCATTTTAACCTTGTCATGTTTGGCTGTAAACCATTCTGGAAGCCACTTGTGAGGAGGGCTGGTGAGTGAAATAAAAATAGTTTAAACAATTTAAATGCATTTTAATATGACCCATTTCTGGATGTTTGTATTCTTTTATCTATTTTAACTGTGAACTGTTCAGCAAGAACATGAAAAAGAATGGAAAGAGGGTAATTAACATGGTCAGAGACTGGGGAAAGGATTCAAAGTCTGGGACTGTTTCACATAGGAAAAAAAATTAAGGGAAGCCATAGATGACCTTCTATTTTATGAAATAGATGGAGATATGCAAAATTATGCATGATATGAAAGCGGTGAATAAGAAGACTTTTTCTCTCTGTCTCATAATACCAGAACCCATGAAGCTGATTGGTGGGAGATTTCGGACAGGTAAGGGAAGGACCTCTTCACGCATAATATAGTTAAATTCACTTCCATGAGATGTTGTGACAGCCACCAATCTGGATGGCCTAAAAGGGGAATTGGATGGATTCAGAAAAAAGATGGCTTATTTGTGACTACTAGTCCCAGTGGACTTTTATCTGGGCTCCAGGATGTCTGTCTGCCCCAGTTTCTGGGGAAGATGGGTAGGAGAGTGCTTTTGGACTCATAGCCTGCTTCTGAGTTTCCCATGGATGACCGACCAGGCACTCTGAACCAAATGCTAGACGGGATGAATTTTTGGTGTGATCTCACAGGATTCATCTTATATTTTTATGTCTAATCCCTGACCCAGACCTGCCAGTGAAAAACCAAACTTGAGCTAGGCCCTCTCTCTGTCTGACCCTAGCCCACCTCACAGGGTTGTTGTGGAATGAAGCAGAAACAGTATTTTTGGAGAGGGCAACATCATACAGTGAAAAGCTCTGTCCAGAAAAGGTTTGCATGTGGAATGACAATCCAAAGCAGCCCTCGCTTGCTCTTCCCAGAACCCTCCCTCAGATGCCCCCTGCCTTTTGTCCCCCATTACGGTTTGGGGGTTTGGGTACAGAACTTGCACTTGGGGGGGGTGTCCCATGCACCCCCATCTTTCAACCTTCTCTTTTTTAGCTCAGTGCAACTGTAGGGATCCCCTTCTTCCAAGCAAGCCAAGGCGTTGAGGGGCTTGCCAACTCCCCCTTGGGGAACCCCTGGCCAGTTCCTGCTACCACCCCTTCCCAGCTCCGCATTCACACAGAAAAGGGGCTGAGTAAGGCTGGGAAGCCTTGCATCCTAGGTCAAGCTCACTCCCTGTCCCCCCCCCAACCCCCTCTCTGCAGGAAACCTTCCCATGGCAGGAAGGGAGGGATGGCCTTTGCTCTGGAGGACCCTCCCTCCTGGACTTCCCTTCCTCTCTAGGAACTCCTCTTTTCTAGCTCATTTTAACCCTTCCAAGGCCAAACAGCAAAGGAGCTGATGAAGTCCTGGCCACCGTTCCCACCAGTTTAGGCCCCCTGAGATGCACCTGCGGGATTGACTTCCGAGGGCTGAAATAGGCATTACCTTAACTCCGTAGATAAATGGAGTGGGGAACCAGCTTTGACAGTGTGCTGTAGTGGTTAGAGACTGGGATCTGAAAGATCTGGGTTCTCATCCCCGCTTAGCCTCAAAGTTCACTGGGTGACTTTGGGCCAGTCGCTGACTCTCAGCCTGACCTACCTCAAAGGGCTGTTGTGAGGATCAAATGGAGAGGAGGAGAACAGCATGGAGGATGGGGTATACATGTAGTGAATAAATGTATCAGCTCATGGTGGGCATCCCAACATCTGGGGGCAACTGCCTGTGCACTCCTAAAGTGTCCAAGTGACAAGCCATGATGTCTGATGGCCTGACAAGCCATGATGGTTATTTGCCATCATTGGTCTGTTGTGTTGTCCAGACCCGGTTTTGTTATTTCACCATGGTTAGCTGGTCTCTAGAAACCTCAGCAAGACCAAACGGTTTGTTCTAAGGCTTCTCTGAAGCACCATGGTTTGTCATGTTGTCTGAACCCAGAATCATGGTTTCCACAAGGCTGGTATGCAACTGCCACAGAGTCCCCTGGAAAGAGTGGCAACGGCAGGAGCCACCCCAGCCATCCAGCCTCTATGCACTGACCTATGGAGAAGAATCAAGTGTCCCAGGCAAGCAGCAAGGCACCTTGGGCCTGAATTTCAGGCATGGTGGGATATGTGCCAACAGCTGGAGGACTGAGCAGGGAATACCATATTTTTTGCTCTATAAGACTCACTTCCCCCCCCCCCCTCAAAAGTAAGGGGAAATGTCTGTGCGTCTTATAGAGCGAATATGTGTGTGCAGTAAGTCTGTCAGATGTGCAGCCCATGGGGAAGTGATGGGGAATGTGCCTGGGATTATGTGCCCATTTGAGTCAGAATATTTTTTTTCTTGTTTTCCTCCTCTAAAAACTAGGTGCGTCTTATGGTCAGGAGCATGAAAAATGGTCATAGAGTGAAAAATACGGTAATGTCTGCATGCTGCCCATCCATACTGAAAGCACTGGAAGGTTCTCTGCCTCTGAACATAAAGTTCCATGTAGCCAACCTAGCAAAAGATGTATAGATGCATATAATGTAAGGCCATTAGCCTCGCCTCAGTTTTTTAATTTTCCCAGGAATTTCGGTTTCAGTCAGTGCAACAACTTCCTTCCAAAAAAAAGCAACTTCTGGACACTAACCAAACATATGTTTAAAAGACTTATGGTAGTGCCAGCAATTGGCCAAATTAGTCCCTTATGAAAGAGATCTGGCAGGGACCTATAGATGCAAAACAGAAGTTTTCACCAAGTAAGATGCAGACTAAACTCCATAGACAGGACCAGTAGATGCTCTAGTGGTGATCCACTGATTTGGCATTTTTGCGGAGGTTCCCACAGCGGTTTCTTAAATTCTCAAATGTGTCCATGAGTCCAAAAAGGTTGGGACCTTTGCTTTCCACAATGCCAGTTTTCAGGGAATGCCAGTCATTTTAAATGCAGCGATTCTTTCCTCCACTCTGCCATAACGGCAGTTACTTGTTTTAATTCCCTGTTTTTGGGCTCTGTTTGCCTCTTGGATGTTTACAAGTTATTTCTTTTCTTTTCAGGCAGCGATGAGTCTGGAGAACCAGGCAGGGTATTAATGGAAAGAGTCCAATATACAGAGGGAGAAGCGCAAGAATGAGAATGTGAAGTTGTTCTCCTAGGAGAAATAAATCAAATGCATTGTTACAGGAGGGAAAACTTGGCTCAATGTTACTGCACATGAGAAGAATGATTGTAAATCACAAGCTGAATATGAGTCAACAAGGCGATGTGGCTGCAAAAAGGACAAATGCTATTTTAGGTTGCATTAACAGAAGCATCACTTCCAAATCATGTGAAGGACTCATTCTCCTCCACTCAGCCCTGGTTGGGCCTCACCTGAAGTACTGTGTCCAGTTCTGGGTACCACAGTTTAAGAGAGGTGCAGGCAAGCTGGAAAGGGATCAGAGGAGGGCAAGGAGAATGATCCTGATCCGGGACCGAAAACAAAGCCTTGTGAGGAGAGAGTGAAAGAACTGGGCGTGTTTAGCCTCAAGAAGAGAAGATTGAAGGGAGATAGCGTAGTGTCTGAAAGGCTGCCACAGAGAGGAAGGCCAGGGTGTCTTCTTGATCATCCCAAAGTGCAGGACGTGGAATAATAGGCTCAAGCTGCGGGATGCTTGCTTCCGACTAGGTATCAGGAAAAATTCCCTAACTTTACAGCAACCCATGGCTCAGGGAGGTTGTGGGGTCTGTGACACTGGAGGCCATGCCACTCACTGGGTGGCTTTGGACTCATTAAGCTCTTCTTTTGAAGAGTCCAGTGGGTGACTGGGGGCCAATCAGCCAATCATAGCCTCTCATCCCAACCCACCTCACAGGGCTGTTGATGTGAGGATAAAATGGAGATATGTAACAAAGAGGAGGTAAGGAAGAAAATAAGAGACTCCTTATGCTTGGAGATAAGAAAAAAGAAGCTCAACGGCCCATAATCCTAGGGATGGGGCGGTGGGACAAGTGTGCCCATGGACCCAAAAAGATTGCCTATACCATCCTAACGGAACGTGTAGCATAATCGAGGTGTAACACCACTGGAGAGGTAATACATAACTGGTTATAGTTTCAATTTCTCTTCATCACAATCCAGCAATTAAGGCAGACTTTTCCAGTAGCTGTGAATGATAGGTGTTGCAGTCCAAGGCACCCAGAGAGCACCAAGCCAGGGAACACAGTTTTAGGGGGTGGTGCCCAAAGCTTAAACAGATTTGTTCTTGGATAATCACATGCCTAGCATTTATCAGGTAGCTTTGTGTACATTCTGCAAAGCTTTTGATACCAGTAATTAAAAAAAAACTGGCAAAACTGAGGTTGTCCTACCTTGGGCACATTGTGAGAAGGCAAGACTTCCTGGAGAAGACAATCATGCTAGGGAAGGTTGAAGGCAGAAGAAGGGGAAGACCAAATATGAGGTGGGTGGAATGCATAAACAGTCTTGCATTTAGAAGACTGAGCTGAGCTATCACGAATAGGCCATTTTGGAGGGCTTTCATTCATAAGGTCGCCCTGGGTCAAAGATGACTTGACAGCACAGCACAACAGCAGCAGCAGCTAATGAGGCTGATAAAATTGCCAATTCAGTTTTGCAACTGCCCGAAGTTTCACACATCCTCCACATGGGAACGCTGCAAATGATCATGCCAAAGGCTGTGTGAGGGAGGTCCCATCTGGTGCAGCATGCTGTTCCCACAGTGGTATCTAGTTGTCATAGCATCCTCCTGACCATACGCCACAGCAACTGCGGTACACAAGCATATGGCCTCTGGCACTGGAGGAAGCCTTTGGCCATGAGGACTAGCAGCCAGTGATGACTTTTTCCTGCAGAAATTTGCCCAGTCCCCTTTTAAAGCCCTCCAAATTGGTGGCCATCAAGCCACCGTCAACACTTTAACGCCACGCTGTGCTGAGAAGTCCTCGCTTTGCTCTGCTCCGAATCTCCCCCCATTCAGTTTCATGGAAACTATGAATTTTCATGAAAACTATGAAACCCGAGGCTATTGCAAGGGGCGGCATATAAAATTTTAAATAAATAAATATATAAATAAATAAATAAAATGGAATGACCCCCCCCCCCTTCCCCGCCGCCGGTTCTATCCAGCGTTAATCCCAGAACGCAGCTCCATGCAAGTTTATCCCGCGCAGCGGTGGGAGAAAACCTTGCAGGATTCCCCATCCACTCCACGCACAGGGCCGGCACGTAAGCGAATCCCATTCCTTTCAATGGGCCGCCTTTCAGCACGCCCCACCCCGCGCCGCCCTGCTCGACAGGGGCGCGGAAGGCGCCGCGCATCCCCCTCGCTGCTGTTTCCCCACAGCCCTCGCCTATGGCTGGGCCTGGGAAGGGTTAAATGAGCTGAGCGAGATGGAGTCCTAGAGAGGAAGGAAATTTGGGGGGCGAGGAGCAGGCGGCGGCGGAGGAGGAGGAGGAGGAGGAGGAGGCGGGGGGGCCTCCGGAGCAGCGCGCCTCCCCATCTTGCCCCGGGTGCAGCTGCAGGTCGCTGCGCGCACGGAGAGGCTCGGCGCGGGAGGCCGCCGCGGCTCCGGCTGCAACGCGGAGCCCTCCTGGAGCGGGGGGCGAGCCGGCCCGCCTCTGCCCGGCGCCCCCTCCCCAGCCGCCGCCTTCTGTGGGGGGCCAGCTGGCCTTTGTCCTTCCCACCGAGGAGGATCCGGTGAGTCCGCCCGGACGTCGTGCATTTGGGAGCGGGAGGCAGGGGCGGTGCTCGCCCCCCCCCCAAAAGATGCGGGGCTTGGGCGCACGGGACGGGGCCCCCTCCCCGCGCACAAATGTGCATTTGGCGATTTAGATAGCCTCCAAAGTCCGTGCGCCGGCGGGGGGGGGGGTGCGGTTTCTAAAGGGATCTGTCTCCCAAAGACATCCATTTTTTCCAAAGGGATGCCTGGAGAGAGGCGAAGAGGGCATGGGATTTCAGGAAAAAGCCTCAGGCAAAATGATGCTGCGCGGGGACGGGGGGAGAAGCAGCTGGAGGGGACGCACGTGTGAGCAAAAAGCCAGCTCCTCGCGGGGATCAGGCGCAGCCGCGATCTCCTGATCCTTTCCTTCAGCGAGGTCACCGAACAGGATGGCTTCAAAAGGAGATTCACGAGGAGGAGGAGGCTCTGCGTGGCTACTAGCCTTGCTAGCCCTTTGCTCCCTCCTTCACCCTTGGCGGCCTGCCTGCATGCACCAGTCGCTGCGGAGCTGGGCAGGCCTTGCACCCGTCCTGCCTGAGGGATCCCGCGGGAAGCCGGTTTGCCACGTGTGTATGGAGTGCTGGACTAAATGGATCATTGGTCTGATCCCACAGGGCTTTTCTTAATGGTCTCATATTCTTAAGACAGCAGGTTGATGGGTAGATGACTTTATAAAGATTTGGGGTCCAGATGAAAAATTCAGATCCATCAGTTAGCGCTGCTTCTGGCAGGAGATCCAAAGCTGCAGAAGAGGGTGGTCTTGGAGAGAACGCCCTGCCCCAACCCTGACCCAGGGGCTGAATTAAAAAGGCAAGGAGCTTGGAAGTGGGGACTAAGAGCTGTAGGTCAGACCCACACACAGATACCTGCACCCCATTCATTTTGTTTGCTTTTTTCTCTGAACCACTCTGCTCTAAGTATCTTCATTTCATCCTTCCATTGGTTTCATTTGCGTACCACCCAATAGCCAAAGGGTGGTTTAGAAAGATTGAACACCTGGAAAATATGGTACAGTCAAACCTCAATTTTCATGGGTGTAACGTTCACAAAATTGGATATTTGCGAGTTCGCCTTCAATAATTAATTGAGATATTTTATTCTGGAGTTTTGCAGCCTACCCTGGAAAATCACAGATAAGGCTAATAGACTAGGAAATGGAAAGAAAGCTTGGAAAGTTTTAGTAATATATTTTTCAATTTATATCCTGCCTTTTTCCTACAAAGGGCTCAAGGCAGCTTACATCAATCTCCTCCTCCATCTTATCCCCACAACAACAACCCTGTGAGGTAGGTTGGTCTGAGAGTCTGTGACTGGCCCAAAGCCACCCAGTTGGCTCCATGGCTGAGCGGGGACTTGAACCCAGATCGTCTGAGTCCCAGTCCCATGCTCTTAACCACTACACCATTAACCTCTTTTATCATTTCCTACTGTAAATATATACACAAATTTATTATAAACATTTTAATTTTAAAAACAGTTTTAGCATGCTAAAGAACTGTGAACTACACGCTGTTTGAGGTTACCACATTCTTTGTCTCGGTATACTAGCCACCCTCTTGCAAGTGTTTTTTCTTTCAGTGTGTGGCGTATCTCACATTTCTTGGAATGTTTTGCATTTTTAAGTTCAATAAAATACCAACCATAATCATGGGTCCAAAGCACAGTGCTTCTGCAATTGCTTCCAAGAGGCACAAGACAGTGAAGATCTTACAAGAAAAGGTTGAATTATTAGATGCACGTCGTAGTGACGTCAGCTGCTGCCGTTGTCCACCATTACAGCATCAACGAGTCGACTGTAAGGTGTATCAAGAAAAAAGAAAGGGTGATTTATGCTACACCAGTGCAGGTGAAGACTATATCCAGTATATATCTGGATATATCCATATATATATATATATATCTCATGTAGAAAGTGCTACT
Source organism: Varanus salvator macromaculatus (assembly GCA_023646645.1). Lineage (NCBI taxonomy): Eukaryota > Metazoa > Chordata > Lepidosauria > Squamata > Varanidae > Varanus > Varanus salvator. The sequence continues at coordinate 1,209,800 of JAIXND010000685.1, forward strand.
TTTATGTGGATGCAGTGTTGTTATACAAAGGGCATTCCTATAGATTCAAATATGATAAGAGGGAAGGTAAAATCCTTACATGTTTCTATAAAGGAGGGGGAAGGCGAAGGGACTAGCTGTACAGAGTTTCATGCCAGCAAAGGCTGGTTTGATAAACTTAGGAAAAGGATTGGCCTCCATAATGTGAACATTACAGAACAGGTCTCTGCTGACCAAACTCTGAGTTTCCCTACACCATAAGGGAACTTATTGACGCAAAGGGCTGTGACCCAAAGCAGGTGTCAATAGTCATCGTGTGAAAGATGTTGTGTGGAATTGGTTATTACCCTTCCTTCACATAGGCATGTATTTTTAAAATTAAGTGGTATTTTTAAAATCAATCATGTTTTTCAATAAACTGGTAGGTGTATGTATCAACAGGGTAAACCAGCCTTCCCCAACCTTGTGCCTTCCAGACACATTTGGACTGCATTACCCAGAATTCCCTGTCAATGACTCTGCTGGGTGGGAATTCTGGGAGTTGTGGTCCAAATGCTTCTGAAGGTCGCTGGGTTGGGGAAGGCTGATGTAAACTAGCGGAGAGCAAGAAATGATGAAGTAAACCAGGACACGTATGGTCATTAGTATTAAGAGTTCGTGTTTTGGGGGCGGAAATAAAGATATTTGCAGTTTTTCCATGTTCACAGGGGTTCCCAATACCTGCAAATTTATTTATTTAAGACATTTGTATCCCACCAAGAAGCCCCGCTCCGTTGTTCCACCTTCCAAGACTTCCTTGAAGGAGGCACTTGATGGAGTGCTATGAAAATAAGCATCTGGAGTTAGGGTGGGAAAGATTTAATAGGGGCAGAAGTCTTGCTTAGTGCTGCCTTCCTTTTAATAGGGAGACAAATGGCCAATTAGTCAGGAGTGTTCTGAAAAGAGCTACTAGAATTATCCAGGAGCCAGAGAAATTGCTCTAGGAAGGAAGGTTACAGCAGCTGAAATTCTTCATCTTAGGAAAACAGTGGGTACGGGCAGACATGGCAGAGGTGTTCAGAATTATGCCTGGTGTGGAGCAAGTGGGCATGTCGTGAGTGGAGCCGGGGGTCAGACTGGATGGCCCAGGCGGCCCCTTCTGACTCGCTCTGTTTCTGTGTTTCTAAGTGGGGACAAACACATTTTTTCCTCCTTTCTCCTAATCCTAGAACCCAAAGGGGTCATCCCAAGAAGATGATGAGTGGGAGATTCAGGACAAATCACAGGAAGAACTTCTTCATGCAACACGGAATTTAGCTATGGTATTTGCTGCCGTAAGATGCAGTGAAGGCCACCACTTCGGATGACTTTAAAAGGGGATTGGACAAATGTATGGAAGAGAAGGGCATCGTCTGTGGCTGCTAGTCCTCATGGTCTTAGGCTACCTCCGGCATCAGAGGCAGTGTGCCAGTGTGCACCCCTGGCTGGGGAACATGGGATGCGTATGTGTCCTTGCTTGTGGGATCTTGTGGGCAGCTGGTTGGCCACTGTGGGGACAGAGGGTTGGATCTGATGGACCTGGTCTGACGCTGGAAGGGTCTTCATGCGTTCCTGTGAATTCAGGAGAAGCTTTGGGAGTTGGGGCCGTGCTTTCCCAGCCCCATTGTGTGTGGGCGACTTGGTTCGGATGCTTGTTTGCTTGCATGCACACCATGTCTTGGATTGGGCCATGGGAGCGATCGCCAGTTCTGTATGGTGCTTGGCTCACCGCGGATTATCTAGCTCAGGGGTCGGCCACCTTTAACACTCAAAGAGGCATTTGGACCCGTTTCCCACAGAAAAGAAAACACCGGGAGCCGCAAAACTCTTTTGACCTCTAAAATGAAAATAACACTGAACATATCGGTTTTTTACCTTTATGCTATGTATAAAAAAACTATAGTGGGTTGCATTTATAAAACAGATCGGCGGCTGTGCTGTGCCGGCGCGGGTTGCAGATCGGGCTGTGCTGTGCCGGCGCAGGTCACAGATTGGGGGCTGTGCCGCCACGTGTAGCAGATCGGCGGCTGTGCCATGCCAATGAGGGTCGCAGATCGGCGGCTGTGCCAGTGCATGTCACAGATTGGCAGCTGTGATGCGTATTTTGAGCAACGGAGCCGCAGCAGAGGGATTCAAGAGCCACGTGCGGCAACGGGGCCACAGGTTGCCGACCTCTGATCTAGGTGATGGGCTGTTTGAGGGCTTTCAACGGCTGGGCCGTGGGAAATTTCCTGCCATTCCATGTGTGTGGGAGGCAGGGGCACATCCTGCTTGCCATGGAGCAGTGGCCCACCACTGGGGAGGGGAGAGATGGCTCAGTGGGAGCCACGCCACACCAATTTCGGTATTTTGTTCTTTTGTTGGCATTTTGTTGCTTGGTTTCTGGTTGTTTTAGAGAAGTTTCTTTCTTTTCTGGGGGTATTGTGTTTGGAAGCTAGTACACAGCATACTGGATTGCGTGTAAGGTGCTTTTTGTTTCTGCCTCAGTGGTTCCCAAGTTGCTTTTCCTGTTTTTGCCCGTCCCCAGCTGTGGAGAGGTTGAAAACCACTGGGTTAAACAGCTGCTCAGTAACCCAGTACAACAGGGCATCCCCCAGGGATTAATTAGGCGGCAGTGATGGCAAATGGGCCCATCCTGTTTTTGAGATGGTGTGTGTACAAAGTAAAAGCTTGTCACCTTCCAGAAGATTTGGCCTCATGTGTTCCCACCACTGGTTATGCTAGTTAGTGCTGATGGGAGATGAAGACTCGAACATCTGGAAGGTTACAAGTTGCTCACCCCTGGTGTACAGTTTAAGGAATGATTAAAAGATGCGAATAGAAAACACAGCTTTAGATATGGGGCAGCATAGAAACGAAAATTAGCAACAATGACAACAACAGAGGTCTCAGATATGGGCCAGTGGGATTGCCGTTTGTTGGCAATTTCTGTGTATTCTCTGCAGCTCTTTGTGTAAATATCTGTCAATAAATTGTAAATATTACCAAGATGCCTAAAGGCTCGCACAAACTCAGCCTTCAAAGGAAACCCAGCATAGATACGTGTTGCACTTGGTGTCTCTCCAAGGAACCTGGAGCATATTCATAAGTATGATCTTGTGTGCAAGTTTTCCGGCTTCAGTACAAAATTTTAGAAACCAAGACGTGTCCAGCTCATAGGCCTACAATCTAACAGTCATGCTAGAATAAGGAAAAGGCAGGAGGAGACAATGGGGAGAACTTGCAAAATTCAGGCATCTGTTCTTCTCAAAGAAGAGGGACCTCCGGGGTCTGCAAGGCCAGGACATACCTCCATTTTGAACCTGTTCTGAGTTACGTTTGTCCTGCGGGGGGGAAGGAAAAGGAATTCCCCTTCTAGCACCATGATGGTGATACAGAGCATAGCAAGGATCAAATTTTCGTGTAATCCATCATGAGATTTTTAATGAATACAGTGTAGGAAAAAAATTAAGTAAATAAATCAATAAAATTGGCAGGAAAGCTAAAATTGACTATTATCATTACTACTGCTGTTGGTAGTTGCGCGTGTTCTCTAACACCGTGAAACAGCATGTGGATGATTTTTGCAGCAAACCATCACTTGAAATTAAACCTTAAACTTTTTTGAGAGCATCCCATGGACTGTGGCAGTACCCCAGTGTGCACCCCCAAAGAATGGGGGTGTTACTGCGGGTGTGGGGGTGGAGAAGACCTCAGATCTCACAAAGCTGCCATGCTCTGGTGTAATAAACAAAGATTTTCTTGAAGGGACAAACCAGTGACAGCCTTGTGAGGTAGAGGACAACAGAAGTCGCCCCTCCCTGCCACTCCTCAACTCTCTTTTCTCCTCTGAGACATAATTTTGCTTTTTCTGCCAGGAAGAAGACCCAGCTGGAATGGGCTTGTATTATATCGTCCTGCCTCACAGATGTTTAATCGTCGTTTTCACGTGTGCCTCCTTTTTCTTGGCTTGGCAGGACTTGGGGGTTTTCACCGATTCGATCAGTTCTTGCGCCAACGTGGCAGGAGACGGAAAGGTTCTGTCAGCTCTGTTGGAGGTCTCCTTGAAGCCCGAAGATGAACCGGGACAACGCAGCCAGCCCGGGCGTAGGGAAAGCCCTTCCGGCCATTCACGTTGGACGCCCCGGGAGATTCCAGAAGAAGGGCCTGGGTGAGGACTCCGTCAGCTTAGATGTGCATCGCCAGCGCTTCCGGCAGTTCTGCAACCCGGAGGCCGAGGGGCCCCGCGAGGTCTGCAGCCGCCTCCACGAACTCTGCCGCCAGTGGCTGAAGCCGGAGCAGCACACCAAGACTCAGATCCTGGACTTGGTGATCCTGGAGCAGTTCCTGATGGTCTTGCCTGCAGAGATGCAGAGCTGGGTCAAAGAATGTAGACCTGAGACCACTTCCCAAGCAGTGGCCCTGGCAGAGGGGTTCCTCCTGAGCCAGGCGGAGGAGAAGAAGCAGAAAGAGGAGCGGCAGGTGAGAGCATTTTGGCTTGGCAGTTTTGAAGGGTCAGCAGGATCTTCCAAGAATCCGTAATAATTCCCACCAATCGTCCCCTTTTTTCCGTGAATCATCCGGGGAGGAATGGGGAAGGCCACCCAGCACCCAGATCTTGTCTTCCGTTACTCTTTTCCTAACCTTTGCTCTTCCTTTCTTGATTCTCAGAAGACCTCAAAGGACCCAGTTGTAGAAGAGACCACAGAAATCCCCAAGGCAGTGAAGGCTCCGTTGGACATCGGACAGAGGTCGCTGCCTGGGTGGGTCACACAGGAAAGCACCGGAGGTACCTCCTTGTTACGTAAGCATTGGGGGGACATTTTTCTGCTTGGTCTCCTCTTCTTAAGCCCGAGATAAGGCTGGTTTTAGATTAGAATCATAAAATCATAGAATACTAGAGTACAAAGGGGCCACGAAGGCCATCAGGGCCAACCCCCTGCTGTTGCAGGACACCAAGTCACACCATCCCACTCAGGTGGCTGCCCAGTTTCCCCTTGAATGTCTAGTGTGGGAGAGCCCCCCATCTCTCCAGGCAGCTGGTTCCACTGTCCTATTGCTCTGTCAGTGAGGAAGCTTTTCCTGATGTCCCGCCTGAATTAAATAGACATTGTCCAGATGTACCAGAGTCTCTTAAGCCCTGGTGTGGTTTGGAAATACAGTTTCATCGCCCAGTTTTACTTTTATATAATCATGTATTTTTAAGTGATCTGTTACTTTACTTGTCAGTTGTACACTGTGGGAGGGAGGGAGGGAGGGAGGAAAAGTTAATCTGTAAAATGTTCCTTGCCTCTAAAGTAAGGGTGCAGAACTTTAGGGATGGGGGTCAAATCTAGTCTGTCCAGGTGCTTACTCTGGCCCTTTAGCATTCCCCTGGCCTCACCTCACTTTCTCTAGCCGCCTATCATTTGATTGTTCCCCAGCTTTTGTGCAGGTTTCTCCGCTCTTGAAAGAGATGAAATTTAAATTCCATTTAAAATTTCGTATGATAACCTTTTAAGAATGTTTTAATGTTTTGCATTTTATACAGCATTTTGCTGTAAACCGCCCGGAGAGACTCAGCTATTGGGCCATCTAGATATCAAATAAATAAATGAATACAGCACAAAAGAAACTTGCCAGTGAAGCACAACTAGGAACAAAAACCATCGATAAGAGTGACAAACCTTTCAGCAACAAGCCAGCTTAAACACCACAGGCTTCCCTGAACAAAAATGTCTCTTGCCTTCTGGCAGAAGGATGACAGAGAGACGCCAAACTAGTACCGCTGATGGCAGCGGGACCCAGAAGAGAGCCTGCATGAATGCTAAAAATGCTGGCGGTCTCGTAAGGAAGAAGGCTGTCTTTTGGCTACCCTGGTTCCAGACAGTCCCACATCCCTTAACTTTATTTATTTATTTTTCGATTTATATCCTGCCTTTTTCCCACAAAGGGCTCAAGGCAGCTAACATCATTCTCCTCCTCCATCTTATCCCCACAACAACAACCCTGTGAGGTAGGCTGGGCTGAGAGTCTGTGACCGGCCCAGAGTCACCCAGTTGGCTCCATGGCTGAGCAGGGACTAGAACCCAGGTCGTCTGAGTCCCAGTCCCAGGCTCTTAACCACGACACCACACTGGCTCTCACATTAGGCTGAACATGGGGCTTGGTTTCGGTTCTAAGCTGCTTTGGGCGTCCCCCTGATCAAAAACGATGGTGTTATAGAATGACTGAGTCACTCTCCTCTCCACTTTTGTGATCCTCGCAGGAGACGGACCCTGGATGCCACCGAGATCGGCTAGTCCGTCTCCTCTCTGCGGCCCAAAGGAAACACCTGGCGTGCAGTTGGAGCAGGTACGCGAGGCTCTGCTGGGAAGCCTGGCTGGGAAAAGCCTGGCTCGCCCCTGGCAGCTCAAGTGTGTGTTTGGGCTCTGCTTGGAAGGGAGAAAACGGCCGTGTTAACTGATGGGAGGAAATGTTTGCTTCTTCCAGGAATCCTTTGAGGAGGTGGCCGTGTATTTCAACGAGGAGGAGTGGGCGATGTTGGATCCAGACCAAAGGACACTGCACAGAGAAGTTATGGAGGAGAATTGTGGGATCGTGGCATCTCTGGGTAAGCCTCCCTCTTGTCCTTGGATGGAGGAATATGCTAAAGAGAAATAAATAATACATTTTTGTTGTTGTTGTTTCGCGACGGCGCGTCCGACCCATCGCTGCCCCATGGACAACATTCCTCTATGCTCTCCTGTCCTCCACCATCCCCCGGAGTCCACTTAGCTCACACCGACTGCCCCAGTGACTCCATCCAGCCACCTCAGCCTCTGCCGCCCCTTCTCCTTTTGCCGTCAATTGTTCCAGCATTAGAATAATACTTGATACGCTTTGGCATTCTTCTACATTTCTACAACCTGCATCACCCTCTGACTTCCTTGCTTATTTCTCTTCTTCCTAGTCCCAATGAACTTTATGGGAGTTACTTGTGAGTAGACTTGCACAAGACTGTGCTGTTAGTCTCCCTTTGAACTTGCACCCTAAATCCTTCCCCTTGAAGTTGGGTGGCTTTGTTACCCACTAAATGTTTATAGCCCCTTTTTCTAGAAAGGTGGGGTATAGAAATAAATTCCAGCAGACAGGAGCAAATCGAAGTGGAATGGAAAGTGATGTCCCACATGTAGATTTCCTTGAGATCCTGCATTATTTTAATTAACAGTTTTTTAACTGCCTATTGGTCCGGAAGCAAAAGGTACTGAGGTGTGAGTTCTACCCTGCAGGTCTCCAACACAGTCTCTGTGAGCTTCAGTGCGACTTCTGTTGCCCAACAGGTTCCCTGCTTTTTCTTATTTTTACTTTTATTTCTTAAAAAAAATAAAGAGAAGCTAGGAACCTGGCAAAATGCATTTTTGGAGTGCTATCAATACTCAGTTCAAAAGAGTACCGGAAAATATTAGTAAACAAGAAATGTATTTGATACTACATTTAATCACAGCAGCGAGGATCGCGCTTGCTCAATACTGGAAGAGTGAGGAACTACCCACTAAGGAACTGATTTTGAAAAAGATTCTGGATTGTGCAGAAATGGACAGACTGACTCTATCACTGAAGGAGAAGGAAGACACTGACTTTTACCAAACCTGGGATTTTTTCTACGATTGGCTAGAGAAACGGGACTTGGCATAGATTTAAAGATGTCTTTAAACTTCTATAAATTGATTTGATTATGATTACAGAATGCTAAAAGATATGTTATAGGGGGCTGACCCAGCTTGTCCGATGTATTTGATGATTGATGTTTTTAATTTGTAGTTTAAAATCTTAATAAAATCTTATTGAAAGAATACTCAGTTCAAAAGCATGACTTCGCACCAGCTGGGACAGGTTACCTTTGTTTTAGTCACACCAGGTTGCCTCTTGGGAGATGGGAGTTTCATGACTGGCAGCCATTCTGTGAGAGTGCCCACGACACACTCAGAATTCCAAATATGTCTACAAGCTGCAGTGATGGTGTCCGATTGATCTACTTTACAATAGCTCTGGGGGTTGGTTGAGACGGTGAGACGGTCCTCTCACCCCTCAGCTGCTTGAGGCAACGGAGTGGCCAAGTCCCAAACTGCTCTTTGCCCCATGCCTGGACCGTCGACTCAACAGGAATTCTAAAGAAGGCGAACCATTTCATATTCTCTCTCATCTCCTAGCCCAAGTCCACCCGGCTCAACGGGTTTACTCCCCACTTCACGGGTAATTTTTCAAAATATTTCCAGTTCTTCAGGAAATTAGTCTCTTAAGTTCAGAATCTTCCCAAATTCAGTTTCCTTTCCTTTCATCTCCCCCAATCCTCCCACTCCATACATTTATCTCAAAAACACTCCCAAATGGAGCTTCTCTTATATCGCTTTATTTCCCGTTTTTGTAGACTTGCTGTTAGGTTTGCTGGTGGCACCTCAGCTGTTCCTGTAAATAGTCTGTGGGTGTGAGTGAAGGGAGTTCACCTGGAGGCTGGATGGCCCCTGGAACAAAAGAAGTTCTCTACTGTTGGTCAGCAAGCTCTTCCTGACTCCTCCTCCTCATCATCATCCTCCTCATCATCATCTATTTAAGATTTATATACCATCCTTCACTTTCCATTCCACTTCCATTTGTTCCTGTCTGCTGGAATTTATTTATTTCTATACCCCACCTTTCTATAAAAAGGGGCTATAAACATTTAGTGGGTAACAAAGCTACCCAGCTTCAAAAGGAAGGATTTAGGGTGCAAGTCCAAAGGGAGACTAACAGCACAGTCTTGTGCAAGTCTACTGACAAGTAAGTCCCATAAAGTTCAATGGGGCTAGGGAGAAGAGAAGCAAGCAAGGAAGTCTGGTCTTGGACAGCATATAAAAGATAGCTAGAAAGTAAGTCAGTCCCAGGATGGTAATACAATGAAATAAAAGTACAGCATCGAACAACAACATTCAAATAAAACCCCATCTTAAAATATTTTAACACTTAAAATATTGGGAAAATAAAAAGGGTTTAGGGACTGCAGGTGGCGCAATGGTTTAAACCACTGTGCTGCTGGGCTGGTTGATCGAAAGGTCGCCGGTTCGAATCTGCACACGGTGTGAGCTCCTGTGCTCCATCCCAGCTCCTGCCAACCTTGTAGTTTGAAAGCATACAAATGCAAGTAGATAAAAAGGTACCACTTCGGTGGGCAGGTAACAGCGCTCTGTGCACTTCGGTGTTTAGTCATGCCGGCCACATGACCACGGAGACTGTCTGCGGACAAACGCTGGCTCCCTCGGCTAGGAAACGGAGATGAGCACCGCCCCCTAGAGTCAGGCATGACTGGACGTAACGTCAAGGGGAAACTTTTACCTTTACCTTTACCTTAAAAAGGGTTTGGTCTGGAGCCGACATGAACAAAGTGTTGGTCCAGGCTCCCCTCTCTGGGGAGCATATTTTATGCTACAGAGGGGTTAACTGCATCACATCCTTGATTTCGCACTGCATTTCTCTCGGTCTGTGATCAGCTGTCTCCCCTTTTTCCAGGAGAGGATGGACATGAGATTGAAAAAGATGGACAACCATGCAGGTTGGTGCTGGAAGCAGACAGATGTGAGGAGCCAGAACAGCACAGAACAAAAACTGAAGCAAAAGGGGAGGGGAATGAATCCTCTCCATCTGTCGATATGAAAATCCTAGTGTACGACATACCAGTCCAAGAAAAAATAGAAACAGAATGGAGTCAGTGCCTTCTGTGTGGGAAAACCTTCAGTTGTAAATCCAGCCTTATTGCTCATTGGGAAATCCACACAGGGGGAAAGCCATATAAGTGCTTGGAGTGTGGAAAGAGCTTCAGCACTAGACAGTATCTCAATTGCCATCGAAGAATCCACACCGGGGAGAAACCGTTCCAATGTTCCAAGTGTGGAAAGAACTTCAGTTCTAGACAGTATCTCACTTGCCATCAAAGAATCCACACAGGGGAGAAACCATTCAAATGCTTGGAGTGCGGAGAGTGCTTCTCTTGGCCAAACTCTCTTACTTTACATCAAATTATGCATACTGGGAAGAAACCTTATAAATGCTTGGAGTGTGGAAAGAGCTTCAGTAGAAGTACCAGCCTTACTTCACATCAAAGAATCCACACAGGAGAGAGACCATATAAGTGCTTGGAGTGTGGAAAGAGATTTATCCATAGCACAAGCCTCAGCTATCATCGGCGACGTCACACAGGAGTATCGCCATATAAGTGCTTAGAGTGTGGAAAGAGGTTTATCCATAGCACGAGCCTCACTTACCATCAACGATGCCACACAGGTGTGAAACCATACAAATGCTTGGAGTGTGGGAAGAACTTCAGCACTAGGCAGTACCTTACTTGCCATCAAAGAATTCACACAGGGGAAAAACCATATAAATGCTTGCAGTGTGGAAAAAGATTTATTCATAGTACAAGCCTCAATTACCATCAACGACTCCACTCAGGGGAAGAACCATTTAAATGCTTGGAGTGTGGGAAAAGTTTCATTACTAGGCAACATCTTACTTACCATCAAAGAATACACACAGGGGAGGAACCCTTTAAATGCTTGGAGTGTGGAAAGAGCTTCAGTAGACGCACAAGCCTTACCTCACACCAGAGCATACACATGGGGGCAAAACCTTTTAAATGTCTGGAGTGTGGAAAGAGCTTCAGTAGTAGACAATATATTACTTCTCATCGAAGAATTCACACAGGAGAGAAGCCATTCAGATGTCTGGAGTGTGGAGAGAGCTTCTGTTGGGCCAACTCCCTTACTTTGCATCAAGTTATACATACAGGAGAGAAACCATTTAAATGCTTGCAGTGTGGGAAGAGCTTCAGTAGAAGCACTAGCCTTACTTCACATCAAAGAATCCACACAGGGGAGAAGCCATATAAATGCTTAGTGTGTGGAAAGAACTTCAGTACTAGCAGATACCTCATTTGCCATCAAAGAATTCACACAGCAGAGAAAGCATTTAAATGCTTGGAGTGTGGAAAGAGCTTCAGTACTAGCAAATACCTCAGTTGTCATCAAAGAATTCATACAGGGGAGAAACCATTTAAATGCTTAACATGTGGCAAGAGTTTCTGTTGGGCTAACTCACTGACTTTACATCAAAGAAGTCACACAGGCGATGAATTATTTAAGTGCTAAGAGATGGAGAGAAGAACCCATACTTCTCATTAGAGAATTTACACATGGGGGGAAACACCACAGTTAAGACAAAGTGCAGAAGTGTGGATAAAGCTTCATTCAGAAAATAAGCTTACTACATAGCAAGTACATAACAAAGGAGAGAAACATGCCAGACCTTAACTGTTTTATTGATTTTGTAAAGACAGATCAAACTTTAAGAACTATTAAAGAACCCACACAGGGAAGAACCCAAATGAACGCTTTGAGTGTGGAAAAGGCTTCCATTTGAGTGCAAGCTTCACTTCCCATCAGAGAATCCACACCTGGGAGAAACCCTATCAATGTCTGGAGGTGAATGCAAAGAGCTCCAGTTAGAGCTTGAGCCACAATTGACATCAAAGAGATCACAAAGGAGGAACCATAGATTTGCAAGGCACACTGGAGGAGGTTCATTCCCAGTACAACCTTGGAGGTGGTTTTGAGTGGATGAGGATGAATCTGCTAATGCCTAATCCTGGTTGAGTGCAGTTACTAATGGCTGGGACTTCTGTCAATCTAGAGACAGAAATCCAGCCTGTTCTTGGTGGAGTTAACACCATTCCTTCTGAATGAGGTCAACAGCCTGGGAAGTTCTCCAAAATCCAGCCCCGCTCCTGAAAGATCAGGTACTGATGGTGACCTGAAGCACCTGGAAGCACCATCAGCTGATGGACCAGCTGTGCTTTCCTAGTGAGCAGCCAGACTGCTCTTCTTCCTCGTGCCCTTCTTCACGGTGGATGGTGAACATGCACTCTGCATAGAACTGGCTTTGGAAACGGTTTGGGAGCCATGATCGGCCTACAACCAAGCTGGGGACTATGGTGGGCAGATCAGGGCATATAATTCCATGTTCTGAAGCGTGGCAGGTGAGCATGCATGGCGGGACCTTCGCGTGTGGTGTGCCAAGGACAGTGGCATGCCTCGCTGACGGAAATCTATCCAGTCTCCACGCAGCCTGCCTTTTGACAAGCGGCAAAGACTTCCCCTCCTTGCCCCAGTGGACTTTCGTGGAGTCCCTGCTTTGCATCGCTTCTCCTTTTCATGCAGTTTCACCCTGATCTTTGGTTTGCTGCTTTGTGCTAAATTGGCGTGGATTTTACAATGTTGCCGCACTGGTGTTGTTTCCGTTGTCAGTCACCTTGGCTAGATTTGTAGAAAGGTGGGGTTGGAAAAGGCAGATAAAGATACTAAATAAAGTTCTTTTTTACATAAAAGAACCCACTCAGGAGAGGCGGCTGCACGAATGGATTTTGGAAAAGACATCGTAAGCTGCTGTCGCAGAAGTGAGAAAGAGTCCTGTGGCATCTTAAAGATGTACACAGACATAAACTCCCGCTTATGATAGGCCAAGCCCATGCCGTGTGCTGTCCAATTTTAGCTCTGGGGATATCATCCCGTCTTACAACTTGCATGTGTGTGTCTTTCCTACAGTGCAATCCTATATGTGTCTACTTGGAAGTAATTTCCACTGAATTCCATGGGGTATGTTATAGAAAGCCCCTTCCCTTGACTGATTTTGTCTGTTCTTTTGAGATTTGGGAGGCGTCAACAGTGCTGAAATGACGTTACTATAGAATGGACAGAAAAGAACCTATGTTTGAAGATTAGGTTTGTTGAAAGATGAAATAGTGAGTCCTGGTCGCTTTTAGAATGATAAACTTAGTGATACTGTCCATCCACATCCTTTGTTTTTTTTTAATCCTTTACTGAAGGATACTGTGTATTGGATGCTATTTATGTAATTTCCTATACAATTAAATAATTATAATTAGCGAGAACAAATATGAAAGTGACACTGAGCAGTGAAGGCACCTTTTTTTCAGTAACACCCACCCTCCAGGTTAAGTTGTTTCTTTCCTTACTGTTCTTCAATCTCCCACAGAAAGGCAGCAGAGTTGTCTGGCAGATTGGAAATGTAGTCACCTACTTCTTTTCTTTCGTTTGGACTCGCATCTCAGAACGTCCGTTGTCTCTCGTGTCGCAGAGACTGGCTATTTCTCAGTTGATTCTGCTTGGATCCTGCTTGGAAGAGGCATTTCGTAACCTTTACCACAGTCTTTCCGTACTAACAGCAGGTGTCGATTAGAACAGGATCTGTGAATTTGTTTGGTAATTAGCCGGGGTGAGCGATGGGGGATTTCTGGGAAATTTTGAACTGGAAAATTGCCTCGGTTGAGTCAGACTGGGATATGTTCAGTTTGTATCATGGTGCCCAAAAGAGGGGTTTAATTTAACACGGATATTTTACTTGTATATAAAAGCAAAGGTTTGAAGAATATGAAAGTTCCTTATGTCAGTTTTTGTCCCAATACACCACAAGTAGGCTTGGGATGAACCCTGTTGGAACTGATCCTCCCACAAGCCTCTGTGGACTTTCCTTTGTGTCCAGCTGGTTTGCCAAGTCTTGGGCAGGAGGAGGTCTTGCACCCATCCTGCTGGAGGGATCCTGTGGGCAGCTGGTTTGCCACCAAGTGCATGGAGTGCCGGGTTAGGTGGGCCTTAGCCCCGATCCAGCAGAGCTGCTCCTGTGTCCTTTCTTGGAGAGCCCCTTATGAGCAGCTTTCTTCAGCATCAGCTGCAGCTTCACAGTGGACTGGAGAAAGGGGAGCTGAGTCCAGGGACTCCAGCTGATTTCTCCCCCCAAACACATCCCTAACCACAAAAAATTAACCTGAAATAGTTTGAGAGAGGAGGATGTAAAACTTGCTTAATTTTATGGAGAGCGTAACCCTGTGACCAAAGGATATTTCAGCTTCCCAGATCCCAAGTTGGAGACAGTGTTCTAAGCTCGAGTTTCACAAATTAACTTCAGCCTCCTTCTGCCTCCCTCTGAGATGCTCCAGCTCATGAATTTCAGAGCAGGAAGACAGGAAAGTGGCTGATGGGTGTTGCCGTCAGGTCGTCCCATGAAATGAAACGTTTGATCATGCAGGCATTTTTATTGGCATACTTTCAAGAATGTAAAAGCATGTATTTCCATGAAATGGTTTAAATTTAAGGGAGGAAAGAAAGGTATTAAATGATCCTGCAGGTTAATCCATTTTAGCAGCCCGATGAATTTCGTAGAATATGCTGATAACTACTCCTAGATTCAGAGAGTTGGAAGGGGCCAAGAAGGCCATCAGATCCACCTGCCACCATTCCACTCATCCACGTTGTGCCGTTTCACTCAGGTTGAGTACTTTCAGTTTCCCTGTTCTTTTTCACACAGAGATGGTATTTCAGTCACTGAGATTATTCTCTCATAGATTTGAAAATGAAAGATTCATTGCAGATTTGAAACTGTCAGGCTTGCCCGATCGTGCAAATGCAAGAGGCATAATTCATGATTATGAATGAATGTATGAAATGAGCCGAAAAATCAAGCATGGGAAGAACATTCTGGAAACACGTCCATTTTGGAAAATTTCAAATGCATGCTTTTCTGCCCCTGCGTAGCTGCCCAAGATGAACAACAAACTGAATGTTTCTTGGAAGAATTATGGAAGCCCACAGGAACATAAAGTCTGAGATGGATGTGATCCAATCCAGTACTCTTCTGATCCAATCCAGACTCAAGGGTTGAGTTTAGGCCATTGCTGACCATGAGCCGTCATTGAAACATGGCTTATTGTGTGTCTGAACCCAGTCAGGATCAACCCACAGTTCATAGCCTGACCACAAACCATGCTTCTCTTCATGGTTCTTCGTGGTTAGCAAGCCATATTCAACCCTTGAGTGTGGGTTATCGTGGTCATTCATTCTTAGTCCCCTCCCTGCCATCTGCCAGTGGTCCATTTCCAAGAGCCCCTCTACACTAAAACTCTTAACATGCTCAACTGAAAGCCCTCCAAACCTTGAACAGCAAGATGTGGCCACAACATTGTTTTCTGGACCCGTAAATATCCCATGCTTGGCTTTCCATCCAAGTCTCCGTTTGACCACTTGGCTGACAAAGCAAGCATTCCTTTCCAGCAACTGGAAGGGATACCATGTTGTCTGGGAGGCATTTGGGATCTATTTCTGGCACCTCCACATGCCTTTTCGATGGGGCTGCGACCCAACTGAAATTCCACGAAGGAGAGCGGAAGTGGAGCGAGGGAAGTCGCTTGGGAGAGCCGGAGAGGAACAAAGGCAAAATGTCCACCCACCATGCCCAATACCCACCGTATTTGGATGCCTCCTGCAAACCTAGACTGAGAACCTGCCTTCCACCTCTGTTGGATCTGCTGGGCATTATTTCTTCACATCCCATCTCCTGACTGCTTTGGAAATGCCAACCTGACACTAGCTCAAAGCTACCTCCATTCCAAGGGGGAGTATTTGCCTTCAGTCCCCAGAGCAGTCTAGCATGGTCCCGCAGACGCCATCCTGGCATCCGCCAACCTCCCTGCCCTTCCTGACTTGTGTTCGTAGTTTTCCATGTGTTGTTATTCTTGTTATTTCTTCATTTCCGAGAAAGCCTCTGTGTTCCGTGCAGGCCCCAGAAAAATTGCTAGAAAATGAAATTCCTGGTTGGTTGCCTGCATGCGCAGCTGCCCAGAAAGCCAGAAAATAAACATTTAATCTGGGGCGAGGGAAGGACACGTCGAGGGAGGTAGGAAGCATCCTGGGGCGATTGGAAGGGTATTTTGACTTTAATCTCTGTGTGCGTTGCTTTTGTGTGTGTGTTTTAGCTCATTTTACCTCTTGAGTGTTTTTCTGAGCTGCCACAGTTCGCTTTCTGTGAAACGGGCATTTTGTCGTGCGTTTTTGGAGGCCAGTAAGGGATTTGGCATTTGGGGTTTGGACCCCACCTTAGCTTTGTACTCCTTTCGGCCAAATAACTCGTTCCTCAGTTTGCCATCTGTGAAATGGGTGCTCTGTGCTTGGCCAGGCCCCCTGGCAGCTGTTTGTGAATGGGGAAGCGCCTCTTCCTTGGGCTTGATGGAGCCACCCTGCCCTCAAATGTCCAAATGCACAGACCTTCTCATGGCCTTGTGCAAAGGAGGAGAGAAGCTCCCTGGAGGGGTTAACTGCACAGAGCACCCCCAGTTTGGAAAAATGCATGGGGAGAACCCCCCCCCCCTTTTCCTCCTGGAACTCACTACCTGGGCCTTGAGTCTGGACATATCAACGTCGTGGTGGTCTTCTGCATCTCCCCACATCACCTTTTTCTGGGCCAGATGGAAGAAGGAGGAGGTGAAGAAGGGGCTTTTCTCAGGGCCCCACCTTGTGCCGTGGGCCCTTGGCAATGGCCCAACCAAGCCGGACATTCGTCAGAAGCTGCCTCTTTAAGAACCCATTTCCAGATGGGAAATTCTCAGTCTGCTGTCCCGGCAAAACCCCGGAGTACGGAGGCACTGTTGGTTATTCAGTTTTGGCGATTTGCTAGGCCTAGAGGCCCAAGGAGCAGTGGGATAAAATGGAAGAGAAATCCCCTCATCCCTCTCCATTGGCTATGCTGGCTGTGGCTGATGGGAATTGCAGGCCAAAGCCTCGGCAGGGGCTCCACTAGGTTTTCCTCTCCCTGCTTTTTACTCTGTAGGCTATATAGTTGGAAACTTTAGGAGCTGCATTTAACTAGTCTGGACAGGTGGGAGTTTAGGTGGAGCTAAAAATAACCATTTAGATTGCTGCTAATTTTGCCTGCCAATCATTTTTGGATATCATAGCTATTTTCACTTGAGGCCCGAATATAATTCCTTGTATATCGTTTTCCAAACAGGCTCTACTGAGCGTTAATCTTTTGCATGTAACGATCACCCCATCTTGTGATTTCTACTTAACGATTGTACTTTCTCTGTAATCATTACGTGTTTCATATTTTAGTTGTGTGTGTAAAGTTCCTTTGCATTTATTCTCCTCCAGAAACCGTTTGTGTGTACTATTCTTGCTTCATATTTCTTGTATAACATGTTTTTATCTTTCGTATGTTGAGAAATGGCCGTTGCTTTTCTGCTTGGAATTTTAAATAAACCTTTCCGATTTATTGCAGCTGGTTATATGCTCTTGGTCACTGGGCAAATAAAGATCCGTATTTTTGCTTTAAAGATCAATATGCTGATTTCGACATCGCCATAGATCAAATAAGGTACGGGGTGTGCCTACAGGCTGCCTGGCTGTAGGAGAGGGAATTCCCTTGGAAAACCCTTCCCAGGTGGCATCAAGGAATCCATCTTTGGAATGCCGCCCCAGCATCCTCACAGCCAGGGCAGTTCCTTCCCTGCGGCTCCAGAGAGGGAAGATCCCAATCCCTGATCACATCTGGTGTGGAAAGAACTGCACCGTTTGCCTCTCCTTGGAGGGGAGAACAAGAATCTGCAAAATGATATCAGTGGCCAGATCAAAAATAAGACAGGGTCGCTTTGCAAGC
The DNA here is from genome assembly GCA_023646645.1 of Varanus salvator macromaculatus. Lineage (NCBI taxonomy): Eukaryota > Metazoa > Chordata > Lepidosauria > Squamata > Varanidae > Varanus > Varanus salvator. The sequence continues at coordinate 1,227,269 of JAIXND010000685.1, forward strand.
CTTGGCAGGATGAGCGTTGGACTTGTAAAGACTAGCAGGGTGAGGTCCAGTGCAATTATACAGACCAGCTGGGGGAGAGGCGAAGGAAGCCCTGTGAAAAGTCCTTCCTTTTGACCCTCTAGATCAGCCTTCCCCATCCCGGTGACCTTCATTTGGACTGCAGCTCCCAGAATTCCCTTCCAGCAGGGCCATTGACTGGGAATTCTGGGTGCTGCAGTCCAAATGTGTCTGGAAGGCACAAGGGTGGGAAAGGCTGATCTGGATAGAGTGCCAGGGAAGGAAAGAAGCTAGAAGATGAATAGCAACTGGTGGAACCCTTCCCACACCTCTGAGGCCCAGTTGCCACCTTAGGAGACCAACATATGTGGCTTGTTCCACAACGGGCGCTCAGCATTTACAATCCCACCTTCCGCAATGCAGGATCTCACGGCTACAACTGCAAATAATCTTCTTCCTTCCAGACAATGCTGGGAGGATTGGATCCTAAAGTAGATTGAGAATGACAATTCAGGAAATTGGCTACTTTGAGGAAGATGATTAAAAACGAACAACAGCCCAATAGCCGAAGCTCTCTGAGCAGTTCACAAAAATGGCCAGCCACAAAGCTAAGATATTAGAAACGGAGCACACATCAGCAGTGCATAAGATTTAACAGCAAAGGGGATTGGCTAAAAATAGACACAGGAAAATCCTGGACCTGATAAAAAACAGCTGACAAACACGCCTCATCAGAGGCCATCAAAGGCCTGGAAATAGAAGGCCAGTAATGGTGCCAGGGAGGACTCAGTGGGGAGAACATTCAATAATTAGGGGGCCACCACTGAGAAGTCTGTCTCCCGTGCTGCCAGCTATGAATGCCCCTCAGAGGATGTACTTGGAAAAGGCCTCCAATATTTATTGGAGTGTTTATTGAAGTGTCAGCAGAAGCACTTGCAAGATCTTTCTTGCTGGCAATGAAGATTACAAAGCAGCCATAGAATAGTGGAGCTGGAAGGGGCCCAGGGGCCATCAGGTCCAACCCCTGCTCAGTGCAGGACTCCCAGTCAAACCCTCCCCCTCCGATGGCCATCCAGTTGCCTCTCGAATACCTCCACTGTGGGAGAGGCTGCAACCTCCCAGGTCATGGGTTCCAGTGTTGGACTGCTCTAGGAGTCATTAAATTTTCCCTGATGCCCAGGGGAATCTGGTTCCTGTAACCTGAGCCCATTATTCCATGTCCTGCACATTGGAATGACTGAGAAGAGATCCTGGCCTTCCTCTCTGTGGCAGCCTTTCAAGAACTGAAGTGTGCTATCCTGTCTCCCCGCAGTCTTCTCCAGGTTAAACATGCCCAGTTCTTTCCATCTCTCCTCTCAAGGCTTTGTTTCTGGTCCCCGGATCATCCTCCTTGCCCTCCTCTGGCCCCTTTCCAGCTTGCCTGCACCTTTCTTAAACTGTGGTACCCAGAACTGGATGCAAGACTCCAGCTGAGATCTGACTAGTGCTGAGTAGAGGGGAATTAGTACTGACATGTTCTGGAGTAGAGATGAGGGTCCTAAACACAGCAAGCTGAATATTAGAGAAAGTTTTACAACTAAAATCCGCCTCCCACGTCCCCCTCTTCTGTGCCATGCCAGTATAAATGGAAATTATACTATTTGTATTATAAATGGAAATCCCTCAGTTTTTTACAAAGGGATTGCATGGAGAAAGGTGATGCAGGGTGAACGGTGGCTGGTCAAAGGCCCAAAGGCCCTTTTCTCTTTAGTCCTAGCAATAACCAGGGAAAAGAAAGAGGAAATTCCTTGAAAATAAAGGGCAAGCATTATCTTCTTTGATTAATATTTTATTGTGAATTATACAATCAAGGGTTTTAAGTTTATAAAAGTGTAACACTTTTTTAAACTCCAAGTTTTCTTATATGAAATTTGAGTCACTCGGTTGCAAAGAATACAAGTATACTGCATGTATTGTGTTGAAATCGTTATGCATAGACTTCAACAAGGGCAGCCCAAATATCCATGAACTTGTCATAAATTTGTGTCTAAATCCCACCCTCTCAAATATCAAATTCATCCAGTTGTCCACATACGATGTTATTTTAAGTGGTTGATTGTCCTTCTAATGTCAACATAGCATCTTTCAGCTGTCAAAAGGGTGTGAAGGATCCATTGAGGCGGACTTCATGCTAAATTCCAAGAGAAGATAGAGAAAAAGAATGTGTGTGTTGATAAATATTAAAAAGCTTTCTGTCACAACATTTATCTATCTGCTTTCTTCCAAAAGGAAGCAGCAGTCGGGCATTGCCAAAACATATGAGCAAGAATATGGAAACAGGAGTACTGTGTCCAGTTCTGGGCACCAAGATTTAAGAAAGATGCAGAAAAATGAGAAAGGGTGCGGAGGAGGGCAACAAAAATGATCCGGGGTTTGGAAACCCTGCCCTGTGAGGAGAGACAGAGAACTGGGCATATTCAGCCTTGGGAAGAGAAGGCTGAGGGGGGGACATGGTGTCCCTCTAGAAGTACCTCAAAGGATGTCACAAAGAGGAAGATCAAGATCTCTTCTCACTGATACCAGAGTGTAGGGAACGGAATAATCAATTCAAGTTGTGACAATCCGGATTCAGGCTAGATATTGGGAAAAGTTTCCTCACTGTCAGAGAAATACAACAGTGAGTTGTATGGTAGGGTTGGGAGGGACCAAGAAGGCTACAGGGTCCAGGCTGGTGCAGGACACTAAGTCACACCATCCCACTCAGATGGCTGCCCAGTTTCCCCTTGAACCTCTCAAGTGTGGGAGAGCCCCCCACCTCTCCAGGCAGCTGCTTCCACTGTCGTAGTGCTCTGACATTCAGGATTTTTTCCCTAGTGTCTAGCATGAATCTGTGTGCTGCAGTTTCATTTTGTTGTTCTGTGACCTACACTTGGGGAGAGGTCTTTTGGTTCCTCTTTGTGACAGCCTTTGAGGTACTTACAGAGTGCTATCATATCCCCACTCAGTCTTCTCTTCTCAGGGTTGGACATGCCCAGTTCTCTCAGTCTCCTCATGGCCATTGGCTATCAGACGGTAGAGAAACAATGGCAATAACAATAACATCATCTCATGGTTGAAAATGAAAGTACTATGTACATTGGCTATTCCGTTGTATGACACTTTAATGTAATGTCATCTTCCATCATGTGCCAGACACTCATAATCGTTGCTGAAATCTGAACACATTTTTTTTTCCAAAGGTCAAATATTCTAGTCTTAACTGATTCCACCTCCAATATCCAATTTTTCTTTCTGATTTGCCAGTTGCGGAGAGAGGGGGTATTCCACCTCAGGATGCTTGCAAGCTAAGAAGGGAGAGATGTGGTTGTAGTGAAGTGAAGAAGCAATTGTGGTCCCTGTACTCCATGGCCCATGTTGATGTCAGGGTAGGGTGTCTTTTTACTCAGGTTTTAATTTGGCAGGTACCTTGCGGGAGAGGTGAACTGCCCCTGGATGGGGAGGATCTACAGCCAGACCTTTGCAGCCAGATGTGGGGTTTGCAGGAAGTGAGCTGTCTCTCTGCACTGATGTGATTTACTTGAGATGTGGCAATAGGAATCAGGACCCCCAGGCTACAATACATGGCTGGGGAGTGGTGTTCACCTCAGAAGTTGGTACTTGTGCTCTCTTGCTTCTGGATCATCTCTTCTATTTCTTATGTCTGTATCCCACCTTTCCTCCAAGGGGCTCAAGAAGGTGTGTTCTCTCCTCTATACCCTCACAACACACCTGTGAGGTAGATGAGACTGAAAGTAACGACTGACCCAAAGTCACCCAGAGATCATCATGGCCAAGCGGGGACTATACCACAGTGGCTCACATAGCCCATTCTCCAGTTTATATACTATGGCTTAAAGCAAAGTTCCATGAGCAACACACAAAAGCACCTCTACACTTTCTTAAGTTTAGCTGTCCTGATGTTTCTATGGCACACTCAATTTAAGAAATTAAGGTAAGCAAGTCTGGATTCCTAGAGAAGCACTTTCTTCAAGATCTTTCAGATCTGTTGTACTCCAATTCCCATCAATGTCAGGAAGCATGGTTTTGTATCAAGCTTGCTGCGAATCCTGGCAGTTGTAAGCTAAAAGTAGCTAAAAGTATTAGTCTGTAAAGGCTGCTCTATCCTTTATACCTCTATAAGTCTCTGCCAGCGCTAGCTATTCCAGCTCTATGCCTCTGCCAAGGAGACTAGCATCTCTATGGTCTATACGGTCTTGTCATAGTCAGCCGCCATCTTGAGACCGGGCGGAAGTGATGTATGGCGGTTTCTCGGGCTCGTGGGGAGATAGTGGAGACGAGGTCGCTTGGCGTGGGGTAACCTAGGTAACAGCCCAGAGGCCGGAAGTAGTGCTTCACTTCCGGGTTGAGAGGTCAGCGGTGCAGAAGCGCAGTTCACTGAATTGGGGGGTGGGGGGAGCTTGTAGTTGGGTCCGTTGAGGCCTGTTTGTTTCGTCAGGACTGCAGCTTTAGGAGGCCTGAAAGCGTCCTCAAGATTAGCCAGGGGAGGCAGCTGCAGGTCGGGCAGCTGAGAAGAAAACCTCCCACCTCCCCAGAGGGAGCTGGTCTGTGCAGCTGATCCCTCCAGGTAGTCTCTCGAGAAACCAGAAGGATTTTCTAACATATCTTCTATTAAATTATTCTATGCCTTTCTTGCATTTGCATCCTGCTCTTTCCTTCTTTTGTGCAAGGCAGGTTGCATGAGCCTCCTGTTCCTTCACCCCGTTTTTATCCTCTCAACAACAACCCTGTGAGGTAGGCTAGGCTGAGGGCAGTGACTGGCCCAAAGTCACTAGATTCATGGGCAGTGTGGGCCTGGAACTTGGATCTTCCGAGCACCAGTGCAGCACTTGAATCAATGCATCACAGTAGTTCGTGGTGGGGATGACAACAGTCAGGTTTATATATTACCTCAGTATTAAGAGGCATATGCAGCTCCCCAGTTCCCTCTCAGCTCAGGAAGGAGGAAGAAGGATGTACTTCTGCTTTTAAAAATGACCACAGCAGATTCAAAACCAATCAAAACACCAGTTCTGTTCCACTGATCGTAGGTATTTATGTGTTTACTCTGTTGGGAAAATTTGGGTAATTCCTGTCTGAAAAACATTACTTTTGTGTGTGCTTTTGAATTGTGGGATCAAATCCTGTCTTCCTTCTCAAAACCAAGCTGTCACTGTTTAAAATGGCATTCCCTGCTCCTTTCTCTCACCTTTAGCTGTGGGCTACAGTAGACAAGCCATTTAGTCCAAATTTACATTATTTAATCATTGTGAAGGTATACAGTCATTGTTGGCAGACGTGAACTCTGCTGCAAAGCTTCAACAGAAATACAGAGTTTTTATACATTCCCAGTCATGTCACAGGTACAGAGCAATTGATGACAGAATGCAGAGATTACAATAAGATTCTGAGGTCATCATATACATAACAGATAAAGGAATTCCAGTCAATCACACAGTAACAATGAGACTACAATATTTCTAATTGCCTGTATTGACACTTTAGTTCAGTAGCTTGAACCCATCTCCAGGTCTGCTTAGATATGTAAATTCAAGCTGCTAAGACTATGCATGAGCTCAAGACTCCCATCTAGATTCTAAACATTCTGAGTGACCAGGGCACATGGAGCCTCTGGGCTAGCAAGATACTTCCTGGTAAACTGAATTACAACAGTGATTATTTACAATGTATATTTGGACTAAATGGCCTGTCTACTGTAGCCCACAGCTAAAGGTGAGAGAAAGGAGCAGGGAATGCCATTTTACACAGTGACAGCTTGGTTTTGAGAAGGAAGACAGGATTTGATCCCACAATTCAAAAGCACACACAAAAGTAATGCTTTTCAGACAGGATTTATCCAAATTTCCCCAACAATCCCCCCTTTGTCACTAGCTTCGCTATGTGACACAAACAAGTGAGTCAGTTTGGATAAATTCTGTTCAAAGCTTTTTTCCCCAGAAAACAGCTTCCATCTCAAAACTAAACTAATGTGAGTAGAACGTTATCGCATACAATGGACACTTGTGTATTTGCTGAGAGTTCAATTCAAAGGGTAGGAAAAATGGGACACAATTTGAAAAAGCAGCAAGGAAAAAGAGAAAAAAAAAGCAAACCATTCAAAACACATGATATGCAACCCCAGTGCTATTAGCCCTCCTGGGAAGCTCCATACTGATTTTGGCCCCCCTTTGGCTGCAAAGAGCTCAGGGCCAGCCCGCTCTCATCCTCACCTGCTCCCCCGCCTCTCTCCAGTTTTGCCACTCAATTTTGAGGCCTGGTCCTTTGCTCCCTAGGCCTCCTCTGACCCATTGCAGCCTTAAGAATTCATCCTCGCCTGGGCTGAGGCCCTCGCGGTGATGAATATCCTGTCTGCGCCCACCATCCCTTCTGGTCAGCAAACTTGGTGCTTTGCGAGGTGGGAGCAGTGTGAGGTGAGGCAATGGCCTGATGTCCAGTTCAGTCACTTGTCTTGCCCTTTTAGGCAATTCTTCGAGATTTCGTTGTCTAGGATTCACTCAAGCTTCTTAGCTGTAGAACTTGCATCTCACGGTTTGCCTGGTTAGTTGTTTCCTTGTGGATGATGCAATGGAGCAAGGCAGAACACAGGCATGGATTCCCATCACAGTCACTGCAGTCCCTGGAGCCAGGGCGTAGCATGGGACATGGGGGGCTTTTCCTTCCAGGGCTGTAGAGAAAAGGAGTCTTTTTTCTTTTCTGGGGTGCCAGCGCGGCTGTTTGGTTCCTGGAAAGGTGCAGCTCAAAAAAAAAAAAAAAAGGTTAATTAAGAGGAAAAAAAGCTTTTACATTTCTTCACAGAAGCTGGTTGTAGGCAGTGGCAGAGAGATCCAGATGAGTTGGGAGAGAAACCTCAAGATGTAAAGTCTGTCCTTTTTGAGTCTCTTTAGCACAGTCTCAAAAGCAAATGTTCGGGTTGCTGAAATTAATCCAACCAATGCCAAAATGCGCACAAAAGAAATCCTTTGTTGACCTGGTGTTGCACAAACCTGTTGCATGCTCCAGCCCATTGTTAACACAAACAAACATGAACTAACACACATTTCATCAAATAATCAATGCTTGCACATTTAGATGAACATATCAGTGCTTATGTTCATGGAAAGAAGTTTTGAGAACTGGCCATTTTAGCTGCCCACATCCTTGGGCTGGCAAATGGGCTCAGTCTCCAACAAACATTGGGCTACTGGAAGGAAAATTTTCTTTTAGCACCATCAATAACAGTAACAACAGTAACAATTGTTATCACTATCATTAATATTTGGCAACATTGCAAAAGGGAAAAAGGAAACAAAACCTTTTTGTTGAACGCCAAAGGGAAAAGTAGCTTCATAGAAATGAAAATAAATTCCTCCCACTGCATGCTTGTGCACGCACACACACACAGCCCCAGAGTTTCATCCATTCCCTCCCAATCCTTCAGTTGTAACTTAGTAAGAACAAGATGGTATACTCAGAATTCAGAACTTATACACACACACATATAAGACCCAGATCCATGTTGCATAGGAAAATAGAAGTTATTGGAGAGGGAAAACGCTTGATGGTTGACACAAATAATTAAGACACATGCTCCTAAAATTGCTTTTCTTTTCTTTCTTTCTTTTTTTTTTTTTGGAAGGAGTCCCTTCCTTAAAAAAAAATTCCCCTAGTTCCTCATTGAGAGTGCTTAAAGGTCTTTGTTTTCACCCAAACCTTCCCAGGCAGAATTTTTCCTGAGGCAGTACAAGCTTTGAACACTCAAAGAACCTCACATGCCTGGCCTCAGTTACACAATTTTATTTTTATTTTGTTTGTTTGTTTGTTTGTTTGTTTGAAGGCACCAAGATTTCTTTTGAGAGTTTTCTAGATACTCAAAGACTTATTTTTAGAACCTGTGACTGGAAGCAGAGCGCTCAAACTCCCCAAAATACTTTGAACTCTGCACATGCTCAGAGGCTTTGTATGTGCTGCTTCTGCAGTACTCACAAAGTGGTGGTACCTTCCTGCCAGAGCATCCCCCCTTTTCTTGGCTCTGTGGAATAGCCAAGCCCACAGAGTCAAGAAATTCACATTTTGCAGCACAAATTCCCCTGAGTTCTGTTGGCCAGACCAAACCCAGAGAAGAGGCTGCAGTTACTGTCTCTTTAAATAATGGGAGTGCTCTTAGCAAGGTAGACTATTCCTCTTTTTTTCCCATTTGTTTCTCTTGTCTTTACTCCAAAAGTTACACATTTTTTTTCCAGTAGAAAAAGTACCAGATCACCATTTACCAAAACTCTTAAAATTCTCTCTCACACCAAGCACCCCTTGAATCAAGGAATTCCTGTCAAATGCACACTCATTCTCACATGGCATACACACAACACCCAGAAAAATAAAATCTTTTTGCCTTTTTCAAACCTCACATTCCAAATAGTTGCAAGTTCAACAGGGGGAGAGAAACCAGCCTATTTGGCAGAAATCTTTATTAATGGTTAACTGCAATCTGTCTTCCCCTGATTTTACACTCTGCCCTGTTGAATTCCAGCCTGCTACTGCTCAGGCTAATTACTAAACACAACAATCCAAATTTTCCAAGACTACTAGCAAATGTCCCCAATATAAAACTCTTTTCTTTATCTCTCTGGGAATCCTTTTCAGGATTCCTACGGAGTATTCCAAACAGTATATACATCCCCCCCCCCCTTTCATCTGCCCATCAGCATCCCCTCCTAGACTTTCAAATGCAATTATTTAACAAGAAAATCTTCCTACCTAGGAGGGCTGTAAGGCAGATGGAAGAGGCAGAAAAACTTACATTAAAGACATTAAAACAGTGTTCCCAGTTTCTGACAAGGAAAGGACCTGCATAAAAAATGTTTCTATATAATCCCTCTTTCATACGGGGCTTTCACACAGGATAAGCTTATTGAGGATGTCCAGAAAACTGGGTAGGACCTGTGTTAGCCCAGTTCAAGGGCCACACATTTCCTTACTTCCCAGTTCTGGCTCATATAGAAGGAATGGGGAAAGGAAAAAATCTCACACGCACATTTCCCTGATCATCCCCTTTTTCCCAGCCGGACTCAGCCATGCTTGGGCTCAGGCAAATGACCTCATGAATCTGTATCTCAATCAAAGCCAGGTTCACACATTCTCATCTCAGGGGCAAGAACACCCATCCTTGCTTTCAACCGTGCCCTGAAGAAGACAGATTGGTGTGGCTGCGTGGGGAGGGTCTATTTCCTGAGAAACCCCCACAACCCACTCTGGGCTATGCCTACCTCCCAGAAAGGGGAACACTTTAAAAAACAGACAGACAAGACAGAAAACACAGACAGCAACAATGAACACAAGACTTTCACAAACAGTGAACATAACACTCTACACAAACCCCAATACAAACATATACTCACACATGTAGATCTTTCCTGGTGCACCAATACCATATTAGCTAGCTTTTTTTTTTTTTTTTTTTTTTCCCCACCAGCTTGGACCAAACCAACACTTATTCCATCTCCTTAGGATGTATTTCTTCCAAATGCTTTTGCAAGAGGTGTAGCCAATTTCAATCAAATGAGCCCTCTGAGGCCAAATTAGTTAGGTTTGACCATGCTGTTTTAAACCAAAATACCAAGCGCTTGTTTCCACAACAACCCCACAGGTGCCGCCCATGGCCATCCACATCACCCTGCAATTTGATGCAGAGGTGTCCATAGGGTAGTAAGCCGAGATTCTGAAACCCCCATGCTTCCTGGGAGTCCACAACCAAAGTCCAGGTGCAATGAGGTTCAAAACCAGATTTAATTACATTGACCCGCCAGCAAAACGGAAGAGATGGCCAGTATCTGTGCTCCCCCAATGGAGAGAATTTCAGCCGAATTTATCATCTCTCCCACCCAGGATAAAGGGCCAAAAACCCACGATCCCACCTTCAGTCACCAAATTGTCAGAATCCTGGAATCTCAATTTGAGAAGAGGGAATAAAACTTGGGTTCGTGGGAAAGATCAAGTGTCCAGACCATCTGAGGCTTTATTGTTTGGCCCAGGTTCCCACGGTACACTCACGATAATGCATTACCGGGCAGGTAGAGGTGAACTCTGCTGCAAAGCTTCAACAGAAATACAGAGTTTTTATACACTCCCAGTCACGTCACAGGTACAGGGCAATTGATGACAGAATGCAAAGATTACAATAAGATTCTGAGGTCATCCCTGTGAATATGTGAAAAAGTATTGGATTAAAATACATAAATTGCTTGAGGAAACGCTACAAAAACCCTTAGCTTTCAAACCTGAAATTTTCTTGTTAGGCATTGTACCGGGAAATATTAGTAAACAAGAAATGTATTTGATACTACATTTAATCACAGCGGTGAGGATCGCGCTTGCTCAATACTGGAAGAATGAGGAACTACCCACTGAGGAACTGATTTTGAAAAAGATTCTGGATTGTGCAGAAATGGACAGACTGTCTCTATCACTGAAGGAGCAAGAAGACACTGACTTTTATCAGACTTGGGACTTTTTTTACAATTGGCTAGAGAAACGGGACTTGGCTTAGATTTAAAGATGTCTTTAAACTTTTATAAATCGATTTGAATATGATCACAGAATGTTAAAAGATATGTTATAGGGGGCTGACCCAGCTTGTCTGATGTATTTGATGATTGATGTTTTTAATTTTTAGTTTAAAATTTTAATAAAAACTTTATATAAAAAAAAAAGATTCTGAGGTCATCACATACAGAACAGATAAAGGAATGCCAGTCAATCATACTGTAACAAGAAGATTGTTGTTGTTGTTGTTAGTTGTGAAGTCCCGTCCGACCCATTGTGACCCCATGGACAACATTCCTGCTGGCCTTCCTGTCCTCCACCAGCCCCTAAAGTCCACTTAAGTTCACACCAACTGCTTCAGTGACTCCATCCAGCCACCGCATCGTCTTCCATCCCCTGCTTCCTTTGCCATCTATTGTTCCCAGCATTAGACTCTTCTGCAGGGAGTCCTTCCTTCTCATTAGGTGGCCAAAGTATTTGAGTTTCATCTTCACTATCTGGCCTTCTAAAGAGCAGTCAGGGTTGATCTCCTCCAGGACTGACCGGTTTGATCGCCTTGCGGTCCAAGGGACTCGCAGGACTCTCCTCCACCACCACAATTCAAAGGCCTCAATCCTTTTGCGCTCAGCCTTCCTTATGGTCCAGCTTTCACAGCCATACATTGCAACTGGGAAAACCATAGCCTTGACTATACGCACTTTTGTCAGCAGGGTGATGTCTCTGCTTTTTAGTATGCTGTCTAGATTTGCCATAGCTTTCCTCCCAAGGAGCAAGCGTCTTTTAATTTCTTGGCTGCAGTCCCCGTCTGCAGTGATCTTGGAGCCCAGGAAAATAAAATCTGTCACTACCTCCATTTCTTCCCCATCTTCCCCATCTATGCCAGGAAGTGAGAGGACCGGATGCTATGATCATAGTTTTCTTAATGTTGAGTTTCAAGCCAACTTTTGCGTTCTCCTCCTTCACCCGCATCAAGAGGCTCTTCAGTTCCTCTTCACTTTCTGCCATGAGAGTGGTATCATCTGCATATCTGAGGTTGTTGATATTTCTCCCAGCAATCTTGATTCCAACTGGTGATTCATCTAGCCCTGCCTTTCTCATGATGTGCTCTGCATATATGTTAAATAGGCAGGGTGACAGTATACAGCCTTGCCGAACTCCTTTCTCAATTTTGAACCAATCAGTGGTTCCATGTCCAGTTTTCACTGTTGCTTGTTGACCTGCATACAGATTTCTCAAGAGACAAATAAGATGGTCTGGTACTCCCATCTCTTCAAGAACTTGCCACAATTTGTTGTGATCCACACAATCAAAGGCTTTAGCGTAGTCAATGAAGCAGAAGTAGATGTTTTTCTGGAACTCCCTAGCTTTCTCCATGATCCAGCGCATGTTGGCAATTTGATCTCTAGTTCCTCTCCCTCTTCGCAATCCTGCCTGCACTTCTGGTTGTTCTCTGTCCACATACTGCTGGAGCCTAGCTTGTAGGATTTTGAGCATCACTTTGCTAGCATGTGAAATGAGTGCAATGGTGCGGTAGTTTGAACATTCTTTGGCATTGCCCTTCTTGGGGATCGGATGTAAACTGACCTTTTCCAGTCCTGTGGCCACTGTTGAGTTTTCCAAATTTGCTGGCATATGAGTGTAGCACTTTAACTGCATCATCTTTCAGGATTTTGAATAGCTCAGCTGGAATGCTGTCGCCTCCACTAGCTTTGTTGTTGCTCAGACTTCCTAAGGCCCATTTGACCTTACATTCCAGGATGTCTGGCTCAAAGTCAGTGGTTATCAGGGATGTTAAGCTCTTTCTTGTATAGTTCTTCTGTGTAATCTTGCTGCCACCTCTTAATCTCTTCTGCCTCTGTTAGGTCCCTGCCATTTTGGTCCTTCATCATGCCCATCTTTGCATGAAATGTTCCCTTCATATCTCTAATTTTCTTGAAGAGATCTCTGGTCCTCCCTATTCTATTGTTTTCTTCTATTTCTTTGCACTGTTCATTTAAGAAGGCATTCTTATCTCTTCTAGCTCTTCTCTGGAATTCTGCATTCAATTGTTTGTATCTTTCTCTTTCTCCCTTGCCTTTCGCTTCCCTTCTTTCCTCAGCTATTTGTAAAGCTTCCTCAGACAGCCATTTTGCTTTCTTGCATTTCTTTTTCTTTGGGATGGTTTTAGTTGCTGCCTCTTGTACAATGTTGCGAACCTCCATCCATAGTTCTTCAGGCACTCTGTCTATCAGATCTAATTCCTTAAATCTATTTCTCACCTCTACTGTATATTCATCAGGGATATGATTTAGGTCATACCTGAGTGGCCTAGTGCTTTTCCCTACTTTCTTCAACTTAAGCCTAAATTTTGCAACCAGAAGCTCATGATCTGAGCCACAGTCAGCTCCTGGTCTAGTTTTTACTGACTGTATAGAGCTTCTCCATCTTTGGCTGCAGAGCACATAGTCAATCTGATTTCTGTGTTGACCGTCTGGTGATGTCCATGTGTAGAGTCGTCTCTTGGGTTGTTGGAAAAGAGTGTTTGCTATGACCATCGTATTCTCTTGACAAAATTCTACCAGCCTGTGCCCTGCTTCATTTTGTACTCCAAGGCCAAACTTGCCTGTTATTCCAGTTATCTTTTGGCTTCCTACTTTAGCATTCCAATCCCCCATGATGATAAGGACATCATTTTTTGGAGTTAATTCTAGAAGGTGTTGTAGGCCTTCATAGAACTGGTCAACTTCAGCTTCTTCAGCACCAGTGGTTGGGGCATAGACTTGGACTACTGTGATGTTGAATGGTTTGCCTTGGATTTGAACTGAGATCATTCTGTCATTTTGAGATTGTATCCCAGGAATGCTTTTCCTACTCTTTTATTGACTGTGAAGGATACTCCATTTCTTCTGAGGGATTCTTGCCCGCAGTAGTATACCTGAAGGTCATCTGAATTAAATTCACTCATTCCTGTCCATTTTAGTTCACTGATTCCTAAGATGTCAATGTTCAGTCTTGTCAGCTCTTGTTTGACCACATCCAGCTTGCCTTGATTCATGGATCTGACATTCCAGGTTCCTATGGAGTATAGATCTGTGCAGCATCGGACTCTCCTTTCATCACCAGATACATCTGCAACTGAATGTCCTTTCGGCTTTGACCCAGTGGCTTCATTCTTTCTGGCGCTACTAGTACTAGCCCTCCGCTCTTCCCCAGTGGCATATTGGACACCTTCCGACCTGAGGGGCTCATCTTCCGGCATCTTATCTTTTTGCCTTTTGGAACTGTCCATGGGGTTTTAATGGGAAAAATACTGGAGTGGGTTGCCATTTCCTTCTCCAGTGGATCACGTTTTGTCAGAGCTCTGTGCTATGACCTGTCCGTCTTGGGTGGCCCTGCACTGCATGGCTCATAGCTTCATTGAGCTACTCAAGCCCCTTCACAAGGACAAGGCAGTGATCCATGAAGGAGAACAATAAGATTACAATATTTCTAATTGCCTGTGTTGACACTTTAGTTCAGTAGCTTGAACCCATCTCCAGGTCTTCTTAGATATGTAAATTCAAGCTGCTAAGACCATGCATGAGCTCAAGACTCCCATCTAGATTCTAAACATTCTGAGTGACCAGGGCACATGGAGCCTCTGGGCTAGCAAGATACTTCCTGGTAAATTGAATTACAACAGTAATTATTTACAATGTAAATTTGGACTGAATGGCCTGTCTACTGTAGCCCACAGCTAAAGGTGAGAGAAAGGAGCGGGGGAATGAATGCCATTTTACACAGTGACAGCTTGGTTTTGAGAAGGAAGACAGGATTTGATCCCACAATTCAGAACCATGCCCAAAAGTAATGCTTTTCAGACAGGATTTACCCAAATTTTCCCAACAGTGCCCAAAACAGATTGCAGTAAACCATTGATAAATATGTCTGCCAAATTGGCTGGTTTCTCTCCCACTGTTGAACTTGCAATTGTTTGGAATGTGAGGTTTGAAAAAGGCAAAAAGATTTTATTTTTCTGGATGTTGTGTGTATTCCATGTGAGAATGAGTGTGCATTTGACAGGAATTCCTTGATTCAAGGGGTGCATGGTGCTTGGTGTGAGAGAGAATTTTAAGAGTTTTGGTAAATGGTGATCTGGTACTTTTTCTACTGGAAAAAAAAAAGAAATGTGTAACTCCAAAAAGAAATGGAGTAAAGACAAGAAAAACAAATGGGAAAAAAAGAGGAATGGTCTACCTTGCAAAGAGCACGCCCATTATTTCAAGAGACAGTAACTGCAGCCTCTCCTCTGGGTTTGGTCTGGCCAACTGAATTCAGGGGGGATTTGTGCTGGAAATTTGGATTTCTTGACTCTGTGGGCTTGGCTATTCCACAGAGCCAAGAAAAGGGGGGATGCTCTGGCAGGAAGGTACCACCACTTTGTGAGTACTGCAGAAGCAGCACATACAAAGCCTCTGAGCATGTGCAGAGTTCAAAGTACTTTGCAGCGTTTGAGCGCTCTGCTTCCAGTCACAGGTTCTAAAAATAAGTCTTTGAGTACCTAGAAAACTCTCAAAAGAAATCTTAGTGCCTTAAAACAAACAAACAAACAAATAAAATAAAAATAAAATTGTGTAACTGAGGCCAGGCATGTGAGGTTTGAGTGTTCAAAGCTTGTATTTCCTCAGGAAAAATTCTGCCTGGGAAGGTTTGGGCTAAAACAAAGACCCTGAAGCACTCTCAATGAGGAAGGGAATCCTTCAAAAAAAAAAAAAAAAGCAATGGTAGGAGCATGTGTCTTAATTATTTGTGTCAACCATCAAGCGTTTTCCCTCTCCAATAACTTCTATTTTCCTATGCAACATGGATTTGGGTCTTATGTGTGTGTAAGTTCTGAATTCTGAGTATACCATCTTGTTATTGCTAAGTTACAACTGAATGATTGGGAGGGAATGGATGAAGCTCTGGGGCTGTGTGTGTGTGTGTGTGTGTGCGTGTGCACACACATGCTGTGGGAAGAATCTTTTCAAATCTATGAGGCTACTTTACCCTTGAGTTCAACAAAAAGTTTGTTTCCTTTTCCCTTTTGCAATGTTGCTAAATATTAGTGATAACGATTGTTACTGTTGTTATTGATGGTGCTAAAAGAAAATTTTCCTTCCAGTAGCCTAATGTTTGTTGGGGACTGAGCCCATTTGCCAGCCCAAGGATGTGGGCAGCTAAAATGGCCAGTTCTCAAAACTTCTTTCCATGAACATCAGTACTGATATGTTCATCCAAATGTTTGTTTGTGTTAACAAAGGGTTGGAGCATTTTGTATCTGTGGGAGAGTATCATCTCTGTAATAAGAAATTGTGTAAAACTGTTCTCATTGTCCAGCAGGAAGCACATTTCTCTTTAACTGAGGCAAGCAACAGGTTTGTGCAACACCAGTTCAACAAAGGATTTCTTCTGTGTGCATTTTGGCATTGGTTGGGTTGATTCCAGCAACCCAAACATTTTCTTCTTGAGACTGTGCTAAAGAGACTCAAAAAGGACAGACTTTACATCTTGAGGTTTCTCTCCCAACTCATCTGGATCTCTCTGCCACTGCCTACAACCAGCTTCTGTGAAGACATGTAAAAGCTTTGTTTTCTCTTAATTAACCTTTTTTTTTTTTTTTTGAGCTGCACCTTTCCAGGAACCAAACAGCCATGCTGGCACCCCAGAGAAGAGAAGAGAAGAGAAGAGAAGAAGAGAAGAGAAGAGAAGAGAAGAGAAGAGAAGAGAAGAGAAAGAAAGACTCCTTTTCTCAACAGCCCTGGAAGGAAAAGCCCCCCATGTCCCATGCTACGCCCTGGCTCCAGGGACTGCAGCGACTGCGATGGGAATCCATTCCTGTGTTCTGCCTTGCTCCATTGCATCATCCACAAGGAAACAACTAACCAGGCAAACCAAACCGTGAGATGCAAGTTCTACAGCTAAGAAGCTTGAGTGAATCCTAGACAACGAAATCTCGAAGAATTGCCTAAAAGGGCAAGACAAGTGACTGAACTGGACATCAGGCCATTGCCTCACCTCACACTGCTCCCACCTCGCAAAGCACCAAGTTTGCTGACCAGAAGGGATGGTGGGCGCAGACAGGATATTCATCACCGCGAGGGCCTCAGCCCAGGCGAGGATGAATTCTTAAGGCTGCAATGGGTCAGAGGAGGCCTAGGGAGCAAAGGACCAGGCCTCAAAATTGAGTGGCAAAACTGGAGAGAGGCGGGGGAGCAGGTGAGGATGAGAGCGGGCTGGCCCTGAGTTCTTTGCAGCCAAAGGGGGGCCAAAATCAGTATGGAGCTTCCCAGGAGGGCTAATAGCACTGGGGTTGCACATCATGCGTTTTGAACTGTTTGCTTTTTTCTCTCTTTTTCCTGGCTGCTTTTTCAAATTGTGTCCCATTTTTCCTACACTTTGAATTGAGCTCGCAGCAAATACACAAGTGTCCATTGTAATGCAATAACTTTCTACTCACATTAGTTTGGTTTTGAGATGGAAACTGTTTTATGGAAAAAAGCTTGGAACAGAATTTATCCAAACTGACTCATTTGTGTCACATAGCGAAGCTAGTGACAAAAGGGGGATTGTTGGGGAAATTTGGGTAAATCCTGTCTGAAAAGCATTACTTTTGTGTGTGCTTTTGAATTGTGGGATCAAATCCTGTCTTCCTTCTCAAAACCAAGCTGTCGCTGTTTAAAATGGCATTCCCTGCTCCTTTTCTAACCTTTAGCTGTGGGCTACAGTAGACAGCATGGGAGTCTCCTTTCACCACCAGATACATCCGCAACTGAGTGTCCTTTCGGCTTTGACCCAGTGGCTTCATTCTTTCTGGCGCTACTAGTACTAGCCCTCCACTCTTCCCCAGTAGCATACTGGGACACCTTCCGACCTGAGGGGCTCATCTTCCGGCATCATATCTTTTTGTCTTTTGGTACTGTCCATGGGGTTTTCATGGCGAAGATACTGGAGTGAGTTGCCATTTCCTTCTCCAGTGGATCACATTTTGTCAGAGCTCTCTGCTATGACCTGTCCATCTTGGGTGGCCCTGCACGGCATAGCTCATAGCTTCATTGAGCTACGCAAGCCCCTTCACCATGACAATGCAGTGATTCATGAAGGAGTCAGAATGTTTAGAGTCTAGATAAGAGTCTTGAGTTCACGCATAGTTTCAGTAGCTTGAATTTACATGTCTAAGCAGACCTGGAGATGGGTTCAAGCTACTGAACTAAAGTGTCAATACAGGCAATTAGAAATACTGTAATCTCATTGTTTCTGTGTGATTGACCGACATTCCTTTATCTGTTCTGGATGTGATGACCTCAGAATCTTATTGTAATCTCTGCATTCTGTCATCAATTGCTCTGTACCTGTGATCTGACTGGGAGTGTATAAAAACTGTATTTCTGTTGAAGCTTTGCAGTTTTGTTTGCCCAGTAAGGCCTTATCATGAGTCAACCGCAGGAACCTGGGATAGACAACAAAGATGCGGAGGTTCATAATCTTTCCTACGACCCCGAGTTTTATTTCCTCTCACAAATTGAGATTTTGGGATTCTGACAACTCATTAGATGTATATCCCACTTTTCTCAAAGCAGCTTACATCATTCTTTTTCTCCCACAACAGCCCTGTGAGGTAGATTGGGCTGCAAGTCTGACTGGCCCAGGGTCACCCAGTTGGATTGATGACTGAGCAAGGACTGGAACCCAGTTTGTCTGAATCCCAGACCTACACTCTTAACTACTGCACCACACTGGCTCTCATAAGATAGATAAAAGTCTTGTTAAATTATAATTATACTTAATATATTACATTTAAATCTTGCCTCTTGCAAGGAACTCGGTGATTTACATAATCTTCCACCTCTCCATTTTATCCTCATATAATAGTCCTGCGACATACATCAGAGTCAGTGACCCGTTCAAAGTTACACAGCTAAGTTTCACAACTAAATGGGGATGTGAACCTGGATCCCCTGAGTCCAACATGCTAAGCAGTTCCAGACAACTGGTTTCTTTAACACAAGCTATCATCAGGGTATGCGCTCCTGGCCTCGCAGGTGACAGGTGCCTCCAGGTACCGCCATGAATCCAGAGCCTTCCAACTATGCACTGTAATTTCTAGATCTGGGAATCACTTGGCAGCAACCAAAGGAAGCCTGAGCCTTGCGTTTGCAAGGACTGAGCAGGGCTGTGGAGCAGAGGGTGAGCCTTCATGCAGCACGTAGCAAGCTCGAGCAACCTTGAGAGCCAGTGAGAGCCACTTGAGAGCCAGTGTGGGTAGTGGTTAAGAGCGTGGGACTGGGACTCAGGCGATCTGGGTTCTAGTCCCCGCTCAGCCATGGAGCCAACTGGGTGACTCTGGGCCAGTCACGGACTCTCAGCCCAGCCTACCTCACAGGGTTGTTGTTGTGGGGATAAGATGGAGGAGATGGACGCTGCCTTGAGCCCTTTGTAGGAAAAAGGCAGGCTAGAAATCGCAATATAAATAAATAAACCTTCAGGTAGCAGCCCGCAGCCAGGTCTAGGGCACAGGATCGTGCCCAAAGAACTGGCGGCAGCGGACGAGGGCGGCTCACGCAGCCGCGCGTTGCAGTGGCAAGGAGTTCCTCGGGCGGACATGTGCACCGTGTGCTAGGGAAGAGAGAGCAGGAAAAGCCCGGCAGGCAGCGCCGGTGCCGGGAGCAAACGCCGGCCGCGGACCAAGCAACGGCGTGCGGGAAAGCTGGGAGCACCGGGTGGCGGAGCAGCGATGCCCCCCTGCCTGGGGGAAGGGCTTGGGCCGCACCTGGCTCGGCGGAGCCCCCTCCGCGCCGGAACGAGAGCCCGCCGCGCGTCGCCGCAGGGGTTAACACGAGCGAGCGCGTTCCTAGAGCGGCGGCCTCCCGCGCCGCCCCGCCCCCTTCGGGGCGGGCCCGCGGGCTTCCTCGCGTGCAGCAGCGCCAGGGGCGGGGCCGCTCCCGGGGCGCGTGGTCCGAGCGGCGGCGGAGCGCGCAGCGCAGCTCGCGAGGGATCCGCCGGGCGAGGCGGGGCGGCGATGAGGTGACGCAGGGAGGGGGAAGGGGGGCAGCTGTGCTGGTTGGGGGTCTGGACGGACGGCAGGAAAGGAGCGGGGGGGCCGTGGGGAGCGCAGGGTGCGCCAAGGATGCTGAACGGAGTGTTTCCCTTGCAGGCATCAGCGCCGCTGCTGGCACGGGCAGCCCTGAGAAGGAACCTGCCCGAAAGACGAGAGGTCCTTCTCTTGGTTGTCCTGGATCTGAGAAATGGGAGAGCAGGGCATAACCGGGCCAGCGGACTGGGAATCCGGGGAAAGGACCGCTCAGGGGATTTGGGGTCCAGATGCCCTCGGCTCAGCTGCACTGTGCCAGCGCTTCAGGGATTTCCACTACCGGGACAGCAAGGGGCCCCGGGAGGCCTGCAGCCGCCTCCACAATCTCTGCCGGCAGTGGCTGAAGCCGGAGCAGCACACGAAAATCCAGATCTTGGACCTGGTGATCCTGGAGCAGTTCCTGGCTGTCCTTCCCCCGGAGGTGGAGAGCTGGGTGAGGGAGTGCGGAGCGGAGACGAGTTCTCAGGCAGTGGCCCTGGCCGAAGGCTTCCTCCTGAGCCAGGCGGAGGGCGAGGAGCCAGAAGAGGAGACTCAGGTGAGAGCGTGTCCTCCTGGAAGTGCTGTGGGCCTGGAAGTCTAAGGAAAACATGAAGCTCTCTCTTCCTTACCAAGACAAGCCAGTTAACTTTGGGGCAGGAAAGGGACGGGTAGAAATTGCTGGTGAAAGGCAGGGAAATCCAGCTGGGAACACCCTTTGGTGGTGGTGTGTGTGTGAATGGGCATTATTATGGTGGGGTCCTCGAATGGTAAAATGGGGTGCATAGTTGTGTGTCTATAAGCAGGTCTGTGTGTGTGTGTGTGTGTGTTGGGGGTGGGGATGCAAGGGATCCTGAGTGTGACTTTTGATGTTGGTGTCTCTGGGCATGATGCAAAGATGATTTTCCTGCTCAGAGGAATTAAATTTAGAAGCATCAATATTCTGTGAATATATTTAGAACTGATTTGAGGAAATAGACGTTGCTGCCTGGAAAAAGTGTGTTTCATTGGAGCAGGAAATGAATAAGCTGAGGCAGAGTTTGCCTTCTGTCCACACCAGTTTGCTTTTCAATGAATTTTCTACTTCCAGGAAGAGATTTCCTTTCCTTTTCCTTTTCCTTTCCTTTTCCCTTTCCTTTCCTTTTTCCTTTCCTCTATCCTTTCCTTTTTCCTTTCCTCTTTCCTCTTTCCTCTCCTTTTTCCTCTCCTTTCCTCTCCTTTTTCCTCTCCTTTCCTTCCTCTCCTTTCCTTTCTTCTTTTCTTTTTCCTTTCCTTTCTCCTTCCCTTCCCTTTCTTAGCAACACTGCCATATTGCTTCTTATTTGAAGAAAGTGGTTCGCCAGAAATGCATGGTGGAATTGGAGATGGATGTAAATTTGAAATGGTAGCTGAAATGTCGCTTGTGCTTAGTCGAAGTCCATTCCTGCATTTGCAGCACATGCCTCAACCAGGCCAGCGCCGAAGTCTGAGGGACTCTCCCCGTGGGAGTCCTTTCACAGGGCCGTTCCCACCACAGAGGGGCCTCGTCTTCGTGTTGCCACTGAACAGAAACTCGTAGCCTGCGAATGGACAGCAAGGCCTGCCCTGATGTCAGGACGGTCGGGATAGCAGGGCATGGATCAGGGTAGCCCGGATGCCCCTTCAGGTCGCAGTCTGCAGTCCTAGCAATGGAGGTGCCTGAGTTACGTGCTTAGAGGTGGGCCTCCGCACTAAGTTTGGGCGCTCAGAAGCTGCAAATCTGTTCCATTAGTGGGAGCACAACCCCTAATTTGGGATCCCAGGACCTGCTCAGCCAATGTGCCTCCGAGTCCCCAAAGGCTGGAGAAACTGACTTAGACCTTGTCCTTAACAGACCTTGTCTCTGTTTTCTAACCCTTGTGTCTGTTTGCCATCTCCTCTGTTCTCCCCTGTTCAGAAATTCTTTGCCAATGGTTCCCCTGACTTCCTTCTGGCAGAGAATGCTCAGAGAGACGACAAGCAGATGCCCCTGGCCGGGATCGATCTACAGGAGAGAAACGGAGTTGCCACTTCACTAGGTAAGGAGTCACGGGACATATTTGAGCTCTCTTGGGTGTCTCATGGAACATTTCAGTAGATCTTCTCAAGATGAACCAAGGCACAAGTCCCCCAGAAAGTGACCTGGTTGTCTTTGTCCTCTGTTTATTTCTAAGTGTTCTTCTCCAGGTATTCGATTTCGTTTTCTCTCCCACCCAAAATCCCTTTCTTCCTTCCCAGTGTAATAACCTTGCAAGGCCATTGCAGCTTTTAGGGAGGTTAGATGGCTTTGACTCGCTCTGTTTCTAAGGGGGAAGGGCTTTATCCTCAAGATGTCTTCTTGAGCCTGCCTATCTGGAGTTACCTCTAGGCCAGCCCTCCTTCCAGTTGTGCATTGAAGCTGTTGTTTCAGCTACATGCGGTACAAGGATGGGCAGAACTGAATGGGGAAGAGGTGGGAAAGTAAATACATCTCTGCCATTTTTGTGTCTCTTGCAGGAGACAGACCCAGGGGGAAGTCAGAATGCAGCAACTCATCTCCTGGTCATGGTGCGCTTGGAACGGCTTCCGTGCAACCGGATCTGGTATGTGGGGGTGACATGGGGCAGCTGGGAGAGAGGCAGAGTGCCTCTTTCTGCTGGATGTTTCCTTTGGCCTGAAATATCCATCCATTCACTTCCATCTGCCAAAGCTCTCAATTAAAGAGGCTGTGCAGGCCATGCATGAAGATTTCTCCTCTGGGGCAATCTCCCGACAACACGATTTCTTTTTCCGCACATCATTAAGAAAGCAAGAAGCCCTGTTGTTTCCTGTTCAGAGGTTATGTTTGTTTTTTCAGCTGAACTTCAAGCATGTGGCTGTGCATTTCACGGCCGAGGAGTGGGCCCTGCTGAGTCCAGACCAAAAAGTCCTGCATCGGGAAGTCATGGAAGAAAATGGTCAGATGGTAGCCTCTTTAGGTAAGGTTTTCCAATGCGCGTGATTGGTACAACCAATTTAGAAGGGATTTTTAAACGCTGTGGTCAGCTTCTTCTGCGCACTTGTTCCATTTAATCAGCCAGGATCCTCTTGTTTCTCCTTGGGCAGCTTTTGGGGTCTCTCCTGAGGCTGCTGTTGGTTGGTGCCCCCAACTGCATCCGGGAATCTCAGCAAAATGGAATGAAGGGGTTACTTCCTGAGGCCACATCTGGTTGGAAGTCTCCAGAGCAATTCCTTTTCATCTCAGTGGGACATGGTTCTGAGGAAACATGCATTTGATGGGGCTGTCGGGAGTACAAGACAAAGGCCCAAATTCTGAACCGTATCTTTGCTCCCCTAAAGCACAAGAAAATGCCCATTTCATAGAAGTATAACAAGAGATGCACAGTGGTGGGCCCCAGTCGTGAGCACCATATTGGCGACTCCGAGATTACAATTAGAATTTCAGACAAAGTGGATTTGGTAGGTTTGGATACAGCTGGAATGGATGGGCAGTGAGGAAAGGATATTTAAACAGTATATTGAAAATGCTTTGTAAGCCATGTTTGGCTTTGATCATCAGCATTTGGACTTCCAATTTCATGCATGGGAAGGAGGATGTCATTCACCTTTGGGTTCCCCTGCCAAGATCCTTTAAAGGAAATCTCGGATTCTAACCAGCCCCTTCAGCATGCAAAATGCTGAGCTATGAGGCTGTGGTACTCAGCACCACATCAGTGCTGTGTGTATGTGAGGTGATTCTCTTTATATTCAGAATGACAAACCTCTTTGTAAATATGAAAGGCACAGCAGAGAAGGAAAGAGGAAAGTCAAAGGGGGTGGAAGAAGCAGCTTAAGCCCTTGCTTCTTACATTTTCAATTTTCTTTCAATGAACAGCTGGAATAGACTCTGGAAGGGCTGAAGGATCTGCTTTCCTGTCATCAGGGGGAGATGCCCCTTGGTCTCCCCTCCTCAGCTGCTGTAGTGGAAGAGAATGGTTGCTTTTAGACTGTAGTTAGCTACCAAAATTCTTAAAATTCCACACAGTTTTTCAATTGTGCTTCTACCAATTATTTCTCTTCTTTCCAGTAGATGGCCAGAGCGTACAGGCCAGGTTATCCCTGGAAACAGCCCCTTCCAAACCACACAAAAGTTTGGAGCATGGAAAGAACTTCAGTCAAGAGGTGAATTTGACTGCTGCTCAGCAGCCCCACACAGCAGAGAATCCACTTCAGTGCTTAGAATGTGGAAAGAGCTTCAGTCGAACTTCCTATCTTTGCAGGCACAAAAGAATTCATACGGGGGAGAAACCGTTTAAATGCTTGGAGTGTGGCAAGGTCTTTGGTGTGAAAAAAAACCTAGTTGTACATCAGAAGATCCACACAGGGGAGAAACCATTTAAATGCCTGACTTGCGGAAGGCACTTCAGTCGAAAAGCAGGCCTCAGGTACCATCAAAGAATCCACACAGGGGAGAAGCCCTTTAAATGCCTGACTTGCGGAAGGCACTTCAGTCGAAAAACAAGCCTCAGGTACCATCAAAGAATCCACACAGGGGAGAAACCATTTAAATGCCTGACTTGCGGAAGGCACTTCAGTCGAAAAGCAGGCCTCAGGTACCATCAAAGAATCCACACAGGGGAGAAGCCCTTTAAATGCCTGACTTGCGGAAGGCACTTCAGTCGAAAAGCAAGCCTCAGGTACCATCAAAGAATCCACACAGGGGAGAAGCCCTTTAAATGCCTCGAATGTGGAAAGGGTTTCACTAGAAATACAAGTCTCATCCGTCATCAGAGAATCCACACAGGGGAAAAGCCATTTAAGTGCTTCGAGTGTGGAAAGAGTTTCCATAGAAGACAAGACTTGAAGCAACACGAAGGGATTCATGTGAATGAAATGTCCTTTAAATGCTTAGTGTGTGGGAAAAGCTTTGATTCAAGCACAAGGCTTCTGAACCATCAACGAATCCACACAGGGGAGAAACCCTTTAAATGCTTAGACTGTGGAAAAAGCTTCAGGGTAAACAGAAACCTCTTGTATCATCAAAGAATGCATACAGGTGGGAAGCCACTTAAATGCTTGGAGTGTGGAAAGAGTTTCCATCGAAGTCCAGACCTTATGAAACACAAAAGAGTTCATATGGATGAGAAGCCATTTAAATGCTTGGAGTGTGGAAAGAGCTTTCCTGGGAACACAAGTCTTCTAAACCAACGAATCCACACAGGAGAGAAACCGTTTCAATGCTTGGAGTGTGGAAAACAATTCAGGGTAAACATAAACTTCTTGTACCATCAAAGAATGCATACAGGGGAGAGGCCATTTAAATGTTTGGAGTGTGTAAAGAGCTTGCATCGAAGCTCCTACCTTGTGAAACACAAATTCATATTACTGAGAAACCGTTCAAATGCTTAGAGTGTGGAAAGTGCTTTCATGAAAACACAGGTCTCCTGAACCATCAAAAAGTCCACACAGGGGAGAAACCTTTTAAATGCTTGTGGAGTGTGGAAAGAACTTTAGGGTAAACGTAGACTTCTTGCGCCATCAAAGAATACATACAGGGGAAAAGCCATTTAAATGTTTGGGATGTGAAAATAACTTCTCTAGAAAAACAAGTCTTGTACCATCAGAGAACTCATACAGGGGAGAAACCCTTTAAATGATTAGTGTGTAGAAACGTTTTCTCTAGAAAAGCAAGCCTTAGGGATCATCAGAAAATTCATACAGGGGAGAAACCATTTAAATGTTTAGAGTGTGGAAATACCTTTTCTAGAAAATCAGGTCTTGTGAGTCATCAGAGAATCCACACAGCTGAGAAACCATTTAAATGTTTAGAGTGTGGAATTTGCTTTATTTCAAATGTGCACTTTACATCACATCAAAAAACTCACACAGACCATTTACCGTATTTTTGGCTCTATAAGGCACACCTTTTCCCCCCTCAAAAGTAAGGGGAAATGCCTGTGCGTCTTACAGAGCGAATATGTGTGTGCAGTAAGTCTGTCAGAGGTGCAGCATGGAGTGCCCGACGCCCGGGACATGTAATATGCGGGCAATACCTGTGGGCAGGTACTCCTGTGGGCAATACCGCTGGATGAACTTTTTTCCCCTGGCACCATGTAGCTGTAAGGAGGCGGGAAGGGGGGTGGTGACCAAGGTGGAGAGCTTTAGATCAGGAGGAGAGAGGACATCTTCCATAGAGGTGAGGAGAAGGCGCATGAATCAAAGCACCAGCTAGATGGCAGCATTGTGCCAGTGTTGCTAGGAGATAGTAGATGAAATCTAAAAAAGCCAGCAATGTCCACGCTGCCCTACTAGTAAATAATAGAAAAGAACTTCTGACCAAAAATGAGATATTATATGGTAAATCAAACACACAGTGGACTAAGTATTGGTCCTTCTGTTAACTTAATAAAGCAGGCGCTGCTCTGATCCATGGAAAGCTTCCTGAGAATCACAGGTCGGTGTATGTTTTCGAATGGCAACCCGTCTTTTAATGAAGCCCATGGGGAAGTGATGGGGAATGTGCCTGTGATTATCAGTTATTAAGTTAACAGAAGGATCAATATCTGTTAGTTGATCAGACACATTTTTTTTAGGATCAGTGGATATTTGAACAGCATGACCTTCGTGTATGAAGTTTATTCTTCAAAGGCTACTTAGTCCGCTGTGTGTTTGATTTACCGTACAATATCTTTGGTCAGAAGTTTTTTTCTATTTACTAGTAGGGCAGCGTGGACATTGCTGGCTTTTTTAGATTTGTTATTGAATGGCCTGCAGCAGCTCTTGTATAACTGGTGTAGATTGTGGATTCCTTCAATAATGCCACTACTGACTGCGAATTTTTTGAGATTCAGCAGCGCAGATCGTAACGGCATATTATTCTAGATAAAACGTGTCTGCCGAGTACGGTAATAAATGTCATGTGGAATGTTCTCTGTGTCGTCATCTGGCCAATAGATTGTCACTGGGAAATGTCATACCGTATATTACTATACAGCTGTAATGTATAGTCCTTGTACATGTATAGTCCTTGTACAGAGTGAATACGGTATACTGTATCATTTGACCATTTTGCACAGAGGTTTTCTGGTACGTTACTGACAGTTCCTTCATCACTGTATTTTCTTGCAGAAAACCTCCCCCATTCTACATACAAGGATGATAAAGCAGAAAAGACTAGCATATAAGATTCCTTTTAAACTAGAGGTAGTAAACTATGCTAAGGAGCATGGAAACAGAGCAGCGGAGAGACATTTTGGGCCACCTCCAACTGAAAAAATGATAAGAGAGTGGAGGAAACAGGAGGATCAGCTGCAAAAAGCGAATAAAAGTAAGCACACGTTTCGTGGGAATTCTGCAAAGTGGCCACAGTTAGAGATGGCCATGAAAGAATGGGTCACGCATCACCGGAACAATGGCTTCTCAGTCTCTACAAAAATGATAATCCATGAAGCCAAATGCATTGCTGTAGAGAAAGGCATGCACGATTTTACTGGATCATCATCGTGGTGCTACAGGTTTATGAGGCGATGTGGCCTTGCTATGTGCACCAAAACTAGAATGGCGCAAAAAATGCCAAAAGAATATGAATCTAAGATTCTGTCTTTTCAGAAATTTGTAATTGATGCTAGTAAGAAAAATGGGTTTGAAATTGGCCAGATTGGGAATATGGATGAAGTCCCGCTAACCTTTGATGTGCCATCAATTGGACTGTTGATTTGAAAGGTGCCAGAACTATCACCGTGAAAACCTCTGGACATGAGAAAACCCATTACACGGTTGTGTTGTCTTGCTGTGCGGATGGCACCAAATTGCCACCCATGTTAATTTTCAAAACATTTCCAGAAGAAGTGATTCCAAGAGGAGGAGTTGTACATGTTCATGAGAAAGGATGGACGGACGAAAATGGAATGAGAGTATAGGTTGAAAAAGTGTGGTCCAAACATCCTGGAGGGCTTCTGAAAAAACCTGCCTTATTAGTGCTTGACCAGTTTAGAGCACATATTAGGGAAACTACAAAAAAGTGCTTTAAAGAAGTGAAGACTCATGTAGCTGTAATTCCTGGAGGTCTTACCAGCCAGTTGCAACTCTCGACCTTTCCATCAACAAACCATTTAAGGTCTTTATGCGAGAAGAGTGGAACAAATGGATGACTGCCGGGAACCATGACCTGACACCTACTGGACGAATGAAGAGGCCCACTATCACTCAAGTTTGTGAATGGGTGAAAACAGCACGGCACTCCGTGAAGGAGGACATCGTTGTACAGTCATTCAAAAAATGTGGAATTAGCAATGCTTTGGATGGAACCGAAGATGGTATCTTATCTGAAGATAGTGAAGAAAGTGATGTCAGTGATTGTGAGCAACAGAGCTTCATAAATCCTGACTCTAGCGATGATGAGTTCTATGGCTTCAACGAAAACTAGAAGAGTACTCGAACTTTAAAGTCTCCCTTTTGTTAATGACAGTGATGACGGTTCTTAATGCCACTGTTGACTTTACAAGGTTGAAATATGGTATTACTGTACTCTGTTATAGTTTATTAAATAGTTTAGTAAACCATTTGATTCAGAATATTTTTTTCTTGTTTTCCTCCTCTAAAAACTAGGTGTGTCTTCTGGCCAGGTGCATCTTATAGAGCGAAAAATATGGTAAATGTTTAGAGTGTGGAATTTGCTTTATTTCAAATGTACACTTTACATCACATCAAAAAACACATACAGATGGGAAGCTATTTAAATGCTTGGCATATGGAAAGAGCTACACTATGATCTCAAACTTCATGTCACACCAAATAATTCACACAGGGGAAAAACCATTTAAATGCCTGGACTGTGGAATCGGCTTCAGTTGGAGATGTGTCCTTAGTTCACATCAAAAAATTCACAGGAGAAAAATGATATTAATATTTGGAATCTGGAAGTCGTTTTCTTTTGTTTACTTTAAGGAACTTTCACAGATGAAAGTGTGTGGAGAATTTACTTAAGGAATAAATTATGTAAAAACTCTACAGCAGTATGAGTTTTATATAAAGAAAATCTTAAAAGCATAAGAAAAGCCCTGCTTGATCAGACGGGCCCATCTGGTCCGGCAGTCCATGCACATGGTGGGAAACCAGCTGCCCACAGGATCCCTCCAGTAGGATGGGTGCCAGACAGCCTGCACAGCTCCTCAGCAACTGGTGTGTGCAGGCAGGCCACTGCTGGGAAAGGTAGCCCATGGCCAGCAGGGCTACCAGTCATGGATAGCTGCCTCTGTCCAGTTCCCAAACTGTAAAGTCATTGTAGACAGCAATTTCAGCAGAAAACATGGAGTGTGTAAAATTCTTTCATAAAAACTCAGAACAGACTAAATGTCAGGTGATCCACATATGACTAGAAGCATGCAAATTCTTGGAAGTGCGGAAAGGATCAGCCACAACAAATGGTTTAGATCCACATAGGGATAAAGCCTAAAAATGTGCAGAGTGCGGCAAGAAATTACTACTATTACTGTAAATTTCATTTTTATACCGCCCATAGCTAAAGCTCTCTGAGCAGTTCACATCAAAGTATAAAACCATAAAATAGATTTAAAACATTAAAAATTAAAAATTAAAATGAGCATTAAAGAACAAGAAAAGGACAATTTCAGAAGACCCGCCCAAACGTAAAAGAAAGGCACCTCATCATATCCAGCCCCTGAATGACCAGGGAGGGCTTTAAAGGCATGTGCTAGAGTCTTGTCTTAACCTGGTGTCAAAAAGATGGCAAACTTGAGGTGGAGTCCAGCTTTTCTCCCTGAGAGGAAGCATATAAACAGCTATAAACCCTGAAAAGTCACACGTCCAGCTCCCACAGAAATGCTCGGAAACCCCTGAATCAGAATTGTCCTGCCTATGGGGGAGCGATGTGCTGAGCACATCCCTGGAGCAGTCGTGCCCCTGAGCAGTCGTCTGGGTGCTTGTCGTGGGTGCAGCCCCGCTCTGGGTCCCCCTGTGCTCCCGTTCGCATGGGCAGATGTGGGGCACGGCATGGTAGGGAGGAGGCGAGGCGAGAGGAGGGGAGGGAAAGTCGTGGGGAGACAGAGCAGAAGATGGATGCGAGATGCTTCACCGGGAGGGGATCGTAGCAGCAGTGGGCGAAGTGGCCAGCAGGCCCAGCCTGCCTGCCTGCAAGGTGTCCCAGGTGCAGGGTGTCCCGGAGGGGGACACTCCTCTCCATGTGCTATGTCCTCGTTTGACCGCCCTGGGAGATGAAACCTGATGTGAGGCCCTCCCAGAGCTGTGCAGCCCTGAGGGGCTTTCCTTACGGACACGTGGCCCATGGGTCCATCTGCCCCACTTTGCCCTGATGGGTGAAGCCATCACTGACTATGCCAGGGCCAGAATGAGTGGCTCCTCCAGGTGCTGGTTTCTCAGACCTTTGCCCCCCTCATCAGCAGAGACCCCTGAAAGCTGCCCCATGCTGAGTCTCCGCCTCATGGTCCATCGGCCCCAGTGTTGCCCACACCAGCTGGCAGCCACAGCCTCCCAGGGACTGAGGCAGGTCTGTCTCCCAATCCTACTGCAAGAGGCCGGGATTGAATCTGGGACCTGCATACAAAGCGGGTTGCAAGCTTCAGCCCCTGAGCACATACTGAGATTTTTTTCAAATCGGAGTTACTTCACTCAGCTCTCGCATTTGTTGAGAAGCTTCCAGTGCCTCCCTTCTGGTTAGCCCACGAGGCCTGCGTATTTTCACTGTGGTGGGGGAACTGGTGTGCCACATGGACAAGTTCATGTCTCTGCTACGAACTCTCTCCTCGCATGGCCTGAGCTGCCGGTGGCCTTGCAGCACCGGACGGAAGAGAGCCAGCTCCGCTCCCTTGCGGCCACCGGGTTGCGCGTGTGCGAATTTTTCAGTTGCAGGCGGGTTAAGAACACGGGGAGAAGGTCCTGCTGAATCAGACCAACGGTCCATCTAGTCCCATTCCTACAGTGGCAATCGGTTTTGAAAGCCATCCCTTTTAAAACCAGCTTTTAAAACCCTAAAGCCAGCCAGATTGGTGGCCGTCGCCACTTCCCATGGGAGCAAATTCCGCAGGTTAACTATATGCTGTGTGAAGAAGTCCTTTTCATATTTATTTATTTAAAGTTTTTGTATGCCATCCCCTTGCTATATAGCCTCGGGACGGTTCACACCAATAAATAAATATCATACAAATTAACTTTTTATCTGACCTAAACTTCCTACCTGTCAGCTTCATATGCACTTGGGGCATAGGAATAGGTGTCATAAGTACAGGTTAGGGGACAAGTGGCTGGAGAGCAGCACTTGTGAAAGGGACCTTGGGGTACTGGTTGACCGCAGGCTAAACATGAGTCAGCAGTGTGATGCGGTGGTCAAGAGGGCGAACGCCACCCTTGGTTGCATAGCCAGAAGTGTGGCTTCTAGATCGAGAGAGGTATTACTACCACTCTACACGACTCTGGTGCGCCTGCAACTGGAGTATTGTGTTCAGTTTTGGGCCCCTCATTACGGAAAGGATATAGCCAGGTTGGAGTCAGTGCAGCGTAGGGCCACAAGGATGGTGGCTGGTTTGCAGGGGATGCCGTATGAGGCAAGACTGAGGGAACTGGGTGTCTTCAGCCTGGAGGAGACTAAGAGGGGATCTGTTGGCAACATACAGGTATGTGAGGGGTGTCACATGGAGATGGGGAGAGGCCTGTTCTCCCCTGCAGAGGAAGGCAGGACGCGCTCCAATGGAGCAAAGCTCAGGGAGCCAAGGTTCAGTTTGGGTGCCAGGAAGCACTACCTGACAGTTAGGACCCCGAGGGCGTGGAATGGGCTTCCACGGGAGGTCGTTGAGGCCCCATCGGTGAGGGTGTTCAAAGATAGGCTGGACATGCACATGGTGGGCATGTCCTGAGCGGAGCCGGCTGGTGCCGGAGGTCAGACTAGATGGCCCAGGAGGCCCCTTCTGACTCGCTCTGTTTCTATGTTTCATGGGATGCCTCTGAGTTTGAGTGTTGGAGAGGGAGAATAGTCTCCCTGTCTCCACTTCCTCTGTGATCTTAACCATGCTCCTCTTCCTTGCCATTTTCCAAGCTGAGCAGTCCCGGTTGTTGTAGCCGCTCCAGCCTCTGCTCGTTTTTGTTTTCCTCTTCTGCACTTTTTCCAGATAAAAAAGCTGCTAAAAGGCCAGATTCCAACTCTAATAAATAAGGTGACATTGAGTAATTTCTCTACTTGTCTCACATGGAATTCCAGCAATATTTTCTGTAATCCGTATTTCTGCCGCCGACTAAAGGCAGCTGGGTGATGCCTGGCCAAGTCTAATGTGTTGCTCTTGCCTCCAACAGACTAGAGTACGCTACATCACAAACACCCACAAAGTCAGGCTGCCAAAGCAGAAATCATTTTGAAACGAAGATAGTTTGTAGCAGCCTAACTTTTATTCATCTGCATGCCCTTGGCAAATTCCAAGATGAATTCTCTATGCCAGCAAGCAAAGAGAACAGAAAACTTGGGCATTTCACAGTGATGAATAAATTCATGTTCGTGCACTTGCGTTCATTTTGTGCCATCCAGTCGTCTCCGACTTTTGGCACTCCGATGACTGACCGCCTTCCCAAATTTCCCATGCTTGATGTCCCTTCCAATAAAGAAAGTAAGTCACAGCCCTGAATTTAGAAGAGCTGAGCTGCAGGCCCTTTCGGGGGGCCTTCAACCCAGGGCCACCATAACTCAGAGTTAACTTGCCGACATGGAACAACATATTATTACCCCCTGTAAATTTTGTACAGGACTGAGGAAGGCTGAGCTTCAGATTCATTTAGTAAAGACTTTGGGGTTTTGTCCAGGTTTTTCCCATGTGGACCCTTCCAGGCTTCCAATAGGAAATGCATGCAGTTATCTGTCTCTGCTGAAAAACTTTATACGCCTCTCTCCAGTGGTAAAAAGGCTACCAGTGAGTGTTCATTCAGTATAAGATGTAGAATTCATAGTCCGGCTGCATTTAAAATTATCATTCAGGAGGGAAAGATTTCAGTGCCAGGCACCTTAATTTTCTGAAAGGTCTCTGCCAACAGGTGCAGAGCGCCAGTCTGGGGCCATATTAAAGCTGTTCGGAAATAGGCAGTTACCAGTCGCTTTCTGAGCACAATTCAAGGGCTTGATTTTTTGTATTCAAACTGCTTTAGACCTGTCTAAGGAAACAGCTTGTTGTGAATCAGCCCAGTTATTAAGATCTTAGGTACAAATGCCAAATCCTCCACTACAAGATGGGGAACACTTGGCTCAACAATGCGACAACTGAGAAGGATCCTGGGATTGCTGCCCAGCACAAGCTTAAACATGAGCCAGCAGTGTGATGCAGCTGCAAAAAGGGCATATACTATTTTAGGCAGCATCAACAGAAACAGCACTTCCAAAACATGTGAGGTACTGGTTTTCCTCTATTCAGCACGAGACAGACCTCAGCTGGAGTCCTGCGTCCAGTTCTGGGCACCAAAGTTTTTTAAAAAATGCGGAAAAGCTAGAAAGAGCACAGAGTTGGTCAACAAGGATGCTTCGGAGACTGGAGGCAAAGCCCTCTGAGGGAAGACTGAGAGAACTGGGCATGTTCAGCCTCAGGAAGAGACGACAGACGGGAGAGATGATAGCACTCTACAAGTACCTGAAAGGCTGTCGTAAAGAACAAAGACTGTCTCATCCATTCTAGAGAGCAGGAAACAGAATAACAGCATTTAGTTAGAGGAAACCAGATTTTGCGTAGACATGGGGAAGAATTTCCTCACTGTCAGAGCTGTACAACATTGGAACCGATTACCTGGGGAAGCGGTGGGCTCTCCCTCGCTGGAGACATTCAGAAAGCATCTGGACAGCCATCTGAGCGGGATGGTGCGAGGTGGTGTCCTGCCAAGGCGGGGGTTGGACCTGTTGGCCTTCGGGCCCCTTCCAGCTCTACTATTCTATGATTCTAGGATCTGAAGGAGAGGCTGTTTTGGGGGCACCATGACCAGGAAAGACCATTTGCTGGGCACAAGCAGAAGTACTTTCTCCCGTGTTGCCTCTAAACTATGGAGCGCATGCCATTGAAAACTACGAATGCATCCCAGCCAACAATTTGGAAAGAGTTGCATCTTTTTAATTTGGCCTTTCAAAACGTGAGCAATCAGTGCTCTTGCTTTTGTAGCTTTAAAGCTTTGCCTCCCATTGTTTTTATCAAGATTTGATCTCATTCATTTTTAATCTGTGTTAATAAACCTGAGCTCCTTCCCTACTGTAATCAGGTACAGCGCATAACCAACAAGTAGATACCATGCCTAGGAAAATATGTTACTAATTAGTGTTCTGCGTGTGTGAATATAGAAATACAAATGTATTTACATGTGTTAATGATGATATTCATTTCTGGTCAGGGTTAAGAAAATTCATGACTGGACACTCACCTCTAACCTGGAGTGCTCCAGGGTCACACCGTAGGAAAGTTGTCTAAAATGTTTATTTCAGAAAATCCCAAGAAGATCACAAGTAAGGAATAACAAAATACAAGAAACCGATAAACAGTAATAAAACTGTTTATCAGTGTGGTGTGGTGTAGTGGTTAAGCGCATGGGACTGGGACTCAGGTGATTTGGGTTCAAGTCCCCGCTCAGCCATGGAGCCAACAGGGTAGCTTTGGGCCAGTCACAGACTCTCAGCCCAGCCTCCCTCACAGGGTGGTTGTTGTGGGGATAAGACTGAGCAGGAGGAGCCAAATGATGTAAGCCGCTTGAATTCCTTGAAAGGAAAAAAGGTGGGATGTAAATAGAATAAATAAGAATAAAAACAAGGAGAGGACATTCTGAAGGCATTCATTAATTCATTCGTTTGTTTGTTCATTGGGTTGCCGAAAGTCAGAAACAACTTGACATCTTGTAACGACCACCTTCACAGGTGGGCAGTGCTGCTTAAGCAAGTGCGGTTTTAGTTGTCAGTGGAATCGCTCCACATTCGGAGCCTGCCTGATCTCAAATGCAAATAATTATCTGTGGGGTGAGGAATGCTTTTTTCTTTCCGGCGCCAGGTAAAACCCTTTTTATTTCCCCCTTATTTTAATGTTTAATCGGTTTGAATATGGTTTTATATTATTGAATTACTGGATGCTCTGCCATTTTATCTGTTGCTTGTTGTAAACCGTCCTGAGACGCCAGTAGATGGATGGTCTATTAAAGCTTTAAATAAATAATGTGTTGGGGAAGATGGTGTCTCCTTTGCCTGACAAATACAGAGTTAAAGAGAGAACTTGTTCGTAGGTAGCTGTAGGAAAACTGCTCCAGATAAGAGAGAAGGAACCAAGGCGAGGATGAGTGTTTTGAGCTGCATCTTGAAAAGGCTGCCTTAGATAAGGTGTGGATGGAGGAAGGAAAATTCCCAGCCTTAGGAAGGGAAGGGGCCTAGGAGATGGTGGCCAGAGGGTGAGATGAACTATAAAAGCTTTATTCTAATTCTGCACTGTGCAGCTCCAAGGCATTCTGCCCTTGCATGTCTGATAATCAGGTCGGCAGCCATGCATGACATATTCTTAATAATTATTGCTGGTTTGCTTCCCCCGCCCCAGTTTCTGTGGCCCATTTCTTGCAGGATCTCACATCTGCATGGGTTAAACAAGCCAAAGGAGCTGTGGTGTGTCAGAAACGGGTCAGGCCCTTTCTCGCCTCACCAGCTTTGGGGTACAAGCCAGGAAAGAGGTAGGTGGGAAGGGAGGAGGACTGGAAACTCGGAGCCACACGTGGGATGCTTGGGCCCCTCGAGAGCCTTTGGGCTTTGCAGGCCCCAGAGTTCTCTCCACCCCATGGGAAAGTGGGGTTTCGCCAAAATATACCCCATGTGTTTTGCACAGCTGGGCTCAGACATCTCTCCCCTTCCCGCTTCACACCTGGTTGGCATTTCCCACCAAGTTCACCCCAACACCCCAATGCAAATGCATCGTACCTTGCAAAGTGGGGAAGACTTAATTTTAATTGTTGATTTTATTTATTGATTTTATCAACTTTGGCCAGGATGTCTCCAATTGCATTTTATTGTATTAATAATACTTATTTATTTGTAAGCCACCCTGAGGCTTAGGTGAATGGAGCAGCATACAAGCCCGCTAAATAAATAAATAAATAAATAAATAAATAAATAATTCACCTTGGCCTTTCTCCCTTTACTGTGTACTTAAAGCCCTAAATGGCTTAGGTCCAGAATACCTTTGACATGCACATGGTGGGCATGTCGTGAGCGGAGCTGGCTGGAGCCAGGGGTCAGACTAGATGGCTCAGCAGGAGCCTTCTGACTCGCTCTGTTTCTATGTTACCTGAAGGATCGCCTCCTTCCCTACAAGCCCACACACCCCTAAAGATTGGTGGGGGGGGCCTTGCTCGGGGAACCCTCTTTGAAGGAAGTACTGAGGGTATCTACCCAAAGCAGGGCCTTCTCCGCAGTGGTGCCCAGACTATGGAATGCATCCCCCAGAGAGGTCTGCCCGGTGCCGATGCTACATTCTTTCCGGCGCCAGGTAAAGACCTTTTTATTCAACCATTATTTTAATTACCAACAGTTTTAGATGTTTTAGGCTTTTCCCTTCACAGTGCACTTTCTATTTTTTTCCTCCTTTTTAAGTTTGCGATGTGTTTTATATTGTTTTAATAATTGATGTTCTGTATTATATTTTATATTGTACTTTTATATTTCGTAAGCTGTGCTGAGCACTTGGCGATAAATGTCTGTACTAATCAATCAATCAATCTGCTTAAATCCAAGTCTCCATTTGCAAGACCCCAGCTCCCACAGACATGGCAAAATATCGCTTATGCTTTCTGTTGCTCTGAACACTCCCTTTGCTTGCTGAAGTAGACTTGGACTTCACCCACCTGGCCTGCTGAAGCTGAGTAAAAGTTGGGCTGCCTCGAGCCACCATTTTTTGGCAATCGTGTCCCCTGCGGCGGTTGGTCTTACAGAATTACGGTGCAACGGAACTGGATTGATCTCTTTTGTGACCTGGATTTGTGTCTTGGGAGTGTAAGGTCACCTGCAACTTTGGGGGTCTCTTCACGGACTACATAAGATGCAAAGTCCTCTTGCATCACAGGGAGGCCCAATTTGCCCGTCCCTAAACCTAAGCAAGCCTAAGCCTAAGCCTATGTAGAAGAGGGAATTACCCACCAGCAGTGCGAATGTGCAGACTCCACGGACTGACACTAGAGCACCCAAGGAAAGAAACTTCAGAGACAGACTGTACTGTGAAATGGCCACACTGCAATTGATTAGGGGGTCCTTCTTGCGGTAGGATTGGGAGAGAGCCCTGCCTCAGACTCCATGGGGCAGCTTTCAGGGGGTCTCCGCTGATGGGGAGCGAAGGTCTGAGAAACCAGCACCTGGAGGAACCGCTCATTCTGGCCCTGGCTTAGTAGTGATGGCTTCACCCATCAGGGCAAAGTGGGGCAGATGGACCCATGGGCCGCGTGTCCCTAAGGAAAGTCCCGCATCTGGCCCCAGTCTGGAGTTCCCGAACAGGTCGGTCCCCCAGGGCATCATCAGCCCCAGCCTCCCCAAGCAGAGAAAACATGTTTCCCAACTCCAGGTTGGCACCAGGAGATGGAGGCCACGCCAGCCACCTCCTTCTGTGGGCGACATGCTTCCATGTCTCCCTGGTTGTTTCCATCTCGGCCCCTCCCTCATCTTTCTGCCCAGAAGGGGACTGTTCCCAGTCAGCCTGGAGAGCTTTCTAGGCCATGTCCAGGAATTGTTCACCCTCCCGGATGCAAGAGCATCCTCTAGACCCCTCACCTTCCCCTGTAGGAGGGACACCAG
The DNA here is from genome assembly GCA_023646645.1 of Varanus salvator macromaculatus. Taxonomy (NCBI): domain Eukaryota; kingdom Metazoa; phylum Chordata; class Lepidosauria; order Squamata; family Varanidae; genus Varanus; species Varanus salvator. The sequence continues at coordinate 1,264,636 of JAIXND010000685.1, forward strand.
CTTGCACCTACTGCAAATGTATCCCTGCTGTTACTGAGAGACATTGACAAACATGGCATAGGTGCACATCAGGTTTCATCTCCCAGGGCGGTCAAACGAGGACGCAGCATGTGGAAAGGAGTGTCCCCCTCCGGGACACCCTGCACCTGGGACACCTTGCAGCCAGGCAGGCTGGGCCTGCTGGCCACTTCGCCCACTGCTGCTACGATCCCCTCCCGGTGAAGCATCTCGCATCCATCTTCTGCTCTGTCTCCCCACGACTTTCCCTCCCCTCCCCTCCTCCCTACTATCCCATGTCCCACATCTGCCCATGCGAACGGGAACACAGGGGGACCCAGAGCGGGGCTGCACCCACGACAAGCACCCAGACGACTGCTCAGGGGCACGACTGCTCCAGGGATGTGCTCAGCACATCGCTCCCCCATAGGCAGGACAATTCTGATTCAGGGGTTTCCGAGCATTTCTGTGGGAGCTGGACGTGTGACTTTTCAGGGTTTGGTCGCTCAGAAAAGCTCTCATCTATTTATGAGGGTTCTTCAAAAAGTTCCCGCACTTTTTAAAAACTATATATTAAGAATTTCAAAAACAATTTTATTTTATTTTATTTATTTATTAACAGATTTATATGCTGCCCCTTGCCACAAGCCTCGGGGCTTGTAGAAATTACATCACTTTTCTACATACTGTATTTTTTGCTCTGTAAGACTCGCTTTTTTCCCCCTCAAAAGTAAGGGGAAATGTCTGTGCGTCTTATAGAGCGAATATGTGTGTGCTGTAAGTCTGTCAGATGTGCAGCCCATGGGGAAGTGATGGGGAATGTGCCTGTGATTATGCGCCCATTTGATTCAGAATATTTTTTTTCTTGTTTTCCTCCTCTAAAAACTGGGTGCGTCTTATGGTCAGGCGCGTCTTATAGAGCAAAAAATATGGTAGTCACCTTTGTTTGTGATGCATTTTTCCCCAGTGTCATACCAACTTTGCAATGCCATCAGCAAAAACATCTAGAATATATTTATAAAATATAAAAATGCAGAAACTTTTTGAAGAACCGGCATATTTATATGCGTCCTCTCAGGGAGGAAAGCTGGGCTCCACGTCAAGTATTTGTCTCAGCCTGCACATTTTTGGATTGATCACTGTGTGGACATTTACATGTGCTCTAAACCATACATTGTGCCAGGTTCCTTCCACAGTTCCCAAAATTTTTGCTTCCTGTCCTAAATGAATTAGCTTCTCCTGGAAAAACTTTCCACAGTCCAACCATGGTTACTCCTCTGTTTGAAGTCTCTTGTGCTTTCAGATTTGTCTATGATGAATGCTCATACAACCACTGGGGTTTTTATATTTTATTCCGCCATGTGAATTCCCTCAAAGCTGCTAGCCTTCCCATTGATCTTAAATCTCTTTTCACACTCCCAACTATGTATATCATTTCTTCACAATGCAGGGTTTTAAATGGGTTCTGCCTTTGGTGTGACATAAAGTTTGAGTTCTTAGTGTAGTTCTTTTCTCACACCAAACATTTAAAAGGTTTCTTCCCTGTATGGGTTCTCTGATGATTCACAAGGCTTGCCCTTCTAGAGAAGCCTTTTCCGCACTCCTGACATTTAAATAATTTCTCCCCTATGTGAATTTTTTGATGGTTCATTAGACTTGTGTTTCTGTCAAAGCTCTTTCCACACTGCACACATTTAAATGGCTTCACATCCGTATGAATTCTCTTGTGCTTCATAAGGTAAGAACTTCGATGGAAGCATTTTCCACACTCCAAGCATTTAAATGGTTTTTCTCCTGTATGGATTCTTTGATGGTACCTAAGGTTTGTGTTTATACTGAAACCCTTTCCACATTCAAGGCATTTATATGGCTTCTCACCTGAGTGAATTCTCTGATGGTATGTAAGGTTTGTGTTTCGACTGAAGCTCTTTCCACAAGCTAGGCATTTAAATGGTTTCTCCCCTGTGTGGATTCTCTGATGGTCCACAAGGCTTTTTTTCATACTGAAGCTCTTTCCACACTCCAAGCACTGAAATGGTTTCTCTCCTGTGTGAATTTTTTGGTGAGCTTTAAGGTTTGAGCTGTGAGTGAAACTTTTTCCACATGCCAAGCATTTAAAAGGTTTCTCCCCGGTGTGAATTCTTTTGTGCTTGAAAAGGTATGAGCTTCGATGGAAGCTCTTTCCACATTCTAAGCACTGAAGCGGATTCTCTGCTGTGTGGGAGTGCTGCTGGAAAGTGAGTTTTAGCTCATGATCAATGTTTTTTCCACACTCCAACCATCTACATGGCTTACATCTGGCTCTTTCCAACAATAGCCTGCGCAGTTCACTCTCATTCTCCTTCCTGTCACCTGCCAGAAATGAGAAATGTAGTTAGAAAAGGCACAAGTGAAAAAGAGGATGAGGTCAAAGAATCAACAACGCTTGCTAGTGTCCAACTAGCAGAAACTGTTCAGTTTTCAACCACTGGCCCACGAACTGGCACCAGTTCACCTGAACTTCCTCCCGGTCTGTGAAAGAGGATCAGTCCCAGGCCCTGCTGGAGTGCTTGGCCTCCTGATAAGCCCCCCCCAGGGGCCAGGGGGAAGGTCTCCATAAAGGCAATGTTCTTTCCACCAGAACTGGAACTGGCCTGAACGGTGGAGACCTCCCTCTTTGCTGTAGTGCCGGCCTTTTGCCTGACCTGTTCCCTGTCTTGCTGTCTTACCTCCACAATACAGCCTGTGCTTCTCCTGCACCTTGCCGGGCCCTTGCTGCATGTGGTACCTGGGGCATCCTGCCTGGCTGTGATGCCTGCCAGCTGACATTCAACTCCTGCCTCTTGCCTGACCGTCCCTCCTGCCCAGTCATCCTGCCCTGAACACTGCGCCTCTGTTTCTCTTTGCGTTCTTGATCCTCGGCTTGCCTGTGACCTTACCCTTCTGCTGCCCAGTTGCATGTTGGCTCCTGCCCTGGCCTGCTCAGGGACTACGTCCCGATCTGCCGCTGAGCCTTGCTTTTGGACACTGCGCTGTCTCACCTCAAGTCCTGCTGCCTGTCTCATCCCCAGGGAATCTGTCAGCAGTTGGTTTGCCACCACGTGTGTGGAGCACTGGCCTGGCTGTTCTTACGCTTTGGTGTTCCTGACCCCCGTGCTTAGCCCATACGGCTGTGCATACAAAGTGCTGCACGAAGGCCTCCCTGTCAGGCGTTGACGCAGCTTCAGGGTCCATCTTCTGGCCAAAGGCCAGAATAACAGCCCTGGTAGTTGCAGGATTGAACCCACAGCCTGCTGCAGCTGCCAGGGCCCCTGTGAGCACCACCTGGGAGCCCGGAGGGAAGAGTTAGATAAGAACTGCTCTTCCCTCCAGAAGCTGCCTCAGCAACAAAGGTCTCTTAACTTGTTGTGGTGCTTTCTGGCTTTGAACCCTGAACCTATGCCTGCTCCCATTCCTGCTGCGGGAACTCGCCCACTACTCCTGCTTCTGCTCCAAAGGCACCCTCTTCCTGTGTGGACTCTGCCTCTTGACTCTGGTTCGTGCTTATCTACTATTGGCTTGACTTCTGCTTGGACTTTAGTTAATTCTTGGGATTAAGGAGTCTGGGTTCTGGTGTTCATAAGCTTAACCAGCCGCCATGCCTTGGACTCTGACATTCCCTGCCTTATTCCTGCGGCCCCTGGAGACATTCAAGGAGGAACTGTGGACAGCAAGACCCCTCATCGACGGGGCCCTTCTTCGGCTCTTAAGTCTGCATCTCGGCTGCCAAACTCACGAGAGGCCCCAAAATCCACCCAGGGAGGAAGAAGAGGGTGCTGGCTGACCCGACGGAGCAAGAGCAGGTGGCAACTCTTTTGTCAATCACGAGAAACAGGGAGCCTTACCCAGGGAGGCCACCATCCCAACGTTCTCCTCCATGACTTCCCGGTGCAGGGCTCTTTGGTCTGGACACAGCAGGGCCCACTCCGCCTCGGTGAAATACACAGCCACATCCTTGAAGGTCACCTGAAAGACGAAGCATCTGTGAGCAGAAAAACACCAGTCCTCGCAGTCCTGAAGACAATCAGGAAAAAATTGATGATGTCTGGGCTTGCCGCAGAGGGCAATTCATGCCCTTAGTGGGCAGCTCTGGCAGAGCAAAGGGAAACGGAGAGATCATTTCGTGCTAAAGGAAATGTGTGGAGGAAAAAGGGACCCTTCCCAGGTCCTGGGCGATCATCCCTTGTACCTGCTCTGGTCTCACAGGAACCGTTTCCAGTCCAGCACGACGAGGAGATGAGCTACTGCATTCCGTCCTCATCCTTGGCCTGTTTCCTACGAACCACACAAAGAGAGAGACTTATTCCACCTCTTCCCCATTTGAGCCTGCCCATTCTTGTGCGTATTTAGCCTAAACAGTGCCTTCAGCACATAACAGGAAATATTCCGCTGGTCTAGAAATAAAGCCCAGTTTTCTGGGTATAGGGGGAAAAAATAGAGGAAACAAACTTTAAGTGGACCAGAGCTATCAAAAGAGCCTAGCATAGACCCAGTGAAATGTTAAATCACCAAGATGGAGTGGAGAGAAGGAAACTGAACACCTGTTGGAGGAGGAGAAAGGGAGGGAAAGAAAGAAGCAAAAAGAGGGCAGAAACAACCACCTCACATTCTGCGTAGATCATTTCCTGGTTCAAATTGAGAATGTTTCTAGGGGCAACCAGAAGGGCTCAAATATACCCCATTAATCCGCACCCAGTGGGGTGGCATGTTCATTACCTTCCTGCGTCTGCCAGCTACCTGAGGGAGCCTTCTCGGGCTGAAGGAAGTCAGGGGCATCTTCTGCAAAACATTCCTGAACAGAGAAGATGGCAAACAGACACAAGGGTTAGAAAACAGAGACAAGGTCTGTTAAGGACAAGGTCTAAGTCAGTTTCTCCAGCCTTTGGGGACTCGGAGGCACATTGGCTGAGCAGGTCCTGGGATCCCAAATTAGGGGTTGTGCTCCCACTAATGGAACAGATTTGCAGCTTCCGAGCGCCCAAACTTAGTGCGGAGGCCCACCTCTAAGCACGTAACTCAGGCACCTCCATTGCTAGGACTGCAGACTGCGACCTGAAGGGGCATCCGGGCTACCCTGATCCATGCCCTGCTATCCCGACCGTCCTGACATCAGGGCAGGCCTTGCTGTCCATTCGCAGGCTACGAGTTTCTGTTCAGTGGCAACACGAAGACGAGGCCCCTCTGTGGTGGGAACGGCCCTGTGAAAGGACTCCCACGGGGAGAGTCCCTCAGACTTCGGCGCTGGCCTGGTTGAGGCATATGCTGCAAATGCAGGAATGGACTTCGACTAAGCACAAGCGACATTTCAGCTACCATTTCAAATTTACATCCATCTCCAATTCCACCGTGCATTTCTGGCAAACCACTTTCTTCAAATAAGAAGCAATATGGCAGTGTTGCTAATAAACAAATAAATAAAGATACAAAATCTGTTCCTGGAAGTAGACAATTCATTGAAAAGCAAACTGGTGTGGACAGAAGGCAAACTCTGCCTCGGCTTATTCATTTCCTGCTCCAATGAAACACACTTTTTCCAGGCAGCAACGTCTATTTCCTCAAATCAGTTCTAAATATATTCACAGAATATTGATGCTTCTAAATTTAATTCCTCTGAGCAGGAAAATCATCTTTGCATCATGCCCAGAGACACCAACATCAAAAGTCACACTCAGGATCCCTTGCATCCCCACCCCCAACACACACACACACACACAGACCTGCTTATAGACACACACAACTATGCACCCCATTTTACCATTAGAGGAATCCCACCACACCAATGCCCATTCACACACGCACATCACCAAAGGGTGTTCCCAGCTGGATTTCCCTGCCTTTCACAAGCAATTTCTACCCGTCCTTTTCCTGCCCCAAAGTTAACTGGCTTGTCTTGGTAAGGAAGAGAGAGCTTCATGTTTTCCTTAGACTTCCAGGCCCATAGCACTTCCAGGAGGACACGCTCTCACCTGAGTCTCCTCTTCTGGCTCCTCGCCCTCCGCCTGGCTCAGGAGGAAGCCTTCGGCCAGGGCCACTGCCTGCGAACTCGTCTCCGCTCCGCACTCCCTCACCCAGCTCTCCACCTCCGGGGGAAGGACAGCCAGGAACTGCTCCAGGATCACCAGGTCCAAGATCTGGATTTTCGTGTGCTGCTCCGGCTTCAGCCACTGTCGGCAGAGATTGTGGAGGCGGCTGCAGGCCTCCCGGGGCCCCTTGCTGTCCCGGTAGTGGAAATCCCTGAAGCGCTGGCACAGTGCACCTGAGCCGAGGACATCTTGACCCCAAATCCCCTGAGCGGTCCTTTCCCAGAATTCCCCACTACTGCCAATCTTGATGGCATCAGCACCGTCTCCTCCTCCTGGCCTGGGCACACCTTGCTCTTCCATCTCTGTGATCTAGGACAACCAACAGAATGATCTCTTGGCCCTTCAGGCAGTTTCTTTCTCAGGGCTGCCTGGATCAGCAGTGCCACCGATGCCTGCAAGGGAAACACGCCAGTCCGTGAATGAACTACTGCACTCCTGGAAGTGTGAGGAAAAATATTGAAGCAAGAGAAAACTACTGGGTAGTGCCAGGCTGTCTTCTGGCAGAAAAAGCAGGCAAAGGACTCAGCTGGAAAGTGGGGTGAGGGGGGAGTTCCCTCCCTCAAAGCCCACTGCCTCGGCGCTTCCCCAGCTGAGACCCCCCAGTTCAAGGGCAGCATCCCTGCGCCGTCCTGCAGTCCCCTCTTCCACCCCACTTTTCTCGCCATCCAGTCAGCTCCACCCACAACAGCGGCTCCCCCTTCACCCTCCGGCCGCCCTCCATCCCCCACTGCGCCTCCCCCTTCCGCACCAGGGGCAAATGGAAACCCGCCTGCAACTGGGGGTCCACGTGGTGCAGTGGTTAGCCCGGCTCGGGAGATCCGGGGTCTAATCCCCCCTCCAGCCGTGCAGTGCCGTGGGGGGCTCTGAGCCAGCGATGGACTCCCAGCGTAGCCTACCTCGCGGGGTGGGTGTTACGGGGACAAAGCGGCGCTTGCAAGCCACCTGGGGACACTGGAGGAGCCAAAGCGGGGTAAAACGCAGGAGGAGGAGGAGGAGGAGGAGGAAGGCGGAATCCCCAGAAGCCCCCAAGCCTCGTTTCCAGCTCCGGCCGCCGCCCGCCCCCCGCGCAAGCGGACCCACCGGACGCAGCGACGGCGAGCCGAGCCCGAGCCCCCCCCCCCGACGGGCGAGGCGACGGGAGGGCGGGGAGGTGCCGTTCTAGGAACGCGGACTCGCTCGCGTTAACCCTTCCGGCACCGCGCGCCGGTGTTCCGCCGAAGAGCCGCTCGCGCCCGCTGCTCTGACTCCCGAGTAGCCCCATGAAAGGGAAAGGACCGCGGCTCGGCGTGGTTGCAGGTGCAGCAGGGGCGATTCTGAACTGCGTTCTAAGCAGTCGAAATTGCAATCGACTGCAATCGCCCTTCCTTTCTGGGGAAAGGCGCTGGGTGCATTCCGGCTCCCCATACCCTCCCAGAGCTCCCCGCTTTCTTCTAAAGGCCCCGACTCGCCTTGTTATGGGGAGTTGGCTCCCCGCAGCGCCACCAACCTCCGGGGCTTTCCTTCTCTCCTTTCCTTTTCCCAGCAAATGTGCGTGCCTATTTCAAGGCCCGCGGAACTCCCTGCCACTGCAGCTGCCACTCACAGGGTCGCAAGTCACTCTTTCTTCGCTGCCACCACTTCTCTTAGGGCCCGATCCTGTGCATGTTTAGACGGAGAAAAAGCCCTACAGCTCCTGGCACGCCCCAACCAGCTGGAAAAATGACCCACGCCTCCCTGCATTCTCCATCCAGCCATGCTCCAAGCTGTTACTCCTTCATAAATTAAGGAGAAAGGCTGCCCGGCCTGCCCCCAGGAATTCACATTGGGTCCGTCTGCTCGTTCGGATGGTGCAAGGTACTGAAAAGATCCAGGACTCACGCTCGACAGGACGAAAGAAAAATGTGCAAATTGTTATATTTAAAAATTTATATTTTATATTTAAAATTATATTTTACCTGTGCTCTAAGGTTGAGGTGCGTGCACCTGCGTGTGTCTTTAATGAACCCCATCCCCTAAAGACAGTCCTATTTTTGAAAAGAGCATAGGGTTGAGAAAGGCATTTGATTTCAGAAGAAAACCCGAGCAGAAAGATTGGGGGGGAGCAGCAAGAGGGGACACATGGGGCTGAAAGCCATCCCATTGCAGGGGGTCTTGTGCAGCAGAGGTTACCTGAGCCCCTGAGCCTTTATTTCAACCAATGCCCACATTAGAGGAAGAATTAGCTAAGGGGAACCTAGATTTGTCGTACTGTGCCATCAAGTCAACGCCCTGAATGAAAGCCCTCCAAAACATCCTATCCGTGACAGCCCCGCTCAGCTCTTCTAAATTCAAGGCTGTGGCTTCATTTACAGAGTCGATCCGTCTCATATTTGGCCCTCCTTCCCTTCTTCTGCCTTTGACTTTCCCTAGCACGACTGCTGAGAAAGGAGTTCGGCAAGGCTGTATACTGTCCCCCTGCCTATTTAACTTATATGCAGAGCACATCAAGAGAAAGGCGGGGCTGGATGAATCACCAGTTGGAATCAAGATTGCTGGGAGAAATATCAACAACCTCAGATATGCAGATGATACCACTCTCATGGCAGAAAGTGAAGAGCAACTAAAGAGCCTCTTGATGCAGGTGAAGGAGGAGAGCGCAAAAGTTGGCTTGAAACTCAACATTAAGAAAACTAAGATCATGACATCCGGTCCTCTCGCTTCCTGGCAAATAGATGGGGAAGAAATGGAGGTAGTGACAGATTTTATTTTCCTGGGCTCCAAGATCACCACAGACGGGGACTGCAGCCAAGAAATTAAAAGACGCTTGCTTCTGGGGAGGAAAGCTATGGCAAATCTAGACAGCATACTAAAAAGCAGAGACATCACCCTGCCAACAAAAGTGCGTATAGTCAAGGCTATGGTTTTCCCAGTTGCAATGTATGGCTGTGAAAGCTGGACCATAAGGAAGGCTGAGCACAAAAGGATTGAGGCCTTTGAGTTGTGGTGCTGGAGAAGACTCCTGCGAGTCCCTTGGACCGCAAGGCGATCAAACCGGTCAGTCCTAGAGGAGATCAACCCTGACTGCTCTTTAGAAGGCCAGATAGTGAAGATGAAACTCAAATACTTTGGCCACCTAATGAGAAGGAAGGACTCCCTGGAGAAGAGCCTAATGCTGGGAACAATAGATGGCAAAAGAAGAAGGGGACGGCAGAGGATGAGGTGGCTGGATGGAGTCACTGAGGTGGTTGGTGTGAGCTTGAGTGGACTCCGGGGGATGGTGGAGGACAGGAGGGCCTGGAGGAATGTTGTCCATGGGGTCGCGATGGGTCGGACTCGACTTTGCGACTAACAACAACAACAACAACATGGTTTTCCCAGTTGCAATGTATGGCTGTGAAAGCTGGACAACAAGGAAGGCCGAGCGCAAAAGGATTGAGGCCTTTGAGTTGTGGTACTGGAGGAGACTCCTGTGAGTCCCTTGGACCGCAAGGCCATCAAACCGGTCAATCCTAGAGGAGATCAACCCTGACTGCTCTTTAGAAGGCCAGGTATTGAAGGTGAAACTCAAATACTTTGGCCACCTGATGAGAAGGAAGGACTCACTGAAGGAGACCCTAATGCTGGGAACAATAGATGGCAAAGGAAGAAGGGGAGGGCAGAGGATGAGGTGGCTGGATGGAGTCACAGAGGCGGTTGGTGTGAGCTTGAGTGGACTCCGGGAGATGGTGGAGGACAGGAGGGCCTGGAGGAATGTTGTCCATGGGGTCGCGATGGGTCGGACACGACTTTGCGACTAACAACAACAACAACAACAGCACGACTGCCTTTTCCTTCTCATGAAGTAGGACAGCCTGCATTTTGTCCTCCTTTGCTTCTAGGGAAAGCTCCGGCTTGATTTGATCCAGGACCCCCTTGTTCCTCTTTTTGTCAGTCCAGGGTATTTGCAAAACTCTGCTCTGGCACCATGTTTCAAATGCATGCATTTTCTTTGCTGGCCAGAAAAGGGTCAGGATTTTCTCCCATTTGAGATCCAAAGACCAACCACTGCACTTGTCATCACTGTAGGGTGTTTCCATGACCTGTTGTCACTTAGCAATTTCACTCTGTTGTGGTTTTGGGCTTCAGGGGGCAATCCGGTTGTATTGTCTATTAGTCCCAGGGATAAATTCACTGTAGTGTGTAGACTAATCTTCTGCACCTTGAACTCTGGCAAGCCTTACACCAGGAATGTAAAACGATTTTGACAACAAGAGCCACCGGTTCATCCTTGTGCATGTCTGCCTGCGAATGAGCTCACACGAGAGTATTCTGTACCGGCACTGGGATTTGTCTGGATAATGCTGGTAAGTTTTTTCTGTGGTTGTTTTATTGGTTCTATTTTCTATTGTTTCGTGTGTTGATTTTTGTGTTTCTTTCCCCCTTTTTCCTAAGTGCCCAGAGAGCCTTTTGGCTATTGGGTGGCATAAAAATGAAATAAAGAAATAAGGGAAATCCTGCCCTGATCTCTGTGCTCTCCTCAGAGAATGATGATACCCTAGAAAACCCAAATGTTGCCACTGCGGCACCTCTCACTGCGCTAGACGACGCGAAGTAGTGGGAAGGCCAACGGGAAAGAGCAGGAATACAGAGGCTTGTATGTTTCTCCTAGCTAAAGAATTATAAATGTACTTTGGAGCATTTTAATGCTAATTGGACCACTGTATTTGTAGTTCCTCTCCCCTTCTTACCATGTTCCCAGGACTTTTCAGCCTAGGCATAAATGATCTGGAATTAGCAGTAAGCAGTGAAGTGACCAAGTTTGTTTATGGCACCTTTCAGAGTGGTTCCTCCATCCCTGATGTACCCGGGTACTACACTGAGCCTGTGAGACCTTCCTCTGAGTACCAGTCCCTCAAGAGCTGCAGCCTGTCTGGCACTAAATTTGCCATCTTTTTGGGCACCAGGTTAAGACAGCCCTCTTTGCAGAGGCCTTTAAAGACCTCTGTGGTCCTTCAGGAGCCTGACACAAGTATCCAAGTGCTTTGCTTTTATGCTTGGCTAAGACTTGCTTTTTATTTTTAATGTATTGTATGCTATTTTAAATGATTGTTAAAATTATTGATGTTTTATTTATTGTATTTTTATACGTTATTGTAAACTGCCCGGGGAGCTTCAGCTACGGGCAGTATAGAAAAAATAAATAAAATGCTTTAGGATTGTTAAACAAAAAGGGATTAGGAAGAACTCCAAAGGGATCTTTCCAGAATGGGAGAATTGACATTGAAATGTGACATGGGGTTCAGTGGAAGCAAGTGTAAGGAAACACCCGTTGCAGCAAAAACTCCCAACTTCAAGAATAAGTCGATGAGATCAGAGCTAGCAGTGACTGAGTGTGAAAGGAATCTGGGGTAGTGAGATGAGGGGGTGGACAGCTCCATGAAAATGTTGAACCGGTGCTCAGCTGCTGTGAAAAAGGCAAGCACCCTATTAGGTCTGATTAAGGTAAAGGTAAAGGTAAAGGTTTCCCCTTGACGTTACGTCCAGTCATGCCTGACTCTAGGGGGCGGTGCTCATCTCCGTTTCCTGGCCGAGGGAGCCAGCGTTTGTCCGCAGACAGTCTCCGTGGTCGTGTGGCCGGCATGACTAAACACCGAGGTGCACGGAACGCTGTTACCTGCCCACCAAAGTGGTACCTTTTTATCTACTTGCATTTGCATGCTTTCGAACTGCAAGGTTGGCAGGAGCTGGGACGGCGCACGGGAGCTCACCCCATGTGCAGATTCGAACCGGCGACCCTTCGATCAACCAGCCCAGCAGCACAGCGGTTTAAACCACTGCGCCACCTGCAGTCCCCTAGGTCTGATTAGGGATGAAATAGAAAATAAAACAGCTAAGTTTGTACTCCCTTCATGAAACTCTTTGGTGTGGCTGCACTCAGAATACTGCACAAAATACTTGTTGCTGCACCCACAAAAGGACACTGGGCTGGAACATGATCAAGGGGCTGGACTGGCTCCCCTGCGAGGAGCAGCTGCAAGAACTGAGACTGTTCAGCTTAGAACAAAGGTGAGAAAGAGGAGACTTGACGGAGGTGTGTAGACTAATGTAGACTAATCCAATGAGGCTGACTGGTGGCAGGTTTAGGACAGATAAAAGGAAGTCCCCCTTCACATAATCTTTAGCTTACCTATGGAATTCACTGTCCCTGGCAGGGGGTGGTGGCCACCCATTTGGATGGCTTTAAAGGGGGAATGGACAACTTTGTGAGGGAGGTGGCCGTCTGTGGCTACGAGCTTTGTACTGCTTTGCTTTGCAGCATGCCAGACTCCCATATCTATAGGAATGCTTTTAAAATTAATAACAATAATAAAAATACATAGAAACATAGAAACTGAGTGAGTCAGAAGGGACCTCCCGGGCCATCTAGTCTGACCCCGACTCTGCTCATGACATGCAGACATGACATGACATGCTCCGCTCATGACATACAATTGGGTGGGCCAAAAAGCCAGTGGGTGTAATGCCCAAAAGTGTGGGACTGGGATTCAGGTGACCTGGGTTTAAGTCCGTGTACAGCCTGGAGCCAACTTTGGGCGAGTCACAGACTTTCGGCTCAACCTACCTCACAGGCGATAAAATTGAGAGAATTATGTAAGCCACTTTGAGTTCTTTGGAAAACAAAGAAAAGAAAAAAGATGGACTCTAAAATTAATAAATAGCCAGGAAGCGCGTCAAAAGTACTAGTTCATTAAATCTGATACAGAAGCTTCTGGTTTATTAATAAACAACCACAAAAAAATCTGCATACCAGGCAGGCTTCATACTCAAGTTTGTTTGTGTACAAATAGCTTCGCGGCTATTCATGAAACGGCTGCTAACCCGTTTTTCTGGTTATACGTCCATTCCATTATATAAGAGGAAAAACATTTTTCCCCATCTACTTCACACACCATTCCTCACTTTATAAGCATGTATCATATCCCCACTGAGTCATCTTTATGCAACACCTGAAAATATCCAAAAACTCTTAAGTATTGCTTTCCTGATGCAATGCCATTTCGCAGATCGAAATTATCCATTAACAAGGCTGCATCCAGCAGAAAACCTCTAATCAAATTCGGATTTGATTCTAAATGCTTCTCCTCATGTGAAAATTTTGCTTTGCTTCACATTCATAGAAACACAGAAGCAGAGTGAGTCAGAAGGGGCCATCTAGTCTGACCCCCAGCTCTGGTCTGACCCCCGGTTTTTTCCATACTCTGCATTTTTAGGATTCGCCCTTAGGAGTCACCCTTTTCTACTGGAGACACAGATTCTGTTTTCCACACTCCACAAACGTGTGTGCTTTATTTACTTAGGCTGCCTTCCAACAGCACTGCCTGTAACCCTCCGAGATTGTAGGGTTACCGGCGTCCTAAGCAAAGTAGGAAAAAGTGCAGAGTCAAAAGTTACCTCTCGACTCTCCCTGCTCAGCCAAGCAGCCAGATAACTATTTTGGCTATCTAGGTGCAGCATTTCAAGCATGAACAGAAGGTGGTTTAAGGATAAACTGCACCATGACAACACCAATCTCCATTTTTGGCAAAGGGGATGTCTTGCTTCCACCCCTGCTGATAGGGGAGTCCCAAGAGCAGATCCCCAGTTGGGTTGAAGTCAGTGCAATTTTCCAACTTCAAATCTTGGACGCCAAAAATCCTAGGGCTGTCTAGACACTGTCTAGAAGCCAAAGGATTGCTCTACCTAGTCAATTTATATAATGCTTACCATAGGAAAAAAATCTCTAAGGGATTTATCACAAATTAAAATACATTATAAGCAATAAGGTAAAGGTTTCCCCTTGACATTTAAGTCCAGCCATGCCTGACTCCAGGGGGCGGTGCTCATCTCCGTTTCCTAGCCGAGGGAGCCAGCGTTTGTCCGCAGACAGTCTCTGTGGTCGTGTGGCCGGCATGACTAAACACCAAAGTGCACGGAACGCTGTTACCTGCCCACCGAAGTGGTACCTTTTCATCTACTTGCATTTGCATGCTTTCGAACTGCAAGGTTGGTAGGAGCTGGGATGGAGCACAGGAGCTCACCCCGTGTGCAGATTCAAACAGGCGACCTTTCGATCAACCAGCCCAGCAGCACAGCGGTTTAAACCACTGCGCCACCTGCATCCCTTATTATAAGCAATACTGGACAGCTAAAAAGTTTCCCCATCATGTAAACTGGGTATTTATTCAAGTTTGAGTCCTCATTCCCATATTCTAAGTATAGTGTCTTCTTCAGGACTACTCCCTGATGTTTTCAAGGTTTTCTCAACCGTGAAAACGGACGCTACCATCCTGTTATGTGTTTGATGTCCCTGGGTATGATCTACTAAGTTCAACCTGATGTGCTCCCAGTGTCTTGGGCTCCAATTCCTCGAGTTCTCCCACTTGTTGGGTTGTCACCTGTGTCTTCCCCAGCTTTTCAGATCCCTTTAAGGCCTCATACCTTTGAATTGGCTATAGCTCCGCTTTCCTCTGTTTAAATGCTGTAAGTGCTTCCAAGGGGTTCTGGTCAAGGCTCCTTTGAAGGGAAACACAAGGTTCTGGCATGCCACCCTCAGCTCCTCCACCATCCAAGGTTTCTGAGCTGGAACAAGGAGGGACGGACATTCTTGCCATACTGAAAAACTTGTGGCACGGGTAGTTAGCTCAGCAATCCAAGAAGCTGGAGTAGTTGCAGCCAATTCAGGATTCTATTCAAACCCTCCACACGACGCCATTTCTGATCATCATTTAAGATGACACCATTTAAGGACAGAATTGAAGGTGCAATGGGTGTTTTCCACAGCTCAATACTTGGCTCACATTTCTCTTTGGGAAACTTCTTCATTTGCATGTGCTTCAGCTTGGATAATCAGTCTTCACAGGGCTGACTGGCACAGCTTCATGAATTATTACGCTGCTTACAAATTTGTAGCTTGACCCTGGATAAATTTATTGCACTCCTGGCTCTGTGAGTAGGTTGAGAGCAAGACTTATCATGGTACAGTTTTCAAGAGCTTCAACTGCAAAATATCTCCTTGGTGTGACCAGGCACAAAGGGGCTCTTCCTGGAAAGCTGTTAATGAGAAAATCATGCTTCGCCTGATTATACGAATGCATTATGAGATCAAAGAAGACAATTTACAAAGGCAAAAAACTTATCTAATGGACTGAATTTATTATACCACACTGAATTCTTGGCAACCTTGTGTGTTCCTTGTCAGGATCAAGTTTCAGTCTTGGGAGACCTCGTGGACCTTATTCCTCATGGGCAGTAAAATCCGTGGCATCTCTCGGCTGATGTCGCTTGATTTGGTTTTCAGCTAAGGAAGTCCTTGGCTACTGCTCGGTGTTTCTACATTCATATCAGATGAATGTTCTGGGCACTTCACCTTCATATATCATTTAGTGCACTTTCCCCCTTTGTTTAGATAAATGTATATGCTTTCATAAGTATAGGTTTATAAGCAATTCAAAATATATTTAAAATATCTTCTTAAATAAGTACTTTAAGTATATATTTGATAACTGATTAGGAATGGGTGAGATAGAATACAATGCCACCTTTACTAGAAGCCAAGTAGGTTTTTCCCATCTTTGTTTTCTATTTTGGGGTGCAATTCAATGGCTGCTGAAGGAGGTCAGCTCCAACTTCAGAAACGTGGGCCCAGGTCAGAGCCGGGAGTTGGACTTCGGGGCGCCTTCCCTCCATCCACACAGCTGGCGCCGAAAGGAACCACCCACCTTTTGGACACGGAGATTTATGGGCATTCCAAGGGGACAGGAAAGGGAGGAGGAAGACTGAAATGTAGTAACCTGGTGGCACACTGGGGGGAAGATTCATATGGCTGATACTAACAGTTTAAGTCCTTTGTAGGGTGGGAGGAACACAAAGACCATGTTCACCTCTCACTTTCTGCTTTCCACGGGATACCCAAATCCTCCAAGTTTGGAGGGCAATGCAAGCTATATCGGATGACTGGTTACTAGAATTGGGCGGGGGGGGGGGTGTTTTTATTTTTTAGTGAGGGAAATGGGGACTGCCATATTCTACCACTGTTTTGTTTTCACTTTTAATTTCACCTTTTAAGGTTATGTGTGGTTCAGAATAGGCATGATCCTTGACCACAAGGAATTCTCTTCTCTGGAATGTATGGCACTCAAGAGTTATATGGTATAGCATTTAAAAGTAGTGGATATTGGTATAATTGGAAGGATCTGTATTTGTGGAGGGGAAACAGATACGTTTAGTATTTTTTCAAAGTTCAGCAACTTTGTGGAAGGTCAAAGGGCTGCAGAGACCAAACAAGCGTAAGATTACGCTTGTTGGCTTAAGAAATACAGTGCTGATGTAGCTTTTCTACATGAAACCCATGATATGGCTGAACATCTGTTGAGAAAAAAATGATCAGAGCTTAAGTAAATGGACTTGGATCCAGTTTAAGGGGGTGCAATTTTAATCCACAAACAACTTTTTCCCCCCCAGCCCAACAGGACTGTAGTGACTCTGATTGTGTTGAGAAAAGAGAATGACAAAATAATGTTTTGCTTAATGTTTTGGGCCTGGTGATGATTCTCTGAGGATGTTTCATGATTGTTTTAACAAACTGGTCGATACGTCTTAGGATTATTTGGTGGAGGACGGGGATATTAACGAGGTCTTTCACTGGAGAGGAAAAGACCCGTCCCTTTGAAGCAAACTACATGGAGATTTTAAATTTGGGTGTACGAGACTTAATTAGATTTGATCAATGCTTGGAGAATTTCGCCTCCTGGTGATGGAGACAATATGTTTATTTCATGCCCAAATTCTTTGCAGGTACATGAGGCTTCTGCTTATCCTGAAGCTCTTCCCACACTTCTAAGTGTTTAAGTGTTTGAGTTTTTTCGTGTGGGGGCTTTTGGGTGTGCTCTAATGCTTGAACAACAAGTGAGTGTTTTTACAAATCCCAAGCATTTAAATTGTTTTTCCCAGCAATGGATTCTTCTGTGTGACTCGGGGCATAATCCTACAGCCTCCTGACACCACCCTGGAGCTCCACCTTCAAGGTCCTGCAACTTAGAGGACCAGTCAAGATCCCAAAGGCGGAGCCTCTGGCAGTCATTATGGGAAGAGCTACATCGGCTGCCTCTCTGAGGATGCCACATTGGAGAAGACACAAAGGGGGTGATTGGGGGCAGGGACAGGCAACTGAGGTGGTTGCCCAGTGCCGGTTCTTCTTGGTGTCTCTCTCTCCTTCACTTCCCCTTCCTGGTGCTAAATGCACATAGGGTGAGACATGGCGGTGGGAAAGATGGCTGCTACCACACCTCAGTCGGATTACTGGATACATGTGAGCCCCCCAAATTTGGAGGCTTTGGTGAATTTCTCTCAGGACACCCTGGACTGTGCCCTCAAGGTCTGAGCTCGGAGTTAATCTTTTTCCCACATTCCAAGCACTGAAATGGCTTCTCCCCTGTGTGGGTTCGCTGATGACACAAGTGACTACTTCTTATGCTGATGCTATTGCCGCACTCCAGGCATTTAAAGGGTTTCTCCCCTGTGTGGATTCTCTGATGGTACATGAGTCTTCTCTTTGTACTAAAGCTCTTCCCACATTCCAAGCACTGAAATGGCTTCTCTCCGGTGTGGATCCTTTTGTGTTCCATCAGGTGGGAGCTCTGGCGGAAATACTTCCCACACTCCAAGCATTCAAAGGGTTTCTCCCCTGTGTGAATCCTTTGGTGGTCCATCAGGACCGAGCTCCAGCTGAAGCTCTTTCCACACTCCAGGCATTTAAATGGCTTCTCCCCTGTGTGGATTCTTTGGTGTTCCATAAGGTGTGAGCGCTGACGGAAATACTTCCCGCAATCCAAGCACTGAAATGGTTTCACTCCTGTGTGAATTCTCTGATGATACGTGAGTCTTGTCTTTATCGTGAAGCTCTTTCCACACTCCAAACATTTAAAAGGTTTCACTCCTGTGTGAATTCTTTGGTGGTCCATAAGGTGTGACCTCAGGCGGAAATATTTCCCACACTGCAAGCATTCAAACGGTTTCTCCCCTGTGTGGATTCTTTGGTGTTCCATAAGGTTTGAGCTCCGGCTGAAATGCTTCCCACACACCAAGCATTTAAATGGTTTCTCCCCTGTGTGGATTCTTTGATGGTCAGCAAGGTCTTTGCTCGTACTGAAGCTCTTTCTACACTCCAAGCATGTGAAAGCTTTACCGTTGTTTCCTTCCAGAAAGAGATTGCAAGCTTTGCTTGAGTTCTGCCAATCACCTATCGGAAAAAAGAGAAAACTGATAACAGCTCAAGAGGATAACAGGACATTAAAGAATAAATATTAAGTAAGTTTAGAAAGAAAAAAGATCTTTAAGTCTCTGTCTCCCATGGGCTCTTACATTTTGCAAGTTTAGGGTTAGGGTGCTCCCACCTTGATAACATCCAAACCATGTGGGGAATCCTTTGGTGGTAGGGATTTTCCTTATTCCTATTCCAGGCAGGAGCCCCCGCGAAACAGTTGCAAAATGTCGGCCACCACGGGAGACACGAGCTCTTTCCCAAAATCCCTGCTAGGATGCTGCTGTAAACTCGAAGCTCTAAAGCAGTGATGGCGAACCTTTTAGAGGCCGAGTGCCCGAACTGCAACCGAAAACCCACTTATTTATCGCAAAGTGCCAACACTGCAATAAAACCTGAATATTGAGGTTTTAGTTTAGAAAAAAACAACTCATACATTAACATCTTTTGTCCTAAAAGAAAAATACAATAACAGAGCTTTCAATGATACAAACAGCTTTTTATTGAAATGCTTTTGCACGATTAATGTGATATTTGCTGTCATATGCA
Organism: Varanus salvator macromaculatus; assembly: GCA_023646645.1. Lineage (NCBI taxonomy): Eukaryota > Metazoa > Chordata > Lepidosauria > Squamata > Varanidae > Varanus > Varanus salvator. Next base: position 1,283,518 of record JAIXND010000685.1, read on the forward strand.
TGCTGATAATTTGTCAAACCTTGGCTCTTACTTGGTTAGTTTGAGAGCAATACATGCAACACTGTTTCTTGTATCAGTTTGGATGTAATTCAAAAATGAACAGCTGCTCACAAGCATAAGATGATCCAAACAAAGTAATCCCTGGCAGCTCGCTGACCGGCCGTGCGAAAGCTAATGAGTGACGGAGTGACATCGTTGCCTGGCGGCCTTAAACTTTCCGAACATGCGCATGGCTGCTGGGGCGATCGATCGCGTGCCGACAGAGAGGGCTCTGCGTGCCCCTTTGGGCACGTGTGCCATAGGTTCGCCATCCCTGCTCTAAGGGAAGCTACAGGACTTCCTTGCAGCAGGGCCAAACCTGGCTACTCCCTCGGATGAAGTAGCCATGGCTGGCAGAAGGCGGAGCGCTAAGGCCAACTGGACAGGAGGTTTCTGCAATCTCCAAAAGTTTAGTTTGTTGACAAAAAGTCAAAGCACTTTGCGGGTCCCAGCAAGTTTTAGTTGTTGTGATGCGCCATCAAGTCATCTACAGCTTATGGCAATCCCGGGAATGGGGGCTCTCCAGCATGGCCTGCCCTTGAGGGCCCTGCTCAGGTCTTCCAAATTCACGGCTGTGCCTTCCCTTATGCAGTCCATCCATCTCACCCAAAGTACCAAAAAGTCAACACGGTGGCACTTTGCAAAGCTCACTTTACAAGCGTGTCCAAAAAATGAGGCTGGTTGGGTAGGGAGGGTCCTTAGCAACAGAATCTTTGGGACTCTCAATGCCCCTCTTCCAAATCTACCATTCTGTGATTCAGCCCTGAGTGTGGGCTTTTTAGGGGGTAATTTTAATCTATCTAGGGAGGCCAGCTGAGTGCTGAAAAACACACTTGGGAGTCCAAGATGACTCTTTGGTGATCATCAGCCACATGCATCTCTTCAACATCCTGAGACTTTGTCTCTCTATTCCATAGGATCATTCTGGATGTTCTCATTGCTCCCCACAGCCTTGGGGCACCCCATTCCTTCCAGAAAAGGAGGCAGCTGAGGGGGTGACTGCCTGGCACTTACTATGGCTTCAACCAAGGTCCCCCAAGCAAAGGTGACTCCAGGAGATACCTTAGACGAGCCCAAAGAGGACAATGCTGGCTGCTAAATCGAGAAAGAGCTGGAAGAACATCCATCCACATCCACAAAGGGGAAGCCTTACCGAGAGAGGCCACCAACCCTAAATTCTCCTCCATGACTTCCTGGTGCAGGGCTCTTTGGTCAGGATCCAGCAGGGCCCACTCCGCCTCCGTGAAGTGCACGGCCACCTCCTCGAAGATCATCTGGAGGAAGACACATCATCTTGGAGCAGAAAAGGTTAGTGCTTTTCCCTCCTCCTGAAGACCATCCGGAATAGAAACTATAGAACCAGTATGGCCCTCACGATCCCCAGAACAGAAAGCTTGGGAAGAGAGGAAGATTGTTTAAAGCCAAAGAAAATGTGCAGAGAAAAAGAGCCACCCAGTTGCCTCCTTCCCAGCTGCCTGGTGGTCAACCCTCATACCTGCTCCGATCGCACACATGCTGCTTCCAGCTCACCACCGTGAAGAGACAAGCTGCTGCACTCTTCTCTCATCTTGGAGCCATCTCCTGCGCATGACGGAAAAGGGCAAAGGGCATGTATTTGCAATTCCACGTATTCCCCATTCAAGTCTGCCCATCTGTGTGTGTGTGTGTGTGTGTGTGTCTAAGCCAGTCTTCCCCATTCTGGTGGCCTGCAGAGGCATCTGGACTACAACTCCCAGAATTCCCATCCAACAGGCCCATTGGCTAGGAATTCTGGGTGTTGCAGTCCAAATGTGTCTGGAAGGCAGAAGGCTGGTCTAAATAGCTGCCCCTACACACAATGGAGGGTCACTGGACTAGGGGTAACCCTCAGATTTGCAGATGTATGAAACACCTTGAGGGGAAAAACCTTAAGTGGGCCCACCTATCTAAGCAGCCCAGCACAGACTCACTGGGATGGGAAAATGGGATAACCAGAGGAAGAGAGAATGAAACTGAGTATCTGGAGGAAGGAAGGGGGAGAAAGGAAGGGGCACATCGAAGGAAAAAAAAGGTAGAGGCAACCATCTCACGTCACGCTTGCGTCATTTCCCCAGTTCGCATTGAGAAGGCAAATGCTCCCGGGTCCCTCGGGAGAATTCAAATAAACCTCCTCAGTCCTTACCCAGGGAAGTGGCACCAACATCACCCTCTTGCATAAGCAACCAAGACAGGGGCGTCTGCTTCTTCTCTGGCAGGGTGTTCTCTGCCTCAGTTAAGTCAGGGACATATTCTGCAAAGAAGTCCTAGAAAGAAAAGAAGAGTGAGATTCACCAAGAAGCAAGGTTTAGATACGAAATCGTTCGGGACAAGGGCTAAGCTTCTCCAACATTTTGGGTCCTGAGGGCACTTCTGGATTTTGCTCACTACAGAAGAACCACCTTCACTCTCACCGCTATATGACACCAAGTATGGGAAGACAGAAAATATGAGGGAACCTTTTACAATTGTTCCTACTCTGCTCCCGAATGGAATAACCCACCTTCTGCTGCCACTAAAAAAAATCTTGTCCCCTTTTTTAATACAACTTTTTTCACTTCTGGTCGGAGGCATGAGCAAAACAGATCTGAGTAACCGATACAGCAAACCAAGATACGGAGAACGATATGCAAGGAATAAAACAAGAAACGGGTGTTTGGATTCTTGTTACAGTCTGTCCTCTCCATCTTATGATGTCCCTACAAGTGAACTTCACAGGGACCTTGCAAGATGCTTTGTTGACAGCCCTGCTCAAGTCTGTAAACTCAAGGTTGCAGCTTCCCCTGTGGAATCAATCCCTCTCATATTCAGTCTTCCCTTTCTTCTTCTGGCTTCAACTTTCCCTAGCATGACTGTCTTCTCCAATGAATCTTGTCTTTCATGATGCACCCAAAGTCCAACAGCGTCAGTTTTGTCCCTTTTGCTGCCAGGGCAACTCCTGGCTTGAATTGCTCCAGGACCCCCATGTTAAGTCTTTTTGTCAAACCAGGGATTCACTTAGCTCCCCTCTGGCAGCATGTTCGGAACGTGTCAGTTTTCCTCCTGTCTGCTTCCTTCACAGCCCACCTCTCACATCAATACAGAGTAAACTTCTAAGTTTATTTTCTTCCAAGGAGGAGTATCAGCTTTATATAATTTCCCACCCGTGAACACATACAACCAACACACTCTCTCACACTCTCAGATTTTTCACTCTCTCAGCAGGTGAAAGATTCCCGTGTTCTTTCACCTGCTGCAAAAGGCCGTTCCTGGCAGCTTCCCCAGCCCTTTCTAGGTATTGAACAGAAAGCTTTACATTCCCTTTGGAACTGCAGCCCCTTGGAGCTACCAGGATGAGGTGTTCTCACCTTATTATCTTCCAATTTCTTGTCCTCTGCCTGTCTGAAAAGGAAGCCTTCGGCCAGAGCCACTGCCTGGGAACTGGTCTCTGCTCCGCACTCTCTGACCCAGCTCTCCATCTCCGGGGGAAGGACAGTCAGGAACTGCTCCAGAAGCACCAGGTCCAGCATCTGGGCCTTTGTGTGTCGCTCTGGCTGCAGCCACTGGCGGCAGAGTTCGTGGAGTCGGCTGCAGGCCTCCCGGGGCCCCTCGGCCTCATGGTAATGGAACCACCTGAAGCGCTGGCGCTGTATATCTGAACTGAGCGACTTATCACCCAGAATCCTTTTCACAGCGCTTTCCCAGAATTCCCCACTGCTCTCAACCTTGATGATATCAGAGCCGCTGCCTGTTCCTGGGCCGGCTGCACCTTCCTCTTCCATCTTCGTTTGGAACGCCAGAAAAACCAGCAGAGACTATTTCTCAGCCTTTCAGGCAATTCCTTTCTGAGGACTGCCTGAATCAAAGTTGCAGCTGATGTCTGCAAGGAAAACACGCCGTTCTGTTAAAGCAGAAAGGAAAATGGTTGACAAAGAGCAATCGAACGCACAGGGGCCAGGTCGTCTCCCTGCCAGAAAGACTCACCTGAAGACTGGACCCCCTTCCCTCGAACCCCACCCTCTGAAGCCCGTGGTCCTGGTATGGATCCAATGCCAGGGCAGCATAGCCATCTCTGGCCAGTCCTCAACTCCCCACCGCCACCCCACGCTTTCCTACCAACCTGTCGCCCCCACCCGGAAGCCGCTCCCACTTCACCCGCCTTCCCCTGCGGTCCCCTCGCCCCCTTCCCCTTCTCCCCCAGAGGCAAAGGAAAACCAGTCTGAACCCAGGAGTCTGAGTGCTGTGGCGGTTACAGTGGTGCACCAAGATGGGGAAACGCGGATCTCGCCCCTCGTCGGCCAGGCAGCTTCGCAGGTGCCTTTGGGCCGGCCAAGCCTACCTCGCAGGGCTGTTGTGGGGAGCGGACAGAACCGAGGAGCAGTTGCACGCCTCCTCGGGCTTCTTGCAAGGGGAGGAAAAGCGGGCGCAACTCCGATGCTGCAGCAACAGCGAGGCGAACGGAAGCCCCCGCAGCCCCGAGCCTCGTCCCGGCCCCGAGACCCCCCTCCGCTTGCCCTCCTGGGAACGCGGGGCGGCAGCCGCCCGGAGGAGCGGGGCGCCCGGCGCCCTCGCCCCGCCGCCCGGCCGCCTCGCCTCCGGAGGCAGCTCCGCCCGCGGGGAGCCCCGCGCCCCGCGCCCCGCAAGCGCGACCCACCGGCGGCGGCGGCGGCGGCGGCTGCAGCGGCGGCCAGGCGAGCCCCGCCCACTCGGGGGCGGGGCGGCCGGGCGGCCGGTGGCCGGTCTAGGAACGCGGGGTCGCTCGCTTTAACCCCTTCAGCGACGCGCGGAGCCCCGCGCAGGCCGGCCCGCTCGGCGCGGGGGGAGTCCGGAGCGCGGCGCGCAGTCTGAGCCCCCGGGGATGCCCTTGTCGCGCGACCCTGCTCTTCTCTTCTCTTCTCTTCTCTTCTCTTCTCTTCTCTTCTCTTCTCTTCTCTTCTCTTCCCCGTCTTCTCCTCCAGCATCAGGGCGCATTCTGTTTAGGCAGTCATTTAAAACCCTTTCCTTGCTGCTTGATATCCTAAGATCAATGCGCTGCTTAGTTTTTAGCATCTCATTATTTTCTTATTATCATTTCCAGAGAGCTTCGGCTGGGGAGCGGTATAGAAATGAAATAATGCCCATTTTTAACACCGTCCGGAGGCCGAAGTTCACAACACAAGCAAGTGAACAAATGGCGTGCGATCCAATATTAAGCAAGCTTAAGAGCAAAGATGTCCCAGCACTGCAGAGCGGCATCCTTGACAGGGCAAGCAGACCAGCCCGAAAGAATAAAATGGATTTAAATCCTCGTGGCATGAAATGCCTGTGCTACCTTTCATTTATGAGGTCCAGTTGCATTTCCTCTCTGTGTTTATCCCACTTGTATGTTTTGTGAACCATGTTTTGTGAACTCATGGTTTGTTAACCATGGGCTGTTTGCATTAACCATGGATTTTTTGGCTGGTTATTCCCGGGTTGAGACTTGTTCAGCATGGCTTGATTGTTAACCACGAGAGTTGTGTGTGTGTTACCCATTGGTCGTCTTGTTGCTGAACCTTCCATGAATGCGCATCGCTGGGTTGTACTTCCTGCCTTCTGAATCTGTAATCTTGGGTTGCTGGGGGAGAAACAACCCAGAGTTAGGACCCAAGATCTGCCTTTGCTTGATCCTTGGGTTGTTTAGGACCCTGGAAGTGGGTGGTCCCTGGAAGAGCCATGCTGGTTTGTTAGAGCCGGCTTCTCCCACACAACAGGGGGGCAGATCAGCGCTGAATGGGGCAATTGTAAGGAGTGATTCGTGTGGTCCTGAAGCTGGATAAGGAATGCCCCATGGGGCTTCTATCTGCCCCCATGCCTGAGTGAGGAACCAAAGGCAAGGGGTGCAACATGCAGGATTGGTCATTCCCCCAGCCCCTTGTGAGTTCAGATTTGAGCATTTATACTGGCAGCATTTATACTCTTGTCTGACTTTTGATGTTTAAGGATTATTTCAAGCTTCCAGTTTACATGCATCCTCTCAGAATGAACATGCATGCTCCCCCTGAATTTCTTTCCTTATTCCATGTATTTTTAGGAAAGTTCACTGTGACATAAGCCAGGGGTCCCTAATGGGTGGTGTAGTGGTTAAAGGTGGGTTCTGAGTTCCAGTCTCCACTCAGCCTTGGGTGACTTTGGGCCAGTCACAGACTCTTCAGGCCAACCTACCTCACAGAGTTGTTTTTGCAAGGATAAGATTAAGAGGAGGAAGTTGCTTAATATTATTATTGTCGCCGTTAATTCCATTTCGGTATTGCCCCACTGCCAAAGCTCTCAGGGTAGCTTAAACTCCGTGAAACCATGGGGGAGGTTACCTGGAGGCATAGGCTGAGGTTTTATTAACCTGCAGCTGACAGCTGGCTCCATCTTTCCTTCTTGTCACCCTAAGGTGAGCAGCAGCTGCTCGATCTCCTGCCACAATGACGGACAGGATGAGGGCCAATTAACTGAGACTCAGTCCTGGCAAGGCGGTGAAGCTTTTTATGGATGGTTTGCCTGTCCGGATGAGTGATATTCAACCGGCTCTGGAAGGAGCTGCATATCCACTAAAGGAGCAGGTTCATAGTGTGGGGGCATTCGGGATCCGGTCCTGTACTTATAAACACAGGTGGACCTCGTGGCACAGAGCATCTTTTATCAGCTTAGACAGATATTCCAGCTACATCCTTACCCGGCCCAGGATAGCTTTGCTAGTTACCTGTGCTTTGGTAACCTCTCGACTGAATGCCTGCAACGTGTTTGATGTAGGGCTAGCCTTTGAGAACAGTCTGGAAACTTCCGCTGGTCCAAAACATGCCAGCAAGATTGCTAAGGGTTGGAGAGCCAATGTGGGGTAACTCATGCAGTCTGGGTTTAGTCCCTGCTCAGCCAGCTTGGTGACTTTGGGCCAGTCACAGACTCTCAGCTCAGGCTACCTCACAGGGTTGTTGTTGTGGGGATAACATTGAGAGGAGGAGACTGATGTAAGCTGCCTCGAGTTCCTTGGAAAGAAAAAAGGCAGAATATAATTATAATAAATCAGTAAATAGTAGGTACTGATCAAAGGGATAATATGAGCCCAGCATTTTATCATTCACACTGGGTCCTTGTCCAAGCGAGATCCAAAGTGCTGTTATTAAAATTCAAAGCCCTAAACAGCTGGGAGCCTGGTTACCTGAAGCATTGTTTCCTTTCTTATTTACTTGCCTGGACCCTACGATCATCGCTGACCGTCTATCTGAGCGATCCCCTGCCGAAGTCCAGTACGTGCTTATGAGAAGGGTCTTTCTTGCTGTGGCACCGAGTTAAAGAATTAACATTCCAGGGAGGGTGTACGCTTTCTGGTGCATGGCACACGGGAGGGATGCTGCTTGAGCACTGCATGGGGTTTGATTTCTGCCCAGCGCTGCACAAATTTATTCTCTTATTTAATTTCTATACCACGCAACAGCTGCAATGCTGAGTCCTCTTGCCAGTGACTTGGATTAAGGGTTGTGACACAGCAGTCCTGATTCCAAGTTGCTGAGCCCAGGGAATCTGTTGTATTCCCACCCCTCAAAAAGATTCCTCCGCATCCCTAGGTGTACACAGGTGTTTGCTGTGGAGAAAGTGGAGAGGGAGACATTTTTCTCACTTTTTAATAATCCTAGAACCCAAAGAGGTCATCCAATGAAACTGATTGGCGGGAGATTCAGGACAGATCAAAGGAAGGATTCTGTTCATACAGTTAAACAACAGGAAGCAGTGATGCCCACCAGTTTGGATGGTTCTTAAGATGGATTGCACACATTCATATAGGAAGAGCCTATTAAGGGCTACTAGTCCTCATGACCATAAGCCACCTCCAGTGTCAGAGACAGTATCCTCATGTGTACCACTCACCCAGGAACATGGGTAGGAAGGTCCCCAACTTGTGGATTTCCCGTGGGCAGCTGGTTAGCCCGGTCTGAGCAGAATGCTGGAGAAGACAAACCTTCAGTTTCATCTAGCAGAGCTTTTGTGACATTGAAGGAGAACATGACAATTAGTAGACTACACCATATTTAATTTGTATAACTTGTGCAAATCCTTCACAAACACTTCCAAAACACCAATTCCCCCTGACTCTTCAAAGGAACCTTATGGATAAATCATTGAGAACGGTTCTGTGATAAGATCTTAGGAACGTGAACATTAAACAACATATATACAAGCAGACAACGTGGCGACTTTCTCTAAAAAGCCAATTTTGCATCACATGAACAAATTTCAAGATGTGGGGCTGTAAATGCTCTTTGTCTGCAGTGCCAAGATTTCTATTCCACCTGATGTTTGCTCCATGCTCTTCCTAAAAGACTCTGATGTGATGTAATGTTAACCTTGTGTTCCGATTGGTGCTTTTTCCTTCCTTCCTCCTTCCTTCCTCGACTTTGCATGAATTGCCCATCAGCTAAATCCAACAATGTTTGGGAAGTATGGATGGAAGATCTTTCCACATGCCACATTTCTCTTCTGTGCAGTCTTGGTTCACCTCAAGGCTTTCTCTTGGACAAAAATTCTTTTCTGAGTCTGAAAAGTTAACTCCCAAGATCCCAATTCCGTATGAAACCGATTCTACACTCCAAACTTTCCATGGTCTGCTGTATCATCTCTTTAATTTAAAACAAAGGAATTAAGCAAAAGGAGCCTTTTCTGATTTTGCAATCATTTTTCTCCTATGTGCATTTTTGATGTGAAATCACGGAGTCTCTCTTAATCTAATTCTTTCCATATGCTGAGAATTTAATGGAGTGGTATCAGGGGCAATTGGATTTTTCGGATACCAGGTCTGTGGTCAGAGACAGTTCCAGTTTCAGCTGGGAAGTTTAGCTCTGTCTTTTCCCCACCCCAACAACTAGCATAGAAAAAAATCACACCGGCTGCTCTCCGAGGTTGAGAAAGCGACCTCGGAGGGTAAAACAGGACAGCTCACATGCAGAATTGGAGGAGACTGCAGCAGCCAGGAGATCAGGTATCCCAAGCGTGGCTCAGCATCTTCCTTCCAACCTCTAAGCCATTCCAGATGGACCGGCTAAAACTGCCGTCACGTGAAACTCCAGAATGGGAGGTACAAGGAGGAAAATTTCTCCTCTGCTGCTTCTTTCTTTCTCTGTGCGTTAGATGAATGTGAGCCTCCACATTCACAGGCTTGCATTCACCTCTATAGGATTCTGCCCTAATGTTTTTTCCCTTGTGTGAATTCTTTGGTGTGCTCTACGGTGAGTGAAGCCCTTTCCACATGGCACGCATTTAAACAGTTTCTCCCCTGTGTGAATTCTTTAGTGTGCAATAAGGTGCCAGCTCTGAATGCATCTCTTTCCATACTCCAGGCATATAAATGGTTTCTCCTACGTCTGACTTTTTTGGTGTCCCGTAAGGTATGAGAACTGAGTGGAGCTCTTTCCACACCTTAAAGGGTTTTTCCCCTGTGTGACTTTTTTGGTGAGAAGTAAGATGTGTCTTCTGGTTGAAAGTTTTCCCACACTCCAGGCATGTAAATGGTTTCTCCCCTGTGTGTATTCTTTGGTGAGAAGTGAGATATGTCTTCCGAGTGAAACTTTTCCCGCACTCCAAACACTTATAGGGTTTCTCCCCTGTGTGTATTCTTTTATGGTCTGTGAGGGTTGTGCTTCTATTGAAACTCTTTCCACAGTCCAGGCATTTAAATGGTTTCTCCCCCGTGTGGCTTCTCTGATGGTACACCAGGCCTGAGTATGTACTGAAGCTCTTTCCACATTCCCAGCATTTATATGGTTTCCCCCCGGTGTGGATCCTTCGATGGTACATGAGGCTTGCGAGTGTACTGAAACTTTTTTCACATTCCAAGCATTTAAATGGGTTCTCCCCCGTGTGTGATTCCTGATGAGAAGTTAGGTACGCTATCTGACTGAAACTGTTTCCACAATCTAAGCACTGAAACGGTTTCTCTGGGGTGTGATTTTTTGGGTGTGCCATGAGTTGTGAGTCCCAACTGAAGCTTGTTCCACTTTCCAAATCTTTAAATGGCTTCTCCTGTACATGAATTCTTCGGTGAGAAGTGAGATATTTCTTCCGGGTGAAACTTTTTCCACAGTCCAAGCATTGATACTCCCCTGTGTGAATCCTTCTGTGGTCCGTGAGGGTAGTCTTTCTGTTGAAACTTTTTCCACAGTCCAGGCATTTAAATGGTTTCTCCCCTGTGTGGCTTCTTTGATGGTAAAGTAGGCCTGAGTCTGTACCAAAGCTCTTTCCACATTCCCAACATTCATATGGTTTCCCCCCAGTGTGGATTCTCCGATGGTACATAAGGTTTGCATGAGCACTGAAACTCTTTTCACATTCTGAGCATTTAAACAGATTCTTCTCGGTGTGACTTCCTTGGTGAGAAGTTAGGTATGCCAACTGGCTGAAACTCTTCCCGCACTCTAAGCACTTAAATGGTTTCTCCTGGGTGCGACTTTTTCGGTGTGCCACGAGGTCGGAGTTCCATGTGATGCTGGTTCCAGATTCCAAAACTTTCAACGGTTTCTCTCGTTTGTGAATTCTTTGGTGAGAAGTGAGATATTTCTTCTGAGTTAAACTTTTCCCACACTCCAAGCACTGATACTCTCCTGTGTGGATTCTCCGATGTTCTGTGAGGGTTGTCCTTCTATTGAAACTCTTTCCACAGTCTGAGCATTTAAAAGGTTTCTCTCCTGTGTGGCTCCTTTGATGGTACAGAAGGCCTGAGTCTGTACCAAAGCTCTTTCCACATTCCCAACATTTATATGGTTTCCCCTCAGTGTGGATTCTCCGGTGGTACATAAGGTTTGCACGTGTCCTGAAACTCTTCTCACATTCCAAGCATTTAAATGAGTTCTTCTTTGTGTGAGTTCCTTGATGAGATGTTAAGTATGCTATCTGACTGAAACCCTTTCCGCACTCTAAGCATTTAAATGGTTTCTCCTGCATCTGATTTTTTCGGTGTGTTATAAGGTGCGAATTCCTACTAAAGCTCGTTCCGGATTCCAAATGCAGAAATGGCTTCTCCCGTGTGTGCATCCTTCGATGGTACATGAGGGTTGTGTTTCTGTTGAAGCTCTTTCCACACTCTAAGCATTTATAAGGTTTCTTCCCTATGTGGATTATTTTAGGCGAGACAGCTGTCTCTCCCCTTTTAAACTGTTTCTCACGCACCAAGGATTTAAATGCTTCCTCTCCTGTATGAATTCCTTCATGGGAAGTAAGGGATTTCCTAGAAAGGAAGCTCTTTCCACACTCCAAACATTTAAATTGTTTTTTCCCTGTGTGAATTCTTTGATGGGAAGTAAGGTATTTTTGAAAACTGAATGTCTTACCACACTCAGAGCATTTGAACCGTTTTCCCCCTGTGCTAGTTCTCCTATTAAAATTAAGATCTGATTTATCACTGGATTCACTCCCATCCAAAAGACCCTTACACATTTCCTTTCCTTTAAGTCCTCCTTCTCCTGAGTTTTCACAGGTGTCACTACCCTGAGAAGCTGAGAATGTGTCCCTTCTGTTTTCTTTTGTTTCAGTTATTGTCCTCTCCACTTCTTCACATTTGAACAGAGTTCCTTCAAACGTCACCCTGCGCAGTGCTCCTTCATTCTTGCTGTCATAAGCATCATTTCCTGGAAAGACATGAAACAACCAGTAAGAGCACAAAGGAGAAGCCAGGCATGAAAGCAAACAATTAATCCTAATCCTTAATGGTCATCGTGTAGCAGAAACACCATTCAGTTAAGGAAGAAGGAAAGATGGGATCAGGTTTGGCTCACCAGGACAGGCAGAACCTGACAATAGCAATCCACACCCCAGTAACCTCACATCTGGACTACTGTAATGCACTCTACGTGGGGCTGCCCTTGGAAATGAATAGGGCAGTTTCCTGTGAGGAAGGACTGGTAGGCAAGATCATGTAACACCAGTCTTTTATCGTCTACTCTGGTTTCCAGATCAAGTCCAGGCCTGCTTTGAGGTCCTTACATTACCATGTAAAGCCCTCAAGATTTAGGGCCTGAATATCTGAAGGAACATCTCCTTCCATATATGCCTACCCAGCCCTTAAGATCATCCACTGAGGTCCTCCTTTGGGAGCCACCTTTAAAAGATGTAAGGCCACTAGGACCTTTTCGGCTGTGGTGCCCCAATTGTGGAATCAGCTCTCCACAGAGGGGCACCAACACTTTATGCAAAACCCTTTTTATTTTCCCAGTGTTTTAACTGCTAAATTAAAGAGAAAAAAAGTGCCATTTTATACTGTCATTGGATCGCTATGGACTGTTTATTATTTGTCTATTTATGTATTTTATTCAAACTGGTTTCGGACTGGTATGTTGTGGTCTATATTACCGCACGTATACTATGTTGTATTGCTTCACTGTATAGGGTCTTCTTTTAATTTTTACTGTAAACCGTTCAGAAAGCCTTTTGGCTAACATAGATGGTATGAAAAGCTTTAATACATTAATCTGCTCTGTTCAGCTCTTTCTCTCCCTCAGCTTCTTCCTTAAAAGCAGGCTGTCATAGGAGAATTACACAAACCACCTTGAGTTCCTTAAAAGGAAAAAAAAATGGGATGTAAATATAATAAATGTTTAAAACTTTGTAATTCTAAGAATGGGAACCTAGGATTACTTTAACTCTCTTCCCACATTGCTCCTTTTTCATTTGGTGTCAGGTCTAACAAATTTAGGAATGGTTGTGTTTGGTACGGATCCTGTGCCGTGTCATAAGCAATCCTGCCCACTTCATAGCTCCTGCCACATTCAAGATATTTCATGAACAAGCTAAAAAGGACTGTTCGCAATAGATATTTACTGGCATCATGCTGGTCACATCCCTCTATTGTTTCTAATTTTTGTTTTCAACCCAGTAGTAATCCATCTTCTTTCTTTTTACATTTGTTAGGGTTTCCTCAGGTCAGCTGTCAAAAGCCTTTTGAAAATCCAAGTAAACAAGGTCTACCAGATTATCATATCCACATATTTGTTGAGCTTTTCAAAGAACTCTAAAACATTACTCAGACAAGATTTATCCTCGTAAAAGCCATGCAGACGCTGCTTCGGCAGGACTTGTCCTTCCATCTGCTAAATGATTCTGTCTTTAGTAACACTTTCGACCAAATTATTTGCAAACTTGCAACGGACATTAAGCCAACTAGTCTATAACTTCTTGGAACCCCTGTTTGATCCTTCCTTTTATTTCTCCAGAATTTCCCAGCCAGTAGCTTCATGAGATGATGTCTTTAAGTCCTAATATTATGAAAGAGGGAGAAAAACCTCTTCTTATCCACTTTTTCCACACCAGGCATAGTTTTAAAGTTTTATACCTCCCTTTCATGTCTCCCTTTGTTTGTTTGTTTTTCATCCTAAGCTAAACTGCCTTGATTTTATTTTGAATAACTGATAATACAGTTATTAACCTTAAACAAACAAACAAACCTTAAACAAACAAACAAAACCCAAACACTCTCAGATGCTCCAACCTTGCCAGGAATCAGTGGCAAGAGAAACAATAGGTCAGAATGAAATTAAATTACAATGAGAGTAGAAGACACAGAAAACAGAAGCCAGAAGGTTTGTTTTTAACCAAACACTATAACCTCTGATCTTGAGATAAGCAGTGCTGGCAAGGCTTGCAGATAAAAGAACATGAAGAACTTTGGAAAAGTACCGAATATTGAGCTATGCGCTTGCTATGCTCTCTGTTTTGTATACATTTCTGGCAGACAGTCAAATGATGCAGATTCTTGCAGACTAAAACACACACACGTTTCTGGGGGCCGTTCTAATAAAGCCACAAAGATGTTTTTTTAACTTCCCAGCATGCCTGACTGTTTATTCGCTACTGACATCTGGAGATGGTCTGGTCAGTTTTGGTTGCCCATCTTCCTTTTCCCACCATCTTCCTGCAAGAAGATGTGTACATTATGGGCTGAAATGTCACAAAAATGCAGAAAGCGGGGGACACCCTGATTTCTTTTAGCATTTATGAAGGGATGCTATCAACCGAGGGAAGGAAGAGTCTTACCCAAGGAGGCCACCATATCGAAAGCTTCTTCCATGACTTGTCCATGCAGAGTTTTTTGGTCCAGGTCCAGCAAAACCCATTCTGCCTCCGAGAAATGCACAGTCACATCCACAAAGGTTACCTGAAAGAAGAAATATCACCTGTGAGCAGAAAATGCTAACAGTTCTCTTCCTTCTAAACACCAGCAAGAAAAATAAACGTACACTCAGAAAGTTCAGGTGTGGCATTTACAGGTCCCTTGGTTGCAGGGGTCCCTCAACTTCTGCCACCTGTGAGCGCATTTGGGAATTTACAAAAGTTATCACACTGGTAACTTCCCGGTTGGATTACTGTAATGCGCTCTATGTGGGGCTGCCCTTGAAGACGGTCCGGATACTTCAACTGTTTCAGAATAGAGCTGCCAGGATGTTAACAGGGACCGGCCGGTTTTCACATATAACGCCAGTCCTCTACTGGTTACACTGGTTACCAGTTGAAGTCCGGGCCCAAATTAAGGTGCTGGTGATGACCTATAAAGCCCTAAAGGGCTTAGGACTCGGTTACCTGAAGGAGAGTCTCCTTCCATATGTGCCCTCCTGGCCCTTGAGATCTGAGGTGGGGGTCCTGCTCCAGGAGCCCTCCTTGAAGGAGATCAAGAGGATGGCTACCCAGAGAAGGGCCTTCTCTGCAGTGGCACCCCGACTATGGAATACGCTCCCCAGAGAGGTTTGCCTGGTGCCGACATTATATTCTTTTTGGTGTCAGGCAAAAACATTTTAATTTTCCTGTTATTTTAATGTTTAATTGAGTTTAACTGGGGTTTTACTATATTAATGGTTGGATACTGTGGGGTTTGTTTTATTCTACTTATTTATTGTAAGCCATCCCAAGATATTCTGTAGGGGACGGGATAGAAAAGCTTTAATCAAATCAAATCAAATCAAATCAAATCAAATCAAATCAAATCAAATCAAATCAAATCAAAATTTGCTATGGACACTGACACAAAATGACTCCCATGAAGGATTCAGCTAGTCACATAGTGGCTATCGAGGAGGCTTGGCTAGTCAAAATATTAGGTGGGGGATAAAGCAGTGATGCTAAAGGCTGGGAGGGAGGGGGGAATGGGAAGAGCTTCTTTCTCTCCCTCCCCATGTTGTGCTCCCAGCATCTAGCTTGCCATTTCCCTCCCTGCAGGTCTGGGGACTCGGGCAATTCGGGTGCGAGTCCCCGCTCAGCCATGGAGCCCACTGGGTGACTTTGGGCCAGTCACAGGCTCTCAGCCCAGCCTACCTCACAGGGTTGTTGTGGTGGGGATAAGAGTGAATTATGTCAGCTGCCTGGTGTTCCTTGAAAGGAAAAAAGGCAGGATATAAATGATTTTTTTGAACAAAAATCTTTCCCTCAGCCTCCTTTTCTCTCCCTGCTCCAAGCTATCACCTTTGCCCTTTCTCCCCCGCTCACCTGCTTTGCTTGCAGTTTCTCTTCACTCCCAGCCCGCAGCCTCACTATTTTGTTCCCGTCTCCATCCCAAACCTTCTGTTTTCACCCTCTTTCTCTTTATTGACTCTTTTCTGGCTTCTCTTGTCTTTGCCTCACCCCACCTCTCTCCTCACCCCACCTCCAATCTTTGCCTTTTTCTCTCTTCTGCACCTTTATTTTACTTTCTCTGCCTGCACGCCGAACAGCTGATCGGAGACTAATTTGGGAAGAGGAGGGGCAAACACGCACCCTACTGTTTTTCCATTTTTATTTCATTTTTTCCCTTCCAAAGCAGCAGGAGCTTTGTGCGTAACAAGGTGAGGGGCTTTGTGGGAAGCGTCTCCAGCAACCACGGGGAAGACACATGCCTTTGCAAGCAGCAGAAACATAAACGTGATCGGAGGAGACCAAAGGAGATAAGAGGAAAAAACTCTCAGCCTGGCCTCTTCTCAGTCCCAAACTTATCAATCCCCCTACCTGATTTGCTTGTACAGAATCTGTTAACAGCCCATCATGCAAGCTAGTCCATTTTGCCTGCATCCTCCGTCCACCACCTGTGAGGGATAAAAAATGGAAAGGAACATTTATTTATGCTGTTCTTTCCAACCCAAGCCTCCCCACTCCTGTGCGAATATACGCAAACCGCTCCAGCCACCGATGACAGGAACTTATTCAGAGGGTAACCGCGAGCTTCTTTGAGTCCAAACATTTCTTAAGAAAAGAAATCCCCTAACAGCCCAAGAGTAACCCCAGATCGGCCCAGTATGCAGCTGCTGTTAAGAAGGTCAGTGTGGTGTAGTGGTTAAGAGCATGGGACTCAGAGGATCTGGGTTCGAGTCCCCGCTCAGCCATGGAGCCAACTGGGAGACTTCGGGCCAGTCACAGACTCAGCCCAACCTACCTCACAGGGTTGTTGTTGTGGGGATAAGATGGAGGAGGAGATGTAAGCTGCCTTGAGCCCTTTGTAGGAAAAAGGCAGGATATAAATCGCAATATATATAGAAAGGAAGGAAGGGAGGAAGGGAGAAAGGGAGGAGGGAGGAAGGCAAACTCCAGGCATAAATAGGAAAGGAACTGAAAATTAAAACTCCCAAGCGCGTACTCAGCTTCTGCAAATCCTTGGTGAAACTTGTGTACCGTTCTAGTCAGTGCACTAAAAAGGACATTTGAAAGTTGGAAAAAGGGTTAAGGAAGGCAAGTAAAATGATTAAGGGGTTGGAGGAGCTCCCCTGTGATGGACACTTGGGGTTTGGGGTTGGGGGTTGTTTAGCACAGAAAAAATGCCAGTAAGGGAAGACATGATAAAGGAGTAAAAAAAAAATATGCATGGTGGAGAGAAAGTGGAGAGAAAGACATTTTCTCCCGCTCTCATAATCCTGGAACCCGAAGGGATTATCCCATGAAGCTGATGGGCGAGAGATTCAGGACAGATCCAAGGAAGGACTTTTTTCACACAGCACTGAGTTAAACTGTAGGCTTCACTTCCACAAATGTGTTTGTGGTGAATAGTGCAGGTGGGAATGAAGCCATCAGTGGTTACTAGTCCTCATGGATCTATGCTAGTATCAAAAGCAGTTGCTGGGGAACATGGTCAGCAGGTGCTGTTCCCCTTCTAACACCTTTAAATAAGGCAGAGCTACTACTCCTCATGACTGTTTGTTTAGTTTTTGTATGCCATCCCATCGCTTATAGCCTCGGGACGGCTCACATAAATAAATAAACATAGTATTAAATACAATTAAAATCCGGAAACACCCTGGCTGCAGAATTAAAACATATAGATATTAAACGTTATTAAAATATGTTTTAAATAAAAAGGCCTTAGCCTGGCACCGAAAAACAAATCATGACGGCGCCAGGTGGACCTCTCTGGGGAGCACATTCCACAGACTACCTGCTCACTCAAGTGTAAGAGGCAGCTGGGTTCTGCGATGTTCTTCCGTGGGTTCGGAGTGCTGGCTGGCTGTCGGGAGGAAAGGAAACTGGGAGAATGGAGACTGGAGTCAAGTGGCTGGAGCCCAGAATGGAAACACTCCCCACTGCAACTTTTTGTCGCAGGGCTCCACTTTTTATTATATTTTCAGAGCAAATTTAACCCAGAATGACACTTGTGATTCCTTATACCGTATTTTTGGCTCTATAAGACTCACTTTTTTCCCCCCTCAAAAGTAAGGGGAAATGTCTGTGCGTCTTATAGAGCGAATGTGTGTGTGCAGTAAGTCTGTCAGATGTGCAGCCCGTGGGGAAGTGATGGGGAATGTGCCTGTGATTATGTGCCCGTTTGATTCAGAATATTTTCTTGTTTTCCTCCTCTTAAAATCTGGGTGCGTCTTATGATCAGGCGTGTCTTATAGAGCAAAAAATACGGTATATAAGAACAGAAGAAAAGCCATGCTGGATCGGACCCTTGGTTCATTCCATACACACAGTGGCAAACCAGCTGCCCATAGGATCCTTCCAGCAGGATGGGGGCAAGACCTCCTGCCCAGCTCCTCAGCAGTGGGTGAGTGCAGGTGAGCCACCTCTGGTGAAGGAGGGAGCACATGGCCAGCAGGGCTAGTAGCCACAGATGGCCACCTCTTCCATGAACCTGACCATCCCCCTTTAAAGTGATCAAATAGGCAGCCGTCACCACTTTCCGTGGCCGCAAATGCCATAGTTCAACCAAACTTTCTGTGATGAAGGCCTTCCTTTTCTCCGTCCCAAACCTGCCACCCATCAGCTTCACGGGACGACGCCTTTGGGTTCGAGTGTTATGGGAGAGGGAGGAAAATATCTTCCTGTCTCCTTTCTCCACGACACCAGGCATTTAACTCATCTGCTTTCCAAGCGAACCAGTGCAAAGAAGTCACTCCAGCAAAAGGCCTGAACAAGGGAACAATATCGCTAGGACTTCCCAGGGTTTTCTCTAGCTTATGTGCTTGGTGGGACACACACCAATCCCACTGAGCCCTCGCAACTGGCACCACACCAATTCCTTCCAGAGACAGTGGGAAGAAGGAACTGTCCGTGCACTTGAGCCAAGATACCAGTCCACGGGAGCGATCCTTCCATTCCATCTTTTATCCTTTGCATGAACCTTGTATTTTCCACACCTCTGATTCTCTGCAGCCGTGTACAGAAAAGGCCGCCTCGGGTTCTCTACCCAAACTCACTTTTGTGAAGTGTTGATCTGAGCAATGTACATTCTAATACTGTAGGGGAAAAAAGCATTTACTAAAGACACGAATTCCCACCCCAAATGAGATCAGGAGAATGCGAAAGCAGGCTGCATGTTTCAGGCATGCTCATGACAGAAAACCTAACTGGAAAATGCCTTTTATTTATTTTATTTATTGACTTAATTATTTCTGTTTATAGCCCGCTTTTTTCCTCTTGCGGGGAAACCAAGGTCACACAGAGAGCCCTTCTCCTTTACATAAGAGCTCCAATAAGCACAGTAGCTAGAAATCCTTACCCAGCGAGGTGATGGTATCGCCGTGAGCTCCTTGCATGACCAGTTCAGACTGAAGCCCATGTCTGGCGTCCACTGAATCCTGCCCAGTCTCAGGACACTGAGTGGCAACTTCAATAAACATGCCCTGTACCCAAAAGAGCAGCATGGATCAGAAAGGGAGAGGGGAGAGGAGAGAGAGAAAGAGAGAGAAGAATTCTAAAAAGGAGGACTTTTATATTGTATGTTTATATTTTGTATTGTACTTTTCTATTTTGCAAGCCGTCCTGAGCACTTGGCAATAGGACGGGATATAAATGCCTGTGATGACGATGATGATGGAAAAGTTTGGGGCGGGTGCTGAGCCAGGTTCTCCTTTGCTGGTGTCCACACAACATTGAGGAATGGCTGGGGGTGTTCCCTTGGAAATATCTGCAGCCCACCCAAATTAGTGATGCGCTTACCACTGGTGGCTGTTGCGGTTGCTTGTCCTCTGCCCGACTCCGGAGGAAGCTTTCCGCTAGTGCCACAGCCTGAGAGCTGGTCTCCGGCCCACATTCTCTCACCCAGTTCCTCATCCCCACGGGAAGGATGGTCAGGAATTTCTCCAGGACAATGAGGTCCAGAATTTGGAGTTTCGTGTGCTGTTCCGGTTTGAGCCACTGATGGCAGACGTCATGGAGTCGGTTGCAGATACCTCGGGGCCCCTCGGCCTCCTGGTAGCAGAAGGACGTGAAGCAGTCGTGGCGACCTTCTGAGCTGGACGTGGCCTCATTCTGGATCTTCTGCATGGTCCTTTCCCAGAACGCTTTGCTGCCCCCAGCCTTGGCAACATCGGAACCCTGCCCTGCTCCTAGGTCAGCTGTGCCTCGCTCTTCCATCTTTGACCCGGGCTCCTGGAGAACCAGCTGTGCTGGTCTCCTGGTGGTTCAGCCAATGTCTTCCTTAGGATCGCCTGAACAGCAGTGCCGTCTACTTCTGCAACGCAAACACACTGTCCTGTGAATGACCCGTTACATTCTTGGAGCAGGATGCTTTGCTACACACAAATGCACACAAAACGAGCCAGTCTGCACAACACGCTGGCCTACTGTGGGTTAATTAACCCATGATTAAACCTGGCATGTGTGGCTATTTTGAATACGCCAGCTCTGATCAGGGCAATCAGGGTTTACATTTTGTTGTGTGAACCCCAGCGACTGTGAGTGGATGGAGAGTTAAAAATTTAACCCAACCACTGAGTGTGGGTTATTTAACCCTTGGTCAACCCCCAGTGGCTGGGTTTGCACACCATGCCACAATCCCTGATGGCAAGTTGCCTGTTTCAATTAACCTACGCTAACATGCCCTGTTGAACAAAGCATAGTTTGATTTTGCATAGGGCTCCACTGTTTTCCTTTAGGGAAGACAAATGAATGCAAGGCACTTCCTTGTGTATTGCTAAAAAAAAGAGGAACTGCATTACCAAACCAGGCCAGAAAAGAAGCCAGTTTGCATAACCTTTGCAACTGCAGAAATGCACATGAAGAAAGAATTACCACAAATTGGATGTGGGCAACTTGTAGCCCTACCGATGTTTTTGCCTACAAGCTCCAAGAGCCGTGCCCAGCATAGCAACGCTTGAAATGAGATGTTTTCGTGTTTTCATGGCACGTTAACATGTTTTAATCATTGTAATCTATTTTTAACCGCTGTGGGAAGTGCCTTGCATGCCACATTTTGCTGGAATGGTGGGGAAGAAATCAACTCATAATCTGAATTGCAGGCCAAAATATCGAAAACACCTCAAGTTATTCTCTCCTGATTTATACAGAAGTGCAATGTTTCTCGCCCTAGAGGGGAAAACAGATCGGGCCTGAATACCTGCTGCTCGGTTGTTAGTTGCTCAGATGCATATAGGTGCAAAATTTAGAAATAAAAATTATAGAAATGCAGCAATACTAAAGCAGAAAGACCAGGTGAGCTCCGGGTCGTGCTCAGCCTGCTGTCATTATTGGGGGCCACTTCAAGTCCCCCTCCACGCTCCCTTTTTAGGGTTCTTTGACTTTCAATCAGAGGAGCCGTGGGCACCTCTTCAAATCAAGGACCATCCTCTTCTCCCCCCCCCCCCAGCAAAACAGGACTGCAAAGCAGAACATCTGGACCCAGGGAATGGGCAGGAGGGTCTCTCCAGATGTTTGGGACGGGGCTTCTCCGCACGGCCCAGCGGCAGGGAGGCTGCGGGCTGAAGCCCAAACGTCTGCAGCACTCGCAGCCCACGCGTGTCCTTGGGGAAAGGAAGACCGTGGGGGGAGGCTTTGGGGGGGGGAGGCAGCTTCCCCCAGGCCCGCCGCCCGCCTTGCTCTGGCACGAAAGCCCCAGCCAGCCAGCCACCCTCCCTCGCTGCCCCCGCTGGGACTGCCGCCCCCGCGCCTGCCCTGCGATGCCTCGACCACGCAGCCCTCCTTCCCGCGGCCCGCGATGCAAAGGCGAACCGGTCTGAAGCCGGATCGCGGCGTCTGCCCGCACCTCGGCGGCCCCCCACCCGCCCCGTGCCCGCCCGGCGGCACGGATGGCCAGCGAGCCCGCCACGCACTTGCGGATGCGGCGCGGCGCGGCGCGCGTCCCCTTCGCTTCGCCGCGCGGCCGAGGACGAGCCGCCGCCGCCGCCGCTCCTGGTGGGGCCGCCGCCGCTGCAAGGGGGGCGCCTGACACCCCTCCCCGCCCCATAGATCCGGAGGGGGCAGAGCAGGAAGCCGCTTCTCTAGGAATCCGCACTTCCTCTCTTTAACCCCTTAGACTGGCTCGGGCCAGAGAGAGGCGCGCCCGCGTTTCGCAACAAGCGCCCTGCCTGCCCGCTGCAGGGAATGCGCTCGCCACCGGGGGCGGGATTCAGACGTGCTTTAAGCCCCGGTTGGGCAAGGGGCTTCTTTCTTTCCCATTTTTATCAGTGTTTCCATTTCTATATCGCCCCATAGCCCAAGCTCGCCGGGCGGTTTGCGGCACTTTATCCCAGCTACCGTACCAAAACTACAACCGTGTGAAACTGTAGATACACTCCAAGGCAGGATAAAATTTGCCATGCATAATTGAAGGCAGTTTAAATATCTAAAATAATTCTGATGAAACCTGCTTGTGTTACAACTGCTGATGCGCCCCCCATTGAAGTTCCTTAGGAGAAGAGGGCAGTTTTAACCTGATGCCAAAGAGATGACAGTATTGGCACCAGGTGAGCCTCAGCAGGGAGATCGCTCCAGAATTGGGGGGCCACCACTGAGGAAGCCCCTGCTGCCTGGGTCTCCCTTGGAGGGGGCAGTCGGAGGAAGGCATCTGATGCAGAATCATACTGAGCAGAACGAGGTCGAGAGAAGTTCCAAGTTGTGCAGGGCTTTATCGGTTAAAGCCAGCACCTTGAATTGGACTTGGAAGCATATAGGTGCAGGTGATCCAGAACTGAATTATATATGCGGGCCTTCCGGTCCCAGTTATTAATTTGGCTGCCCCAGTTGCACAAACCGCAGCTTCTGAACCATCTTGGAAGGCAGCCCTATCAATGCTTGTTTTCCAATACCCAAAATCCTGTGAGGGTGTCACAACAGTTCACAAAAACACACAATTGCAATTATAATAAAATGCAGAGTAATCTTTTGGAGATCTGCAACGTTAACAGCCAAAAACATTCTAAGTACAAACTAGGCTTGCTAAATAGAGCAGATGGAAATGCCCCATCCGGACATTAAATACCCTCAAATGTTTGGGAAAGGGGGGGGAGTCAACTTGGTGCTGAAATAAATGGCCAGAGTAGGGGGCCACCTCTATGAAGACCCTTTTCCATGCTGCTGCTGCCTGAGATGGCACCGGAGGAAGGCAGCCCTTTAGATTCTTTTTGGCCTACAGTATCTATCATTCCTCAGGGTGGGTTGTGTTGGCCAAGGCAGATGGGTGCTGTAGGTCTAGGGAATCCCAGGTTCCTCAAACCTGTTTTAAACCTGATGCTGATCCAAGCAGGAGTTATTAAACTTTCGGTGGCCTACCTTATAGGGATGGTGTGTTGAGTCCATGCCCTGTCTCCATGAGTGCTTTGGCCTGATCCCAAACCCTCCACCACTCTGGAAGGGTCAGGGTGGACTTCAGTGACTGGGTTCAGATAACATGATAACCTCGCTCAAGGTTGATGCTGAATCGCGGGTTGTTGTCTGAACCCAGCTGCACTAGCAAGCCATGAAGAGAACCCATGGCTTGCTGGACACTTGTGACCTGTGGGTTGTTCACCATGGTTTGTCATCTCAGCTAGGTTCAAACAACACAATAACCTACAGTTCAACGACAACCCACACTCAACCCATCCTGAATTGAGTGGGTGTTACTGCCCAAAGCCAATGTTAATTATATTCTGGACTGCAAGTCTGTGTTTTTTGCTAAACTCCTGAAATGCTTACCAGAGCAGATCCAGAAATAGGCACTGTTGTGTGGATTATGGGTCTTAACCCTGCTAATCTCTAAACTACATTACTACAGTGTACTCTGTGTTGGGATGCCCTTAAAGACTGTTCGGAGGTTGCATCTTGTGTGAAATGTTCACACTCCAGACCTAGGCAAAGTTAATTAGAGTATGGCAAGGGCTATTCTTGTTTTATTTATTTTTTCGATGTATATCCTGCCTTTTTCCTACAAAGGCAGCTTACATCATTCTCCTCCTCCATCTTATCCCCACAACAACAACCCTGTGAGGTAGGCTGGGCTGAGAGTCTGTGACTGGCCCAAAGTCTCCCAGTTGGCTCCATGGCTGAGCGGGGACCAGAACCCAGATTGTCTGAGTCCCAGTCCCATGCTCTGAACCACTACGCCACACTGGCTCTCACTGGTTCCCATCAACCACAGCATACCGTCGCTTGTTAACTGAAGCATGACCCTGCCAATCAGTGGATCAGTTGCTGGCAGTGCCAATACGAGCTTATGGTGAGAAGGGATGCCTTGCCCACGAGCAGAGCTGGGCAGGCTGACACGCCTGTGATCCACGTAACTTCAAACCTCTCACCTGTATCAAGGTAGGCTTTGCTGTAAAGAACAGAGAGTACATAAAATGGGCACCTGGCCCAGATCCTTTGTTCAGACTTCATGGATCAGCCTCACTATTGTTCGCTGTTGATAATGAGCGCATTGTAAATTATTCAGCAGGTCAAGTCATCTCCTTGTAAGCCAACCTAGACCTGAACCCTCATTCCCCCAAGCAACTGGCTCACTGCCTCTGGAGGTTGCATATAGCCCTGAGGACTAGCAGCTTTTCCTTATTTAACAGTATAACAGGAGCGATGCTGGATCAGACCAAGGTCATCTAATTCAGTATTCTGTTCCTAAAGTGACCCACCAGCTGCCTATGGGAAATGCACAAGCAGGACACAAATGCCCATGTTCCACAGCAACTGGAGTGCACAGGCACACTGCCTCGGATACTGGAGGTAGTGTAGACATATATTGGCAGCCATATATGTGCTCCATGAATATGTCCAATCCCTCTTTAAAGCTCTTCAATTTGGTTGGCATCATGACATCTTGTGGAAGTGAGTTCCATAGTTAAACAATTCTTGTGTGAACAAGTCCTTTCTTTTCTCTGTCCTGAATCTCCCACCTATCAGCTTCATGGGATGTCCTGGTAGTATGAAAGTAAACAAACACCCCCCTCTTCATACAATCAGTGCAGGATCAGCGAGGTAATTTCAGGCCCTGGACCTCACGGTCTTTCATTGATCAGCCCCCACAAAGAGAGCTGTGGGCCAGTCTTCACCACGCAACAGTTCATCATGGGTTAATTTACTCTCGAGGAGCTGCGACCTGTGCTAGCTGCTGTTATGAATATGTCACTCACATCCGGGGGGGGGAGGGGTTCCACGTCACAAGAACCTGGCTGGTGGGGATGATGGGCTGTTGGATGGCTTTGGGGTTCTTATGTGCCGCCAATCATCTCCAACTTCTGAAGACCTTAAGAATGAGCACCATCCAAAAATGTCCCGCCTTGACAGCCCCGCTCAGTGCTGGAAAAGCTCAAAACTAAACAAAGGACCGAAAAGACACTCTTGGCAAGCTTCAAGGCACTGCATTCAAGATTCAGTATTCTTTAAAGCATTTATTATTTGATCATTAACATGTATTTATTGCCTATCAAAATGAAACCAAAAATATACCGTATTTTTTGCTCTATAAGACACGCCTGACCATAAAACGCACCTAGTTTTTAGAGGAGGAAAACAAGAAAGAAAATATTCTGAATCAAATGGGCACATCATCACAGGCACATTCCCCATCACTTCCCCATGGCTGCACATCTGACAGATTTGCTGCACATCTGACAGATTTGCTGCACACACACATTCGCTCTATAAGACGCACAGACATTTCCCCTTACTTTTGAGGGGGGAAAAAGTGAGTCTTACAGAGCAAAAAATACGGTAATACAAACAATGCACATTGCCAGATAACACCAACATATAAAATAAAAAGATACCGGGCAAGCTATGACCATCCAAAGAGTTAAAAAAATCAAAAAATCACATGATATCAACATTAAGATCAAAAGAAATGTGAACTTTCCCAAACCATCTTTAAAAAGATTGAGTCTGTTAAAATAAAGCCAGGAACGAAAATTTATTGGTCTGGTGATGAAAAGATGTTGTATCAGGTGCGAGGCAAGCCTCTCATCATCATCATCTTCATCGGGGTCTTCAAAGTCTCCATACTTTGATATTTTATAAATATATTTTATATATGTATTGCTGCTGGCATTAAAAAGGTGGTACGACACTGGGAAAAATGCATCACGAAGGAAGGTGATTATATAGAAAAGTGATGTAATTTGTTTTTGGCATTCTTAATAGTTTTAAAAAGTGCGGAAACTTTGTGAAAAGCCCTCGTAGTAATAATAATAGCAGCAAGGCCTTGATGAAAAGGCCCATCTTTCAGATGTACTTCCGCTGGAGACAAAAGCAGAGAAGGGGCCTTTTTAAGGCATGGATAGGTATTTATTTATTTAGTTTTTATACCACACAATAGCGGAAGCTCTCTGTAAGTACCTACATCTTTCCAACACCAGGGAAAATCCTGTTCAACCAGGCTTATCCCGAAATCTATCAAGGTGAAGGATGTCTCTTACTTTGCCAAGCAGGTAGATGGCCAAATTTGGCTAACTCAGTGTGACACTTCGGGGCAGGAGGGAAGGCGGCTGTGGCAAAACATGATTCATTATGCCTTTAATGATGCCACCTTCCTTCCTGTCCCCTGGAAAGCCCCAAAAGCCCTTCCCCAAAGCCATTCTTACAACCTTGGTCCTTTCTGCTCTGGCTATGAGGTGATGAGAGAAGGATCCAAGGCCATAGTCCCTGCTAGGAGGTAGGAGCAATTTTCTGAGCCTGGACTTAAGGCTCAGACTTAAGTCTCAACAAGACTTAAAACAATTTAAGTCTTGTAATTTGCAAGTCCAAGAAAAGCAGGGAATCTGAGATTCCGTGCTTCCAACAAACAATATTTGTTCTCATGGTGGTTCTCTTTTTCCTCTTCTAGTGTTTACTCTTGTATGGCCTATTTAAATTAAAATGGACTTTGCCCAGTTGGTGTCATTTCCACACCTGAAAAAATTGCAGGGTTGTTGTTGTTGTTATTATTATTTCTATACTGACAGTCTCTCTGGGCTGTTTACAACAATAAACAAAGAATCATACACTCAAGTCATCTGTCCAGATTTTAAGCAGAACCCTGCTTAGCTTCTGAGACAACACTTCAAGCTATAGGTCTGAGTTCTTGTAGAAAATCTTTTCATATTTCAAGTGTGATTTGCCTTTATGGGTTGTCTTTTATTATTTTAAGGCTTCTTCTATAATAGAGCCCAAATTGGACTCTAGCATACTCCTGAGTAAATCCTTTGGAAAGCTACATTTCCATTCTGTGTGAAGGTCTCTCCATGCGGCCTCGTGGATGGAAACTACAGGAATGAGCAAACAAGAATCAGTTTCCATATGCTCGGTGTTTATATCTTTCCCCCTGTGTGAATTCTTTGATGAACAATAAGGGACCGTCTCCAAAGATAGCACTTTCCACACTCCAAGCACTTAAATGGTTTTTCCCCGGTGTGGATTCTTCGATGTTCTATGAGGTGTGAGGTCCGATTAAAGCACTTTCCACACTCCAGGCACTTAAATGGTTTCTCCCCTGTGTGGATTCGTTCATGTGTCATAAGTTGTGAGTTCTGGGTGAAGCTCTTTCCACACTCTGAGCATTTAAAGGGTTTCTCCCCCGTGTGGATTCTTTGGTGTGACATAAGATGTAAGCTTCGACTGAAGCTCTTCCCACACTCCATGCATTTAAATGGCTTCTTACCAGTAAGAGTTACTTGAGGGGAACATAAGTGAATTTTATGAGTGAGTCTTTTTTCACACTCCAAGCATGTAAATGCATTCTGCTGAGTGTGAATACACTGATGTAAAGGGAGTGACTCTCTCCAAGGTAAGCTTTTTCCACACTCCGGACTGTTCAATTCTTTCTCTGCTGGATGGATTCTTTGATGGGAGGGGTGATATTTCAAAACACTAAATGCCTTTCCGCACTCACAGCATTTGAAAGATTTATCCCCTGTGAACATTTCCCTCTTAAGAAGAAGTGTTGAGTTGCAACTAAAGCTATTTCCACACAGAAGACAACGGCACCTCTCCTTTCCTTTGTGTATTTTTTCTTGGACTGGAATTCCACTGTCATCACTCTGAGAAGCAAGGATCTCTTCTGTCCTCTTCTCCTCTTTTTCATTTCTTGTGTTCTGCTCCTCATTACATCTCTCTGCTTCCAGCAAAAGCGCACGTATTTCTCCTTCATCTGCCGTGCGGCACCCATCCCTTCCTGGAAAGGAGAAAACAGTGGGTAAGAACCCAAAAGAATAAAGGACCCAGGAATGAGTCATCAGTTGTCGTCTTGTGAGAGTGTACACTACCAGGCATGGGTAACATCAGAATTTTTTTGACCCCTTTGGACTCCTTTTGTGGGTCATTCCAATGGGACTGGTGAAAAAGTTCTGTAATATTCTGTAATATTTTGCTTTTTTAATGGTGTCCACACCAGTAAGGTACCCCCACACATCAGTATGAGCTGAATTCCTGAAAAGCAGCAAAGGAGTGCCAAAGGAATTACAGCGATCTTTTTAGCACTTGCAAACTGATTCGAGCAGTCATGAGAAAGAGACACGTTTCTGAAGAGACCTTGCTCCCAAAGTTCTCCTCCGTGACTTCCATGCGCAGGGCTCTTTTGGTCTGGACCCAGCAGGGCCTGCTCCTTACCCAGTGTGGTGGCCCCTTCATCCACTTCCTGTATAGTCCACCTCTGCCTGGGATCTGGGGCAGCCTTCTCGGACTCTGTATTAGCAGCATCAGATTCTGCAAGCAAATCCTGCAGCAGAAGCAACAGTGAGAATTATCATCAGAAAGAATCAGAGAGAAAATGGTACAGAAAGAGCAGCAGGGCGGCTTAGGGCATCCATTTCTTTAATGATTTCCAAAAAATATGGGCAACTGCTCTCCATTTTCCTACCATCCTTGAAAATATTCTTGGCCCTCTGAAACTAGCAGGGCAGAAAGTTCTCACCTGTTCCTTGTCCTCCGCCTGGCCCAGGAGGAAGCCTTCTGCCAGGGCCACTGCCTGGGAACTGGTCTCCGGTTCACATTCTCTGACCCAGCTCTCCATCTCCGGTGGCAGGATGCTGAGAAACTGGTCCAAGATCACCAGGTCTAGCATCTTAGCCTTCGTGTGTCGCTCTGGCTTCAGCCACTGGTGGCAGAGGTCGTGAAGGCGGCTGCAAACCTTGCGCGGGCCCTGGGCTTGCTCATAGCCAAAGTGCCGGAAGCTCTGGCGGTGTGCCTCAGGGCTGGGGCTCAGCTCCCCCTGGATCCCCACCGTTTCCCAGAATTCTTTGCAGCTCCCATCTGGAGATAATTCCTGCTCTTCCATCTTTGCTTGGCGTACAAAGGCGGCCTTTAACAAGGCTGCAGAATCGTCTGCCTCTTCTGAAGGCTGAGACTGGCAAAATGCCTGGGGAGACCAAGCTCTGCAAAGCCAAGAAGGTGTTCTGTAAATGAGCTCTCAGGGCAGGACTGTGTTTTACACTCCGAGTCTGGATGGTGGCAGGATAAAAGCCTAAACTCGGCCTAGAAATAAGAGGGGCTGAGGCCTTCGTGGAATGCTGTACTCCTCCCACTGCACCATCCCAAATAACTTTCCACATCCCCTTCGGCTTCCTTTGCACACCCGCTCACAGGCCCCTTCCTACTTTGTAGCACATCTAATTGACTGCATGTCTATGGAGAGACACTATGTTGCTTTTTAATCTTTAGGCCATGGGTCCTCAGACCATGGCCTGCCATGCTCATTTGTCTGGCCTGCCTCATTGCATTTGGACTCGCTCGGAGAAAAAGATCTCCGAGCGAGTCCAAAAGCTCTGAGCCGGCACAGGCATTCTTTGGAACTGAGCAGAAGCCGGTGCATGCGCCTAACTGTAACAGCTCAACTGTGCGTGTGCCGCCGCCCCCCTCCGCCCATTGCAGGCATATACAGAGCAGGAATATGGAATGGGAAACAGAAGGGAGGAGGGCGGAAGAGCGAGAAAGAGACGAAGACACTAAAAAAGGATTGAAGGTAAGAAAAATATAACTTTTAAAATTCATTTTTAAGTAAGTGAGCCACGTTCCCAGGCTGCAGGCCAAGCCATGGCCACCTCGCCAAGCCCAGGGGCAGCTGCTCGAAGGTGGCCATGGCTTTCCCAGAGAAGGCCGCGGCGGAGGCATGGGAGCCGCGGCCTTCTATGGGCAAGCTGCCGCTGTCAAGCTGCCGCTGCTTGGCCAGCTGGGACCCCATCCCTCACCTCCTCTCACCTCGGAAAGAAGCCCTTACCTCGGAGCCACCCCGCGCTCGCCTCTCTGGCCTCCCGTTTCCTTGGAACCGGGGCGAAGGCAAGGACTATAATTTCCATCATGCCCAACCAGCATGGCCAATGGAAGTTGTAGTCCGACTCATCTGGACAGTACCAGTTTTGGCAAGGTTGCACTTAAAACATGGTAGTCATTAGCTCTGCATCCAAATACAGCCATTGTGTATTGTGGGAATTGTTCTGGGCTGACTTGCTTCTAATACTAAGAGTGGCATTAACAGGATTTATCCGTAGTATTTTTGCTTCATTCTTTGTAAATGCCAGTTGCAGTCATCAGCTGTATTATGCAAAATACTATATTTAGTGCCTTGGTTGTGTTGTAGCTCTGTCCTTTGAATATGGACATGCTCTTCCCCACCTCATCTTGGGCTTCTGCTGCAGCCCGAGGGAGCAGAGCAAACACTTTTTAACTTTAGAATTTTCATTAATTTTTAATTTATTTTAATTTTACTTATTTTTAATGTGCAGTGTGCATAGGAATTCATTCATATTTTTTTCAAACTATAGTCTGGCCCCACGACAGTCTGATGGACTGACAGTGAACTAGCCCCCCGTTTAAAAAGTTGGAGGACCCCTGCTTTAGACTGTGCCTTAAACCACTCTTGGTGCTGTGTAAATAGCACTGCTGAACCAGGAACAGGTCAGATGAGAGGCAATATGGAAGAGAATGGGTTCAACACTCTTTACATGAGCAGAGGCTTATCTTCTAGCTCACTAGTCAGCTTTTGGAATTACCGTATTTTTTGCTCTATAAGACTCACTTTTTCCCCCTCAAAAGTAAGGGGAAATGTCTGTGCGTCTTATAGAGTGAATATGTGTGTGCAGCAAGTCTGTCAGATGTGCAGCCCATGGGGAAGTGATGGGGAATGTGCCTGGTATTATGCACCCATTTGATTCAGAATATTTTTTTCTTGTTTTCCTCCTCTAAAAACTAGGTGCGTCTTAAGGTCAGGCGCGTCTTATAGAGCGAAAAACACGGTACCTTGTCTTGGAGTGTCAATAAAGATCTGCATTGCAAAGTGGCTGACTGGTGTTTTGGAGCCAAAGGGCAAGAATGGAAGGGCAGAGCTCAGTCCCGGGTTCAAATCCTCACTCAGAAATCAGACAGATGTACAGCTGCAAAGTCTGCCGTTTAACCAACTCCAGTCGCAAACTGGGGTGTGGGGCAGTCTAAATGGATTATCCCGCATGACTTGTCGGGAGTATCAAATTAGAAAAGGAAAGCATTTTTGGAAACAGGAACAAATTCCTGAAAACACACAGGTTGGTTGTAGCTTGGATCTGCCTTGGGTGAAAAGAATGATTTCCTGAGTGAACACAGTGCAATTAAACACGGGGATCTTCATATAAACAAAGCAGGAAAGCAATTTGAGAGGGTATTCTGCATTGCTGGTGCTTAACGGCAATCCCAGGAAAGTCTAGCTCAGGGCTCGGCAACCTTTAACACTCAAAAGAGCCATATGGACCCGTTTCCCACACAAAAGAAAACACCGGGAGCCGCAAAACCTTTTGACCTCTAAAATGAAGATAACACAGCATATATCGTTTTTTACCTTAATGCTACGTATATTTTCATTATGATTGAGCTGCAGCTCTTGTTCAGTCACTAAAAACTGTTATTTTTAATCTTACATTATAAACTAGTAGGACTCCTTTCATATATTTTGAATTGAACAGCTTCCTGAAGAGTCCAAGTCAGTGCTAAAGGGCTGCATGCATTAAACAGCAAACCCCATAAGTTCATCAGCAGTAAAAGCAAATGAATCTACCCACGTACCATCAAACATTTGGTTTTCGTCAGAAACTTTTCTTCGATTTATCCATGGTTGGCCTACAGGGGGGCGGGAAGCTCAGGG
This sequence comes from Varanus salvator macromaculatus, assembly GCA_023646645.1. Taxonomy (NCBI): domain Eukaryota; kingdom Metazoa; phylum Chordata; class Lepidosauria; order Squamata; family Varanidae; genus Varanus; species Varanus salvator. Next base: position 1,315,262 of record JAIXND010000685.1, read on the forward strand.
TGTGGGGTGCTCAGATTGGGATATAGGTGTGTTTGGTGACTGATTAGCAGATAAACAGTCAGATAAACAATCAAGCTCGGCCATGGAGCCAACTGGGTGGCTTTGGGCCAGTCACAGACTCTCAGCCCAACCCACCTCACAGGGTTGTTGTTGTGGTGATAAGATGGAGGAGGAGATGTAAACTGCCTTGAGCCCTTTGTAGGAAAAAGGCAGGATATAAATCCATAAATAAATAAATAAATAAATAAGTGCTGTGAATTGCAGCTTTTAACATTCAGATGACGGAGATCACATTGGGACAAAGCGAATCCTTTCAGCAGCGTTTCGTTTCATGTAACATGAGAGCCTGCAGAAGCTTGTTCAGCAGAGGAATGTAGCAATTTACCTAACTAGCGAGCGTTTCGAGCTGCGTGTTTTGAGCGATGGAGCCGGAGCAGAGGGGTCCAAGAGCCATGTGTGGCTCCAGAGCCACGGGTTACCGACCCCTGGTCTAGAAGGAGTAAATTTGGGAGCAAGAGTCCTGTGGGAAGATGCCTAGATAGGTCACTGTGACACTCTGGTTCCTCCTGGTCTACATCACAGGGTTGTTGTGAAGATTAAATAGGAGAGCCGAGGGCTACACCAAGCTCCTTGGAGGAGAGTTAGGATATAACCAATATGTAAAACGGTTTGGGGAATATTTCCATGTGGCATGAAGGCGGGTTGGTCAGTCCCCTTCTCTGCCCCCGCAACCCAGAACTCTCCTTATTTTCCTTGTCATTCACTTAGATTAGTGTCTCCCAGTCTGGTACAGTCTGGTTTGTTGATGACACCAAACTATTTAGGGCTTTTAAAACCAAAAGGGAAGGTGAACAGTTCCAAAAGGATCTCCAAACTGGCATTGAAGTGTCCAGTGCAGAATAACACATTTTGGGTCAAAAAAACCCAACCCCAACTTCAAGCATTAACTGGTGGGATTTGAGCTAGTAGTGACCAACCAAGAAAGGGATCTTGAGGTTGTGGTAGACACAACTCAGCTCTGTGTGCATCTGATGTGAAAAGGGCAAACTCTGTATTAGGTATAATCTGGAACGGAAGAGAAAGTCCAAACTACCAAGACTGTGTAAAACTATGGTACGTCCATGCTTAGAAAAGCTTGTAGGGCTGGGAAAAGGGCAGATAACATGGTCAAGGGGCTGGTGCAGCTGCTCAGTGAGAAAAGTTTGCATCGGCTTGGGTTATTTAGCTTGGAAAAAGGGGGGTAAGAGATGTACTGAATTATGCATAATGTGGAGAAAGCAGATAAGGACATTCCACCCCCATAACCCTAAAACCAGAGGGGATCTTCCCATGAAGCTGAACGGTAGAAGAATCAGAGCAGATAACTGGAAATATTTCTTCACACAGCACAGAGTTCATTTATAATGCCCAAGAATTTGGACGGCTGCAAAACGGAGAATTCTACAATGGCTACTAGTCCACATGACCCTATGCTACCTCCAGTATCAGAGGTGGTACGCCTATGTGCACCAGTTGCTGGGGAACATGGGTCAGGAGGATGCTTCCGCACTCATGCCCTTCTTGTGGGTTTCCCATGGACAGCTGGTTGGCCACTGTCGGAAAAGAAGGCTGGATTAGACGGACCCTGGGCTTCTCTGATCCTTCATGGCTTTTCTAACATGCTTAAACAAGGGATAACTACTAGTCCTCATGATTACCTGCCCCCCGCAAGTGCTAGAGGCAGCAGACTGGTCCTTGGTCCCATCCGGCAGGGTTCTTCTACGTTTTCCAGGTGAGCTGGACTGCAACCCCCAGCATCCGCAGCCACGGGCGACACTGGGAGCGGTAGTCCCACCCATAGCTCGGGCTTGCTAACCAGCCCTGCAGGAGCTTCTCACCGGCTCCTCGCTTTCGCCGGCGTGCGTTTCGCGCTCTTCCCCCCACCGCGGCGACTCTCCAGCGCCACTGCACCCCACTGCACCCGGGGGGGGCGCTGCGGGGCTCACCTGGGGGCGAAACGCAAAGGCTCGTGGCCTCCCCACGGAAAGGGGGCTGCGATCCTCAGCCGCGCAGGCTCCGGGCTCAGCTGCGCGCTCCTGGCAGGCGCCCTTTGCTCCCTCCCTGCAGCTGCTCGGCAGAGAACAAGCAGCGGGCGGGGGGGGGGCCCTGGCGCTGGAGGACCCCCTCCTGCCCCCCCACAGCCCAATTTCCTTCCTCTCTAGCCCTCCAGCGTCTCTCCCTTTAACCCTTAGGAGACAGGGCAGCAAAATGTCTCTGCCTGCGCAGGGCAAGCGTCCTCCAAGCCTTATTGGCGCGTCTGTGGAGCTCCCAGTAGCGCAACTGCGAAAACAACAAACCGTAGACTTCGTGATCTTTTGGTGGTGGTGGTGGTGGTGGTTGTTGTTGTTAGTCGCGAAGTCGTGTCCGACCCATCGCGACCCCATGGACAACACTCCCCCAGGCCGTCCTGTCCTCCACCATCTCCCGGAGGCCGCCTAAGCTCGCACCAAGTGCTTCAGTGACTCCATCCAGCCACCTCATCCTCTGCCGCCCCCTTCTCCTTTTGCCATCGATCTTCTGGTGGGGGGCTTTAAATACGGATCCGGTGCACGTGAATGCAGAAGTGGGTCTCCCACTGAGTTCAGCAGAGCCTGTTCTTGATTCAAGCCAAGAAACCAAAGGGCATCGCAGACCAAGAGACTAGAAAGAGGACAAGAAAGCCACAGATCCGGGATCGCCGCTTTTCCCCGCACACGCCGGCGCGGGCGCACGCACTTCCGTGTTGCATGCAGCATGGTATATCAGCAAAGGGGAAAGAGAAAAGTTTGGGAATCCTGCTTGTGTAAACTTCTACCACAAGCTAGTTTTCTGCAGAGGGCCTCACCAATAAAACTGCAGAGCTTCAAGAAACATAGAAACAGAGCAAGTCAGAAGGGGCCTCCCGGGTCATCTAGTCTGACCCCCGGCTCCAGCCGGCTCCGCTCATGACATGCCCACCAGAAGCTCTGGTCTTCCCATGATTAGCAAAAATGTTTCCAAATATGTCAAATAGATGCTGGAAATGCAAACACAAACCTGGTACTTTTTATCATATGTGGTGGACTTGTGTTAAGGCAAAAAAAATACTGGGTTAAAAGACATAAATGGCTTGAGGAAATGCTACAAAAACCTTCAATATTCAAACCTGAAGTATTTTTATTAGGCATCATTCCTGATGATTTTGATAAAGTATATATTTGATCTTACATGTAATTACTGCGGAGAGGATTGTATTTGCTCAACACTGGAGGAACGAAGAGCCACCGACTGAAGAGCTGATTCTAACAAAGATTCTGGATTGCGCAGAAATGGACTCTGTCTTTGAAGGAGAAGGAAGATACATACTTCTATCAAACTTGGAATTCCTTTTATCATTGGTTAGAGAAATGGGACTATATGTAGCACTGGACATGGTTATTAATTTTGATAAGAATAAGATGTTAACCCAGCATGTCCGATGTCTCTGGAACAATCACTGTTTTAGTTTAAATTTGTAGAGAAAATAATAAAAAATTGAAAATCCAAGCAGCTCTGGTCTTCCCTATGAGCCCAAGTACATGTTCTTGCTGCTGCCATCGAGACACCTTGACACTGCAAATTGTAGTGTTGCTGCCATCCAACTTCCCCTTTCCCCCTCCTTCCCCCTTTATGCTGTTTTATTCTTGTACCAAGTATGGCTGTGAAAGCTGGACCATAAGGAAGGCTGAGTGCCGAAGGATTGAGGCCTTTGAATTGTGGTGCTGGAGGAGACTCCTGCGAGTCCCTTGGACCGCAAGGCGATCAAACCGGTCAGTCCTAGAGGAGATCAACCCTGACTGCTCTTTAGAAGGCCAGATAGTGAAGATGAAACTCAAATACTTTGGCCACCTAATGAGAAGGAAGGACTCCCTGGAGAAGAGCCTAATGCAGGGAACAATAGAGGGCAAAAGAAGAAGGGGACGGCAGAGGATGAGGTGGCTGGATGGCATCCCTGAAGCAGTTGATGTGAGCTTAAGGGGACTCTGGGGGATGGTGAAGGACAGGAGAACCTGGAGGAATGTTGTCCATGGGGTCGCAATGGGTCAGACACAACTTTGTGACTAACAACAACAACAATCCTTGTACCCTACATGTTTTATTCCTCCAACCCTATATTTTATCCTCTTGATAAACTCGTCTGTTCCCCAAGCTTGGGTTTGTTGTGTGCAGAATCCAGTGGCCAGGTAGGACTCTGGGACCAGGGATTTTCTGGGCAGGAGAGGGGAACCCCTGACAGCTTTCAGGGATTACACGGCTAAATAATACTACATGGAACAGGTGCAAGGTTGCATTGAACTGAAACAGAGGCATTCTTGACATGCTCAGGAGCTTGACTGATGCTCTCGCCTCACTTGTGATAATTTCCAGCTCTGCCATCACCGCTCAGGCTGCTCCTGCAGGATTGGTGAGGAAAAGAACAATATTGTGGGCAAAGAAACCATTTTGGGGAAGCATTTAGGGCCTCCCCTCTGTTTTTCCAATTTACTGATGGCCCCACTGTGGTCCCGAAGCAGAGAAATGAGAGTGGACATCCCTGTACTTGTTTTAATTGGATGTTTTCCCTCACCCCTTTAGCATAAAGGCTCTCTCTGCTTTTTCAGCTCTGTTCATCTTGGTCTAGGGAACTGATCTGGCACGATACTGATCTTCTTACCAATTTTGGGGAGATCTCTTCCTAAGAATTCCCATTCCAATTTGCCAACAGATTAAGGAAGAGTCGCCATTTTTGTTAGTATTATTACATTTATATCTCACCTGTTTTCACAAAAAACCCAAAGAGACATACAAAAGCCCTTCTCAACTCCATTTTATCTTCACAACAACCTTGTGAGGTAGGTTAGGCTCAAACTCAGTAACTGAGGACTAGAACCTTCTGTTTAGAGGATCCCCAGTCCAACTCTCTAATCCTTTGGCCACACCGGTTTTCATATCATATTAACCGAACGCACCTTAAACCACCCTGCATCTATCAGATGCTCTCAATGTATTCAGGGATGGTCAACATTATAGGGGGATGCCAGAAGGCAGTGGATTTGGTCTGTTTTCTTTTGCAAGTCCCATTCTGCTCCAAGATGTCCCTTCTGCAGGTGTGTTGTGTTGTGTTGTGATAGTCCCAGTCCCCACTCAGCCATGAAGTCCACTGCTGGACTTTGGGCCCATGCCTGTTTCTCAGTGTGGCCTACCTTGCAGGGTTGTTGAGGATAAAATGGAGAGGATTAGATAAGCTGTTTTGGGTTCCTTGCAGGAAAAAAGGTAAGACAGAAATTGAATGACTGAAAAAAGTTGAATACCTTTGTATGTTGATTTATTTATCTTTGTTTTCCCATTTTAGTTCAGTGCAAAATATGCAAAAGGTTAATTGGCTATTTTGCAAAAGAAAAAACAAAACAAGACCCCAATTTGCATGCACCAAGGGAAGACATTTTCAGGATTTTCTTGTTTGTTAGAATTATACTGATAATGTCAAGGAGTTATTAGATAAGGTATGAGATTTGTTAATATCAACTAAGCAAGAGTCATATGACCTTAACATAGGGATGTTAAAAGTGCCCAGGTGATGTACCTCAGTCATGGAAAACATTCAACCTATTTTAACTCCCAAACCTGGGAAATGATACTCAAAATTTGATTTTTAAAAAATTTTTTTGGTATTGTTCCACCTTATTTCCTCTGGTCTCACACACCACTGCAAAGTGGGCTCCAAAAAGCTTCTCCCATACTGAATTTGTCTCCCCGACTGCAGGACGTTTTGTTATTCCTGACCTGGCGCCAGGCATGAGCCAATATTTCTGCTGAGAATGTGCTACTAACATACTCCATGAGTTTCTGGTCAGACCACACATCATTAGCTGTGTTAAAATTATGTCTTGGCTTTGTAACTGAGATCTCTCATTTTTACTTCTTGAGGTATTTCCCTTCCCTTGGGAAAACCCGGGCAATTATGTTGATGTTGCATAAACTGTGATCCCCGGTTCACGTGGGTATATTGATTGCGACTAAACCATACTGGATCCAAAACCATGTGTTTATTTTCCTATGAAGTAACAGCTACCATAACCCAAGTTCGTTCAAAGCCAAGTCAATCCATAAAAGCAGCATACAGACCGTTTGCAATCTATTCTTCCCAATAGATAGCAGGCCAAGTCCTGCACCCACCTGTGGAAACATTTCGAATCAGCAAAGAAATACACTTTAGTGCTCCCACAAGGATCCCAGCACTAAATGCCAGCTACAGAAATTTGTGTTTAGGCAGAAAAAGTTGTACTCCTGCCATACTGGCTTTAAGGACAGTCTTTAATAGACTGGCCCAATTCTTCAAGGGCACAAGCCAATACATGTTCAGATGGGAAAAGCTTGGTGAATCCCAGCATGCTGGGAGTCGGGATTTTTTTCTGTCTAAACATGCAAAGGATTGTTCTCTTGATATATTTTCAGAAGCTTATGCTCTGTGCCTGAGCAGATTTCTAAGTGGCAAGAGAGAATTAAAGGCAAAAAAATATTAAAATTAAACTCAGACCATGCTAATACAACTCTGGCTAGCCATTTAGGGAAGGTTTTTAAAAAAATAAAAATGAAAATGTCTTCAGCAGTTGCCAGAAACAAAATCAGGTCAGTGCTTTTCTTCATTCATTTATTTAAAACATTCGTATGCTGCCCAATTATGCCACAGCACCATCATCAAGATGCAGGGAGTTCCACAGGCAGAAGGCTCATGTCTAAATGTGCAGGAAGTCCATGTGAAACTATCAGGAGAACCTAATTTTATTACTTCAGGCTGTGGGCAGGCTAGTTAAGAAAGAAAACGCTCTCTCCAAATTCCAGTCCCATGTTGAACATGCACATGGTAGGTATTTCATAAACGGAGCTGGCTGGAGCCAGGGGTCAGACTAGATGGCCTCGGAGGCCCCTTTCTGACTTGCTCTGTTTCTATGTGTCTATGTTTAGGGTTACAGGGATTTCCTCTCCCCCTACACAGCCAGCACCTACAGTTAATTTGCTCCTTCACTGGCTAACCCCACCAAAGTTCTGTCTCGCCTCGCCTTGCTTCTTCTTTGAATGCTTCTGTTTCAGACCCTAAAGAACCCTGTGCAGCTCAGGACTCAATATTCCCCAGAGTGACCCTTTTCCATTGTTCCCAATTCTCTTTAAATGCCTTTAAATCCCCTTAGTAGCCAATTTTAGCCATTAGATGGATACTAGAAGCAAAAATACGTTACTAAACAAATTAAAGTGTAATTCTTAGATTATTAAAGGTATACGTCTACAAAAGGGAATCCTGGTCACAATTTTGGGGTTTTTCACAAGACTGCTAGGTAACATTTCTTAAGGATTCAGGAAACACTGTTGCTACTCTGAGCTTCTTTATCTTATCTCAGGCCTAAAGCTGCACCTTAGCTTAATGCACTCACAACCAAGTCCAGCTTTAGGATACAAGCCTTCCTTTGGCTCCCAAAGCCGCTCCTGTTACATTTCTGGCTGCTTGGAGAGTTTACCTGGCTTTTTACAGCCTGCTTGTGTAATTTTCTTCCACCAGAATGACTTCTCCTTCCCAGCCACCAACGGTCACCCCATAGAGGAAGATCCGTTCATTCTTCGGGCCTCAGCGAGTCATTGTCCCCTCATGCTTTGCTAACAGCAGACAACAACCAGCAGAGCACAACCTGAGCAACCCACAACTTTAAGAATATAAATAAACAAACAAATAAACAAACCCCTTAAGGGCACAATTCTGCATACGTCGTTGGTAGCATGATCTCCTGAGGGCAGGGGAAGGATTAAACTTAGAACTGACCAAATGCTCAAAGAGACAGGTGCCAGCTAGTGGGAATCTGGAGCCCAAGACTTCCGCAAGGCATGACCCTCCCTTTGGTGTTTAGATCAGAATTGGGCCCAAGGAGGCTGGAGAGAACAGCCACGACCGACACCTGGAGTAAACGGCTGGCCCCAGGGACTGGAGATGGGTCATCACCCCACAGGTGAGTGGACCTAGGCTTGAGGTGGGGGAATGTGACTTTTGTTCCTCTCTTGGGAGGTTCCAGCTACTGCTGATTCTCCGTGCTGGTAGAGGGTAAAGTCACTGTGTACAGGTTAGGTTAGGAGCTGTTTGTTATTTTTCCGAGTGAGCCAACTGGACCCTGAAAGCGGGGCGTGTTGGTCAGCTGTAACGTCTCTCGTTGCTGCTGTCCAATTCCCCTAGTCCCTTCCCATCCCCCTTTCCCCTGCTTTTATCCTTTTGATTCAGTGTTTTACTCCCTCCAGCCCTATATTTCAATCCTTTAATAAATTTGTTTGTTCCCCAAGCTTGGGTTTGTGGTATGCTGAATCCAGTAAACTGGTCCAGGGATTTTCTAGGCAGGATGTTGCCCAGGCAGCCGGGAGAGTGTGGAATGCCTGACGGTTTTCTGTTAACATGTTGAGAGGGAAAAACCTCTGTGACTTCCCAGCATCCCCCAGTCACTTCAGCTCCCTGTGTGGGGAATGCTGGGAATGTATTTCTATCGAACTTGGGACTCTTTTTATTATTGGCTAGAGAATCGGGATTTCATACAGATTTAAATACCGTATTTTTCGCTCTATAAGACGCACCTGACCATAAGACGCACCTAGTTTTTAGAGGAGGAAAACAAGAAAAAAAAATATTCTGACTCAAATGGGCACATAATCCCAGGCACATTCCCCATCACTTCCCCATGGGCTGCACATCTGACAGACTTACTGCACACACAGATTCGCTCTATAAGACGCACAGACATTTCCCCTTACTTTTGAGGGGGGAAAAAGTGAGTCTTATAGAGCAAAAAATACGGTATGTTTTCAAGTTATCATAAATAGAAAAAAATGTGGGGGCTGACCCAGCCAGGTCCGATGTTTCTGATGATTGATGTTGTTCTTAGTTTTCTTTTGTTTTAGGGTTATTTTGAATAAAACTTATTATAAAAAAAAGGAATGCTGGGAATTCTAGGACTTCACCCCCATTGGAGTATGCACTCTGTTATTATCCAATGGTATTTTCCCACCTGGCTAAAATCCCCAGCCAATCAGAATTGGATTTACCTGCCCCAAGCCCCGCCTCACATTATTCAAAGTGACAGCCTCTTCTTTTCCTCTTTGGAACAGCACTAAGCTACAGGCCTTTGACAGTAGCAAAACAAAGCATCCGTCCTACTCAAATGCAGTATTGCGTATTGCCCTCTATTGCGTTTTGAGGGCAATAGAGTTTATACAGCAAGAACCGAAGCTGAAACCTAGTCCAGGAGCAACCGGTGCAGTCCCTGGGCAGAGGCTCTCCATGCCAAACTAGGGCACCTCCTGGCCAGAGGCATGGTGCCCTTCACTAGATGCCAACCTTAAGGGCAGCCCCACATAGGAGTCCGTTGCAGTAGCCCAGCCAACCTTGAGGTTCACCGGGCCTTGTGGAAAAGCCAGCCCATAGCTGGCAGACCAGTGGAAGCTGGTGGAAGGCACTCCAAGAGGACTTGAAAGCTGGAGGGATCTGGGAATATCCCCAAACCGTGAACCCTGCCTTTCAGAGCGAATACAACCCCTCCCACAACACACAATGAGCCTAAGTTGTGAACCCGGAACCATTTGTCTGCAAGGCCTCCAACTTGCCAGGATCCAACTTTTGTTTATGGGCCGTCATCCAGCCCACCGCTGAGTCTAGGCACGGATCCAGGTCCTGCACAGGACCAGCTGTCTGAGATGTCTCAGGGAAAAATAGCTGTTTCCTATCAGTATACAGGTTACTACGCCCACTTGGGGTGCTGGCTGCCACGGTGTCTATTAAGAAAAGCAATTTGGCTTCCCATGAAAATGCCTGACCTTGTGAAGTGCAGGGCAAGCCACTGGCGCTTCAACTAGGGCAGGCTTAAATCCAGAATTTTGAGGGCAGGTTTCATTCCCAAAATGGGTATTTCATTCCTCCTGAAATTTTTAAAAAGTTCTGCCAAGCTAACCAACGAAAAAAGGGGGGAAGGCCCTTATAACCCCACAAGAACACAGTTAAACCCCTCTTACATTCATAAAAACACTATTAATAACAAGGAAAGCAGCAGGGAGAAAGATCCAACACTCGTATTTCGAATATATACATTCGTATAAGCGATCCTGGCTATGCTGACTGCACCCTTTATGTGCTTGTCTCTCCAGTCTTGACATGTGAGTCCTTTTGCAACTGCATCTGCTTTCGAAGTCCGCTTTCCTGTCCATCCATGACTCCTCACATCACGGGAATAGAATTTTGAAACACTCGTACATCCACAATCATTAGAGATTTTTCAAGAGCAACATTTATACAAGCTGGAACTTCCAGCCAAATGAGGGATGCCTACCTGTGAGATCTACCTTACTACAGCTTTTTTTTGCATTGTAGCACCGAGAGCCAACTTCTCCCTTAGTAGTCACTGCAGTGTCCAATAGACTTGAAACATCCATTTCTGTTGAATATATCAGACTTCCAAATCAGGTTTCCTTTCCTGCTTATATTAGCTACTGCTTGATGGCTGATCCAAATGCCTGCAGGTGAGGGGCTGGTTCACACAACCAGGCAGCTTTTCATGGGTTAATTAACCCACAATTAGCCCCCGCGTGCCTGGGGTCCATGCACCTTCTGAATATGCTGCCTCCTATCAGAGGGAACCAGGGGTTGTGATGTGCAAACCCAGCCACCATAGATGAACTGAAGGTTAAACGACTCACGCTTCACCCACCTGGATTATTTAAGGTTCAAATAACCCATGGTGGCTGCATTCACATGACACACAGCAAGCCCCACTTGCAGGCTGCAAATTCAAAATGCTGCTGGCATATGCCCCGCACGCAGCATAGCTAGCCACGAGTTAAGTGGCCCGTGATAACATGCCGTGTTGTATGAACTGGCTCCAAAAGTGCAGCATTTTGGCTCTCCAGCAAGGAGGGTGCTTAGAAGCATGTAGAAACAAACCTCTTCCCAAAGCAACTCCTTGAAAGAGTTTAACATTCATAACTGCTCCCCAAAACAATAAATTACTCCTGGTGAGGAAATTGAGGGGCTGTAGATTTCTGGGGCACAGGTGGCACTCCTTTCGTAGGGAAGACAGTTAGTATAAATAACGTCCATCCATGTGAAGTGGTAAAAGGATACCGAGGAATTGGCAGGGGCTGTAGCTTAATGGTGGAGCACGTGCGTTTCCATGCAAAATCTCCTGAGTTCCATCCATGGCATCTCCAGGCAGGGCAAGAAAACTCCAGCCTGAAACCCTGGAAATACGCTTTGACTCCAAATACAGCGACGTTCCGTATTTTAGCAGCAAACAAAGGATTATGGGGGAAGTTATGGAATAGCTGCACTGCCCGTGATGTTCGGTTTTGCAGGGGTGCTTCAGGAGTGTGGAAGTATTGCTTACTCTTTTCTCTTGGTGTTTGCATTCAGAGTTCCTCTTCCGTTGGGAGAAAGTATCACCTCCATCGGCTGGAGTTCAGTTGTGGTTCCTTGAGAGAAGCGATTTTGTAGCTTCTCGGCAATTACGATCCTGCAGAGTTCTCTGGGTCTTGAGCTGAATATTCTTCAATGACAGCACCGTTAATTTTTGCTTGGGGTTTGGCACAGGGAATAGCTATCCATTGATGACATTCATCAAGTTTCTTGTCATGCATATTCTCCTCACGGAGTTTTAAAATGTTAAAAAGCTTCATTCAAATGTGTTTGTTAACTCTTGTAAAAAGTTGTAGTCATTTGGAGGGGCTTCAGCTTGATAGATCTAGCAGTTCCGTCAGGACAAACTAACTTTTATTTATTTATTTATTTATTTATATTGCGATTTATATCCTGCCTTTTTCCTACAAAGGGCTCAAGGCAGCTTACAGCATTCTCCTCCTCCATCTTATCCCCACAACAACAACCTTGTGAGGTGGGTTGGGCTGAGAGTCTGTGACTGGCCCAAAGTCACCCAGTTGGCTCCATGGCCGAGCGGGGACTCGAACCCGGATCGCCTGAGTCCCAGTCCCACGCTCTTAACCACTACACCACACTGCCACCAAAAAAAAATTTTTAAATCGCTCTCCCACATCCCAAGGGTTTGCCATTGCATATCTTGGTGGTTTATACTTACAGATATTCTCCCAGAATTTGACAGCTATCCTGGTGCTTTTAAAATTACAACTCTGGTAGAGAACCTATGGTCCTAAGCTGCCATTTCCATCAGGTGACAATACCACCAAAGTGTGAACTTTCTGATGTGAAATAAGAGAATCTTTCTTCCTATAGCTCTTTCCACACTCCAAGCATTTAAATGGTTTCTCCCCCGTGTGACTTCTTTTGTGTGACACAAGGTGTGAACGCCGACTGAAGCTTTTCCCACAATCCAAGCACTGAAATGGTTTCTCTCCCGTGTGGCTTCTTAGGTGTGACATAAGATTTGAGCTCCAATTGAAGCTCCTTCCACACTCCAAACATTTAAATGCCTTTTCTCCTGTGTGGTTTTTTTGATGTGACATGAGGTGGGAGCTCCGATTGAAGCCCTTTCCACATTCCAGGCATTTAAAGGGCTTCTCTCGTGTGTGACTTTTCTGGTGGGTCTTAAGTTGTGAGCTCCAGCTGAAAGTCCTTCCGCACTCCAAGCATTTAAAGGGTTTCTCCCCTGTGTGGATTCTTTGGTGTGTCACAAGGTTGGCACTCTGGTTGAAGCTCTTGCCACACTCCAAGCATTTAAATGGTTTCTCCTCTGTGTGAATTCTTTCATGTGTCTTAAGCTGGGAGCTCCAACTGAAGCTCCGTCCACACTCCAAACACTTAAATGGGTTTTCCCCCGTGTGATTTTTTTGGTGTGCCATCAGGTCTGAGCGCCGGCTGTAGCTCTTTCCACATTCCACACACTTAAATGGTTTCTCCCCGGTGTGACTTCTTTCATGTCTCATAAGGTGCGAGCTCTGTCTGAAGTGCTTTCCACACACCAAGCACTGAAATGGTTTCTCTCCTGTGTGTATTCTTTGATGTGCCATCAGGTCTGAGCGCCGGCTGTAGGTCTTTCCACACTCCAAGCATTTAAATGGTTTCTCCCCTGCATGACTTCTTTGGTGTCTCATAAGGTGCGAGCTCTGTCTGAAGCTCTTTCCACACTCCAAGCACTGAAATGGTTTCTCCCCAGTGTGTATTCTTTGGTGTGCCATAAGGTTAGAGCTCCGATTGAAGCTACTTCCACACTCCAAACATTTAAAGGGTTTCTCCCCTGTGTGATTTTTTTGGTGTGAAATAAGATCTGAGCGCCGACTGCAGCTCTTTCCACACATGAAGCATTGAAATGGTTTCTCCCCTGTGTGAATTCTTTGGTGTGCCATAAGGTTTGCTATCTGATTGAAGCTTTTACCACACTCTGAACATTTAAACATTTTCTCCCTTGCGTGGCTTCTCTCGCGAGAACTGAGGTATGTCCTAAGACTGAAAGCCTTTCTACAGCCACAGCATTTATATGGTTTCTCTCCTGTATAAGTTCGTTTATGAGGACTGGGGCCTGATTTAAAACTGAAAGTTTTCCCACATACAAGGCACTGACTCCTTTCCTTCACTTTGTGTATTCTTTCTTCTGCAGGGTTTTCAGAGTTGTTGCCATCCTGAGAAATGCAGGTTTCATTTCTCACTTTCTCTTTCACTTCAGCCTTTGCTCTCAGCTTTTCCTCATGCTCATATCCAGCTTGTTCCAGTGATCCCTTGCTTGGTTCTCCTCTATCCTCGTCATCTAATCCATCCCTGCCTGGAAAGGAAGGAGACATCTGGTAAGGGCCCAAGAGAAGAGCAGCGTGTGAAGTCAAACATTTTGACATTGCTTAACTACAGCAATTCTATCAGGTTGCAACAGAATGGGAGAGAGAACGCAGCCTGGCTCTGAGTCTGCTATTCCCACCACCACCACCACCACCACTGATATACTGCCCCTCTGGGGTCTCTGAGAGGTTTACAGAATTTAAAAGTCATATAAAACAATAAATATGAAACAATGAATACACAATAGATAATAAAGAATAAAACAACGTAAAATCAACAACCCACAGCAATTATAATAAAATTAATATATGGCATAAGAGCAATACAACACAAATGAAATAAGTCTTATATATTCAAGTGTCTGGAACATAAAAAGATTTTCACCTGGTGTTGAAAAGAGAGCAAAGATGTACCAAGTGCTCCTTCCTGGGACACGTATTCCAAAGATGGGTGCGACTACCGAAAAGACCCTTCTTTTAGTCGTCATCTCTCTAGCTTCTTTTTTTTTAAAGGGGGGGGGGTGTTCCCTGAGAAGGACCTCAGTGGGTGATCTTAGGGGCCAGGTAGGAACACACGGAGCAAGGCGCTCATTCAGAGAGCCTGGCCTCAAGCCACTTAGGGTGCTAAATGTTAACACCAGCGCTTTGAATTGAGCCTGGACTGGAACTAGCAGACGAAGCAGTTTAAAGAGAACTGGCGTGATGGGATCACGTGAGCTAGTCAGTCCGCATTCGTCACCACGCTGGCCTGTTCTGAATCAGGTGGAATTTCTGGACCTTATTTACTTACTTACTTACTTACTTACTTACTTACTTATTTATTTATTTAAAACATTTGTATGCCGCCCCCATTGCAACAAAGCCTCGGGGCAGCTCACAACATAAGAAATACAAAAACATTAACATAGCTAATGTAGCTAATGAGAAGCAATTGTCAAGTTAAATCCAATGGAACAACCACAACAGCAACACTGCTTTTATGTTCACACGGCAGTGCTATATTTGCAAAGTCCACATTTGGCAGGGGTCTCATCCACAGTCCCCTGGACATGGCTATTTATTTTATTTATTTATTTATTAAAACATATGCCACCCCATCGCAACAAAGCCTTGGGGCGGCTTACAACATTTAAAAATACAAACAATATATTAAAAACCTACCTATCTATCCCCGCCCCGCCCGGTGCATCTCGGCCAACCTAAAAATACACTCCAATATACAAAATCATAAACAACAAACCACTAAATAAGTAAACACAATTAAACTATAACAGATAATAACCAATTAACTAAACAAAATAAACAAAATAAAGACCTAACAATAAACTAAAACCAAATAAACGATTTAACACTTAAAATAAGATTTAAATAAAAAGGTCTTTGCCTGGCGCAGAAAAACAAATAACGACGGCGCCAGGCGGACCTCTCTGGGGAGCGCGTTCCACAATTGGGGAGCCACCGCCGAGAAAGCCCTCCTCCGGGTACTCACCCTCCTAATCTCCCTCACTGAAGGTTCCCGGAGGAGGGCCTGTGTTTCAGATCTCAGAGGGCGGGAGGGCATGTAAGGGCGTAAGCGGTCCGTTAAGTATCCAGGTCCCAAGCCGTTTAGGGCTTTATAAGCCCTAACTATCTCATAGTTCATTTCGATCCCTAGGGAAAATATCAAGCAGGAGCAAGCTCCAGAAGTGTTTTATTTTGGTACTTTCACACACATGCTGTGTGCTCCAACTCATTGTGCTGATGCTATTTTCCCTTCAATATTCTGTGGCTGAAGCTGTCTGGGAATCCCATTTTCCCAGACTGCAAGAATGTACAGGCAGCCCCACATAGAGAGAGGTCACCTGCACCTGGATCACTGTGGCCAGACTCTGTCTGTCTATATCTTTGTGGAGCATTTAGTCTTCCTGCTAGACTCAAATTATATTGTTTTTATATTGTGATTATTTATTTATTGATGTGAGCCGCCCCGAGGAATTAGCGAATGGGGTGGCATAGAAGCTTCCTAGACAGACAGACAGACAGACAGACAGACAGACAGACAGACAGACAGACAGATGTAGCTGGTAAATCAGCCAAAGCAGGGAAGAGTTGTCTTTGACAAACCAGCTCTCAACTTTTCCAAGAAAGAGCAATTATGGAGGGATGGGGGAATGAACCACTATTGCTCTAGTCATTTCCCCCTCCTTTCTCACCATCTTTTTTGCGCGGTTTATTTTAGATGGTAAGCCCTGTACATAGTGCAAATTGCTGCAGGATCTTTCTCCGTGGGACAGCTGCGTCAACATGCTTTTAACAAATAAGTATCTAAAGGAGCGCCTGCGTCCATATGTGCCCTCCGGCCCCTTGAGATCGGCGGCAGAGGCCCTTCTCCGGGAGCCCTCCGGGAAAGGTATTAGGAGGGTAAGTACCCAGAGGAGGGCCTTCTCTGCGGTGGCACCCCAATTATGGAATGCGCTCCCCAGAGAGGTCTGCCTGGCGCTGTTGTTATGTGTTTTTCGGCACCAGGCCAAGACCTTTTTATTTAAACATTATTTTAATTGTTGAATTTATTTATTGATTTTATATTTATGCCGGCATGTCTCCAGATTTTTATGTATTTGTATAGTTATTTATTTGTATTGGAAGCCGCCCCAAGGCTTTTACGAATGGGGCGGCATATACCGTATTTTTCGCTCTATAAGACGCGCCTGACCATAAGACGCACCCAGTTTTTAGAGGAGGAAAACAAGAAAAAAAATATTCTGAATCAAATGGGCACATAATCCCAGGCACATTCCCCATCACTTCCCCATGGGCTGCACATCTGACAGACTGACTGCCCACACATATTCGCTCTATAAGACACACAGACATTTCCCCTTACTTTTGAGGGGGGAAAAAGTGCGTCTTATAGAGCAAAAAATACGGTAAGCGTTCCAAATAAGTAAGTAAGTAAGTAAGTACCTGAATTTATCAGTGATGATGAAGGGCAATGAAAAGACGTGTTTTCAGATTATCTGAGAGCTGGTGTATTGCAGCCATGGGGTCAGGGTCTCAGCTACAAGCTATGCAGCTCATTGAGTTGCTGTCTCCAAATTAAGGTATTTATTTGTTAAATGGATTCCACCATTCCTTTCCATGTAAAATTCTATGCAACGTGTGTACAGCACTGGGGATTCAGAAGCTCTGGGTTCTAGTCCTCGCTCAGCCATGGAGATAGACCGTTTTAGACATTTTTTTCACACTTTGCCTGAATGCTGTGGCCCTTTTTATATTGCTTTTATTGTTGTAATTTGTTGTGTTGAAATTGTTTTTAATGTGTTTTACTTTGTTAATATGTTTTGTGTATTGTAAACTTCCTAGGAAGGCCTCGGCAGTTATAGGGGGCCTATAAATAAATGACCGACCGACTGACTGACTGACTGACTGAGGGCCAGTCAGACTCTCAGCCTAGCCTACCTCACAGGGCTGTTGTTGTGAGGCTAAGATGGGAGAATGAATAATTTAAGCTGCCTCCATTTCTTGGAAGGAAAAAAGGCAGGCTATAAATATGGCAAATAACGGAATGATCTGATGCGTGCTGCTTTGATCCCCTTGATTTTGGGCAGAATACAACTCAGGGTCAGGAAACAAAGGGGGGGGGGAATTGACCCACAGGACAGCAGCATAATTTTGCATCCCATGCCTGAAGAGGACAGGTTCAGTCCCAGGAATTCAGGAGTGCCTTTGCCCATGTACTCTGCCTGGGCCAGTCACATATTCTCAGCCAAACCTACCTCACAGGGCTGTTGTTATGAGGATAAGACTGAGACAATTGTGTAAGCTGCCTTGAGTTCCTTGGAAGGAAAAAGGCAGAGTATGAATATAATACATGGATAGATAAAATAAAGAGGATTATCTGGGGATAATCATATAAAATTATCTTTTGTGAAATTAATGTCAACTACGCACAGGAATTTCTCAGTGGTGGCCCCTAAATTGTGGCATGGCCTGCTGGAAGAGATGAGTCTGGTATCCCAGACTGCCACCTTCAAGAGGGAGTAAAAAACTTATCTCTCCCAACATGCCTTCCCAGATTAGTTTTATTTAATATGCCTGTTTTTAGTCAAAATTTGAATTATTGTGGGTTTTAATCTCTTGCAAGCCACCCAGAGCCTATGGGAATGGGGTGGTATATTAAAATCAAAATTTAAAAAGTCAGTTTCAAGGATCAGAGTAAAAGAACTGGGAATAATTTTCTATAAAAGTTTGATGTAGGAGACGTTGCCAGTCAGGAGAAATTCCTGGCAGAGATGGACCAATGGCAAATTCAAACCACAGGATTTTTGTACACCGGACCTTGTAACAGATGTTTCCCCTGGAAAAGAGTTTAATGAGCAACCCCAGTGTATGAGAAAACATACCACATTCTGCTGAATAGGGTCCAACTCAGTTTCCAGTTGTTTTTACCAACACAAGCCTGATTTATCTGCACCTTCCCCTTCCAGCTGTACTGAAACCTACCACATTTTACTGTATCCTGTGAAGAAAAACCTGCATCATCCCCCGCATCGATCCCATAAACCTCTTTCCCAATGACAACCCCATTCCCCCCCAAAAAATCCCAACATTCAGTGCATTTTGTCTGGTGATGGATGGAGTTTATGGCTTGTCCAGTTGGGTTTGAGAGAGCAAAGGAACAGAGAGAGAAAGCTCATGTACAGAGGTCCCTCGGCTCACGAACGCCTCAGTTCCCGGACCAATCAGGTTGCAAACAGAAATTTCAGAAAAATTTTGCCTCGGGTTGTGAACTCCACATCGGGTGACAATCGCCATCATGCCTGTCTTTCCCACACAAGCGTGGCCACGATTGTATCCATCTATGGCCGTGATCACACTTGCGCTTGTGCAGGGAAGAGGGGCACAATTGCGGGGGGTGGGAGATGGCCACGATTGTGCTCGGGGGTGGGGGAATGGCTGCGCTCTTTGTTCTTCGTTACTTTGTTGCTCTTTGTCACCTCGTTTCAAAATTTTGTGCTAAAAAATGGTTACAGAACGGATTAACCTTATTTATATTGAATCTTATGGGAAAATTTGACTTGGCTCACAACCATTTTGGGCCGTGACCAGAGTCCTGGAACTGATTAAGTTTGTGAGCCAAGGTATCACTGTACTTTGTACATGGACAAGAAACATAAATACTACATGAGTTACTCAGAAGAAAATCCCACTGAGTTTAACAGGATTGTCTCCCAAGGCTCCAATGCCCATCTTCAGAATCTGTATGCCTGGGAATAATGGTTGCTTGAAGGCAACAAAAATGAGCTTTCCTGACCTGGGAACTGGAAACAAAGCCCCGTGAGGAGAGATGGAAAGAACTGGGCATGTTTAGCCCTGAGAAGAGAAGGCTGGGAGAGGAATGATAGCACTGGGCCTCGGCAGGCTGCCACAAAGAGGAAGGCCAGGATCTCTTCTCAATCATCCCAGAGTGCAGGACACGGAATAACCGGCTCAAGTTACAGGAAGCCAGATTCCAGCTAGATACCAGAAAAATTCCTGACTCTTGGAACAAAACAGCAAAGGAAGCCATAGGCCGGGGAGGTTGTGGGCTCTCCCACATGGGAGACCTTCAAGATCTGAGACCCATCTCAGAAGGATGGTTTAACTGGGAGTCCCAATGGCCCTCTGGCCCTTTCCAGCTCTACACATCTGTGGTTCTACACCTTACATGTGGGTTTCCTGGTGAAGCCAAGTGCTGGACTCAAAGCCCCTTTGGCCAATGCAGCAGGGCGGGTGCTTATGTTCTGAAATCTGCACATGGGATTGGAGCCCTGGAGCATTCAATTTCTTCTCCGACATCCCAACCTGGCACCCTCTGCTATGGCTTGGTCAAAGTCTACCAGCTAAAGGTTACTTCAGAAGAGGCTCCAACACAGGAAAGGGTCCATGCGGCCTGCTGAAATGCAACAAGAATGTCGAACAAGCTTATTGGGGGTGGGGGTGGGGCAAAAAAAACAGGAATTATCTTCTGGATAAGATCATTATCTTCTGGATAAGATAATTATCTTCTTCCCCCATTAGGTGAGTGTTTTGGAATGCATCCGCATCAGCGTACCCAGCTGGGTTGTGAGAGGCTGCATTTGGCTTCAGTGAGGGGTTTTTTGGAGACTCTTTCAATGCATTTGCCTCTTTTGTGAAGGCCGATTTACACGAACAGTGAAATTTGGTTCAGCTGAGCGTTCAGTACTTTTGGACCAAAACCGGCGTGACCCTTGTGCCCCACCCTCCCTATTCACCTGATCTCTCTCCGTGCAACTTTTTTTTGTTTCCCTGGATGAAAACAGTCCTCAGAGAGAAACGTTTTGTCGATGGGGAAGAGGTGAAACAAAAAACGGCGGAAGCAATAAAGGCATCAAAATCAACGCGTCTAAAACCTTAGCAGTGGGAAAAACATCGCCACTGGTGTTTTGCATCAAACAGAGAGTACTTTGAAGGTGACTGAAGTTTAAACATGTAAAAAGAAATACTAAATTTTTAATAAATAAATTCCTGATTTTTTGGATCCCCCCCCCCCCACATAGTGATTTTTTTTAGCATTTATCAAGGATGAGGAAGGAAAAGTCCTACCAAGAGAAGCCACGATCTTGGCCGAAGCCTCCATGACTTCTCTGTGCAGGGATCTTTGGTCTGGATCCAGCATAGCCCATTCCTCATTTGTGAAATACACGGCCACCTCCTCAAAGTCCACCTGGAAGGAAAAAGATCTGTGAGGAGAAAACTCTCACCCCAAACCCAAAGAAAACCTAAGGAACGTGTAGCTGTCTTACACCACTTACATCTCTGCATGGGGTAGTTGCGGCTTCTTTAGTGGCCACCTTTGACAAATACAGGCCGTGGACGGCTTCCTTTCGGGTGGGCCAAGCCTCCATCTTGTCTGGCTCAGCTAAAAAGCCTGGCTCAGAACATCGGTGGACGAGACCCTGGCAAGGCCCGACCTCCAGGACCTCACAAGCTCATGTCTCAGCCTGTGGGAATCTGCCAGGCCTGCCCTCAGTATTGCCACTGGACTTGTTCGGGAGAGAAGCTTTGGTGTTGCTTTTGCTAGAGCTGGGCTTTGCGGCTTATGGCACGAGCGGCAAAGAGAACCGAACCAGGGGCTTGATCAACCCCCAGCCTGGTTTGGACATCTTGTTCAAAATGGCAGGTTTTGCTCACTGTCCATTCCAGCAGATGGGAGCCTCGTTAATTGATTACTGATCAAGCACATGCTTGCACTGTACATTCTTCAATTGCTTCCAAGGAAATCTCTTTGTAAGCAAAGCTAAACCAGGTGTATCGCTTCCCTGGGGATTCCAAAAAACCTTGAGCTTGCTGCAGGAGGCAGAAAAACAAAAGCAAGGGGAAGAGAGAGATTTCCTCAGGCCAGGTAGAGGCCAGGGGAAGTCCTACCTGGTCCCATCTCCCAGAAGCTGCTCCAAGAGCATCACAAGGAAGAGGTGAGCCGCCACATCTTTCCTGCACACTCAGTTCATCTCCTGTGAGGTACACAAAAAATGCAAGGGAGGATTCGTGTAACTTGTCTTTCTATTTCTGGTTCAAGTCAGAAAATATCGGTGAAAAGGAAGCCAAAACTAAATTACCCCTGCAAAAAAGGAAGGGATCAGCAGGGATCGAGTAAGCCAGAGGTTGGCAAGCATACAAAAAAGCAAAATGACAACATCACCCTAAAATAACTCAGTGAGGACTAGGTGGCTGCACAACATTAACTGTCTGAGAAGGAAATCCAGGTAGGAAACAAGCTGAATTCCGGAGGGGGGAGGAGGAGGAGGAGGAGGAGGAGAAGTGGGAGGAAAGGAACTCAGATATTAAAACGGGGCAGAGAAAAGTTTCTCGCTGTCTGGGTACTTCATTTCGTGGCTCATACAAAGAAACTAGATTTAAATGACCCCATGACAGAACTGAACATTGTCCTTTTTTAAAAAAAAAAGGTGAAACCTTTAGTGATTAGTGTGGGGGGGGGGCACCCCCACACACACACTTACACAAAATCCCCAAAATGGAGAAAAACAAAGTCCCACAGCCAAATACTGATCACAGGAATGTACATGGAGTGCTGACTTTGAGGAGGGAAAACAGGAAAAAGGAGTAAGTCAAGAAGAGGAAGTGGAATGAGTAAATGTTTTAATGTTGGCTTTAGTGTGTTTAACTGGGGTGTTTTGTATCATCTGAATACTTAATTGTTCTAATTTTATTTCCAACTGTGGTATATTTCTACGGATGTTTTAACTACATGAGCTTTTAAAGTTGTGAGTTGTCCTGAGTCATAATCACTAGGAAGAGGCAGGATATAAATAAATAAGATGAAGATTCCCCAACCGGATTCTGTCTACCCAGAACTGAAGCTCAGTCCAGACAAGACGGAGGTCCTGTTGGTAGGTGGGTCGGGCTTCGGTGTGGGGGACCTGGACCTTGTCCTGAACGGGGTTGCACTCCCTCTTAGGGACAAGGTCCGCAGCTTGGGAGTGCTCCTCGATCCAGAGCTATCTTTGGAAGCTCAAGTAACAGCGGTGGCGAGGAGCATTTTCTTTCAGCTTCGGCTGATTCACCAGCTGCATCCCTACCTGGAGAACGACTGCCTGGTGACAGTGACTCACGCATTGGTAACTTCCCGACTAGACTTCTGTAACGCGCTCTACGTGGGGCTGCCCTTGAAGACGGTCCGGATACTTCAATTGGTGCAAAACAGAGCTGCCAGGTTGCTGATGGGGACTGGGCGTTGTTCTCACATAACCCCAGTCCTCCGTCAGCTTCACTGGCTTCCCATTGCAGTCCGGGCCCAATTCAAGGTGTTGGTTATCACCTATAAAGCCCTTGATGGCTTGGGACCTGGTTACCTAAAGGAGCGCCTGCGTTCATATGTGCCCTCCGGCCCCTTGAGATCAGCGGCAGAGGCCCTTCTATGGGAGCCCTCCGTGAAGGACATTAGGAGGGTGAGTCCCCAGAGGAGGGCCTTCTCTGCAGTGCACCCAACTTATGGAATGCGCTCCTCAGAGAGGTCCCCCTGACGCCGTCGTTATTTGCTTTTCGGCGCCAGGCCAAGACCTTTTTATTTAAAAGATATTTTAATTGTTAATTGGTTATGTATTGGGTTTTATATGTGCCAAAATGTCTCCAAAATTTTTTAAGGTTAATTATTGTTGTGAATGGCATTTGTTTTGTAAGCTGCCCCAAGGCTTTTTGCAAATGGGGCGGCATAGAAATGTCTTAAATAAATAAACCAACCAACCAACCAACCCATGGACAGAGGATCCAGACAGAGGCAGGAGCAGTTACAGATGGATTGTGGGGCTGCCCTGAAACCACACTGGAGACGTTCAAGAAGAAACTGGGCAGCCATCAGAGTGGGATCGTGGAACTTGGTGTCCTGCAGCAGCAGGGGGTTGGACTCGATGGCCTTCATGGCCCCTTCCAACTTCACTACTCTATGATTCAACCCACCGAAGCGGACTTCACATTCATCTTTTATCTTCTTTACACATTTGTGGTTTTGATATGTGGGGTGTGTGTATAACTCAACTTCTCCCTCCATATTTCTGCTAAATGCTGGTTTGAAGACATAACGTTTTCTGTTCATTCTTAAAAGGCATCTTTGCTAGAGACAGCTCCCTCTTCTACATGGGCTCAGGTGGAACTTAAAATTAGCCCAGATTTTTTGGCATAATGGAGAAAATGAGATGGAAAAGGCTCTAAAAATGCTTACCTAGTGACATGGCCTTTCCATTAGTTTCCCGCATGATCCACCCAAACACTGGCCTCTGATGGGTGCTGGGTACAGCCGTCTCTTCCTCTGGGCTAACAGTGGCCTCTTTGGCAAACAGGTCCTGCAGTGGAAAGAGCAGCAAAGAATGGGAAAAGGGGACCACTGGAAAAGGCACTGCATAGGAAAGACCAGTTGGAGGTTGAGATATTCCCTCATTCCATAACTTACAGAATCATTGTCGATATCCCTGGCAATACCACCAGTCTCCTGACATCATCAAGACGAAAAGCTCTCACCTGCTGCCCTTCCTGCTTCTTGTCCTCTGCCTGGCTCAGGAGGAAACCTTCAGCCAGGGCCACCGCCTGGAAACTCGTTTCCGGCCCACACTCTCTGACCCAGTTCTCCATCTCCGAGGGAAGGACAGCCAGGAACTGCTCCAGGATCACCAAGTCCAGCATCTGAGCTTTCGTGTGTCGCTCCGGCTTCAGCCACTGACGGCAGAGTTTGTGGAGTCGGCTGCAAACCTCTCGAGGACCCTCAGCCTCCTGGTAGCACAACTGCCGGAAGTGCCGGTGTTGCACATCAGGGCTGAGGCTGCCCTCGTGCTGCTCCCTCTGCACCACGCTCTCCACGAATTCTCCAGTGCTCCCCACTCGAATATGATGGGAGCGTTTTCCTACTTCAGAGCCAGCGAAATTCTGTTCTTCCATTTTTGTGTTGTTCCTGCCACACTCTCCTCTTTGGCCAGTTTCTGCCTTAAGGCAAAGATGCCCCCAGCTAGGGAACAGTCCAAGTCCTGCAAAGCGGAGAAGATGTTCTGTGAACAAACTATTATGGACATTCGTGAAGCAGAGAGGAAATTTAAAACTATTTCCAGCTGGCCGCTGGCTCCTTTCCCTTCATAAAAGCCAAAGCTCTTCCCTCAAAGAAAGACTAGAGATAAGAGGGTGGGGAAAATTGCTTTCCTTGTTGGCCGGAGCCCAAGGCCTTCCTACAACACTGCAGCGCACAATGCAGGATTGCACTGCAATGCAGTACAATGACAAAACAGCACAAACCGTTCAGTTCAATTCTAGTAATCACGCAATTCAGTATGATCCACCCATCCAGTTGTTTTAATCTGAGCAGAATGCAAGTACCATGTTGTTGCATGACAACCGCAGTTCTGCAGAGCAACACACTGTCCAACACTCTATTCATACAATGCACTATCTTGTCTGTCCCAAAAAAATCCCTTGAGTTTTTTCTTTCTTTGCACATCCTCCCATTTTCCCCCTTTCTAGCGAGTCTATTTAGGAATATTG
Source organism: Varanus salvator macromaculatus (assembly GCA_023646645.1). Taxonomy (NCBI): domain Eukaryota; kingdom Metazoa; phylum Chordata; class Lepidosauria; order Squamata; family Varanidae; genus Varanus; species Varanus salvator. Next base: position 1,340,057 of record JAIXND010000685.1, read on the forward strand.
CTTCTTAAACTTCGGGCTATCCCTAAAACACTGTAAGTATGCAATAAATGGCACCAACCCTAGATCTGGAATGGATCAGGGGAGAAGCAATGTTTCAGAGTGGTTAGGGTTGCAAAAGACTGGGGGAACTTGGGTTTAAATCCCCATTCAGCCATGGGGCTTGGAAGGCAACTATAAGAGGGAAGGAAAGATGGACAGCAGGGGACACAACAGGGATTGTGGGTTGCATTCACCTCGGTAGAACAGGAGACTAGAACGGAATAGAAATAGAGATGGAAGGGGTCTAAAAGGCCATCCAGTCCACCCCCTGGATCCACTTCCATATGTGGTCACCCATCCAGCTGCAGGCCACTGCCTTTCCAGCTTTGCAAAGGAGACTTGACATGTTAACTGGGTGTATAGCTATGCAGAATGAGGGAAGTGATTTAGGATGGGAAATGGTAAGAGAAATGAGGAAGCAGTTCAGCCAGTTCTATGCATGTTCAATTCTATGCATGTTCAGACAGCAGCTCCTACAAAAGTCTGGGTGGAGTGACCTCTAGGGGCTGAATTCCTATGGGGGCACCCCCGGACACCACACTATACCCATCCTGGCCTAATTCACAGGATTATTATGAAGATAAAACATATAAGGGGGGGCGGGGGCATCACAGCATGTTAGACCAAAGTCCTTGCATCCAGGAAAGGACTTGGCTCTAATCTAATCTAATCCAATCCAATCCAATCCAATCCAATCCAATCCAAGAAACACCTGCAGGGGTCAAGGCTACACGCACTGAAGGTGGGAAACTCAGTGCATGGAGGTCTTTGGGGGCTCACTTGTTTTTCTCAGCCCCTCCACACCTCACTCCCTAGAGGCCACACTGGCTTTCCTGCCCTGTCACTGCCTGGGCTTAGGGACGTAGCAAACGTTACTTTAAATGCGTGTCCAGAAAACGTGTGTTTTGCTCCCTTTTCACTCCAAAGGTGGAGACCTTTAGCGTGGAGGGCAGGAGGGGAGCCGGGCGGGGGGCTGGGGGGGAGGTAGGAGCTGCATCGCGCCTACTCTGGAGTAAAAACGACGCGGAGGACTCGCTCCCGCTCCTCGCGTGGCCCCGGCAGCTTGGCCTCCTGCCCGCCTCGGGGTTCCCCCACCCATCCCTCGCTCCTCCGGCCGAAATTTCCGCTCAGCCCGCGCCCCTCCGCTTGCAGCTCGCTGGGGCGCCTGCACCGCGATGCACCGGGGGGACTCACCGGATCCCCCCGGGGGGGCGGCGGGGGGGGGAGAGGCGAGCTGCCTCCCCACGGGCAGCAGGTCCAGCCCCTTCTCCGTGCGGGCTGCGGGCTCCTCCCGCGGCCGCGCTGCGCTGCCCCCGGCAGGATGGGGCGGCGCGGCGGCTGCGAGGCGCCCTCCCCGCCCCCCGAGTCCCTCCCCCCCCAGGAAGCGGGCGCCGCTCCCTTAACCCTTTCCAGGCCCAGCGGCGAGGGCGAGCCGCGCACCTGTCCGCGCAAGGGGAGCCTCCCGGGGCGCGGAATCCGGGAGCCTTGCCGTGCCCCCCCCCGCGTGCAGGCACCCCCAAGCAGCGCTCCCCCTGGGCTCCGGGGCGCTCCCCCTGCACCAGATCCCAGCCGAGGAGCCTTTCGCGGGCGAGGAGACCGAAGGGAGAGGCGCGGCAGCGCTCGGGCACGCTGCACTCCCCCGCTGGAGACACTGGATCAAAAGTGATCCGGTTGATTTTTTTTTTTTTTAAATGGGCCGTGCACTTCACTGGGCTTAGCATTTAGCTGACAGGTGCAACACGCTCTATTCATTCCCACAGAGGGGGGGGGGGAGGAAATTTAGCTTTCTTAGTCCTCTAAATGTTTTTAAAATGACATTTCCACCATTTCTTATGCATGGCTCACATGGACTGGTGGCCTATTATCCGAGTCTTCTAGGCATCATTCGCACTGAATTAAAAACAATAAAAACCGAAAAGCACAATGCAAAGATACGTAAGCTCATCAAGCAATACAATTCATACACAGAGGATGTAAACACATATAGGGAGCTGTAAGACACAGTGTTTGTTTTTTGAATCCTGCAGTATCAAAAGAATATTAATGTTGAAGCTAAAATAATAATCCTAAACGTTGACTGTATGCAACTGATGGTTAAAAATCTTGAAATACGTAACAAAGACATTAAAAGGCTCGGCTGAACAAAAACGCTTTGCCCAATACCGAATAAATTTTACAATAGATGCCAGGCACGTTTTTGGCAATACTTTTCCCAGTTGGGAGGGTCTTACACTGGCATCTTTCATAGCAGAGATGGAGATGGCATTGGGAGGTCTTTGGAGTGCCTTCACTCTTAGGGTCACTCTAAGTTGGAGATGACTTGATGCCATGTATCAGTGCAAAAAGAAACCCAAGATAGATTTGATCTTTATGGTGTTATGTAGCAAGCTGGATGCCACTTGTATTTTTGTTAAAAAAAAATAAGTTCACCTTGCCTAGAAGCCTGCATGTGTGGTGTTTCCAGGAAATAAAAATGATCCAAAGCCTTCTGAAGGTTGCCCGCTCTTGCTCTAAAGATCTTTTTTCCCCATGGAAGTTGTTTTATTTTGTTAAGAGAATATAATGTACAAGATAAGACCAATGCAAACAAGAAATGTTATTATGAGCCTGTCCCACAAACGATGCAGAGGAGCAGGGTGAAAATCATCCAGACTGATTTTGGATCAAATTCCTCCTCCAATGGGAGGGCTTTTTTGGTCTGTGCTGCTGCCATTTCTTGTTAAGAGAAGCACTAAATCCAGCCTCTGGATAACCTTATTTGGGTAACCTTAGAGAAGATTTCTGCAAATGCTAAGCCCCATGACCTTCCTGGGAAAAAAATAATTAGCAATATTGCATTGCATTTATACCCCACCTTGCTTTCTCTTTCAAGGAATTCAAGGTGGCTGACCAGGTTTGCTTTGTATCCTCACAACATCCCTGCGAGGTAGCTTAGGTCCCAGTAACCCAGATTCTACCTCCTTCCTAGTGCCGCGCCAGCACGGTGTCCCACTGCACCACAATGAACTGTGTTGCAGAATCCGCCACAAAAAGATTAAGGTTGATTTGTGGATTTTCGCCATTAGTGATGCATAGGATTATTTTCTGCTACTCCGTATCTGCCAGGATTCATCTGAGGCCTTTTCCTCAAATGGCTGTAGACCCATAGAAGGGTAGGGAGTAACACAGAAACAGAGCGAGTCAGAAGGGCCCTCCCGGGCCATCTAGTCTGACCTCCGGCACCAGCCGGCTCCGCTCATGACATGCCCACCATGTGCATGTCCAGCCTGTCTTTGAACACCCTCACCGATGGGGCCTCAACGACCTCCCATGGAAGCCCGTTCCACGCCCTCGGGGTCCTGACTGTCAGAAAGTGCCTCCTGGTGTCCGAATTGAACCTTGGCTCCCTGAGCTTTGCTCGTTGGAGCGCGTCCTGCCCTCCTCTGCAGGGGAGAACAGGCCTCTCCCCACCTCCATGTGACATCCCCTCACATGCCTGTATGTCGCCAACAGATCCCCTCTGAGTCTCCTCTTCTCCAAGCTGAAGAGACCCGGTTCCCTCAGTCTTGCTTCATACGGCATCCCCTGCAAACCAGCCACCATCCTTGTGGCCCTATGCTGCACTGACTCCAACCTGGCTATATCCTTTCCGTAATGAGGGGCCCAAAACTGAACACAATACTCCAGTTGCGGGCGCACCAGAGTCGTATAGAGTGGTAGTAATACCTCTCTTGATCTAGAAGCCACACTTCTGGCTATGCAGCCAAGGGTGGCATTCGCCCTCTTGACCACCGCATCACACTGCTGACTCATGTTCAGCCTACGCTCAACTTGTACCCCGAGGTCCCTTTCACAAGTGCTGCTCTCCAGCCACTTGTCCCCTAACCTGTACTTATGACAGCTATTCCTATGCCCCAAGTGCAAGACCTTGCACTTATCCACATTGAACGCCATCCTGTTGTTCCTGCCCACTTCCATAGTCTGTCCAGATCCTTTTGGATCTGGTGTATCTGCTCCTCAGTTGTGGCCACTGCTCCAGTTTTAGTGTCGTCTGCGAATTTGATCAGCAGACTGTTCACCCCTTCTTCCATGTCATTAATGAAAAGATTAAACAGGATCGGCCCCAGGACAGAGCCCTGGGGGACCCCGCTTGTCACTGGCTGCCATCCCGACGATTCCCCGCTAATGGTTACCTTCTGCTTTCGGTCAGTCAACCATGCCCTAATCCACCAGACAGTGCTTTGGTGTATCCCAAAACTCCTCAGTTTCTCCACCAGGATATCATGGGGCACTTTGTCAAAGGCCTTGCTGAAATCCAGGTATACCACATCCACTGCATCCCCTCCATCTAGCCATCTTGAAACTTGTCATAGAATTCCACAAGGTTTGTTTGGCAGGACCTGTTTTTGCGGAAGCCATGTTGTGTGGCTGTCAGCCTCCCTTCCCTATCTAGCATCACTAGATCTCTCTCTATTGAGCCTTTCCATTGTTTTTCCTACAATGGACGTAAGGCTAATCGGTCTATAATTCCCCATGTCCTTCCTACTACGCTTTTTGAAAATTGGGACCACCGATGCCACCCTCCAGTCCTCTGGAACTTCACCTGTTCTCCACGAGGCCTCAAAAATGGAGGCCAGCGGGCGTGAGAGAACCCCTGCCAACTCTCTAAGTACTCTCGGGTGTAACCCGTCAGGGCCTGGCGCCTTTGTAATGTCCAATGCCCTGAGGAGCCCCTCGACTTCAAGAGGGGTGACTCTAATCTCTGCCCCTAAGTCCCCAGCCTCATCCAATCTCCTATACGGATATCCCCCGTCCTGCTTTGGGGAGAACACAGAGGCAAAATAGTCATTTAGCATCTGTGCCTGTTCCCTCATGTCAGTCACTGGATCTCCTTCCTCCTTATTTAGTGGTCCCACCACTTGTCTCCCCTTTCTTTTCCTATTTACATGCTGAAAGAAGCACTTTTTGTTGCTCTTGATATTCTTGGCAAGTCTCAGCTCATACAGTGAGTCAGAAGGGGCTGACCAGGCCATCTAGTCTGACCCCCGGCTCCAGCCGGTTCCACTCATGCAATCCCCAACATGCGGTTGTCCAATCTTTCCTTGAACATCCTCACTGATGGGGCCTCTACCACCCTCCTGGAAGCCCATTCCATCTCCTAGGGGTCCTAACCTTCAGGAAGTACTTCCTGACAGCCACCCTGAAGCCCGGTTCCTTGAGCTTTGCCCCACTGGGACGTGTCCTGCCCTCCACTGCAGGGAAGAACAAGTTACGGCCCTCCTCCACATGACATCCTGTATGAGTAGACGCATTGAGGATTTTTAAATTTATGTTTCTGTGCAGCTTGAAACTATTGCCTTAGGGTACGATCTGAAGGCCACGAGACGTTGTCTAGACCTCCACAGGAGAGGTGGCAGGAAGGTCACTCTGCTCTCACAGCCAGAAGACGGACCTTGGAGCCAGTGGCGGGGAGGCAGCAGGAGGTGGCAGCAGAGGGAGGAACCCTCTGCCAGGATACACCATAGCTTGGGACCACTTCAGCTTCTCCTCCTCACAAGTGGGGTCAAATGACAGCCAACACTGGCCCTCAGTCATTTGTAGGGGGAAAGAAGCATCCTTATTTCTCTGGCCCTTGTTGGGATGCCCTAACACCCCAAACTGAAAGGATTACTGGCAGCCACATTGGATGGCACTGCGCATGTTTTAGCCTTTTCTTTGCATTGGCCTATTCTCTGCCCTCGCTGGTGGCCTGAGATGTAACTTCAGGCGTGAGCATTGTGATGCCACGGCGATGGCCTGTCTTGGGACTTCTCATCAGCTGCCCTCCAAGCAGTGACTGAGCTGAATAGAAATTTCTCAACTGGTTCAGTCTGGGTCTCTCCTCCAACTTAAACCGAGTTCCTGGTGGGTTCCAGAAGACCGAGAGAGACAGAGAGAGAACGGTCTTCAGCACCTCCACCTTGAGTAGCATATTAAAGGTTACTTGGGCGTGGATTTTTGCTTCGTGTGTGACACTGAAATCAAAGGCCTCATTAGTCACGTATGAATTTCAGGAGCATGTTTGTGAATGCCATTACCTTCTCTTCTGATAGGTCATTGCAGTTAGTCTGTCATCATTATAATTATCGTCATCATTACATTTCTATACTGCCCAGCTGACCTCAATCATCCTAGAATCATACACTCAGGTCACCCATCCAGATCCTAACCAGGCTGGGCCCTGCTTAGCTTCCGAGATTAGACAGGATCAAGCACTTCAGGCCACATGGAAGCTGCCTTTGTTGGTAAGAGGCTTGGGGAATCGGTATGTTTTGCCTTTGGGTCATTGCCCAATAGGTTAGAAGCAACAGATTGGCCTTGGGTCCAACATTATTATTATTATTATTATTATTATTATTATTATTACTACTACTACTACTACTACTACTACTACACTGCATTTATATCCCACCATTCTTCCTCTTGCAAGGACTTCGAGGTGGCTTGGATTATGAATCTCTTCTATTTGAGGCAGTGGCTTCCTATGGATTGTCTTCCTGGTTTATCATTTCAGAAGAGGATTCCCAGTATTATGATAATGGTATTGCAAGTATTACCGGGCGAGGAGCGATGGGCCTAAGCCGCCATTCTCGGTGGAGGACATGATCCCTGCCTGCTGTGTGACATTTTTTTTGGTGCAAAATAAGGAAACCATTCCTCCGATAGCTTTTTCCGCACTCGGAGCATTTAAATGCATCCTCCCTGGTGTGAATTCTTTGGTGTGCGGCAAGTTTTGAACTCTGACTGAAGCTTCTTCCACACTCCAAGCATTTGAAAGGTTTTTCCCCTGTGTGGATTCTTTGGTGTGAAATAAGGCATGAGTTCCAACTAAAGCTCTTTCCACAGTCCAAGCATTTAAAGGGTTTCTCCCCTGTGTGCATTCTTTGGTGTGAAATAAGGTATGAGTTCCAACTAAAGCTCTTTCCACAGTCCAAGCATTTAAACGGTTTCTTCCTTGTGTGATTTTTTTGGTGTGAAATAAGTTGTGAGCTCTGATGGAAGCTTCTTCCACACTCTGAGCAATGGAATGGTTTCTCCTCTGTGTGAATTCTTTGGTGTGACATAAGGCTTGCACTATGACTGAAGCTTCTTCCGCACTCCAGGCATTTAAAGGGTTTCTCCCCAGTGTGGATTCTTTGGTGTGTCTTAAGGTGTGAGCTCCAACTGAAGTTCTTTCCACACTCCAAGCATTTAAATGGGTTCTTTCCAGTGTGAATTCTTTGATGGGAAATGAAGTACTTCCTCTGTGCGAATGTTTTTCCACACTCACAGCATCTGAAAGATTTCTCCACTGTGGGCATTCCCACATTAAGAACATAATCTGATTTACAATTCAGGTCATTCCCAAACAGAAGGCAGTTGCTTTTCTCCTTGTTGCTGTATATTGAAATTCCTTGAATTGGGATTTCAATGGGCTCATCAGCCTGGGAAGCAGAGACTTCATTCCCCCTTTTCTCTTTTGCTTCAGTTCTTGTCTTGCACTCTTCATCCCTGGTCGCTTCCAGCGATGTCGCACATGCTTCTCCTTCTTTCTCCCAGTCACACCCAGTGCCTCCTAGAAAGGAGACAAAAAATCAGAAGAGCCCAACAGAGGCTGAAGAAAGCTGCACCACTCTTAGTTCACTGCCGATTCCATGATTCTGTAGGGGAAGGCAAGACAAGACCCACTGCATCAAACCCCTCCTCTCACTCAGTTATTTCTATAAAAGATTACAGAAATCTTGTCACGAACTGGTCCTTTCCCTCCTTCCTTCTGGTTCCAAAGCCTCCAGACAATCTCTGAAATAAAGTTATTTTGTTGAAAAACCACAATGTCGGGTGCAAGGCATGGATTGAAGCCTTCAAATGGTGGCTAGGTTTCCATTTCCTAGAAGCTCCTGGTACCTGCCTGTCTTTACTGCTTTATATATTAACTGATGGTTGAGAGAAATGGACAAGAAGCTACATAGGTCAGGTTTCTCCACAGAGCAACTCTGGGCTGGAAATGTAGCCCCAGTTTCTTGTTTTCAAAGATTAATAGACTTGGATCTTCAATATTTGAGAACAGCTGCTAGTAAACTTGTACCTCACTTAATTGGTTTAATGTGCTTCCATCAGCACTATGAAAAGGACATTTTAACAAGACCCCAGTCAATGACGGAATAGGATCCTGCAGTGCCAGAGTGGAAGAAACAGTGGGACATGTTCTCTTGTATTGCAGCTTTTACAGGGAAAGCCGAGAGAAATTGATTAAACCATTAATAAAAGATTTTTTTATAGGAATGAATCTTCCATTCTTCCAAGTATCTGCGTGCTTAAGGGATGTATCCTCTTAGGTTACTGGAAACATTGCCAAATGTTTAATGTCTGCAATGCAGATTAGGAAAAATGTGGTCACCTGTTTAAGTGAAAATATTAAATATTGCATAAATTGTACTTGTTTTAATTATGTTTTAATTTTTCTACTGTTATTTTATTTGTTTTTAAAATCTTCCTGGTCTGTGACTGTAATAAAAATGTATGTGTGTATGAAAAGTCATAGTGGACAGAACAGTTTAACTCTAAATAGCCTTTTACCAAAGTTGGAAAGAGAAACCTTCAGTTCATGCAAAGAATCACAGAGAAGTAGAGTTGGAAGGGGCCATGAAGGCCATCAGTGCCAACCCCCTGCTGTTGCAGGACACCAAGTCACACTCAGATGGCTGTCCAGTTTCACCTTGAATGTCTCTAGTGTGGGAGAGCCCACAACCTCTCCAGGCAGCTGCTTCCACTGCCGTATTGCTCTGACAGTGAGGGAGCGTTTCCTGATGTCCGGTCTGAATCTGGGTTGTCGCAACTTGAACGGATTATTCAGTGTCCTACACTCCGGCATCAGCAAGAAGAGATCTTGACCATTCTCTTTTTGACAGCCTTTGAGGTACTTCTAGAGGGACACCATGTCCCGCCTCAGCCTTCTCTTCCCAAGGCTGAACATGCCCAGTTCTCTCAGTCTCTCCTCACAGGGCAGTGTTTCCAAACCCCGGATCATTTTTGTTGCCCTCCTCTGAACCCTTCCTAATTTTTATGCATCTTTCTTAAATCTTGGTGCCCAGAACTAGACAGTAATCCAGATGAGGTCTGACTAGTGAGGAGTATAGAGGAACTACTACTTCTCATGATTTGAGTGTAATACTTGTATTAATGCATCCCAAAATAGCATTTACTCCTTTGGCAGCTGCATTGCATTGTTGGCTCATATTTAGCCTGTTGTCCACAGCAACTCCAAGAGTTTAATCCGACCTGGAAACTTCCTTGCGGTCTCTCCTTTCTCATAAAGCTTCTGGCTCAGGGGGACTCTCACTTTTAAAGAGCAAGAAAGGTACAATGGCTCCCCTCCAGCCAAGCAGGTCATCTCTCTGGAGACCCCCTTACCAGGTCAAGGACTGAGTCCTGCATCTGCTCCCTCTTCCCTCCCGAAAACCTTTCTGTCTCTTCCAAAACAGATGGTCTCTCAGTGTGAGAAACCTCACTAGGCAAACTTGAAGGGATCAGCCCCTGCTTGCTACTCCCCCCCCCCCGCCCCACCTCCCCAGCTTCAGAACCTGACAGTGACTCCTGCTGAGCAGCCTGAATTGAGACTGGCCCACCCTCTACAGATTGCAACTTTAAGAAGTTGTACTAACTCTGCTCTTCTATGGTTCCAAGGTGGTTTTTTTCTCCTCTGCCCTCACGTTTGCACCTTCCTCTTGTGTTGTGTCTGTTTAAGAATTGTCTTGCCACTTTCTGCCACTTTTAGCTGGTGAGCAGGATCAGAAAACTTTGCATGAATGAATCAATGAATGAATGAAGAACTGAGTTTGTACTAATCAAACTATGATGGTCTGCATTCAGTGGAATCTTGTGCTTTGTAGAGTGCAGTCTTGCAACCGGAAAGATTGCTCTTCAGGTCTCACAGAATAAGGCTCCTACTGGGACCTTAAGAACAGAGGAAAAGGCCAGTGGTCCATCTAGTCCACAGCAAAGGGAAAAGCTTACTCAGAGAGGCCAGGATGCCACAGATCTCCTCGGTGACTTCTCTGTACAGGGCTCTTTGGTCCAGATCCAGGAGAGCCCATTCCTCCTTGGTGAAACAGACAGCCAACTCCTGGAAGGTGACCTAGAAGAAGATACACTAACCTGTAAGCATAACATTCTGATGACAATCAATAAGGAGACCACAGTAGCTTCCAGCTGCCTTCATTTTAAAAATGTGCACAGGCAGTTCCTGGCTTATGAACGAATTCTGTCCCTGAGAAAACAGAGATTTATATTTAAGTTGAATTTGTATGTAAGTTGGATCGTGGCTCTCTGCATTTGGGGGGGGGTTAGGGGTGCAGGAATCCCACGGAAGTGGAAAAACTGCAAATATCTCAACCCCTGCTTCTCTGCCCAATATCACCAGTGCCTCTTCTTTGAAGCAAGGAAATGCTGGAGAGATTTCCCTCTCCAGATGGGCAGGGCAGGAAGGCATGCTTTGGAGACCTCCCTCTCTCCCCTTTAGCCTCCCCATTCTCTCTATGGTAATGCTCTGGAGGCCTCCCTCCTCCCCTTCCACCTCCTCTCTCTCTATGGTGATGGTCTGGAGAACTCCCTCTCCCCCCTTTTGCCTCCCTGCTCTCTCTATGGTGATGGTCTGGAGGACTTCCTCTCTCCTCTTCCACCTCCTCTCTCTCTATAGTGATGCTCTGGAGGATTCCCTCTCTCCTCTTCCACCTCCTCTCTCTATGGTGATGCTTTGGAGGCCTCCCTCTCTCCCCTTTTGCCTTCCCCCTCTCTCTATGGTGATGCTCTGGAGGACTCCCTCTCTCCCCGTCCACCTCCTATCTCTCTATGGTGATGACAATTTTCTGCAGTAATTTTTAAAAATTACTAGGCTTTATGACAAAAAGCCAAAAATAGGCTTCATAAGACAGCATGTTCGTAAATAGGGGTTGTTCGTAACTCAGACGTTCATTGCTCAGAAACTGCCAGTATTTACTATGCCTGTACAATCTGTTTACAACACAGCACAAAGGTTACAACAAAAGATGAAATCGAGACAAATGTAGCAGCAAAGAATAAAACTATTTCAGTGCCATGAAGCCACATTAAAACCCCTGAACACTGAAAGCATCGGAACAGTTCTGAAAATGCCTGGGAGAATACAAAGATCGTCCCCTGGGGCCAGAGAGACCACAATGTGGCTGCCAAGTAGGCCTCACGTTGGAGAGCACTTCACAGACAAAGGACCATTGCTGTAAAGTCCATGCCTACTGGCATTATATGGGCCTTGGAGGATTTAAATCTGCAAAGGGATGTTGCAGCCTCCTTTAATGAGTGGCGTTCACAGAAGCAAAGGGAAACAGGAAGATTCTTTCAGGCCTAAGAAGAGGTGTTGGAAAAAGAGGCCCCCAGGGTGAGGAGGAGGAAACAACTCACGGATTATTTGTCCTACCTGATCCCTTCTCACAGAACCTGCACTGTGGAAACCTGTTTCTTGCATCCTCCGTCCATCTCCTGGGAGGGAAAAGCAAGAGAAGAAGGTTCTTTAAACTTCCCCCACGTTTCTGCTTCAAGTCAGAGCATCATTGTACAAATGAAGCAAAAGCTGTACCATTCCTGTGCGACAGGGAAGCATCGACAGACTAAGTGTTAGAAGATGGCAGAAGCAGACAGAAATTGAAGAAAAATATCCACAGGGGCCCCGATGCACCACTGAATGTTAATGAGCAGGGAGAGTGATAACTGGGTTTTTTTCTGCTTTTTTCTTATATGTGTATTTCTCCAAAGTTTAGAATTTTCACAGAGAAATTAACAAGATGGTCAACTGTATTAGCTGCCCAGAGAGTCAACTCAGTTAATGGACAGAGTAGAAATTACTGTATTTTTTGCTCTATAAGACGCACTTTTTTCCCCCTCAAAAGTAAGGGGAAATGTCTGTGCGTCTTATAGAGCGAATATGTGTGTGCAGTAAGTCTGTCAGATGTGTAGCCCATGGGGAAGTGATGGGGAATGTGCCTGTGATTATGTGCCCATTTGATTCAGAATATTTTTTTTCTTGTTTTCCTCCTCTAAAAACTAGGTGCGTCGTACGGTCAGGCGTGTCTTACAGAGCGAAAAATACGGTAAATAAACAAACCCTATGACATTTCAGTCAGTTTGATTCCAATAAAGGCGTTTCAGTAGAAGCATTTGGACTGATACGCTGCTCCTTTTGACTGAACTTTTCACTGACCTAAAACTTCCCCCAGGGAAGACGAAATCTTCCCAGCTGAATTCGGGAAAGGAACACAGTGTGGTTCTGATAAGGAGTTCTGCAGAAGAAAGAGTAAGTTTCATGCTCTTTCCACCAAGAGGGAGGAAAGAGCAACTGGTGGGTGGGTGAGAGGGAGGGAGAGGAGGGGGGGAGGAGAGAGAGAGAGAGAGAGAGAGAGAGAGAGAGAGAGAGAGAGAGAGAGAATGAGAATCAATTCCTGTCCCCTCTTTGGCATTTTCTAATTTTCTTAAAACTTAAGAAATTCTTAAAACTGTTGGAACAAAACCTTTGCTGGAGACAATCACCTGTTCCAGGTGTGCTTAGGAGAAACATAAAAGCCTCTTGCATAGTTTAGGTGTGCTGGAAAGATGAAGATGGAGCAAACATGCTTCTCTACTCCTTACCCAGTGAGGGAGCCCAGTTGCCACCCTCCTGCATGAACCGCCCAGATGCTGGGCTTCGCCTGGCTTCTGATGGAGCCGCCTCTGCCAAAACAGCCTCTCTGACAAACTGGCCCTGCAGCAGAAAGAGCGGCAGAGGACACAGAGAATGGGGGTTAGAAAAGGAATTTTGCAGGACGAGGGAAGGGTAGGGCTGGGCTGACCACCCCCACGATTCCCAGAAGCAAGAGGGCAAAGGTTGGGGTGCGTAACACAGCACTGGAAATGTTCCGGCTCCTTTGGAACTACAAGGAAATGCTCTCACCATTGGCTCTTCCTGCTTCTTGTCTGCTGCCTGGCTCAGGAGGAAGCCTTCGGCCAGGGCTACCGCCTGGGAACTGGTCTCTGCCCCGCATTCCCTCACCCAGCTCTCTACCTCCAGGGGAAGGACAGCCAGCAACTGCTCTAAGATCACCAGGTCCAGGATCTGGGACTTTGTGTGTTGCTCTGGTTTCAGCCACAGCCGGCAAAGACCATGGAGTCGACTGCAAACCTCTTGGGCCCCTTTGAACTCCTGCTGGCACAAGCCTCTGAAGCCCATGCCGGAGCTGAGGAAGTCTGTCCTCACGGCCGTCTCCATTTGTTTTTCCCAGAATCCTCCACTGCTCCAGGCCACAATGGGAGCGGAGACTTTTCCTGCTTCCAGGACAGCCGGGTCTTTCTCTTCCTTCTTCAGTTCGTGCCCCGAGAGAGGCTCTGTGGCAGCAGAAGGATCTCTTTCCTCTTTCACCCACCTTGGGGCAGCAACTGCCCAGGTCACTGGGGTGGCCAAGTCCTGCCAAGCCAAGAAGATGCCCTGTGAACACGATACTTTGAACACTCCCAATGCAAGACCCTATTTGACATCAAATTCCAGCTCAGGAACGGCTCCTTTCCCTGTAGAAAAGGCAAACCCCTGGAGATTTAAAAAATAATAATTGAAAAGTTTGCATGTTGATTGTTGCAAACTGCCCAGAGAGCTTCAGCTGTGAGGAAGTATAGAAATAAAATAAATAATACATAATAATAAATGCTCCGTTTTTAGGGTACTTTATTGTATTGCTTTTGTGAACTGTTGTAAACTTGTAAACTGTCTAGAGAATTTCAGCTGTAAACGTACCGTATGTTTTGCTCTATAAGACTCACTTTTCCCACCCTCAAAAGTAAGGGGAAATGTCTGTGCGTCTTATAGAGCGAATCTGTGTGTGCAGTAAGTCTGTCAGATGTGCAGCCCGTGGGGAAGTGATGGGGAATGTGCCTGTGATTATGCGCCCATTTGATTCAGAATATTTTTTTTCTTGTTTTCCTCCTCTAAAAACTAGGTGCATCTTATGGTCAGGTGCATCTTATAGAGCGAAAAATACTGTATACAAATGAAATAATGCTCCATTGTTATATGGTTAAGTGTTTAATATTATGTTTTTAATGTTTTATATAGTCTTTTATATGGTTTTATTGTCTGTAATCCGACCAGGAAGCCATGGGGCAGACTAAAAATCCAAGAATAAAATAAATGCATAATAAGTAACAATAATAATCCATTGTAGGGTATTTTATTGTATTGTTTTTAAGAATTGTTGTAAACTGCCCAGAGCTTCAGGTATAGGGTAATACAGAAACAATATTAATATTATTAATAATACTATCTTCCTCTGACTTTCAAGAAAATTTGGGGCCATTTCTGAGGACAGGTATTAGAACTATGTGCAAATGGTACCTCAGAATTCACCCTTTTTGTGAGTAGATAAATTTGGGGCAAAATCCCATCAAATTTCTCCACAAGGAGGAGAAATTCTCAAATGGTTCTCACAGGCAGGACTGGCCAATGGCAGAGTTTGGCACACAACTTTGTTCTTTCTTCATAAGGGGTTTTCTGTTATTTCTTGTGTTCTTTCTGCAAGTGGCAAGAGTTACTGGTCCAAAATTTGCATCCACCACAATGCAGGCGCGATAGGGCAGTGTGGACTCTGGTAGGAGATAGAACTTATATAGAGCAAAACCTCTCCTCTAATTTCCTGAAAGTTTTCTACCCCCATGATAAGGGTTCCTCAGGGCATTTGTAATTCATTTTTGTGGTGTTTTTGAATGCCCCGAATAACTTAGGGCACACATCCTTTGGAAGGTAAGCACCAGAACATAAATCAAAAACCACGAGAATTTCACCATAGTATTCACCACTGCACAATTTTAATCCCTGAAAATACAAACAGTCTCCTGAAATCATCCAGATGAAAAGCTCTCACCTGCTGCCCTTCCTGCTTCTTGTCCTCTGCCTGGCTCAGGAGGAAACCTTCAGCCAGGGCCACCGCCTGGAAACTCGTTTCCGGCCCACACTCTCTGACCCAGTTCTCCATCTCCGAGGGAAGGACAGCCAGGAACTGCTCCAGGATCACCAAGTCCAGCATCTGAGCTTTCGTGTGTCGCTCCGGCTTCAGCCACTGACGGCAGAGTTTGTGGAGTCGGCTGCAAACCTCTCGAGGACCCTCGGCCTCCTGGTAGCACAACTGCCGGAAGTGCCGGTGTTGCACATCAGAGCTGGGGCTGCACATTTCCCGGATCCTCTGCCCTGTCCTTTCCCAGAATCTTCCAGCGTTCCCAACCTGAATGTAACCAGAGGATGTTCCAATCTGAAGGGCAGCTAAATCCTGCGCTTCCACCTTTGTGCTGTGCTGCAAGGCAGCCTCCCAGAGGACCGAAGGATTGCCTTCCTCCTTGGTCAGATGCTGCATTATGGCAAAGCCAGTAGGAGACCAGTTCCTGCAAAGCCAAGACATTGTTCTGAGTGAGACATTACAGACTAATTTCAGCTCAAGACTGTTATGATCGCTCTTTCCTTTCCGTCGGAAGAGAAAAAATATCCAGAGCATGCACAGAGTTCTTTTTAAAATTTTATTGCAATGAAGGGAACAGAAAAGAATGGTTTCCTTCCCATTTTTCTGTTCACCTGAGCACATGTTCACACCCCCCTTTTGAACCCTGCTCCCGGGCTTCTTCCTTCTTCTTTCCCCTTATTGGTAGGGTACTGAGAGTTTACACTCTTTCCCCCCGCCTGCTCCGCGCTGCCCCAACACCGGCCCTTCTTCCCAATCCAGCCCTGCCCTTGGTGGGCTACAATAGGCTCATTTTGTTCTGCCCAGCTTGTCAATAAACAATCAGGAAGTATTTGGCCCTCCTGCCTCCCTGCCTGTTTCCCCGTACCTTGTGCTATCTGATTTCGGCCCCTCCCCTCCTTTGGGCTAAGTAATTTTCTGTTACCTTTTTAAATCTCTCGACTCCCTTGTTTCAAAATCATCCTTTTCACACCTATCGAGACCAGTTCTTTCCCTCTAGAAAAGGCAAATCCCAGGACTCAAAAACAGACTGGCGACAAGGACATATGGAGTGGAGGGATCCCTTTCCTACCCGGCTACAAAGATTTTAATGCAGCTTCCACCTTGTTGGGCTGTCACTAACAAACCAACACTCACACCTGTCTTTGGCTTTCATTCCCCTCCCTTCCCTCCCTCTCCCTTTCTAGCGAGTCGATTTGATTGCAAGTTACTTAAAAATCTTTGGACTGTTTAGGTGTTCAGTAAATGGTATAGGTGTGAATGAGAAAAGAAACGCTTTCAAAAGGACCAAACTGGTGTTAGGTGCTTGGAATTATGTATTATTATTTCTCATTTCTTTTCCCCCTCAATTTCTTTCTTATTATTTCCTACTGGGTGTTCTGAATGTTTCTCACCTATTAATTTATCATAATTTTTATATACCGCCCCATTTCCATAGACTCTGGACAGTTTACAAGAGATTGCATGAATGACTGCATGTTTCTTTGTTTAAATATCTGTGTGTCAGTCTGAGTAGATTTGAGGATGACCTCTCTCACCACACTGGAAACACCCAGCAAAGGGTGTAAACTGGAGACTTTCCACTCGCAGAAGATGGTGGCAGCTGGTGTTTGGGGCAATATCAGGAAAACTCTCAATGGGATAACCTTTCCCGGTCAGGGCCCTGTGAATGGATCCCTAGGTACACTACAATAACCTTGGCACAGACATCGCTTTCCCCTGCTCTACTTCACAGGGTTGTTGTGAAGATAGGCTAAGGGAGGGGGGGGCAAGACTCGGCCACGCTGTAGCTCAGCCTATAACTAAGGGATCATAAATAAGGGCAGGGGACATTTCCACGTGGAGCAAAGGCGAGGATTTAAGCCCCTGGAAGTCCTCCTTGCATCGTGGTTGCACTTTTCAATCTCCTCTTTTCACAACCTCCTAAGGCTTCCTTGGCGTCCCTCCCCAAAGCGCCCCCCTGACGCGCTGGGCTACAACACCCAGCACCCCCCGCCAACGGGGGGATGATGGGAGGTGTGGTCCAGCACATCCAAGGGCTAGGGAAGGCTGGATGTGCTGCAGCCTGGCCGCCCGCCCTCTTTAGGGCATTCCCTCCCGCCCCGCACATCCCCGCTCAGCACCCCCGCAGTTCCCTGGGGCTCCTGCACCCAAATGCGCAAGGGGAGCGACGGGGCCTCACCTGGCGGGGAAACGCGCCGGCCGGGCGGCTCCGCAAGGAAGGATCCATGGGTCGCGCCACGGCCCAGGCCCGACCTCCACGGCAAGCGGCCCCCGCCCCTCCACACGCCACTGCAAGCCGCGGCCTCCACTGCGCCCCCCCCCCTCCACCCCAATTCCCTTCCTCTCTAGGAAGCCAGCTCCTCTCCCTTTAACCCGCGGCAGCCCGAGCAGCAAAGCTCCCAGCCCCTCGGGCTTGGCTCCCCGCTCACGGGTGCAGCCGCCGCCGGCCCTGGGCCCGTCGCGTGCAGCCCTGTTTTCCGGGCAGCGGCGCGCAATTTGCAAAGGATCCTGCCCGCACCCAGCCTATGCCGCTGAGGTGCAAGCGCTGTGCCTGCCGGGCAAGGCCCTTGAGCCGGGTAGCGGGGGGCCGGGTGCCACTCAACTCCAGGCGCTCCGAAATGAGCCTGCTTCTCCGGATCCGATTCAGGCCTGGCTTTGGCACGGAAGTCGCCTGGATCGCCCTGTATGGTGACCTACAAAGACAGGGAGGCCGGGCGAGGTGGGCCTGTTGGTACTCCTGGACCTCTTGGTGGCTTTCAGTACCATCAGCCACGGTATTCTTCTGGAGGGCTGGCAGAGATGGGAATGGGAGCACTGCATTGTGTTGGTTCCACTCCTATTTGGATGACCATGTCCAAAGGGTGGTGCTAGGGGAATATGGATTCTCCGGCATGGAGATTCCTCCGGGTCTGTTCTGTCCCCTAGGCTGTTCAACATCCACATGAAACCACTGAGCGAGGTCAGCCGGAGATCTGGATAGTGTGGCCCAGTGCTTTTTTTGTAAGAAAAAAGGTGCCGGAACTTATGGAATTATTTACCTTTCACACATAGGCAATCACTGTACACACACCCACACACGTCAGTTGTGTAACGAAACATGATGGTCGCAGCCCGCAGTAAGCACTCAGCGCGCAACCACACGACCAATCACAAGCCAAGCAGCGCCACAAGTCGGCCAGCACCATCACAACCAGCGCAGACAAAGTACGCAAGCATCAGATTCAACACACAAGCAGCCCGCATGCACCGTTTTAATGATTTTGCCGCCAACCTGCTATGTTTGACAGGGCAATTCAAATCCACATGGACCAAACATCAAATTTTCGAAAGTTACTTTTAAAACTTGGAAAATCTGTCGAAAAAAGGTGCCAGAACTCCGTTCTGGTATGTTCTATGACAAAAAAAAAGCACTGGTGTTGCCATCAGTATGTTGATGACCCCCAGCTCTGTCTCTCACACACCTTTCCAGGGTCACCAGGTGAGGCTGAGGATGTGCTGAACTGGTGCCTGGCTACAACCATGGCCTGGATGAGGGACAACAAACCGAAGCTCAGTCAGGGAAGACTGAGATGCTTCTGGGGGTGGTTCCCTTGACCGGATGGCAGGTGCTTGCCTGGGCGGGTTTGCTGCTCCTGGAGCCCTCTTTGTCACTCGAGGCTCAAGTGGCATCGGTGGCTCAGTGGAAAAGGGGCTGGGCCATTTCCCAGCTTCAGCTGGTGGCCCAGCTGCACCCCAGCCTGGCCAGGGCGAGCCTGACGTCAGCAATCAATGCTCTGGCCATCTCTAGACTAGACTATTGCAATGCGCTCTATGTGGGGCTGCCCTTGAAGATGGCTGAAAAGCTGCGGCTGGTGCACAAAGCTAGCTAGGTTAATAAGCAGGACCCATTGGTCTGAACATGTAAGACCCGCTTTGGCCCATTTGCATCAGCTACCTGTATCTTTCCAAGCCCGACTCAAGGTGCTGGTTTTAACCTATACAGCCTTACGTGGCTTGGGACTGCAATCCATATATGCCCTCCTGCCCCTGAGATCGGCGGCAGAGGCCCTTCTCCAGGAACCCTCTGTGAAAGACATCAGGGTGAGTACCCGGAGGAGGGCCTTCTCTGCGGTGGTGCCCCATCTGTGGAATGTGCTCCCCAGAGAGGTCCGCCTGGCGCCGTCGTTGTTTTTCGGCGCCAGGCCAAGACCTTTTTATTCGAACAATATTTTAATAATTATTAATGTTAATGTATTGGTTTTAAGTTTTATAGCCAGGGGGAATCCAGATTTTATATTTTATATGTATCATTGTTTATGTATTATGTCGGAAGCCGTCCCGAGGCTTATGCGACTGGGATGGCATATAAAAACGTCAAATCAATCAATCAATCAATCACTGTTGGAGCACATCAAACAATCACAATCTACCTGGACACTGAACCACCCAAACCCCGCCCCAGAGGAGGCTTGGGGGGGGGCGGACAAAGGGAAGGGCCTCTTGTGTGGCGGCCCCCCATCTTTGGAAGAACCCTGCTGTGGCCCACCTGGCTCCAATCTCGCCATCTTTTCAGCACAAGGTCAAGGCGGCCCTTCATGTGGAGATCTCCTTGGTTATCCCGGGACCTGAGAGGATTCTCCCGGTGATTGTTTTCCTTTGCAGGGTCTTTTCATGTCATTTTAAAGCTGTGTAAAATTCATTTCAATATTGTTGTTTTTATAGTATTTGAAATGCATTTTATTGTTTTGTTTTACACATTGTTGTAAACCTCCCAGAGAACTTTGGTTATGGGGCTGTAAAAAAATGAAATTAGTGATAACGATAACGATGACAGGGTTAAAGAAGCTGTTACGGAGTCGGTCTTGTAGCCATGGTTCTCCAATTTTCAAGGTCGACTTTAGCTCTGCAAAAGGGTAATTTCTTCTTCACTTCCAGGTCATACTGAGTCAATCCAGTCTTTGATCAGGCTGGAAATACCTCCTTCTCCTTCTTTTTCATTTTTTTTAATTGCTTGCTGGCTGGACTGACGTTAAGATAAAGACTGTTCTGGCAATTTGATGAGTATGTTTCCCAGATGAAACATCTTGAGCTATTCTTCAAGTCCTCCATCTTGAGTCTCATATTCTCAAGGGCCAGTGTGGTGTAGTGGTTAAGAGCATGGGACTGGGACTCAGAGGATCCGGGTTCTAGTCCCCGCTCGGCCATGGAGCCCACTGGGTGACTTTGGGCCAGTCACAGACTCTCAGCCCAACCTACCTCACAGGGTTGTTGTTGTGGGGATAAGATGGAGGAGGAGAATGCTGTAAGCTGCCTTGAGCCCTTTGTAGGAAAAAGGCAGGATATAAATCCAAAAATAAATAAATAAATAAATAAATATTAAGGTGACTTCTTACTGGCTGTGGATTTTGATCTAGTGTTTGACATGGAGATGGAAGACCTTGTTAGTCAACTATGAGCCTATTAGGCATCATCATTACCATGTCCAAAAAGTGCCATGCATTTTCCTCAGACAGGTCTTTGGCCAAGTTGGTCTGCCATTCCTTGCTAGGTGCTGTTATAATTCAAAGTAGGTCCAGCTTTATTGAAATGAGCCTTTTCAGAGATCATATTTAGGTCTTCATTGGATCACTCGGTAGTGATCAGTTGGCCTCTGTCACCAAAACACAATGTTAAGTCTCTCCTCTCTGTGCCAGTCTTGTCATATGATACGGGGATTCATGGTTACAGAGTATTTTCCCAGTAGAGGTTCTGCACTTTCAAAGTTATTAGGGTGGCAGAACTAAGAACCCGATTGGCCCTCAGGTGATCTTCCCACGGCCTGCTGTGAGACATTTGCTTTCATATGAATTAAGGCGATCTCTCCTCCAATGCTTCTTTCCACATTCTGAGAAATCAAATGAGTTCCCCTTTGTGTGAATTCTCTGATGTGCTACCAGGCGCCAGCTATGACTGAAGCTCCTTCCACACTCCAAGCATTTAAATGGTTTCTCCTCCATGTGAATTGTTTGGTGCCTCATAAGCTGTGAGCTTTGATTGAAGCTCTTCCCGCATTCCAAGCATTTAAAGGGTTTTTTCCCTGTATGAATCCTTCGATGTGCCACAAGACGTGAACTCTGGCTGATGCTCGTCCTACACTCTAAGCATTTAAAGGGTTTTTCCCCTGTGTGGATTCTTTGGTGTCTCATAAGCTGTGGACTTTGACCAAAGCTCTTCCCACATGCCAAGCATTTACAGGGTTTCTCCCCTGTATGGATTCTTTGGTGTGCTATAAGATTTGAGTTCTGACTGAAGTTCTTACCACATTTCGAGCACTGAAAGGGTTTTTCCCCTGTGTGAATCCTTTGGTGTCTCATAAGCTGCCAGCTTTGACTGAAGCTCTTTCTACACTCCAAGCATTTAAAGGGTTTCTCCCCCGTATGGATTCTTTGGTGTGATGTAAGATTTGAACTCTGACCAAAGCTCTTTCCACATTCTGAGCATTTAAATGTGTTCTTCTCCCTTGTGTGAATTCTTTGGTGTGCCACAAGATGCAAGCTTTGACTGAAGCTCTTTCCCCATCTGACACATTTAAATAGTTTCTCCCCAGTGTGAATTCTTTGGTGTCTCGTAAGGCTTGAGCTCTGACTGAAGCTCTTTCTACGCTCAGCACATTTAAAGGGTTTCTCCCCTGTGTGGATTCCTTGGTGTGAAAGAAGGCACAAGTTTCAACTGAAGCTTTTTCCACACTCCAGGCACTGAAATGGTTTCTCCTCTGTGTGAATGTTAAGGTGTGACATGTCTGCTCTTTGTTCAAAGTTCCTTCCACACTCACCGCATCTGCCAATTTTGTCTCCTGCAGGAGTTCTGCTATTAAGAATAAGACTTGATTTACAACTGAAGCCATTCCCACATAGAAGGGGATCACACTGCTCCTTTCCTCTGTGCATTATGCCTTGGACTGGGATGTAACAGGGCTCACCGGCCTGAGAAACAGAAGCTTCTTTTGTCCTCTTCAATTTTGCTTCAGGTCTTGTTCTGCACTCTTTCTCCATTTCCATTCTTGTTTCCAAGGACACCTTGTGTGTTTCTCCTTCATTCTTGCTGTTACATCCAATACTTCCTGCAACAGGCCATAAGAAAGAAAGAGAGCCTGAAACCAGAAAAACAATAATATTGGTTAACTGGCAGTTCCATAGCAGATGAAAAGAGGGGGCCAGCCCCATCAAGCCCTTCTTCTCCCCCAGTTGTTTCTACAAAGGATGGTTGTTGCATAAATTTTGTACCTTTAAGAAGTGGGATTTATTTTTTTCCTCTTCCCTCCCCCTTGCATTTTCCTTTTGTGCTGTTTCTAGTAGAGCACAAGCATCTGTGTAGGAGCTGTCCTATTAAGCATTTACTTCATGTAAGCTGTACTGCAATCCCTTCCAGCTGCCTAGCGGGGCTAAAGTTCTGCTAAATACATGAACCCAAAAACATCTGAGTCTGTTTCCAATGAATTGTGCTGTTCTGCATTAACTAAGCAAGGGCCAGTGTTTTGTGGAGCGTGGTTTGGGTCTACCGACATGGAGCCTCAGGTCTCGGGGTGAAGCCTATGCTGGCTAACCAATATGTTACTGATTCATCCATTTTACTCCGCCATTCCTTCCCATGTAAAATGATCTAGGCGGCTTGGGGTGTATCTAAACAGAAAAGCTCCTGGCTTGTAGCTCTGGTCTCCTTGTACACAGGGAAGGGCAGTGCTCTTGAGAAAAAAGAAACAAGGAAGTAAGAGGTCCACAGCTCTGCAGCAGAGCCTACGGATTTGCACACCTTTTGGGCCAGGTTTGCATGCATAATAGCCAGCAATTCCAGCTACGGATCCTTAGAAGAAAAGGCTGGAAGTCCGGGAAAACAAGGAGTTGTCAATCAGAGCCATTCTCTCGCCACCCATTTTCATTTCCGTTGCCGGGAAATATCAGCTACTTGGAAGCAACGCCGGCAGGGAGTGAATGCCTTCATGTCTTGCACGTGCTGGATGAGTTGGACCAGTGTCCCATCCACCTGGGCCCTTCTTATTTATTTGGGATATTTCTAACCCGCCCAATCACTGTGTGTCTCTGGCGGCTCCGGACTTCTTATGGCCTCAAGCGTGCTCATTTGCTTCTGCACATCTCGCTTCCTGCCCAAGTGAGCGAAGGGCAGCTACAGACATCCAAGACCATCCTGTGTGTTTTTTGAGAAAGGTCCGCCTACAAAAGATGTCTGCAGAAAAGACCCCAGAAGCCACCCAGAAAGGAAAAGGAGGACAGCCTGCTAAAAATTAGCAACTGTGTGGAAAGAGGCTACCGTGATCTTTAGCACTTGTAAACTGATTTTATCAACCATAAGAACGAAGAAGCCTTACTCAGAGAGGACAGGATGCGAGAGATCTCCTCCGTTATTTCTCTGTGCAGAACTCTGTGCAGAACAGATCCAGGAGGGCCCATTCCTACTTTGTGAAGTAGACAGTCACCTCCTCGGGGGTTATCGGAAAGGAGAAACTTCCCTGTAAGCAGAAAACTGTAGCAATCAGAAACAAATCCACATAGTTTGTGGTCACTGTATTTTTAAAAACATTTATTCATTGTGCTTCCCAACAGCCCTGTAAAGGAAGTTCTTTGGGTACGTGTTAAAAACACTGCACGAAGACTGAAAGGAAACGAACAAACAAAAAACCCAGCACAGAATATAATCACAATGAAAACACTGAAACACAATGAAAAGAATGGAACCATGACAACTTGAGAAAACCAAATTTAGACCTGCAGCTGTTACCAGAGTGCTAAAAGCACCAGAATGGTTCTGAAACTGTCTGGGAGAACAGAAAGGTCTCCACCTGGTGCCAGACGGATCATAATGCAGGTAATGGGCACGCCATTCTACAAAGCGCATTCCACAAATGGGGACCCACCACTAAAAAGTCCCTCTCTCTTGTAGCTCCCACTTTGCCTAATTGGGTGGAAGCATCTGGAGAAGGGCCTTAGATAGCCACCTTTACCTATAGTTAGGTAAATCTAGCAAGGGTCATTCTATAAGGTAACAGGATCCCAAATGGTGAAGGCATGGGTCCTCAAACGACAGCCTGCGGGATGGATCCGGCCCGCCATGGCCATCCATCCGGCTCATGCCGCTGTGCAATGCCCGCGCATGTGCTTGCTGTGCGGGCAGGGAGGTGGTGGCTTGCTCGCTCGGAGATGGTTTTGGACTCACTGGGAGATCTCTGAGCCGGCGCCCGATGCTGCCTCGCATGCACCCGACGGCACCTCACCGGCCCGCGCCCCCAGGCACCCCCACCTCACCGGCCCACGAAGGTCTCCGGGCCTTTCAACTGGCCCCCTATTCCAAAATGTTGAGGAACCCTGGTTTAGGGCTTTAGAAGTTAAAAAGAAGAAATCTGAATTGATCTCAGGTATAGAGCAATCACCCGTGCAAACGGAGAAGAACTGAAATTATATGATCGTATGGACTGTACAGGATTTAATCTTTTTATGAGGCATTTCAGCATACGAAAAAGCAGAGACATCACCCTGCCGACAAAAGTGCGTGTAGTCAAGGCTATGGTTTTCCCAGTTGCAATGGGACCTGGTTATCTAAAGGAACACTTGCGTCCATATATGCCCTCCCACTCCCTGAGATCGGCAACAGATGCCCTTCTCCGGGAACCCTCTGAGAATGATATAAGGAGGGTGAGTACCCGGAGGAGGGCCTTCTCTGTGGTGGCGCCCCACTTGTGGAATGTGCTCCCCAGAGAGGTCCGCCTGGCACCGTCGTTATTTGTTTTTCGGTGCCAGGCCAAGACCTTTTTATTTAAATCTTATTTTAATTGTTAATTTATTATATTTTATTTATTTATTTATTTATTTATTATTTATTAAAACATTTATATGCCGCCCCATCACAACAAAGCCTCGGGGTGGCTTACAACAATATAAAAACAGTTATAACATTTAAAATCCTAACTATTTAACCTCCCCACTCCCGGTGCATCTCAGCCAACCTAAAATACAATCATAAACAATAAACCCAAACAACAAAATTAATAAACCTAAATTAACTTTAAATAAACAAACCATCAACTAAACCCAAACAACAAAATTAATAAACCTAAATTAACTTTAAATAAACAAACCATTAACTAACAAGACATAAACACATAAATACAGAATAGAACCATAAGCCAAATAAACAACTAACAATTAAAATACGACTTAAATAAAAAGGTCTTCGCCTGGCGCCGGAAAACAGATAAGGACGGCGAACCTCTCCAGGGAGCGCATTCCATAATTGGGGCGCCACCGCCGAAAAAGCCCTCCTCCGAGTGCTCACCCACTTGATCTCCCTCACCGAGGGTTCCCGGAGGAGGGCCGCTGTTGCAGATCTTAGAGGGTGGGAGGGCATGTAAGGGCGTAAGCGGTCTGTTAGGTATCCGGGTCCCAAGCCGTTTAGGGCTTTATAGGTCAATACCAGTACCTTGAACTGGGCCCGGACTTCAATTGGTAGCCAGTGGAGCTGACGGAGGACTGGGGTTATGTGAGAATAACGCCCAGTCCCTGTCAGCAACCTGGCAGCTCTATTTTGCACCAACTGAAGTATCCGGACCGTCTTCAAGGGCAGCCCCACGTAGAGGGCATTGCAGAAATCTAGTCAAGAAGTCACCATCGCATGTGTCACTGTCGCCAGGCAGTTATATATTTATAGGATTTAAAATTCTTAGCCGAGATGTTACTGGGCTTTTTAATCTTTATTGTATTTAGTATTATTTATATGTTTTTTATTATGTTGTGAGCCGCCCCGAGGCTTTGTTGCGATGGGGGCAGCATAGAAATGTTATAAATACATACATACATACATACATACATAAATGTATGGCTGTGAAAGTTGGACCATAAAGAAGGCTGAGCGCCAAAGAACTGAGCCCTTTGAATTGTGGTGCTGGAGGAGACTCCTGCGAGTCCCTTGGACCGCAAGGCGATCAAACCGGTCAGTACTAGAGATCAACCCTGAATGCTCTTTAGAAGGCCAGATCCTGAAGATGAAACTCAAATACTTTGGTCACCTAATGAGAAGGAAGGACTCCCTGGAGAAGAGCCTGATGCTGGGAATAATTGACAGCAAAAGAAGGGATGGCAGAGGATGAGGTGGCTGGATGGAGTCAATAGGGCAGTGGGTGTGAGCTTAGGTGGACTCTGGGGGATGGTGGAGGACAGGAAGGCCTGGAGGAGTGTTGTCCATGGGGTCGTGATGGGTCGGACACGACTTCGCGACTAACGACAACAGCAATGAGGCGTTTATGGCCTTCTTAGTGGGAAGCAGTGACAGAGGCAAAGATGATGGGAGTTATTCTTTCAGGTTTGGTAAGGTACCCAGGCCGCCCCCTGCTTGGTGAGACGAAAAGTAGACACGCCACGGGTCGCTCGCCCTACCTGATCCTGTCTCCCAGAAGCCGTGCTGTGCGCATCACAGTGGAGAGATGAGCTGGAGCTTATTTCCGGCATCCTCAGTCCATCTGAGAGGCAGAAGGAAGGTGAGAGGTGAAGGAAGGTGAAGGTTTGGGTAACATTCCCTGTATTTCTGGTTCAAGTCAGAATTTTTGCAAAAAGGAAGCAAAAACCATATCACTTCTGCATATTGGGGAGGTATCAGTGGACCTGATAAAACTCAAAAGCTGACAGAGGCACAGAAAAACTTAAGAAAAATGCAAATAAATAAATAAATAAAACCTCTTTCCAAGCCCAGAGAGAAGAAAATTGAAATCTGGGAATTTCTGGGACGTTTGATTTTTCCCTCTATGTGAATTTCTCATAAGTTGGCATGGCTGGCTGAGGAACAGTAGGAATTGTAAAACCTTTTTTCTGTCTAAAGATGCAAATGACAAAGTCCATTTAAAAAGCAAAATCATAGACAGGGTGTGAAAGAGAAAAGGAGAAAAGCTAATGAAAGGTCAAAATTTGTGCTAGGTTATAATAAAAATATTTCTCATTTCTTTTTTTCTCAATTTCTTTCTTACTTGGTGTTTCAAATGCTGCTGACCTATTATTTTAATCATAATTTTTATATACTGCCCCATTTCCATAGACTCTGGACAGTTTAGAAGAGATTGTATAAATGACTGCATCTTTCTTTTTTAATACCAGTGTGTCAGTCTGGGCCTCTCTCACTTCCTAGGCTGTCTTTGAAACACCCAGCAAAGAGCATAGAGAGACTTTCCACTCGCAGGAGATGGTGGCAGCTGGTGTTTGGGGCAATATCAGGAAAACTCTCAATGGGATAACCTTTCCCAGTCAGGGCCCTGTGAATGGATCCCTAGGTACATTACAATAACCTTGGCACAGACATCGCTTCCCCTGCTCTACTTCACAGGGTTGTTGTAAGCCGCCCCGAGGCTATTGCAAGGGGCGGCATATAAATTTTTAAATAAATAAAATAAATAAATAGGCTAAGGGAGGGGCGGGCAAGACTCGGCCACGCTGTAGCTCAGCCTATAACTAAGGGATCATAAATAAGGGCAGGGGACATTTCCACGTGGAACAAAGGCGAGGATTTAAGCCCCTGGAAGTCCTCCTTGCACCTCCTAAGGCTTCCTTGGCGTCCCTCCCCAAGGTGCCTTCGTAGCTTTCCACCCGCAGGTGCGCCCACGGGGATGATGGGAATTGTAATCCGGCGCGTCGTGGCCGCGGGGCGGGGGGGCGCCAGGCTGGAAAGGCCTGGTTTGCAGCTTGGCCTCTTGCCCTGTCCGGGGACCTCCCACCCACTTTTCGCTTCTCGGTTTGCAGGTCTTGCTCAGTTCCCCCGACCCCGCAAGCTCTCCCACGTAATCCCGGGGGCGGGGGGCTCACCTGTACGGGGTACGGCGCAGGCCAGCGGGGTCCCCGCGGAAGGGGGCGCCGATCTGAGCCGCGCGGGCTCGGGGCTGCCCCACCGGCTGCCCGGCCTCCTCCCGCGGCCGCGCTGCGCTGCCCCCGGCAGGATGGGGCGGCGCGGCGGCTGCGAGGCGCCCCCCCCGCCCCCCGATTCCCTCCCCCCCCAGGAAGCGGGCGCCGCTCCCTTAACCCTTTCCAGGCCCAGCGGCGAGGGCGAGCCGCGCACCTGTCCGCGCAAGGGGAGCCTCCCGGGGCGCGGAATCCGGGAGCCTTGCCGTGCCCCCCCCGCGCGCAGGCACCCCCAAGCAGCGCTCCCCCTGGGCTCCGGGGCGCTCCCCCTGCACCCAACACCAGCCGAGAAACCAGGACGCTTCGCCAGCAAGGAGAGTAAAACGCTGCTAGGCTTGGCCCGCTTTCCCCAAGCGGCCCTTGCAGATCTTCTGGACTACAGTTCCCGGGATCCCCGAGCCCTGATCGCTGGGGCTGCTGGTAGCTGAAGTCTTAAAAGTATCCGGCGCGCACCAGCTTGCCGCCTCCACCACCCTCTGGCGCTCATGGAAGCCTTGGAAGGAAATTCCTGCAAAACTGCTCTGCCTGGGAACAGACTTCCACAGGTTTAAGGCCCGTTCCCCTGTTGAGCCCAAGGGGACCTAGTTCTAAATTAGCAGGCAGGATCCCATGAAAGCTGCCAAACCAAAAACAAGAAGAAAGGAGACTTCTGCTAATATGGTACACTATCCAGATGGTGTTGCCCCTCTTAAGACTCTTCCTTGTTACAGGTTTGCAAGCAAAAACTGGACTGATCCGTCAAGGATGCCCTAATAGGGCCAAATACAAAAGCCAGGTTGAACACAAAGGGCCGTCATCCCACCCCTTACATACAAACTCACAAAAGTGTTAAGTTTTAATCCAATTAGTTTTAATTGTGTCCTGCAATTCTGCCAATCTGGGGCTTTCTTACTGCACCTTCAAGCACATACCTTTTGAAAAAGCAGTTTTATTCACCAGTAGCGTAGTGCTACCAGGGCTTGTAAGGAAGTATCACCAGGACCTATTTATTCTTGGCTGTAAACTTTGCAGGAGCTGAAGGAAAATGGGTATTTCCTGCAACAATAAATCACACTCTGCCCTACAGCAAACTTTTTGGGGGCAACTCGGTCTTCAATGAGAAATTCAGACCTCTTAGCTTGACTGAAAACTTCCTCCAAGTGGAAATAAAACTAGAACTGGTTTGATGATACAGATCGACAGCACAACTCGCATTTTCAGGACTCTCCTTGGGAGTACAGCACTACACTAGCGTATTTAATGTATTATCCAGTCCAAACAATACTCATACTAAGCTTGATGGAAGTTGTAGCTGGTCCTACGAAATATATCGCCCTCTCAATGTTTTGATTTTTCTTTATTCTAAAGGGCCATCACAGTTGGAAACATTTTATACATAGTTGGGTTCACTTTAAAGCTGTATTTTTGCTTCCTGAAGCAATCTCTCTTCTTAGAATCTGTTTTCCTACGCGAGGTCTAGTTCTCTAAGCAATTCACATTCAATGTTGATGTACACGTGTTTGAATGAGACACTTCCAAGTCCAAGTTACATAAGCACAGACTCTGTGCTCCAAGGAGACCCAGAGACCGGCTAATTCTCTCTTCACGACATTCATGGCTTGTCCTCTAACACGGCTTGTGTGATCAGCTCTGGAAAATTACACAAGATCCAACTACGACAAAACAAATTTCTAGATCCTCAAATACAACATAGGGAAATGGTGCAGAACCTCTTTCAGCCCAAGGGCCAAATTCCATTTCACTCGGGGGCCACAATGGGGGGACATGCCGAAAGGCAAACAGGACAGCATGTTCCTACAGGTGACAGACTCAAGAGAGACAATTCAACCTATTGACCAGTGAGGAAAGCTTAAAAAAAAACCCTTGAAAACCATCAAACTGCTGGCAGTAGCAGGAAAGGGAATGGAAGGGAACAAGTCCATTGGGGAACCCAAATAAGGTGGGCTTGGCCTGCAGATCTGAGCTGTGGCACCCCAACCTTTGGTTTGGGGTTCACTCCTTGCATGATTAGAGAGGAAAAGGTCCCATCACTCGCAGCGTTCCCCAGCCAGCAGGCCCATCTGGGGAACCCAAGAAGCTGCGTTCGGACAACAGATCAAGAGTGTTGGCTGGGAACAATGGGATATGAAGGACTCTTTTCTGTCTGAAGATGCATGGCTCCATCAGCTCCCATTTTCCTCCTGTGCTTGCAGCCTGGGCTGCCCTCCCACTGGCCTTCCTGCCCAGCTGATGCCCCCAAAAGGGCAGGAAGGGGTCACACAGACTGGGGAATACATAGACTCCATTCACTGATCTTTAAGGGGCCGCTGTGGACCGCCAAATTACCCCTTGCAACCAGGTTCACTTTTACCTCTCAAGGCACGAAATGACTCATCTCATGCTGGTGTGCTTAAGTCACCAGCTGCAACCGCTTTGTGAATGGCTACAATAACAGGATCGTCACTGTCAGTGCTTCCTGTATTTCATTCTTCTAACCCTGCTGTTTACAAAGCTTTCCTTGTCCCGCACATCCCCAGCCACATGTCTGACAAAGAAACCAGAGAATCCCCAGAATACACCATGCATCTGAAGAAGTGGGCAATAGTCCAGAAAACCTCTGCCAGAATAAATGTGATCGTCTTTAAGGTGTACAAGATTTGTCATAGTTGCTTTCTCAGATTTCATAGCTGTTACTATCCTGAGACGCAGAGGTGTATCTTCTGAGGAAACCTTTTCCCGCACTCCAGGCATTTATATGGTTTCTCTCCTTTATATGGTTTTCTCTCTTTGTGACTTCGTTGATGTCTAGTCAGGTATGACTTTCGGCTGTAGGTTTTTCCACACTCCAAGCAGTTAAATGGCTTCTCTCCTGTGTGAGACCCTTGGTGAAAAGTAAGAGTTATCTTCTGCCTGAAGCTCTTTCCACACTCCAGGCATTTATACGGTCTCTCCCCTGTGTGGATTCTTTGGTGTAATGTAAGGTGTGCACTCTGACCAAAGCTTTTTCCACACTCTAAGCACTTATACGGTTTCTCCCCTGTGTGAGTTCTCTTATGAAGGTTAAGGCCTGACTTGCTACTGAAGCTTTTCCCACAGACAAGGCATTGACTCCCTTCCTTTCCATTCTCTGGTTTTTGGACTACAGGCTCAGAGACATCAGAAGCAGGGATTTCATTCCTCCTTTTCCTGTTTGCTTCCGTTTTGGTACTCTGGTCTTCCTCCTGTTTGCATGAGACCCCTTCCAAAAGTGTCCTGCAAGGTTGTCCTTCTGCTCCATTCTCTTGCATGTCGCATCCTGGAGAGAAGAGAGACAAGTGCTAAGAGATAAGAAGAGGAACAAAACTTGGCTCTGGATTAACAACACAAGGACTCGCTATGGAAAAGGGAAGGAATGGAGAGGAATATGAGGATATTTAAAGGTAAGGGACAGAAAGGGAGAAGAGAACTGGGATATGTGATGAATGAGCAAGGGAAAATCTTTGGCTGGATAAGCTGCAACACTTCCCAGTTCCCCATTCAATCTTTCTTCCGCAGTTAAATCTGGGAAAAAGGGGAATTATCTTTTAAGGATCCAAAGATTCCCAGGTGAAAAATTCCCAGTTTTAAAGAGTACAGACATGGATTTATATAAAATGAACATTGTGTATAGGCTTCAGCAAAGATGGACCAAATATCAATATTTTTGGATATATGGATATCCAGTGTGGGATGGTGGTTTGAGGGCTGGATGGGGAACCTAGGGAACCGGGTTCTAGTCCCCACTTGGCAGCAAGTTAATGGGCTGACTTTGGGCGAGTCACAGATTCTCAGCCTAGCCTACCTCACAGGGTTGTCATGACAGCAAAAAAGGACGAAGGCCATGTAAGCTGCCTGGATTCTGAGCAAGAGGCGGAAAGGAAGCCTCTGAGAAATACACAAATGCCAGGACTTGAAGGTGGAAGCAATTCGAAAGAGGAGGACAAGAGGAAGGGCAGAGAGGAATGGTAGCTGCAGCTTCTCACTGTCCCTCCAAAAGGGGCCCTAAGATGATGGGGGCCAGGGGATGACGTTTCTCAAGGCACCGCTGTCCCCAAAGGGGAGCCACCCTGCAGAGAACAGGTCTTGGGGTGGAAATGCCAGAGGAGTGCAAGGAGGGTCCACAGGTATTCTGACGGCCACCTGCACACAGGTATCATCATTAAGGGGGGGAAGGGAGACTTACCCAGAGGGGTTACGGATTCCCAACCATCTCCTGCGATTTCCCTGCTCAAGAAGCGTGGGTGCAAATCCAGCAGCACCATCTTTTCTGCGGGAAAATCCTCCGACTCTTCCTTGATGGGCCGCAGATCCTGGGGGGAAGGAGAACAGTTCCTGCTCAGCACTCCTGGAAGGTCTCCTCCCACTTTTGGGCACAGTCCACAGGAACAGTTCAAAGGGGCAGCCGGGGATTGCCTACCTCCCCCAAAACATCCGGAGGGGCACTCAAAGGAGTGCTGGCTGCAGGTTCATGGGGTTCCCTGGGCCAGGGTCGGGGCCCCCGAAGCGGGGGATCCTCGGCAGCTACCTGAATGCACCACCCTTGACCAGGTCCTGGGCACGGCCTCCACATCGGGCAACCTCGAAGATGGCATGGAGGCCCTCCCCTGCTCAGGGACGGAGACACCAGGCCGTCCCCTGCTCAGCCCCCCGGACGCCATTCCCTCACCTGATCCCGGCACGCAGAAGCTGCTGCTCCTCCCTCAGTATTGGGGGAAGATCGGGACGGCATCCACGGATCTTTCTCCACCTCAGGGAGCCCAACAGCCATTTCCAAAGACATTTCTGGTTCCTGAAACAGCAGTGAGGACCACCAGGGGGCAGAGATGGAGGGGGAGGGGGTCCGAAAGCAGTGGAGAAGGTTTCAGAAGAAGGAAGGGTGACACTGCAGGGGCCGAACCATTCCCTCTCAGAAGATTTCCAGAAAATCCGGCCAACTGAGGGAGACGGTTAGGACCCCCCTGCAAGAGGTCAAAGCTCTCCGTTGGGGCTTAGGGATCTGTACCTCCCTGACAACAAATCCCTCAGCAAAAGCCACATTTGGGGTCACCGCTGCTGGATTTTGAAATTAAGGAAAGCATGATGGAGATGTGGGACTGCCAAACTTCAGTCCTCCCAACACTTCTGAACGGTGACAAAGCTTGTGCAAACACACCGGCCGTGCAGAGGTGAGCTGAGGCAGTCCCGGAGCAAGGGCCCCCCGAATCCCGTGCTGCGGCTGCCCCAGCCCCGGAATTCACCCAGCCAGAAGCCCCGGGGGGCTCTCCAGTGAGCAGCTCTCACCTGCTTCACCAGCACGGCAGCCTCCCCTGGCGGAGAGCTGGTCCTTCCGCCCGCCTCCTGCATGATCCAGCGGGATCGCGCTCCCTGTCCTGTGTCCAATGGGGCCTGCTCTGCCACAGGGAAATCCACGGCCACCCGGCCAAGCAGCTCCTGCAGCCAGAGCAGCAAAGAGAAAGCAGGATAAAGGAGGGCAGGGGCACAGGCAGGGGAGGCAGCCCTCCCGGGAGAGATGCTTGACCCGCTGGAAGGTCCGGATGAAACGCTCTCACCTGCTTCACCCGCTGCTTCTGGTCCTCGGCCTGGCTCAGCAGGAAGCTCTCCGCCAGGGCCACGGCCTGGGAGCTGGTCTCCGCGCCGCAGCCCCTCACCCAGCTCTGCATCTCTGTGGGCAGGACGGCCAGGAACTGCTCCAGGACCACCAGGTCCAGCATCTGCGCCTTGCTGCGTCGCTCCGGCTGCAGCCACTGCCGGCAGAGTTCGTGGAGCCGGCTGCAGACCCCCCGGGGCCCCTCGGCCTCCTGGTAGCGCAGCTGCCGGAAAGGCAGGCACCACCCTCCCGTGCCCAGGGCGCCCTCCGCTAGGTCCTCCTTCCCTGAGGACCCCCAGGATTCTCTTGCGCCCCTGGCCTGCATGCCGAGTGGGCCCACGCCGCTTTCCGGACCGGCCACGTCAAGCTCCTCCATCTTCACTCTGCTGTCCGTCGTTGCCTCCAACATGGCCGAAGGATCACCTCCCTCTTTGGTCAGACTCTAGCATGGGGCAGAACTGCCCGGGAGAGCAAGGACGCCGAGGCCTGAAAGCCAAAAAGATGCTGTGTGAATGGGCTCAGCAAGATTCTTGAACAAAGCAGGCCTACAACTCCCATCCTCTGTAAGCTGGATGGGGATGATGGGAGTTGTAATCAAAAACTTTGGAGACCTTCTATCTTCCACCCTGTTGTTAGGTAGGATGAGAGTTAACACTCAAATGGAGCAAGGTAATGAGCATCTTTCTCTATTGCAATGGTAATAACTACACTGGATTTACTCCGCGTGTCTTCCACTTACAGGGAACCCAAGATGGTTTACTTAGTTCTCTTCCTCTCCATTTTAGCCACACAACAACCCTGTGTGGTAGGTCAGGCTGAGGATCTGTGACTGCTGCAGTCACCCAGTGAGCTCCATGTCCGGATGGGAACGAGTAACCGGCTCTCCCACGTCCCAGTCTAACTCTCTAACCAGCGCATCACACTGGCAAATCCTGCGATTCAAAGCTGAAGCCAAAGGATACAGGAGTGGAGAGCTTTAGGCTCCCCTTTCCACTGTGATTCCCCGGACAGGGACGGGCTTGCTTTTTAGTCTTCCACGCGCGCGATGCTGGGCTTTTTCCTGCAGAAAAGCGCCCTACAAATTGCAAACCTCCTGCTTTCGCGCAGCCTCGCACCGCCAGCGAGGTGACCGCGCCGATCTGCGGAGCGAAACCCCTGGCAAGTCCCGCCTGGCGTTACGACTCGACGCGGGGCGCCCCGGGCCGCTGCATCCGCCGCGACCAAACTTTCAGGCTGTTTGCAACAAGCCGCCTGCACGCACAAAAGCACCACGGGGAATCGGGGGCTGCGGGACTCACCACAAGCGCCGGGGTCGAGAGACAAAGGCCGGAGGCGCCCCCCTGGTGCGGGCCGGCTCTGCAGCCACGCAAAACCCGGCGCCCGGCAACCCTCCTGGGGTCCCTCCGCGCTCCGACCCGCAGCAGGACGCGCCCGGGGAGGCGGGAGCTCGTTTGCCCTGGAGGACCAGCCGCCTCCTCTTCCTCCCCAACTGCCCTTCCTCTCTAGGAAGGCCGCCTCCTCTCTACTTAACCCCTGCAAGACCAAGAGGCTCCCGATCTCTCCCTCGCAAGCCGGTTCCCCTTGCAAACGCTGCGCTTCACACGACCTACTTCTGAGTAAACCGCACTCTCCGATCCGGCGGGTAAAAGGAGGGCGCAGCGCGCATTTTCCAGGGGGGCAGCGCTGTTAGATTGATTGATTGATTGATTGATTATTTATTTATTTATTTAAAACATTTATATGCGCTGTTAGATTGAGTGATTATTTATTTATTTATTTATTTATTTAAAACATTTATATGCCGCCCCATCGCAACAAAGCCTCGGGGCGGCTTACAGCAATATAAAATACAATAATACAATTAAAATCCTGTCTATTTAACTCCCCCCCCCCCCGGCGCATCTCGGCCAACCTAAAATACAATCATAAACAATTACCCAATCAACAAAATTAATAAACCTAATTAAACTTTAAGTAAACAATAACCATTAACTAACAAGACATAAATGCATAAATACATAACAGAACCATAAACCAAATAAACAAACTAACAATTAAAATACGACTTAAATAAAAAGGTCTTCGCCTGGCGCCGAAAAACAGATAACGACGGCGAACCTCTCCAGGGATCGCATTCCATAATTGGGGCGCCACCGCCGAAAAAGCCCTCCTCCGGGTACTCGCCCACTTAATCTCCCTACCCACTTAATCTCCCTCACCGAGGGTTCCCGGAGGAGGACCGCTGTTGCAGATTAGTCTATTTGGGGCACAATGGCTCTCAAGAAGAAACTGGGCAGCCTTCGGATCGGGATGGTGTAAACTGGTGTCCTGCAACAGCAGGGAGTTGAACCCGATGTCCTCTTGGCTTCATCCAACTTTACTAACCTATGATTCTATGCATGTTGGGACGGAAAAAGCCCTACAATGTCCCGTGTGTCCCAGGCAGTAGCAAAAAGCCCAACTAAACTCTTATTTTGCAGCAGTCCATTCATTCAGGGTACAATTTTAGGCAACTTTAGACAGGGGGAAAAGCATTTTTCCTCTTATCCAATATTCACGATATTCCGTTCTGGATGTATTTTTTGGAGGAAAAGAACAACGAGTTTTGGAGCACCTTAAAGATCCAACCTATTTATTTATTTAACACTTTTATATACCATCTGACTGCTACAGTCTCGGCCCAGTCTACAATGACAACAGAATAAAACGAAGCACAGCATCCAATAAGTCTAATAAAGTATTTATTTATTGCACTGGCATGAGCTTTCTTGAACTGTGTAGCTGACTCGAGATGAAAGTGAAAGGAGAAGAGGAAAAAGCAGAATCACAGCGGTAAGAAAACGAAACTCATGTGACCACAGAAAAATTGCATAACTTTGAGGTCAGCAAGGAAGGAGCAGAAAAAGCTGTGAAAAGCTTTGCCAAACTTGGCTCAAGCATCAGTTCAAAGAGAGACAGTAGCGAAGGTGGAGAGCCACCTAAGAGGGAAGGTTTAACTGGGAATGCAGAAGGTTGAACCAGATGACCCTTTTCGCCCCTTCCAGCTCCTCTATTCTATGAAGTTAGAGACTGAGACTGCAAAGGGTAGCCATGAAGAATTAGGAAAGATCAAGTGTGAGTACAGGTGACTGGAGACCAAGGTCAAGATCATCCACACTCTTGTAAGATCTGCAGCAGAGGCCCTCCGGGAGCCCTCCTTGAAGGAGGTTAGGAGGGTGAACACCTGGAGGACGGCCTTCTCTGTGGTGGCGCCCCAGCTGTGGAATGCGCTCCCCAGAGAGGTTCACTTGGTGCTGACTTTATATGCTTTTCAGCACCAGGTAAAAACCTTTTTTATTTACCCTGCATTTTAAAGCTTACATAATATTAATCTGGTTTTAGTAATAGTAATACCCTCAGTTGCATTTTATCTTGTTGTTATAGTTGTAAATTGTCTACATTTATTGTTTATTTATATTATATTGTAAGCCATCCAGAGACAATTGCTTTGTATAGGACGGGATAAAAATGTTCTAAATAAATAAATATTGCTTATCACGATGACTGGGTGTGAAAGCTGGACAGTGAAGAAAGTGGACAAGAAGAAAATGGATGTGTTCAAAACATGGTGTTGGAAGAGAGCTTCATGAATTGTCGTTCAGTGGCAAAGTTGTGTCTGACTCTTCATGACCCCATAGACAACATTCCTCCAGGATCTCCTGTCCTCCACCATCTCCTAGAGTCCACCCAACCCCACTCCCACTGAGCCAGTGACCCCATCCAGCCATCTCATCCTCTGCCGTCCCCTTCTCCTTTTGCCACCTATTGTTCCCAGCATCCGGCTCTTCTCCAGGGAGTCCTTCCTTCTCATTAGGTGGCCAAAATATTTGAGGTACAGCTTTAGTACCTGTCCTTCTAGAGAGCAGTAAGGGTTGATTTCCTTAGCTTCATGAATGTTGTTAGTTGCAAAGTTGCATCCAACCCATTGCAACCCCATGGACAACATTCATCCAGGCCTTCCTGTCCTGTACCATCCCCCAGAGTCCACAAGCTCACACCAACTGCTTCAGTGACTCCATCCAGCCACCTTAATCTCCGCCATCCCCTTCTCCTTTTGCAGTCCATTCTTCCCACCATCAGGGTCTTCTCACCATCAGGGTCTTCCTTCTCATTAGGCGGCCAAAATATTTGAGTTTCAGCTTTAGTACCTGTCCTTCTAGAGAGCAGTCAGGGTTGATTTCCTTAGCTTCATGAATGTTGTTAGTTGCGAAATCACATTCGACCCATCACGACCCCATGGACAACATTCCTCCAGGCCTTCCTGTCCTGCACCATCCCCCAGAGTCTACCCAAGCTCACACCAACCGCCCCAGTGACTCCATCCAGCCACCTCATCCTCTGCCATCCCCTTCTCCTTTTGCCATCTATTGTTCCCAGCATCAGGCTCTTCTTCAGGGAGTCCTTCCTTCTCATTAGGTGGCCAAAGTACTTGAGTTTCAGCTTTTGTACCTGTCCTTCTAAAGAGCAGTCGGGGTTGGTTTCCTTAGCTTCATGAATACACAGGACCAATTAAACGATGAACATGTGGGTGGTAGATCAAATCAAGTCAGAGCTTTCCCTGGAAGCAAAAATGAAAAAATGAGGCTGCCAAACTTTGGGCACATTCTGAGAAGGCAAGACTCCCTGGAGAAGACTTTCATGCTGGGGAAAGTGGAAGGTGGAAGAAGAAGAGGAAGACCAAATAGGAGATGGATGGAATCCATAAAAGAATCCACAGTCTTAAGAGCTGAGCAGGGATGTCAAGGGGAGGACTTTGGGAGGGCTTTTGTTCATAGGGTTGCCATATGTCAGAGACGTCTTGATGCCTTGTAACAGCAACAACAAGCCAGCTGTGTGTGAACTGCTGTGAACATAAACCTGGAACTTTCCATAATGCTCCATGTCTGTAGGCCACACTGCATAAATGACAAAGAGTCCTGTCCCATCTGGAAGACTACTAAATATATTCTCTGGCATAGACTTCTGTGGATGCATGGATTCTTACGTAGGAGTTTCAGGTTTATATACAAAGCAGTTGGTTTATGCTTGGCTACAAACCAAGGAAATTTATGCCAGAATGAATGTGTTTGTTTAAGGCGTTAGAAGACTAGTTTTGCTGCAATAGAGTTATCAAGGGTGCAGTTGTAGGACTTTTCTTCTGTCTAAATATGCATACAACTGCCAGGATGCCCCATCCCAACATGCCCCCAGGATGTTGGGAATGCCGGGAAATGTAGGCTCCCCCTCCCACCCCTTCAGAAAATGCGTAGAATTGCAGCCAAAATAGGTTCAACATGGCCAGCTCCTATTTCATGTGATTCCCTACAGTTCTACGCTGCCCAATAGCCAAAATTTCCTTGAAAGTTTACAAAGGTGAACATCCTTAAAATGCATTATAAAACCACTTACTTATATGCAGTTAACGTGCACACACAAAGGAATGGGCTTCCCCGGGAAGCCAGGGAGGGTGTTCAAAGATAGGCTGGACATGCACATGGTAGGCATGTCATGAGCGGAGCCAGCTGGAGCCAGGGGTCAGACTAGATGGCCCGGGAGACCCCTTCTAACTCGCTCTGTTTCTGTGTTTCTATGAATGCAAATCTAAAACAATGATAGTATGCAAGGTTAGAGAAACAAACGTCCTACAGTTCCCAGCATCCCCAGGCAGCAAGCTCAGGGCACACAATGTCAAACATTATTACATGGATGTTTAGGGCGAGAAAGCCCTACAGCTCCAGGCATGCCCCAGCCAGCAAGAAAAAGCCTTACAATTCCCAGCCGGCGGGCCAAGAAAAGTCCTACAACTCCCAGCCTGCCTCAGTCAGGGTGAGTTGTTGGGGGCATGCTGGGAGTTGTAGGATTTGCTAAATGAAGGACCGGTTTGGCCAGTCCAGACATGCATGCGATTGTGCTCCAAGCGGACTACATTAACAAGGCGGCGGGGGGGACGTGTGTTTCATCGGCTCTTCTTTTGCCTGCCGCTCGGCTACTGCCTCGTGCATCCCAGGGAAACGGCTGGGTTAAATCTAGAGAAGGCGGTGGCGCTCCTAGAGAGGAAGGACACTTGGGGGCGGGGGGAGGAGGAGGAGGAGGAGGAGGAGGCTGGTCCTGCACAGCCAGTGCGCTCCGCAGCCCGGTGCCGCTGCGGGTTGCCGCGTGCAGGGACCCGCGAAGGGTTGCGAGCTTTCGCGCGCGTGCGAAGCCAGCCTGCGTGGCGAGGTGGCCTGCGATGCGTGCGCCCTGCCGGCCTTCCTCTCTCCCTCCGCGGGCAGTTCTGGTGAGCCCCCGCCGCCGCTCTCGTGCACGTGGGTGAGGGAGACGCGGAGAGCTTGGCCAGCCCCGTCCCCTCCCGGTGGAGACCCCGGCCCGGGACTGGCGAGGGGAGGCATGAGGTGGATGGCCGGGGGCGCGGCCGGCGGTGGCCAGCCGAAGTACCCCGGGTCCCACGAGGAAGAGGGCTGCTCGCCCATCTGCGGGGCGAGGCGGGACGCTGCCCCACCGTGCCCCATGCAAAGAGGGCAGCCCATGCATTCGTCCCCGAACCGGCTCCAGCCCTGGCTTCCAGCTGCCAGGACTGCAAAGCTGCGCGCCTGGCTAGGGGACTGTGGCCCGCCTGGCT
Source organism: Varanus salvator macromaculatus (assembly GCA_023646645.1). Taxonomy (NCBI): domain Eukaryota; kingdom Metazoa; phylum Chordata; class Lepidosauria; order Squamata; family Varanidae; genus Varanus; species Varanus salvator. Next base: position 1,380,224 of record JAIXND010000685.1, read on the forward strand.
GAAAGCGCTCCTGCAGGCTCTCCGCGCGTGGACCCGTTTACAGAAATCGTAATTAATGCAGCTTAAAAGCAAAATGGGAAAGGGGTGTATATGCGTAGCATCTCCGGAGTCTGCCTGACCGGTTTTGGGAGTCCGAGTTTCACGGTATTGGCACGATGGCGTGGACACACTCGCGATCACGCGTTTGCTTGTAGGTTTATTGTCCTGCGGTCTTGCACGTACGGGTAAAAAGGGACTGGGGCAGAAGCGAACTGCCTAAAAGTTTTCCTGCATCTGATGGAGCGGGCTTTAATCGGGGGAAGTTTCTGCCACGGTGTCACTGCTGCCTCTGAAATGCCACAAAAGTTTTCTTGTTCATCTGTAGCAAATTAACCATTAGATCTCTTTATTGTCCAGTAGCTGCAGTTCTCTGGGTGGTTCAATACAGATGGGGATGGTTATAGCTTCGAGGGTACAGCCCTAAGAATAGTGGGATATAAATGCAATGTAGTAATGCTAATGCTAATAATAACAACAGTAACACCAATAATAATAATACCATTTACCTTTATGATGGCAAGATCACATCCTACCTCAAGAAGAGGGGTAGAAAATTGTAGCCCTCCAGAGGTTTTGCCTACAACTCCGCAGCCAGCATAATGGTGATGCAGGATGGAAGCTGTAGTCCAGTCCACCTGGGGTTTCCTGTAAGAGGAAGAAAGGTGTAAGATAAATGCAATGCAATATTAATAATCAGCACAGAGAAAGGTGCTCATTACCTTTCTCCATTCGAGTGTTAAATCTCATCCTACCCCAAGAACAGGGTGAGAGATCAAAGCCCTCCAGAGTGTTTGATGACAGCTCACATCATCCCCAGCCAGCTTATGGAAGATGGGAGTTCTAAGCCACCCCTGCTTAAGAGTTTTGCTGAGCCCATTTTGTTGGCTTTCAGGCCTCGGCGTCCTTGCTCTCCCGGGCAGTTCTGCCCCATGCTAGAGTCTGACCAAAGAGGGAGGTGATCCTTCGGCCATGTTGGAGGCAACGACGGACAGCAGAGTGAAGATGGAGGAGCTTGACGTGGCCGGTCCGGAAAGCGGCGTGGGCCCACTCGGCATGCAGGCCAGGGGCGCAAGAGAATCCTGGGGGTCCTCAGGGAAGGAGGACCTAGTGGAGGGCGCCCTGGGCACGGGCGGGTGGTGCCTGCCTTTCCGGCAGCTGCGCTACCAGGAGGCCGAGGGGCCCCGGGGGGTCTGCAGCCGGCTCCACGAACTCTGCCGGCAGTGGCTGCAGCCGGAGCGACGCAGCAAGGCGCAGATGCTGGACCTGGTGGTCCTGGAGCAGTTCCTGGCCGTCCTGCCCACAGAGATGCAGAGCTGGGTGAGGGGCTGCGGCGCGGAGACCAGCTCCCAGGCCGTGGCCCTGGCGGAGAGCTTCCTGCTGAGCCAGGCCGAGGACCAGAAGCAGCGGGTGAAGCAGGTGAGAGCGTTTCATCCGGACCTTCCAGCGGGTCAAGCATCTCTCCCGGGAGGGCTGCCTCCCCTGCCTGTGCCCCTGCCCTCCTTTATCCTGCTTTCTCTTTGCTGCTCTGGCTGCAGGAGCTGCTTGGCCGGGTGGCCGTGGATTTCCCTGCGGCGGAGCAGGCCCCATCGGACACAGGACAGGGAGCGCGATCCCGCTGGATCGTGCAGGAGGCGGGCGGAAGGACCAGCTCTCCGCCAGGGGAGGCTGCCGTGCTGGTGAAGCAGGTGAGAGCTGCTCACTGGAGAGCCCCCCGGGGCTTCTGGCTGGGTGAATTCCGGGGCTGGGGCAGCCGCAGCACGGGATTCGGGGGGCCCTTGCTCCGGGACTGCCTCAGCTCACCTCTGCACGGCCGGTGTGTTTCCACAAGCTTTGTCACAGTTCAGAAGTGTTGGGAGGACTGAAGCTTGGTGGTCCCTCATCTCCATCATGCTTTCCTTAATTTCAAAATCCAGCAGCAGTGACCCCAAACGTGGCTTTTGCTGAGGGATTTGTTGTCAGGGAGGTACAGATCCCTAAGCCCCAACGGAGAGCTTTGACCTCTTGCAGGGGGGTCCTAACCGTCTCCCTCAGTTGGCCGGATTTTCTGGAAATCTTCCGAGAGGGAACGGTTTGGCCCCTGCAGTGTCACCCCTCCTTCTTCTGAAACCTTCTCCACTGCTTTCGGACCCCCTCCCCCTCCATCTCTGCCCCCTGGTGGTCCTCACTGCTGTTTCAGGAACCAGAAATGTCTTTGGAAATGGCTGTTGGGCTCCCTGAGGTGGAGAAAGATCCGTGGATGCCATCCCGATCTTCCCCCAATACTGAGGGAGGAGGAGCAGCTTCTGCGTGCCGGGATCAGGTGAGGGAATGGCGTCCGGGGGGCTGAGCAGGGGACGGCCTGGTGTCTCCGTCCCTGAGCAGGGGAGGGCCTCCATGCCATCTTCGAGGTTGCCCGATATGGAGGCCGTGCCCAGGACCTGGTCAAGGGTGGTGCATTCAGGTAGCTGCCGAGGATCCCCCCCCCTCCGGGCCCCCGACCCTGGCCCAGGGAACCCCATGAACCTGCAGCCAGCACTCCTTTGAGTGCCCCTCCGGATGTTTTGGGGGAGGTAGGCAATCCCTGGCAGCCCCTTTGAACTGTTCCTGTGGACTGTGCCCAAAAGTGGGAGGAGACCTTCCAGGAGTGCTGAGCAGGAACTGTTCTCCTTCCCCCCAGGATCTGCGGCCCATCAAGGAAGAGGCGGAGGATTTTCCCGCAGAAAAGATGGTGCTGCTGGATTTGCACCCACGCTTCTTGAGCAGGGAAATCGCAGGAGATGGTTGGGAATCCGTAACCCCTCTGGGTAAGTCTCCCTTCCCCCCCAGAATGATGATTCCTGTGTGCAGGTGGCCTTCAGAATACCTGTGGACCCTCCTTGCACTCCTCTGGCATTTCCACCCCAAGACCTGTTCTCTGCAGGGTGGCTCCCCTTTGGGGGCAGCGGTGCCTTGGGAAACGTCATCCCCTGGCCCCCATCATCTTAGGGCCCCTTTTGGAGGGACAATGAGAAGCTGCAGCTACCATTCCTCTCTGCCCTTCCTCTTGTCCTCCTCTTTCGAATTGCTTCCACCTTCAAGTCCTGGCATTTGTGTATTTCTCAGAGGCTTCCTTTCCGCCTCTTGCTCAGAATCCAGGCAGCTTACATGGCCTTCGTCCTTTTTTGCTGTCATGACAACCCTGTGAGGTAGGCTAGGCTGAGAATCTGTGACTCGCCCAAAGTCCCCCAGTGAGGTTTCCTTTGGCCACTGGTCTCCTGAGCCCCCGTCCAATACTCTGTCACACTGAAAGATGAAATACGAAACATGCCCAGAAGGACAAAATGCATAGAATGGATTTAGCCTCATGAAGAGCCCTGCAGGTGTGAATCGGCCCCTTGGGCACATGCCCTGCACAGGTAGGTCTTGCCTTCCTGCTGGGGGCAACTACCTGGGCCCCAGTCTGGATGGCTAGTGCTAAGGGCCAGGAAACACTGCCCCACATGGCCCCCTGGCCTGGAAAAGCAGCAAAGCCCTTCACCTGCTCCGAAAAGGACAAACATCCGCAGCCCCTGAGCAAGTGCTGTTTTGCCCATCATTCTCTCTGAAGATGGCTAAAATGGGTTTTGTTTGTGCAGCTGCTACTCTCAGGATGTGCACCGGGGTCCCGGTGGGTTGTGGGACCCAGGACATTGTCCCCGAGGTCCCACGGTAACTGAAGCACTGTTGGGGGCAGGCCTCTGCCCAAGCCGCAGCAGATGCTTCCAGGTGCGGATGTCTGTGTACCCACCTGCTTTCACTCAACCGTGGCCCACTCTGCCAGCAGGGTTTTCAGAGCAGCAGGAAGCAGCTGTTCCCTGTAGCTGCACAACAGCCCTGTGAGGGAGGCTAAGGAAGTTAAGTGCCGCCGGCCCTAAGACTGCCTGGTGAACCTTGCAGCTGGAAACTGAGGCCTGCCCTTCAGCGCCACAGTTCAACACCAGCCTCACAGTGGCAGTTTTTAGTTCAGGTCAGTCAATTAAATAAGCTTGTTTAATACAGGGATGGGGAATGTTTTCAGTCCGAGGGCCGTATTGCAAAATGGGTAAGGTCTCTGGGGCCGCATTCCATGTGTGGACAGGACCAAACGTGAGAATTGTCTTTTTTAGGCGTTCTCAGAAGCAAAAGCCTGCTCTATGTCTACTCACAAGTAAGCAGAACTAAATCACTCCTCTGCTCTTTTAAATACATCCTGAATATTTGCCTGTCTGCTCACAGGTCGGCTAAGCACAATTGTGGGTCTGCACTGAAAAGCACTTGTGCTCTTAATCGAGTTTCAGCTTGATTTCTCTCCTGGGCTCTTGTCTCTCTTCTTCCCAGGAGGTGATGTGAAGGGGATGAGGCATGCTGGACAACCCTGCAGGGTGTTGTTGGAAGCCAAGTGCAAACAGGAGGAAGAGCAGAACACAAAGACAGAAGCAAACAGGGGACGGAGGAAAGAATCCTCAAAACCCACATTCCAAGAAAAAACAGAGAATGGAAAGGAAGGGAGTCAGTGCCTTGTTTGTGGGAAAAGCTTCAGTAGCAAATCAAGCCTTAACCTTCATAAGAGAACTCACACAGGGGAGAAACCATATAAATGCTTGGAATGTGGGAAAAGCTTTGGTCAAAGTGGACACCTTACATCACATCAAAGAATCCACACTGGGGAGAAACCATATACATGCCTGGAGTGTGGAAAGAGCTTCAGTCAGAAGATAACTCTTACCTTTCACCAAGGGTCTCACACAGGAGAGAAGCCATTTAAATGCTTGGAGTGTGGGAAAACCTACAGCAGAAAGTCATACTTGACTAGACATCAACGAAGTCACATGATGGGGAAACAATATAAATGTTTGAAATGTGGAAAGAGTTTTAGTCATAACCAAAACCTTCATGCACATCAAAAAATCCACAAAGGAGAGAAACCGTATGAATGCCTGGAGTGCGGGAAAAGGTTTCCTCAGAAGATACATCTCTGCATCTCAGGGTAGTGACATTTATGAAAGCTGAGAAAACAACAGTGAAAAATCTTAAAAGACGATCACATTTATTCTGGTAGAGGTTTTCTGGACTATTGCCCACTTCTTCAGATGCATGGTGTATTCTGGGGATTCTCTGGTTTCTTTGCCGAACATGTGGTTGGGGATGCACGAGGCAGGGGAAGCTTTGTAAACAGCAGAGTTGGAAGGAATGAAATCCAGGAAGCAATGACAGTGACGATCCTGTTATTATTTTTTTTAAATTTTAATTTAATTTAATAAAACATTTTTATTCCATCTTTCACTGAACGTCTCACGACGGCTTACAAAACAAAAAATCCACAACAATTATTAATTGTAGCCATCTACAAAGCGGTTGCAGCTGGTGACTTAAGCACACCAGCATGAGATGAGTCATTTCAGGCCTTGAGAGATAAAAGTGAACCGGGTTGCCAGGGGTAACTTGGCAGTCCACTTGAAGATCAGTGAATGGAGTCTATTTATTCTCAAATCTGTGTGACCCCTTCCTGCCCTATTTGGGGGCACCAGGCCCCATGCATCAGGTGGGCAGGAAAGGGCGCATCTTACCAGAGCCTGAGGGTCCCGGAGGGAGGCAGAAAAGAGTCCTTCATATCCCATTGTCCCCAGCCAACACTCTTGGTCTGGTGTCCAAATGCAGCTTCTTGGGTTCCCCAGATGGGCCCGCTGGCTGGGGATTGCCGTGAGCGATGGGACCTTTCCCTGTAGAACTGCAGCCCATCTCATATTTCAGTGTCCATTCTCCCAAACTGGAGAAATCCTGCAGTATCTTGACTTTTTGTTTTAACCATCCTAAAAAATTCCAGATCATTCATGAATAGGCTGAAAAGCTTCAGTCGCCATACAGATCCCTGTGGGACCCCTCTGGCTACCTCCCTCCATGGGAGAATGTATTATTTATTTCCACTCTCGGCTTTCTGTTCTTCAACCAATTACTGAGGCATAAGGGGACTCCTGGCCCTTCTGGACTGAGGTAGTTAGGATTCTATGCTAGTTGAAAATGTAGTAAGGTCAGAGTTGGTACCGTGAATTGACTGTCTGTCTGTCTGTCTGTCTGTAAGATATTTGTATGCTGTCCTTTGTGACAGCCTCAGGACGGCTTACACAAATAAAATTCCAACAGAAATAATGATATTACATTATAAATAACATAAAAACATTCACAGTACATCCTCTCTTAATAAACATAATAAGAATAAAGACTAAAACGTGACTGTATACAAATTAACAGTATTATTAAAATTGAATTAGTTGCTAAAATGAAGGTTACATAAAAAGGTCTTTACTTGGTGCTGAAAAGAATAGAGGGTTGGCACCAGGCAGACCTCTCTGGGGAGCATGTTCCATGGTCTGGGTGCCACCACAGAGAAGGCCCTCCTCTGCGTGGATACCCTCTGTACCTCCCTCAAAGAGGGTTCCCGGAGCAAGGCCTCCCCTGCCGATCTTAAGGGGCATGAAGGCATACAGGGGAAGAGATGTTCCTTTAGGTATCCAGGACCCAAGCCCTTTTGGGTTTTATAGGTAAGTACCAACACTTTACTGGCCCTTTCCTTCTGCACCCCGTGAGCTATTGATTTTGCTAAGTAACGGTATTTGTTTCATAGTAATAAAGAACTGAATACGTCTTTATTGGATTATTTTCAAATTTAATTTTTTCCTGTTACTGTCTTAGAACAAACCGTTCATCCCTTTAAATGCTCTTCTTATGCTAATGTCCTACATTGAGCAGGGGATTGGTCTTATTGACCATAATGGCCCCTTCCAACTCCATGTTGTGATGATTCGGTGTGTATGCAGTTTGTGGAAAGGTGTCCTGCAAATATGCCAACTCAGCGGTTTCCAAACTTTTCCGGTCATGGAACCTTTCTGAAGACGTGTATTTCCTGGGAAGCCCTAACTCTATCCCTGATTTTTACTAAGCCTTGTGAACCCACAATGTCCTTCCTTCTTTCATCTGCTCTGAAAGAATGCTTTGCATAATGGAGTAGGTTTGGAAATAAAGATAAAACATTTTAAATATATTAAATATGTTCAAGGATAGACTAGACATGCACATGGGAGGCATGTCATGAGCAGAGCCACCTGGAGCCCAGGGTCAGACTAGATGGCCTGGGAGACCCCTTCTGACTCACTCTGTTTCTATGTTTCTATAACAAATGAATAAAGCAATTATATTGTGAAATTCCAAATAAATTATTTTGATTATTTCCAGCACTATGCAACAGAATTCTAGGAACTAGATGGTGCGATGCTTTTCTTTCTTTGCTGCTTAGACACCAACTGACAATCGAATAGTTGGCCTCATGTGGTTTGTTTTTAAAATCCATTTTAAATTTGATTTTTGAGATTTTTGTGGAACTTCTACAAGGCTTTTGTGGAACTTTAGGGTTCCACAAAATATGGAAAATATGTCACTACCTTCATTTCTTCCCCATCTATTTGCCAGGAAGTGAGAGGACCGGATGCCATGATCTTAGTTTTCTTAATGTCAAGTTTCAAGCCAACTTTTGCACTCTCCTCCTCACCCGCATCAAGAGGCTCTTTAGTTCCTCTTCACTTTCTGCCATGAGAGTGCTATCATCTGCATATCTGAGGTTGTTGATATTTCTCCCAGCAATTTTAATTCCAACAGGTGATTCATCTAGCCCTGCCTTTCTCATGATGTGCTCTGCATATAAGTTAAATAGGCAGGGCGACAGTATACAGCCTTGCCGAACTCCTTTCTCAATTTTGAACCAATCAGTGGTTCCATGTCCAGTTTTCACTGTTGCTTCTTGACCTGCATATAGGTTTCTCAAGAGACAAATAAGATGGTCTGGTACTCCCATCTCTTTAAGAACTTGCCACAATTTGCTGTGATCCACACAATCAAAGGCTTTAGCGTAGTCAATGAAGCAGAAGTAGATCTTTTTCTGGAACTCCCTGGCTTTCTCCATGATTCAGCGTATGTTGGCAATTTGATCTCTAGTTCCTCTCCCTCTTCGAAATCCTGCCTGTACTTCTGGTAGTTCTCGGTCCACATACTGCTGGAGCCTAGCTTGTAGGATTTTGAGCATCACTTTGCTAGCGTGTGAAATGAGTGCAATGGTGCGGTAGCTTGAACATTCTTTGGCATTGCCCTTCTTGGGGATCGGGATGTAAACTGACCTTTTCCAATCCTGTGGCCACTGCTGAGTTATTCAAATTTGCTGGTGCGAGATTCAAAACTCTGTGAGACAAGATCTGGGCAGGCACAAGCAGCTTTATTGAAGCATTTGCAAAGGCTTGCTCGGAGTCTCAGTTGCCTGAGGAACAAAGAGCAATTTACACAAAGCATACATGAAATTATATACATTTCTTTCCCTGATGTTCAACACTACCCCCACTTCACCATTGGCTGGTTACTATCGGGTGTGCATTCTTCCCATCATGTCTCTTCCCAAACAAGGTCTCTACCGCATAATATAACAGCCAATTGTTCTACCCTTGCTACCTTATCTTATGTTTTCCAGTGTCTGTTTCTTTTTTCCGCAGGATATGTCCTGCATACTTGGTAACAACTGGCGTTTTACTAAGGAATGTCTCTGTTTCTACTGCTTATCTTCTCTTTAAAAAGATACTATTCCTACTCTATTTCTCACACTGGCATATTGAATGTAGCACTTTTACTGCATCATCTTTTAGGATTTCAAATAGCTCGGCTCCACTAGCTTGGTTGATGCTCAGACTTCCTGAGGCCCATTTGACTTCACATTCCAGGATGTCTGGCTCGAGGCCAGTGACCACCCCATCGTGGTTATCAGGGACTTTAAGCTCTTTCTTGTATAGTTCCTCTGTGTAATCTTGCCACCTCTTCTTAATCTCTTCCGCCTCTTTTAGGTCCCTGCCATTTTGGTGCTTTATCATGCCCATCTTTGCATGAAACATTCCCTTCATATCTCTAATTTTCTTGAAGAGATCTCTAGTCTTTCCTACTCTATTGTTTTCTTCTATTTCTTTGCACTGTTCGTTTAAGAAGGCCTTCTTATCTCTTCTAGAGAATCTTGCAGGTGCTGCTCGTTAAATCAGGAATGCTGAACAGCTTGGGGATAACTTCCATTTCTGAGAAGGTCTTGATGCCATTTTCCAACAGTGAGTAAGTAAAACCTTTAGATTTTATCTAAGCACCCCTTAGATTTTATCTAGCTGACATGACAGCCCTGACATCCTGCAGAACTTCATCCTGATGCGAACTCTTCCTCCTGAAATCCAAAAGCGCACATCAGAGCAATCACTGCGTTGCGTTAGTAGCTATATTGAAAGGCGGAATCCTTTTTAAAAAATACATTGTGCTACATGCTCCTTTTCTCATCATCAGCTGAGATGGAAGCTGACATCAACTCGCTCAAAGTACAACATACGGTTTGTGGTGGGAAGTATATCAAAGCATGGAGGCCGTCCCCTGGCAGAAAAAAATTGCCAAAGCACCAGCTTTCTTGGGCCTTAACAGAGGTTTTTGTTGCTTCTTTGCCCCTCATAGTAACTCTTCCTTCCTTCCTTCCGGTTTTAATGTCTGCCTGGCTGCCTTCCTTCCTTCTTTTCCTGTCCGCCCCCCCGTCTGTCCGTCTGTCCGCCCGCCCTCCCTTTTCTGCCTGCCTGCCTGCCTTCTTTCCTAATTGACCGTCCGGCTTTACGGGGGGAAGAGAGAATGTGCTGAAGAGTCATGCAATGTAGGCCAGTCTTTAAATACGGGGCAGAAGGGGAGCTTTTCGTTGCAGAGACAGAAGGGGGGTGGGGGTTGGTGGGGAGGAGGAAGGGTTTTGGGGGTCCTTGCGGGCTTTTCCGCGGGAATCGCGGGCCCCCGGGAAATGGTAGGGACGGCGATTGCAGCGGGGCAGCGTCCTGTAGGGGGCAGGCGCAGGATTTCTTTTGGCTCCGTGACGCCATTGACCGGGAGGAGGAGGAGGAGGAGGAGGAGGAGGAGAGAGGAAAGAAAGTATGACTGGACGCAGAGGTGAGCGGGGCTAAAGGCCTCAGGGCAAGTGGGGCTTATGGCGCAGTTTTCGGAGCCCCCTGCCTTGCACACAAGGATCCGGGCTCAATGCCTGACCTCTCCAATTAAAAGATGCATCTCACGCCAGGTACCGCTGATCGGTGAATTCGTGGTGGATTATTGGGGTACCGATTGTGTATTTGCAGCTTGCTTCAGAAGGACCTGTCAGGGCAGTTCTTTGCTAAAAGGGGCAAGTCATCCCTTCCTTTCCTTCACCGTGCAATCCATGGCACCCAACTCAAAGGGGAGGGGGAGGGAAGGTATGTGGCTTTATGCATGAGCTGTGCTTGGCATGTGGGGTGTCAGGGGCTGAGGGGGTGCCTCAAGGGTGTCAGATGTGCAGTGGTCAATGAAACATCATTTCCCTTTCCTAGCCAGCCTTGGACCTTCTGAATGGAAGCCTTACAAGGTGGGCTTCCAGGGCCTTGCCAGTGATGGCACCATTTCTGCTGATCTGGTGACCTTGTATCCTTCATGGAGTCCTCTATTTTAAAGGCACCATCTCGGTGAAGACTCGTCACCGCCCAAGTCAGGCCTAAAGAGAGCCAGTGCTGCATGGCGATGCACGTGTTGGGCTGGGGACCTGGGAGATCTGTGGTCTAGTCCCCACTAGACCATAAAGCTCTTTGAGTGACTATCGGCCCAGCCTACCTCACAGGGCTGTTGTTGTGATTACTGTTTTGCTGAAGGGTGCAGGGTTGGTCCACCCATGAAGCAGGGAGATTTGCTGCCCTCCTCTACTCCCGGCTACAAGCCAGGGAGCCTGCCACCTTCTCCCACAGATGCCCTCGGGAGCTCTGATGTCCGCTTTCGCTTTGTGGATCTGCCCTGGCGAGAAGGCAGCCAGCGGGGCTGTTCAGAGCAGCCACCAGCCCTTTGTTGTCGCAAGGCTTTTGTGAGATCTCAACACACGGCCAGCACCTTGCGATGTCTTGGCTGCAAATGCCAGGAAGGTGGGAGGTGGGAGCAGGTGGGACAACAGCCCAAATTCTTCTGCTTTGGGGGCAAACGAGCCAGTACCTGTTGCCAGGATGTGGAAAATCCATTTGTGCTGACCTTGCATTAACTTCCAAGCAAGGAAGTCATAAGGTCGAGTCCCATTCCATTCCCCAGAGCCTCTTGGAAAAATATTCCAGGGGTGGGATGCCACCACCAAAAAGGCCCTTTCCCCACCTGAACAGGGACCCAAAGAAGGCCTCAACGGTGTAAGACCGTTCTAAATCTGTGGGCCCCTGCTTATACATTTCCCCCACCTTCACAAACAGCATTGGAAGAACACACGAGCACTATCCGAGTTGTGTGTCCTTACCTCCTGGCAGAAGTGCTCCTGTTCTGGGTTCCAGCCAGCCAGTACCAGGTGAGATCAGGCCATCCCAGTCCACACCTGCACCCTGGTTGTCTTTCCCAATCAATATTCAATATTTGGTAGTTATGGAGCATGTACATTATTCCTCAGTGGGCAGGTTTTGGAGGGTATTTTTGCTGACTTGGAGATTCTCTTAAATATGCTGGTGCTTCCCTCTTGATTCTCACTGTTTGACTAAATTAAGCATTGGCAGATGGCCGGCGGAAGTAATTCTTTCACCTTCTGCTATTTGACACTCCTCAGTTGATGTTCAGAGCCAGGTTTTTGAGGGTGAGATGCCCTCCACAGCCCTCCTCCTTCAGTGGCTGCATTCAGCCATGAATAACCCACACTCACAGGCTCAGCATGGACAGAATGTAGGTTGCCACTGAATGGTGGGTTACTGTTGAAATCCGAGTTACTGTCTTCCTGGAACCTAGTTGGGCTAACAATCCATGGCTTGTTAACCACAGGCAACCCATGGAGAGAACTCATAGTTTGTTGCTGGGTTGCAAGTTGTGGGTGTTCACCATGGTTTGTTCTCTTGGCTGGGTTCAGACCACACGGTAACCCATGATTCAACAATAGCCCACGGTCCAATGACAAACCATATTCAACCCTTGTCTGAACACAGGCAGTGAGCCTACCTTCTCACCAGCTTCTCTTGCTCCTCTTCCTTTTTCTCATGATGGATACCACTTGCTTCCTTGGCAAGGAAGGATCCAGAGCACAAGCCAGTGAGCAGTGGGCCTCATCGCCGCCTTTGACAGGCCTGAGAGAAGCTGGTACACAATATAAAAGCAGAACAACTCTGGCAGGCTGTTGGTATGTGGCCCTGGCTTGGGAAGGGGCTCTTAGGAATTGCCGGACCATGAGAGCCACGTGACTCAAAGCTGTGTGTTCTGTTCTTGGTTTTCTCTTAACTTCTCTCTCTGTTTTTCTGGAGAAGATGTTTCCATCCAGAGGCAGTGTGTCCAGGAGACGCCTCGCAGAAGAGCACCAGCTGACGAGAGTCTGTCATTAGCTCCAAGGTGTGCACCTAGCAAGCCTGAAGACTTATCTAATTGAATATATCCAGAGAAAGCTGGGAACCTCCGGAGTTCTTCAAGCGGGAAAAGCAAAGGCCCTTCTCAAAGAGAGAAGATGGCAGCCAGAGAGGGCCCAGTGGCATCTCAGGACCAGTGGAAATTTTCCAGAATGGACAGGGGAGAAGAGATGTCCACAGGGAAGGTTCTGGAAGGAGCAGGAAATGTGGCTTGCACCGTTCAAGATGGTGGCAGCCCAGATACCAGAGACAGGAAGGACCACGAGGAAGTGAAAGCTGTCCCCCTGCAAAGCGATGCTCTTGAAACGGAGGCGCAGCACAGGCGCTTCAGGGGGTTTCGCTTTCACGAGGCCACGGGGGCACAGGACGCGTATATCCAGCTCTGGGAACGCTGCCACGTGTGGCTGAAGCCAGAGAGGCGCTCGAAGGAAGAGATGGTGGACGTGCTGCTCCTGGAGCACTTCCTGGCCATTCTTCCCGGGGAAATGCAGAGCTGGGTCCGGGAATGCGAACCCGAATCCTGTGTGGAGGCAGTGGCGGCCGCTGAGGACTTTGAATGTTTTCTCAAGCAGCAGGTAGGTTGTTCCATGGGGTGTTGCACAGAAATGTGCTCCATCTCCCGCCACCCGAATTTGCCACCTTGTTCACATGCCCGGTCGTTAGTGAAGCGGCTGCAGACTTGAATCTACTCCTCAGAGCCTCAAGGGTCCATTGATGCCAGCGGAGAGGTCTGCCAGCCCGCCGGATTAATTTGATGTGTAATTAATTTAATTAATTTAATGATGCCTGTATGGTGTAGTGGTTAAGCTTACAGGACTGGGACTGCGGGGATCCAGGTTCTAGTCACTGCTTAGCCTTAGAGCCCCCTGGGTGACTTTGGGCTAGTCACTGAGACTCAGCCCAGCCTACCTCGCAGGGTTGTTGTGAGGATAAGCTGGAGAGGAGGAGGAGAAGATGCAAGCCCCCTTGAGTTCCTGGGAAGGAAGGCAGGATATAAAAACAATCAACACAATAAAACTACAATTTTCAAGGCAGAGGGTACAGCTCCCCATCCCCACCATTGGTTTGGAATGATCCAGTACAGGGTATAAATTCGCTGCAGAATTAATTTTTTAGGGATGATTTGGATGAAAAATTAACTGGCTGCCCTTGGTTCCCACAGAGTTTAAACAACGCCTGGTCATTATGTCTGGATCTGGATATAGAAATATAAATTAGCACATGCAGATTTGTTTTTTATGAGCCTGGGATGTGAATCTTTTAATCTGGTTGCAGGGAAGTGGATTCCTGTGGGATTTTTTTTTTTTGTGTGTGTGGGGAGGCTAAATTTAGAAAGGGGTGGCTACTGCCATCTTTCGTACCCCACCAGTCCCTAGGAGTGACATGATGTGCTAATTACACTAATTTCCCAATTTCTTTCTCCTGCAAGGAGCTGAAGGCAACTTACATGGTTCCCCGCTCTTCTGTTTTACCCTCACAACAACCTTGTGAGGTAGGTCAGGTTGTGAGTCAGTGACTGACCCAAGAATCAAGGAGCTGTACATAGTCCATCCCCCTTCCATTTTATCTTCACGACAACCCTGCAAGGTAGGTTAGGCTGAGACTTAGTGCCTGGCTGAACAACCAAGGAGCTGTATGTGATCCCCCCCTCACAACAACCCTGTGAGGTGGGTTAGACTGGGAGTGACCAAGTGAGCTTCATGGCTGAGTTGAAGGCAAGAACCCAGATCTGACCCAGCCTCAAACCCACTGCATTCATGAGAACCTCCAACAGCAACTGACCGCTTCAAAAATTAATCTTTAATAATACATATTTTAAATTACCAGTTTCTCCTTCATGTTCCCAAACCCTGAGCTGCAAAAAGAGGAGGAGACATTGCTTCTTAGCTCCACTTAGTCTTCTGCCCCCACAAGTTTTCTCTTCGCTTTCAGTCCTCACTTTAGCTTTGCTATTTTTCTCACTTTTCTCCTTCTCTTGAATTATTGCTCCCTTTCCAGTCTTACCTTTTCTTTCCCACTTGCCCCTTCATTTTTCTGTTTTTCCTGACTTTCACCCCAAGCCTTGCTACTTCTCTTTCTACCACATGCCTCCGATCCACACAGCTCCCATTTTGTGACTAGTCATGCCCTTCCTTCATGCGAGCCATTTTGTGATGGCGCCCATGGCAGTTTCTCACATTCCAGAACCAGGTTGGAAAAAGGTTGGGAACTCCTGCTCTAACCACTGCAGCGTACTACCTCTCAGTGATGCTGCAGTTCACTCCTTGTGGCTCTGGGGAAAGAGAAGTAGCTGCAGCTGGTCAGCACCACCAATAAGAGTTCCAGGTGGAGGTTGGCTGTCCCCACCTAAATTTGTAAGATTTCACACACACCCCTTTTGCCCCAGCAGCCCCCACCGCAATTTGATCCAAACAATCTCTGAATCATTCTCCAAAAATGCCCCTGTAGGCAGGATATAAATCGAAAATAATTTTTTTAATTTTTATTTATTTATTTACTTATTTATAAGTATCGATCTGCCATTTGTTTTAAGATCTTTGCGTGCCCTTCTGCGTGTCCCACCACCAAGAGAGTCCAGGCAGGTCAGAAGGCAGGGTAGGGCCTTCTCTGTGTTGGCACCCTGCCTGGGGAGCTTTCTCCCAAAGGGGATTAGGCTGGCCCCTTCTCTGCTCCCTTTTAGGCAGGCTATTAAAACTGTTCGACTCTGTACTGCTTTTTGGCATTTTCGATGCAATGCTAGATACCCTTGAATCTGGTCTCATCCCAACGAAGCTGATTGGTGGAAGGTTTAAGACAGAAGAGATTGGACAGGTTCACCAAGGACAGGACACTAGTCATCCTGAGGCTCTTCCCCTTCAAAGCATCCCAGCTAGAAGGCCAGAAACAGCTGCTCAGCAAAAATCCCATATCCTATGTCCTCAGAAGGATATGTGCTTCCTATGCCTGGAATGGCTGTCTAGATAAAGATGGGAAGGATGCCGGTAGGAATCCGTTTAGGGCTCAGTAGAAAAAGAGGCCTACAACTACAGTTAATGCTTGGTGTTGTGGACTCAAACGTGTCGAACTGCACCCTAAACACATTTACCTGGAGAGAAGCCCCATTGAATGTAAGAGGTTTACTCCAGAGTAGGTAAGCTTCGGACAGCACCATAAATGTATTCACTGCATCTTCTGTTTTCAAGATTTCACTGCTTCTGCCATTTCTCACCCTGGCATGGAAAAGCCGTTCAGGAGAAAAACGATGACCGAAGATGCCGGAGGGTTTGCACTCTCCATCTGGCCCTCAGATCCACAGGAAGTGCACCAAGCACCCCTCAAACTCACATCCCAGTCCCCTGCCAACAGAGAGGATCCAAGTCCCCCTTTTCCCAAGGCCGGTCCGTTGTGCATTGTTCCTCTGGCCGCGGAGAAGTGACATCATTGGCGGGGGATGTTTTCCTTCCTTTCTCAGGGCCTGGTGACTTATGAGGAGGTGGCCGTGCAATTCTCCCAGGAGGAATGGGCTCTTCTGGATCTGGAGCAGCGTGTTCTGCACGGTGAAGTCATGCGGGAGAATTATGCAAATATCACATCTTTGGGTAAGATGCTGCTTCCCCTCCTGGCCACACAGGCGGCCCTCTTAGCTGGACCTTGGACTTGCCAGCAGTCAGTCATGGACCGCGTTTTGTCCCCGTGCCAGGGAGCAGCCTCTGCAGTGTCTTTGTTTTGTTTCCTGGGGATTTTTTCCTTGCCTGCTTTTCTGTGTGTTCCATTGCACAACCGCAGTGTGGTGCTGTAGGAGAGCTTTGTGGTTTAGTTGCAAAGGCACGCCTGATCCATCATGATCCCACGGACAACATTCCTCCAGGCTCTCCTGTCCTCTCCCATCCCTCGGAGTCCACCCAAGCCCACAGCCACTGCCCCAGTGACTCCATCCAGTCACCTCAACCTCTGCCATCCCCTTCTCCCTTTGCCTTCAATCATTCCCAGCATTAGGCTCTTCTCCAGGGAGTCCTTCCTTCTCATTAGGTGGCCAAAGTACTTGAGCTTCAGCTTCAGTATGTGGCCTTCTAAAGAGCAGTCAGGGTTGATCTCCTCTAGGACTGACCAGTTTGTTCTCCTTGCGGACCGAGGGACTCGTAGGAGTCTCCTCCAGCACCACAATTCAAAGGCCTTGATTCTTCTGCGCTCAGCCTTCCTTGTGGTCCAGCTTTCACATCCATGCGTTGCAACTGAGAAAACCATAGCCTTGACTATACACACTTTTGTTGGCAGGGTGATGTCTCTGCTTTTTAGTATGCTGTCTAGATCTGCCATAGCTCTCCTCCCAAGGAGCAAGCATTTTTTAATTTCTTGGCTGCAGTCACTGTCTGCAGTGATCTTGAAGCCCAAGAAAATAAAATCTGTCACTACCTCCATTTCTTCTCCATCTATTTGCCAGGAAGTGAGAGGACCGGATGCCATGATCTTAGTTTTCTTAATGTTAAGTTTCAAGCCCACTTTTGTTCTCTCCTCTTTCACCCACATCAAGAGGCTCTTTAGTTCCTCTTAGACTTTCTACCATCAGAGTGGTATTGTCGGTGTATCTGAGGTTGTTGACATTTCTCCCAGCAATCAGCATTGTGCAAACACACAAGGGTCTAATTCCAGCTGGTTCCACTTTTTCCAAATAAGAGCACATTTTCCTTCACCTCAACATCAAATCAAAGCATTTTTAAGTCCTGAAATGGTTGCAAAAAACAGCCGAGGCCTTAGGAGGAGGATGAACCATGCAACTCACCATCAAAGTACTGAGAGTGAGGAATTACAAGGGGTTTGGAGGTTTTGGGGAGAGATTGAATAGCTAGGAAAGAATTGGTGGTGCAGCCAGAAAAGGGAACACAGCCTTCTGGGCCAGATTTCATGAGCTGGATTCAGCCAGTAGGTGTTCCACCACCACGTCCCTAGGAAGGCCGTGGCAGTTTTGGCGGGCCTATAAACACACACATTTCCTTCCCAAAGTGGTTACTGAGCCAATGGCATGTGCGAGCTTCACTCCCCACCTCTACCTCATTTGGTTCTTCTCCTTTAGCCCTCTGGGAAATGGGTTGTTCCCTGAATGGCTAAGACTATCGTGGTCGCCATTTTGTGAGAACGCCCACAACACCCTCTCAGCAGTTCAGATGTGCCCCCTGCTGTAGATAATCTCTCATGTTTGAATTGTTTTCTTTCTCCATTCCAGCAATGTCTGTGCACCCAAATAAGTTTTCAGAGAACGTCAGTCCGTGGGAATGTCAAGATTCAGCAGAAGCAGATCAGATGCCTCAAAGAGAGATGCCCGAGTTTATTTCCAGGCTTCAGGCAGAGGGAGAAGCATCAAAGGGTCTGTGTGGCCCAGGGAGGATGCAAAATGCTCAGTCAAGGGTTGGTCGGAGGAGGCAAAGAAGCCTCACAAAGGAGAGAGTGGCTGTATCTGCTCCTGTTGCAGGAAGCACAACCTTGGGGGAGAAAACTCCAGGATGTGAAGCAGGAGCTTGTGCTACACTGGAGGGTGGCTGCGGAGGAAAGTCTGGCCTCCCCCGGCCCAGGAAAGTGGGTAACCAGGAGGCGCAATTTCAGTGCACCGACTGCGGGAAGTGCCTCAGCCGCAAGGACCACCTGATAAGGCACCAGAAACTCCACAAGGAAAAGAAGGTTCATGAATGCTCTTTCTGTGGGAAAACATTCACCCGCAGCTCACACCTGCTTGCACACGGAAGGACCCACACGGGTGAGAAGCCACACGAGTGCTCCCAGTGCAGGAAGCGTTTCCGCACATTCAGGGGCCTTGTCCATCACCGCAGGGTCCATGTGGAAGAAAAGGACCTCAGTTGCTCCTACTGTGGGAAAAGCTTCCACCAAAGCGCACGCCTCAAGATGCACGAGAAAAGCCACGTCGAAGGGTACTGGCCGTACAACTGCTCTGTCTGTGGGAAGAGCTTCAGCACCAATGCCAGGCTCGTCCGGCATGAAAGGACTCACACAGGAGAAAAGCCGTTCAAATGCTCCTTCTGTGGGAAGACCTTCAGCCAGAGCTCCCACTGCGTTGTACACGAGCGGTCCCACACGGGGGAGAACCCGTATGTGTGCTCCGTCTGTGGAAAGCGCTTTAGTTGCAATTCGCACCTTATAGTACATGAGAGAAGCCACACCGGAGAGAAGCCATTCAGATGCTGTGTCTGCGGGAAGAGCTTCGGCTCTCGGTCACACCTTATTGTACATGAGAGAATCCACACTGGAGAGAAGCCATATAAATGCTCCACTTGTGGGAAGACCTTCATTTGCAAGTCATACCTTATTCTGCACGAAAGGACCCACACTGGAGAGAAACCACACCGATGCTCTGCCTGTGGGAAAGGCTTCAATCGCCAGAAGTATCTGGCTGCCCATGAGAAGACCCACATGGAGTGTTCACATTGATCGTAAAATGAAGGGATCAGGGTAGGAGGGTCATAGATGGTGACAGAACATATGAGGTTCATAAATTAAATCCCAGAACCTCCAAGGGTCCCCAACCTTTCTGGGGTGATTAGCATAGGTGGCATTTGGATACTCTCACAAAATGGCTGCCATGGGCAGGGATGCCTATTTACAAAATGGCTGCCACAAGCAGGGTTGCCTGTTCACAAAATGGCTGCTATGATGTGGGTGGCCAGACACAAAATACTCATTTTTCTAGAAGGCAAATGGATGAGGCAAAAACAAGTACCTTGCCCAAGAGAGTATATTGTGAACTCCCAAACACAAAGCCACACTTTTGGACTCTCAGTTTTCTGCTCAACACTTAATTCAAGAAAAGCACTTTGGTGAACCTCAAGGACATGGAACTTGGCCAAGGAGCTGATTACAAGGCGAACGAGGAGAGCTCTAAAATGAAACATTCCTTTAAAAACTTAAAATAGAAATGTTGTTGAAGGACACTGTACTGTGCTGAATATATTTAAATATTAAGGCAAAGTCAGAACAAGCAAGGTGAGGAATCGATGCCAAATAAAGGAGAATGGTGCCATGGGTGCCCAGAGGAAAGGATCTTAGAGCTGGGCAAGAGACTGCCTCCTGGGACATGTGGGATTTGAACCATAAAGTGCCTCATGGTTTGGTTTCTGCATAACTCAAAACTGCTCCATTCATCCTTTCCATGTACTGAAAAACCACAACGCACATTAAAAACATAGAGGGATTTGCTCTGTGCAACAAGCCCAACATCCTTATTTCATAGCTCTTCAACTGGCAGGTTTCCTAGCATGTCACTTAGTGGCCAACAAGGGCTGGAGCCCTGAATCTTTCATTTGGAGCCCCAAATCTTTGGGAGACCTGCTGTCCCACCTTGAATCTTTCTGTCTGAAGTTTCCTCCCTGAAACCAAATGCCCTCCCCCCCTCCCCCTTCCATGCACCCCTTTTACTGACCAGGGTGTCCTTCGGAGACTTCTTCCTTGAAGCATCCCCCCCTGCAATGTGCACATGTAAATTAGCATATGCAAATATATGCACCACTGCTGTCTTGTGGCCTTTAATTAGCACTGTCCCTGGGAACTGCCCGGGGTTTGTATGCTCCCCTTGTGTTTCTGTTGGCTGGTCTGCTTTTGCAAAATGGGTGTTGGATTAAAGTACTTTTTGGAACAATTCTGCACTTGTGCTTCATTCTCTCCTGGATTCATTCTTTTTTGTATGAGGTTACCATTTTAAGGAAGTAGCTCAGATCCTTTAAGTTAGAAGGTCCTCCCACCCCGTAGGCACAGAGCGCTTTATGATGTCGTAGGACCTCACAAATCAGCCCTCTTTTCTGATGTTACCCCCTACGCCATGCACTGGATCCGGGCTCTGCCTGCCACAGGAGGAGGCGACTTTCCAGGAGTGGACGCACTCTGCTCGTGGAAGGTCCCTCTGTCGGATTTTGTGGGATTCCCTCCTGCCACAACAGGACCTCCGGTCTTGCCATGTAATATTTCCAAGGTGTTGAAGGAGCTCCTGTTGGAAAGAGGAAGTGGCGAATCCCATTGCTCCCCACGCAGTCAGTCCAGCACACATCTGGGTCATGCACCCTGTGTTCAGAGAGCAAGGATGCCCCGATGTTTATTCTTTGTGGCTGCCTCCAACTCACTGGATTTCCCATAGAACGGGTGTGCAACCTCCAGCGCACGGGTGGGCTGCACATCCGTGTCTGGCCTGCGGACGTCCTCCCAAACCCCATCCTTTCCACTTTCTCATCAGAGATTTCAGTTTAGCAGTGGGGAAAATGAATTGCAACTTGGGACCTGGGTATCTGAAGAAGTATCTCCTTCCATATATACCTGCCTGCCCCCTAAGGCTCGGAGGTCCTTCTTTGGGAGCACTCCCTGAGGGATATTAGGAGGGTGGCTACCCAGAGAAGGGCCTTCTCAGTGGTGGCACCCTTGTTATGGAATATGCTCCCCAAAGAGGCTTGCCCGAGACAGTTGAACAGTATACCAAATGAATGAGAATGCATGTCAAGTCCAGCTACTGAATGGCCCATGGAGAACGAACCTTCCACGGATACTTTGCTGCATGGGAGTAAAGCCAGACGATTTGCTTTCTCCCTGGACACCTCTCTTCTCATCCCTCACGTGATTCCCCATAGATCCTCCTCCTTTTACTTTGCAAGCAAAATCCACCAAAGATGAAAAAGGGGAAGCTCTGTACAGCGGCACTTGCATGTCTGCATTTAAAGCATCTGGAAGCCCCCAAAGCCTATGAGTGTGAGAGAGACGTGTGTGAATCACGCAAGCATGTGTGCAAATGGTGTGAGACAGCCACGGAAGGGTTCAGTGGTCCTTCCACAGTTGCCCACCCCGGATCCATCAGAATGTCCATATAATTTTAAGGGTAGCCATACCTGGTGGCATGTTGACATAAGACCCGAAGAGATTCTGGACTGAAGCCCACTCATCCATAAGGCTCACTGGGAGACCTGGGGTTTGTCATTCTCCTTCAGCCTAAACCTTCCCACAGGCTTGTCACAAGCACTTTGGAAGGCAGCTGTGTGCGTTTGTGTGTGCACATTTCCACAAGGGGACACGTGAGGGCCAGGAGCAGAACAAGTCCGGGTGCACGTGGAGAATGGGGAGGAGATGCCAGAAATTGCCTTTTCTCAGTCACCTCCCAAGGCTGATGGATCTGACCTGACCGCTTGCCACGTCTGCATGGTCACTTGCCGTAATCCTAAAGAGGGCTGAGTCCAGGTGGGCTGTTGATGCTAAACCACTTACGATCCATTATGACTCCTTTGGGGCGGGGCTGCAGTTGAAGGACATGTAAATATTTCCAGGATGGAAACAAAGTCCAGATCCAAACATGGTATTCAGTGTGGCTAAAAGTCTTGAGCATGTGTGCAGAAGGTCTCTAAGGACATCATTCAAAACTACCTCCTTGGGGAGACTCACAATTTGGTGTTGTTAAGTCTGGTCATCTCTTAATTACAGGGACCCCATGACTGGGTGTCCCCCAAAAATTCCTACGGATAACAGCTCTGCTCAGCTCTTATAAATCCCAGGCTGTAGCTTCCTTGATGGAGTCACTCCATCTCCTATTTTGTATTCCTCTTGTTTTTCGCTAGCATGATTATCTTCTCCAGAGAGTTTAGACTTCTCATGATGTGTCCAAAGTACAACAGTCTCAGTATTATCCTTTTTGCTTCTAAGGAAAGCCCTGGCTCGATTGAATCCAGAATCCACTTGGTTGTTTTTCTTTCAGTCCAGAGTATTTGGTCTTCTCCAGCACCATGTTTGGAACACATCCATTTTCTTCTGATCAGCTTTCTTCACTGTCCAGATCTCACACCTGTACTTTGTGATTTGGATGGTCTCGGCCTTGTTTTCCAGTAAAATGTCCTTATGCTTTAGGGCCTTTTCTAATTATTGCTGCCCTTCCAAATCTCAGCCGTCTTCGAATGCCTTGGCTGTAGCCTCCTCAACAACTGAGCTGAGGTATGTGAAATCTTTCACAATTTTGATTTTTCACTTGAACAGTCAAGGCCTTCTTCACTTGTACAGTCTTTAATTCTGAGAACATGATTCTTGTTTTCCTAATATTCAGCTGCAGTTCTGATTTGGCACTTGCGGTTTTCATATAACCATATGCAGGCAAAGCCTAAAAGTAACCATAAACAACACAAGCGGCTTATAAAACCATAAACAACACAAGCGGCTTATAAAACCATAAACAACACAAGCGGCTTCCTAGGAAAAAGAAACCAAATGCATCAATACAAGATGGGGAATACATGGCTCAACAGAACTGAACAAGAAAAAGGTCTTGGAGTAATTGTGGCTAAACATGAGCCAACAATGCAATGAAGCGGCCAAAAGGGCAAATGCTATTTTGGGATGCATTAACAGAAGTATCACAAGAAGTAGTAGTTCCTCTATACTCCTCACTAGTCAGACCTCGTCTGGAAGACTGTGTCCAGTTCTGGGTACTAAGATTTAAGAAAGATGCAGATAAATTAGAAAGGATCCAGTGGAGGGCAACAAAGATGAAACTGAGTTTGGAAACACTGCCCTGTGAGACTGAGAGAACTGGGCACGCTCAGCCTTGGGAAGAGAAGGCTGAGGGGGACATGGTATCCCTCTTGAAGTACCTCAAAGGCTGTCACAAAGAGTAAGGTCAAGACCTCTTCTTGCTGATGCCGGAGTGTAGGATACAGAATAATCCATTCAAGTTCCAACAACCCAGATTCAGGCTGGACATTGGAAAAGCTTCCTCACTGTCAGAGCAATAGGACAGTGGAACCAGCTGTCTAGAGAGGTGGGGGGCTCCCCCACACTAGGGACATTCAAGGTGAAACTGGGCAACCATCTGAGTGGGATGACGGAACTTGGGGTCCTGCAACAGCAGGAGGTTGGACTCGATGGCCTTCACGGCCGCTTCCATCTCTACTATTTTGTGAGTCTCTGAAATGTAAGAACTAGGAGACATACAACCAAAAGACATTCCGGGCTAGATTTTTGCCCAGTTCAGACGTCTTTAACCCAGCGCCCATGTGCCTTTCCCGAGCTCAGGCTTGGCCACGCCGGGGCCAGGCGAGGCGCCATCCAGAGAGAGGCGCGGGGTGCGGGGAGGAGCAGGTGTGCTGGGCGCCCCCTTCCCGGTGGGTTTGGGGGCCGAGAGGCTCAAAGAGTTAAAAGAAAGAGGCTGCGCTTCCTAGCGAGGACCCAGCGCCGCTGGACTGACCCCAACCCCCTTCCTGTTTGCTGCGCCTCTCCTTGCCCCCGCGCCCCGGAAAGTCCGCCGTGGGGCGGGGGCTTCGGCGCAGGGGGCGATCCCGCCGGGAGCGCGGCGGGGGTCTCGGGTGAGTGGAAAGGGGGCCGCGTCGCCCGCAGACCGGCGCCCTAGCGCCTCTCCGGGCTCTCTAGCCCTTGTTAGAAAGATCCTTTTCCGTACAGCCCCCATCAAAGGCGTCGGGTTGCGTGCAAATCCCGCTTCCTTTTGGCCATGCCGGCTGGGGACGATGGGAATTGGGATCCGATCCAGCGGGTGGGCGCCGTCTGAGGATCCCTGCAAAGGCAGGGTTCAGACGTTCAGGAGGGCGCTAGGCTGTGCCTGTATGTTTCTTTCTGCGCGCCGACCTATGGCTTCCCTTGCCCTAGGTCGTGTGCTCGTTTCTTTAAGAACAATACGTAGGACTGGTTTGCGTACACGCGTCTGCATTTAATGGACAGTATTTGTGAATGGCTTGCCTTCAGTCAATGGCTTACTTATCTTAAAATCAATGAATTGCCGTACTTAGAAATAGCACACAGTGAAACGCGTTTATTTAATTAGCAATATTTACAAATTGCTTAGATTAAAACGTATTAATGGGTTCAATAGCATTGATGAATCACTGACCTTAAATGTATTTAATTCTTTGATTCCACAGCAGTGTTTATGACTGGCTTACATTAGCATGTATTTATTTAATTTATTTGTCTATTAGCATTTATGAACCACTTATATTAACATAAATGAACTTAATGATTCATTTATTTACCAACCTTTATGAATCATTTCCATCAAAATGAATGCATTTAATTAATTACTCACATTAAAAGAAATGTGTTTATTCCTTCAACATTTATGAATTGCTTACATTCAAATAAATTTACACCATTGATTAGCAATATTAATCATTTAACAAGATTTATGAATGGCTATATTAATTTTATTTTAATTTAATTTAATTAAACATGCTTAGGGATGAATTTGTTGTTGTTATGTCTTGCTTTTCTTTTTCTTATTCTGCTGTTGACTTTCCCTAACATAACTGTCTTCTCCGTCTGGTGTTCTCAGGATTGTCCAAGGTACAACAGCCTCAGTTTTTCATTTTTTGCTTCTGGGAAAAATCTGCTTGATGCTAGATGAGTTGGCACCTGTGTTATTTCAGTGCTGGGGAATTCCATACTAAAGGTCTTTTTCTGAGCCATTGGAGACTGAAATCTTTGACACCACAAGGAAGATCCCTCACTACTGATGGTTTTGCTGGCTGGTTTCCTGATTAGGTTTTTTTCTCTGCCTTTTCCCCAACTCAATAATGTCCTTATTATTGGCATCCAGAACTGAACACAATATCCCAAGCATGATGGCACCAAGGTTTTGAATAAGGGGAGTAGGATCTTGGGAGTTTTATTTTCAGTTCTTTTCCTAATGATGCCTGGCATGGAGTTTGCCTTTTTCACAGCACAGCCGACATTTTCATTGAGCCGTCCACTGTCACCCCAAAATCCCTTTCCTGCTCACTCACTGCTAGCTCAGATCCCATCAGCCTATACTTGAAATTGGGATATTTTGCCCTAACATACACCACTTCCTATTTTGAGGTTACCAATGCATGGACCACAGGGGCAAATTTTAGGACTGTGGGAAAGGGAGGCAAAGGATTAATGTGTTGGAGTCCTGATAGAGGCTCAGTCCTTTGCGCTTTCTCCCAAAACCAAACCAGAGGAAAAAGCCCTAAAACCCCCCACACACCCCACTTAAAGTCTGAGTTATATGACCAAGGAGATTTGGACTTTCCATGTAGGCAGCATTATACTTCTGGGTCCTTTCTGCACTACACCTGGGGTTCTACACAGGTGTGGCCAAAGTAGGTATGACCTTAAATATGTGCCTTGCATCTCTGTCTTTTCCCTTCCCTTTTTCAGTCTAGAAGGGATGCAGGGTGACCTGTACAGGTCAGTCTCTTGTGTGTGTGTGTAGCCAGCTGGTCAAATTTGGCCTTTCTGAGGTCCCAGTCCAGCTCATCTGGATTCCCCAGGGGACCACACCAACTTTTCCCGGACATACCCCCTTCCCACTAGCCACTGGTTTTGGGGTGGATTTCTTGTGCTTGTTCAGCCCCCCCCCCCCTTTAAAATGTTAAAAGGTCTTCCCTTAGGCAAAGATCCTCCTAGCAAATAGCAGGTCTGAGTTGGTAAAATATGCCACAACATTTGGTAGTTTTATTTATTTTATTTATTTAAAACATTTCTATGCCACCCCATTGCAACAAAACCTCGGGGCGGCTCACAACGAGTTTTACCCACCCATTTTGCCTCTGGGTCTGCCGCCCACTGAAACACGGCCCCTGAAAGCTTCTTCGAAATGTGATTGGGCCCATGGGCCTGCCATGTGCTAAACACCCCTGAAATAACACCTGTGTCAGCCCCTTCTGAAACCTGCTGTCCTTCTCTGACCCCCAGAGAGAAACCTCCGTCAGCCCGACTTGAATACAGTCGCTCTGTTCACAGCTCCTTGGCTTCACCTGCGCCCCTGAAATTTTAGGAGGTGCGGCCAAGGGGTAGCCAGCATGAAAATGGAGCAGCAAAACTCAATGGGATGCAGGCAAGGCGAAGGCGAAGGCTGCCAGGGGAACAGAAAAGACCTCCAGGCTGGAGGTCTTGGAGGGGTCCGCCAGGGAACCCCCGGAGCAAACCTGGTGAAAGAGGAACCTTGCGAAGGCCTCCTGCAGTGGCAGCAGGTCCTGAAGACGGCGGGGTCCCCTCAGCCGCACCGGGCCATTCCAGCACTGCTGGAAGAGCCCAAACTGTGGGGCGACCCCAAGGCCTTCTTGGCCACCTTTGAGGAAGTGGCTGGCACCTGCTGTTGGCCCAGAGAGGAATGGGCAGCCCAACTTCTGCCTGCCCTCAGTGGAGGAGCCAAGCAGGCCTTCAGCAGCCTGGAGGCCCGAGACAGAGAGGATTATGGGAAGGTGAAGGCGGCCATCTTGCGGTGGGACGGCCAGAGGAGGGAGAGGCAACGCCAGCGCTTCAGGAGCTTCTGTTACCAGGAGGCTGAGGGGCCGAGAGGGGCTTGTAGGAGACTCCGGGAACTTTGCCAGGGGTGGCTGAAGATTGAGAGGCACAGCAAGGAGCAGATCCTGGAGTTGCTGGTCCTGGAGCAGTTCCTGGCCATCCTGCCCCCGGAGACGCAGAGCTGGGTCAGCCAGTGGGGCCCAGAGACGTGTGCCCAGGCGGTGGCTCTGGCCGAGGACTTCCTACAGAGCGATGCTGAAAGGATGGAGACACAGGTGAGGACGGGGGCAGCTGATCAGGTATAGACCAGAATCGCTGTGCTGGGAAAGTCAGATCCCTGGGCAGTACAAAAAAAGAGAAGCAGAACAGCTTCCAGACTGATCGGCTGCCAGTGTCCCTGTCTGTGCGGAAATGCACTTTATTGGACGCAACGGCAAAACAAAAGTGGCAAAGATCCTGTTTCTAAAAAGCCAAAGGAATAAAAAATAGAAGAGAAACATTACTCCATCACATTTCTTGCAGTCAATAGACCCCAAAAATAAATGACATAGTATACCAAAATCTCGAAGCTTGCAAAATCAATAAACAGCATAATCACAATCGTATTTCATTCCGGTCATCCCAGATTAGACCCCAGATAAGATGCTTCCAGTTTCACATAAAGAACACAACAAGCTATGATGGTTTTTCTCCATTGTTGGCCTGTAATTTGAACCCAGTCATGGTGTTTCAGTATGGTAAGTTTGCTCTTTTGAAACCTCAGTAAGAAACAATGGTTTGTTCTATGGCTTCTTCATACCCCCATGGCTTACTGAGATGTCTGAACCCAGGATTGTGGCTTTACAGTCCTGGTATGCACTTATCACAGATGCCCCCAAGGCAGCACTAGGGACATTCAAAAAGAAATTGGACACCCATCTGAGTGGGATGGTGTAACTTGGTGTCCTGCAACAGCAGGGGGTTGGCCCCGAGGGCCTTCTGGCCCCTTCCTACTCTACTCTTCTATGATTCTATTTGGACCAATGAGGAACACAGGCAGGGAGCAATGCACCTTGGGATTGAATTTCAGGCACAGCAGTGGGTAGGACACATGCCAACAGCGGGAGGATTGAGTGGGGAGGATGGAAACCTTGATAATGTAGAAACCACTTGATCATCTGTCGGGTAGCTCATAGTAAAAAACCATGAATGATGGTAACCATGTTTATTCTGTGGTGGGAATGTTTTTATCATCGTTCATCTGTTCTGTTGGCCAAGCCCAGTTGTGGTATCACCATGGTAGGTCTGGTCTCTAGGATCCATGGGAGAATTTGTACAACACAAGAGCTCCTGCGTGGTAGGATGAGTTTTCTGAAACCACGGAGAGAATCCACAGTCTGTTCTAAGGTTTCCATGTGTCAGTGGAGAAGGGACAGGCAGCACAGGCAGGGACTGATGCACCATGGGATTGAATTTTAGGCACAGTGGCTCCTGCTCTGGTCTAGGAAGATGGGAACGACCTGGCCATCTGTTAGAGAAATCATTGTCAAAAAACCACAGACTATGGTAACCACACAGGGTTTCTTGCCCTGTTGTGTGAACCCATCCAGTGCACTGTGTGGTTGTGACTTGTTCTTTTGTGTCACTAATACACATTAAAAAATTAGCTTCTTTCAGTGTCATGGCTAGGATTTCATCTCCCATTTGATATAAAATTGAACTGACCTTCCTGGAAGTTTGGTCAATAAGCGACTGATTATTTGCTTCCTACTCCAGTGTAGAAGTTACAGTAGGAAGAGATGGTCTGTAGATTCCACCTCCTGATTATTGTCAGAGTGTATCCTTGAAGAAAGAGGGTTGCCTGCACACCCCCTCCCACAAAGAATTTGGGATAGAAGAACATTAAATCTGACCAGAGTGAAAACTCTGCACTGCTTCAGAACATGCAGAATCCTTAGGTCTGGAGATACAGAGAAGATTCTCATGGAAGGGATGGTGCAGGGCTTGGACCTGAAGGCCTTCTGGCTCCTTCCAACTCTGCTATTCTATGATTCTCTAAGAGACACTCAGCAAAAGGGAAGGCAAATAGGTTGTACACAGAATCATAGAATAGCAGAGTTGGAAGAGACTAGAAGGCCATCAGGTCCAACTCCTTGTTCTTGCAGGACACTGAGTTTCACCATCCCACATGAGCAAGGCTGAGAGAGAGAGAGATTTGTATAAGATATGAAATGGGCTTTCATAGTCCAAAGTTCCCCAAAGTTTGCCTGATCCTGTTGACATCCATACTGGATACGTCATAACTGAGAGCAGAATGTTTTCACATCTGAAGCTCTCTCAAGAGATCCTATGAGACAAGGACAAAGGGCACCCTTACCTGTTAGAACATTTTCCAACTGAGCAAGCATAACATTGCCGAACTCGCATGTCTGCTCAGGAGTAAACCCAAATGCAAGGGCTCTCATGTCTGCAAAGGGACAGCCTGACTTTATGCAGTGTGCCCCAGGTTTAATTGCCTTGAAATACCCTCTTATCTCTCCTGATCGGGGATAATCACAGAAGTGGTTTGTGGGCAGGCTGGGGAAAACCTGGGGCCCGCATCTGGCTCATAGGTTGGCAGTTCCCCATCTTTGGAGCATGTGTGTCCTGGAACCTTCCTAGATAAAGACCCTCTTCCCGTGCTCCAGGTACTGACGCTGCTCGCCGAAGCTGCTGGCAGTTTTTCAGAGGTTGAGAAGGATCCCACTAATACCAGACCGAGGCAGCTCTTTGCACAAACCAAGACGGAGGATGACGGCTTGCTAGGTAAGGGCTGCTCTGCCTGAATCCTTGGGCAAGGTGGAGTTTCCAGGACCTGGGTCGGTTAACCGTAACCGAACCCCAAGCCCAAGCCCAAGCATAAAATCAGTTTTTACTCTGCATTTATGCCTGACTACGGTTGGTGTGGGCCTGCTGTTGTTTTTATGTTATGTATATTTGATTTTATATTTCAATGTTACTGATCTTGTTATTTGGTGCTTTATGTTCTTGGTTATTTGGTTTCTGCAAACCTAGAGAGCCGTTTTCGGCATATGGGAAGTATAGAAATCAATCAGTCAATTAATAAATTAATAATGCCATCCTAGGACATGCAGTTTCTTTCCCAATGTGGTCTTGTTTTTCTCCTGGCAAAAGTCTAATTTACTTCTGTGCTTGGGATTCTCTCTTTTCTCCAGGTGCCAAAGGGTGTATGAACATGTGCGAAGAGGAAAAATTCACACCAGATGGTTTGGAGCACCTGCGGCTGCCTATGGGGAGAGCAGAAGAGAGTGACTCCCAGTGGGGTAAGGAGAACTTCTCCAAGAAGAGGCACAGAAGAGAGATCCGGCAAGAAACCTTGAGGCCATTATGTGTAGATGAGACCACAAAGGTGTCAGCTGTCTTCTTCTCTCATCCCCCTTCATCTTCCTCTCCCCCACCCTCCCTCCTCCTCCTCCTCTGTTACATTTCTATACCGCCCACAAAAGGGATGCAGGTGGCGCAGTGGTTTAAACCACTGAGCTGCTGGGCTGGTTGATCGAAAGGTCACCGGTTCGAGTCTGCACAACGGGGTGAGTTCCTGTTGCTCCACCCCAGCTCCTGCCCACCAATAAAGCCTATTAATTAAAAATGTAGTAAATCATCATTACCAGAGAGAGGGAGGGAGGGAGGAAGAGAAGGGTAGAGAGGGAGGGCTTCCAAAGCATCACCATAGAGGGAGAGGAAGCGGAAGGGTAGACATGGAGGGCCTCCAAAGCATCACCATAGAGAGAGAGGAGGTGGAAGAGGAGAGAGGGAGTCTTCCAGACCATCACCATAGAGAGAGCAGGGAGGCAAAAGGGGAGAGAGGGAGTCCTCCAGACCATCACCACAGAGAGAGAGGCGTCCAGAGCCTCACCATAGAGAGAGGGGGCCTCCAGACCATCACCATAGAGAGAGGGAGGCCTCCAGAGCATCGCCATAGGGAGAATGGGAAGGCTAAAGGGGAGAGAGGGAGGTCTCCAAAGCATGCTACCCCACCTGCTAGAGAACAAGAACCTGACAGGGCCGTCGCTTTTGCGTGCAATCGTTCCCCTTTCTATTTCTTGCCAGAGGCTTGGCTGCTGCCCAGATGGCCTGTGTTCTTTTCATGCAGGTTCGCTTTGTTTCTTTTCTTCTAGCAGATTGCAGGCCAGTGAGAACATGTGAAGGACAGCACAGTCAGCAACCAAGTCTAGAGCAAGTGGACTGGTATGGGATGACGCCAGGAAGTTCAAGAGACAGCCCTTCCCTCCTGAGCCCCAGGAGAGCTCAAATGGATAAGACATCATATCAGTGCACCGAGTGCGGGAAGAGCCTCAGTCGTAAGGACAACCTCACAAGGCACCAGCAGATGCATGCAGGGAAGAAGAAACCGCACCAGTGCTCTTCCTGCCTGAAAACCTTTCGGGACAAGTCACACCTGATTAGGCATGAAAGGATCCACACAGGAGAGAAACCCTTTAGCTGCTCCATCTGTGGGAAGAGCTTCAGCTGCAGTTCATACCTTATTGTACATGAGAGAATCCACACGGGGGAGAAACCTTATGCTTGCTCCGTTTGTGGGAAAAGCTTCAGCTGTAACTCGTACCTTCTCAGACACAAGAGAATGCACACAGGGGACAGGCCATACAAATGCCCCATGTGTGGGAAGAGATTCACTTGCAGCTCAAACCTGATTTTGCACAAACGGACCCACACTGGGGAGCGTCCGTACAAATGCTCCTCCTGCCCAAAAACTTTCCGTCAGAGGTCACACCTTATTTTTCACGAGAGAATCCACACAAAAGAGAAGCCGTTTAAGTGCTCGGTCTGCGGAAAGAGCTTTGGCCGCAATGCGCAGCTTATTCAGCACAAGAGGAGCCACACGGGAGAGAAGCTGTACAAATGCTCCGTCTGTGCGAAGAGGTTCAGCTGCATGTCGTACTTGATTCAGCACACAAGGATCCACCAGCGGGACAAGCCCTACAAGTGCTCAGAGTGTGGGAAGAGCTTCCGGCGGAGCGCTGAGCTTTCTTCACACCAGAGAATCCACACGGGGGAGAAACCATACCGCTGCTTTGAGTGCGGAAAGACCTTCAGCTGGAGTGCTGGCCTTACTTCACATCAAAGAACACACATGGGTGAAAAGCCATACAAATGCTCTGACTGTGGGAAAAGTTTCAGTCGTAAACGGCTGCTCCTTGTGCACAGCAATAACCACACGGAGGAGAAACTTTTTTAAGCACTGTGCTTATGGGAGAGCTCCAGGTGAATTGCACAACTTTATAGATGCGAAAAAACCCTGGGGAAACCATACCAATGTGTTCTGTGGTCTAATCTTTACGGGACCTCTGACAGAGTGCGGTCCCTCAACAAAGAAACCTTTGTTGATTGATTGTATTATTTTGTCCAATAATCAGAGGATCGAGGAAGTAAAGTACTATTCAGTGAAGTAACCAATTTTTCACAGATAAGTGACAGTTCTCCAAAGAAGTTTCAAATAAATTATTCTGGAATACTTGGCTGTCCTAGATAGGTGTAACCAAGTTCTTTCTTACAGGAAGTTCAGTCTGCAGTGCTGGGATGGGATGGAGTGACCCTAGTTGTAGGGTTACATGCTTGGCATGTGGAAGATTATTGGTTTGGTCCTCACCACTTGCCTCTGAACTGTGGTGAGGAACACGTGAATGTTCAGATGCTGCTGGGACTCAGCTCCCATGATCCCTACGTGTTGGGCATGCTGGCTGGGACTCACAGAACTTGGAGTCCAGGAGCATCTGCTGGGTGGGCCAAACCCGACTGCAGTTCTTCCCTCCAAGAATTCCTCTTGTGTTTGGCCCAGCCTTTCAAGGTGAACTGAACTGAGAAGAGGTCTGTGAATGCCCACAGAATGAAGATTGTGCTACTGGCAACTTTATTCTCTCGCTGCACCTGGCGTGGAAGAGGAATGTTGTTTGCACAGCCCGTGGGGCTCGATTCCTGGCAAGCTCCCAGCAAACACACGTGCACCACACACTCAGGCTTCGGGCTGCTGCAAAGCAGACGGAGTCTGGGGAACCAAGCCCAGGACAGATTCCCACTTCCCACCAGTCGCACTGGTAGCACTATCTTTCTCCGAAACTTGTGCACTCCAAATTCTGAGGGATGGGTGGTGGAAACCTGGATATCACACATCAGTTTCTGGCTTCGTTTTTTAAAAGGTAGTTAGCTTAGGCGCTTACATTTTGTTTCTTATTTTTCATAGAATCATAGAATTGTAATGTTGGAAGGGGCCATGAAGGCCATTGGGTCCAAGTCCCTGCTGTTGCAGGACACCATGTGACACCATCCCACTCAGATAGCTGCCCGGTTTCTTTTTTAATGTCCCTAGTGCGGGAGAGACCATCACCTCTCCAGGCAGCTGGTTCCACTGTCTTATTGCTGTGACAGTGAGGAAGCTTTTCCTGACATCCAGCCTGAATCTGGGTTGTCGCAAGTTGAATTGATTATTCCGTGTCCTACACTCTGGCATCAGCAAGAAGAGATCTTGACCTCCCTCCTTATGACAGCCTTTGAGGTACTTCTAGAGGGACACCATGTCCTGCCTCAGCCTTCTCTTCCCAAGGCTGAACATGCCCAGTTCTCTCAGTCTCTCCTCACAGGGCAGTGTTTCCAAACCCCGGATCATTTTTGTTGCCCTCCACTGGACCCTTTCTAATTTACCTGCATCTTTCTTAAATCTTGGTGCCCAGAACTTTTAATGAAGATTGTCTCTGTTGGTCATAATGTAAAAAAAGATTAATCACACCAGTGGCCTCTTGTAGGCATTTGAACCTCAGCTCCATGGGCTAAATCCTGCTCACGCAAGGTCCCAGTCAAGCCGCTCAGCCTTCCTCGTGTCCTTTTCCCACTAACCCCGAATTCTTTGACAATTCCCTGGCTTTAGTTTCCCCCACCTCAATTCTAAAGGATTCAATGCTTTTCTTGGGTTTGGTTATGGGTAATAAGAGCTTTAAGGAAAAGTTTGGGTGTCTTTGCCCTACCCCTGATGCACTGGGGGACACCCCTTTTCACCTTCAAGCCTGCCCAGTATGGGAGTGAAGTCCCACTGGGAACTTCTTCCAAAATCGAACCCAGTTGTCCGGGTGAAAGAGGCTCCGTGCTTCTGCTCTATCAGGGCCAACCATGGGTAAAGCAGAGCCTGCCAACTAGACTACATGACTTTTCTGCCAGCCTGATCCTTCCCATCTGGAGCATGACTCCAGCCCCAGGAAGATTTCCTCCTTGAGGTCTAGTAACATCAGGCGTAGAGCATTTGGGCAGCCATCTGGGCGCCCTGCTCAGCAGAGGACAAATGGGGTCCCTAAACCAGGGATTTTTAAGAAATGGAGGTCCTTGAAGGGGCAATACCAAAGGTGGCCAGGTAACAAGAACATAAACACAGGGAAAGCTGGATCAGACCAGGCGTCCATACACACACTGGCAAACAAGCTGCCCTCAGGATCTCTCAGGATAGGTGCAAGACCTCTTGCAAGCTCCTCAGCAACTGGCGTGTGCAGGCAAGACGCTTCTGATGAAGGAGGGAGCACATGGCCAGCAAGGCTAGTAGCCACAGATACCCGCCACCGCCACCGCCTCCTCCTCCTCGTCCTCCTTCTCTATGAATCTGTCCAATTCCCCTTTAAAGCCTCCAGATTGGCTGCCATCACTACTTCCCGTGGCAGCAAATTCCATAGTTGAACTGTATGATGTGTGAAAAAGGACTTCCTTTTATTTGTCCTAAACCAGCTTCATGGGATGACCCCAGGTTGGAGTGCTATGAGACAGGGAGCCACCGAGACTTGCAGACAACTCTAAAAGGACGTGAACTGTAGGATCTTGAAGTTCCAGGTGCAAAATTACTCAGCTGTCATGAGTTCCCCCCTATTTTTGCTGCCCATCCCTGATGGCTCTCCATGTGCAGAGGACACCAAGCAGTGACCTTTAGCAAGACCGCTGTGGCACGTGAGAGGGATGCCTGCACAGTGGCACTGAAATGACATGTGGCCAGAGGAAAGAACAAGCAGGTGAACCCTAAAAGGGCCACTTTTGGTCCCCTGGGCCTGAAGTTCTGCATCCCTGCTCTTGAGCGGCTCAGGCCTCCCATGGCATTGTGCAGTAGACCTATTTTTAATAAAATGGATAAAATCAGTTCAAATAAATGAAATCGATCGTAAGGCATAAAGTCCATCCCTTGGCAGGAACGGACTTCTTGCAATTCTGAATTTCCTCTTGCGTCTGCCCCATCTTTGCAGAGAAGCTTCTCCCATCCCCCTGGGAAGCAGTCCTGGAGCTTCCTCACGTTTATTTCTTAATGCAACCTGAGGAAGAAAGTCTGTGTCTTTCTGAGCATGTTTCCTTGGCTCTAATGGAATGATTCTCAGCCCAGCCTCCCTCACAGGGTTGTTGTTTTTGTTGTTGTGAGGATACAATGGAGCTATGTACGCTGCTTTGGGTTCCTCGCCAGAGATGGAAAGGGCGGGGTAAAAATGCAATGGGATGATGAGATGCGGATGCTGATTGTTACTGCCCCATGCCCTCCAGGAGTTAAAACCGCTGAGTTCCCAGGAGGACCTCCCTGATTCCTACCGAGGGGCAAGAGGAAGTGGTAACCGCGGATGTAAACAGAATAGACCCCTTTCCTGTTCCGTCCCTTTTCTCCCTCCCCCCGGAAACTGACTTTTGGGGGGCTTGGGATGCATTTGGGGGGTTACTTTTTCTCTTCCTCCCTCCAGTTATTACACGATGAGCTCATGGGAGTTCTGAGGGAGAAGCCTGCATGTGAGAACTCGGGTGAGTTTTTTTTTAAAGAAATGTTGTGATCAGGAAGCTCAATGAAAGGAGAGGACTTGCCCCTCCAAATTCTAGGAAGGGGTGGATGGGCTCCCTCCCCGAGCGTCGCTTCCCAGCGGCTGTGCTGGCGGGAGCAGATGGGCACTGCAGTCCAGCCGCATCTGCAGGGCCCATGCTCCCCACCCTTGGACTCTGAGCTCCTGCAGAGGCAGCCCACGTGCCTCTGGCTCGGCGCCACTCCAGGCGAGAGGAAGGATCCCCAGAAGCCTCGGGCTGCAAGGGCTGCGTGAGCCCCACCGGTTGGGGGGCTCCCCCAAGGCCTAGTCAGCCGAATGCATCCCCTGGGGTGGGGGAACCTCTGCCGGGGAAGGCTGGCAGCGGCATCCTGGAGAAGAAGCTGACCCTAGTTTGCCTCCCCCCCTCCAAGCGAGCCTACCTTTCTTTATTTCTCTTATGCTCTTCGGTTTTTTTGCCAGATGTCTGAGGTGGTTTAGGTACTCCTCCTCCTCCTCAATCTATCATCACAACAGCCCTGTGAGGTAGGTTTGGCCAAGGCTCCAGCTCAAGCTCCAAGCCTCCCACCAAGCTTTGAGGCTGAGAGGGAACTAGAACCTGGGTCTCTCACAATAGCCCTGTGAGGTAGGTCAGGCCGAGAGTCAGTGGCTGGCCCAAACTCACCCAGGGAGCTTCATGGCCGAGTGGGGATGAGATCTCCCAGGTTCTCAGACCAACGCTTTCATCACCACCCTACACTAGCTTAAGATTGTAAGCCAGAGGATGTTCATCTATGGTGAGATGTGTAGTCCACATGTAACCTGTGATGAACATGTAACTGTTGAGCTTAAAAAATGGTGGGGAAGGGCAGACAAGAGACAGGTGTTTAAAATTATACATGGTGTCAAGAAAACGCTCTCCCAAAACACTTGAACCCAAAGGGGTCATCCCATGAAGCTGATTGATGGGAGGTTTAGGACCCATGAAAGGAAGGACTTCTGCACACAGCATACAGTTCAGCTGTGGAATCCGCTGCCATGGGAAGTGGTGTTGGCTACCAATCTGGGTGGTTTTGAAGGGGGACTGGATAGATTCATAGAGGAGGAGGAGACCATCCGTGGCTACTAGACTTGCTGGCCATGTGCTCCCTCCTTCACCAGAGGAGGCCTATCTTCATGTGCTGAGGTGCTTGGCAGGTGGAAGCCTTGCATCTTTCCTACTGGAGGGATTGTGTGGGCAACTGGTTTCCTTCTGTGCATATGGAGCATTGGACTAGAT
This sequence comes from Varanus salvator macromaculatus, assembly GCA_023646645.1. NCBI lineage: Eukaryota > Metazoa > Chordata > Lepidosauria > Squamata > Varanidae > Varanus > Varanus salvator. The sequence goes on from JAIXND010000685.1 coordinate 1,416,964, forward strand.
GGACCCCTGGTCTGATCCAGCAGGGCTTTTCTTACGTTCTTCTCATCTTCTCAGCAGTCTTCTGAAGTAGGACACTCTGATAGTCAGCAACGGGCCCAAGTGGGCTCCATGGGCAAGTGGGGTCTAGAACCCAGGTCTCAAACCACTACGCCCCACCGGCCCTTATTTATTTATTTAACATATTTGTATGCCGCCCCCTTGCAAACAAGCCTTGGGGTGGCTAACAACATAAAGAAATACAATTTAAAAACAATACACAATTTAAAACTGGCCCATCTCAAAGTCTAAAAATTAAAAATATATACATATAATAAATAACCATATAAAATTAATAATTTAACAATTAAAATATTTCTTAAATAAAAAGGTCTTCGCCTGGCGCCGAAAAGCAAATAATGACGGCGCCAGGCGAGCCTCTCTGGGGAGCACATTCCATAGGTGGGGCGCCACCGCAGAGAAAGCCCTCCTCCGGGTACTCACCCTCCTGATATCTCTCACAGAGGGTTCCTGGAGGAGGGCATCAGCTGCAGATTGTAGGGGGCAGGAGGGCATATATGGTCACAGGCGCTCCTTTAGGCAACCAGGACCCAAGCCGTTAAGGGCTTTATAGGTAAGAACCAACACCTTGAATTGGGCCCGAACTTCAATGGGAAGCCAGTGTAGCTGACGGAGAACTGGGGTGATATGAGAACCAAACCCAGTCCCCATCAGCACCCTGGCAGCTCTATTTTGCACCACTTGAAGTATCCAGACCGTCTTCAAGGGTAGCCCCACATAGAGCGCGTTACAGAAGTCTAACCGGGAAGTCACCAGCGCATGTGTCACTGTCGCCAGGCAGTCGAACTCCAGGAAGGGACGCAGCTGATGGATCAGCCGAAGCTGATGGAAAGTGCTCCTCGCCACTGCTGACACTTGGGCCACCAAGGTCAGCTCCGGGTCGAGGAACTCCCAGACTGCGGACCCTGTCCTTCAGAGGGAGTGCAACCCCATTTAAGACTAGGGTCAGGTCCCCCACTCCGAAGCCCGAGCCACCCACCAACAGGACCTCCGTCTTGTCAGGATTGAGCCTCAGTTTATTGGCCCTCATCCAGCCCATTACCTCGGCCAGGCACCGGTTCAGCACAGCCACTGCCTCACCTGGATCAGTGGAGAACGAGAGGTAGAGCTGGGTATCATCAGCGTACTGGTGATTCCGCAGCCCACACCTCCTGATGACGTCTCCCAGCGGTTTCATGTAGATGTTGAATAGCAAGGGGGACAAAATGGACCCCTGCGGAACTCCCTTAAAAAATAAAATACAGGAAATGCTTGCTAATCAATGGGCTCAGAAATGGAAAGTGTTCATTTGTGTCCATGCCTCTTTTTCTCCCCACAGGAAGAAAGTTCCCTGTGTCTGTAACCTCCCGAGTGTGTTTCTTCTTAACCAACAGAGGTTGCTGCCTATTTGGAAATGGAAGACCCGCTGTTTGGCCTCACGTTGGTAGAAGGGCCGGAGGGAGCAGGGAAAAAAACCCCTCAAGTTGTTCAGACGGGGAGCATTGGGAAAGTCCTCAGAAAATCATCAGCGCAGCAAAAGGTGAAACAAGAGCCGGGTGAGGGGATCCTTCAGAGCTGGGAAGCTCAGTGGCAGGAGTTCCTGAAGTCAGTGGAGGCTCCTCATGCAGGTTGGGGAGTGTCAACGTTTCCGGAGAAGTCCTCTCCGTGGGACGACGCCAAGGCCTTCCTGGCCTCCTTCGAGCAGGTGGCCGAGGCCTGCCGGTGGCCCAGGGAAGAGTGGGCGGCCCGGCTCCAGCCAGCCCTCAGCGGACAGGCGGAATGGGCCTACCGCGTCCTGGAAGCCCGAGACAAGGAGGATTATGGGAAGGTGAAGGCAGCCATTTTACGAGGGGATGCCCTCAGCAGGGAAAAGCAGCGCCAGCACTTCCGGCATTTCTGTTACCAGGAGGCTGATGGTCCGAGAGGGACCTATAGTCAGCTGCAGGAACTTTGCCATCGGTGGCTGAAGATCGAGCAGCACACCAAGGAGCAGATCTTGGAGCTGCTGATCCTGGAGCAGTTCCTGACCATCCTGCCATCAGAGGTCCAGGGCTGGGTCAGGGAATGTGGCCCAGAGAGCTGTTCCCAGGCTGTGGTCCTGGCTGAGGACTTCCTGCGGAAGCAGCAGGAAACTGAGAGGTGGGAACAACAGGTGAGAGTATAAGTCCCAGTTATCTGGCAGGATACAGTTCATGTTGGTTGCCAAATTTCCGTGTGGGAAACAAGAACTGCAGACCACCATGAGATGCTCCCAGGCTGTGCTTCTTAGGAAAAAAAAAATTTCTTCGGTAAGCTGCATCCAGAAATGTAGCTGATTCCCCTCACCGGCAGGTATAGTGCTTTTTGTGGGTCTAGAGCTTGCTTTGTTCCTTCCAAACTTGGACCTGTGACACCACTGTGTGTAATATAGAATGCACTCTGTGTGTGTGTGTGTGTGTGTGTGTATTTGTGAGTGTGGTGCTGTGTGTGTGTGTGATTTTTGACCACCTTTTAAATATGTGCAAAACTCCTTGTTTGCCTTCAGCTTTAAAATAGAATCGAATTCATGCATTCTTTCTATCATTAGTATATTTGTATCTTTTTTCCTTCTTGCAAGGAACTTAAGTGACTTGCACGGTGGGTTCTGCTCCCTGTGTTGCCCTCACAACAGCCTGGTGAGGTAGGTTAGGCTGAGAGTCAGTGACTGTCCCAAAATCACCCAGTCAGCTTCAGGGCCAACTGGGAACTAGAACACAGATCCATCTTCCATCCGGCTTTCTTCCCTGCCCAACTTTCATGCCCGTCCATAGTGCTTAGGAATATAATGGCATGAATGATCGTGGCTTTGGCCTTCAGTGAAACAACCTCACACTGGGAGAATCTCCCCTAGCTCCTTCCTTGCCGCCCTTCCCAGTCTCTGCCTTCTTGGAATTTCAAGGCTGCCATCTCCCTTTGAGTTGGTGACTGAGCTGAGGGTTGCAAAATCTTACACAGTTTCAATTTCTTTATTGTTAACAAAAGAGCTGGGTAGGTTTGGCCTGGGGAAGAGGAGGTACAATGGGGACATGGTGGGGTCTTGAAATACCTGAAGGCAGTCAGGCTGAAGGTGTGGCCTGAAGCCACCTGGAAATGGAAGACCTGCTGTTTGGCCTCAAACTGTCAGGCTGAAGATTTCTGCTTAGTGTGAGGAAGTGTCCTAATGGAAATTGCCGTTGGGCAGTAGAGCTGCCTTGGAAGGGGGTGCAGAGACTGGATGCCCGTGTAGCAGAGCTACTGTAGCTGCATTCTAACTGCAGAGTGGCAGTGAGCCATGGGTCAGACTAGATGATCTCAAGGCCCCTTTCCAAGTGTATGATGGCCTGCTTTTTATTCCACTTTCCAGAGGCAGAAAGCTTTGCCTTGTCTACCTTTGATCCAATCCAGCAAGAAAGTCCTTGCCCTAGCTACACAGAGAGGGGAATGTACTTGCTGTATCTCGGCTGTCCACTCTCAGGAACAGAATGCTGGGTCAGCTGGAAACTGAGCTTGATTTAACCCTCGCAGTCGTGGCTCCCTGTGCTAATATGCATTTTTGCTGCCGTTTTAGAAGCTAATGTCGTTTGAAGAAGTAGCTGTCGGGTTCTCGGGAACGGAGCACACGGCCCTTCATCCGGGCGAGGGCCAGCTGCACAGAGAAGCTAAGAAGGAGAGTGACTGCAACATTAGCCTGCTCGGTAAGGGTTGCCCCCCCCCCCAACTTTCCCACGGCAGCAGCTGGACCTTGGAGGGAGAAAAGGAGCGATCCTGGGCTGGGGAACAGGGAAGGTGGGACCAAAGCCCCGCTCTGACTCTTCTTGGGGTACCAGTCTCTTCCTGCTCCCTGATGCCTCACCCAGACAGGCAGACTGCTGTGAGAAAATGCGGGCTGCACAAGCTGCCACAGCAGACTGTTGCTAACACCCCTCTCCCCAGCATTTGGGGACCTCTGAGTCCACCGGGGGGTGGGTGCCACAGATTGCATGGCAGGGCATCTGAGATTTCTTCCCTCCAGGGAGTCGGTGCTCCAGATCATGTCCAGGTTCCCTCCTTTTCAACCGCCCTTTCCTTTTCCAACAGATTGCATGCGAGCGAATGATCACCAGGAGCAACCGGCCCTGCAGGAGAGCCCCGAGCAAGCCGAACCACCCTGGAAATCCCCAGAAAGGTCCGCTGAGAGCCGTTCCCAGGGAACCGAGCTGCACGAGGCAACCCTGAATCAGCGCAGACCAAAGATGCAGCAGAAAAACCAACTGAGCGACTGGGCGGCAGTTTCTGCGGGAAGCAGGAAGGGCCTGGGCGCAGCGCCCCCGTTGCAGACGCGAAGGACGAGTGCCGCAGAGGACCTCTGGCGGGATCCAGGGGGAAGCGCTCCCGTCCAGGAGCTGCCGTACCACAAGTGCTCCATCTGCGGGAAAACTTTTGGGCAGAGCCTACACCTGCTTTTTCACCAGCGGACGCACGACGTAGAGAAGCCATACAAGTGCACCCAGTGTGGCAGTACTTTCCACTCACGCCAAGGCCTTATCTACCACCAGCGCAGCCACGCCGGAGAGAAGCCGTATAAGTGCTCCTTCTGCGGGAAGACCTTCAGCCAGAGCTCGCACCTGCTGGTGCACAAGCGCAGCCACACGGGCGAGAAGCCCTTCAAGTGCCCGGCCTGCGGGAAGTGCTTCAGCCGCAATTCGCTCCTCACCATCCACCAGAGAACCCACACGGGGGAGAAGCCGTACAAGTGCTTGCAATGCGGCAGCCTCTTCCATTCGGGCTCCGGCCTCATCAACCACAAGCGGATCCACGCCGGCGTGAAGCCCTACAAATGCACGGAGTGCGGGAGGGATTTCATCCGGAAAGCACATCTCACGCGGCATCAGAGCGTCCACAGCGAAGACAGGACCGGCACCTGATCTCTCAGGGAAGGGGGAAACGTTCTTTGGGAACTCCCAGCTCATGGGATGGAGGCGATCCTCCCACTATTTCTGCGTGAGCAACTGCTGCAGTTCACACGGAGTTGAGGAGACAGAGAGAAGGAAGCTTTGGTCAGCCTTGTAAATAAACCCACAATCCTGTGAGCCCCGCAACAGTTTTGCTAGCTTTCTCTGAAGTTATCAACCTGCCTTTCCATGCTGGTTACAAAGGAGGGAAAAATGTGCTCTTTCATTGCCAAAATGGAACAGGAGGCTGTTAGCTGTTCCGGAGACTAGTAAAAACATTTCCTTTCAAATCAGGTGGACTGGGAGAGGAAAGATGGAGTGATCCATTTGTTTTCATGTATTGTTTCCATTCTGGTTGTGGAGGAAGAGACTCTTCTTTCATAGCTAGCATGGAAGTCAACGTCTAGCTGCTCGCCTATATGAAGGTTCCAGTCGCCAGTGGTGACCAAGCAAGTTGTTAAATACAAGGCTGGCTTATGCGGATTTCTCCATTTCTCTGGTGTTTCTCTCCAGATGTCTTGTTCAGTGAGGTCGCCTCCCTGACTCTGGGCGCTGCTCTCTGGAAATGGGTCCAGTGTCGTTTAACAAAATCCCACCTGTGGTGTGGCCTTCGCAAGCTCAGCCTTCATGCCGATTTGGGCACTTCTGAGATGTTCGCAGGTTATTTTCCCTCTGCAGGTTGCCAGCACAACGTGATTTCGGTTGTTCCTGGCGCTCGCAAGAGAATGAAAGCTAGAAAGTGTCAAACAAGAACAGCCTGCAGGTCAGTTGATGGTGGGCAAGAGAAGTGCGGTCGGAGCCAGAATGGGCCTTCCATGCCAGATTTCGGGGCACCAACATGGGGCAAAAAGCTGGAGCAGGAGACTGCATTTCTAAAGGGTTAACCGCTGGCCCAAAGGCGGACAGAATAAGGATGTTACCGACTCCATCCTGGGACGGTCACAAGCCAGTGTGGTCCCCAGTGTCTCCTGGCGGGGCTTTCCTCGGTGGCCTCAGCTGCTGGGATGGATGCTCTGAACCAATGAAGCACTTGGCACATTTGTGAGACAAAGGAAAGGGAAAATGTGCCAACTACCAGGTGCACCTCCGGCCGTCACCTTGGGCTTTTGCTGCTCTCGTGTTGGATGGGCAAAATGCCAGTTGTTAATGAGATTGCATGGTGGGGCAAAGCTACAGGGCCAGGGGGTGCTGAGCGCCTTTCGGCTCAAGGGCTGAGATTGGGAGGTTCTGGCAGGCTTTATTCCAGAACTAGACAAGGGCTGCCGGCAAACGGGGCAGAATCAAAAACAGGATGACAACCAGCCTAGTTGAGCTGAAAGGCCCCACTGGGGAAACGAAGCCCTTCAGGCAAAGCATTTCCACCTTTTAGAATGGGGAGGGGAAGAACATGCGGAAGCACCAAACCTCCCACCCCAAGGGAAGGGGGTGTGGCTGTCTGGAGAATCCTGGATGAATCCAGATTCTGGGCCTGAGATTTGATCCCACTGATCAATGGCAAAGAGGCCTGGCTGGATTTTCACCACGACTATAAAAGGACGGTGGATCTTTTTCCCAGTGGGGCTCTGTGATCGTTGGCCTGAATTTCTCAAAGTGAAGGATTGGGCACCTGGCCCTTTGCAATAAGATTTGGTTGGCAATTGGTTAGTCACCGATCATCAACTCCTCTTTTGAGCATTTAACTCGATTAAAACATTCAAAGGAAATCCTTTGCTTTCCTGCCTCGCTCTTGAATTGGTCTTTGTGGCCCATCAGAGAAATAAGTTGGCTTTGTTACTGTGAAACGGTGGGATTCACTTCAAAACCAAGCCATGTGTTCTTCGGAGGACAAATTTAGGAAAGGTTTCTAGAAATGTGAAGGATTCACTGGACTTTATTTAAAAGACAATATTATTCTGGGATGTAAGTCAGGTTGCAGTTACCATGGAAAAGAAAAGCAACGTCAAATAAGTCACGTTTTAAAGACACCCCAGGTGCAGCGAGTTTAGCCCAGAAAAAGACCCACAGTGGGCAGGCCTGCTTGCACAGGATTGCGCTGTTAGATTTAGAAAGAAAAGGGTCCTACAACTCGCAGTATTCCATCTACCACCTCCTCCTCTCCACCAGCCGTGGCTTTTGAGGGTCTCTGTGATCTTTATTTTATTTTATTTTTTATTTTATTTATTTATTAATTACATGCCGCCCCATCGCAACAAAGCCTCGGGGTGGCTCACAACAAGCCTCGGGGCGGCTCACTTTACCATCGCTGGCTAGCCGATCCTTTTAAACTGCAAGTGTCGAGGACTGGACCCGAGACCGTACGCAAGTTGCAAGTCCTCTTGATGAGTTCCAGTCCTTCCAAGAAGCCGTTGTCTCGACTTGAGGCCTAGAGGAGCGGAATCAGATTCCTTGTATTGGCTCGTTTAGCCCAGAGGGGCCTTCTCGATTTCCTTAGTCACTTTCAGCATTATGGCTTCATGGATTATATGCCAATAGTTGGCCTCTAGCCTATAGCAAGCTACCAACATCTCATGAGTCTCTTGAATGGTACTTGAAGTCCACTCTCTGCCCTTCCCGCAAGACAGTTCCTGGGCTTTTTCCATTGGAGGAATGGCCACTTAAACACACCGTGAGCTTTTCTTGCTTTTGGTGCATTGGATCTTTAACTATGTGCCAGATTGCAAACTTGAAATGTATTCCATAGAATTGAATGGGGTGTGACCAAGAGCTGAGTGTCTGTCTGTCTGTCTGTCTGTCTGTCTCTGTTCTTTCTCTCTCTGTCTTTTTCTGTCTCTGCCCTCTTTCACCCTCATTCCTTTTCCTTGACCATATCAGAGCAGGGCAATAAGTAGACACTGGGGTAGAGCCAGTGTGGTGTGGTGGTTAAGAGCACGGGACCGGGACTCCGGCGACCTGGGTTGTGGTCTCTGCTCGGCCATGGAGCCCACCGGGTGACTCCGGGCCAGTCACAGGCTCTCAGCCTAGCCTACCTCATAGGATTGTTGTGGTGGGGATAAGATTGAGAGCGGGAGAAGGGGACTGATGTAAACTGCTTTGAGTCTGTAAGAAAGAAGTGTGATCTAAATCTAATAAATAGTTACTTGCATCACATACAAAGTGGTTCTAAGGTACTGCGTTTGGCATCCAGTTTCCACTGGGCAAAAAAAGGACTGGAGATTTACAATATTCGCAGAATACAGGGACGCGAGCAGGGAGGGGCCCGCAGCTCAGGAGGCAGAGCATCCGCACGGCACGTAGAAGCTCCCAGCTCAATCCCGGCCATCTCTGGTAGAAAGGACGCCGTTCCAAGTGACACAGACTCCTGGCTGAGGTTGCAGTGGCGAGACAGCGTAGACACCGCTGGACTGGGTGGACCAAAGTCTGGGTTGGGAAGCTGGGAATCGCGTCCTTCCGGGACACTTCATGGCTCCAGCCAACGCAGATCTTCCCACTGACGGCCGGTGACTCTCTAGGTTTGGTTCTCCACAGTGGTGCCCCGGATGCCGATCTCTGTATGGACTTTTCTTTTGGAACCCACCAGGGGCCCTCTAGATTTCTTATGTTATTTCTAGGAATGACACCATCATCTTCAGTATTCCTAGCTAGAAAGCTTCCCAGCATCATCTTTATGGGGCTTTAAACCTGGCTGTTGTGTTTTGGAGCACAGATTCCCACTTCTGCCTTCCACTTTGGCTCTAAGGCGAGTTGCTTTTCTTGGCCTTCGGGAATATGAGGGCTTTTAGACCAGCCGTGCCCGCTATGGCGGACATTTTGTGAGAGCGCCCACAACCTTCTCTGGCGGCTGACATCCTGCTTTTGACAGGAGAGGCTAGGGATTGGATCTGTAAGCAGAAATCAAAAGGACACCTCAGTTGCTTCATCTCCAGCTCACTTTCTGGCCCTCTCTCTTCTAACTTTCCAGGTTCGTAACTGCTTCTTCCGTCTTCCCGCTATCCCACGCTTGCTGTATGAATGCCATTCTCTGTGTTCTGATGGGTATTTCATTCCAAAAGCTGGCGGGAGACGCTCAGCAATTGGCAGACATTCTTCTGTCCTCAATGCCCCATGACACCAACCCATGCCAGCCATCTTGAAAAGATCAGGGTGGGGATGGGGTTGTAGTAGAACGGAAAAGATGCTAGAGTGTTGCTTGGAAGAAAGAAATGCATATCCCACAGGACTAAAAACGATGTAGAAGGTATTGTCTGTGTTTTTCTCAGAAATATTTCAGCAAAGGAAAAATGTGTGTGTGTGTGTGTTTTAACTGAGAAGCTTTTGAAATACTTGCAGAGGTATTTTTGGGGGTTTGGGTGAATGGAAGAGATGGAGCCAGATGAGGGGTATAGGTTTTAATTTCTTTCCCCTTTCCTCTTTTTATAGTGAAGAAATACTACTTTGTATTAAAATGCAAAGAGATATAAGTAGGCAATTAAAAACTTCACATCTTCTCTGAAGAAACTGACCCTGGTACTGGCAGGCTATTCAAAGGGCAGGAAGCGTTTAATTGATGGCACCAGTGCCTTGAAATGTCTCAATATAACTCTTCGCTTATTAATCCTAGTGAACAATCCACTCCCTTGTAAAACTGGATTTAAAATTGCCCAGAAAATCTGAAAAAATATCGACAGCAAAGGAAACATTTAGCAGTCATGGAACAAGGGGATGGATCAGTAAATGGTTAAAGAACAAAAAGCAGAGGGTGGGAATATAGGGCAACTTCTCCCAGTGGAAGGAGGTTAAAAGTGGGTCCCGCCGGGCTCTGTATTGAGATCGGTGCTTTCCAAGCTTTTCACGAGTGATTTGGAATTGGGAGCAAGCAGTGAAGTGGCTAAGTTTGCTGATGGTGCCAAACTATTTAAGGTGGTTAAAACCAAAAGGGATTGTGAGGAGTGCAAAAAGGTTCTTTCCAAACTGAGAATGGGATCAAGATGGTGAATGCAGTTCACTGTAGGTAAGTGAAAAGTGATGCATTTTGGGACAAAATTTTTTTTCCCAACTTCAACTGTAATTTTGGGGTGTGAACTAATGGTGGCTGATCATGAAAGGGATCTTGGGGTGGTGGTGGACAGCCCAATGGAAAAGTTGATCTACTGCTATGAAAAAGGCAAACTCCATGTGAGGTATCATTAGGAAAGGTATTGAAAATGCTCCCGCTATATACAACCCTTTCTCGGATCCACACAATAGTCACCAGACCTGCAAAAGGATATTGTAGAGCGAGAAAAAAATGTAGAAAATAACAACCGGAATGATCTAGAGATTGGAGCGACTCCTTTATGAGGAAAAGTTACAATGTCAGGGATAGTTTAGTACTGAAAAAATGCAAGGAAGGGGAGACATAGTAGGGGTGTTTAAAACGATGCAGTTAGTGGAAAAAGTGGCTGTAGGGGCGATTCAGGACTGACAAGGGAGGAGCTGTTCACACAGCTCATAAACTCTGGAATTCACGACCTCAAGGTACAGTGGTGGACACATGGAGGATGGGACTACTAGTCCTCATGGCCTCACGTGGGAATGTGTGAGGAATCCAATGGGGAATGGGGGGAATCTAACATTGGCACAATTTGGCCTTCCAGGCTTCGGTCTGTCAGTCCTTTGACTGTGATGCAAGTTTAGGAAGCTCCCACACCACAATTTTCACACAATTTTTGAGCCAGTAATGAAATTTGGGCCAATAAGTACCCCAAAGCCCCTTGGATGTAGTGTATTTTGTGCAGAATTGGCTGATTTGCATACAGTTGTGATGTACACATTTATTACAATCTCTGATTTGTGCAAAGCAGCCAAGGAGCAAAGGAATCACAAGGAAATGAGAAACAAAGGAACCCAACGTCTGCACCAGTATAAAAACTTTAGGGACACCATTAAAGGGGCCAAAATAGCACACTGAGGGCTGAGCAAAGTCAGTTGGCATGGGATGCTGAGAACTGGGCAATGAGGTGTGGTGGAAAGGTGGGGCGGAATGGAATGCTCCGGAACAGGGCTTGGCTGGCTGGCTGGCAGGCATCCACCCATCCATCCTGGCATCCTGAAGGAGATCACTTATTTTGAAGATTTTGTTGCAAATCCTGTTAAATAGGAATCCCAAATGGTTGAATAACCGTGGACATGAAAAAAAGAGCGACTGGGGCACACAGGGAATGCCATAGGCCCCCTCAAGAGGAAATTAAACGTTTTTGCCACGGCATTCCTATATCCATATGTTAAGGCTTTCAAGAATCCCTCTTCCTATTCAGAGAGCAGAAAGCATAAAATCAGCGTCTTCCACTTTGTATAGGCCAGAGGGAACTGCCTGCCCCATAGAGTGGACAGGACACGAGTGCCTTGCTGGATTCTCACTTTGAACCCCCTGTTCAATGCCTCCGGTGAGGGAGTGCCTTGTTGTTGGTTAGCAAAGTCACGTCTGGCCCATGGACAACATTCCTCCATGCTCTCCTGTCCTCCATCATCCCCCGGAGTCCACCTAAGCTCACATGAGCGAGTGCCTTACACCCCACTAAGTCATGGGTTTTATGGTCAAATTATTCTAAGGTTTCACTGAAATCTCCCCTCCTGTATCTTTTTTTTTTTTAATCAATTTATTAGTGTTTTCAAACTACAAACTACATACATCATCACAAAACGCACATCAGATCTACTGGATCCGCCTCTACAACATATCTTTTAACATACAATAATCTTATTATACTCTTTTTTACAACAATATAAAAAAAATTAGAGCCAAATCCCGTTTCTTCAGCTAATTCATGATGAGTTTTCAAATTCAATAAAAGTCACAATCTTCCTTCTTCCATAAGATCCATCCCATCTCTCTCTCTCAAAAAGTCCTGCTTTTCCTGTCCATTGTTCAAAGGGGGCTACTCCAGTTTAGTGAGATTACATCTTTTTTTTTCTCTCTTTCAATAGCAAGTTTCCTCTAAGCAATTCTAAATTCAAAAGCCTTTCTTTATCTCATATCTACACACAAGTCTATTCAAACATCCCTTTATAAAATATAAAATTTTTATATTTCATCTTAGCTTAGACCTTAACGCCCATAATAAATTTCCTTACTTTCAATTGCAAATGGAAACAAAAGTATAATACTGCACCAAAAACAGTAGCACATTTTTTCTATGTTACATACAGATGAAGTTGACTCTATATAGTTTTTAATTATAAGATAGTTTATCCTATTTCCACTTTCAAATATAGTTAGGAATACCCATTTAACATTGTTTTATTAAGCTAGGTTATTATGTCCAGCCCCTCCTGTATCTTGAGGCCACTCATAACAGAGCAAACTTGATCTGATCTCCTAGTCTGATTCTTCCCCTTAAGGTTTTCCTGGCTGATACATTTATTTTTTTAAATTTACAAGATCTGAGTAGGGCTGTCATGGATAAGGACAATTTGGAGAACTGCTATTAATATGCATGCCCTAAATCGGAGGTGACCTGACGGCACATCAAACTCAATTCTTTAATATGCTATATGAAATGTGCGTGTGTTATAATTGCTTCACCAGCTACTTCTCTGGAAATTCATATTAAATATTAAATTACTAATATATTCCATTAATAATTCCACCATCTTCCTGAATGAACCAGCTAGGTTTATCTATCTAGTTCTTCACACGTGGGTTTATTCTTTAGTTGGTTTGATTTTCTTCGCTCCAACGGGGCGGTATATAAATCTTGTCCCTAAATAAACCAGCAATCTTCCCGAAGTCTCCTTGGATAAACTTTTCCTGTACTTCAGGAAGGTTCCCGGGAATTGTAGTTCAGGGAAACCAGGAAACTACAAGTCCCAGGATTCCCTTGCAAGTCCAGCGAAGAGCGAAGCAGCCCCTCGCTTCGCCTCTTCTTTGCAAAGAAAAGGGAGGCTTCCTGCTGTCCGCATTTACCCTTTTTAGCAAATGCACAATCTGGAGGGATAAACCCCCCTAAAAAAAAAAGAAACCCCCCTAAAACGGGAATCAGACAGCAGGGAAACCTGGGAAGGCTCCTGTCTGGAACTGGAATTGGGCCCTGCGGAGGAGACACGGCCAAGGGAAGGCATCGGAAGAAATCCCCGTTTGCGCATTCACACGATCGCCTCTCTGGGCTTCCCCGCCCTCCGCTCTTTCCCCGCTCCCGGCAACGCCTGATGAAGCCAGAGGTGGGAGCTGCGAATTCTTCCTTGGGGAGGCGCACGTGGCCGCGGAGGCGCTGGGTGGGTGACACGGGAGATCGCGCACGTGTGAGTGCAGGCAGACCTGTGTTGGGAACAGAGGGTCGCGGGGAGGTAGGGGGGCACCGCTTTCCGCCCACGCAGGGCAGTGGTAGCGCGGGGGAAGCCTAGGCGGGCGTCTGGGTATAAAGTCTATGGGCTGGGATAGAGGAACAGTCTTGCAGCGACTTCTAGTGCAAAGGCACCTCCTGCCCCCAAATTGTAGAAAAACCCAAAAGCCGAGAGAAAGGTTTGCCGAGGACGCTTGCAAATAAGCATCATAACAAGCTTAGATCCAGGATCCATCTTCCGCAAGACCCATAGAATACCTTTCTGCCTGATTTGGGGGTATCTTTCAGCACCCCCAGACACATGTCACCTCGTTGGGCAGTGTCTTCTTGTGTAGCCCAAGCCCTGTCAAAATTTTAAAGGAAAAATAAGTTTCACCCACTGGCAGAAGGACATGGTGGCGGTTAAGTATAATCTCGGGGTTGCTAAATCTGGGTACAACCACTGTGAAGACACACTCTGGTTCTGGCCTAGAAGCGCTCTGAGTGCATGCAAGTCCCTGTCCTGTTTGTTTATTCAGGTTATTAATTTTTAGGACTGTAATGTTAATTAGGAAAAAAAGAAGGGATTATATAGTTTGCATTCTGTTGTTATATTTATTTATTTATTTAGGGAACTTCTACGCCGCCCCATTCGCCGAAGCCTCGGGGCGGCTCACAGCCAAATAAATAATATAACAATAAAAACAATATGATATAATATAAATTTAAGTCGCCCTGGCCAAAGCATAAAATAAATAAAGAACATTAACAGTTAAAATGACATTTGAATAAAAAGGTTCATTGAATAAAAAGGTTCATTGAATAAAAAGGAATAAAAAGGTTATATAAGGTTTAATTGTTTTTATGTAATTTGCTGTCGACGACTGCAATCAATAAAACAAATTAAAATGATCTAGGGAAGGTTCTAGAACGATGAACAGTAAAAGAGAAGAAAAGAATAAATCAAAACACAAAATAATAATTCAAAAATTAAATCAAGCTATACTGATAAAACTGGTGGTTCATTCAAGAAAAACTTCCTTAAATAAGAATTTTAGCCAACACTGAGAGCAAAGCATTTTATTGCCTGCTGTACCTTCTTTCCCCCAAGGGTGAATGGTGTGGAGTTTTCTCAATTTTTGTGACGCTCTGCCATATTTAAAAGGCTGAATGCCCTCTCCTAAGACATATTAACAGTAAGAACGTAATGCTAAAATCTGCTGGCCATTTTTCTCAGCTGGTGCTTTGCCCCTCCCTCTGCTTGCCATCAGACCCACCAAAATGGAATTTTGCGCTTGAGTATAACGAAGTCCAACACCGTTGTTATAAATGGATTTCAGGTCCCTGTGAAACTTCCTGGAAGTGCCTGCTCTGATATAGAGTCTGTACAGAGGGTGATGAGATGGAGAATAGGTCTGTTCCACCTGTGGAAATAATTATTTTCCCCCTCATCCCTCCCCATTTGTTTTTCCTTGTGTGCTGTGACTTTCCAGGTCATCATCAGCATCATCCATTTCATTTTTATGCTTCCTTGTAGCCTAAACTTTTTGGGCAGTTTACAACAATGCATAAAACAGAACAATAAAATGCATTAGAAATATAAAATCAACACAGTATTAAAATTTAAAATAGCTAAAACACACAGTAAAAATGACCCTGTAAAATTGTAAGACATGAACACCAGCTGTCTTGTTTAATTGATCAGATATAAGCTGTTTTTGGCTGAAGGGCAATATAACCACCACCACCCAGTCAGATATATAACTAAATATAATGACCTCAAGTGACTTGGTAGGCTGATAAAATTAGGTCAGTTTGAAACCCCTCCTAATTAGAATACGAAATTATTCATTTATAAACTACTAAGATATACTGGAAAAAGTCAGATCTGATTTGGTGTTATCTGTATCAGAAGGCTGGTCTTTTTAACCAGTCATGTAAGTCTGTCTTGTTAGAAGCTGTTTTTTAAAATCTGTTTTTATTTATTATTTATTCATTTGGGGCATTTCTCCCCGGTCTTGCCTCTCCCTGTTTACCTTTCCACCAGATCTAAACATAAGGATTTGAAATTCAGGTTGTTCTCAGGGAATATGAATCCAAGTTAACATTTCCTTTGGTTTTGGGAGCAGCCCTTGTGCATGTGAAGAGTGGATCCCGAACTGAACCTGCCCCCTCTTGCCTTCCTTTCCCAAAAGGCCTGACTCCACCCTCAGGGAGGTTCATCCTGCTTCTGGCCCAGAGGGTGGGAATGCCGGACATTACTTAATCCGGCTGCTTATTTGGATTAATGGAGGCTCACTGGTTATTGATTGCACACCCCTCTTCTTCACTGTCATGAACAGGTCCCTTCCCTCTTCCTTTCTGTTTATCAAACTCAAGACAAGCCTTTAAAGCGCAGTTATTTTTATTGAAACTTAATGGATTGCAGAACAGTATAAGGGAGAAGCATCTGCCCATGTAAAGAGTTGAATCCAGATGGGAGCCTTCCCCTTGGTCCCTGCCTTTCAGGGAAGCTTCTTTCTCCATCTGCGGGGTGTCTCTAGCTGTTGGGGGGCAAGAGGGCAGGAATACTGGAGACCCTCTAATTGGGGAGCCTGTTTCTTTTTTCATCTCCAAATGGGTCAAAGACTGGGTCTTGCAGGTGCTCCCCTCCCATCCTGAAAACCCCTCTGCCCTTCCAAAGCAGGGCGATTCTCACACTCTGCTTGTGCAACTTCACTTGGTAACCTTGAGACCTCAAAGTTCTCCCTCCCGCCCTTTGCTCCTTCACCTCTTCCTACACCCAGACCCTACAACGTCTCCCCACAACCAAGGCGCTCTGGTTCTCGGCACCTGTCTGACCCATCTTGCTTGTTAACCTTGGCATATCAGTGCCACGTTCCAGCCCGGCTCCATCCCGAGTTCATATTCCAAGACGGAGTGTCCCAACTGAGTGGGATTTGGGCGAAACAGGCCCCGTCTCCTGCAGTGCTCCCTCTCATCCGAATTTATATTTTCTCCTCCAGGCTTGGCACCCCCTGTTTTAGGACATGTTTTAGGAACTTCATTGATCTGCCTCCGTCGTGGGGAGTGTCCAGAGGGATGCAAAACTCTGCGGGTCCCTCCACCTCCGGGGAAAGTCTGGGTGAGGCAGGCAACACGTGTGCCGGCCTCTTGAATGCTGTGGGTTCCAGGCTGGATTCAGGAGATGGAAGCAAACCCCCTGGAGCAATGCATTCTGGGAGCACGGGGGGCTCGTTCCAGCAGGCAGCCCCGCGTTGTGTGAAGGAGGAGCCGGAGGAGCGATTGGACCAGCGCTGGGAAGTCCAGTGGCAGGAATTCCTGAGGACTGTGGAAGCCCCTCGCTTGCAGTGCGGATCGCCGCCGTTGCCGGAGGAGCCCACGCCATGGGACAACGCTCAGGCCTTCCTGGCCTCCTTCGAGCAGGTGGCCAAGGCCTGCCGGTGGCCCAAAAGAGAGTGGGCGGCCCGGCTCCTGCCAGCTCTCAGCGGAGGAGCCAAACAAGCCTACAGCAGGCTGGAGGCCGGAGAAAGGGAGGATTATGGGACGGTGAAGGCGGCCATCTTGCGAGGAGCTGCCCTGAAGCGGGAGAAGCAGCGCCAGCACTTCCGGCACTTCTGCTACCAGGAGGCCGAGGGGCCACGAGGGGCTTACAGCCGGCTGCGGGAGCTTTGCCGTGGGTGGCTAAGAATCGAGAAGGACTCCAAGGAGCAGATCCTGGAGCTGCTGATCCTGGAGCAGTGGCTGACCATCCTGCCCCCCGAAATCCAGAGGTGGGTCACCGAATGTGGCCCGGAGACCTGCTCCCAGGCCGTGGCCCTGGCCGAGGAGTTCCTGCGGGAACAGCGGGCAGCCCTGAGGCAGGAAAAGCAGGTGAGGCTGAATCTGTGTGGTTGTGTTCTGCCTTTTGCAGTGGCTGTTGCTCGCTGTGGGAAGGAGAATCGTCTTGCCGGGCACCCCTGCAAGCCACGCCATGCCAAGCGCATTGCCGCTGCAAGGGGCAGATCGTGGCTTTTCAGAGTGTCACACACCCGTGGTGTAACTCTGAGAACTCCTTGCAGCGAGGCATGTGGTGAGGAAGATGGACTTTAGAAACATGGAAACAAAGCGAGTCAGAAGGGGTCTCCTGGGCCATCTAGTCTGACCTCCAGTTCCAGCCGTCTCCACTCATGTAACCCCCAACATGTGGTTGTCCAATCTTTTCTTGCACCGATGGGGCCTCCCACCTCCCTTGGAAGCCCATTCCATCTCCTAGGGGTCCTAACCTTCAGGAAGTACCTCCTGACATCCACCCCGAAGCCTGGTTCCTTGAGCTTTCTCCACTGGATTGCATCCTTCCCTCCACCACAGGGAAGAACAGGTCACGTCCCTCCTCCACATGACATCCCCTCACATACCTACAAGTTGCTAAAAGATCCCCTCTGAGTCTCCCCTTCTCCAGGCTGAAAAGACCCAGTTCCCTCAATCTCTCCTCATCTGTCACCCCTCCCAACCCGGCTACCAGTCTTGTGACCCTGCACTGAACTGATTCTAACCTAGCTAAGTCTCTCCTATAATGTGGAGCCCAGAACTGGATGCAGGACTCCAGTTGTGGGTGCACCAGAGTTGTGTAGAGCGGTATCAACACCTCCCTAGATCTGGAAGTCACACTTCTGGCTATACATCCCAGGGCGGCATTTGCCTTCTTAACCTCCACGTCACACTGCTGGCTCATGTGCAACCTGCAGTCAACCAGCGCCCCAAGGTCCCTTTCACAAGTGCTGCTCTCCAGCCACTTGTCCCCCATCCTGTACCTGTGACAACTATTCCTGCGTCCCACATGCAAGGCCTTGCTCTGAGCCACACTGAACACAGTCCTGTTGTTCCCACCCACTTCCCCAGCCAGTGCTGCATCGCCTGCTCCTCCATTTTGAAAATGGTTTGATGGTGCTCAATTTTGCAAAGGGCAAGCTCAGGCCTATAGGGGAAAAAGGGGGGAGCATCAGTTTGCATGTGCTAATAAACATATTGCCTAAAAGTTCTCCCTGAGTGGGTCTTTAAAGGGCCCTGCCTCTTAAGGACACCCCTATTTGTAAAAATGGGTGCCTGGCAGGGGAGAAAACCATTTCAGGAGAAAACCTTGGGCAGAAGGATTCAAGGGGGCAGCAGGAGGGGGAGCCCATGTGGGCCAAAATCCCACTAGTCAGGGGATCTGATGCACCAGGGTGACGCTGGGCCAGTTGCAGCCTCTCAGCCCAACCTACCTCACAGGGCTGTTGTGAGGATGAGATTAAGAGGCAGAGAATGGTGTAAGATGCTTTGAGTTGTTTGCAAGAAAAAGGAGGGATATGAATTTAATAAATAAATCAGAGATCTTCAGGGGCCTTGAGCCTTTATTTCAGCAAATGCCCCTGGGAGCAGGGTGGGGGTGGGGCAGAGGCTCTCCCAGAATTCCAGGGCTCCAAATGAAAAATTTGGGAATCCAGGTGGGGTGGGCCTTCTCTTAACACTCATGTTAGTGGCTTCTTCCTTGTTGACTCAAATTCTGCAGCAGAAAACCTGCGAAAGAGGCTCTCCAGGGTGCCTCCCAGGCCCAGTGCCCCACTGTGAGGGGTCAGGCAAGGCATTCTGGGAGAGATGCCTAGAAGAGGCCCTTCTCAGGCCAGCTTTCCCAGAATCCTCACTGGCGAGGACCCTTCAGGGCAAGGAGGCGGGCAGGTGGTGGCCGGGTGGGGAAAGAGGACTCCAAAGCGGGTGGAGAAGAAAAATGGAAACGGAGCCAGTACTGTCCGAAGGGAAAAGGTTGGCAGCAGCTGCCCAGGGAGACCTGTGACATGTCAGCATGCAAGGCTGCCGAAGGGCTCCAGAAGAGCTGGACACATCCGGCTTCCCTTGTTCTGTTCCTGCAACCACTGGGAAAAAGCATTTCTTCTCCCTTTCTGAATGATGCCCTTGAGGTGGAAAGGAACGGTTGGGGTGAAAACCAGGAGTGGGTTTTGGCCTGCCATCAGACCATAAGCTCAGTTCTGGTACAGAAGACAAATTCCTTAGCCCAGTGTATCCTCAGAGGCACTCTTGTCCATGAATTTGAAGAGTGTGTCCCCCAAGTCCTGCTCCTGAGTTGCTGTTTTGCACCTGGCTCTGGTTTGCTTATTTATTTTAAATTAATATGTTTTTATACCACCCAATGGCACAGGCTCTCCAGGCAGATAATAAAAGCTAAAATTAAAGAAAAGTTAAAAAGACACACATGCACAAATTAATTTAAAAGAACAAATAGTGATTGCGATTTTTCAGCACAGTTATAGCAGTGGTACAAAATAAAGTAGTGGCAGACCTTGGAGTTCCAGTATAAAAGATGCACATCCCTTATGCTTAAAGTGAACATTTGCAGGACCCCCCCCCCCCTTTTCATCTTGGCTGTTCTCAACGGAGACTGTGGGCTAGTTCATATACTCAAGCAGCCTCTGGGGCGTATTTGAGCCATTTGGAGATCACAAGAACATGCCGTTTTTTTCTGATTGTTTTGCTTGTCCCAGTGAAAGTACTACATTAATAATAGATTTTGGAATTTAATGCTTCAGTCCTTTATGTGACAATAGGTCTGTTAAAGACAAAGGAACTGGGATGACATGCTTTCTGGGCCTGTTTTTCCCCCCGTGAAAGGATTCCTCTTTGCAGGCCGCGTTTATGGAGGAAAGCCAGGCTAAAGCAGACATTCAGCAGAGACAGCTGAGCATGGCAACCAAGAAAGAAGATTATGCTGGGCATCACAGCGTTTCAGGTAAGGAGTGTCCCCCTTATTGTTCTAACAATCTCAGATGTTCCTGCACCTCTTTCCTGGGTCATTCTCATAGTTTCAGGCTGATACTGCTAAATAGAAGGCAATCTTTTCCCTATTCTGTCGGCCTTCTCCAACCTGGACTTCAGGAATGCTGAGGCTTGCAACCCTGCTTTCCCATGCTCTGTTCTTGAATTTCATTGCTGGCCTTGTCGCTGTGCTCACTGCTTCAACTTTTTGCACTAATATAGAAACTTGTGCAATAAATAAATACGTAAGATTAAACAAATCCTCTGTCCCGTAAGGATACGTTTGGCTTCTTTCTGCTCGTTATTTTATGCAGCTTTTCCAGCTCTGCCATGAGGTGAGATTCTCAATATTCCTCCTGCTTATCTGGTGGAAACTGGGAGCTACTCCACCTGTCACTCTGCTCTTTTATTCCATTGTTGTGGTTTCTTCAGCTGATGGTTTCTAATGGAAGTCAGACAATTAGAAAATAGGACCTTTAGAAAATAACACCAAGTGGGCTCTGCCGGCTGGGAACTCTTCTAGTAGACCGATAGGAGGATGTTGTCTCAGCAGGCAGTTAAAGCCTTAGGTAGATGGACGAGGTCTATAATGGCGGCAGCGTTTCCCCTCTTTGAGGACCTGACTGGACTGTTAGAGGGTCTCACCTGATTTTGCAGGCTGAAACTTCAAGGCTGGGGAGCTGAAGGTTCTGCTGGCATTCATATTCTGAACCAGAATACCAAGTTAGGGCTGTGTTCATCCTTTGACTGGGAGCATCTTACCCCAAGGAATTAGCTGAGTCCTTTATTGCATGTTGGAAGGGCCAAGGGTTAGCTCATGACATCCGTTACCAGAAGGTCTGTGGAACACGCTCCCCAGGGAGGTTCGCCTGGTGCCGTCACTTTACTTTCGGTGTCAGGCGAAGACCTTTTTATTTTCCCAATATTTTAACAGTTAATTGGTTTTATCCTTGTTTTTATCATGATTTATTGGATGCAGTTTGTTGTTTGTTGTATATGGTTGCTTCATTTTCTGCTTTTTGTAAGCCATACAGAGACTTTTAGTATTGGGATGGCTTATAAAAAATTTAAATAAAATAAAATAAATAATTAAGGTCTTTGTGGAGAAAAATGTCTTCTTCCTGTCAATTAAGCGTATTTTCCTCCACTTTTCAAGTACCCTTTTTCTCTGATCCATGGAATGAGCGTCTTGTGATTCTTCTTGCTCTGGCAGGCAAAGTGTGGGTGACCGCAGATGATGGGGAG
Source organism: Varanus salvator macromaculatus (assembly GCA_023646645.1). NCBI lineage: Eukaryota > Metazoa > Chordata > Lepidosauria > Squamata > Varanidae > Varanus > Varanus salvator. Next base: position 1,438,178 of record JAIXND010000685.1, read on the forward strand.
AGCTTTCTGCCGAGCGATTCCCGGCTGGCTGGACCATACAGGGCCTTGACGTGCAAAGTAGAAGAGACCCTCCCACAGTACAGGGAACAGGACGTGGCCACAGCGAGTCGGGAAGGAGAAGAGTGCCGGCTGGGGACCCACCCGGTGGAAGAAGTGGATGCATCTGTTTCTTGTGGGCAAGGTTACAAGGCCCCTGAGGAAACCGCGCTGCACGCAGGAATTGATGCTGGTAAGAAAGAAAACGCCTGCCGAGGTGAGCTCGCAGTCTGGGTGTGGCAGGGCGGCTTCATCCGGGTGGGATGACCCTGCCCCCCAGCTTATGCGGAAAGTGTCTGGAAGAATACTGGCACCGAGCCAGGAAAATCAGCACATCTGATCGCAGAGTGCTGCAGAGACCTGTGGCTGAGCCTCCTTGCTAAAGCTAAGCAGGCCTGGGTTTGGTCAGTGGCTGGAAGGGAGACCACCAAGAAGTCCTCTGTAGCCAGCTGGGCTTGCACAATGGAAGAAAGATGGAAAATCATAAAGGGTAATAAAAGGGTGGGGTCAAAAGGGGTCCTCTAAGGGCATCTAGTCCAGCCCCCTCCTCAACACAGGAAATCCAAAAGAAGACCCTACTCAGTGGATGGGGTCTGTCTATCCTCTGTTGATCACCTTCCTTAAGGGGCAGCTGACTAATCACTGTGGGGTCAAACTGTGCTACCCCCCCCTCCCCTTTTAATCATGAAATTTTGTTTTATGCATGCTGGAGAAAGACCTGTCTTAATGCCAGATGTATCAAGTGCAATGGAAGATGGAATCCTCGTGCTGGGTGACTCCCTGGGCCACCCTGCAAAGGCCACATGTGACCAATACTAAAGTCTCGGCGCTGGCTGCCAGTACATTTCCAGACACAGTACAAAGGCTTTAGAGCCCTTCATGGCTCGGGTCCAAAATCCCTTCAGGAGTGCCTTTGCCCATATATACCCCTAAGGTCTGCTGGGGAAAATCTTCGGAAGTTTGCTTCTGTAAGATTAAAGTCTACTACCTGCAGGACTTTCTCAGTGGTGGCCCCTAAACTGTGGAATGGTCTCCTGGAAGAGGTGTGCCTGGTATCCCAGACTGCTACTTTCTAAAGGGAATTAAAGACGTATCTCTTCTGACAGGCCTTCCCAGATTAGTTTATTTTAATTAGATGATGATGATTTCATTTAGTTTTGTTATAAAATGATTAGTTTTCTTTGATATAGAATCATAGAATAGTAGAGTTGGACAGGGCCAAGAAGGCCACCGAGTCAGACCCACTCAATGCAGGACTCGATGCTTTTTAGTCAATATGCCTGTTTTTAGTTGACATTTTACCTATTGTTGGTTTTAATCTCTTGTAGACTGCCCAGGGCCTATAGAAATGGGGTGGTATATAAAAATTCAGAATCAGCAAGCAAGCAAATAAATAAACAAACGAAGTACTAGTTCCCCTCTACTCACTAGTCAGACCTCACCTGGAGTCCTGTGCCCAGTTCTGGGCACCAAAGTTTTTAAAAATGCAGAAAAGTCAGGAGGAGTACAGAGGAGGGCAACAAGGATGATTCCGGGACCGGAGGCAAAGCCGTCCAGGGAAAGACTGAGAGAACTGGGCACAATCAGCCTCAGGAAGAGAAGACTCAGGGGAGATAGGATAGCAGTCTGCAAGTACCTGAAAGGCTGTTGCAACAAGTAAAGACAAGCGCTCTCATTCCGGAGTGCGGGACATAGAATAATGGACCTAAGTTAAAAGAAACCATAAACTAAACAGCAGGAAGAATTTCCTCACTATCAGAGCAGTACGACAATAGAATCTATTACCCAAGGAAACTGTGGGCTCTCCCTCGCTGGTATATTTTAACAAACAAATAACCCCCTACAAAAATCCTGGAGTTTACTCTTGTGTTTTGTTTCTTTTGAAAGGGGGTCCAGGGATTCTCAAGCCTGAGCTGACCTCCTGGCTGGAGGAGCAGGAAGATCCGTTTTTCTGTAGTTTGGAAGAAACTGCAAGACCGTCAGGTGTGCACTGGCTCTCCTGTCTTGGGGGAAGCCTGCTCGTGCCTTCAGGAAAGGCACCTGTATCCCTTCCAGCTGGGTTTTGACAGGTCGACATTCCCCTAGCAAGAGTAGCCAGCAGTGTTTATGGTACTGTGAAGGTCGGGGCTGGCCAACTGGTGGCCCTCCAGCTGTTTCAGCCTACAATAGTTATTTTAGTTCCCTCAAGGCCAGGGCTGGAGTGCCTCCACTTGGTGTTGGGCGACCGAGACAGACTGGGGATTCTGTTGGTGTACCGTGCACCCTTCTGCCCAACAGACTCCCTGCCTGAGCTGACGGAGGTCGTGTTTAGTTATTTATTGTATTTAATTTAAATATTGTATTTAAATATTGTATTTAAATAAATACAGTAAAGATTGTATTTAATAATATTGAGATGCACCGAGGGGGGGGGAGGGATAAATGAATATGTTTTATTGTTTTATTGTATTTTAATTAATGTTGTGAGCCGCCCCGAGGCTTTGTTGCGATGGGGCGGCATATACCGTATTTTTCGCTCTATAAGACGCACCTGACCATAAGACGCACCTAGTTTCTAGAGGAGGAAAACAAGAAAAAAAATATTCTGAATTAAATGGGCACATAATCACAGGCACATTCCCCATCACTTCCCCATGGGCTGCACATCTAACAGACTTACTGCACACACACATTCGCTCTATAAGACGCACAGACATTTCCCCTTACTTTTGAGGGGGGAAAAAGTGAGTCTTATAGAGCAAAAAATACGGTAAATGTTTTAATAAATAAATAAATAAATAGCTTCCCTAATCTGGTGATCTTCAGAAGCATTTGGACCACAACTCCCAGAATTCCCATCCAGCTGGGCCATGGACTGGGAATTCTGGATGTTACAGTCCAAACAAGTTCGGAAGGCACAAGGCTGGGGAAAGCTGGCCTACAGCTCCCAACAGCCTTTGCCAACATAGCTCCTGGTGAGACATTATGGGAACTGTAAGCCAAAACATTGGAAGAGCCACCAAAACAGGGCCTGCCTTACAATCTGCTGGGAGAAGCAGTGACCAGAGCCGGAATAGGTTTGCGAGAGATGCCCAAGTAGGATATTCCATGTCTCCCCTGCTCAGGTCCACACCCCTCTGGTAGAATTAGCCTTCCATGATTATCTGTCTTCCTTCACCTGTTTTAATTTTATAAAACTGATTAATTTTATTCCATGTATTAAAAATGCTTCTGGCCGTTTTGCAGTGATGAAATCTCATAAATGAGAGCACAGCAAAAGCAGCTGGATGTATCGCTTTTGTGCATGGGTGGTGCCTGCTTTAGCATCGGCTCTTAGGGTTTGGAGTAGCAAGTTGCTTCCCTCCTCCATGCAGACTTGCATGTGCTGCAGAAGGAAGTTGCCAGGTGTGCCACAAGGGGTTCTGCATGCATGTGCAGACTTCCTCTTGGCTTGGCTGTCTTCCTAAGTCGGGGTCAAACGTGAGAGGAAGTCCATGAAGGGAGACAGATTCCAGCTAAGATGATCACAATCGTAGCTGGAAGTCACTATTAGATACATCACTGACGAAGATCTGAGCAAGGTTGCCAAGGAGAGAACATTGAGGAGGGCTTTCATTCGTAGAGGTGCCACAATCAAAGACAACTGGATGGCACCTAACAACAATAGGAAAGAATGTTGTGTGGGTTTGCTTTTTTTTCGTGGTTCTGATCAGGTTTCTACTCCTTTAGGTGATATAAAGGTTCACCAGAATGAAGAACTGCATGGGAACGTGTTAGAAAGAAGGAAGCAGGAGGCATCAAAAGAGAATTTTGGACATCCAGATGGCCCAAAGAAGCAGGAAAGAAGCTACACAGAGAAGAAAAAGGACAATTCCATTCCTTGTCATGTTGGGAACTTTCATGAAATCTCACTCCAGCAAACTGAACAGGGAAGGGCTGATTACCTTGATGCTCACTGGAGAATCTACACAGACCTTACAGAATGTGAGATGCACCAGACAGGTGAGAAGCCCTATAAGTGCTTGGAGTGTGGAAAGAGCTTCAATCGCAACACAACTCTTACATCACATCAGAGGATTCACACAGGGGAGAAACCATATAAATGTTTGGAGTGTGGCAGTAGTTTCAATCAGAGTGCCAACTTTATTAGACATCAAAGAATGCACACAGGGGAGAAAGCACACAGCTGCTCGTACTGTGGCAAGAGCTTCTGTGATAAATCAAGCTTCGTTCAGCATCAGAGAATCCATACAGGGGAGAAACCATATAAATGCCCAGACTGTGGAAAGAGCTTCAATAAAAGCACAAACTTTATTAGGCATCAAAGACTCCACACAGGGGACAAAGCATATTATTGCTCACACTGTGGCAAGGGCCTGTGTGACAAATCAAGTCTGATTCAACATCTGAGAATTCACACAGGGGAGAAACCATATGAATGCCTAGTGTGTGGAAAGAGCTTCAACAAGAGCACAAACTTTCTTCGACATCAAAGGATACACACAGGAGAAAAACCCCATAGTTGTTCCGACTGCGGCAAGCGCTTCTATGATAAACCAAGCCTTATTCAGCACCGGAGAGTCCACACTGGGGAGAAGCCCTTTAAATGCTTGGAGTGTGGAAAGAGTTTCAGTCACAGGGGAAGCCTTAGTGCCCATGTAAGAATCCACACAGGAGAGAGACCATATAAATGCCCAGATTGTAGCAAGAGCTTCCGGGCTCAATCAAGTCTTCTGAAACATAAAAGGATCCACACAGGGGAGAAACCCTATAAATGCATGGAGTGTGGAAAGACCTTTGGTCAGAGCACCCACCTTACTTCTCATCAGAGAATGCACCTTGGGAAGGGGCCATACAAATGCTCAGACTGTAGCAAGACCTTTTGTGACACGCCGGGCCTTGTCAAATATGAAAGATTGCACCTGGAGGAAACCATGTGAAACCAACCACATGCATTCTGGGATGGCGGAAAGCTCTCATAGTCTATGGATGTCTACAAACTTGCATCAAAGGATTTATGTGGGAGGAGCTAGATAAAGGGGTTTTGGAGGGGTTTTTTGCATTGACAAATCCATTCCAGTCACCACCTTATAAGACAGTTATTCTCCACTGCAAAGTCCTGCAGTATTTTTGTAGCGCTTGTACACTCAGCAGGGGCCGTTGTCAAACCTTTTCCTGTTACTTGCTCTAGAGGTGCACTGGCTTGTGTAATCTGGGCTCCTGGAGGCAGCTTTGTGGGTAGGAACCGACTGTGTGCATGTGAGATTCCCAAGTCGGAAGAGCCGTTGTAATTCAAGGACCCGGAGAGCCTGTCAGAATTTCCCTGTCTGGGGACTTGGTGACTGCCCGACAAGGCCTTGCTTGGCTCCTGTGGGGGGGTGGAGAAGAGAAGTCCAACATCTGGTGCGTGGCATTGTTGTTTGACCTGATTTGGGGGGGGGGGAGGAGATCCCCCACCCCATGGTCCAGGAAATGGTCTGGCATGCCCTTAATGGCAGTGCCTGGTGTCAAAGAGTCCCTGCTTGAAAATTAATGAAGTTTTTTTAAATTATAAGCTATCAGGGCATTCTTGCAGCAGGGAAATCATACATAGAATCAGACAGTGATCAGACAAATTGCTTTTGTGAGAAATGGCCTGGGATATATTTCAGGGACTTGAGAACTGAGTGTTGTTCAAGTGTGAGTTGTTACTGAACCATTGTTGCAGAACCAAGGCTTGGTTGCAAGGGGGCGGCATACAAATTTGTAAATAAAATAAAATAAATAAAATAAACCATGCCTTTATTGCATTGACTGAACCCAGTTGTGCTAACAAGCCATGGCTTGTTAAAGATGAACAACCCATGAAGAGAAACCATGGCTTGCTGTGCTGTAAACTGGGTTATTCACCATGGCTTTTTAACACAGTTGGGTTCAGACATGATCACACATGGTTCAAAGACACCCCCAGGTTCCATGAGGACCCTTGTGTTGTCTGAATGGCATCTGGGACTGTGGGAGGATCTTAAACCCATGTAAGAGAGGGTCTGAGGAGAGAGGGAAACATGAAACACTTTTGCTGTGTCTCTGCAATTCATTTGAATTGTAAACTGGGTCACTCGCCATTTCTGAGATCCATATTTTCTTTGGTAAAAGTTGGATTGCTTATGCAGTTACCTCTGTGGAATAGTATGTCTCCCTGCCCTGCCTTCCTTTTATATTTTAATTAAAGAGTTACACATCTTACACATTGAATTACAAACATCCTAAGAAAGCTGAACAGCTATTAATTTATAGAAACCTGCACTAACCCTCTCCTATATCGTAAGAATTTTTACAAAGAAGAAGAGCTGACCCCCTTTCAAACAGAAGGCCAAATTCCATTTCAGGGAAGCTTTTGAGACCCAACTTTTTTGAGGCCCTGAATTTTTCCGGACTCAGCCATCCCTCTGTGGCAAACTTCTTTGTCCTAGTTCCACGCATAGCTTTTTGCACTTAAAGCTAGTTTATCGCATCTGTAGGCCAAAGCGTGACCATTCCCGTTTTGCACATGGAGATGGTGATGAGCAGTTGAATAACATTTGGATCAATCTGGAAGTGTTCAGTGGTTCTACAACACTCCATCCTTTAACAGGCCGTGCGCCTCAGTGTACGAATTGCTTGGGAATGCAAATAGGAAGGTGGTGTTGCCCACATACGATCGCTTAGATGCTGCCTTGTTTAGCTCCAGAAACTCAAGAAAGCTTACATAATCCTCCCCTTCCCTTTCTCCATTTTATCCTGACCATTTAATCCCCTGAAGTCGGTTCAGCTGAGAGTTGGCAGCTGGCTTGGAAACAACAGACCCCCAAGCCAGCTCACATGGTCCTGTCTGTTTTGGTTCGAGCCTCACAACGACCCTGAGAGGTGGGTTAGGTGGAGAGTCAGTGACTGGCTCAAAGGCCAAAGAGCTTTACATACAAAAGCTTCCCCTTTTTCATTTTATTTGGACAGTAACTCTGTAGGTTGGTTGGGCTGAGAGTCAGTGACTGGCCCAAAAATGGAGGAACCGTGCATAGTCTCCCCACTTTCCATTTTATCCTCACAACAACCCTGCAAGGTAGGTCAGTCTGAGAGCCTGGGCTGGCCCAAAGTCACCACATACGCTTCAGGGCTGAGTGGGGTCCTGGATACCCCAGTCCAAAAATCTAAATGTTTATAGTGCACACCACTAGGTTTAATGGGACTTATTTCCATATAAACCGAGGGGCTGGGATGATTGTCCCATAGTTGCATTATACTGATAAATGATGATAATGAAGAAAATTCTGCTTTTTTTCCTGCAAGGAACCCAAGGTGTCTCATGGATACATGGCGCTTTGCTTCTTCTAAGCAGGAAAGCACCCTTTTACGGAACCAAAATCCTACTGTAGGTCTTGTACTTGCTTTCGTGTGCCCTAGTGTAGCAGTTCCTAAATTTTCCAGTCATGGAACCTTTCTGAAGACATTTATTTCCTGTGGAACCCTAACTCTAGCCCTGATTTTTACTAAGCCTTGTGAACTCACAAGGTCCTTCTTTCATGTGCTCCGATTGCCTCAGTGCTTTGCATAACGCAGTAGGTTTGGAAATAAAGAGAAAACATTGTAAATATAACGAATGAATAAAGCGATTATATGGCAATATCCCAAAGGAATTCTTTGGCTTATTCCCTGCACTATGGAATAGAGTCCTAGGAACTAAATGACATGTTTTTCCTTGTTTGCTGCTTGGATGCCAACTGACAATCGAATAGTTGGCTTCCTGTAGTTTCATTTTAAAATCTGTTTTAAATTCGGTTTTTGAGATTTTTTGTGGAACCGCTGGGAGGCTTTTGTGGAACCTTAGGGTTCTGTGGAGTGCAATTTGGGAACTGCTGGTCTAGTGGTTAGAGCACCAGACTGGTTTGGGTGACTTTGGGCCAGCTGATCACTCTCAGCCTGAGCTACCTTGCAGGGCTGTGGTGAGGATAAATGAGAGAGGAGATTCCCTGCAAAGGGGGGGGGGAAGTGGGGGATAAATGGAGTGACTAAAAGGACCATGCTTCCCCAACCTTGTTCCTCCCTTAGCTATCATGGACTTCAGTTCCCACCAACACTAGTCAGCATGGCCAGTGTCCCAGCATGCTGGGAATTGTAGTCCATGTGGTTTTACAATAAACTTTTGGAGGTGTCCCCCCCCCCGTACAGGAGAGCCTCACCTTGGGCACTTTACTTGAAGGCAAGCACAGCTAAGGAGAGGTGACTTACTCCTGAGTAGAAAGGCCCTAGCATGGCTGTGTCAGCCATATACGTGCCTTTTCCAGATTCCCCCCTCTCGCTTCTACAGATGGCAAGTTTATTTATGCTTATTTATAATTTAGTTATGTTCTATATTTATATCCGACCTGCAAAGAAGCCCAAGGGTGGTTCTATATCCTTTCCGTTTGGTTCTGGCAACAACCCTGTGAGGCAGATCAGACGGAGATCCGGTGGCCGCCCCAAAAAGCAAGGAGCCGCATGTCTTCTTCCACCACTGCAGTTTCCCCTGACAACAACCTTGTGAGGAAGGCCAGGCAGAGTCACCCAGTGGCCCCAAACTCGGAGAGCTCCCCCTCCCCGTTTTATCCTCACAACAACCTTGTGAGGCAGGACAGGTGGAAAGTGCGCCTGGCCCAAAGTCACCCAGGGAGCTTCGTGCATGGTCAAGCGGGGCTTAGCTCCCAGGCCGATGCTGTAGCCACTAGACCACGCTGCCGCGGAGCTTGTGCACGGGGGTGTCCTCCGCCGCCTCGTGCGTTGCCTTCCCCCTCTGAACGCGCCACCAAACGAAGCCTTCCTGGGAGCGCCTCCCTTGCGAGGTTCCCGGGAATTGTAGTCCAAGGCAACCGAAACTACAAGTCCCAGAATTCCCTCGGAGGTCCAGCAGGGAAAGAATCCACGCCCCCTTGCCTCCCTCCCCGCCCCCGATCCTTCTGTGCAAAGGCTTTTTGGTAAATGCACAAATCCGGGAAGAACCCCCGCCCCCCATTTAATTTTTAGCCAACGGGGATCGGATGGGGAGTGATGGGAAACCGGGAGGGACCTTTGAGGAATCGGATCGGGGCCACTAACAGCGCCGGGCTTGGAGGGCATCTGGGCGGGTGCAGGAGAGAAGCGGAATTTAGCGGAGCTCCAGAAAGATTTCTTTATGTCTCCATGTCTTTATTTTGCAGATTTAGGCGAAGCCTTTTCCGGCTTCCTTTGCATGCCTGCAATTTCCCCGAGTGCGGCTGCTTTGCTTTGGGGCGCACGTGGCTTCTGGCTGGAATCCGGATCAGGGAATCCGGATCAAGATGCTGCATGCCTGAATAGAAGCAGGAACTGGAGCGGGTGGGGAAATCCCTCCCTGGAAGGCGGGGTGGCCCCGGACGGGCGAGGGAGCCCCTCAAGCCCAGCCGGATCGGGGAGGCAGAGGAGGGTGAGTACTTTGTGATCTCTCCATTCCAGTTCGCGTGTCTGCAGGGATGCGGGTATCCTCATGGACTGAGCTTTGCGGGGACCGAATAGATCCCCCATTTCCCTGCAGAGGGGACGAGCTTCAATTCTGGAAGCAACCGTATCTTTCTGTCCGCATTGTGACCTACTCGGGGCAGGGATCTGCTCTCACAGGACCCCCGGTGCACCTGGGAGGAGGTTCAAACGTGGTTCAATCAGGAATCCGCATGGATGCGGCTGGTGCAGGAAGGACCTGAGGTGCTTGGAAGCCGCGATGATAAGCCTCTTATCATGGTCAGGCAGCATGCTTGTGTGCATGCGTGCACGCGGTTGTTGCGTGTTCACCCTGCCCTGGATGGGATTAGACGCCCCCTGGAGGAGCAGATCTGTAGCTCTGGCCATCCAGGTCACCTGTGTGATGGTCCAGCTATAAGCCCTTTTCTGGACTAGCTTCAGTTGCCTTTGGGCTGGTCGGGTGTGCTTTGCTTGGGGTTCGCCTTGAAGGCGGTTTCGAAGTGGCAACTTTTGCAAAATGCTGCCTCGGCTTGAGAACACGAGCGCTGCTTCTGCGCTGCTTGGGGTGGCGATCGGTATATTTTTGAGCCCGTTTCAAGTTTCCGTTCTTGACTTAAGAAAGTGTAACATGGGTCAAGGCTGCAGCGCCCGATGGAGCACCTCTGTCAGTAGGACCCTATGGTAGGATCAAACTCTGACACCTTCCTTTGAGAGACTTTTGCAAAAGAGTCTTGGAGGAACAGAGCCTTCTTGGTAGTGGTCCCCCAGTGGTCCCCCCTCTACTCAGTGAGGTCTGCCTGGCACCTACATCATGTCAGGTTCAAACCTTCCTCTCATGATCAAGTGGGGATCAGGACCCAGTGCTCCTGCCTGCCTCCCAGTCCAATGCTCTAACCACTAGGCCACACTGCAGAGAAGGCTTGTGTGTGGGGTGCCCTGCTCTCCCAAGCCCTGCATTGACTTTTCCTTTTGAATGCTCCATCAAACAAAGCCTTCCTTGGAGCTCCTCTCTTGCACAGTTGGCCAAGGTTCTCTGGGAATTGTAGTTCAAAGCAACCCAACACTACAAGTCCCAGAATTCCCTCAGGAGTCCATCAGGGAAAGAATCCCCCCCCCCCCATCTTCCGTGCAAAGGCTTTTTGGTAAATGCACAAAACCTTGAAGAATCCAACCCGTTTAATTTTTAGCCATGGGGATCAGATGGGAAGGGATGAGGAAGCTGAATCTCCAACAAGCGTATGATAAGGTTTTCAATGACGCCTAGGATTTTTATAGTTGATAGTGTGAAAGCCGAATGCATATCGTTTTATATCACACTTACATCGTTTTATATTTATCAAAATAAAATTCTTGTATTTTGAGGACTTTATACTTTGTAAATTGCCCAGAGAGTTTTGGCTATTGGGCTGTTTGGAAAAAATAATAAATGACATAAGGAATCATTTCCCTACCTCCAGTTCAAGAATCATTTCTCTCTCCCTCTGTGTCCCCCGAATTATATTTTCGAAGTTTGCACCGCTCCCCTTTCTCAGAAACGTTCCGTAACAACAGTCATGAAAATAACGATGGCGTTGTTGGAATAGATTGTGACTACATGTTGCAGGGCAATTGTATGGCCTTACGCAGCAGCACCCAGAGGGGACGGAGGAGACGTTGAATTCCCAGCTCCAAGGTTGGAAATGCATCTCTGGCTTTTAGAGCAGCACATCGAGGAAGCGAATGACCCCGGGAAGTTGGGGGTCTCCCACTCTGGAGGTGCTAAAGAGGCACCTGGACGGCCAGCTAGAGGGATGGTTTATCTGGGAGTGGGTTGCCTCGTTGCTCCTTCCAAGTCTACTCTTCTAGGTTTCTCTGCTTTTAGGGTTATTTCATGGGTACAGGGGTGAGGATCTTAAATATACACCCATAAGGGATTATACTTCTCAACAAACCAAAGTATGCAGCAGCCAACGCGTCTGGCTGTGCAAAATTGAGCGGCTGTGGCGAATGGGCTGGGAAGAGGGAATTTCCCGGGGGGGAGGAGCCAAGTGGCAGTTGGCCCCGCCCACACCATAGGAATGGACCGTGTGCCTCAGCGGTCCCTCCCCAGCAAGTGGGCAGAGTGTATATTTGCATACATTTGCATAGGATCCGCCCCATCCCGCAGAGGTGGTGTCCGTACAGATGAGGCATGCGGGCTCCTCTCCGTCTTTTCCCTCTCTAGGCAAAAGCTCGGCGGACGTGGCTCGACCGTGGCAGCGTATTCCGGGCTCTTCCGCAGCGTTTGGGGGAGGTTGGAAATGGAGGAGGCGGCCCTCGCAGGCCGTACGCAAAAGGAGACCTTGGAGGGTGCTGAGCAAGCTGTTCTTGTCTTCCGGGGTGCTGTAAGCCGCAGGATGGATGTGGGGGGAGGAAGCGTCCCCCTGGAAGCAATGCATTCTGGGAATTCTGGGGGACCCCTCCGAAGAGCGATTCTGCGCCGGGTGAAGGAGGAGCCGGAAGAGGTCTTGGCCCGGTGCTGGGAAGCCCAGTGGCAGGAGTTCCTGAGGACGGTGGAGCCTCCTTGCTCCAGCTGGGCTGCCCCACAGCTGCCGGAGGAGCCCACGCCGTGGGACAACGCCACAGCCTTCCTGGCCTCCTTCGAGCAAGTGGCCAGCGCCTGCCGGTGGCCCAAGGAGGAGTGGGTGGCCCGGCTCCTGCCAGCCCTTGGTGGAGAAGCAGAGCTGGCGTTCAACAGCCTGGAGGCCGCAGACAGAGAGGATTATGGGAAAGTGAAGGCCATCATCTTGCGATGGGACGCCCTCACCCGGGAGCGGTGGCGCCAGCACTTCCGGCACTTCCGCTACCAGGAGGCCGAGGGGCCCAGAGGGGTGTACGGCCACCTCCAGGAGCTCTGCCGTCAGTGGCTGAAGGTCGAGCGGCACTCCAAGGAGCAGATCCTGGAGCTGCTGATCCTGGAGCAGTTCCTGGCTGTCCTGCCCCCGGAGACACAGTGCTGGGTGAGGGAGCACGGCCCCGAGACCTGCTCCCAGGCCGTGGCCCTGGCTGAGGAGTTCCTCCTGCGGCAGCAAGAGGCCCAGAGGCAGGGTGACCAGGTCAGTCTCCTCCGTTGGAGGCATCTTCTTTGAAGTGTGTTGGGTCGCAGCCTTCTAAGGCAACCAAAATTCATGCTGCTGCTCTTTACATCTATTCTCATACCTCAGGCCCTAGCACAGCCTTCTCCCAAGCCGTGGCCATCCAGATGCCCCCAGCCAGGCATGCTGGTTAGAGGATGCTTGGAACTGTAGTCCCACACATCTGGAAGGCACCAGGTTGGCGAAAACTGTCCTCGTGCTTTTTAATAGTATGTATTTCATTTCTGTAGCCCCCAGTGTCTGAAGCTCTTTGGGCCGTTGGCAACAATTCACAGAAGCAGGTACCTCAACTACAGTAAAATGCAGCCCACATAAAAACAGTTTGACAATAACTGAAACTGTTTTTAAATTCATAAAAAGCGCTAGAGCAGCTTTCACCAACCTGGTGCCTTCCAAATGTGTTGGACTGCAATTCCCAGCATCCTCCAGCTAGCCTGCCTGACATAAATTTTCCATCAGGCCATGAAATACCCTGAAATTTCATTAAATACATCGAAGAATTGGACAAGCTTAATCTGGTGCCTTAGTCTGGCACCCAAAAGTTGGTGCTGTGTGGGTCCTAGCAGGGCGATCATTCCAGAATCGGGGGGCCACCAATGAGGAGGCCCTTTCCTTGGTTGTCTTGCTCCAAGCTTCCCTTGGAGGCAGCACCGAGAGAAAGAAGGCCACTGCTGCTTTAAAAATCTGTATCAATTCCCTGCCTATTATTGCAGCATTAATCCTAAACCCTATCCTTAATTCTAATCCTAAAACACTCTTCAAAGGTCCTTCTCCAGGTGCCTTCATTGCACGAAGTCGACTAGGAGGGCCTTTTCAGTGGTGGCACCAAGATTGTGGACTGTCTGCCCCAGAGAGGCTCCCTTGCCACCAACAAAGTCTTTTTGGTGCTAGGTGAAGACTTAAAAAAATTCCCAAGCTTTTTAGTTCTGGGAAATGGTGTCACTTTTTTCATCATCCCACTGCGGCTGGTTTTTACTGGTTTTAACTTTGGTTTTATTCTGGTTTGAACATAGGGGTTCTAATAATTATGTTTTCATACTTTTGCAGTTGTGCGTTGTGAACTGCCCACAGAGCTCAGGCTAGTGGGCTGTATAGAAATGTAAGCAAGCAATGTTTTGGCCTACAGCTGCCATCAGTCCCAGCTGACATGGCCAGTGTGAGCCATAACATCTGGACAGGTGTTAGCAGGTCACACAGAAGAGGACCAGGATCTCTTCTTGATCATCCCAGAGATGGAACAATGGAAGCCCGTTTCTGGCTGGGCATCAGGAAAAAATTCCTGCCTGTTGGAGCAGTCCAACAATGGAGCCCATGACCCGGGGAGGTGGTGGAAGGATTCATGATGTGGCTGGACAGCCGTGTGAGAGGGGTGGTTTAATGCGGAGTCCTGCATTGAGCAGGAGGTTGTATCCCATGCCTTTCTTGGCGACCTCCAACTCGATTGTTCTGGGGTTCTAGAATGGCTTCTCTTGTTCCAGATGGTGTAACTCAGGGGCAGGCAACTTAATTTATTAATGTATTATATTTATATTCCACTTTTTTTCTTTCTAGGAACACAAGGTGTCTTATTTATTTATCTATTTATTTTTCGATTTATATCCTGCCTTTTTTCCTACAAAGGGCTCAAGGCAGCTTACATCATTCTCCTCCTCCATCTTATCCCCACAACAACAACCCTGTGAGGTAGGTTGGGCTGAGAGTCTGTGACTGGCCCAAAGTCTCCCAGTTGGCTCCATGGCTGAGCGGGGACTCGAACCTGGATCGCCTGAGTCCCAGTCCCATGCTCTTAACCACTACACCACACTGGCTCTCATGCCACACTGGCTCTCTTATATAGTTCTCCCCCCACCCCAATCTTATCCTCACACCAACAGCCCTGCGAGGTAGGTTGGGTTGAGAGTCGGTGACTGGCCCAAGATCACCTGGTTGGCTCCACAGCTGAGTGGGGACTAGAACCCGGGTCACTTGAGTCCCAGTCCTGCCCTCTTAAGTGCTCTACCACATCGTAGCCTCCAAAGGGAGGTGCTGAAATGCTAGGGTTTATATTGGTATCTGTCAGGTTATTGGTGGAACAGTCTTCTTCGATATGGACTGCCTCGGTTTTTATATTCGGGGACCTTGGCCTGCTGACCATATCGTGGCTACCTGGAATTCTTCAGGCCATGGTGTGGAGCAGTGCCTTCTTGTGTGTGGCCTCCATTCTCTGGCAGGAACTCCCCACTGAGGTGCAGTGGCCTCTGTCAAACAACTGAAGACACACTGGTTTACCCAGCCATTTTTCTGACTGCTGGTTCTGTCAGCAATCCCTCATTATTTTGGGGATAAAATAAATTTCCTTCTTGAGGTTATAGTGTTTCTGATCATGGTTTTATTGTGTTGTAGTGCCTGGTGGTTAAACAGCTGGACTGAAACTTGGGAGGTCTGGGTTCTCATTCCCACTCAGCCCTGAAGCTTATTGGATGACTTGGGCCAGTCAGAGACTCTCAGCTTAGCCTGCCTCCCAGGGTTGTTGTTGCATGGATGTGATTGCGAGGAGGAGATCTTTCCAAGCCACCTTGGGCTCCTTGCAATAGGAAGAAAGATCTTGTGAGCTGTCTCTCCAGAGAACTTGGCGATGGGCAGGTATAGAAATGAAATTAATAATAATAATAGCATAAATCACTTTGGATTTCTTTTAAAAAAGCAAAAATCGGTGAGCATTTTTGAACAAAATATGTTTTGGAAGATCTGTGCATCCATGGCTAGCAACTTGGTTTTGATCTGCTTCTTGCTTGTTTCAGTGCACAGGGTGAAAAGGCAGGATTTGGCCGTTCCAGGTGTGTCTCTTTACCCTGAATGGGTTCCTCTCTTGTTCATTCCAGGAAACTTTTGAGGAGGGTCCCCCGCGGCCCCCCGAGGCTGGCCAGGCTGTTTCTGATGTCGAGGAGGGGCAGCTGCGCATAGAAACCAAGCAGGAGGAGGAGGAAGGTGGCTGCGACAGGAAAGACGGCCTCCTGGGTGAGCCTTGCAGAGGGCCTGCCATTGGGTAGGACTCCAAAGACAGGCAGAAATTGCAAAATCACAGACACACAACACTAATATTGCTCTATTCTGGGCGCCAGAGTTTTAAAACGGTGCAGGCAAGCTGGGAAGGGTTCAGAGGAGGCCAACAAGGGTGATCCGGGGACTGGAAACAAAGGCCTGTGAAGAACTGAAAGAACAGGCCATGTTTAGCGTGAGAAGACTGAGGGGAGATAGCTCTCTTCAAGTACTTGAAAGGCTGTTACAAAGAGGAAGGCCAGGATCTCTTCTTGATCATCCTGGAGTGCAGGACACAGAATAATGGGCTCCAGTTGCAGGAAGCCCGATTCTGGCTAGATATCAGGACAATGTCCGGCCTGTTAGGGCAATGGAAGCAGTGACCCAGGGAGCTGCTGGGCTCCCCCACACTGGAGGCATTCAAGAGGCAGCTGGACAGCCATCTGGGAGGGGTGGTTTAACTGGGAGTCCTGCACTGAGCAGGGGCTGAACCCTATGTGTCCCTTCCCAACTCTGCTATTCTATGATTCCAGGCCACAGTTGAGGGAAGGGTCAGGCAATCTCCGGCTCTCCACTTCTGCTTTGCATTTTCCCCGGATGGCTGTTTTTGACAGTCTAGCAATGATGTTCCCGAAAGGAGCCTGGTGAGGTGCTTCTGGTAGGAAAAATCTCAAGCCCTCCAGCAAGCCCACAATCCCTGTGACCCCTACTGGAGGTTGCCTTCCTGGCCATGGGGAGCAGGCGCTGTGGCTCTTCTGGCACCAGCTGTCATGGGGTGGAGAAGGGAGAATGCAGCCCAGATGCCCAGCTCGGAATTCGGAGTGTATCTCCAAGTCTGCGCCATCCTATGGCAAATACTATTGATGTTATTGATTAGGCTTTAAAATATGTTGATTCTGTTTCTTTCTATTTCATTTAGTTGATTATTAATAATTTAGTAAATTATCAATTTTGTAGCATTGAATGATGAAGTGAAGGCATGCTTCCTTTAAAATATATCTCTATTTTAGAAGAAGAGAAAGACAAGAGGCAAAGAATGAGTAGGATAATATCTTTATAATATGCTGCCTTGGATGATGTTTATTAGTGGAAGAGTTGGATACAAGACAGACAGACAGACAGACAGAATATATAATATGTAATATATTATATATTACATTTATGGAATGCGCTCCCCAGAGAGGCTCGCCTGGCGCCGTCGTTATTTGCTTTTCGGCGCCAGGCGAAGACCTTTTTATTTAGACAATATTTTAATTAATATTATTGTTAATTTTGGTTTATGTTTGGTTTAGTTTATGTTTAATTTATGTTTAATTTATGTTTAATTAATTTATGTGTAATGTTTAATTTAAGTTTAATTTAAGTTTAATTTAAACTTGTTATTCTTTTTGTTCATGTTTTTATATAATAACCTGAGATGGGCCAGTTTTTAAATTTGCTATATATATTTTTAATAATGTATTGTATTATGCTGTAAGCCGCCCCGAGGCTATTGCAAGGGGCGGCATATAAATTTTTAAATAAACAAATAAATAAATAAATTATATTATATAACTCCTCTATAAAGAACTGCTACATCTCATGGGACTATTGAACTTAAAGAAGAGATGAATTAGGAGAGTCATGACTGAGGTGTATTGAACCATGTGTGGTTGGGGCAAGTGGACAGATGGACATCCCCCCTTCTCATCATCTCAGCACCCAAAGGGTCCATCCCATGAAGCTGATGGGTGGGAGATTCAGGCAGATGAAAGGAAGGGCTTTGTCACACCGCACAGAGCTAAATGGTGGCACTCCGTTCTGCACGATGTGGTGATGGTCCCCGATTTGAATGGCTTTAAAAGAGGACTGGTGGAGGAGGCCATCAATGGCTACTAGTCCTTATGGCTATATGCTGCCTGCAGTATCAGAGGCAACATACCTCTGTACACAAGTGGCTGGGGAACATGGGTGGGGGTTGCACTCATGTCCTCCCTGAAGGTTTTCCACATGTAGCCGACTGCGTGACAAGAACCCTGGACAAAGGATAACCCTTATGATCTAGGTGCATCTACGCCACTGAATATACCGTATTTTTTGCTCTATAAGACTCATTTTTTCCCCCTCAAAAGCAAGGGGAAATGTCTGTGCGTCTTATAGAGCGAATGTGTGTGTGCAGTAAGTCTGTCAGATGTGCAGCCCATGGGGAAGTGATGGGGAATGTGCCTGTGATGATGTGCCCGTTTGATTCAGAATATTTTTTTCTTGTTTTCCTCCTCTAAAAACTAGGTGTGTCTTATGGTCAGGCGCATCTTATAGAGCGAAAAACACGGTACCTGGGCATGTTTTTTGGCTTGATATGAGATATATATGTTTTCAATGCTCGCTTGGCACATGATTCTAATTACCATATTCTTTGCTCTGTAAGACACACTTTTCCCCCCTCAAAAGTCAGGGGAAATGTCTGTGCGTCTTATAGAGCGAATATGTGTGTGCAGTAAGTCTGTCAGATGTGCAGCCCGTGGGGAAGTGATGGGGAATGTGCCTGGGATTATGTGCCCATTTGATCCAGAATATTTTTTTTCTTGTTTTCCTCCGCTAAAAACTAGGTGCGTCTTATGGTCAGGCGCGTCTTATCGAGCGAAAAATACGGTACATACTTTTATATAATGTTTGAGATAATGCAAGGCCCTTCCTGAGAACAGCTTCCTTTTCCCCCACATCATTTCCCTGCCTTCAGGTTCTATTTTCTCTGGTCCAGGGACAGAGTTGCGTGACTTTCTTTCCTTGCATCTTCAGCAGGCAAAGGGTGGGCAACTGCAGATGTTGGCGAGAGCTGCAGACCGGATGATCTGTGGCCCGGGAGCCTGCAGGGAGCCTCGCTGTGGAAAGCTGAGCAGGATCGTTCCCCATGCCGTGGGCAGGACCACGCCTTGGGAGGTCGAGGAAGAGCAGAGTGTTGGCAGGACACTGAGGAGGCAGAGCCACCAGCTGCCTGTGGCTTGAAATGTCTCCAGGCCTCTAGCGAGCCCGCGATGCAGATAGAAATCGGTGCTGGTAAGAGACAAACCCCCCTGAATGGCTCGGGGAAATGGCAGCGAATATTTGGCTGGGAAGGGGAACGCTCATGTGTGGGACCGGGGCTTAAATCATACTTCTGCAGGAGGAAGGGCTGCCAGCCAGCCAGAGCAGGTGCAGGAGGAAGGGCTGCCAGTCAGAGCAGGCAAGGCTGGGCTCCATGGATGAATGCTGTTGCAAGACACTTACGCGAACGCGTGCATGCTTGGGCAGCTGGCTGGGGCTTGCTTGGCCTTGTGGGCCAGTGGAAGCATCTGGGGAGTTGTAGGATCCGTGTTTTCTGCCTCAGCACAAATGGAATTGCACCCTAAAAGCCAGTGTTGGATGCTTGCAGTTTTCTGCTCTCCAGACTTCCCCCCTCACATTCAACCCTGGCCAGGAAGTGAGCCAAGATGAGCTCAAATCTGCAAACACTTGGGAGCTCTAGTGCGTAATTCTTTGTGCAAAATTACAAAGGATGTAATTGTTTGCACAAAGCACACAAAGCCTACAAGTGGCGTGTGCAGAAGCAGAGCTGAACTTGAACGTGCTTCCTGCTGGACGCCCACATGAATGCTCAGTGCAAGGCAGACTTGGAGAGAGAAAGCAAACCTGAATCCGGGGCCCTAGTTGAAGAAATCTGACAGATTTCCATTCCCAAACCAGATTCCTCACAGACCTGTAAGTGTAATGGAGGCCCCTGTGAAATGGTGTGAGGTTTTTGCTTACAGAACAAGAACTGCATAGGTTGCATTACACCGTATGGGTAGATCAGAGAGAGAGAGCTACACCTACGGCATGGTTTGAAGGCATGTGATGTGGCTGCCAGGCTGAAGCTAAGCAGCTCCGGCTCTGGCCAGTGTTTGGAGGGGAGACCAGCAGGGAACCCTATATAGCCATCCTGAGTTCCATAATGGAAGAAAGGTGGGATAGAATGTCACAAACAGCGAAGAGAGCCAAAGATCAATTTGATAGGCCTGACTGCAGGTTAGTTCTGTGGGCCTGGTTTGAGCCAGAGTGAATTTTGAGAAGTGCACCAGAGAAAATCACCTTCAAACTACTTTCTCCAAGTATATTCCTTAGAAAAGAGTGGCTTTTGGCCTTGAGATCTGAGACCATTTCCTTTACTGAAGCAGCTCTGCCTCCCTTATCTCCTAGGAAGGGGGTTTGAGCCTGTGTGTATATTGCCAGCCTCTGAAACAGGGAGAGAAACTTTATAAGAAGTACTTTTTGTTCTCAGCTTGGGGAAAGGAAGTGACATGTTCCTCATCCAGACAACTTTAAAGGCCCACGGAGCATCCCCTGCCCTATTTAGGGACTGAATATGGCCACTGAGAATGTGAATGTTCCATCCTTGTAGTCAGTAAATTGTATGTCATCTTTGACACAACTGAGAATCTCTCTAGGGATAGGAAGGACAAATAGACTATCTAATATGCTCATAAGGAACACATGACTGGACTACCGAAATGTGGCAGAGAGAAAGAAGCAGGCTCAAAGAAAAAAACACAAAACTGACACTTTATTTTCTCTTGCACTCTTACTTTTCTCTTTGTTCCAGCGCAAGATGGGTGGGAGAGTGAGGAGGAAGAGGAACTGCCTGGGATGTTGTCAGACAGAATCAAGAACAATGAGAATCCTTGGGAGCAATGTGGACCAGTGATAGAGGAAGGAAACTATAATGAGAAAGAGGAACATCAATCCATTCCTTGTGAGGATGAGGACTTTTATGATATCCAAGTCCAACAAGAACAAAGAGAAAACAGAAAGGACAAGTGCCTCATTGCTCATTGGAGAATTCACACAGAGAATAAACCCAATCAAAGCTTAGAGTTTGGGAATAGCTTTTTGGAGGCCAGAAATCTTCCTGAATTTCAAATGCATGAAGAAGAGAAACCTTATAAGTGCTTTGTTTGTGGAAAGTGTTTCACACGGAGTACAAACCTTACCTCACATCAAAGAATCCACACAGGGGAGAAGCCATATGGTTGTCCAGACTGTAGTAAGAGATTTTCTAGCCAGTCAGACCTTATTAAGCATAAAAGAATTCACAGAGGAGAGAAACCGTATAAATGCTTTGTGTGTGGAAAGAGCTTCAGTCAAGGTGGCCATCTTACTTCACATCAGAGAATTCACACAGGAGAGAAACCCTATAAATGCTTGGAGTGTGGAAAAAACTTTAGTAAGAACACTAACCTTACTTTGCATCAAAGAATTCACACAGGGGAGAAACCCTACAAGTGTCTGGAATGTGGAAAGAGCTTCA
The DNA here is from genome assembly GCA_023646645.1 of Varanus salvator macromaculatus. Taxonomy (NCBI): domain Eukaryota; kingdom Metazoa; phylum Chordata; class Lepidosauria; order Squamata; family Varanidae; genus Varanus; species Varanus salvator. Next base: position 1,459,091 of record JAIXND010000685.1, read on the forward strand.
CTTGGAATTCAAACTTGACTTCACATCAAAGAATACATACAGGAGAGAAACCATTTAAATGCTCAGATTGTAGTAAAAGCTTTTGTAATCACTCAACTCTTATTAAGCACATGAGAATCCACACAGGAGAGAAACCCTATAAATGCTTTGCATGTGGGAAAAGCTTCAGTCAGAGCTCAAGTCTTACTGCACATAAGAGAATTCACACAGGGGAAAAACCCTATAAATGTTCAGAATGTGGGAAGAGCTACAGTAAAAACACAAATCTTACTTCACATCAGAGAAGTCACACTGGGAAAATTGCATAAGTAAAGGTCATAAATATGTTAAATAAAATAAATAAAATAATGGTTGGATGGTAGATTCTGGAGAAAGTATAGAAAGCAAACTTTTCCAAAGATAGAAGAAATGCAGCTGCTATATGATTAGATCCTCTCATAGGAGTGAAGCTGTATAAATGCCCATATTCTAGCAAAATCCTATTTTATACATCAGGTTTAGTTAATAGGCCAGGAGAAGCATCCCTAGCAGTAAAGGCAGAGGAGATAATTGAGAAGGGAGACAGAAGTTTAAAACGTTTCCATTGTTTCACCTATCAGTCAGTTGAAATGTAAGCACTAGGACAGTACTATTTTCTAGTTTTTCATAGATCTGCTTGCCAACCTCAGCTGTGTTAATAAACTGAAATAAATGTCTTTTCTGATCTATATGTGGTCACTTGATCATCTTTTTTTTTTAAAGTAAGTTTTATTATTATTTCTGCAAACTAAAAAAAAAAGAAACTAAAACATCAGTCATCAAAGACATCAGACCTACTGGATCAGCTCCCCCCTTTTTTTTACAGCAATCTGTAGACATATTCAAATCTATGCATAGTCCCATTTCTCTAGCCAATAATAAAAAGAGTTCCAAGTTTGATAGAAGTATGTACCTCTTTCTCCTTCAGAGACAAAGGCAGCCTGTCCATTTCAGCACAGTCCAGGATCTTTTTTAAAATCAGTTCATCAGTGGGTGGTTCTTCACTCCTCCAATGCTGGGCAAATACAATCCTTGCTGCAGTAAATACATGTAGAATCAAATACGTTGCTTGTTTATCAACATCATCAGACACAATACCTAATAAAAAGACTTCAGGTTTAAATATTAAAGATTTTTGTAACATTTCCTCAAGCCATTTATGTACGATCATCTTTACTGTGAGCAGAGCGGAAAACTTTTGATGGAGCTCAGAGTTGTTTTTAAAAGAGCTTCCCAAGTGGTTTGTTAGTATGAAATATCAAAGAAAGAAACTGGGCAGCCATCTCAGTGGGATGGTGTCACATGGTGTCCTGCAACAGCAGGGGGTTGGCCTTGATGGCCTTCATGACCCCTTCCAACTCCACTTTTCTATGATTCTGTATGTGTAGTATTTTTATCTCGCTTCCCAGCCAGAATGGCCATCGGGATTACACTCTAAAACCAGAAGATACACCAGGGATGCGTTTAACATAAAAGTGCATTAGAACAGTTGCAGTGGTTTGGACAATATTGTAAATTATGGCTAACATACTGGAAGTGATACTGAATCTTGTATTTTCATATTCTAGCACCATATAAAAATACTTCATCCTTTTGTATCAGTGTGTAACTGATAACTGTTTCCAGTCCTGACAAAAGTTGTTAATTTAACTATGTACAAGAAATCCCATTTTTAAAAAAATGATAATTCCATTATTTTGGCTAATGGCATTCTAGTGCAACTTTCATATACTGTTCAACATCTATGCAGATACATTAAACATGATTAATAAAAAGAAATAGAGTATTAATAGAAAAGTGGCTAGACACCTACATAAAAATGATTTTAGAAAGTACTAGAAACAACTTAGTGGTGGTACCTGCCCAAGTTCCAATGGCCTCAGATTCCACATTTATAAAACGAATAACCATTTCTTGATCATCTAATGCATTGAGTGATTTGAATAAAATATAAGTGCAGTATAATAATAATATTACTGTATTGGCAGGATCCAGAGGTAAAACGCAACTCATGATTTCTCTTATTTGTTTTTGTTTTTTAATGAGTGATTTATTGCTGCTTGGACAGATCAATAGCATCAGTAAATATTATTCGGCCCAGAACAGATTAGATGTTACTACACTAACATCAGGGGATAGACTATCATGTCTTCTAAAAGCAGACTTTCTGAGTGAGGGCTGGCAGGCCTGGAGCCAACGCACGGCCCTGAAGGCCAAGATGGCGGCATCGGCATTTTTGAAGGATGCTCAGCTTTGCAGAAGCTACCTGGGGCCAACCCTGCCCCATTCCCCCAGCTCCAAGGGCCATTCCAACAAAAGAACCCCAGCCAGGTAGATCTGAGCAAGGCTGAGTGAGGAACTGAACCACGGTGGCTCCAGTTCTGACCTGAAGTGCTACCAGCTGTCCCAGACTGGTAATCAAAGCAGCCAGGTTGTGGGAATATCCTATGTCACGCGGGCCATTGTTTGGTCCACGCTGGTTTTTTTCCCCATTTGATTTGAGCAGGAAATGTGCATCTTTTGAGCAGGAAAAAACACGCATTACCAAAAGCATGCTATAAATGCGCACTTCCCTACAAGTATTAAGGTGCAAAGTGCAGATTTTTTAAAAGAGCAAATGCAAATTCAGTCGCTCGCGAGCATATTAGGAGGGTGTGTCCTGCCTCGGTTCTTGGTTGCAGCTGTGATCATAAATGAAATCCTTGTATATTTCTATATTGCATATTTCCGAGGGGGTGTCACACGGAGGTGGGTAGAGACCTGTTCTCCCCTGCAGAGGAGGGCGGGACGCACTCCAACCGAGCAAAGCTCAGGGAACCAAGGTTCAATTCGGACACCAGGAGGAACTTTCTGACAGTCAGGACCCCGAGGGTATGGAATGGGCTTCCCCGGGAGGTGGTTGAGGCCCCATCGGTGCGGGTGTTCAAAGACAGGCTGGACATGCACATGGTGGGCATATCATGAGCAGAGCTGGGGGTCAGACTAGATGGCCCAGGAGGCCCCTTCTGACTTGCTCTGGTTCTATGTTAAAAAGGTAGAGGTTTCCCCTTGACATAAGTCCAGTCATGCCTGACTCTAGGGGGTGGTGCTCATCTCCGTTTCCTGGCCGAGGGAGCCAGCGTTTGTCCGCAGATGGTCTCCGTGGTCGTGTGGCTGGCATGACTAAACACCGAAGTGCACGGAGCGCTGTTACCTGCCCACCAAAGTGGTACCTTTTTATACACTTGCATTTGGATGCTTTCGAACTGCAAGGTTGGCAGGAGCTGGGATGGAGCAACGGGAACTCACCCCGTTGTGCAGATTCGAACCGGCGACCTTTCGATCTACCAACCCAGCAGCACAGCAGTTTAAACCACTGTGCCACCTGCAGTCTCAGTTCTATGTTATTACCTGCAAGTTTCTATATTACAGGTTGGTTAGGGAGGGCTACCACCTAGTGGTTGAAGGAGGTACAGCCAAACTTCATTTATTTACAAGGTGACCTTTTACCTTGCTGGCTGGATGCTTTGGAGGTCACCGGTTGGAGGGCACCAGGCTGGGGAATGTTACTCTAACCACTAAATCACACTGTCTAGCTATCCTCACCCTAGGAGCGCCTCCACAGGGGAAGATGCCAGAAACAACTCAGAAATACCTATTTAACTCAGTGCTGCTTATTTTGCAGCAAAAACAGAACAGAATTGGCCACATGCCAGGGGCCTTAATTTCTAGACTTGGGGCAGAGACCTAAAGTCCTTCAAAGTGGAGTACTGAATGGCAGTCTAAAAGCTCAGACGTTTTAAAAGGAGGGGTCCTTTTGCCGTGAACAAATACCAGCAAACCTTGCAGATCCAAAGGGAACGGCCAACATCTGGCCAGCGTGAAATGCACAAATGCAGCCAGGAGAAAAAGATGAGGGCCCTGATGAAAGTTACTGAGTCTTCATTGTAAAATTGCAATTTCTCCCCAGTGAGAAAGGAAGGGATAGCAAAGACTGAAGAGCTGCAAAAAGCTCCACACCTGGAGTTTTTTTTCCACCTGCTTTGCTGCCCCAGGAAGTTAGTGGATCGACTGCATCGTTGCTTGTGCTTTTGCTCCCCTGGAACAGCTGCAGCTTTGCTTCTGGTTGTTCCTTCGAACTGGACAATTGGCTTTTGTTTGCCATGGGCTGGGTGAGTTTATGGCTGATTTTCCAACTACCAATGAAAAGGAAATAGTGAACCGCTGTGGCTGGCAGGCAGGAAGGAATCATTCGAAAACTATAAATTGCTGACAATTTCCTTGCTGTTTGCTCAGCTGCATTATTCAGTATTGGGGAACTTTTTTTTTTTACACTTCCCTGGAAATATTCAGGGCTGGGGATTCCTCCCCCTTGGAAAAAGTCAGTGCAATTGTCCCTTGTCTACCACCACCAATTTCTCTGGTCACAAACATGGTGGAGAATTTTAAGGGGCTAGTTGCCTGCAGCTCAATGGAGTGTATTTTCCCAAGGTCCCTCAAAGAGCTGGACTCAGCCATGTTGCTTCTTCCAGTCATTTGGGAAACCTGGCTTTCAGATTTCTCATTTGCCTCTAGCTGATGGTCCCAGGCATTCTGGATTTGACCTCTGAAATATTATAGAAACAGAGCGAGTCAGAAGGGGTCCCCTGGGCCATCTAGTCTGACCCCCAGTTCCAGCTGACTCTGCTCATGTAAGTCCCTCTCACTAACGCCTGCAAATTTCCCCTGAGATTGGAGAGAGATGCCCTTTCAGGTCAGAGTGATTGTGGCTGAGGGTGGGCAAGCCCACTCATGCCTCCCCCAACCCCCGGGTGCTCAATGCCGGCCAAAACAGGCCTGAGTTTCTCCAATGAATATTGAAGTCCTTGATGGAAGGGAATGAACACTCACACTCGTAGGGAAGCTGAATCGCCATGAGCCCCCCCACCAGCTCACTCCCCCCCCCTGCAGTTACTTGTGACAATAGCGATCCTCACAGCCAACTACAAGCTTTTAGAACATGTAACAGGTTGCTAACAGGGACTGGCAGATATGCACACCTAATGCGAGTCCTGCACCATCTGCGCTGGGTTCCAGTTGAACTTCGGGCCCAATTTAAGGTGCTAATGACGACTTACAGAGCCCTAAACAACTTAGGGCCTGGATAGTTGAAGGAGTGCCTCCTTCCATATTTGCCTGCCCACCCCCTAAGATCTGGACTGGAGGTCCTTCTTTGGGAGCCCTCTTTGGAGGAGATCAGAAGCGTGGCCACCCGGAGAAGGGCCTGCTCCGTGATGACACCCTAGTGGTAAAATAGGTGTGCCTGGCACCCACACTTTTTTCATTTTGGTTCCAGGCCAAAACCTTTTTATTTTTCCATTATTTTAAGTGTTAATAGTATTTTAAGACTGAATTTTACTCATTTAGTGTAATCTTTTGATTCTGTACCCTCTTTATTTACTTGTATCACCACCCTGAAACATTATGAAGGGCAGGATAGAAAAGCCTCAGATAGATAGATAGATAGATAGATAGATAGATAGATAGATATATATACAGAGTGCTTTCTAGGATGCTTTCTAGAGTGCTTTCTAGTCACTTACACAAGAGCTGGGGTTGATGGTGAGCAAACAATGGGTATATACCAAGAGATAATATATTCATGAACAAAACAATGCGAAGAGACTGCAGAGGAGACATGACCCAACCTTACAGGAAATACCAATGATTACAGAGTATTGATATGGCACATCCATCATACCAGGGTTTGGGTGTGGGCAACTGATATGCAAGCAAACGAGTCTGCAGCCCAGAAAGTTATCAGAAGAAATGCTAACAAAGCAACAAGCTTAATTTTGCAACTAAATGCAGCAGCATCACAGGGAAGAGTTCCAATCTCTTAAAGGAACAGCTCACACCAAACAGAAGCCTGGTTTGGGATTTGGGTTCTTTCTGAGAATGAGAGGTAGACAGGGACACTGCAGTGTTGATTTTATAACACAAAAGCACAGATAGCAACCTTTCTCTATAAGGATTTATCTGAATTTTCTCAACACTAAAATATTTTGGAACAAGACCCATAAGAAACACATCTACGTATGTTCATTGATATCTACATTTTAAATAATTGCTAGGGTTTAAATATTGCAGGAGACAGTTCATGTGCATCATGCCCCAAATCTGTGGCGAAACCAGAGCTCCAAGAGACATGCCACCTTTTCATTCCCTCCTCTCTAGAGATGGCCCCAGCAAAGGATTTCCCAGACTCACGTTCCTTCAATCTGAAATCAAGGAAGAATCATGCCTCATTTGGTATTTCTTGTGGATAGGAAAGATAGTCAGGTACACAAGAGCTGGGGCTGATGGTGAGCAAACTACATTCCAACAGATAATGCATGCATGAACAAAACAATGTGAAGAGACTGCAGAGGAGACATGACCCAACCTTAAAGGAAATGCCAATGATTACAGAGTATTGATATGGCACATCCATCATACCAGGGTTTGGGTGTGGGCAACTTGATATGCAGGCAAACTAGTCTGCAGCCCAAAAAGTTATCGGAAGAAATGCTAATAAAGCAACAAGCTTAACTTTGCAACTAAATGCAGAGGTGAGACAGGGTTTAAATACTGCAAGAGGCAGTTCATTTGCATCTTCCCACATACCTGTGCAGAAACCAGAGCTCCAGTAGACGTATTTTTCATTCCCTCCTCTCTAGAGATGGCCCCAGCAAAGGATTTCCCGGACTCACGCTCCTTCAATCTGAAATCGTTTCTGTCCCATTTAGAAAGAATCATGCCTCATTTGGTATTTCTTGTGGATAGGAAACACATATACAAAAGACAATTTCAACGGTTTAGTTACCTGAAACACAAAGCTGCTTCAGATACTAGTCAGCAACAAACCCTACTTGCCATGCTATATACGCTCCGCAGGATTCTTATTTTATTTTAAAGAAACGTTTTCGAAAGGAGCCAAACAGTGTGCAAGGAAAAAAAGTTTCTCTACCCATATCTGCAGTGCTGTCCTGCCTTGCACCCATCCCTCTCTTGAATCTTTCTGAAAGACTAATCTGGAAAACCAACCCTTTGAAAAAGAATCTAAGAGTACACGCACTGCAGTAGTTATATTGCCGTTCTGGTTTTGAATAATCTTGTGCATGGAAGAAGATGAGGTTTAAGAGCAGGGGGTGCCAATGGTGGTGAGAAGGGAAAACTGGGGGTCCATGCCTTGGAGCCCACATTGCCCCTAGAATGTGAAGTACAGGTTAGGGGACAAGTGGCTGGAGAGCAGCACTTGTGAAAGGGACCTCGGGGTGCTGGTTGACCGCAGGCTAAACATGAGCCAGCAGTGTGATGCGGTGGTCAAGAGGGCCAACGCCACCCTTGGTTGCATAGCCAGAAGTGTGGCTTCTAGAGGGGATCTGCTGGCAACATACAGGCAGGTGAGGGGATGTCACACGGAGGTGGGTAGAGACCTGTTCTCCCCTGCAGAGGAGGGCAGGATGTGCTCCAACGGAGCAAAGCTCAGGGAACCCAGGTTCCATTTGGATGCCAGGAAGCACTTCTTGACAGTTAGGACCCCGAGGGTGTGGAATGGGCTTCCACGGGAGGTCGTTGAGGCCCCATCGGTGAGGGTGTTCAAAGATAGGCTGGACATGCACATGGTGGGCATGTCATGAGCGGAGCTGGCTGGTGCCGGAGGTCAGACTAGATGGCCCAGGAGGTCCCTTCTGACTCGCTCTGTTTCTATGTTTCTATGTTTCTAACACCACCATAGGGGAAACAAAGAAAGCACTGGGCACCTCTCACAGCTTGCTTGCTCCACCATGATGTTTGGGGAGTGTCGGAGCCTTCTTACCAATGGCAGGAATGAACACTCAGATCTGTAGGGAAGATTTAATTTGCTGTGAACCCCAGCATTTTCATGTGTGAGATCACCCAGGACTCCTGTTGTTACTTCACCACCAACTTTTAGAACATATACAGAGTATTGTATAGATTCTGAGTCACATGAAATAGCAGTTGATTAGGTGATGACAGAACAAGGGGAACACAGTGAAAAAGAATGTGAGATCTACAGAGGAGACTTAATACAATAGCCTTGATTACAAGGGATCAACATAAGGATCACTGAGGCACAGGGATTATGGTATGCGGATGAGGGTGATTGCAGTACTGCTAGAAAAGCTTGTCTGGCTACCTTATCAGTTTTGTTTGCTGTTAGCCCAAGAATAGCCAGGGGTTGACTTTCCTTGGGAGCCCCATCCTGCCGAGGCTTTTCCAACCAAAGGTAGTCGCCATCTCTTAAAGGAACAGCTTGAAAGTAATGCTAAACAGAAGCCTGCCCTGGGATTCTGCCACTTCCTGAGAAAGAGGCTCCGAAATGTTGCGGGTGGGAGCTTATAACACAAAGGCACATGGAAGCAACGTCCTTCTACCAGGATTTTCCTGAATTTCCCCAACAGGAGCATAATCTCCTGATTCTCCTCTCTTGCGGAGTGGGGACAAGACTCACCAGTTCCCTCCACAAAGCCCTAGGAGCTTCTGTTGTCAGTGCTGCAGGGAGGGAGAAGAGCCCAGGAGAGGCCGAGAGCGCCTCGCTTGTTCCAGGATCCCAGAGCCTCGTTTCTCCTGGAGGCCCTGCAAGATGCGAGGGCAGATCTGAAGAAGAGGAATTTGCTCCTTCCCTCCCTTCTACCTCCCAATCCCCTTCTCCCTTCCAGCTGTGCTTTAGTCTGGGTGAAGCAGGCCCAGCTGTGGGACATTTGAGTGGGATTTGCAAGGCAAGTTGGGAAATGTAGTTCACACTAAGAGGATAACATTTGAAGAGATGCATGATCTACAACAATGGAGGTTCATCGTTTTGGTTTTGCTTGTATTCATTTTGCTGCTCAGGCTTCACCTGCTCTTCTGTACCTGCATCTTCCAAAAAGATTTAGACATGAGAGCAGATCCTAGAAAGGTCCTTTCAGCAGAAGCCCCTTTTCTGGCATTCCTCCTGAATTCTGGGACAGGCTCCCTGTGGGCTGGTCCTCCAGCCTCCCTCCACTGTCTCCACTTTCCAGCAGCAGCTCACGACTCAACGTTTTGGCAGGACCACCAAAGGGGTTTTGAGTTGCAAAGCAATGCCGGGCTGAGAAACGTGGGCTGGAAATGCCAACGTGGAAGAGAGCATCTGGCGGCCCATTCACACCTTGCAAAAGTGCGTAGCATAAACACTTGCACCTTGGCATTTCCCTCGCCAAAGTCCAAAGCAAGATGCGCAGGCCTCCACCTTCCCCTCCCACCACGGCTTGCTCCTGGTTCCTAACAGCCAGAGGCATCCAGTCCTGGGATCCAGCGGGTGCATTGACTGTCATGCCTGGGATGCAATACTTGGTCTGTTGGAGAGGAACTGGGAAGATCTAACACCCACCTGACCGTGAAGCCCAGGGTGCAACTCTACCCGATCCTACCTTATAGGGTTCTTGCTCTGGAGGAGGACCAGAAATGGTCCCTTGGTTCCCTTGACTAGCAGGGTAGTTAGTTTCCTTGACTAACTTGTATAGAGTAGGGACACAACTTATCTAGGCTGGCTGGGTACATTTAAACCAGGTTTATGTATCCCACTGCTTTAAGGCATGTGGGTATGTGTTTGTGTTGAATCTGTCCAGGTATAAAACTCTTGTTCTGCCACCGATAGAAACATAGAGATGGAGCGGGTCAGAAGGGGCCTCCTGGGCCATCTAGTCTGACCCCCGGCTCCGCTCACGACATGCCCACCATGTGGATGTCCAGCCTGTCTTTGAACACCCTCACCGATGGGGCCTCAACCACCCCCCGGGGAAGCCCATTCCATACCCTCGGGGTCCTGACTGTCAGAAAGTTCCTCCTGGTGTCCGAATTGAACCTTGGCTCCCTGAGCTTTGCTCGGTTGGAGTGCGTCCCGCCCTCCTCTGCAGGGGAGAACAGGTCTCTACCCACCTCCGTGTGACACCCCCTCGGAAATATGCAATATAGAAATATACAAGGATTTCATTTATGATCACAACTGCAACCAGGAACCGAAGCAGGACACACCCTCCAAATATGCTCCCCCGAGTTCAGGCATTCAAGTCAGTGCATGTGGGAATGGGTGACAGACGGAGGAGAAGAGGGAAGGAGAAATAGACAAGGTGATTCAGCCTAAATAGGAAGGGTTTAGCAGTCAAATGCTTAGCCAGAAACTGGAGGGAAAGAAGCTGGGGAGAAAGGAGAATATAGTTAGAAGGGGAAATCCTGAAGGAGAGGAGGAGGAGAAAGATGCAGGAGATGAAAGCACGCGAAAGGGAGGGATAAGGAAAAGGGTGGGAGAACTGATTGGCAAAGCCGGACTGTGACCTTATGTGGAGAAAAACAGACATGGTCCACCTGCTTTTTCTGGATGCAGAGATCCTTGGTTGGCACACCAGCCGGGTGGGTGGCAAGAGCCCTTTGGGTGTTTTGTCTTTTGTGCTTGTAAGTCCAGCCCTCTGCTAACAGGCAGCCTCACATAGCCTGGGGTGCAGAGCCGGGGACAAGGGGGGGGCAGAAGGGATTAGGAATATTGTGGTGCAGGCAGGCAGAAAGGACCCAGGTGAGGAGAGGGCTGGCCGGCCGGCCTCCCTGGCACTCCTGGTGTGGCACGGCCGGGCGATGGCCTTGCTCACTCCATGCTGGGAGGATCCTTCGATGAGAATCCGCTCCAGTGCCAGAATCCGCTCCCACCCTGTGCCATGTGCCAAAGGGCCTAGCAAACCCCTGGAAGCCTCCAGCCCAGCCTTCCCCACCCTTGTGCCTTACAGACATATTTGGATTATAACACCCAGAATTCCCAGGTGATGGCCCTGCTGGATGGGAATTCTGGGAGTTGTGCTCCATATACCTCTGACGGAGGCCAGTTTGGGGAGGGCTGCTACAGCCTCAGTTTCCCATCTGTGATGCATCTGAGGAGCAAATACAATGCAGGATATAAAATGAAAATACACGTGGTTTTATTAGTTGACAAATACATTGGCAGTTAGATGGGCCATTGAGAAAGCAGCAACAGGAACTTTTAAGAATTATGCTATTCAAATCTATACTGGATAAAACTGTATCAGCTTTGGTAAATTTTGCTTCTTAGTCTGTGTTCTAGGTTGGTTCAAGATCCTCCAGTTTCCTGTCTGAACTCTTTTAACTTTGCCCTATTTTTTGATGCAATCTTTATAAAACGGTAACATTAATTTAAGTAATTAAAACCATCCTGCTAAAACATTCAATCAGTCCAGTCAATGAGCCTCAGCACACAATTCGGGGAGCTCCACAGCACATGACCAGTCCAAGAGCCTCTCCTCATGAGGTCACTTTCCAACACACACACAGAGTCGCTTTCGCATGGCCCGAGCTGGTACCCTCCTGATCTTCGGAGACCCAACTGGGGGAAAATGCATCCTCACATGATGTGGAAGGGTGTGCAGAGAGGAAATGCTGGACCACATTCCAGGCAGCCCGGAGGTTCCCCGCTATGTGCATTCTCACGCCCATGGAGGCTGGATTCCCCAGCCAAACACACCCTTCAGGCAGTGCCTGAGTTGGATCTCCAATCTTTAGGTTACGCGTTGGAAGCTTTGCTAGTGCAGGAACATCTTCTCTGGCCCTCAGCATGTATATGGAGCTTCTTCTTTTCAAATACTGTGATTTGTCCTAATGCAACGATTAAAGGGATGCCAGGTCTAATCAGATATGTCTCTGGCCACAGAGGATTGACGTGGTGTTTCTCCTGGGTGAATTTGTTCATTGTGAGCAAGTTCAGAGACCAGATCTACTAATTTCTACATTCGTTGCACTTTGAAGATTTCTTTCCTGGGTGAAACATGACACGTCTGTTGATCTTGGATCCCCAACTGAAACTTTCCCCTCATTCTTGGCATTCTTAAGGATTCTCCCAGTGGCACCATGAATATTCCTTACACAGATTAGGGTAAAGTCACTGATTTTCAGGGAAATCTGAGCACTGATTTAAATCTTTTCTACATTATTCACTCTTGTGGAGTTTCTGCCCTGCATCCACTGGTGGATGCTGTCCCGGGTCTGACTTGTGACTGAAGCTCTTCCCACATTCTTCACATCTAGTGGGCTTCTCACTTGTGTGAATTTCCTGTGCAAGGCCTGGATTTGGAGCAAAGCTCTTTCCGCATTCTTTACACTTGGACACTTTCTCATGTCAGTGCAAGGACTGATGTCGTCTAAGAGAGCTGGCCTGCATGAAGCATTTCCCACAGATGTCACACTGAAAGTGTCTCTTCCCCAAGTGGATTTTCTGATGTCGGTTAAGATGGAATTTCCATTTGAAGCTCTTTCCACATTCAGTACATGGATAAGGTCTCTCCTCTGAGTGGTTTCGCAGATGGTATATGAGGCGTGAAGGCCACTTGTACCATTTTCCACACAGCAAGCATTTGAGGCTCTTTCCTTTCCAGCCTTCCTCTAGACTCTCAGCGGGGCTCTTCCTCAGCTGGGCGCTTTGCTCAGGTGCCGAGCTTTGACCGGGCTCCTCCTCTGTGTAGCTTCTCAAATCACCTTCAAGGATCTTCCTGCCACTCTCTCCTCCTGGTTGTTGTTCAGGGAGGAGCTGGCACAGATCCGTAGTGGATCCATCCTCCTTTTCACAATTTTGGTTTCCATGCTGCCTCCTTGGTGACTCCTGAAGAAGTGGCTGCTTTTTCCCTTCTCCATCCCTCACTCTCTTCACTGATGTCCAGTGTTGTTTTTCCATGTCCTGCCCCACTCATGCATCTGATGGAAGGAAGCAGAAAAGATAGAAGAGAGCTGAGAATCTGGTAGGTCAATGTTAGTGGGTATCGGTTTACAAATAGGTTCTTATTCATTTCATTTCATTTCATTTCATTTCATTTCATTTCATTTCATGTCTATCCCATCCAAGAGCTGGGTCTCTCCTTCCTTCCTCCCTGCCTGCCTTCTTTCATGGGCAACAAGTTGTAGCCCTCCTTGTTTCAACTTTGCCTGCCTCAAACCCTGAAATCATTTCATAGAATCATAGAGTCACAGAAGAGCAGAGTCGGAAGGGGCCGTGAAGGCCATCAAGTCCAACCCCCTGCTGTTGCAGGACTCCAAGTTGCACCATCCCACTCAGATGGCTGCCCAGTTTCCCCTTGAACGTCTCTAGTGTGAGGGAGCCCACCACCTCTCTAGGCAGCTGGTTCCACTGCCATATAGCTCTGACAGTGAGGAAGCTTTTCCTGATGTCCAGCCTGAATCTGGGTTGTCAGAGCTTGAATTGGTTGTTCCATGCCCTACGCTCCGGCATCAGCAAGAAGAGATCTTGACCTTCCTCCTTGTGGCAGCCCTTGAGGTAACTATAGAGGGCTATTTGGTCTATCGCACAGGAGGCTTCCCTGAAGCAGAAAACCGGTTCTGCTGAGCATGTATTTTTCCAGTCTTCAGCCCAGGTTTAGCTAGGCAGCCTTGCTCCCAGAGGTCTGCCCGTGTTAGGCTACTGTCTGCTTGCCAGTGCAGTGGATCTTGCATAGCATGGGGAAGCCAAGGGTGAGCTCTGAGGGCTTAGCACTGGATAAAGACTTGGCATGGTTCACACGTTATGCTAATCCAAGCTTGGTCCAATCCAGGCTTTGTTGCCCTGCTCAAGGTACGTATGTACAGCTGGAAGAAGACAAGATTCGGCCTCTCACTTTGGATGCACATTTGGGTAGCGGAGATGCCTTGTGAGGGCCACATGCAGCCTGGGGAGGGTTTGGGCTGCCCAGAGAACGGATATTCCCTGCCTGGGGAGATCAGTTTGGGCACAGAGAGAAGCCAGGGAGCAGGGAGTCCCCACCTCTCATCCGAACAGGGTCACCCTGGCCTGAACCCTGTGGGCTTCCATCCACATCCCAGCCACACCTTCTAAAAACCGCAAAACCATTCTTGTGAAAATTCAGGTTGGGAACGAGGGCTTCGCGGCCGTGTGGACTATTTCAACACGTCACTCCTTGTGAGAATGACTTTCAAATCGTGTATACTCTAGAACAGGAATCATGAAAGCAGTGCTGCCCAGGCGGTTTGGGACTACAAGCCCCATTCTGCAAGTATAGTGAGCAGTGAGTATCAGAGTGGAGCTCCAGTGACAGTGGGAGACCTGAGGAGGTCTACTCTGAGCAGGCCCACAGAGTCCGTCTGGTTTCCTGGCCGGTTGTCCCCATTTTCCCCTCACTTTAGGCCGCTGCATGTAGAGACCAACCAGGCGGGAAAAGCGCTCTGTGGGTCGGCTGACGTGGGCGTGAGGGGAAGGAGCAGGCCACAGAAATCATGCCGGGGCTCCTTGCTCCTCCTGCTGTGCTAACTGACACTCCAGTCCCTCTGGAATTGCCACCGCTCCCCGCAGACCCTTCCCCTTCCGTGTGGGAGAGTCGAAGCAGCAGCTCCACGCACCCTGGACGGGGTGGTCCCGAGTGGCAGGCGTGGCTTGAACCCCTGGCTGTGGGACTCCCCAGCAGGCCCCACGGACCAGTGCCCATTGTGCTCCTCACCCCTGTTGCAGCCCACCTGGTCTCCTGCGCCATTTCATCCAGGCCACGCTGGCAGTGGCGAGAAGGGGCTGGAGATGGCCAGCCAAAATGCCCCGTCTCTCTGCGGGAAAAGCAGGCAAGTGGGGCCTTGCTGAGCGGGGACCAAGAGGAAGCAGCGGTGGTGGCAGCAGTGGGGAGAAGGTGGGCTCCTGGCAGGGTGTCTGCGCAGGGTCCTGCAGGAGGTTTTGCAAAAATGCCCCTGGTCTTTTTCCCTGAGGGTCTCAATGGTCAGAGAACAAGGGAAGCAACGCCCAGATGAGCTCTGAATCAATTATTTTGCATGCAAGATCTGTCAGCAGTGAAGCTCTTGCCCCAGAGCGGAGCTGGCAGAAAGCCAAGGGTTGGGCATGGCCTCTTATAGGCTATAGGTTAACAATTATAGAGAGCCAGTGTGGTGCAGTGGTTAGGAGCGCAGGACTGGGACTCAGATGATCTGGGTTCGAGTCCCCGCTCAGCCATGGAGCCAACTGGGTGACTTTGGGCCAGTCACAGACCCTCAGCCCAACCCTCCTCCCAGGGTTGTTGTTGTGGGGATAAGATGGAGGAGGAGAATGATGTAAGCTGCCTTGAGGCCTTTGTAGAAAAAAGGCAGGATATAAATCGAAAAATAAAATAAACAAATAAATACATAATTAGCTTTGCCTGCGCATGGCAGGGTCTTTCCACCGTACAGTCTACAGCCTAACAACTGCGCATGTCAGAGCATTTCCAGGCTTAACCATTGATTCCAACATGACCCCTAACTGTGCTTATCGGGGTGCCCCTTTCTTGATGCCAGCAAGGAAAGTTTGCGGCAGATATTTTCTAGGTGACCGGCATTTGTGGCTGAGCTAAGTGGCCTCTATCTTGATGTTTGTGTGTGGTGATCCTAGGCAGCTTCAGCCAGGTAGCATTAGGTGATTTGAGCTTAATGTTTGCAGAGAGGCCTGAGGTCCCCGCAGGTGCCTGTCAGCTCTCGCTCAGGGGCACATGCCTGGCACTGCTCTCACTTGGTGCGGGGTCAAGCCACCCAGAGCCCTTGGAGTTCAGAGTCCGGCCATTGCCAGGGCTGCTGAGTTCAAGTCTGGGCTATCTGGTCACAGAAGACAGCCTGTGGGCGGAAGAACGTCTTCTGCGGTTACAGCAAGCAAAGCCCGGTATGAGCAGCAGCCTTTTCCTGAGAGAGTGGAACTAGAACCATGGAGCCTCCTTCCCACTGTACCTGAAGCCCACCCCACACCCCTGAGAGGGAATGGGGAGAGCATCGTGCTTGCTCTCCTTGCATGCTTGCCCCACCGGGGTGTTGGGGGGCATTTCACCTCCACGCCTTCCCGTCCTTTCCCTTCCCTTCCCTTCCCATCCCTCTCTTTCGCTCACATCCAGCGCCTGCCCCGTCTAGCCCTCCCCTCTTGCTCTGGAGGGACAAGACTCACCGGGTTCCCCAACAGTGTCAAGGTGCTCCTGGGCTCAGTTGCCAAGGAGCAGCCACTGTGTGGAGCAGGGAGACTCGGGTCAGCAGCCCCCGAGCTGGGAGCAGGCCGAGGGGGGCATCCCTGTCGCGGGAGTGCAGAGCCGGGCCTCCTGAGGGCCCACGAGAGGCCAGGGCAGGCCTGAGGAAGGGCGGTTTCCTTCCCTCCTTCTGCCTCCCAGCTGGGCTTTGGCTGGGTGAAGCAGGCCCAGCTGTGGCCCATTTGGGTGGGACCTGCAAGGTATGCTGGGAAGTGTAGTCCACAGCAGGAGGCTGACAGTGGGGGAGATGCGTGACTAGAACAGGGGAGGCTCCCCCTTCGGTCTTGCTGCAGTCATTTTGCTGCCCTTCTGTATCTGGTCAGCCATGAATGCGGGTCCTCCCAAGGCCCTCGCGGCCCAAGCCCTCTTTCTCGTCGTGCTCCGAATTCGGGACAGGTTTCCCTTGGGGCTTTCCACAAGGATGGTGGCCGGATTGCAGGGAAAGCCGTACGAGGCAGGACTGAGGGAACTGGGTCTCTTCAGCCTGGAGAAGAGGAGACTCAGGGGGGATCTGTTGGCGACATACAGGGACATGAGGGGGTGGCACACGGAGGTGGGTAGAGGCCTGTTCTCCCCTGCAGGGGAAGGCAGGAGGCGCTCCAACAGAGCAAAGCTCAGGGAACCAAGGTTCAATCAGACACCAGGAGGAACTTCCTGACAGTCAGGACCCGTAGGGTATGGAACGGGCTTCCATAGGGGGTTGGCTGAAGCCCCATCAGTGGGGCTGATGGACAAGGAGAGGCTGGACATGCACATGGCAGGCATGTCATGAGTGGAGCCGGGGGTCAGACTACATGGCCCAGGAGACCCCTTCTGACCCACTCTGTTTCTATGTTTCTACATTTCCTCCAGCCTCCCCACACGGTCCTCCTTCAAGGAGCAGCTCTGGGCCAGGGCCTCCTACTGGGTCTTGAGTTCAGAGGCCACGCTTGGTGTGGAAAGTGGGGCTGGAAATGTCCCGATGATGCAGAGCATGGCACCCCGTTTCGTACTGTGGCTCGTATTCGTATTGTGGTGTTCGCCTCTCCAAAGTGCTGCAGCTTCCGTGCCTCGAGCGCCCCGTGAAGTAAGAGCTGGACGGGAACTGCGGAGGCCGAGTTCAAATGCACTCCTGGCCACGAAGCTCTTGGTGGGGCTTTACCTGCTCTACCTTGCAGGGCTGTTGCTTTGATTATACCATGTTGGAGGGTCATGGATGTTTCCTTGGTGTCCTTGAAAGATACTCCTGGGAAGAAACCTTGATAGTGGAGGGACACCATGCAGATAGGCATTCAAATAGGGTATATTCCCCCCCATTGCCCCAATTATTGTGGGCGTGTTTGTGGTTGAATCGGCTTCTGGGACTGGAGCGGATTCTCGTCGAAGGATCCTTCCTGCGTGGAGTGAGCGAGGCCATCCCCCGGGTTCCTGTCCGATTTCTGCTACTCGCCTAATGTTCACAGGACCTCTCACCACAATCCCTGCACTTTCTAGTGGGGCTGCTGCTGTGAGGATGCCCCATATCAAGGGAATAAAGGGGGCCACTGGCAGACAGGAAAATTTGCCCCCAACCGCAGGTTTTCCCAAAGACAATGTCCATCCACTGGTAACAGTAGAATTATGCAATTAGGAACATCCACGTAAAACATGCAATTAATAGCGACAATCCACCATACGGAAAGGGTTGATCCCCTACTATTAAAATCAACTCCTCTAAAATGCTTAAAAGAGACAACAGGACACAAAGCCTGAAGCAGGAATGCACACGTCACATCTGGCCTCCTCAAATCCCAGAATTGTCCTTGTGTGAATTCGTTGACTTGCAGTAAGTGCTGCACTTATCCCGACACACAGTGAATTCGTATGGCCGATTCTTTGATGCAGCATTCATAAAACGGTAGCATTATCTTAAGTCTGTAAAACCATCCTGGTAAATCAGATGATCAGTCCAGTCAAGGAGCCTCAGCACCCAATTCGGGGAGCTCCACAGGACACGTCCAGTCCAAGAGCCCCCCTTCATCAGGTCACTTTCCAACACACACGCAGACGCTTTTACACAGTCCATCTTCGGAGACCCAACTGGGGGGACATGCATCCCCACATGGCGTGGAAGGGTGTGCAGAGGCTGAATGCCGGACCACATTCCAGGCAGCCCGGAGGTTCCCCGCTGTGTGCAGTCTCATGCCCATGGAGGCCGGATTCCCCAGCCAAACACGCCCTTCAGGCAGTGCCTGAGCTGGATCTCCAATCTTTAGGTTACGCATTGGAAGCTTTGCTAGTGGATGAACAAATCTTCTCTGGCCCTTAGCATGTATATGGAGCCTCCTCTGTTCAAATAATGTGATTTGTCCTAATGTAGCAATTAAAGGGATGCAGGTCTAATTAGATACTTCTGTGGCCACAGAGGATTAGAAACATAGCAACATAGAAACAGAGCGAGTCAGAAGGGGCCTCCTGGGCCATCTAGTCTGACCTCCGGCACCAGCCGGCTCCGCTCATGACATGCCCACCATGTGCATGTGTTTCTCCTGGGTGAATTTGTTCATTGTGAGCAAGTTTGGAGACCAGCTTGTTCCGTTTTCCACATTCGCACTTTGAAGATTTCTTTCCTGGTTGAACCACATCATGACTTTTGATCTTTGCTCGCCAGCTGAAACTTCATTATGATTCTGCCTGATGACATTCCTCCCCTGCATGAATTTGTTGATGTTGTTCCAGGTCTGACCAGTGACTGAAGCTCTTTCCACATTTTTCACATCTCGCGGGCTTCTCACTTGTGTGAATTTCCTGTGCAAGGCCTGAGTTCAGAGCAAAGCTCTTTCCACTTTCTTTACACTTGTGCAATTTCTGCTGTGAGTGCAAGGCCTGAGGTTGTCTGAGACTGCTGTCCCGGCGGAAGCTTTTCCCACAAACATTACACTGAAAGTGTCTCTCCCCCGAGTGAATTTGCTGATGTTGTATAAGGTGTTCGCCCCTCCTGAAGCTCTTTCCACATTCGTCACACTTATGCAGCTTCTCTCCTGAGTGCAGGTATTTATGTCGTACAACTTCGCAACTTCTTCTAAAGCTCTTTCCACAAACATTACACTGATACGGTTTCTCTCCTGTGTGCACTCGTTGATGGTATATGAGGCATGAAGGCAACCTGAACCTCTTTCCACACTGTGAGCATTTGTGCCTTTTTCCATTCCAGCCCTCCTCTGGACTCTCAGCGGGGCTCTTCCTCAGCTGGGAGCTTTGCTCAGGTGCTGAGCTTTGACTGAGCTCCTCCTCTGTGTAGCTTCTCAAATCACCTTCAAGGATCTTCCCGTCACTCTCTCCTCCTGGTTGTTGTTGTTTGGAACAACCAACACAGAACTGGAGCAGATCCATCATCCTTCTCACATTTTTGGGTTCCATGCTGCCTCCTTGGTGACTCCTGAAGATGTGGCACTTTTTCCCTCTCTCTGTCCATCACTCATGTCACTGAAGTCCGGTCTTGTTTTCCCAGGTCCTGCTTCATCCAAGCATCTGATGGAAGGAAGAAGAGAAAATGGAGGAAACTGTGAGTTGTCAGATGAATGGCAGGAAATCAGGAATCAATTTGCAAACAGTCTCTCAATCTCTCTCAGTCTCTCCTCCCCACCCCTCTGTTTCTTTGTCTATAGCATCCAAGAGGCGAGCCTCTCTTGTCTCCCTCTCAGCCTACACAAGTGAGCAATGAGTTGCAGTCACCTTTCTGAACTCTGCCCACCTCAAATCCTGGAATTGTTTGGTCTCATTCATACTTTCCAATCACCACCTCCAGTGTAGCCAGGAAACCCAGATGTCTGACGTCTGTGCCTGTTCAGCTGCCTGATGGAGAAACCAACATCTTGTATTTGACATTTCAAGGAAAGTAGTTGGCTTGAAACTCAACATCAAGAAAACTAAGATCATGGCATGCGGTCCTATCAATCCTAAGATCTGGATTGTGCCGAAATGGACAGATTGACTTTGTCTCCAAAGAGAAAGAAGTTACAAACTTCTATTAAACTTGGAACTCCTTTTACTACTGGCTAAACGGGACTATGCATAGATTTAAATATGTTTATGGATTATCATAAAAAGGAAGAGTATGGGGGGCTGGCCCACTAGGTCTGATGCTTTTGATGAGTGATGATTTTTAGTTTCTTTATGTTAGTAGAAAAATAACAATAAAACTTATTAAAAAAAAGAAAAAGAAAACTAAGATCATGGCATCTGGTCCTATCACTTCCTGGCAAACAGATTGGGAAGAAATGGAGAAAGTTACAGATTACAGATGCCATGATCTTAGTTACAGATTTTATTTTCTTGGGCTCCATGATCACCATAGACAGTGCCTGCAGCCAAGAAATTAAAAGATGCTTGCTCCTTGGGAGGAAATCTATGGCAAACCTGGACAGCTTTTTAAAAGCAGAGACATCACACTGCTGACAAAAAGTGCATATAATCAAGGCTATGGTTTTCTCAGTTGCAATGTATGGCTGTGAAAGCTGGACCATGAGGAAGACTGAGTGCTGAAGAATTGAGGCCTTTGGATTGTGGTGCGAGTCCCTTGGACCACAAGGCAATCAAACTGGTCAGTCCTAGAGGAGATCAACCCTGACTGCTCTTTAGAGGGTCAGACACTGAAGATGAAACTCAACTAATTTGGCCACCTAATGAGAAGGAAGGACTCCCTGGAGAAGAGCCTAATGCTGGGAACAATAGATGGCAAAAGAAGAAGGGGATGGCAGAGGATGAGGTGGCTGGATGGAGTTGCTGGGGCAGTTGGTAGAGTTTAAGTGGACTCCGGGGGAAGGTGGAGGACAGGAAGGCCTGGAGGAGTGTTGTCCATGGGGTCGCAGTGGGTTGGACACGACTTCGCGACTAACAACAACAACTTGCTTCTTAATGCTCTCACATGTTTTCCGCAGATGCTTGTACAAAGATGAAGAAGGTGAGAGGAGCCCTGCTGGATCAGGCCAAAGTCCACCAAGCTCTGGATCCAGGAGGGACCAGCCAGAGATGTCCTGCAGGTAATGCAGTGTGGAGGTCGTGCAGGGCTCCTCTGGTGCATGGGCCAGGATCTGGAGTGCCACTCACTCATGGCTGCTCCATTGACCTAGCCTGGATAATGGACGCGGAGAGATCTCTCCTCTGGGCATGTGTCCAACCCCCGCTTTCAATTACCAAATCCCACAGTCCTAGGCAATAGAGTGCCATCATTAATAGAGTTCCTCCGTTCGCATGCTTATAAACTGGTGTTTTGGAATGAACATTTTCCTGTATTAGCCACTGGGAGAGGTTTGGAAGAAAGGAAAAGCTTCCACGTTCATTTAGGTAGAGTAGACTCACTCAATGAAGAGGATTCCAAGGAAACCTCAAAAACCTGAGTCCCATCCACCAAAATGGGTCTACTTTATCTATGTGAGCCGTCCTGAGGCTTTCGCAACAGGATGGCATATAAATACTTTAAATAAATAGATACTCTGAGTAGGAATAATCTAGCAAGGGCCTCCAGCTGCTACCACCTTCCTTCGGAGGATCGCTGGGGAGCCCAGAAGGGTGCTCTGGTGCTTCTGGTTGGATCCGGCAGTGAAACAGGAGCGGTTGGACAGAGCAGCAACAGGAGCGAATTGTGGGTGAAATGGATTTTCCCCAAACCGATGTTCCCCAGACCTCTTGATCACTCGGGTTGCCCTTCTCTGCCCGCTCCCCAATCCTGTACAGGCATCTCTTTTGGGGTATTCAGGACGCCTCAGATGAGCAGCCGTGAGAATCATGCGCGAATCCTCATGCCTTAAACCTCAGCCGTTTTATCGATGAGAACAATGCAGACAGCCCTCCGCAGAGGGCTAACCTACAACCTCGCTGTTGGGTTAGAGGCACAGCCACCCACTACAAGCTTCTAGAACATGTACAGAGCGCCTTATACGGTTTGCGTCAGGTACACAGGAGCTGGGGCTGATGGTGAACAAACAAGAGGTACCGTATTTTTCGCTCTATAAGACGCGCCTGACCTTAAGACGCACCTAGTTTTTAGAGGAGGAAAACAAGAAAAAAATATTCTGAATCAAATGGGTGCATAATCCCAGGCACATTCCCCATCACTTCCCCATGGGCTGCACATCTGACAGACTTACTGCACACACATATTCACTCTATAAGACGCACAGACATTTCCCCTTACTTTTGAGGGGGGAAAAAGTGAGTCTTATAGAGCAAAAAATACGGTAAATACCAATGCCTGCTGAGGCCCACCCCACAGCCTGTAGGTTTCCTCTACCTCTTCCCCCGTGGAACCCGCTCATTTGCACTGGCCCAAACACCCATGACGGTCAGAACAAGGAGAAGCAGGAGCTGCAATGGCCTCCTTGCTCCCTGCTTTTCTGCCAGCTTCTGCGATTCTCGTGGGCACATGGTAGCCGCCATGTGAAAGGTGACGAGGTGGATTAGGAAACTGCACTAGACAGTTGGGGGGAAACCGCAGACGTGCTGAGGAAGGGGGCACAGTGAGGCGGTCTTGCCCAGGGCCTGCGAAGGTCCAGAGCTGCCACAGCAGGGGGATTTCTAAGGGAACACAGCCCTTTTCTCCCTTGTCAGAGGTACGAGGCTGCTCCATATGTGGGGGAAGAAAGGGACCAGTCCCGCATTTGGGCCTCCCGACTGCAGTGCTGCGGATCCTTCCGGAAGGCCTCCCTGTTTGCCAGGGCAGGTGGAGTCTGAGGCAGGCCCTGAACTTCCCGAAAGGCAGACCAGGCCCCCTCCGTCACCGAGGACCGGCTGCTCCCTAAAGGATTCCTCCAGGAAGGGGATGATGGGAGAGTTATTCTGCTGGGTAAGGAGGGACATACTTCTCTTGCTTAACCTTTGCAAAACTCTGAAACCCCTCTTGGGATGTGATTCTTTATAAAAGAGACACTATTCTTTATTTAGAAGATCAAACAAAGACATGCAGTTGAACTCTTGGTGTTGGCTAAGCATAGCAAGGAAGTCATTTCCCCCTTATATACAACAATATAGCAAAATGTATCGGCAGCTGAAGGGTTTCCCTGTGGGGATGCCCCATATCAAGAGAATAAAGGGGGCCACTGTCATTCAGGAAAATTTGCCCCCACCACCAGGTTTTCCCAAAGACAGTGTCCATCCACTGGTAAAAATACAATTTAACAAGTAAAATTTCCAGGTAAAATATGCAATTAATAGTATCAATCCACCATATGGAAATGGTTGACCCACAACTATTAAAATCAACTCCCCTACAATGCTTAAGAGAGACTATAGGACACAAAGCCTGAAGCAGGAATGCACAAGTCACATCTTGCCTCCTCAAATCCCAGAATTGTCTTTGTGTGAATTCTTCGATTTGCAGAATTCTACACTTGTCCCTGCACACAGTGAATTCGTATGGCCTATACTTTGCTGCAGTCTTCATAAAACGGTAGCACAATTTTAAATCCGTAAAACCATGATGGTAAAACATACAATCAGTCCAGTCAATGAGCTGCAGCACCCAATTCGGGGAGCTCCACAGGACACGTCCAGTCCAAGAAACTCCCTTCATGAGCTCAGCTTGTACCGCTTTCCACATTTGTTGCACTTTGAAGATTCCTTTCCTGGTTGAATCATGTCATGACTGTTAATCTTTCATGTCCAACTGAAATTTTCCCCTCTTTCTTGCCACATTTAGAGATTCTCAGTGTGGCACCATCGACATTCCTTACACGGATTAGGGTAAAGTCACTGATTTTCAGAGAAATCTGAGCACTGATTCAAATCCTTTTCGCATTATTCGCCCTTGTGGAGTTTCTCCCCTGCATCCACTGGTGGATGCTGTCCCAGGTCTGACTTGTGACTGAAGCTCTTCCCACATTCTTCACATCTAGTGGGCTTCTTGCTTGTGTGGATTTCCTGTGCAAGGCCTGAGTTTGGAGCAAAGCTCTTTCCACATTCTTCACACTTGGACACTTTCTCACGTGAGTGAACAGCCTGATGTTTTCCAAGATGGCCGCTCTGTCTGAAACTTTTCCCACAAACGTTACACTGAAAGGGTTTCTTTCCCAAGTGAATTTGCTGATGCTGTGCAAGGCCTTGCTTCAGAGCAAAGCTCTTTCCACATTCTTCACACTTGTACAATTTCTCCTGGGAGTGCAAGAACTGATGTCGTCTACAAGTGCTGGCCTGGCTGAAGCTTTTCCCACAAACGTTGCACTGAAAGGGTCTCTCCCCTGAGTGAATTAGCTGATGTCGTGCAAGGCCTGAGTTATGAGCAAAGCTCTTTCCACATTCTTTGCACTTGAACAATTTCTCCTGTGAGTGCAACAACTGATGCTGTGTAAGATTGCTGACTTGGTTGAAGCTTTTCCCACAAACGTTACAGAGAAAGGGTCTCTCCCCTGAGTGAATTCGCTGATGTCGTGTAAGGTGTGAGCCCCTCCTGAAGCTCTTTCCACATTCGTTACATTTATACCGCTTCTCTCCTGAGTGCACGTGTTTATGATGTGAAAGACTGGAAGTGTACTTGAAACTTTTTCCACAAACATTACAAGGAAAAGGTTTCTCTCCTGAGTGCCCTCGTTGATGGTTTAGAAGGTGTGAGCGCCACCTGAACCTCTTTCCGCACTGCGAGCATTTGTGGCTCCTCCCTTTCCAGCCTTCCTCTGGACTCTGAGTATGGCGTTTGCTCAGCTGGGCGCTTTGCCCAGGTGCCGAGGTTTGACCAGGCTTCTCTTCTGTGTAGCTTCTCAAATCACCTTCAAGGATCTTACTGTCACTCTCTCCTGCTTGTTGTTGTTGTTGTTGGGGGAGGAGCTGATGCAGAACCAGAGTGGATCCATCCTCCTTCTCACATTTTTGGTTTCCATGCTGCCTCCTTGATGACTCCTGGAGACGTGGCACCTTTTTCCCCCCTCTGTCCCTCCCTCTTGTCACCGATGCCCTCTGTTGTTTTCCCAGGTCCTGCTTCACCCGAGCATCTGATGGAACAAAGAGAAAATGGAAGAAATCGTGAGTTGGCAGATGAATGACAGGAAAGCAGAAAATAAATTTGCCAACAGCCTGGCTGCCTGCCTGCCTGCCTGCCTGCCTGCCTGCCTGCCTGCTGCTTGCTCTCTCTCTCTCTCTTTCTTTTTTTCTATATCCATAGCACCCAAGAGGCAAGTCTCCCTTGCCTTCCTGGCAGCTTTCATTAGTGAGCAACTAATTGCCATTTCCATCCTGCGCACCTCAAATCCTGGAATTGTTTGGTCTCATTCATACTTTCCAATCACCACCTCCAGTGTAGCCAGGAAACCCGGATGTCTGAAGTCTGTGACTGTTCAGCTGCCTGATGGAGAAACCAACATCTTGTATTTGACATTTCAAGGAAAGAAGTTGGCTTGAAACTCAACATCAAGAAAACTAAGATCATGGCATGCGGTCCTATCACTTCCTGGCAGATAGATCGGGAAGAAATGGAGGAAGTTACAGATTTTATTTAATTGGGCTCCATGATCACCGCAGACAGGGACTGCACCCAAGAAATTAAAAGACGCTTGCTCCTGGGGAGGAAAGCTATGGCAAATCTGGACAGCATACTAAAAAGCAGAGACATCACCCTGCCAACAAAAGTGCGTATAGTCAAGATCACCGCAGACGGGGACTGCAGCCAAGAAATTAAAAGACGCTTGCTCCTGGGGAGGAAAGCTATGGCAAATCTGGACAGCATACTAAAAAGCAGAGACATCACACTGCTGACAAAAGTGCGTTTAGTCAAGGCTATGGTTTCCCCAGCTGCAATGTATGGCTGTGAAAGCTGGACCTCAGGGAAGGCTGAGCGCCGAAGAATTGAGGCCTTTGAATTGTGGTGCTGGAGGAGACTCCTGCGAGTCCCTTGGACCGCAAGGTTATAAAACCGGACAGTCTGAGATGAGATCAACCCTGACTGCTCTTCTGAAGGCCAGATAATGAAGCTGAAGATCAACTACTTTGACCACCTAATGAGAAGGAAGGACTCCCTGGAGAAGAGCCGGGTGCTGGGAACAGTAGATGGCAAAAGAAGAAGGGGACAGCAGAGGATGAGGTGGCTGGATGGAGTCGCTGGGGCAGTGGGTGTGGGCCTGGGTGGACTCCAGAGGATAGTGGAGGACAGGAAGGCCTGGAGGAATGTTGTCCATAGATGTGACTTTGCCACTAACCACAATGCCGGAGAGAATGAGCTCTCCAAAGGCAACTTCAGGATCCATTGGATGGGCACGCAACACTGGCCTGGCTCACACGTAATTTATTTATTTATTTATTTATTTTTCGATTTATATCCTGCCTTTTTCCTACAAAGGGCTCAAGGCAGCTTACATCATTCTCCTCCTTCATCTTATCCTCACAACAACAACCCTGTGAGGTAGGTTGGGCTGAGAGTCTGTGACTGGCCCAAAGTCACCCAGTGGGCTCCATGGGCGAGCGGGGACTCGAACCCGGATCCTCTGAGTCCCAGTCCCAGGCTCTTCACCACTGCACCACACTGGCTCTCCAGTAATGCAGGCTTGTTTCTGCAAGACAATCCTTTCACATGTACATGACGGTCCTGATGATGATGATGATGGTGATGTATTTCACTTCTATATCACCTCAGAGCTGAAGTCTCCGGGTGGTTTACCAGAACTGAGAAACACAGAGCAATGAAATACAGTACGCAAAGCAGCATTTCGAGGTTTTGAAGTAACGTAAATATGCAGGAAACTGACCTTGTGAAAAGGAGAAACACCAGGGAGGGCTAATGCGTGAATTTCCTGGATAGCGCAGGAAACCCTGAAAGGTCTTGGCATAAAGGGCTACCTTAAGGGGTGCCAAATGAAGCCAGGGCGGGTGCCAGGCGGGCCACAGAGGGCAGGCCATTCCACAGAGGGGCCTCCACAAAGAAGCCCTGCCCTTGCTGGCCATCATCCCAGCCTGCACAGGGTCGCTGCTTGCAGGAAGGCTCCCGAGGGTCTGTGCAGGCTCCAAGTGGGGGACCTGCGAGGAATCGCTTTCGTGCACAAGCTCCAGTAGTTTTCCTAGCTTTGCCTTCCAGCCTCCGGACCATCTGTATCGGTACAGAAACTGAGGGGTTTGTGGGCAGTAGAAGTGCCAGATAACTGGAGAACGGCCAAGGTTAGTCCCATCTTTGCCCTGTCGTCATCATCATTTTTAATGGTTCATATGAGGAAGTACAAGAAATGATAATCAAATTTGCAGATGATGCAAAACTGGGTGGAATAGGAAACACCCTGGAAGACAGGATGAAGGTCCAGGGCGATCTTGATAAACTTGAACGCTGGGGTGAAAACAACAGAATGAAAAGCAATGAGGACAAGTGCCAAGCCCTCCATGTGGGATAAAGAAAGCAAATGCATGGATTCAAGATGGGAAACAGGTGACTCACCAGAACTGAAAAGGAAAAAGTTCTTGGAGTAAGTCAGCATCACTGGCCAACTATGAACTGATAGTGTGACGGAGCGGCCAAAAGGACACATGCTATTCTGAGCTGCATTAACAGAAATATTACTTCCAAATCACCAGAGGTAGTAGTTCCTCTATGCTCCTCACTAGTACGACCTCATACAGAATATTGTGCCCAGTTCTGGGCACCACAATTTAAGAAAGATGCAGAAAAATTAGGAAGGGTCCTGAGGAGGGCAAAGAAAATAAAACAACAAAATGATCCAGTGTCTGGAAACCCTGCCCTGTGAGGAGAGACTGAGGGAACTGGGCATGTTCAGCCTTGGGAAGAGAAGCCTGAGGGGGGACATTGTATCCCTCTAGAAGTACCTCGAGGGCTGTCACAAAGAGGAAGGACATGGTCTCTTCTTGCTGAGACCAAAGTGCAGGACACAGAATAACCAACTCAGGTTGCAACAGCCCTGAATCAGCATAAATATCAGGCCAGAAATGCTAGTTCAGTGTTGGAGCAATACAACTGGAACCAGTTGCCTAGAGAGGTGGTGGGCTCTCCCACGCTGGAGACTTTCTAGGTCAAACTGGACAGTCCTCTGAGTTGGATGCTGCGAACTGGTCACCCGAGGGCCATCTTGGCCTTTCCAGCTCTATGACTCAGTGGGCAGCCCCCCAAGCAGCGGCAGCACTTAGCATGTGGGAGGGGAGCCAGTGCCCTGTGCTGCCTCAGTCCTGGAGGGACCCTCCTTGCCTCCCTTCGTCGGCCCCCGAGCCGGTTGGCATCCTCTCCTCCCTGGCATGGGCTCCTCTCACCATCGTCTCCCCCTCCAAACTGCCCTCCACCTCGCAGCATGATCCTGGCCACGCTCCTTTCCGGGACACGAACACCAAAGAAAGGAGGGGCAGCTCCTCCTGTATGTTCCCTAGTTGTACAGTTGAGGACTGGCTGCCTCTTTCTCCCCACCCAGTGCCCTGTCCGGATGCCACTTCAAATCCTGGGGAACATCTAGGGGGCATCGAGGCAGGCCCTGTTCCTGACCCTGTCCCAGTCCCGCTGGTTTAAGGTGGGCTCGGTCCTTCCCTCCCACCCTGCTGCCAGCAGGCCAATGTGTTCGATCAAAGCAGGCCTTCAGGTTGTGAGCACCTCCACTGGGGTGGAGGCAGCGTTGCTCTCCCAGTGTCGGGTTTAATCGCATTGGTTGGGGTCATTGTGCAATGCAGCGCTGTGTATACAGCACAGTCAATGGACCTCAACTCAAGCCGAG
Source organism: Varanus salvator macromaculatus (assembly GCA_023646645.1). Classification (NCBI taxonomy): domain Eukaryota; kingdom Metazoa; phylum Chordata; class Lepidosauria; order Squamata; family Varanidae; genus Varanus; species Varanus salvator. The sequence goes on from JAIXND010000685.1 coordinate 1,487,760, forward strand.
ATTGTGCAATATCAAGAGGAGACAACGGGGCAACTTTACCGCGAACGTGGTGGGAAGGGCGGCTGCCGCGAAGGCGCCCCAGCGTCATCTTCCTCCAGTGGACGTTTCTGATGTGACTTTCCCGAGGGGCCTTGTGACCTTTGCTGGCGGGAACTGGGTCTCCTCCGTCCTCCGTGGGCTGGATCTCCTGCTGTGGCTCTGCTCCCTCTGAGCATGTGGAGAAGTCTTCAGATCCTGCAGGGACAATTCCAGATCCTGTGGGTAGTACTGTGACAAAGCTCCCCAGAATCCCCCCCTCCCCAGTTGCTGGACATCCCCTCATGCACAATCCCCTCTTACAAGGCACCTGGGTTGAGAGGAGACCCACAAACGCACATTGAACTCTGCTTGTGCAACTGGGAACCTCCTTCCATGTCACGAGCAGCATCACTACGAGTGGCGTTCAGTACCATCAACCCCGGTGTCCTTATGGACAGTCTGGCCAGGTTGCAGGCACTGCTTTGCAGCGGTTCTGCTCCGACTTGGCCGGCCGGGTCCAGGAGGCCGTGCTGGGGGACTCTTGCTTTGCGCCATGGCATGGATGCCACAGAGTCCCACAGGGCTCCCTCTGGACCCCCATGCTGCTCAAGACCTGCCTGAGAAGCCGGGAGGTCCCCCAGCGGTGTGGGCTGAGGTCTCCCCTGCGCACTGCCTTAACCAAGCTTGATTTAGGATGCCAAAGGGCCTTGGGAGCTCTTACTATGGACACAAAGGGGAGGCAAAATTGGAGACAGAAAAGCTTTTCCTAATTATTGGGCAATTCAATCGTGTGTGTGCTGCACACTGAATGGAGGTAAAGACCAGCCGAGCTGCGGAAAGACAAACAGGGGACAACCTTGAATCTGCTGGGGAAGGTGGCCGGGGAGCAGGAGTCTCAGCGCCCGCTTCTCCAATGTACCTTCCCGGTGGGGCTTTAGCGGGGGGCTTCCTGACCTTTGCCAGCAGGAACACGGTCTCCTCCTTCCCCTGTGGACTGGATCACGTGGGGCAATTGAGACCCTCCTTGCCTCCCTTCGTCGGCCCCCGAGCCGGTTGGCATCCTCTCCTCCCTGGCATGGGCTCCTCTCACCATCGTCTCCCCCTCCAAACTGCCCTCCACCTCGCAGCACGATCCTGGCCACGCTCCTTTCCGGGACACGAACACCAAAGAAAGGAGGGGCAGCTCCTCCTGTATGTTCCCTAGTTGTACAGTTGAGGACTGGCTGCCTCTTTCCCCCCACCCAGTGCCCTGTCCGGATGCCACTTCAAATCCTGGGGAACATCTAGGGGGCATCGAGGCAGGCCCTGCTCCTGACCCTGTCCCAGTCCCGCTGGTTTAAGGTGGGCTCGGTCCTTCCCTCCCACCCTGCTGCCAGCAGGCCAATGTGTTCGATCAAAGCAGGCCTTCAGGTTGTGAGCACCTCCACTGGGGTGGAGCCAGCGTTGCTCTCCCAGTGTCGGGTTTAATCGCATTGGTTGGGGTCATTGTGCAATGCAGCGCTGTGTATACAGCACAGTCAATGGACCTCAACTCAAGCCGAGATTGTGCAATATCAAGAGGAGACAACCGGGCAACTTTACCGCGAACGTGGTGGGAAGGGCGGCTGCCGCGAAGGCGCCCCAGCGTCATCTTCCTCCAGTGGACGTTTCTGATGTGACTTTCACGAGGGGCCTTGTGACCTTTTCTGGCGGGAACTGGGTCTCCTCCTTCCTCCGTGGGCTGGATCTCCCGCTGCGGCTCCGCTCCCTCTGAATTTGATGAGGACGTTCCCTGCTGCCCGCACCGGGAGACCTTCCTTCGGGCTCTCGACACTGACTGGGGGGTTCCCGCCAGTGCTTGTTCTGCCAGGTGCTGCTTCCCATCATCTTTGCTCATCGACTTCTGCTCTGCTGGAGAGAAAAAAGCCTCCAAGGAACTCCGTACCTGCACTGGAGCAATACATGAGATGAACTAGGGAAGGGACCCCAGTGACTCAAGGGGGACATTTTTATCCTAGGGGCCGTGTAAAGATGGGGTCCTGCAGGAAGTTTGCTCCTACCAATCACGTGGGGCAATTGGGAAAATCTGTGATGATCGTTAAAATCAAGGCTACGATTCCACAAGACAGACAGAAACTTCCAGGCTGAGCCAGGTGATGGATTGACAATTTGGATGGCCAAGTCTATGAAGCTATCTTTCTGGGAGAAGTACGAGGTGCTTCAAAAAGTTTATCCACATTTATATTTTATGGATATATATTTTATTTTGCTGATGGCATTTAAAAATCTGTGCAACACTGGGAAAATGCATCATAAAGGAAGGTGACTATGTAGAAACATCATGTAATTTGTTCTTGAAATTCTTAATAAATAGTGTTTAAAAAATTGCAGAAACATTTTGAAGAACCCTGGTACAAGCAGCCGATGAAACTATGACACCTTTTGGTTCATTATTATACTGCTGTTGGTGGTGAACTACAGAAAACGGGGATGCAACTCTGTGGCACCGAACTGAGCATTTGCTTGTCCCTCGTGTGAGCGAATACAGAACAGGCAGGCGGGTGCCTTGAATGAGCAGGCAGGAGAGGCTGGCCGGGAGGGACGGAGGAAGCCAGGCTCCCGGTGCTCCTCACAGGCCCAGCCTTCTCAGGAGCGTCTCCCGGCCTGCCAGGCACTGAGGCAAAGGCAGGAGATGCAAGCCTGGAGGACCCACTGCCTTAGTATAACATATTTCTGAAAAGGATTTAGGATGTGACCGATTTTAAGACAGTGTTTGCAATGTGTAACAATTGAACACGTTGCATTTCTCATTCTCATTTTAATCCAGACATACGGGCCAAGTTCATTTTTCAAAGTCTTGGAAGGTGGCCAGGTACATCCAATGCTGAGGTCGCCAGGAAGCTCCTTATAGGCACCAATGGCCAGCTCTGTTGGGCTATTATTTGCTGCAGTAATATGTGCAAGATTATTGTGTGTGTTAGAATATTAATATTATAATTAGAAATTCTTAGTTCCTTTCTCTTTCTGTCCTGCACACTAAAGATCAATAAATCCCCTGACATGTGGTCAACTGGGAAACACTTTACAGCCTTTTAAGCAGCTTCTTCACCTGTGTGTAATCACACCTGCCTCCTTTCTGTAGCCCTCAATGCATGCAGGGGACGGAAGAATTGGCCTTTTGACACAGGAATGAGAGGGGCAGCCAAAAGCCCCACTGCTGAGTCCCCACGGCCCAAATCCAAATCAAGTCTCTGCATGCTGACAGTGAGGCAACTTGGTCCATGAGGCACAGAGCTGCCACGTGTCTTTGCCGGAGTGCTGGATCCAGCCCTGAGGAGGGACCCCAACACACACAGACCTTCCAGCAGGGCAAGAAATGCACTTCCCCCTCTGCCAATTTCTTGCAGGCCGCCTCCCATGTTGCCTCACCTTGCTAAGTCACCTGCTTCCCTTCCCCATCTCTGCTTCTTTCTGCTTTGAGGCACAGCCTTCCTCCAACTCACCAGGATCTCTGCAAAGCAAAGGGAGATGCTGGATGGAGCCAAAGTCAGGCAGGCTGAGGAGGTGGAGAAAAGCAGCAGCAGCCTCAGTCTGGGGTCAGGGGTGGGGGAGTCCAACCTTGGGGCTCTCCCTGGATATTCGGGGTGAGTTGCTGCTTGGGTCCTGCTGCCTCCCAAGAGGGATTTAAGGGCTCCCCTTTGCACACCTTCACTTCCCCCTGTTCCCTGCAGTGGGATCAGGTGTTGCTCATTCCTCTTGTATCTGGGAGAGGAAAAGGGTAAGATAAAGGGACAGGGGATATTATTTCTCCCCATTCTTTCCTAGATCAATTCCCATCATCTCTTGCTTATTAATGCTCTCAGATGTTGTCTGCAGATGCTTGTACAAAGATTGAGGAGGAGACAGGAACCCTGCTGGATCCGGCCAAAGGCCACCAAGCTCTGGGTCCAGGAGGGACCAGCCAGAGGTGCCCTTAGGGAAACCAGCGCGCGAGTCTTGCAGGGCTCCTCTGGTGCATGGTCCTGGATCTGGTGCTCCACCTGCGCATGGATGCTCCATTGACCTAGTCCGGATAACGGACCCTGCGCGACCTCTCCTCTGGGCATGTGTCCAGCCCCCGCTTTCAATTACCAAATCCCACAATCTTAGGCACCAGAGTGCCATCATAATCCTTGCCCCTTTCCCACCCATACAAACACTTATTGTGGAATGAACACTTTCCTGTATTAGCCACTGGGAGCGCTTTGGAAGAAAGGGAAAGCTCCCCCATTCATTCAGCATATAGTAGACCCACTCAATGAAGAGGATTCCCCAGGAATCCTGACAAACCCGAGTCAAAACAATCTGAATGGGTCTTCTCTGAGTAGGAGTAATCTAGCAAGGGCCTCCAGCTGCTACCTCCTTTCTTTAGATGAGTGCTGTGGAGCCCAGAAGGGTGCCGTAGGGCTTCTGGTTGGATCCGGCAGTGAAACAGGAGCGGTTGGACAGAGCAGGAGCAGAAGCTAATTGTGGGTGAAATAGAGTTCCCGAAATCGAAGTTCTCCAAGTCTCTTGATCACTCGGGTTGCCCTTCTCTGTCCACTCCCCAATCCTGCAAAGGCATCTCTTTTGGGATTGTCAGGACGCTTCAGATGAGCAGCCGTGAAAACCATGCGCAAATCCTCATGCCTTGAACCTCAGCCGTTTTATCGGTGAGAACAATGCAGACAGCCCTCCGCAGAGGGCTAACCTGCAACCTCGCTGTTGGGTTAGAGGCTCCACCACCACCGACAACCTTCTAGAACATGTACAGAGTGCCTTTTACAGTTTGTGTCAGGTACGCAGGAGTTGGGGTTCATGGGGAGCAAACAAAGGGTACAGGGCAACGCCTGCTGAGGCCCACCCCACAGCCAGGCCCACGGGGAAGTCCCTGCAGGTTTCCTCCACCTCTTCCCCAGTGGAACTGGCTCATTTGATCTGGGCTGAACACCTACGACGGTCAGAAAAAGGAGAAGCAGAAGATACAACGGCCTCCCAGGTTTTCTGCCAGCTTCTGGGATTCTCGTGGGCACTTGGTAGCCATTATGTTGTTACCGGACTCAGCCAGTCAACAGCCAGGGCAAACCCCAGACGGACCCCAGGCCCCAAGCCAAACAGACCCTGAGATGAGACTTAGAGCTAAAAGCAGTTTTATTCTAGTGCCCTATAGAGTAAAAGGGGACAAAGGGGAGATACTTCCCAAATCAGAATCTCGAAAGAGGTACGGAGAACAAACGTTAGATACCCTGCCTCATAAACAAGCTGTCCGGATACAATTATTCTTTGTTCTGTTTGTTAGTTTACAGAAAACTCTGTATTTATCCAAAGACTCCCCTTCTCATGCGTCTGTTGATTATCTCTAAACTATTCACACCTGCTTTAGCTTTCTCACCTAGTTGTTGTTGTTGTTAGTCGGGAAGTCGAGTCCGACCCATCGAGACCCCATGGACAACATTCCTCCAGGCCTTCCTGTCCTCCACCAACTGCCTCAGTGACTCCATCCAGCCACCTCATCCTCTGCCGTCCCCTTCTTCTTTTGCCATCTATTGTTCCCAGCATTAGACTCTTCTGCAGGGAGTCCTTCCTTCTCATTAGGTGGCCAAAGTATTTGAGTTTCATCTTCAGGATCTGGCCTTCTAAAGAGCAGTCAGGGTTGATGTCCTCTAGGACTGACCGGTTTGATCGCCTTGCGGTCTAAGGGACTTGCAGGAGTCTCCTCCAGCACCACAATTCAAAGGCCTCAATCCTTTTGCGCTCGGCCTTCCTTATGGTGCAGCTTTCACAGCCATACATTGCAACTGGGAAAACCATAGTCTTGACTATACGCACTTTTGTTGGCAGGGTGATGTCTCTGCTTTTTAGTATGCTGTCTAGATTTGCCATAGCTTTCCTCCCCAGGAGCAAGCGTCTTTTAATTTCTTGGCTGCAGTCCCCATCTGCGGTGATCTTGGAACTCAGGAAAATAAAATCTGTCACTACCTCCATTTCTTCCCCATCTACTTGCCAGGAAGTGAGAGGACTGGATGCCATGATCTTAGTTTTCTTAATGTTTCAAGCCAACTTTTGCATTCTCCTCCTTCACCCTCATCAAGAGGCTCTTTAGTTCCTCTTCACTTTCTTCCATGAGAGTGGTATCATCTGCATATCTGAGGTTGTTGATATTTCTCCCAGCAATCTTGATTCCAACTGGTGATTCATCTAGCCCTGCCTTTCTCATGATGTGCTCTGCATATAAGTTAAATAGGCAGGGCGAAAGTATACAGCCTTGCTGAACTCCTTTCTCAATTTTGAACCAATCAGTGGTTCCGTGTCCAGTTCTCAGTGTTGCTGCTTGACCTGCATATAGGTTTCTCAAGAGACAAATAAGATGGTCTGGTACTCCCATCTCTTTAAGAACTTGCCACAATTTGTTGTGATCCACACAATCAAAGGCTTTAGCGTAGTCAATGAAGCAGAAGTAGATCTTTTTCTGGAACTCCCTGGCTTTCTCCATGATCCAGCGTATGTTGGCAATTTGATCTCTAGTTCCTCTCCCTCTTCGAAATCCTGCCTGTACTTCTGGTAGTTCTCGGTCCACATACTGCTGGAGCCTAGCTTGTAGGATTTTGAGCATCACTTGGCTAGCATGTGAAATGAGTGCAATGGTGCGGTAGTTTGAACATTCTTTGGCATTGCCCTTCTTGGGGATCGGAATGTAAACTGACCTTTTCCAATCCTGTGGCCACTGTTGAGTTTTCCAAATTTGCTGGCAAATTGAGTGTAGCACTTTTACTGCATCGTCTTTCAGGATTTTGAATAGCTCAGCTGGAATGCTGTCACCTCCACTAGCTTTGTTGTTGCTCAGACTTCCTAAGGCCCATTTGACTTCACATTCCAGGATGTCTGGCTCGAGGCCAGTGACCACCCCATCGTGGTTATTAGGGAGGTTAAGCTCTTTCTTGTATAGTTCTTCTGTGTAATCTTGCCACCTCTTCTTAATCTCTTCTGCCTCTGTTAGGTCCCTGCCATTTTGGTCCTTTATTATGCCCATCTTTGCATGAAATGTTCCCTTCATATCTCTAATTTTCTGGACGAGATCTCTGGTCCTCCCTATTCTATTGTTTTCTTCTATTTCTTTGCACTGTTCATTTAGGAAGGCATTCTTATCTCTTCTAGCTATTCTCTGGAATTCTGCATTCATTCAGTTGGGTGTATCTTTCTCTTTCTCCCTTGCCTTTTGCTTCCCTTCTTTCCTCAGCTATTTGTAAAGCTTCCTCAGACAGTCATTTTGCTTTCTTGCATTTCTTTTTCTTTGGGATGGTTTTAGTTGCTGCCCCTTGTACAATGTAGTGAACCTCCATCCATAGTTCTTCAGGCACTCTGTCTATCAGATCTAATTCCTTAAATCTATTTGTCACCTCTACTGTATATTCATCAGGAATATGATTTAGGTCATACCTGAGTGGCCTAGTGCTTTTCCCTACTTTCTTCAACTTAAGCCTAAATTTTGCAACCAGAAGCTCATGATCTGAGCCACAGTCAGCTCCTGGTCTAGTTTTTACTGACTGTATAGAACGTCTCCATCTTTGGCTGCAGAGCACATAGTCAATATGATTTCTGTGTTGACCGTCTGGTGATGTCCAATTTATAATGCAATGTGCTACTTTTATTGAGGTTCCACCCGGATTCCAACCTGTCCCAGGTGCCGAGGATTTTTCCCACTCGTCCTCTTTGACACCCAGTTGTCCTGTCCCAGGAGTTCACACAGGGTTGACTATTCTCCACTCCACTCCCCTTCCTCCTGGACAGGAAATACAACATGGCTGTGGTTCTCTGGCTAAAAGGTCTTCCCTGGGATAGCCTAAGTGTTGGTCAGAGAGTGTTTCAGGTAACAATGTGAAAGGTGACGACGTATATTACAAAACTGTGCTAGTCAGTGGCGGGGAAACCTCAGACGTGCTGAGGAAGGCGGCGCAGTGAGGCGGCCTTGCCCAGGGCCCGCGAAGGTCCAGAGCTGCCACAGCAGGGGGATTTCTAAGGGAACACAGCCCTTTTCTCCCTCATCAGAGGTACGAGGCTGCTCCGTATGTGGGGGAAGAAAGGGGCCAGTCCTGCATTCGGGCCTCCCGACTGCAATGCTGCGGATCCTTCCGGAAGGCCTCCCTGTTTGCCAGGGCAGGTGGAGTCTGAGGCAGGCCTTGAACTTCCCGAAGAGGCAGACCAGGCCCCGTCCGTCACCGAGGACCGGCTGCTCCCTAAAGGATTCCTCCAGGAAGCGGATGATGGGAGAGTTATCCTGCTTGGTAAGGAGGGACATACTTCTCTTGCTTGGCCTCTCGGAAACTCTGAAACCCATCCTGGGATGTGGTTCTTTCTAAAAGAGACACTATTCTTTATTTAGAAGATCAAACACAGACATGCAGTTCAACCCTCGGTGTGGCCTCAGCATAGCTCAGCATAGCAAGTAGATGATTCCCCCTTACATACAACAATATAGCAAAATGTATTGGCAGCTGAAGGTTTTCCATTGTGCTGTGGGGATGCCCCATATCAAGGGAATATAGGGGGCCACTGGCAGTCAGGAAAATTTGTCACCAGCACAGTTTTCCCAAAGACAGTGTCCAGCCACTGATAAAAGTACAACATAACAATTAAAAACATCCAGGTAAAACATGCAATTAATAGAACCATCCACCATACGGAAAGGGTTGACCCCCAACTATTAAAATCAACTCCCCTAAAATGCTTAATAGAGACCACAGGACACAAAGCCTGAAGCGTCACATCTGGCCTCCCCAAATCCCAGAATTGTCCTTGTGTGAATTCTTTTATTTGCAGTAAGCTCTACACTTGTCCCTGTGCACAGTGTATTCGTATGGCCTATTCTTTGATGCAGCCTTCATAAAACGGTAACACTATTTTAAGTTTGTAAAACCATCCTGGCAAAACACACAATCAGTCCAGTCAATGAGCTGCAGCACCCAATTCGGGGAGCTCCACAGGACACATCCAGTCCAAGAGCCCCCCTTCATGAGGTCACTTTCCAACACACACACACACACACACAGACACTTTTGCACAGCCTATCTTCGGAGACCCAACTGGGGGGAAATGCATCCCCACATGGCGTGGAAGGGTGTGCAGAGGCCAAATGCTGGACCACATTCCAGGCAGCCTGGAGGTTCCCCGCTGTGTGCATTCTCACGCCCAGGGAGGCCGGATTCCCCAGCCAAACACGCCCTTCAGGCAGTGCCTGAGTTGGATCTCCAATCTTTAGGTTACGCGTTGGAAGCTTTGCTAGTGCAGGAACATCTTCTCTGGCCCTCAGCATGTATATGGAGCCTCCTCTTGGGTGAATTTGTTCATCCCGAGCAAGTTTGGAGACCAGCTTATGCCGCTTTCCACATCCGTTGCACTGTGAAGATTGCTTTCCCAGGTGAATCATGTCATGACTGTTGATCTTTGATGTCCGACTGAAATTTCCCCCCTCATTCTTGGCACGTTTCGGGATTCTCACAGTGGCACCATCAACATTCCTTACACAGATTAGGGTTAATTCACTGATTTTCAGGGAAATCTGAGCACCGATTTAAATCCTTTCTGCATTACTTGCTCTTGTGGAGTTTTTGCCCTGCAGCCACTGGTGGATGCTGTCCCGGGTCTGACTTGTGACTGAAGCTCTTCCCACATTCTTCACATCTAGAGGGCTTCTCGCTTGTGTGAATTTCCTGTGCAGGGCCTGGATTCGGAGCAAAGCTCTTTCCACATTCTTCACACTTGGACACTTTCTCATGTGAGTGAACAGTCTGATGTCTTCGAAGATGGGTGCTCTGTCTGAAACTTTTTCCACAAATGTTACACTGAAAGGGTTTCTTTCCCAAGTGAATTAGCTGATGTCTTGCAAGGCTTGAGTACTGAGAAAAGCCCCCTCCACATTCTTTGCACTTGAACAATTTCTCCTGTGAGTGCACTGGCTGATGTTGTGTAAGATTGCTGGCCTGTCTGAAGCTTTTCCCACAAAACTTACACTGAAAGGGTTTCTCCCCTGTGTGAATTCGCTGATGTTGTGTAAGGTGATCACTCCTCTTGAAGCTTTTTCCACATTCGTCACACTTATGCAGCCTCTCTTCGGAGTGCAGGTGTTTATGATGTGTAAGATTGGACATATATATGAAACTCTTTCCACAAATATTACAAGGAAAAGGTTTCTCTCCTGAGTGCCCTCGTTGATGGCATAGAAGGCGTGAGCGCCACCTGAACCTCTTTCCGCACTGCGAGCATTTGTGGCTCTTCCCTTTCCAGCCTTCCTCTGGACTCTCAGTGGGGCTCTTCCTCAGCTGGGCGCTTTGCTCAGGTGCCGAGCTTTGACCGGGCTCCTCCTCTGTGTAGCTTCTCAAATCACCTTCAAGGATCTTCCTGTCACTCTCTCCTGCTTGTTCTTTTTGTTGTTTGGAGGGGTGACACAGAACCGTAGCAGATCCATCCTCCTTCTCACATTTTTGGTTTCCATGCCGCCTCCTTGATGACTCCTGGAGATGTGGCGCCTTTTCCTCCCCTCTGTCCCTCCCTCTTGTCACCGATGCCCGCTGTTGTTTTCCCAGGTCCTGCTTCACCCGAGCATCTGAGGGAACAAGGAAGAGAAAATGGAAGAAACCGTGAGTTGGCAGATGAATGGCAGGAAAGCAGGAATCAATTTGCCAACAGCCTGCCTGCCTTCTTTCTTGCTCTCGCTCTCTCTCTTTTTTTCTATGTCCAGAGCACCCAAGAGGCAAGTGTCCCCTGCCTTCCTGGCAGCCTTCGTTAGTGAGCAACTAATTGCCATCTCCATCCTGCCCACCTCAAATCATGAAATTATTTGGTCTCATTCATACTTTCCAATCACCACCTCCAGAGTATTGTGTCCAGTTCTGGGCACCACAATTTAAGAAAGATGCAGAAAAATTAGGAAGGGTCCTGAGGAGGGCAAAGAAAATAAAACAACAAAATGATCCAGTGTCTGGAAACCCTGCCCTGTGAGGAGAGACTGAGGGAACTGGGCATGTTCAGCCTTGGGAAGAGAAGCCTGAGGGGGGACATTGTATCCCTCTAGAAGTACCTCGAGGGCTGTCACAAAGAGGAAGGACATGGTCTCTTCTTGCTGAGACCAAAGTGCAGGACACAGAATAACCAACTCAGGTTGCAACAACCCTGAATCAGCATAAATATCAGGCCAGCAATATTAGTTCAGTGTCGGAGCAATACAACTGGAACCAGTTGCCTGGAGAGGTGGTGGGCTCTCCCACGCTGGTGACATTCTAGGTCAAACTGGACAGTCCTCTGAGTTGGATGCTGCGAACTGGTGACCCGAGGGCCATCTTGGCCTTTCCAGCTCTATGACTCAGTGGGCAGCCCCCCAAGCAGCGGCAGCGCTTAGCATGTGGGAGGGGAGCCAGTGCCCTGTGCTGCCTCAGTCCTGGAGGGACCCTCCTTGCCTCCCTTCGTCGGCCCCCGAGCCGGTTGGCATCCTCTCCTCCCTGGCATGGGCTCCTCTCACCATCGTCTCCCCCTCCAAACTGCCCTCCACCTCGCAGCATGATCCTGGCCACGCTCCTTTCCGGGACACGAACACCAAAGAAAGGAGGGGCAGCTCCTCCTGTATGTTCCCTAGTTGTACAGTTGAGGACTGGCTGCCTCTTTCCCCCCACCCAGTGCCCCGTCCGGATGCCACTTCAAATCCTGGGGAACATCTAGGGGGCATTGAGGCAGGCCATCCTCCTGAGCCTGTCCCAGTCCCGCTGGTTTAAGGTGGGCTCGGTCCTTCCCTCCCACCCTGCTGCCAGCAGGCCAATGTGTTCGATCAAAGCAGGCCTTCAGGTTGTGAGCACCTCCACTGGGGTGGAGGCAGCGTTGCTCTCCCAGTGTCGGGTTTAATCGCATTGGTTGGGGTCATTGTGCAATGCAGCGCTGTGTATACAGCACAGTCAATGGACCTCAACTCAAGCCGAGATTGTGCAATATCAAGAGGAGACAACGGGGCAACTTTACCGCGAACGTGGTGGGAAGGGTGGCTGCCGTGAAGGCGCCCCAGCGTCATCTTCCTCCAGTGGACGTTTCTGATGTGACTTTCACGAGGGGCCTTGTGACCTTTGCTGGCGGGAACTGGGTCTCCTCCTTCCTCCGTGGGCTGGATCTCCTGTTGTGGCTCCGCTCCCTCCGAACTTGATGAGGACGTTCCCTGCTGCCCGCGCCGGGAGACCTTCCCTCGGGCTCTTGACACTGACTGAGGGTTCCTGCCAGCGCTTGCTCTGCCAGGTGCTGCTTCCCATCATCTCCACTCATCGACTTCTGCCCTGCTGGAAAGAAAAGAGCCTCCAAGGAACACAGCATCCAAACTGGAGCAATACAGGAGATGAACCAGGGAAGGGACCCTATTGACTCGTGGGGGACATTTTTGTCCTAGGGGCCGTGTAAAGATGGGATCCTGCAGGAAGTTTGCTCCTACCAATCACGTGGGGCAATTGGGAAAATCTCTGATGATGGTTAAAATCAAGGCTACGATTCCACAAGACAGACAGAAACTTCCAGGCTGAGCCAGGTGATGGGCTGACAATTTGGATGGCCAAGTCTATGAAGCTATCTTTCTGGGAGAAGTACGAGGTGCTTCAAAAAGTTTATCCACATTTATATTTTATGGATATATATTTTATTTTGCTGATGGCATTTAAAAATCTGTACAACACTGGGAAAATGCATCTTAAAGGAAGGTGACTATGTAGAAACGTCATGTGATTTGTTCTTGAAATTCTTAATAAATAGTGTTTAAAAATTGCAGAAACATTTTGAAGAACCCTTGTAGAAGCAGCTGATGAAACCATGACGCCTTTTGGTTCATTATTATACTGCTGTTGGTGGTGAACTACAGAAAACGGGGATGCAACTCTGTGGCACCGAACTGAGCATTTGCTTGTCCCCCACGTGAGCAAATACAGAACAGGCAGGCGAGTGCCTTGAATGAGCAGGCAGGAGAGGCTCACCAGGAGGGACGGAGGAAGCCAGGCTCCCGGTGCTCCTCACAGGCCTGGCCTTCTCAGGAGCGTCTCCCGGCCTGCCAGGCACTGAGGCAAAGGCAGGAGATGCAAGCCTGGAGGACCCACTGCCTTAGTATAACATATTTCTGAGGAGGATTCAGGCTGTGAGCAAATTAGGACTGTGCTGGCAGTGACTAACAACTGAACATGTTACTTTTCCCATTCTGATTTTAATCAAAAAAACCAGGCCATGTTCATTTTTTAATTGCTAAGAAGGTGGCCAGGCAGATGTGATGCTGAGGTCGCCAGGAAGCTCCTTATAGGCATCCATGGCCCGCTTTGTGGGGCTGTTTTTTGCATCAACAATATCCTCAAGGGTATAGTTTGTAATGTTTTTAAATTTCATTCAGAAATACTAACAGGCAATTTGAAACAATTTGACATCATTAGTTTATTGTTATTTCGTCTTTCAATAGTTGGAATATTTTAATTTATAGTGTTATTTGTAAATGGTGTATAAAGGACAAGCTGGTCACAGACCGTAATAAATTGCTGTTGGTATAAAAATTGCAAAACTGTTCAAGCAGTGAATAACTAAAAATACGACACCCCTCCCCCTGCCCTGTTATTTCCTTTCTCTTTCTGTCCTGCACAGTAAAGCAGCTCTAAATCCCTGCCATATGGCGAACTGGGAAACATTATACAGCCTTTTAAGTGGCTTCTCTACACACCTGCCCCCTTTTTGTAGTGCTCACTGCATGCAGGGGACGGAAGAATTGGCCTTTTTGCAAAGGAATGAGAGGGGCAGCCAAAGGCCGCACTGCTGAGTCCCCACGGCCCCAATCCAAATCAAGTCTGTGCATGCTGACAGTGGGGCAACTTGGCCCATGAGGCACAGCACTGCCACGTGTCTTTGCCTGAGTGCTGGATCCAGCCCTGAGGAGGGACCCCCCCACACACACACACCTTCCAGCAGGGCAAGAAATGCACTTCCCCCCGCCCCCAATTCCTTGCAGGCCGCCTCCTGTGTTGCCTCGCCTTGCAAAGACACCCCCTTCCCTTCCCCATCTCTGCTTCTTTCTGCTTGGAGGCGCAGCCTTCCTCCAACTCACCAGGATCTCTGCAAAGCAAAGGGAGATGCTGGATGGAGCCAAAGTCAGGCAGGCTGAAGAGGTGGAGAAAAGCAGCAGCAGCAACCTCAGTCTGGGCTCGAAGTCCAACCTTGGGGCTCTCCCTGGATATTCGGGGTGAGTTGCTGCGTGGGTCCTGCTGCCACCCAAGAGGGATTTAAGGGCTCTCCTGTGCACAACTTCACTCCTCCCGGTTCCCTGCAGTGGGATCAGGTGTTGGCCATTTCTCTCGGATCTGGGAGAGGAAAAAGGTAAGATAAAGGGACAGGGGTTGTTACTTCTCCCCACTCCTCCCTGGAGCAATTCCCATCATCTCTTGCTTCTTCATGCTCCCACATGTTGTCTGCAGATGCTTGTACAAAGATTGAGGAGGAGAGAGGAACCCTGCTGGATCCGGCCAAAGGCCACCAAGCTCTGGGTCCAGGAGGGACCAGCCAGAGGTGCCCTTAGGGAAACCAGTGCGCGAGTCTTGCAGGGCTCCTCTGGTGCATGGTCCTGGATCTGGTGCTCCACCTGCGCATGGATGCTCCATTGACCTAGTCCGGATAACGGACCCTGCGCGACCTCTCCTCTGGGCATGTGTCCAGCCCCCGCTTTCAATTACCAAATCCCACAATCTTAGGCACCAGAGTGCCATCATAATCCTTGCCCCTTTCCCACCCATACAAACACTTATTGTGGAATGAACACTTTCCTGTATTAGCCACTGGGAGCGCTTTGGAAGAAAGGGAAAGCTCCCCCATTCATTCAGCATATAGTAGACCCACTCAATGAAGAGGATTCCCCAGGAATCCTGACAAACCCGAGTCAAAACAATCTGAATGGGTCTTCTCTGAGTAGGAGTAATCTAGCAAGGGCCTCCAGCTGCTACCTCCTTTCTTTAGATGAGTGCTGTGGAGCCCAGAAGGGTGCCGTAGGGCTTCTGGTTGGATCCGGCAGTGAAACAGGAGCGGTTGGACAGAGCAGGAGCAGAAGCTAATTGTGGGTGAAATAGAGTTCCCAAAATCGAAGTTCTCCAAGTCTCTTGATCACTCGGGTTGCCCTTCTCTGTCCACTCCCCAATCCTGCAAAGGCATCTCTTTTGGGATTGTCAGGACGCTTCAGATGAGCAGCTGTGACAATCATGCGCAAATCCTCATGCCTTGAACCTCAGCCGTTTTATCGGTGAGAACAATGCAGACAGCCCTCCGCAGAGGGCTAACCTGCAACCTCGCTGTTGGGTTAGAGGCACCGCCACCACCGACAACCTTCTAGAACATGTACAGAGTGCCTTTTACAGTTTGTGTCAGGTACGCAGGAGTTGGGGTTCATGGGGATCAAACAAAGGGTACAGAGCAACGCCTGCTGAGGCCCACCCCACAGCCAGGCCCACGGGGAAGTCCCTGCAGGTTTCCTCCACCTCTTCCCCAGTGGAACTGGCTCATTTGATCTGGGCTGAACACCTGTGACAGTCAGAAAAAGGAGAAGCAGAAGATACAACGGCCTCCCAGGTTTTCTGCCAGCTTCTGGGATTCTCGTGGGCACATGGTAGCCATTATGTTGTTACCGGACTCAGCCAGTCAACAGCCAGGGCAAACCCCAGACGGACCCCAGGCCCCAAGCCAAACAGACCCTGAGATGAGACTTAGAGCTAAAAGCAGTTTTATTCTAGTGCCCTATAGAGTACAAGGAGACAAAGGGGAGATACTTCCCTAATCAGAATCTCGAAAGAGGTACGGCGAACAAACGTTAGATACCCTGCCTCATAAACAAGCTGTCCGGATACAAAGTAAATTCATTTTCCCATTATTCTTTGTTCTGTTAGTTTACAGAAAACTCTGTATTTATCCAAAGACTCCCCTTCTCATGCGTCTGTTGATTATCTCTAAACTATTCACACCCGCTTTAGGTTTCTTACGGACTAGTAATTTATAATGCAATGTGCTACTTTTATTGAGGTTCCACCCGGATTCCAACCTGTCCCAGGTGCCGAGGATTTTTCCCACTCGTCCTCTTTGACACCCAGTTGTCCTGTCCCAGGAGTTCACACAGGGTTGACTATTCTCCACTCCACTCCCCTTCCTCCTGGACAGGAAATACAACATGGCTGCGGTTCTCTGGCTAAAAGGTCTTCCCTGGGATAGCCTAAGTGTTGGTCAGAGAGTGTTTCAGGTAACAATGTGAAAGGTGACAACGTATATTAGAAAACTGTGCTAGACAGTGGTGGGGAAACCTCAGAAGTGCTGAGGAAGGGGGCACAGTGAGGCGGTCCAGCCCAGGGCCCGCGAAGGTCCAGCGCTGCCATGGCAGGGGGATTTCTAAGGGAACGCAGCCCTTTTCTCCCTTGTAAGAGTTATGGGGCTGCTCTGTATGTGGGGGAAGAAAGGGGCAATTCCTTAATTCGGGCCTCCTGACTGCAGTGCTGCAGATCCTTCCGGAAGGCCTCCCTGTTTGCCAGGGCAGGTGGAGTCTGAGGCAGGCCTTGAACTTCCCAAAGAGGCAGACCAGGCCCCGTCCGTCACCAAGGACCGGCTGCTCACTAAAGGATTCCTCCAGGAAGGGGATGATGGGAGAGTTATCCTGATGGGTAAGAAGGGACATACTTCTCTTGCTTGGCCTCTCGGAAACTCTGAAACTCATCCTGGGATGTGGTTCTTTATAAAAGAGACACTATTCTTTATTTAGAAGAACAAACACAGATATGCAGTTCAACCCTCGGTGTGGCCTCAGCATAGCTCAGCATAGCAAGTAGATGATTCCCCCTTACATACAACAATATAGCAAAATGTATTGGCAGCTGAAGGTTTTCCATTGTGCTGTGGGGATGCCCCATATCAAGGGAATATAGGGGGCCACTGGCAGTCAGGAAACTTTGTCACCAGCACAGTTTTCCCAAAGACAGTGTCCAGCCACTGATAAAAGTACAACATAACAATTAAAAACATCCAGGTAAAACATGAAATTAATAGGACCATCCACTATATGGAAAGGGTTGACCCACAACTATTAAAACCAACTCCCCTAAAATGCTTATAAAGACAACAGGACACAAAGCCTGAAGCGTCCCATCTGGCTTCACCAAATCCCAGAATTGTCCTTGTGTGAATTCTTTGATTTGCAGTAAGCTCTACACTTGTCCCTGTGCACAGTGTATTCGTATGGCCTATTCTTTGATGCAGCCTTCATAAAACGGTAGCACTATTTTAAGTCTGTAAAACCATCCTGGCAAAACATACAATCAGTCCAGTCAATGAGCTGCAGCACCCAATTCGGGGAGCTCCACAGAACACATCCGGTCCAAGAGCCCCCCTTCATGAGGTCACTTTCCAAAACACACAGAGATGCTTTCGCATGGGCCAAGCTGGTATCCTCTGAAATTTGGGAGACCCAACTGGGGGGAAATGCATCCCCACATGGCGTGGAAGGGTGTGCAGAGGCCAAATGCTGGACCACATTCCAGGCAGCCTGGAGGTTCCCCGCTGTGTGCATTCTCACGCCCATGGAGGCCGGATTCCCCAGCCAAACACGCCCTTCAGGCAGCACCTGAGTTGGATCTCCAATCTTTAGGTTACGCGTTGGAAGCTTTGCTAGTGCAGGAACATCTTCTCTGGCCCTCAGCATGTATATGGAGCCTCCTCCTGGGTGAATTTGTTCATCCTGAGCAAGTTTGGAGACCAGCTTATGCCGCTTTCCACATCCGTTGCATTTTGAAGATTGCTTTCCCGGGTGAATCATGTCATGACTGTTGATCTTTGATGTCCGACTGAAATTTCCCCCCTCATTCTTGGCACGTTTCGGGATTCTCACAGTGGCACCATCAACATTCCTTACACAGATTAGGGTGAATTCACTGATTTTCAGGGAAATCTGAGCACTGATTTAAATCCTTTCCGCATTACTTGCTCTTGTGGAGTTTTTGCCCTGCATCCACTGGTGGATGCTGTCCAGGTTCTGACTTGTGACTGATGCTCTTCCCACATTCTTCACATCTAGAGGGCTTCTCGCTTGTGTGAATTTCCTGTGCAAGGCCTGGATTTGGAGCAAAGCTCTTTCCACATTCTTCACACTTGGAGACTTTCTCATGTGAGTGTACAGTCTGATGTTCTCTAAGATGGGTACTCCGTCTGAATGTTTTCCCACAAACCTTACACTGAAATGGTTTCTTTTCCAAGTGAATCCTCCGATGCCTCGCAAGGCCTGAATTCTGAGCAAAGCTCTTTCCACATTCTTCACACTTGTACAATTTCTCCTTTGAGTGCACTGGCTGATGTTGTCTGAAACTGCTGACTTGGCGGAAGCTTTTCCCACAAATGTTACACTGAAATGGTCTCTCCCCTGTGTGAATTCGCTGATGTTGTGTAAGGTGTTCACGCCTCTTGAAGCTCTTTCCACATTCGTCACACTTATGCAGCCTCTCTTCGGAGTGCAGGTGTTTATGATGTGAAAGATTGGAAATATACATGAAACTCTTTCCACAAATATTACAAGGAAAAGGTTTCTCTCCTGAGTGGCTTCGTTGATGGTATAAAAGACGTGAGCGCCACCTGAACCTCTTTCCGCACTGCGAGCATTTGTGCCTTTTTCCTTTCCAGCCTTCCTCTGAACTCTGAGTGGGGCTCTTCCTCAGCTGGGCGCTTTGCTCAGGTGCCGAGCTTTGACCGGGCTCCTCCTCTGTGTAGCTTCTCAAATCACCTTCAAGGATCTTCCTGTCACTCTCTCCTGCTTGTTCTTTTTGTTGTTTGGAGGGGTGACACAGAACCGTAGCAGATCCATCCTCCTTCTCACATTTTTGGTTTCCATGCCGCCTCCTTGATGACTCCTGGAGACGTGGCACCTTTTTCCCCCCTCTGTCCCTCCCTCTTGTCACCGATGCCCGCTGTTGTTTTCCCAGGTCCTGCTTCACCCGAGCATCTGAGGGAACAAGGGAGAGAAAACGGAAGAAACCGTGAGTTGGCAGATGAATGACAGGAAAGCAGGAATCAGTTTGCCAACAGCCTGCCTGCCTGCCTGCCTGCCTTCTCTCTTTCTCTCTTTCTTTTTTCATATGTCCATAGCAACCAAGAGGCAAGTGTCCCCTGCCTTCCTGGCAGCCTTTGTTAGTGAGCAACTAATTGCCATCTCCATCCTGCCCACCTCAAATCATGAAATTATTTGGTCTCATTCATACTTTCCAATCACCACCTCCAGTGTAGCCAGGAAACCCAGATGTCTGACGTCTGTGCTTGTTCAGCTGCCTGATGGAGAAACCAACATATTGAATTTTACATTTCAAGGAAGGAAGTTGGCTTGAAACTCAACATCAAGAAAATGAAAACCATGGCATGCGGTTCTATCACTTTGTGGCAAATAGATTGGGAAGAAATGGAGGAAGTTACACATTTTATTTTCTTGGGCTCCATGATCACCACAGACAGTGACTGCAGCAAAAAAATTCAAAAGACGCTTGCTCCTTGGGAGGAAAGCTATGGCAAATGGACAGTGTTTTAAAAAGCAGAGACATCAGGCTGCTGACAAAAGTCCGCATAATCAAGGTATGGTTTTCCCAATTGCATTGTATTGCTGTGAAAGTTGGACCATTAGGAAGGCTGAGTGCCAAAGAATTGAGGCCTTTGAATTGTGGTGCTGGAGGAGACTCCTGCGAGTCCCTTGGCTTGTAGAAAGATCAAATCAGTCAATATTAAAGGAAATCAACCCTGACTGCTCTTCTGAAGGCCAGATAATGAAGCTGAAGATCAACTACTTTGGCCACCTAATGAGAAGGAAGGACTCCCTGGAGAAGAGCCTGATGCTGGGAACAATTGATGGCAAAAGAAGAAGGGGACGACGGAGGATGAGGTGGCTGGATGGAGTCACTGGGGCAGTGAGTGTGAGCTTGGGTGGACTCCGGGAGATGGTGGAGGACAGGAAAGCCTGGAGGAATGTTGTCCATGGGGTTGCGATGGGTCGGACACGACTTCGCGACTAACAACAACACCTTCCTAACACTTGTACAAGGCTATGGTTTTCCCAGTTGCAATGTATGGCTGTGAAAGCTGGACCATAAGGAAGCCTGAGTGTCAAACAATTGAGGCCTTTGAATTGTGGTGCTGAAGGAGACTCCCGCGAGTCCCTTGGACTGCAAGGTGATCAAACCGGTCAGTCCTAGAGGAGATCAACCCTGACTGCTCTTTAGAAGGCCAGATCCTTAAGATGAAACTCAAATACTTTGGCCACCTAAAGAGAAGGAAGGACTCCCTGGAGAAGATCCTGATGCTGGGAACAATTGATGGCAAAAGAAGGAGGGGACAGCAGAGGATGAGGTGGCTGGATGGAGTCACTGGGGCAGTGAGTGTGAGCTTGGGTGGACTCCGGAGGATGGTGTAAGAGCCTAGGTGTAACTATGCGACTAACCACAATTCTGGAGAGAATGAGCTCCCCAAAGGCAATTTCAGGGTTCATTGGATTGGCACAAAACACTGGCCTGGCTCACACGTAATGCAGGCTTGTTTCTGCAAGACAATCCTTTCACATGTACATGACGGTCCTGATGATGATGATGATGGTGATGTATTTCACTTCTATATCACCTCAGAGCTGAAGTCCCCGGGTGGTTTACCAGAACTGAGAAACACAGAGCAATGAAATACAGTACGCAAAGCAGCATTTCGAGGTTTTGAATAAAGTAAATACGCAGGAAAATGACCTCGTGAAAAGGAGAAACACCAGGGAGGGCTAATTTGTGAATCCCCTGTATAGCCCAGGAAACCCTGAAAGGTCTTGGCATAAAGGGCTATCTTAAGGGGTGCCAAATGAAGCCAGGGCGGGTGCCAGGCAGGCCACAGTGGGCAGGCCATTCCACAGAGGGGCCACCACAAAGAAAGCCCTGCCCTTGCTGGCCATCATCCCAGCCTGCGCAGGGCCGCTGCTTGAGGAAGGCTCCCGAGGGTCTGTGCAGGCTCCAAGTGGGGGACCTGCGAGGAATTGCTTTCGTGCACAAGCTCCACCGGTTTTCCTAGCTTTGCCTCTCAGCCTCCAGACCACCTCTAGCAGCACAGAATCCAAGGTGTTTGTTGGCACTCGCCAGGGATCAAACCCTGCACTGCAGAAGCGTCACTTTCCTTCCAAGCCCACTGCTGCTCTGGGCGGAGGCATGTGGGGCGGGTGGGGGGGCTGCCAGGGACAGCAGCTGTGGCCCCCACTTGCGTTTCATGTCATAGGTCAGGGATGCTTAGAACAACAAGAAAGCCTTCCTCAAATACATCCCAAAGAAAAGGCATGTGAAAGAGAAAGGTGCCCAGCTGCTTCGAATGGATGGCAGAGCGATACAGACAAGGGAAAGGCAGAGGCACCGCGTCCCTGCTCAGGCTTCCCCCACAAGCAGATCTACAAGACAGGGAGTAGAAGCTGAAAGTGAGAGATGGCAGCCCAAGATGGACAGACAAACGACCAAGGAATAAAGACTTCCAAATCTCCAGGGCCCAATGAACTCCATCCCAGAGTCAGAAAAAAAAACTACTGGAGGAGCTCTCAGAACCAGTGTCTATTATCTTGGATAAACGGTTGGAAACAGTAGACGTGCCAGATGACTGGAGAAGGGCCAAAGTTTGCCCCGTCATCATCATCATCATTTTTAATGGTTCATATGAGGAAGTACAAGAAATGATAATCAAATTTGCAGATGATGCAAAACTGGGTGGAATAGGAAACACCCTGGAAGACAGGATGAAGTTGCAGGGCGATCTTGATAAACTTGAACGCTGGGGTGAAAATGACAGAATGAAAATCAGTGAGGACAAGTGCCAAGCCCTCCACCTGGGATAAAGAAAGCAAATGCATGGATTCAAGATGGGAAACAGGTGGCTCACCAGAACTGAAAAGCAAAAAGTCCTTGGAGTAAGTCAGCATCACTGGCCAACTATGAGCCAATAGTGTGACGCGGTCGCCAAAAGGGCACATGCTATTTTGAGACGCATTAACAGAAGTATTACTTCCAAATCACGAGATGAAGTAGTGCCACCATACCCCTCACCAGTCAGACCTCATCTGTAACACTGCATCCCATTCTGGGTACCAAGATTAAATAAAGATGCAGAAACATTAGGAAGGGTCCTGAGGAGGGCAAAGAAAATAAAACAATAAAATGATCCAGTGTCTGGAAACCCTGCCCTGTGAGGAGAGACTGAGGGAACTGGGCATGTTCAGCCTTGGGAAGAGAAGGCTGAGGGGAGACAGGATATCCCTCTAGAAGTACCTCAAGGGCTTTCCCAAAGAGGAAGGACAAGGTCTCTTCTTGCTGAGACCAAAGTGCAGGACACAGAATAACCAACTCAGGTTGCAACAACCCAGATTCAGCATAAATATCAGGCCAGCAATATTAGTTCAGTGTCGGAGCAATACAACTGGAACCAGTTGCCTGGAGAGGTGGTGGGCTCTCCCACGCTGGTGACATTCTAGGTCAAACTGGACAGTCCTCTGAGCTGGATGCTGCGAACTGGTGACCTGAGGGCCATCTTGGCCTTTCCAGCTCTATGACTCAGTGGGCAGCCCCCCAAGCAGCGGCAGCACTTAGCATGTGGGAGGGGAGCCAGTGCCCTGTGCTGCCTCAGTCCTGGAGGGACCCTCCTTGCCTCCCTTCGTCGGCCCCCGAGCCGGTTGGCATCCTCTCCTCCCTGGCATGGGCTCCTCTCACCATCGTCTCCCCCTCCAAACTGCCCTCCACCTCGCAGCATGATCCTGGCCACGCTCCTTTCCGGGACACGAACACCAAAGAAAGGAGGGGCAGCTCCTCCTGTATGTTCCCTAGTTGTACAGTTGAGGACTGGCTGCCTCTTTCCCCCCACCCAGTGCCCCGTCCGGATGCCACTTCAAATCCTGGGGAACATCTAGGGGGCATTGAGGCAGGCCATCCTCCTGACCCTGTCCCAGTCCCGCTGGTTTAAGGTGGGCTCGGTCCTTCCCTCCCACCCTGCTGCCAGCAGGCCAATGTGTTCGATCAAAGCAGGCCTTCAGGTTGTGAGCACCTCCACTGGGGTGGAGGCAGCGTTGCTCTCCCAGTGTCGGGTTTAATCGCATTGGTTGGGGTCATTGTGCAATGCAGCGCTGTGTATACAGCACAGTCAATGGACCTCAACTCAAGCCGAGATTGTGCAATATCAAGAGGAGACAAGTGGGCAACTTTACCGCGAACGTGGTGGGAAGGGTGGCTGCCGTGAAGGCGCCCCAGCGTCATCTTCCTCCAGTGGACGTTTCTGATGTGACTTTCACGAGGGGCCTTGTGACCTTTGCTGGCGGGAACTGGGTCTCCTCCTTCCTCCATGGGCTGGATCTCCTGCTGCCGCTCCGCTTTCTCTGAACTTGATGACGCCGTTCGCTGCTGCCCACGCCGGGAGACCTTCCGTCGCGCTCCTGACAGTGACTGGGGGGGTCCCGCCAGCGCTTGCTCTGCCAGGTGCTGCTTCCCATCATCTTTGCTCATCGACTTCTGCTCTGCTGGAGAGAAAAGAGCCTCCAAGGAACTCAGCCCCCTGACTGGAGCAATACAGGAAATGAAAAAGGGAAGGGACCCCAGTGACTCAAGGGGGACATTTTGGTCCTGGGGCAGTGTAAGGATGGGGTCCTGCAGGAAGTTTGCTCCTACCAGTCACCTGGGGCCATTGGGAAAATCTCTACACCTGATTCTGAGCAATCTGCTCTTGGCCCAGTGAAGGGGCAAACATTGGAACATTGTGCATTTTTACTGTCAGTTTTTTCAAGAAATATGGGCCAAGTTCCTTTTTTAAAGGCTTAGAAGGTGGCCGGGCAGACCTGCTGCTCAGGTTGCCAGGAAGCTCCTTCTGGGCAGCAATGGCCAGCTGGCAGGTTGTTCTGCTGGGTTTTTTGCAGTGGCAAGAGCCGCAAAGATCTTGTATCTTTGTTTTAAAGTATTTAAAATATTTTAAGTTTTTAATTACAAATAATAACAGATAACTTTAAAGAATTCAATATGATTTGTTGACTGATATTTTGTCTTTCAATTGTTGGAATAGTTTAATTTATGGTATTATTTGTAAATTGTGTATTAAGGACAAGCTGGTTACTGACCATAATCACTTGCTATTGCTATAAAAATCGCTAAGATGTGTAGGCAAGGAGAAACTGAAAGTAGAAACTCCACCAGTAATTTCCTTTCTCTTTCTGTCCTGCATGGTAAAGCAGCTCTAAATCCCTGCCATGTGCCAACTGGGAAACGTTATACAGCCTTTTAAGTGGCTTCTCCACCTGTGCATAAGCACACCTGCCCCCTTTCTGTAGCCCTCAATGCATGCAGGGGACAGAAGAATTGGCCTTTTGGCACAGGAATGAGAGGGGCAGCCAAAGGCCCCACTGCTGAGTCCCCACAGCCCCAATGCAGACAGAGTCCGTGCATGCCGATACGGAGGCAAGTTGGCCCATGAGGCACAGCACTGCCACGTGTCTTTGCCGGAGTGCTGGACCCGCATCCCCTGCACCTGCAAGCAGGGCAAGAAATACACCCCCCCGCCCCAATTCCTTGCAGGCTGCCTCCCGTGTTGCCTCTCCTTGCAAAGACACCCCCTTCCCTTCCCCATCTCTGCTCATTTCTGCTTGGAGGCGCAGCCTTCCTCCAACTCACCAGGATCTCTGCAAAGCAAAGGGAGATGCTGGATGGAGCCACAGCCAGGCGGGCTGAGGAGGTGGAGAAATGCAGCAGCAGCCTCGGTCAGGGGTGGGGAAGTCCAACCTTGGGGCTCTCCCTGGATATTCAGGCTGTGTGGCTGCTTGGGTCCTGGTGCCTCCCAAGAGGGATTTAAGGGCTTCCCTTTGCACACCTTCACTCCTCTTGGTCCCTGCAGTGGGATCAGGTGTTGCTCATTCCTCTTGGATCTGGGAGAGGAAAAAGGTAAGATAAAGGGACAGGGGTTGTTATTTCTCCCCATTGCTCCACTTCCATCATCTCTTGCTTCTTAATGCTCCAACATGTTGCCTGCAGATGCTGGTACAAAGATGGAGGAGATGAGAGGAGCCCTGCTGGATCAGGCCAAAGTCCACCAAGCTCTGGGTCCAGGAGGGACCAGCCAGAGATGTCCTTAGGGAAACCAGTGCCCAAGTCCTGGATGGCTCCCTGGTATATGGGCCGGGATCTGGTGCTCCACTGACCTAGCCTGGATAAAGGACCCTGCGAGTCCTCTCCTCTGGGCAGGTGTCCAACCCCTGCTTTCAATTGCCAAAGCTTCCAGTCGTGGGCAAGGGGTGCCCTCGTACTCCTTCCTCATTTCCCTCCTTAACATGCACCTGTTTCGGAATGAACATGTTCTCTTATTGGCCACTGGATTTCCCCAAAGAAAGGGAAAGCTTCCACAGTTGATCTGCCGAGTGTAGACCTACTCAAATAAAGTGAACTCGGACAAACCTGAGTCTCATGCACCTGAATGGATCTACTCTGAGTAGGAATAATCTAGTGAGGGCCTCCAGCTGCTGCCACATTCCTTCAGATGAGAGCTGGGGAGCCAGAAAAGCTGCCGGGGGGCTTGTGGTGTGTCCAGGGTCTGCAACGGGAGCAGCATGGACAGAGCTGGGGGCAAGATCTGATCTTGGGTCAAATGGATTTTTGTGGGGTTTGCAATGTTCCCTGAACCTTGCCTTTTTTTTTGTCCTTTTCCAAACTCTGCAAGGGAACCGTTTTGAGGTTGTCACAATGCCCAGGATTAGCAGCCACAAGAGTGAATGCCCGAATCCACAGGGAGGTACCTTGGCCTTGAACCTCAGCGGTTTTATTGGTGGGAACGACCCAGGTAACCCCCTGCAAACCTGCTGCCTTGTGGCTGGGAAGAGGCATGCCCACCAGTTATACACTTTTGGAACATGTACAGAGTGGTTTATAGGGTTTGAGTCACATACGCGGGAGTTGGGGTTGATGGTGAGCACACAGTGGGTACATTTTGTTGTTCAATCGCAAAGTCATGTCCGACCCATCACAACCACCGGGCAACATTCCTCCAGGCTCTCCTGTCCTCCACCATTCCTGTTCCCAGCATCGCTATCATTTCCAATGGCTCCTTCTTCCTCACTAGGTGGCCAAAGTATTTGAGTTTCATCTTCAGGATCTGGCCTTCTAAAGAGCAGTCAGGGTTGATCTCCTCTAGGACTGACCGGTTTGATCGCCTTGCAGTCCAGGGGACTCGCAGGAGTCTCCTCCAGCACCACAACTCAAAGGCCTCAATCCTTCGGCACTCAGCCTTCCTTATGGTCCAGCTTTCACAGCCATACATTGCAACTGGGAAAACCATAGCCTTGACTATACGCACTTTTGTTGGCATATAGAGTGGGTGTTGGGTGATGTCTCTGCTTTTTAGACAGGCTGGACATGCACATGGTGGGCATGTCGTGAGCGGAGCCGGCTGGTGCCGGAGGTCAGACTAGATGGCCCAGGAGGCCCCCTTCTGACTCTCTCTGTTTCTATGTTTCTATGTATGTTGTCTAGATTTGCCATAGCTTTCCTCCCCAGGAGCAAGTGTCTTTTAATTTCTTGGCTGCAGTCCCCGTCTGCGGTGATCTTGGAGCCCAGGAAAATAAAATCTGTCACTACCTCCATTTCTTCCGCATCTATTTGCCAGGAAGTGAGAGGGCCGGATGCCATGATCTTAGTTTTCTTAATGTTGAGTTTCAAGCCAGCTTTTGCGCTCTGCTCCTTCACCCGCATCAAGAGGCTCTTTAGTTCCTCTTCACTTTCTGCCATGAGAGTGGTATCATCTGCATATCTGAGGTTGCTGATATTTCTCCCTGCAATCTTGACTCCAACTGGTGATTCATCTAGCCCCACCTTTCTCATGATGTGCTCTGCATATAGGAAGTTAAATAGGCAGGGGGACAATATACAGCCTTGCCGTACACCCTTCCCGATTTTGAACCAAGTGGATACTTGCCAACAGATAATGGGTTCATGAACAAAACAATGTGACGAGAGTCCAGAGGGGACACAACCTAACGTTACAGTAAATAGTGATTTCAGGGTACTGACATGGCAAAGAGAGAGGCACATGGGTCAGGACGGGGTTTGGGTGTGGGGACTGACGTGCAAGAAAGCAAGTCAGGGCACTTTGCTGCAGCCCAGCGAGCGAACAGAGCAAAAGCCTCGACTGAACGCAGCAGCCGCCTCAGGCGAGCGGAGAGTCCCGGTCTCTTTGCTTCAGGGAAAGGGAGCCCGGTTTGGAATTCCGGTTATTTCTGGGCAAGAGGAGCAGGGACGCTGCAGGTTTCATTTTCCATCACAGAAGCAGCTACACGCGACCTCTCCCCATGAAAATTCATGCCTGAAGTGGGGCTTTTCCCCAACATGCTTCACTTGCCGTCTGCGAAACTCCTCTGAGGGCCACCAGGATCAGGTGTATCTAAAGCTGGGGCAGGATAAGTGGTGCCCCCCCCCCCAGTTGTTGCTGAACTACAACTGCCATCAGCCCCAAGCAGTTGCAGTCCCTCACAAATAGAAGGCACGAGGTTACCTAGTCCAGACTCCCAGGGTCCCCCAATGGATCGTAGGAAAAGGCAGGTGAAGACGTTTCCTCCCCAGGGAATGTGCAGCGAGGGGGCTCTCCCTGTCACTGGCCACAGCCTGGGAAGAGCCCTGCTGGATCGGGCCGAGGCTTCCCTGGCAAGCATCTGCTCACGCGGTGGCGACCAGTTGCCCATGGGAACCGTGCTCTGGCCATACGCAAAATCTGACAATAGGCATTACTGGGTGGGACAGAAATGTAAGCATTAAACAATAAATTACTACTGATGATATTTAACACATAATTGGCTAATAATGATAATATACACATATTATTCTAACAAAATAAGAGTTGCCTCTCATACAGAGCTCTGGCTGCGGGAGTTATGGAAATATAGTAACAACAGTGACGTATGTGTGTGCATAATTAATAATACTTATTAACAATAAATAATTATTATCAATTCTGGGAGTTGCGGCCAAATGCCTCTGACAGTCACCAGGGTGGGGAGCGATGCTGCAGCCTCAGTTTCTCACCTGTGATGCACCTTGTTCTGAGGAGCAAATACAATACAGTATATAAAACGGAAACACGCGCAGTTTTATTAGTTGACAAATGCACCGACAGTTACACGAGATATTGAAAAAGCAGCCACAGAAACTTCACCAATTATGACTTCGTAATCCATCCGGGAGAAAACTCAGCAGCCTCTGGACATTTTTGGTTCATTTCTTTCTTCTGGTTGGTTTAAAATCCCCCGGGTTCCTGTCCGATTTCTGCTACTCGCCTAATGTACACGGGACCCCTCACCACAATCCCTGCACTTTCCAGTGGGGCTGCTGCTGTGAGGAAGCCCCATATCAAGAGAATAAAGGGGGCCTCTGGCAGACAGGAAAATGTGCCCCCACCACCAGGTTTTCCCGAAGACAATGTCCATTCCCTGGTAACAGTAGATTTATGCTATTAGAAACATCCACGTAAAACATGCAATTAATAGCGACAATCCACCATGTGGAAAGGGTTGACCCCCAACTATTAAAATCAACTCCTCTAAAATGCATAAAAGAGACAACAGGACACAAAGCCTGAAGCAGGAATGCACAAGTCACATCTGGCCTCCCCAACTCCTGGTCCTGGAATTGTCCTTGTATGAATTCTTTGATTTGCGGTCAGCTCTACACTTATCCAAACACACAGTGAATTTGTATGGCCTATTCTTTGATGCAGCCTTCATAAAAAGGTAGCACTATTTTAAGTTTGTAAAACCATCCTGGCAAAACACACAATCAGTCCAGTCAATGAGCCGCAGCACCCAATTCGGGGAGCTCCACAGGACACGTCCAGTCCAAGAGCCCCCCTTCATGAGGGCAGTTTCCAAAACACACAGAGATGCTTTCGCATGGGCCAAGCTGGTACCCTCTGGAATTTGGGAGAACCAACTGGGGGGTAAAGCATGGAAGGGTGTGCAGAGGCTGAATGCCAGACCACATTCCAGGCAGCCCGGAGGTTCCCCGCTGTGTGCATTCTCACGCCCATGGAGGCCAGATTCCCCAGCCAAACACGCCCTTCAGGCAGTGCTTGAGTTGGATCTACAATCTATATGTTACGGGCTGGAAGCTTTGCTAGTGGAGGAACATCTTCTCTGGCCCTCAGCATGTATATGGAGCCTCCTCGTGGGTGAATTTGTTCATCCCGAGCAAGTTTGGAGACCAGATTGTTCCATTTTCCACATTCATTGCACTTTGAAGATTGCTTTGCTGCAGGCTTCCTAATATGGTAGCACAATTTTAAATCCATAAAACCATCATGGTATAACATACAATCAGCCCAGTCAATGAGCTGCAGCAAACAATTCGGGGAGCTCCACAGGACACGTCCAGTCCAAGAAACTCCCTTCATGAGCTCAGCTTGTACCGCTTTCCACATCCGTTGCACTGTGAAGATTGCTTTCCTGGTTGAATCATGTCATGACTGTTGATCTTGGATGTCCGACTGAAATTTCCCCCCTCATTCTTGGCACGTTTTGGGATTCTCACTGTGGCACCATTAAAATTTCTTACATGGATTAGGGTGAATTCACTGATTTTCAGGGAAATCTGAGCACTGATTTAAATCTTTTCTGCATTATTCGCTCTTGTGGAGTTTCTCCCCTGCATCCACCGGTGGATGCTGTCCCAGGTCTGACTTGTGACTGAAGCTCTTCCCACATTCTTCACATCTAGTGGGCTTCTTGCTTGTGTGGATTTCCTGTGCAAGGCCTGAGTTCTGAGCAAAGCACTTTCCACATTCTTCACACGTGGACACTTTCTCACGTGAGTGAACAGCCTGATGTTTTCCAAGATGGCCGCTCTGTCTGAATCTTTTCCCACAAACGTTACACTGCAAGGGTTTCTCTCCCAAGTGAATTAGCCGATGCTGTGCAAGGCCTTGCTTCAGAGCAAAGCGCTTTCCACATTCTTTACACTTGTACAATTTCTCCTGTGAATGCAAGCGCTGATGTCGTCTACGAGTACCGGCCTGGCTGAAGCTTTTCCCACAAACGTTGCACTGAAAGGGTCTCTCCCCTGAGTGAATTCGTTGATGTTGCACAAGGCCTGAGTTCTGAGCAAAGCCCCTTCCACATTCTTTGCAGTTGTACAATTTCTCATGTGCGTGCATGGGCTCATGTTGTCTGAGACTGCTGGCCCGGAGGAAGCTTTTCCCACAAACATTACACTGAAAGGGTCTCTCCCCTGAGTGCATTTGCTGATGTTGTGCAAGTTGTTCACCCCTCTTGGTGTTTTTTCCACATTTGTCACACATATGCGGCTTCTCTTCTGAGTGCAGGTATTTATGTCGTCCAAGATCGCAACTCCTTCTAAAGCTCTTTCCACAAACATTACACTGATATGGTTTCTCTCCTGTGTGCATTCGTTGATGGTATATGAAGAGTGAAGGCAACCGGAACATCTTTCCACAGTGCGAGCATTTGTGGCTTTTTCCTTTCCCGACTTCCTCTGGACTCTGAGTGGGGCTCTTCCTCAGCTGGGCACTTCGCTCAGGTGCCGAGCTTTGACTGGGCTCTTCCTCTATGTAGCTTCTCAAATCACCTTCAAGGATCTTCCTGTCACTCTCTCCTGCTTGTTCTTGTTGTTCGGAGAGGAGGTGACACAGAACCGGAGCGGATCCATCCTCCTTCTCACAATTTCGGTTTCCATGCTGCCTCCTTGGTGACTCCTGAAGACATGGCACCTTTTCCCCCTCCCCATCCTTCAGTCTTGTCACTGATGTCTGCTGTTGGTTTCCCAGGTCCTGCTTCACCCGAGCATCTGATGGAACAAAGAAGAGAAATTTCAAGAAACTGTGAGTTGGTGGGTGAATGAAAGGAAAGCAGGAATCAATTTGCAATGAAGGTTGGTTTCTTCCTCCCTCCCTCCTCCCTCCCTCCCTCCCTGTCTATAGCACCCAAGAGGCGAGTCTCTCTTGCCTCCCTGTCAGTCACCAGGGAGATGAACTCTGCCTACCTCATATCATGGAATTGCTTGGTCTTATTCATATTTTCCAATCAGCACCTCCAATCTATGTCTGAAGTCTATGCCTGTTCAGCTGCCTGATGGAGAAACCAACATCTTATATTTGACATTTCAAGGAAGAGAGTTGGCCTGAAACTCAACATCAAGACAACTAAGATCATGGCATGCGGTCCTATCACTTCCTTTGAAATAGATAGGGAAGAAATGCAGGAAGTTACAGATTTCATTTTCTTGGGCTCCATGATCACAACAGAGCTTGACTGCTGCCAATAAATTAAATGAAGCTTGCTCCTTGGGGAGGAAAACTATGGCAAATCTAGACAGCATACGAAAAAGCAGAGGCATCATCCTGTCAACAAAAGTGCATATAGTCAAGGTTATGGGTTTCCCAGTTGCAATGTATGGCTGTGAAAGTTGCACCATAAGGAAGGCTGAGCGCCGAAGAATTGAGGCCTTTGAATTGTGGTGCTGGAGGAGACTCCTGCGAGTCCCTTGGACTGCAAGGAGATCAAACCAGTCAGTCTTAGTAGAGCTCAGCCTTGACTGCTCTTTAGAAGGCCAGATCTTGAAGATGAAACTCAAATCCTTTGGCCACCTAATGAGAAGGAAGGACTCCCTGGAGAAGAGCCTAATGCTGGGAACAATAGACGGCGAAAGAAGAAGGGGGCGGCAGTGGATGAGGTGGCTGGATGGAGTCGCTGGGTCAGTGGGTGTGGGCTTGGGTGGACTCTGAGGGATGGTGGAGGACAGGAGAGCCTAGGTGTAACTATGCGACTAACCACAATTCTGGAGAGAATGAGCTCCCCAAAGGCAATTTCAGGGTTCATTGGATTGGCACAAAACACTGGCCTGGTTCAAATCTCCAGGGCCCAATGAACTCCATTCCAGAATCAGAAAAAAAGCTACCGGAGGAGCTCCCAGAACCAGTGTCTATTATCTTGGATAAACGGTTGGAAACAGTAGACGTGCCAGATGACTGAAGAAGGGCCAAAGCTTGCCCCGTCATCATCATCATTTTTAATGGTTCATATGAGGAAGTACAAGAAATGATAATCAAATTTAAAGATGATACAAAACTGGGTGGAATAGCAAACACCCTGGAAGAGGGAAGGAAGATCCAGGGCGAAATTGATAAACTGGAATGCTGGGGTGAAAACAACAGAATGAAGTTCACTAACAAGTGCCAAGCCCTCCTCCCGGGCAAACAAACCAAGCCCATTGATTCAAGATGGGGAGTATGTGGCTCCACAGAACTGAAAAGGAAGAAATCCTTGGAGTAATTCTGGATCACTGGCCAACTATGAGCCAACAGTGTGATACAGCCACCAAAACCGCAAATGCCATTTTGGGATGCATGAACATCCCAGATGTATTATTTCCAAATCACGAGATGTAGTAGTTTCTCTGTACTCCTCACTAGTCTGACCAAATCCGGAGTACTGTGTGCAGTTCTGGGCACCAAGAAAAATGCAGAAAAATTAGGAAGAGTCCAGTGGAGGTCAGCAAAAATGATTCAGGGTTTGGAAACACTGCCATGTGAGGAGAGACTGAGGGAACTGGGCATGTTCAGCCTTGAGAAGAGAAGGCTGAGGGGGGACTTCTACCTCTAGAAGTACCTCAAGGGCTTTCCCAAAGAGGAAGGACATGGTCTCTTCTTGCTGAGACCAAAGTGCAGGACACAGAATAACCAACTCAGGTTGCAACAACCCAGATTCAGCATAAATATCAGGCCAGCAATATTAGTTCAGTGTTGGAGCAATGCAACTGGAACCAGTTGCCTAGAGAGGTGGTGGGCTCTCCCACGCTGGTGACATTCTAGGTCAAACTGGACAGTCCTCTGAGTTGGATGCTGCGAACTGGTCACCCGAGGGCCATCTTGGCCCTTCTACCTCTATGACTCAGTGGGCAGCCCCACAAGCAGCGGCAGCGCTTAGCATGTGGGAGGGGAGCCAGTGCCCTGTGCTGCCTCAGTCCTGGAGAGACCCTCATTGCCTCCCTTCGTCGGCCCCCGAGCCTGTTGGCATTCTCCCCTCCCTGGCTCACCATCGTCTCCTCCTGCACACAGTGCTCTCTCTGCATGCAGCATGTTCCTGACCCTGCTCCTTTCCGGCATGGGGATGCCAAAGGAAGGAGCGGCAGCTCCTCCTGTATGTTCTTCGGCTCTGTAGCTGAGGAATGGCTGCCACTTTCTCCCGGCCCAACGGCCTGGGCCTGATGCCACTGCAAATTCTGGAGAACATCCAGGGGGCATTGAGGCAGGCTGTGCTCCCGACACTTTCCCAGTCCCGCTGGATTAAGGGGGGCTCCTTTCCCTCCCTCCTGCTCTGATACCAGCTGGCAAATCGGTTTGTTTGTTCCAAGCAGGCCTTCAATTTGATAGACGCGCCATGGGTGTGGAGACGGTTTTATTCTCCCAGTGTTGAGTTTAATTGCACTGGTTAGGTTCATTGTGCAAGAGGAGACAACTGGGCAACTTTACCGCGAACATGGTGGGAAGGGCGACTGCGGCGAAGGCGCCCCAGCATCATCTTCCTCCAGTGGACATTTCTGATGTGAGTTTCATGAGGGGCCTTGTGAACTTTGCCAGCAGGAACTGGGTCTCCTCCTTCCTCCGTGGGCTGGATCTCCTGTTGTGGCTCCGCTCCCTCTGAACTTGATGAGGACGTTCCCTGCTGCCCATGCTGGGAGAACTTCCTTCGCGCCCCCGAGTGTGACAGAGGGGGTCCCACCAGCGCTTGCTCTGCCAGGTGCTGCTTCCCATCATCTCCGCTCATCGACTTCTGCTCTGCTGGAGAGAAAAGGGCCTTCAAGGAACTCAGCCCCACGACTGGAGCAATACAGGAGATGAAAGAGGGAAGGGACCCCAGTGACTCAAGGGGGACATTTTGATCCTAGGGGTCGTGTAAGGATGGGATACCTGCAGGAAGTTTGCTCCTACCAGTCATGGGGGGCAATTGGGAAAATCTCTGATGATGGTTAAAATCAAGGCAGACAGACAACTTCCTGGCTGAGCCAGATGGTGGGTTGACAATTTGGATGGCCAAGTCTATGAAGTTATCTTTCTGGGAGAAGTACGAGGGGGTTCAAAAAGTTTTTGCACGTTTGTATTTTATGGACATATTTATTTTATATATTTTTGCTGATGGCATTTAAAAGTTGGTACAACAGTGGGAAAAATGCATCGTAAAGGAAGGTGACTGTGTAGAAAATAACACAACTTGTTATGAAACTCTTAAAAAATAGAGCTTAAATAATTGCAGAAACTTTTTGAAGAACCCTTGTACATGGAGAAAACCAAACAACCGATGAAACCATGACGCCTTTGGGTTCATTTCTATGCTGCTCTGGATGGTGAAGCACAGAAAAGGGGGATGCAACTTTGTGCGCCACCAAACTGAGCATTTGCTTGTCCCTCGTGTGAGCGAATACAGAACAGGCAGGCGAGTGCCTTGAATGAGCAGGCAGGAGAGGCTCACCGGGAGGGACGGAGGAAGCCAGGCTCCCGGTGCTCCTCACAGGCCTGGCCTTCTCAGGAGCGTCTCCCGGCCTGCCAGGCACTGAGGCAAAGGCAGGAGATGCAAGCCTGGAGGACCCACTGCCTTAGTATAACATATTTCTGAGGAGGATTCAGGCTGTGAGCAAATTAGGACTGTGCTGGCAGTGACTAACAACTGAACACGTTACTTTTTGTAGTCGCATTTTAATGAAGAAATACAGGCCAAGTTCATTTCTCAATAGCTTAGGTAGGAGGGGGCAGGCAGATAAGGAAGCTCTTCTAGGCACCCATGGCCAGCTCTGTTGGGCTGTTTTTTGCAGCAGCAATATGTGCAAGGATATTGCATGTAATGTTAGAATATTAATATTTTAATTAGAAATTCTAATAGGCAGATTTAAATCATGTGAAATCATTAGTTTATTATCTTTTTTTTCAGTAATCAGAATATTTTAATTTATGGTGTTATTTGTAAATGGTGTATTAAGGACAAGCTGGTCATTGATTGTAATAAATTGCTATAAAAATATCTAAGCTGTGTTGGCAAGGAGAAACTAAAAGTAGAAACCCCACCAGTTATTTCCTTTCTCTTTCTGTCCTGCATGGTAAAGCAGCTCTAAATCCCTGCCATGTGGTCAACTGGGAAACATTATACAGCCTTTTAAGTGGGTTCTCCACCTGTGTGTAAGCACACCTGCCCCCTTTCTGTAGCCCTCAATGCATGCAGGAGACGGAAGAATTGGCCTTTTGGCACAGGAATGAGAGGGGCAGCCAAAGGCCCCACTGCTGAGTCCCCACAGCCCCAATGCAGACAGAGTCCGTGCATGCCGATACGGAGGCAAGTTGGCCCATGAGGCACAGCACTGCCACGTGTCTTTGCCTGAGTGTGGGATTCAGCCCTGAGGAGGGACCACCCCATACACAACTTCCAGCAGGGCAAGAAATGTGCTTCCCCCACTCCCCAAATTCCATGCAGGCCACCACCTGCTTTTTTTCACCTTACTAAGTCACTTGCTTCCCTTCCCCATCTCTGCTAATTTCTACTCTGAGGTGCAGCCTTCCTCCAACTCACCAGGATCTCTGCAAAGGAAAGGGAGATGCTGGACGAAGCCAAAGCCAGGCAGGCTGAGGAGGTGGAGAAAAGCAGCAGCAACTTCAGTCTGGGGCCAGGGAGTCCAACCTTGGGGCTCTCTCTGGATATTCGGGGTGAGTTGGTGCTTCAGTCCTGCTGCCATCCAAGAGGGATTTAAGGGCTCCCCTTTGCACACCTTCACTACTCTTGGTCCCTGCAGTGGGATCAGGTGTTGCTCATTCCTCTTGGATCTGGGAGAGGAAAAAGTTAAGATAAAGGGACAGGGGTTGTTATTTCTCTACATTCCTCCCTGGATCCATTAGCAACATCTCCTGCTTCTTCATGCTTCATGCTTCTGCAGATGCTGGTAGACCCATTCAATGAAGTGGATTCCAGGGAATCCTGACAAACCTGAGTCCCATGCATCTGAATGGGTCTACCCTGAGTAGGAGTAACCTAGAAAGGGCCTCCAGCTACTGTCACCTTCCTTCGGATGAGCGCTGGGGAGCCCAGGATTTTGCCGAGGGGCTTCTGGTGGGACCCGGCAGTGAAACAGGAGTGGTTGGACGGAACAGGGGCAGGAGCGAATTGTGGGTGAAATGGATTTTCCCCAAACTGATGCTCCACAAGCCTCTTGATCACTCGGGTTGCCCTTCTCTGCCCGCTCCCCAATCCTGCACAGGCATCCCTTTTGGGGTTGTCAGGAGGCCTCAGATGAACAGCCGTGAAAACCATGCGCGAATCCTCATGCCTTGAACCTCAGCCGTTTTATCGGTGAGAACAACGCAGACAGCCCTCCGCAGAGGGCTAACCTACAACTTCACTGTTGGATTAGAGGCACAGCCACCCACTACAAGCTCCTAGAACATGTATAGAGTGCCTTATACGGTTTGCGTCAGGTACGCAGGAGTTGGGGTTGATGGTGAGCTAACAAGAGGTAAATACCAACGCCTGCTGAGGCCCACCCCACAGCCAGGCCCACTGGGAAGTCCCTGTAGGTTTCCTCCACCTCTTCCCCCGTGGAACCCGCTCATTTGCACTGGCCAACACCCATGACGGTCAGAAAAAGGAGAAGCAGGAGCTGCAATGGCCTCCTTGCTCCCTGCTTTTCTGCCAGCTTCTGCGATTCTCGTGGGCACATGGTAGCCATGATGTGAAAGGTGACGAGGTGGATTAGAAAACTGCACTAGACAGTTGGGGGGAAACCGCAGATGTGCTGAGGAAGGGGGCACAGTGAGGCGGTCTTGCCCAGGGCCTGCGAAGGTCCAGAGCTGCCACAGCAGGGGGATTTCTACGGGAACACAGCCCTTTTCTCCCTTGTCAGAGGTACGAGGCTGCTCCGTATGTGGGGGAAGAAAGGGGCCAGTCCCGCATTTGGGCCTCCCGACTGCAGTGCTGCGGATCCTTCCGGAAGGCCTCCCTGTTTGCCAGGGCAGGTGGAGTCTGAGGCAGGCCCTGAACTTTCCGGAGAGGCAGACCAGGCCCCGTCTGTCACCGAGGACCAGCTGCTCCCTAAAGGATTCCTCCAGGAAGGGGATGATGGGAGAGTTATCCTGCTGTGTAAGGAGGGACATACTTCTCCTGCTTGACCTCTGGGAAACTCTGAAACTCCTCCTCTGCTATGGCTGTTTTAGAAAAGAGACACTATTCTTTATTTAGAAGATCAAACACAGAGATGCAGTTCAACTCCTGGTGTTGGCTAAGCATAATAAGTAGATCATTTCCCCCCTTATATACAACAATATAGCAAAATGTATTGGCAGCTGAAGAGTTTCCATTGTACTGCGCGGATGCCCCGTATCAAGAGAATAAAGGAAGTCTTTGGCCGTCAGGAAAAATTCCCCTCACCACCAAGTATCTGAAAGACAATCAATGCCCATCCTCAAGTAAAAGTACAATTAAGCAATTAAAAACATCCAGGTAAAACATGCAATTAATAGGACCATCCACCATATGGAAAGAGTTGACCCCCAACTATTAAAATCAACTCCTCTGAAATGCTTGTAAGAGACAACAGGACACAAAGCCTGAAGCAGGAATGCACATGTCACATTTTCCCTCCTCAAATCCCAGGTTGGTCCTTGTGTGAATTCTTTGATTTGCAGTCAGCTCTACACTTATCTCTGTTCACAGTGAATTCCTATGGCCTGTTCTTTGATGCAGACTTCATTAAAAAGGAGCATTATTTTAAGTCTGTAAAACCATCCTGGTAAAACATACAATCAGCCCAGTCAATGAGCTGCAGCACCCAATTTGGGGAGCTCCACCGGACATGTCCAGTCCAAGAGCCCCCCTTCATGAGGTCACTTTCCAACACACACACACAGACACACACACAGACGCTTTTGCACAGCCTATCTTTGGAGACCCAACTGGGGGGAAATGCATCCCCACATGGCAAGGAAGGGTGTGCAGAGGCCGAATGCTGGACCACATTCCAGGCAGCCTGGAGGTTCCCCGCTGTGTGCATTCTCACGCCCATGGAGGCCGGATTCCCCAGCCAAACATGCCCTTCAGGCAGTGCCTGAGTTGGATCTCCAATCTTTAGGTTACGCATTGGAAGCTTTGCCAGTGGAGGAACATCTTCTCTGGCCCTCAGCAGGTATATGGAGCCTCCTCCTGGGTGAATTTGTTCATCCTGAGCAAGTTTGGAGACCAGCTTATGCCGCTTTCCACATCCGTTGCACTGTGAAGATTGCTTTCCCGGTGAATCATGTCATGACTGTTGATCTTTGATGTCCGATTGAAATTTCCCCCCTCATTCTTGGCACATTTAGAGATTCTCAGTGTGACACCATCAACATTCCTTACACTGATTAGGGTTAATTCACTGAATTTCAGAGAAATCTGAGCACTGATTTAAATCCTTTCTGCATTACTCGCTCTTGTGGAGTTTCTGCCCTGCATCAACTGGTGGATGCTGTCCTGGTTCTGACTTGTGACTGAAGCTCTTCCCACATTCTTCACATCTAGTGGGCTTCTCGCTTGTGTGAATTTCCTGTGCAAGGCCTGGATTCGGAGCAAAGCTCTTTCCACATTCTTCACACTTGGACACTTTCTCACTTGAGTGTATAGTCTGATGTCTTCCAAGATGGCCGCTCTGTCTGAAACTTTTCCCACAAACGTTACACTGAAAGGATTTCTTTCCCAAGTGAATTTGCTGATGCTTTGCAAGACCTTGCTTCAGAGCAAAGCTCTTTCCACATTCTTCACACTTGTACAATTTCTCTTGTGAGTGCAAGAACTGATGTCGTTTACAAGTGCTGGCCTGTCTGAAGCTTTTCCCACAAACGTTACACTGAAAGGGTTTCTCCCCTGTGTGAATTAGCTGATGTTGTACAAGGCCTAAGTTCTGAACAAAGCCCCTTCCACATTCTTCGCACTTGTACAATTTCTCCTGCAAGTGCAACAACTGATGTCGTCTACAAGTGCTGGCCTGTCTGAAGCTTTTCCCACAAGATTTACACAGAAAGGGTCTCTCCTCTGAGTGAATTCGCTGATGTTTTGCAAGGCCTGAGGTCTGAGCAAAGCCCCTTCCACATTCTTTGCACTTGTACAATTTCTCCTGTGAGTGCACGGGCTGATGTTGTCTAAGAGTTCGGGCCCGGATGAAGCTTTTCCCACACACGTTGCACTGAAAGGGTCTCTCCCCTGAATGAATTTGCTGATGTCGTTTAAGTTGTTCACCCCTCTTGAAGCTCATTCCACATTGGTCACATTTATGCGGCTTCTCTTCTGAGTGCAGGTATTTGTGTCGTCCAAGATTGCAACTCCTTCTAAAGCTCTTTCCACAAACATTACACTGATATGGTTTCTCTCCTGTGTGCACTCGTTGATGGTATATGAGGAGTGAAGGCAACCGGAACCTCTTTCCACAGTGCGAGCATTTGTGGCTCTTTCCTTTCCGGACTTCCTCTGGACTCTCAACGGGGCTCTTCCTCAGCAGGGCACTTTGCTCAGGTGCCGAGCTTTGACCTGGCTCCTCTTCTGTGTAGCTTCTCAAATCACCTTCAAGGATCTTCCTGTCACTCTCTCCTGTTTGTTTTTGTTGTTCAGAGAGGAGGTGACACAGAACTGGAATGGATCCATCCTCCTCACAATTTTGGTTTCCATGTTGCCTCCTTGATGACTCCTGAAGACATGGCACCTTTTCCCCCTCCCCGTCCTTCACTCTTGTCTCTGACGTCTGCTGTTGGTTTCCCAGGTCCTGCTTCACCCGAGCATCTGATGGAACAAAGAAGAGAAAATGGAAGAAACTGTGAGTTGGCAGATGAATGGCAGGAAAGCAGGAATCAGATTGCAAACAGGGTGGGTGGGTGTTTCTGTCTGTCTGTCTGTCTGTCTGTCTTCTTTATCTATAGCACCCAAGAGGTGAGTCTCTCTTGCCTCCCTGTCAGTCACCAGGGAGATGAACTCTGCCCACCTCAAGTTGTGCAATTGCTTGGTCTCATTCATATTTTCCAATCGGCACCTCCACTCTATGTCTGAAGTCTGCCTGTTCAGCTGCCTGATGGAGGAGCCAACATCTTATATTTGACATTTCAAGGAAGAGAGTTGGCCTGAAACTCAACATCAAGACAATTAAGATCATGGCATCTGGCCCTATCACTTCCTGGGAAATAGATGGGGAAGAAATAGAGGTAGTTACAGATTTTATTTTTTTGGGCTCCATGATCACTGCAGATGGGGACTGCAGCCAAGAAATTAAAAGACACTTGCTCCTGGGGACCAAGGATTTATTCTCCCACTGTCGTATTCAATCGCATTGGTTGGGTTCATGGTGCAATGCAGCATTGCATATACAGCACACTGAATGGACCTCATCTCAAGCCAAGATTGTGCAATATCAAGAGGAGACAAGTGGGCACATTTACCGCAAAAGTGGTGGGAAGGGCGGCTGCAGCGAAGGCGTCCCAGCATCATCTTCCTCCAGTGGACGTTTCTGATGTGACTTTCACGAGGCGCCTTGTGACCTTTGCTGGAGGGAACTGGGTCTCCTCCTTCCTCCACGGGGCAGATTTCCTGCTGCCATCCCGCTCTCTCTGAGCATGTGGAGAAGTCTTCAGGTCCTGCAGGGACAAATTTCAGATCCTGTGGGAAGTATTGTGACAAAACTCCACAAACCCCTCCCTCCTCAGTTGCTGGGCATCCCCTCAGGCACAATCCCCTCTTAGAAGGCATCTGGGATGAGAGGAGGTCCAGAAACACTCATGGAACTCTGCTTGTGCAACTGGGAACCTCGTTCCAGGTCACAAGCAGCATCACTAGCAGTGGCTTCCAGTGCCATCAACTTGGGTGTCCTTCTAGATTAGGGGTCCTCAAAGCTTTTCTTACGGAGGCCAGTTGACAGGTGCCAGCGGTGGGCCTGGGCCACCCAGGTGGTGCCAGCAAGGGGGGGGCACAGGCCAGTGAGGGGGTGAGACATGTGCACGCGAGGCGGGGATGGGGGGAGCACATGAGGCAACCCACCGGCTTCCTCGCAAGGAGATCGAGCCCAAAACGACCTCCTTGCAAGCCTTGCAAGATCGAGTCCAAAATGTCCTCCGCTGGGCATGCACACGCCAAGGTGCCCGGTTGCTCATGCAGAGATCGTTTCTCCGAGCAAGTCCAAAACTACCTCCTCATGAGCAAGATGCGCACACCCAGCGAGTGCAAAACCTGTGGGGTGGGCCAGATTCGGCCTGCGGGCCTTAGTTTGAGGACCTCTGCAAGTCCTTGCTTCAGAGCAAAGCTCTTTCCACATTCTTCTCAAATGTACAATTTCTCCTGTGAGTGCAAGAACTGATGTTGTCTGAGACTGCTGGCCCGGGTGAAGCTTTTCCCACACACGTTGCACTGAAAGGGTCTCTCCCCTGAATGAATTTGCTGATGTCGTTTAAGTTGTTCACCCTTCTTGAAGCTCATTCCACATTTGTCACATTTATGCGGCTTCTCTTCTGAGTGCAGGTATTTATGTCGTCCAAGATCGCAACTCCTTCTAAAGCTGTTTCCACAAACATTACACTGATGCAGTTTCTCTCCTGTGTGCACTTGTTGATGGTATATGAAGAGTGAAGGCAACCGGAACTTCTTTCCACAGTGCGAGCATTTGTGGCTCTTTCCTTTCCCGACTTCCTCTGGACTCTCAGTGGGGCTCTTCCTCAGCTGGGCACTTTGCTCAGGTGCCAAGTTTTGACCTGGCTCCTCTTCGATGTAGCTTCTCAAATCACCTTCAAGGATCTTCCTGTCACTCTCTCCTGTTTGTTCTTGTTGTTCGGAGAGGAGGTGACACTGAACTGGAATGGATCCATCCTCCTCACAATTTTGGTTTCCATGTTGCCTCCTTGATGACTCCTGAAGACATGGCACCTTTTCCCCCTCCCCGTCCTTCACTCTTGTCACTGATGTCTGCTGTTGTTTTCCCAGGTCCTGCTTCACCCGAGCATCTGATGAAACAAAGAAGAGAAAATGGAAGAAACTGTGAGTTGGCAGATGAATGGCAGGAAAGCAGGAATCAGATTGCAAACAGGGTGGGTGGTGGATCGGTGAGTGGGTCTGTCTGTCTGTCTGTCTTTGTCTATAGCACTCAAGAGGTGAGTCTCTCTTGCCTCCCTGTCAGTCACCAGGGAGATGAAGTCACTTTTGTGTGAACTCTGCCCACCTCAAATTGTGGAATTGCTTGGTCTCGTTCATATTTTCCAATCGGCACCTCCACTCTATGTCTGAAGTCTGCCTGTTCAGCTGCCTGATGGAGGAGCCAACATCTTATATTTGACATTTCAAGGAAGAGAGTTGGCTTGAAACTCAACATCAAGACAGTTAAGATCATGGCATCTGGCCCTATCACTTCCTGGGAAATAGATGGGGAAGAAATAGAGGTAGTTACAGATTTTATTTTTTTGGGCTCCATGATCACTGCAGATGGGGACTGCAGCCAAGAAATTAAAAGACACTTGCTCCTGGGGACCAAGGTTTTATTCTCCCACTGTCGGATTCAATCGCATTGGTTGGGTTCATGGTGCAATGCAGCATTGCATATACAGCACACTGAATGGACCTCAACTCAAGCCAAGATTGTGCAAGGACCTGGGCCTCGTCCTAAATGGGGTTGCACTCCCTCTGAGGGACAGGGTTGCAGCTTGGGAGTGCTCCTCGACCCGGAGCTGTCATTAGAAGCTCAGGTGATGATGGTGGCGAGGAGCGCTTTCCATCAGCTTCGGATGATCCATCAGCTGCATCCCTTTCTGGAGTACGACTGCCTGGTGACAGTGACCCACGCATTGGTATCTTCCTGATTAGATTTCTGTAACATGCTCTATGTGGGGCTACCCTTGAAGACAGTCCGGATACGTCAATTGGTGCAAAATAGAGCTGCCAGTTTGCTGACAGGGACTGGGTGTTGTTCTCACATAACCCCAGTTCTCCGTCAGCTTCACTGGCTCCCCATTGAAGTCTGGGCCCAATTCAAGGTGTTGGTTATCACCTATAAAGCCCTTAACAGCTTGGGTCCTGGCTACCTAAAGGAGCGCCTGCGACCATATATGCCCTCCCACCCCCTACGATCGGCAGCTGATGCTCTCCTCCGGGAACCCTCTGTGAGAGATATCAGGAGGGCGAGTACCCAGAGGAGGGCTTTCTCTGCGGTGGCGCCCCACCTATGGAATGCGCTCCCCAGAGAGTCTGCCTGGCACCGTCATTATTTGCTTTTCGGCGCCAGGCGAAGACCTTTTTATTTAAAAGTTATTTTAATTGTTGTTAATTTATTGTATTTATTGTGTTAATTTATTATTATTGTATTTATAGTGTTTTAGTTTATAATTCAAGATGGGCCAGTTTTAAATGTATTATATATTATATTGTTATTTTATTCTTATGTTGTAAGCCGCCCCGAGGCTTTGTTGCAATGGAGGCAGCATAGAAATGTTTTAAAATAAATATATAAATACATAAATATCAAGAGGAGACAAGTGGGCACATTTACCGTGAACGTGGTGGGAAGGGCGACTGCGGCGAAGGCGCCCCAGCGTCATCTTCCTCCAGTGGACGTTTCTGATGTGACTTTCACGAGGGGCCTTGTGACCTTTGCCGGCAGGAACAGGATCTCCTCCTTCCTCTCTGGGGTGGATCTCCTGTTGTGGCTCCGCTCCCTCTGAACTTGATGAGGATGT
The DNA here is from genome assembly GCA_023646645.1 of Varanus salvator macromaculatus. Lineage (NCBI taxonomy): Eukaryota > Metazoa > Chordata > Lepidosauria > Squamata > Varanidae > Varanus > Varanus salvator. The sequence continues at coordinate 1,531,560 of JAIXND010000685.1, forward strand.
TCCCTGCTGCCCACGCTGGGAGACGTTCCCTCGCGTCCCCAAGTGTGACTGAGGGGGTCCCACCAGCCCTTGCTCTGCCAGGTGCTGCTTCCCATCATCTCCACTCATCGACTTCTGCTCTGCTGGAGAGAAAAGGGCCTCCAAGGAACACAGCATCCAAACTGGAGCAATACAGGAGATGAACCAGGGAAGGGACCCCATTGACTCGTGGGGGACATTTTTGTCCTAGGGGCCGTGTAAAGATGGTGTCCTGCAGGAAGTTTGCTCCTACCAATCACGTGGGCCAGTTGGGAAAATCTCTGATGATGGTTAAAATCAAGGCTACGATTCCACAAGACAGACAGAAACTTCCAGGCTGAGCCAGATGGTGGGTTGACAATTTGGATGGCCAAGTCTATGAAGTTATATTCCTGGGAGAAATACGAGGGGTCTTCAGATAGTTTCTGCATGTTTCTATTTTATGGACATATATATTATATATTTTTTGCTGATGGTATTTAAACGTTGGTACAACACTTGGAAAAAATGATTAGAAAAGGAAGGTGACTATATAGAAAATAACGCAACTTGTTTTTGAAATTCTTAACAAATAGAGCTTAAAAAATTGCAGAAACATTTTGAAGATCCCTTGTACATGGAGAAAACCAGGCAGCCGATGAAACCATGATGTCTTTCGTTTCATTTCTATGCCGCTCTTGGTTGTGAACCACAGAAAAGGGGGATGCAATTTTGTGCAGCACCGAACTGAGCATTTGCTTGTCCCCCGTGTGAGCTCATACAGAACTGGCAGGCAAGTGCCTTGAATGAGCAGACAGGAGGGGCTGGCCGGGAGGGACGGAGGAAGCCAGGATCCCGGTGCTCCTTACAGGCCCGGCCTTCTCAGGAGTGTCTCCTGATTTTCAGACGGTGTTGGCAATGACTAACAACTGAACATGTTACTTTTTGTACTCTCATTTTAATGAAGGAATACGGGCCATCTCTCAATGGCTTAGGAGGCGGCCAGGCAAACCTGATGCTGAGGTTGCAAGGAAGCTCTTATAGGAACCAATGGCCCGCTCTGTAGGGCTGTTTTTCGCAGCAGCAATATGTGCAAGGATATTGCATGTAATGTTAGAATATTAATATTTTAATTAGAAATTCTAACAGGCAATTTTAAACAATATAATATCATTTGTTTATTGTTATTTTTTCTTTCAATATTCAGTATATTTTAACTCATGGTGCTATTTGTAAAAGATGTATTAAGGACAAGCTGGTCACTGACTGTAAGAAATTGCTGTTGGTATAAAAATTGCAAAACTGGGTTGGCAATGAATAACTGAGAATACAAACCCCACCAGTTATTTCCTTTTTCTTTCTGTCCTGCACAGTAAAGCAGCTCTAAATCCCTGCCATGTGCCAACTGGGAAACGTTATACAGCCTGTCAAGTGGCTTCTCCACCTGTGCATAAGCACACCTGCCCCCTTTCTGTAGCCCTCAATGCATGCAGGGGACAGAAGAATTGGCCTTTTGGCACAGGAATGAGAGGGGCAGCCAAAGGCCCCACTGCTGAGTCCCCACAGCCCCAATCCAAATGGAGTCTGTGCATGCTGACATTGAGGCAAGTTGGCCCATGAGGCACAGCACTGCCACGTGTCTTTGCCTGAGTGCTGGATCCAGCCCTGAGGAGGGACCCCCACACACCTGCTTCCCTTCCCCATCCCTGCTTCTTTCTACTCTGAGGCGTAGCCTTCCTCCAACTCACCAAGATCTCTGCAAAGCAAAGGGAGACGCTGGATGGAGCCACAGCCAGGCAGGCTGAGGAGGTGGAGAAAAGCAGCAGCCTCAGTCTGGGGTCAGGGGTGGGGAAGTCCAACCTTGGGGCTCTCCCTGGATATTCAGGGTGAGTTGCTGCTTGGGTCCTGCTGCCACCCAAGAGGGATTTAAGGGCTCCCCTTTGCACACCTTCACTCCTCTTGGTCCCTGCAGTGGGATCAGGTGTTGCTGATTCCTCTTGGATCTGGGAGAGGAAACGAGTAAGATAAAGGGACAGGGGTTGTTATTTCTCTACATTCCTCCCTGGATCAATTCCCATCATCTCCTGCTTCTTCATGCTCCCACATGTTGCCTGCAGATGCTGGTACAAATTTGAAGGAGGTGAGAGGAGCCCTGCTGGATCCGGCCAAAGGCCACCAAGCTCTGGGTCCAGGAGGGGCCAGCCAGAGTTGTCCTTAGGGTAACCAGTGCGCAAGTCGTGCAGGGCCCCTCTGGTGCATGGTCCTGAATCTGGTGCTCCACCTGCGCATGGATGCTCCATTGACGTAGCCTGCATAAAGTACCCTGAGAGACCTCTCCTCTGGGCATGTGTCGAACCCCCACTTTCAATTACCAAATCCCACAGTCCTAGCAATAGGGTGCCATCATAATTCTTCCTGATTTCCCACACTTGCAAACACATATTTTGGAATGAATACTTTCCTGTATTAGCCACTGGGAGCACTTTGGAAGATTTTGCCGAGGGGCTTCTGGTGGGACCTGGCAGTGAAACGGGAGCGGTTGGACAGAGCAGGGGCAGGAGCTAATTGTGGGTGAAATGGATTTTCCCCAAACCGATGTTCCCCTGGCCTCTTGATCACTCGGGTTGCCCTTCTCTGCCCACTCCCCAATCCTGCACAGGCATCCCTTTTGGGGTTGTCAGGAGGCCTCAGATGAACAGCTGTGAGAATCATGCATGAATCCTCATGCCTTGAACCTCAGCCATTTTATTAGTGAGAACAACGCAGACAGCCCTCTGCCGAATACAAAACCACAATCTCACTGTTGGGCAGGGGCATCCCGACCAACCACAAGCTTTTAGAACATGTACAGTGTTTTATAGGGATTGCGTCAGGTACGCAGAAGTTGGCGTTGATGGTGAGCAAACAATGGGTACATACCAACGCCTGCTGAGGCCCACCCCACAACAAGGCCCACCCCACAGCCAGGACCACTGGGAAGACGCAGTAGGTTTCCTCCACCTCTTCCCCAGGGGAACCTGCTCATTTGCTCTGGGCCAACACCCGTGACAGTCAGAAAAAGGAGAAGCAGGAGCTGCAATGGCCTCCTTGCTCCCTGCTTTTCTGCCAGCTTCTGCGATTCTCGTGGGCACATGGCAGCCATGATGTGAAAGGTGACGAGGAGTATTAGAAAACTGGACTAGTCAGTGGTGGGGAAAGCTCAGACGTGCTGAGGAAGGCGGCGCAGTGAGGCGGCCTTGCCCAGGGCCCGTGAAGGTCCAGAGCTGCCACAGCAGGGGGATTTCTAAGGGAACACAGCCCTTTTCTCCCTTGTCAGAGGTACGAGGCTGCTCCGTATGTGGGGGAAGAAAGGGGCCAGTCCCGCATTTGGGCCTCCCGACTGCAGTGCTGCGGATCCTTCCGGAAGGCCTCCCTGTTTGCCAGGGCAGGTGGAGTCTGAGGCAGGCCCTGAACTTTCCGGAGAGGCAGACCAGGCCCCGTCTGTCACCGAGGACCAGCTGCTCCCTAAAGGATTCCTCCAGGAAGGGGATGATGGGAGAGTTATCCTGCTGTGTAAGGAGGGACATACTTCTCCTGCTTGACCTCTGGGAAACTCTGAAACTCCTCCTCTGCTATGGCTGTTTTAGAAAAGAGACACTATTCTTTATTTAGGTGAACAAACACAGACATAGACACTTTGAAATAAAGCATATCACAAGGACGGATGTCAAGTTCTCATTTCAAGCAGAAGCCAAGTGGACATGAGCAGCTATCATTTGTTAATTTTTTTGCCTTTTAACAGTTGGAATATTTAACTTACGGTCTTATTTGTAAGTTGTTTATTAAGGACAACCTGGTCACTGACTGAAATAAACTGCTAAGCGGAAGCCAAACATGTGTGTGTTCTTATTCCATATCCTGCCTCCCATCACTTCTGGATGGTGTACCTACTGCCTCACTTGGCACTAGAAGTGTGTGAGCAAATTCTTTTGGGGTGAGAATCTGTTGGCTCCCTCAACCCCAGAACACTTCCTTGGATCTGTGAGCCCAGCTTCCCAGCATTTGCATGGCATTCACCATGAACTGGGCCTTGTGTAACTGGTGTGCAAGTGGTATCTCTTTTGCACACCGTGCTTGCAGCTTTTGTTTGTCCCACTGCACATGACATGGAAGGAAGTTGTGTGTTTGCACAACCAGTATTCCACAAGCGTTTGCGGATTTGCTCTCAGCTTGGCTTGCTTTCTGAGACTGAGAGGGCCCCAAGAGGAAGCCCAGGAATTGAAGAGAGCCGGATTCCAGGCAAGATCTTCGCAACTCTACTTGATGCAGCCAAGGGCACAGGGTGGAGTGTTCTGCCACTGTGTATGTTAAATATAAATGCAGGGTTGTTTTATTTTTAGCTAATTGCACTTGTTTGGGAACTTCTATCAAGTAATGGCTCTGAATTCCTTTCTTGGGTGGGTAGCCAGCTTGGAAGTGCCTGTATGAAGTGCCTTCTCAGATAAATGAAGGCATCAGGGATGCAAACCGTTTTCTGACAGCTGGTGTAGGATAGTGGTTGAGAGCACAGGACTGGGACGCAGGAGTCCCGGGTTATTATTATATGAACCTACCTGGCCCCTTAGATCATAATCTGAAGCCCTTCTGAAGGAGCTGCCTCCTCAGGAAATAGGAAGGGTGGCTGCAACAAGAAGGGCCTTTTTGGGAGTGGCACCCCAACTCTGGAATACAGTTCCGATACAGAGAGGGTCACCTGGGTCCCGCTTTGTATTCTTTTTGGCACCAGGCAAAGACCTTTTTACTTTGCTGGTATTTTAATTGTTAAATTTATTTTAATGGTTGTATATTTTCAGTCCTAGAGGAGATCAACCCTGACTGCTCTTTAGAAGGCCAGATAGTGAAGATGAAACTCAAATACTTTGGCCACCTAATGAGAAGGAAGAACTCCCTGGAGAAGACCCTGATGCTGGGAACAATAGATGGCAAAAGAAGGAGGGGATGGCAGAGGATGGGGTGGCTAGATGGAGTCCCTGAAGCAATCGGCGTGAGCCTAAGTGGACTCCTGGGGAAGGTGGAGGACAGGAGGGCCTGGAGGAATGTTGTCCGTGGGGTCGCGATGGGTCAGACACGACTTCGCGACTAACAACAACATTTTAGCAGAGTGTGGCTATGCCTTTTATGTAATTGTAGGTTCTGTTAAGGTGTGATATTGGTGTGACTATTGTGTTATGATTAAGAGTTCAGTACTGTTATTTTAATGTTATATTATATGGTCTTTATAAGATTTTATTGATTGCATGTGTCTGTTTGTAACCCACCCAGTGAACCTTAGGGCTAATGGGGCAGGCTAAAAATCAAATAAATAAATATTATAAATAGTATTATTAGGTTTTAATAGAACCTTCTCTTCAGCATATGTTCTCAGAACAGTGTACAAATAATGAGTTCAAGTCCCCATTCGGGCATGGCGCTCACTAGGTGACTTTGGGCCAGTCAGAGTCTCACCCAACCTACCCTGTAGGGTTGTTGCTGTGAGGATGAGATTGAGAATTATGCAAACCACCTTGAGTTCCTTGGAAAGAAGAAAGGTGGGATATAAATATAATAAAGGAGCGCCTGCGACCATATATGCCCTCCCACCCCCTACGATCGGCAGCTGATGCCCTCCTCCGGGAACCCTCTGTGATAGAAGTGAGGAGGGTGAGTACCCGGAGGAGGGCCTTCTCTGCGGTGGCGCCCCACCTGTGGAATGCGCTCCCCAGAGAGGCTCACCTGGCGCCGTCATTATTTGCTTTTCGGCACCAGGCAAAGGCCTTTTTATTTAAGAAATATTTTAATTGTAAATTTATTTATTTATTTATTTAATTGTAAATTAAATTAAATTGTAAATTAAATTGTAAATTTTAATGTTTATAAGGATTATTTATAGTTTTATATTGTGACTTTGAGATGGGCCAATTTTAGATTGTATAATTTTAGATTGTAGATTGTATATTGTTTTGGCTTGTTGGTTTGTGTGTTGTTTTATATCTGCTGTAAGCCGCCCCGAGGCTAGTTGGCAAGGGGCGGCATAGAAATTTGTCTAATAAATAAATAAATAATAAATAAATAAAATAAATGTCCTGGTGGGTGATGAACCATGACTCTAATAGGAAGTTCTAGTGAGTGTCTTTTGGGGACTACTAGGAAGCATCAGTCATCCTAGGGAAAATGAAAAGTAATGAATTAGAAAAGGCATAGTTACATTCAGGAGACCAGAATGAGTGCTAAGGTAAGCCATGTCTCTCTTACAAATAATATTTCTAGTTTTCTTAATGCTACTTATCTTACTAGTGGCAATTGTACTCACAGCATCCTTACCTTAGGTTACAGGATATTCCTCTATAAGTCAACACATATAGAATAAAGGAGAAATAGTTATTTAATAAAATGTAAAAGGAATATATGTCTCGGTGCTGACTGCCTTTTTAGTTTCCCTTTGGCCTCTTAACCAACATACACTAGGATCAGCTGAGAGCAAAATGTTAGCCAATCTCCAGTATTTCCTGGAACTGGAACACCAAGAGAATTTCAACTCACCTCCAGGTGACTTACAGGATTCTTCCCTTCCGTGTCCATTCTCACACCAACCCTGTAAGGTAGGTTAGGCTGAGAGTGAGTGACTGGCCCAAAGTCACTGGTAAGCTTCTTGGCTGAGTGGGGACTCGAACCGAGATCTCGGGAATCCCAGCCCAGCATTCTCGTCTTTATGCCGCAAATGAAACATCACATGCAGGCATTATAAGAAAACAGAGAAGCCAAATGAATAAACACAGGAGGGCTACTGATCAAAGTGGGAGAGTGAATGGACGTCTTCACTTATCTTTGGGTTAAACCTTCTGCGGTTTTAAATCATGTTTCCTCTATGCGTGAAGTCCCGTCTTCTCCATTTCTGGAATTTACCGCCTTTATATTTCATGATAATACCCTCGCCTGCCAGTTGAAAGCCAAAATTCAGGGCACCTCACATTGGCTTGAGTCCGACGTTGCGCATTCCCCGCATTCCTTTTCCCTACTCCGTGGCAAGATCGGGGTCCCTGTGCTGCTTTCGGAAAGGTGCTAGTCCCGCTCCTCCTTTTGCTCTCAGTTGCACGTCTTTCTCCCAATTCCCCCAGATCACGCCACACCTGATCCTAAATATGTAGCCAGTTTTCTTGGGAATTCAGACCTAAGGAAGTGCACGGGACTTTATCTGGATCAGTCCCCTAAAGGGGTGGATGAGGGCTCGAACTCTTTACAGCGCAAAATTCGACCTGTTTATTTAGCAGCCAACTTCCCTAGAGGTAATTATGTTGTGTTTATGTTATGTTTATGTTGTGAGCCGCCCCGAGGCTTGTTTGCAAGGGGCGGCATACAAATATGTTGATAAATAAATAAATAAAAAATAATTAGAGGTAATTCCCTAGAGTGGGAGCCAGTGTGGCGTAGTGGTTCAGAGCATGGGACTGGGACTCGGAGGATCCGGGTTCGAGTCCCCGCTCAGCCATGGAGCCAACTGGGAGACTTTGGGCCAGTCACAGACTCTCAGCCCAACCTACCTCACAGGGTTGTTGTTGTGGGGATAAGATGGAGGAGGAGAATGATGTAAGCTGCTTTTGTAGGAAAAAAAGGCAGGCTATACATCGAAGATAGATAGATAGATAGATAGATAGATAGCCATTTGCCGGGAGTCCCAACTTAAAGTTCCCACGCCTTGGGGCATCTCTGCCGGAGTCTTGCGAGAGGAGGTCTCAGTGGGTGAAGCGAATCCGCGGCGATTCCAGACCAGGTTTTCCGCCTTGCCAGCCCTCCTAATTCCCAGCAGCCTTTGCAAATAAAAGGGGAAGGGCCAGCTGCCTTTCCTGAAAAGAGCACATGCGGCTGGGAGAGAGGCGAGGACGGCGAAGGGAAAGGAGCCTGGGAAGAACTTCCTGGTGGAATTGAGCTGGTATTCAGGAGGAGCCCAAGGGGCTGCAGCTTTGGACTATCCGCTGGAGAGCCCCAAAGGTAAGTCTCCCCTGCCCCAGTTCTGTGGCCCGTGGGGCTCAGCGGCTGCTCTTTTGCACGGGAAGCCCTCGCTTGCAAGAGTTGCTCTTCTCCTCTTGGGCATGATCCTACCTCTGGGGTTAGATGGTGGGGCGCCCTTGGCTTTGGGGTGATATATGGAAGGAAAAAGAGGGATTTGCTAAAAGGAAGGACACCGTAGGGACTCATTGGAAGATGTGGGGGAGGGAGACAAGTGTCCTCAAGCGTTAGACGTGTGAGCCGCAAAGCCAGCTTGTGGGTCCTTCCTCAAGCCCGGCCAACTGCTGTACAAGCCTTTGAGTTCTTTTGGACTCTTTCACCAGACAAGAGGACGAAGGGGCATTTTTATTCACGTCTGGACTAAGGATAGGGATTGGATGGTGTCGGGGAATCTCGATAACAGTGGCGAGAATGAATCAACGGATTCTGTAGGGAAGACGCCTTTGCGCCTTGAACCTCAGGAGTTTATTGATGAGAGAGCCAGGCACGCTCTGCGGAGAACCCGCTTGCAAACAGGTGTGACCAACTGCAGGTTTCCAGAACATGCACAAAGTGTTTGATAACCTTCCAGTCACGTACGCAGCTGCAGAGTAGTTGAGGACAGAATAATGAAAATACAATGGCAGGTAGATGTCTTAATACAAAAATATTTATTGATTTATTAAAACATTTATATGCCTCCCCATCTCAACAAAACCTCGGGGCGGCTTACAACATATATACAATACAAAGACATTTAAACTTATAAAAATAATACAGGAGCTCGGCCAGCTCTGCGGGTATTAATGGAAAGGGAAATATAATTGATTGCAGTGTATTCGCATTTCGATTCAGTGAATTCACGAAACGCAAACCAGTCTCTGGGTCGGTTTAAACACGCCAAGGCGAGCGGCTGCGAAATCCTTCCCGAAAACTTTCCCCGACTTCCACGTTCTGCGCACGCGCGCGGCACGTTCCTCGCTTCTGATTGGCTGCTCGCCCGCGTCCGCTGCTCAGCTGGGCTTCCTTTTGAGGTCAGTTGCGGATTCCTGCGCTGATGAACGAGGCGCTTTTGGAGGGCAGCTACTGATTAGAACACCGGAATTAATTAATTAATTAATTATAATATATAATATAATATAATTGGCGTGCCGTGCAATTATTTGCGTCTCTGGATGGCTGACAACATAAATAAATTGACCATCCACACTGGCTGCAAATTTATAAAATACAACAATAAAATTCAGTATCAAAACATATTAAAATATTGATTAGATAAAAAGGGCTTGACCTGGTGCCGAAAAACATATAATGATGGCACCAGGTGGACCTCTGGGGAGTGCATTCCCTAGATGGGGTGCCACCGCGGAGAAGGCCCTCCTCTGGGTACTCTGTCTCGTAACAGAGGGTTCCTGGAGGAGGGCTTTTGTTGCCGATCTCGGGGCGGGAGGGTGAATAGGGATGATGTCAGCCTGCTTTGCACTTCCTGCTTCCTGTGATGGGGAAAGGCAGCTTCTAGCAAAATGGATACAGAGTATGGATCTTCTCACAAAACACAACGCACCATTTGTTCATTCTATAAGCGTTTTTTGGCTTTCCTCCTTCAGCAATGGTCTTTTGTATGAAGTTGTACTGGCCAGGGCTGATGGGAAATGCAGTCCAACAACATCTGGAGAGCCATTGGTGTAGATAAAGACCTTTTAGCCCTTTGCCTTCGCCCACTGCATCTCGGCAAAGGGTCGATTAAGAAATGAGTAAAATAGGCTTATGCAGTTTCAGTAGGATTAACTGAATCCTACTGAATCATAGTGTGTATATCAGATGCTTTATCTTAGAATTAACATGAGTTTTGCATTTATTCCTAGGCTGATGAGTTAATATTCTTCACTGTTCCTTTGCTCTCCTTACTTCCTCTTGTGTGCTGCTCTGTATTGTGGACCCTCGGCTTGGTGTGGCCATCTAGGCTCATCTACCACATTCCTGTGTAGTGTGGTGTGAAAATTTTGGGGCAGCCATGGAAGACCAAGACCCCACCATTCCCTGCCAAGAAGTAGTATCGGAAGGAAGCAGAGAAGCACCTCGGGCCTCCCAGGTGAGATCCTGCTTATCTTTGCTTTGCCCAGAGATGCAGACAGATGTTTCTGGACCATTTTTGGCCAAGGAGGGTCCCAGAGCTGCTGCTGGCCTGTGCCCAGTGGCTCGTCCTTTGTCATGATTCTGGGTTTCTCTGAATGGGTCTGTTGATCAGGGCTGGGGAAACTGCCACCTGCAAATCTTGTGCCGGGTTTGTTCTCTCTCTTCAGTTCCATCCCTCATCACTTTAGATAAAGAAGCTTTTTGCTTGGTTTATCCTTGAAATCTGGGATGCCTTGAAGCACATCTTTGGGCTGATTTCAGGACCTTCCCAGACTGTAATTGTCCAACTCGTGCCTCTGCTGATTAACAGCAACAGCCTGGGATGAAATTCGGTGGAATCCACTCCTTTTGCATTCACAGCCTTTATCTTGTGCTCAGCCTGGTCTTAGACAGCCAAGCCAAGAGGAAGTCTGTGGACACTTGCAGAAAGAAGGTTGCTCAGCCGACAATCTTTTTCTGCATCAGGTGCAGCAAAGGCAGTTACATGCGGCATGAAAGAGAGATGTTGCCTGCACAGCCCATGAATGCAGGGTTGGTTCACCGGGAGCTTGGACTTGGCATCTGGGGAGCCAAGCCAAGGAAATCCAGTAGGTTGCTACCTCAAATAGATCCCTCACACATCCCTGAGCAGCAGGGAAGAGGTGTGGCTACAGATTCCTGCTACCAATGGCAGAGGAGCTTGCTCTTTCTCCATTGGCTGCTCTGCGGATTACCATGCTGGGCCCGGAGAGGGAGAGGAAGGCCACCAGTGGGATGGATCAACTCCGTCAAGGAAGCCACGGCCTTGACTTTGCGAAAGCTGAGCAGGGTGGTCAAGGATGGGATATTTTGGGGAGCCTCATTTGTAGAGTCACCATAAGCTGGGGACAACTTGACAGCATGTAAAAAAAGACAGCACTCTCACAAGCCAGGAAGGGTGCTACTGATGAATGGCAGTGTGTGAAGGGGCTGCACATGAGAGAAATTGCTTTTCCTTCCACCACTTCTGGTATTGATCCCTCAGAAGATGATTTCTGAGAGAACATGCAACTGAAATTTTCTCACCTCTTGATTACATCTTCCTGGTCTAGTAAATATATTCTTTTGCTGAGAGAGCACTGCAGGGATTTCCAATTTAAGATTGGAAACAAGTGTGGAAATTGTGAAGTACGGAAAAAGCGGCCGCAGTTTGCTGATGAACCACCTGAGTGGCATGTGAGAGACCCTGGGTTTGCTCCTTGGCATTTCCAGGTAGGGCCGGAAAAACTTGCACCTGCAGCCCTCAAGAGTCCCTGCCAGTCAGTGCTGGCATTACTGGTCTAGATTGGCCCACGTCTGATGGCCCATAAGGCAGTTTCCGATGTTCCTAAGTAATGGTGGAAATGATGCCCATGGAGAGTTGTCTGAGTAAGGCAGCGCCAGTATCTTGACAGCTTCCTGTGTCCCATTCACTCCTGCAGACTAGCTGCCGCCAGGGAAATTTTGTCTGGAGGGGGGAGGGCAAGGTTGGGGGTACCAGCAGTGGCTCTCACCATCTTCTGGCCCGGTTTCTGTAGTTCTTGAGTGACAAAGGAAGAAAATGACTTTGAAGCTGGCTGGACTGCTGATTTGCATCCTGGGAATCGGCCCCCTTCCTCGAGAGGATGCTGAAGATGTGGCGGGGGGGGGGGGGAATGGGGACAGACACCTTGGGTTGTGATTGTTGCTATTCAAATGGCTGGTGCAGCAACAGACACCAGGCTGATACATGCCTTTCATACCGAATTGTGCACCAAAATGGCATTGCAGATGAACAAATTATAGAAACATAGAAACAGAGCGAGTCAGAAGGGGCCTCCCGGGCCATCTAGTCTGACCTCCGGCACCAGCCGGCTCCGCTCACGACATGCCCACCATGTGCATGTCCAGCCTGTCTTTGAACACCCTCACCGATGGGGCCTCAACGATCTCCCGTGGAAGCCCATTCCACATTCTCGGGGTCCTAATCATCAGGAAGTGCTTCCTGGCATCCGAATTGAACCTTGGTTCCCTGAGCTTTGCTCCATTGGAGCGCGTCCTGCCCTCCTCTGCAGGGGAGAACAGGCCTCTCCCCACCTCCCATGTGACATCCCCTCACATGCCTGTATGTCGCCAACAGATCCCCTCTGAGTCTCCTCTTCTCCAGGCTGAAGAGACCCAGTTCCCTCAGTCTCACCTCGTACCCCATCCCTGCAAACCGGCCACCATCCTTGTGGCCCTACGCTGCATTATTATTACGAAGCATTTGTGAGATTTGTGAGAGAGTAGAACCCAACCAAAGGCAGCAGCATCAATAGGCCCAGTGGTGCAGCTGTGCAATGCAGACTCCCTAACCCCTCACCAAGTTCTTGTCTGCTCTTGCAGGTAGATTGGGAAGAGCCGGCTGGGAATTCCGCCATGGCAGATCAAGCTGCGCGGGACATGGAGCGCTGGTTCAGGCAGCTGTCCACAGTAGATGAGCTGGAAGATAACAACACGGAGGGAAGTCCGCTGGGTAAGGGAGGACATGTCTGTTTATCTCTGAGTTCAGGGGTGCTCTCAAGCTGCTTCTGTAGCTGTGAGAGCTAAGACAAGCCATGCTGGGTCAAACCAAAGGGCCATCCAGTTCAGCGTTCTGTGTACACACACACACGCAGTGTCGTTCTTCCACGCCTTGGTGCTGTCCCCAGTAGCAACTAGAGGGGAAGAAGCTTGGCCATCATGGCGTGCCTGCTCACATCTCCCCTCTTTTGCATCCTGCAGTAACTCCTGATGGGGAAGTGTGTTGGTTGCACAACCGGGGATCGGAAAGCACTTGTGGGCTTCCTTTTAGCTTTGGCTCACTCTGTGGGGCTGGCCCAAGCATGAGAGGAAGTCCAGTGACCATGGAGGGATGGAGTCCAAAAAGGTTTGTCCCAACCCTAATGGACATCACTACATCTTGTGGAAGTCACCCGCTTTACTAGTTTTCCTTTGCTCAGCACTGGTTAGGCCTCATCTGGAGTCTTGTGTCCAGCTGTGGGCAGCACAGTTTAAGAAAGGTGCAGACAAGCTGGAAAGGGTTCAGAGGAAGGTCCCAAGGATGATCCGGGGACAGGAAGCAAAGCCCTGTGAGGAGAGACAGAAGGAACTGGATGTGTTTAGCCTTGAGATGAGAAGACTGAAGGGAGACATGATAGCACTTGTCAGTACTTGGAAGGCTGTCACAGAGGAGAAGGCCAGGATCTCTTCTTGATCATCCCAGAGTACGGGAGACAGAAAAGAGGGACTTGAGTTACAGGAGTCAGATTCCACGGGGCATCAGCAAAAATTTCCTGACCCTTAAAGCAGTCCAGCAATGAAACCCATGACCCGGGAGGTTGTGGGCTCTCCCACACTGGAGGCATACAAGATGCAGCTGGACGGCCATCTGAGAGGGATGGTTTGACTGCCAGATCATCATCTTTATCTGCATGTTTAATGACACTCTCGAACTCTAAATGGTTAGTGAGCAGAACTTAATTTAGCTGAAGCCATGCTGATTTTGTTCAGCAGGACTTGTCCTTCTGTATCTTCAGTGCCTTCACAGTCATTAGAATTCAGCATGTTTGTACTGGTTCCAGTACAGTCCAAGACAATTCACATCTAAATGGGGAATTCCACTGTCAAGCTTAGACCTGTGTGTGTGTGTGTGTGTGTGTGTAAAATCACATGAAGCAAATCACAGTGGTTTTGAGGGCTTTATTTCTCCTTTTGGATTATCTTATTCCCACAGGTAATAGGCAGGAGAATGGGAATGAAGAAGGATCATCTGGATTGGAGTCTGAAGGAGCCATGCACGGAAAAGCAAGGGAGAACCTTGAGAATCAAGATAGATCAAGCAGGTGGGAAGGAAGACACACAAAGGAGAAATCCTATACATGCAGTATGTGTGGAAGAGGCTTCAGCCAGAATGCCAACCTTATGACACATCAGATAATCCATGCAACTGGGAGCACGATGAAAAATGTAGAACACGGGGAAGCAGTTCTGTCCATATCCAAGTTTAGACTACATCAAAGCTCCTATATGGAGAATAAGCTATGTATATATCAAGCCAGTGGAATTCCTCTTGCTCTGAGGCTGGTGCCAATACCTGGGAAACATGTCAGGAACCACATCCCAAAGTGGGAGGGACAACCCTACTCTTTCTCTCATATCAGGCCCATTGATACATCTCATTCACTCACACCATACTCAAACTCTCCATCTGTTCGCACACTTCATAAAAGCGCCCACTTCATACCCTCTGTTCATTCTCAGAAATGTACCCATCATTCAGCCCATGCAACTAAACTTTTCCGTTTGCAGGAACAACCCATTCATACCTGCCCTTCAGGACCATAGAGAGATCACTCCATCTTCTTCATGTGCTCAAAAAGAGGAGCTGCTCGTTTCCCCAGCTGCAGAGAACTATGCAAATGATTTGGCCAAACATAAAGAAACTGGGTCGCTGAGCCAGACCAGACCACCCTTCTCTGAGGATCAAGGTTTGGGGAGCTGTGGAGGGGCTTCCAGTGAGGCCTCAGAAGACCAGATATGGAGCCCAGACAGGCTCCAGCCAGCCAGCAGTGTGGTGGATTCCCAGTTCTGCAACACTTGTTCAGTGTGTGGAAAGGAATTCAGTCAGAGCGCAGACCTTATCACTCACCAAAGAAGCCATGCCGAAGAAAAGTCCTATCGATGCTCAGCGTGTGGGGAAGTCTTCACTGCGAAGGCTGATCTCAGAATGCATCTGGATGTCCGTAAAGGGAAGAAATACATAGATTGCCCCAAGGTGTCTTCTAGATTACATTCCCTCAGAGAATGCCGAATACTTCAATCAGGGGAGAAAACTTATGAATGTTCCCGCTGTTCCGTTATGTTTCCTCAAGCATCTAGTGTCAAACGACATCAGAAAGTTCATGTAAGTGAGAAACGATTTAAATGTTTAGTGTGTGAAAAGAGCTTCAGTCAGTTGTCATCGCTTAGCCACCATCAAACAGTTCACATATATGAGTGCTCTGATT
This sequence comes from Varanus salvator macromaculatus, assembly GCA_023646645.1. Lineage (NCBI taxonomy): Eukaryota > Metazoa > Chordata > Lepidosauria > Squamata > Varanidae > Varanus > Varanus salvator. Next base: position 1,546,697 of record JAIXND010000685.1, read on the forward strand.
GTGGAAAGGACTTCAAAGGCAGAACAAGCCTTAGAAGACACAAAAAATTTCATTCAAGAAAGCAAGCACAGGAAGGCTTATAGTGTGGAAAGCAGTTCATTCAGATGTCAAATCCTAGTAAATATCAAATCACATACACTGGGGAGAAAGTATAATATAGCTTCTGAAGACTTTAAAATTTTCTAACAAGAAAGGAACCAGATGAATCTTTAAAGTAGGGAAAGTAATTCTCAGATAAGTCTTTTGATTAGCCATTGACATGTACCCTGGAGAAAGAAGCCGTTTCAGTTCGATCAATTATTTTAATGCATCAAATAATAGATAGGAAGGTCAGCATGAAAGTTCAGATGATGCAAAGATTCTTTATGATACCACTCCTTGAGAGTGTTTGCGTGTGGAAGACACCATGATGAAACTGTGTGGCTGAAACCATTTAGCGAACAAGTTCTAATGCATGAAGAAAACACAAAACCCACACAGAGACACAAATCTTACCTCCACTTCTACAGGAAGCTGATCAAACGTGGCCCTCCGTCCACTTTATGAGCCTTGGAGAACGACTGTACAAACAGGATCTTTTTCTGGTTACCACACGCAAAATGCCTTGCCTGAGTTCTTGTGATTTTAGCGCTGGTCTTATTGCTGTGATTGGTGAGATGGCTTTTAATGTTTTGAATAGGGTAACTTTCATTTTTATAAAAACCTGAAGAGAATCCCTATAGCTGAAACCTTGTATCCATTGAGGAATACTGAGCATCTTTCCAGATGTCAGAAACTGCAGAGAATTGGTTTGCTCTTGCATTAATCTGGTGTAATCCTACACTGGGGAAACTAATTCTTTGTAGCGGAGGGATACATGTTTCTAATGATGCAACTTGGCCTGCAGGTGTTGCTCCTTTTGCAAAGATCTTGATTATTAATGGATTCTTCTGTTCACTAATAAAGTTTTGTATTTTCTCTTTCTTGCTGTATGTACTTATGAATATTTTTGCTACTGTAAACTCAAGCAGATTAATTTATTTCAGCAGCCTGCTCAGCCCTCCCCTATGCCATAATATTCCAGGCTCTTTTTCTGGAATAGCCATATAAATGGATCAGGTGCTGAGAGATACCATATTTTTCACTCTATAAGACGCACCTGACCATAAGATGCACCTAGTTTTTAGAGGAGGAAAACAAGAAAAAAAATATTCTGAATCAAATGGGCACATAATCCCAGGCACATTCCCCATCACTTCCCCATGGGCTGCACATCTGACAGACTTACTGCACACACAGATTCACTCTATAAGATGCACAGACATTTCCCCTTACTTTTGGGGGGGAAAAAGTGAGTCTTATAGAGCAAAAAATATGGTAATTTTGCCCACCTGAAAGCTTGGTGAGCTGATAATTGAGAGAAAACAATGGTCAAATTGGGGAGTTTTCTCAGACCATGTCAAACTATGCTGGTTAGAACAGAAGGAAATCTTCCTGCATCAGATGCAGGATCCATCTAATACTCTGTACATGCATTGGCAAACCAGCTGCCCATTGGATCGCTCTTGCAGAATGGGGGAAAGAGCCCTTCCTGCCCAGCTCCTCAGCAGTTGGTGTACAGCCAATTCCTTCCCCCTGTTGCCTGCCTGGTCCTCCCAGGGAACATTGTAGCTGCCAAATGCTGCTAAATAGTTTTTATGTTTGTTTTTGCACAAAAATGATTTTAATTTTTTTCTATACCATCCCATTACAGAGGTTTCAGGATGGTTTACAACTCCATTAATAAAATAAAAATAGAAATAAGAGTAGGAGTGGCACAACATCTGATATTAAGTCTAAAGCCACCAATTAAAACCAATTGTTAATTAAAATATCGGGAGATTATAAAGGGTTTCACCTGGTGTTGGAAGGAAAAGTGTTGATGCTGGGCGGACCTCTCTGGGGAGCATGTCCCACAGTTGGGGTGCCACTGCAGAGAAGGCCCTCCTCTGAGTAGCCATCCTGATCTCTTTCAAGGATGGCTCCTGGAGCAGGACCTCTGCCTCAGATCTCAAGGGGCAGGAGGGCACATAGGGGAGAAGCTACTCCAGGTACCTAGGACCCAATCTGTTTATGGCTTTATAGGTCATCACCAACACCTTAAATTGTCCCAGACTTCAATTGCTATTCAGTGTAAACAATAGAGGACCGATGATGCTATATGGGAATACCTGCTGGTCCCCATCAGTATCCTGGCAGCTCTATTCTGAACCAACCGAAATATCCAGACTGTCCTTTTTGCTGCACCTGTACAGCATCTGTGAACTGTGCACCTGTAGAGATTTGAAGCCAAGGGGCCGCTCTTCTGGATGTGGCCTGGAAGAGGATTCTCTCTCTTTTAGATATTTGACAGCTGTCAGAGGTGAGCTGTCAAGGGATCTCCCCCCGCCCCACAAGTGCACCCCTTTCCTGAAAAGATCATCTTCCCCCCACTCAATAAGTTCCTATCCTGCGCATATTTGGCTCATTTTCCTGGGTGCTGTGGGAAGTGCAAAGGTGCACCCCTTTTTCTTTTTGACGACAAAGTGTCAAGAGTTTGGATCCCTTTGAAAAGGGGTTTTTGATGGCAAAAACTGGGATGTAGGACTGTTCAGACACCAGCTACAGACCCTTCATTTCCAAATCAAAATACCTTCCTCTGAAGAATTTCAATGGTTTCCCCACCCACCCCCCACCCCCGGGGCCTGGTTTCCCAGCCCACAACTGGGATGAAGCACTTCAAAAGGCCATTAGTTCAGGGCTCTTGGCCTGGACATGGGCAACCAGCATCCCCCTGGATAGCAGCCCAAGAGAAGCTGTTGTTTACCTGTCTGGTGGGAGTCCATCCCTGTCCAGCGACTGATTTTGTATTTTAACATACCAACCAACTTTCCTCTGTGGATTATGCGTGAAACCTGAGTGCAGGCGGTTCCAGATCAAAGTGGAAATGTAAAAATTAAGTAACATGTCCAGCTGCTGCATTTCCCCTCCTGAGCCAGGTTGTCCCTTGCAGAGGTGTATTTCTTGCTCTGAACTACAATTCCCAGCAACCCTTGAGAATCCCAGAGACATGGCCTACAGCTGGCCCTCATTTAGCAGGCCAGAGACACAGCTGGGAGAGAGAAGGTAGCAAATGGCCTGCGGGGCAGGTAAGCAGTCCCCTCCTGCGAGGTTCAGTTGGTAAAAATGACGGACTGCTCCTTGACTATCCCTTGCCTCCTTCTCCCTGGACTGGCAGCTGCTTTGAGACTATGTTGAGGATATTCCTTGGCTTTGGAGAGGTGAGATAAAGGAAAATTGGGCACCAGCCAGGGAGAAGGGAAGAGAAACGGAAGCAAGACCTTCCCAGGTACCGGGGAAGAAAATGGCTCCGATGGGAAGCAGAGAAAGGGAATGAGGGTGCTCCCCCAGTGCCAAGGCTAGGCTATCTCCATGGATGCTTGTAGCTTTCGGTGGTGGGTTCTCCAGGGAACGGGAGGTGGTGCCTTGAGGAAAGTGTCCATGAGGGCTCCACAAAGAAAGGAAGAGTTCTTCATACTGGAGGGATGAGTGTGTGAGGTTGAACGTAGCAAACAGGTAGTTTGTGTGGATTTGGGCCTGTTGGTCAGGCCAGCTGCATCTACTGAGCTGACACAGTTGGATGCTTCACTCCCACCTGTGGTGTGACTGGAAGCCCCGGCTTGGTTTAGGCCTATTGCACGGGCTCAGCTGTGCTACCAAGTCCCCATTTAGGGATCATGAGCTTGTGTGAGCTTTGCAGAAAAATTAGGGTTCGGAGGAGGGCAACAAAAATGATCCAGGGTTTGGGAACGCTGCCCTATGAGGAGGGACTGAGGGAACTGGGCATGTTCAGCCTTGAGAAGGGAAGACTGAGCGGGGACATGATATCCCTCTAGAAGTACCTCAAGGGCTGTCACAAAGAGGAAGGACAAGGTCTCTTCTTACTGATGCCAGAGTGTAGGGCATGGAATAATCGACTCATGTTGCAACAACCCAGATTCAGGGTACATACCAGGAAAACCTTCCTCACTGTCCGAGCAATAGGACAGTGGAACCAGCTGCTCAGAGAGGTGGTGCGAATTCCCACATTAGAGACATTCAAGGTCAAACTGGACAGTCATTTAGTGGGATGGGATGATTTGGCATCCTACACCAGCAGCGGGTTGGACCCAGTGGGCTTCATGGCTCCTTCCAACTCAACTATTCTTTAATTCTGTAATGTTCCTCCATTGGGGAACAGCAGCATCCAGCTTCTCAGTGCAGGGCCATGGGAAATGGATGCTTTCTCCCATTGGTTTCTGAATATGGCCAATTCTGATGGCATAGCCATATCTATCCACAGCAGGATTGCTTTAGCAGTCCATCAAAGCATTGCTGGACCTGATAGAGGAGAAACATGGCTCTCGACTCCTTGCACAGTCTCATCCATGTCTCATCTCTCATAATGCGGCTAACTTATTTGCATCCCTAACTCTGTCAGATTTCGGAGCTCTGCCTGAAGAAGAGGGCACAGTCCAATGGGGTGGCTCTTGGTGCTTCTACGAGCGTCCTATCCAGAGCAGGACGAGTGGTGGATTGGATCGATGCCCTGTCACTCCCCCTGCTTTCCATCTAGCTGTGGCGCTTTGGGAAGGGAGGGAAGGCTGGCCCACATCTCCTCCTCTGTGCCTCCCAGTATTCCCATTGCCCCTCCTCTCATGTTACCCTTTTCAACCTTGGAGAAGCTGCATGGTTTGTTCTGCTCAGAGGGGTCCAAGCATGAGTCGGTAGGGATCTGGAGATCTGAAGAATCCCATGGACTCCTAGGACTGCTATCTAAACTCTTCAAATTTAAGGTGCTGGTGAAGCCCTAAACAGCTTAGGACCTGGATATTTGAAAGAGTGCCTCTTTCCATACATACCTGCCCACCCCCTAAGAACTGGATCAGAGGTCCTTCTTCAGGAGCCCTCTTTGAAGGAGTTCAGGAGAATGGCTACCCAGAGAAGGGCCTCCTCTGTGGTGGCACCCTGGTTATGGAACATGCTCCCCAGAGGTGTGTGCCAGGTGCTGACACTTTTTTCATTACAGCACCAGGCCAAAACCTTTTTATTTCCCCATTATTTATTTTAAATGCTGATATTGTTTTAAGATTGGCTTTTTAAAAAAATTGTACTATCTTGATGCTGTACCTTATTTTATTCTATTGTGTTACCATAAATAGTGAAATATTTCACCCTGAGAAATAGTGACGGATGGGAAACAAAGAAACAAACAAACAAAACAGGTGAAAGTATCCACCAAAGAATGTGCATATCCTGAGCACCCAGAGTATTCCTTACAAAGTTGTGTGCCCATCAAACTGGGGTTGGCCACTTATTTGCATTCATTTCCATTTCTGTCTTTTTCCGGTTGATGGAATTGCAGCACATCAGTCTAGATCACTTGTGCTTACCTGAGTCAATGATTTTTTTTTTTCCCCCAGAAGAAATCCATGGAAGACCAGAAATCCACAGCCCTGCATTTGGAGAAAGGACCAGAAGAGATGGAAAATACCAGCAATATCCTCCTGGTGAGAGCCTTGATATCTTTCCCTTGGAGCGGAGGGCTGAGGAGCGGAGAGCAGTTGTGGTACTTCTCCATCTTATCAGGAAACGGAGTTGCAGGTGATGGAGAAGACCACCTGGCCCAATTTAGCATGGCTTTTGGTGGGACTTCTAGCCATGACTTCTTGGAAAGCCCTGAGAAAAATCTCTTGCTTTCCATTAAGCCTTCTTTGGCTTATTAAATACCCTGCTGAAAGCTTTAACCAAGAGTGCTTTCCAGCTGAAAGCAGCAGTTTTAACATGTATCACACCAGAGACTGACAGATACACACACTTTGGTTCCTTTTTGCTTTTGATATTCAAACTTACCGTATTTTTTGCTCTATAAGACTCATTTCCCCCCCCCCCCCTCAAAAGTAAGGGGAAATGTCTGCGCGTCTTATAGAGCGAATATGTGTGTGCAGTAAGTCTGTCAGATGTGCAGCCCATGCGGAAGTGATGGGGAATGTGCCTGGGATTATGTGCCCATTTGATTCAGAATATTTTTTTTCTTGTTTTCCTCCTCTAAAAACTGGGTGCGTCTTATGGTCAGGCACGTCTTATAGAGCGAAAAATACAATACAAAATTGGTAACTACAATCTGTCCTGAATCTGAGATGTTTAAAAAAATTGAATTAAAAATTGTATGCATATTTGTGGCCATTTCTCCTCCTGTATTTTTGTATGCAATTCTATATGTATATTGGACATACCTTTTGCCTGATATACATATATAGCAAAAATCTTAATGCACTGCATTTGTGCTTGTTATTTTCATCGGTACACCAACCTTTGGATGCACCTTTATGTAGTACACAGATTTTTTTTGATGAAGAAATTCCCCTGGAAGAAGATGCATTGCAGTGTGAACTTTGCAGATTGCTTTCTGTCCCTTCCCAAGATCTTGCCTAGTGTAAGAGATCCATGATGGGTTATTTAGTTCCAGCCCCAGAGCAAAGTTCGTGCAGTTGCTTTGGAGAAGCCCCAGTGATCTTTCAGGCACTCGGTGTGCCTTGGGCCCCCAAGTGAGCAGACTGTCCAGTGTGTCCATCAGTTCCATGGCTCTTAATTACACCGCAACATCATGAGACTCACTGGACCTCCCACATCTTTCTCCCGCCTCTGGGGTCAGCAAGGCTGCCCCCCACTGAAAAAAGCCAACAGTGATCCTCAGAAAGGGGGCCCTGTGAGACCCAGTTCTGACATTCATTCTACAAGGCAAGGCATTTCTGTATATTCTCCTAAGTACAGACTAGAGGGCAGGCTCTGTCCTTTCCATGCTGGCAAAGGTCCTTTAACCGGAACGTTCTCCTCTTTTCTTTCTAGTAGGAATTTGCAGAGCTGGCTCTGAGGTTATCCGTAGCAGGCCGGGCTGCCTTGGAGGCTGAGGAGAGACAGCCGTGCACGGAGCAGGAGAGAGAGGAGACCAGTCTGCTGGGTATGGAGGACTGGTGCTGGGAACCACTGTAGGTCCTTCCTAGACTGACCAGAGTCGGGGGTCCTTCTCTCCCTTCCCACAATTCAGTGGTACATTCAACAGGGTCCATATGATGGCCTTCCCAAATTTTGGCCCACAGATTTTGTAGACTACAGCTCAGATCCCATTATAGGTGACCATTGACTGAGCTGGAGAGAGAGGATAGGAGTTGTAATCCGATAACACTTTGGAACCCAATGGGAAAGCCTGTTTTATTGGCATCCTAATCTTGCCAGAGCATTATTATTCTATAAAACAATATAGACTGGCACGAATGATTAAAATATAGCCTTTGGCCCACATGGATACTTATTTTTATGATTACATGTGCAGCCAACTTTTGCCCTTTTATAGGGAACACAACCTCATCCTCTATGTTTGATCCCCCAGCATCGTTGTATGTCAAATTAGGTTGAGAGTCGATGACTGACCTTAAGTCCCCTCATAAATGCCATGGCCAAAGGGGAGCTAGACATCTCCCATGCCCCAGCCTGGCACACTGACCACCACAAGACGGGTTGCCAGCGACGTAGGAACCTCTCATCAGCAGGAGATGCCCTGTTTTGGTCCCCAGAGGTTGTTGGATACGTAACTACAGTGTGGGGATGATGGGAGCTGTTCTCCAATAACATATTGGGGATGCAAGACTAAGATGGCCTCTTTTGTTGTCCTCACAATCTCTCCAGAGCATTTTGTATTAATAGACAATGATGATACATTGTAGTCATATTAATAATTGTAAAATATTTATAGGTTATATTTATTTATTATTTAAAACTTTTATATGCTATCCCTTATGCAAGACTTCGTGGGACAGCTCACAATCAGTAAAATCAGATACATTAAAAACAATCTAAATAATTGTTGTAAGCCGCCCCAAGGCTTTGATGCGATGGGGTGGCTTATAAATGTTTTAATAAATAAATAAATAAATAATAAGTAACATATAGCCGATAAAGTAAGACTGTACCTTAAAATACTAATTCTTAAAATAACAGTTAAATAAAAAGGTTTTGACCTGGCGCTGAAAGGAATATAAGCTCGGCACCAGGCACACCTCTGTGGGGAGCGCATTCCATAATCTGGGCACCACCACAGAGAAGGCCCTACTCCGAGTAGATGCCCTTTCTACCTCCGTCGGGGGGTTCTTGGAGCAGGGCCTCCCTCGCTGATCTTGAGGGGCGTGAGGGCATATAAGGAAGGAGACGTTCCTTCAGGTATCCCGGTCCCAAGCCGTTCAGGGCTTTATACGTCAAAACCAGCACCTTGAATTGGGCTCGGACTTCAACTGGGACCCAGTGAAGCTGGTGGAGGACTGGCATTATATGAGAATAATGACCGGCTCCCGACAGCATCCTGCTGTTCTATTCTGTACCAGCTGCAGTATCTGGTACCCTTTTCAAGGGCAGCCCCACAAAGAGTGCATTACAATAATCCAACAATATACATCATCATCATCATCATGGCATTACCCATGATCCCACCTTTCTTCTTGCAAGGAACCCAGGTGGCTAGCACAGTTCTCTTCCTCTCCATTTTAGCCTCACAAGAGCCCTGCGAGGTAGGGTTGACCTGAGAATGTGTGACTGGCCCAAAATCACCCAGTGAGTTCCATGTGGGGTCTAGAACCCTGATCCCCCAAGTTGGAGCCCCAACACTACCATTGCATTGGCTGTCCAGTGCATTTATTTTATATGCAAGTAGACACTGGGGCAAACTATTAAAACATTCCTTGTAAGCCCAGATAAAAGGTCCTTTTAATTGTATTCATTTATTGAATGTGTACTCTCTTATATGGAATGGAAAGCCACTTTGGTGGTCGTCCTCCTTCTATTTTATTCCCACAACATCCCTGCAAGGTAAGTTAGGTTGAGAAGCGGTGACTGGCCCAAAGTCCCCAGGTAAACTACCTGAGCAAATGGGGACTGGAACTGGAACTCCTGAGTCCCAGCGCAATGTGCTAACCACTACTTACCAGCCAACTAAGCACTTTGTCATGGACACAAGCATTTGGCTCCTGAATTTCTGTCTTATTTTTGTGCCTCTCTGATCAATTATTGTCATGTTTTAACAGTAGTAATAATTTCTGTTTGTTTCATTGAGGTTAAATAGTTCACCTTTACAAGAGTTTGGAAGAAAAGCAGGATACATGGATGGGAATGATGGAATGGTCACTCTGTGACTTCTTTTTGCTATTCCAGTGTGTAATGTCTGCCACAGTGAGGAAGAGCGACAGGGGGGCCCAGCTGAAATGGTAGGGGATGAAGAGCTGAAACAGGAATTTGAGAATCAAGATGGACCAAGGAGGCAGGAGGGCAATGACATGGGACAGAGGAGAGAAACATCCATTCCATCTCAAGGTAGAGATTTTCTTGAAAAAGAACCAGGAAAAATGAATCGGAAAAGCTTTCCTCATTTGAGAGGTTGCACAAAAGAGAATCCCAGTCTAAACTCAAAGACTGTGGAAAGGGGAAGTCTGAGCAAAAGCCCTGCTCAAACTTCCACACTTCACACAGAGAAAAAAGGGCATAAATGTTTTGAGTGTGGACAGAGCTTCAGTCACAAATCATACCTTAGAAGACATCAACAGATTCACTCAGAACAGAAATCTTATAAATGTGAACAATATGGGAAGTGGGACCTTATTGTACATTTAAGAACTCACACATTTAAGAAGTGAGACCTTACGGTACATTTAAGAACCCTATAAATGCTCAGTGTGTGGAGACAACGTCACCCAGAGCTCAATTCTTACTCAGCATGAAAGAATCCACATGGGGAACAATGCTATATATGTTCAATGTGTGAAAGAAAATTTATTTGGCAGGCAAGCCTCACTTATCATGAAAGAATCCACAGCAGTGAGAAACCTGGTGAATACAAAGAATTCAGAAAGAGCTTCAAGTGTGAAGCAAAGCTTATATCACAGCTAAGAGGGAATCCCTATCAATGCTCAGTGTGTGGGAAAAAAATCATTTACTTCGCAAATCTTACAATACATCAGTGTGTCCACACCCAGGAGTGACCGTACACATGCTCACACTCTGATAGCCTGATCCATCATCAGAAAATTTTCATGAATATGATACACGAGATAGTGTTTATAACTGCTTAGAATGTGATAAGAGGTCTCTGAACACTTCTCCCGCACACGCATCTTCGTTGTGAATGCCCTCTGCATAGATTCTTTATTGACATTTCCAATTGAATCCCGCTCTCCTAGAATCAGGTAATTAGAGGATGCCATGCTTCCTGTGAACTTTTTGGGAAGTAGTTGTGTTAAGTTGTGCTTGAGTGGATATGAGATCTGAAATACCCTGCCTCACATTCTATGATTCAGTTTTGTAGCAATAATCTTTTATCTAAGTGATTTTAAGAGCTTAATTTTACTTGAGTATTTTGTGAAATTCACCATCAGGAGGAAGTGGATAAATGGAATTCTGTCCACCAGAACAAGAAATGACACACATCATTCTTTTGTGTTCTCACAGAAAAAGCCATGGGAGAAAATACTTAAATATTAACAAGGATTCTCAGATAATCAGGCCCAGTTCAACACTGGGGAAATCATAAGGTGAATGTGGAAGATTTTGAATGCACACAGAAGAGAGATGGAGGAAGATGACGTCTCTTTTTTTCTCCTGAGTTGAAACTAGAACTCAAACAGTGGCGGTTGCTGCTTTTTAGAACGCTTATGTAAGAACTGGTGTTTGTTTAACTAATAAAGCTATGCATGCAATTTCACTGTTTTATTGAGCTTTTCTGCACAGGACGGTTACTCAACCGTTAAGTCGCTGTTTCTACTTTTGCTTTTCCTACAGAATAGGGATCTGAACTCTGTTTGAGAAATGTGTCATTTCCTGTTTTTCTGCTGTATAACCTCTAGGTGGCGCTGTGGTATAACAGAAAAGCACAAATACACAAGAGGGAATTGTGCTTTCTCTCTCACACACATCTGAATGCCACATTTTCTGCTCCCCAAAGCAAAAAACACCAAAAGTGAGGGTTAGACAAGGAAGTGAAACTGGGGGCAACAGTGTTTTCTAAAGGACCAGTAAGGAACTGTAGGACGGGGATGTCACAAAGGAGTTCAGCCAGCCTTTAGGTGAGAGAAGGAGCATATAACCCGGACCAAAAACAGATGCATAAGGTCTGGGGACTGCAGTTGTCAAGGTATAAAGGAATAATGTGCAGCTTGAGCTTATCGAGACTTCCATATCCAAGGGCACCCAGATGCACTGGGCAAAGTACCTTGATTAAAGGCAACTGAAAAAAATGCCCCCCTGGGATTGGAAGATTCATCACCCCAAGGGTGAGCTGTAGGGGGTGGGGGAATGAAGGATCGAGGGGCTAAAGCTGCCTGCGTGTGGTGTTGAAAGACTTGCTGCTCACTATCTAAAGCTGGATCCTCGACCTGATGTTACTGTAACATCAGGCTGTGTTGGAGATGCTATTCTATACATTCCTGTGTAGTAGGTAGTACTCTGTGTAGGAGCTACGCTTATTCTCCTGCAACAAGGTATAGTGGTGCAAGGGAGTGGGATCATGTTGGAGAGAGAGAGCTGTTTGGCTGCCACCCCCTTCCCCTTCGCAATCTCACACCTTTTCTCTCTCCTCCCATCCCCATACCTTGCTGTTTTAATAAACTCATTCTATACCCTGAAATTGTGCTTGAGTGGGTCATCTGCTAATTCTTGTGCCCTGGCTGTGGGTCAGCTGGACAGTGTGTAAGATGATCAGACCTTGGGTCCAAGAAAAGGGAGGGGATTCCTCTCTGTGTAATATTACATGGAAATGAGTGCATGATGGATGTCTCCTGTAGAAAAACCTGGTATATTCCTTCTGTTTGCTCCTTTAAGGAAGAATGGGCCCAGTTTGGTCCTTAAGACACAGTAAGGCCTATACCACACAGTAAGTAAATCCAGATGGACACTCTAAGACTACTCTGTGTAGACCTTCTGATCATTAATGGAAGAAGCCCCGTGGCAGAAAGTTTTGAGGAAAACCAGGACGCTGCTGCTGCTCTTCAGGCCTTCCTGAGAAAATTGAATCGACCAATTAGCAAAGTTATGCTCAGCTTGCTCTTTGAAATCCCGTGGCTGAAGTTTGGCTTTCAGGGGAGCAGGAGGGGGTCCTGCAGAACGGAAATACTTCCACATCCAAGAATTCCATCTTGGATTCCATCGTGGAACTGGGAGAATTTGGTTGATGCAGATGGGTGTGAATTTAGCTGGGTTCTCTGTCCACGAGGCAGATCAAATTTGGCACAATTCTCCCTCAATGGGATGGGTACAATTCAAGGTGAATCTCAGGACTGAAAGTGCCAGATCCAGCCATCTCTACATAGGAATGAATGAAAACATGATATGCTTACTGGGGCTCTGATTTTTCTACAGATGTGGGGCAGGGTGCAAATGAAGGGGATCTTCTGATATTTAAATCCTATCAGCTATTTAAAATATAGATCGCAATAGGCACACACATACACAACCCGAGCCATCCGCACAACCCCAAAAGGGATTCCTTTGCAGAATTGGGAAAAGGGGAGAGAAGAGCAACCTGAGTGATCAAGGGGGTCGGGGAACATCACAAAACCCACAAAAATCCATTTCACCCACAATGAGCTCCTGCTTCACTGGTGGGACCCACCAAAAGCCCCCGGGTACCATTCTTAGTTCCCCGGCACTCATCCAAAGGAAGGTGGCAGCAGCTGGAGGCCCTTCCTAGATTACTCCTACTCAGAGTAGACCCATTGAGATGGATGAGATGCAAGTTTATACGGTTTCACGGAAAACCTCTTCATATGAATGGGTCTACTATATGCACAACGAACGTGGGAGACTTCCCTTTCTTTCCAAGTGCTCCCAGTGGCCACTTCAGGAAAGTGTTCATTCCAAAACACCTGTTTATAAGCATGAGAACGGCGGAAGGCATATGAGGGCATCCTCTTGCCTAGGACTGTGGGACCTGGTAATTGAAAGCGGGGGTTGGACACATGCCCAGAGGAGAGGTCGCGCAGGGTCCAGTATCCGGACTAGGTCAATGGAGCATCCATGTGCAGGTGCAGCACTAGATCCTGGCCCATGTGCCAGAGGAGCCCTGCAAGACTTGGGCACTGCATTACCTGCAGGACGTCCCTGGCTGGTCCCTCCTGGACCCAGAGCTTGGTGGACTTTGGCCTGATCCAGCAGGGCTCCTCCATCTTTGTACATCTGCAGACAACATCTGAGAGCATTAATAAGCAAGAGATGATGGGAATTGATCTAGGGAAGAATGAGGAGAAATAATATCCCCTGTCCCTTTATCCTACCCTTTTCCTCTCCCAGATCCAAGAGGAATGAGCAACACCTGATCCCACTGCAGGGACCAAGAGGAGTGAAGGTGTGCAAAGGGGAGCCCTTAAATCCCTCTTGGGTGGCAGCAGGACCCAAGCAGCAACTCACCCCGAATATCCAGGGAGAGCCCCAAGGTTGGACTCCCCCACCCCTGACCCCAGACTGAGGCTGCTGCTGCTTTTCTCCACCTCCTCAGCCCGCCTGGCTGTGGCTCCTTCCAGCATCTCCCTTTGCTTTGCAGAGATCCTGGTGAGTTGGAGGAAGGCTGCGCCTCCAAGCAGAAAGAAGCAGAGATGGGGAAGGGAAGGGGGTGTCTTTGCAAGGCGAGGCAACACGGGAGGCGGCTTGCAAGGAATTGGGATGGGGGGAGTGTATTTCTTGCCCTGCTTGCAGGTGCAGGGGATGGGGGTCCCTCCTCAGGGCTGGATCCAGCACTCAGGCAAAGACACATGGCAGTGCTGTGGCTCATGGGCCAACCTGCCTCCATGTCAGCATGCACAGACTCCATTTGGATTGGGGCTGTGGGGACTCAGCAGTGGGGCCTTTGGCTGCCCCTCTCATTCCTGTGCCAAAAGGCCAATTCTTCTGTCCCCTGCATGCATTGAGGGCTACAGAAAGGGGGCAGGTGTGCTTACGCACAGGTGGAGAAGCCACTTGAAAGGCTGTATAATGTTTCCCAGTTGGCACATGGCAGGGATTTAGAGCTGCTTTACTGTGCAGGACAGAAAGAGAAAGGAAATAACTGGTGGGGTTTGTAGTCTCAGTTATTCATTGTCAATCCAGTTTTGCAATTTTTATACCAACAGCAATTTATAATGGTCAGTGATCAGCTTGTCCCCAATAAAGAAACATATTCAATTGTTACTCATTTATAGCAGTAGCAAGTTGTTATGGTCAGTGACTACCTTGTCCTTAATACACAATTTACAATAAACACCATAAATTAAACTATTCCAACAATTGAAAGACAAAATATCAGTCAACAAATCATGTTGAATTCTTTAAAGTTATCTGTTACTATTTGTAATTAAAAAATTAAAATATTTTAAATACTTTAAAACAAAGATACAAGATCTTTGTGGCTCTTGCCACTGCAAAAAACCCAGCAGAACAACCTGCCAGCTGGCCATTGCTGCCCAGAAGGAGCTTCCTGGCAACCTGAGCAGCAGGTCTGCCTGGCCACCTTCTAAGCCTTTAAGAAAGGAACTTGGCCCATATTTCTTGAAAAAACTGGCAGTAAAAATGCACAATGTTCCAATGTTTGCCCCTTCAAGAGCAGATTGCTTGGGCCAAGAGCAGATTGCTTGGAATCAGGTGTAGAGATTTTCCCAACTGGCCCACGTGACTGGTAGGAGCAAACTTCCTGCAGGACCCCATCCTTACATGGCCCCAGGACAAAAACGTCCCCCTTGAGTCACTGGGGTCCCGTCCCTCTTTCATCTCCTGTATTGCTCCAGTCCACGTGCTGAGTTCCTTGTGGGCCCTTTATCTCCACCAGCCCAGAAGTCGATGAGCAAAGAAGATGGGAAGCAACACCTGGCAGAGCAAGTGCTGGCAGGACCCCCTCAGTCACTGTCAGGAGCACGACGGAAAGTCTCCCGGCGTGGGCAGCAGCGAACGGCCTCATCAAGTTCAGAGAAAGCGGAGCGGCAGCAGGAGATCCACTCCACGGGGGAAGGAGGAGATCCTGTTCCTGCTGGCAAAGGTCAGGAAGCCCCCCGTGAAAGCCCCACCGGGAAGGTCCACTGGAAGAAGCGGGCGCTGAGATGCCTGCTCCCCGGCCACCTTCCCCAGCGGATTCAAGGTTGTCTCCGTTGAGTCTTTCAGCACCTCTGATGGTCTTTACCTCCATTCAGTGTGCAGCACACACACGATTGAATTGCCCAATAATTAGGAAAAGCTTTTCTGTCTCCCACTTTGCCTCCCCTTTGTGTCCATAGTAAGAGCTCCCAAGGCCCTTTGGCATCCCAAATCAAGCTTGGTTAAGGCAGTGCGCAGGGGAGACCTCAGCCCACACCGCTGGGGGACCTCAGCGGTGGTCCTGCTGAGGTCCCCCAGCGTGGGGGTCCAGAGGGAGCCCTGTGGGACTCTGTGGCATCCATGCCATGGCGCAAAGCAAGAGTCCCCCAGCACGGCCTCCTGGACCCGGCCGGCCAAGTCGGAGCAGAACCGCTGCAAAGCAGTGCCTGCAACCTGGCCATCCTGTCCAGAAGGACACCTGGGTTGTTGGCACTGAACGCCACTGCTAGTGTTGCTGCTCGTGACCTGGAAGGAGGTTCCCGGTTGCACAAGCAGAGTTCAATGTGCGTTTGTGGGTCTCCTCTCAGCCCAGCTTCACTTCTAAGAGGGGATTGTGCATGAGAGGAATTCCAGCAACTGGGGAGGGGAGCTTTGTCACAATACTACCCACTGGAACTGAAATTTGTCCCTGCAGGATCTGAAGACATCTCCACATGCTCGGAGGGAGCAGAACAGCAGCAGGAAATCTCCCCCACGGAGGAAGGAGGAGACCCAGTTCCTGCTGGCAAAGGTCAGGAAGCCCCCCGCTAAAGCCCCACCGGGAAGGTACATTGGAGAAGCGGGCGCTGAGACTCCTGCTCCCCGGCCACCTTCCCCAGCAGATTCAAGGTTGTCCCCTGTTTGTCTTTCCGCAGCTCGGCTGGTCTTTACCTCCATTCAGTGTGCAGCACACACACGATTGAATTGCCCAATAATTAGGAAAAGCTTTTCTGTCTCCCACTTTGCCTCCCCTTTGTGTCCATAGTAAGAGCTCCCAAGGCCCTTTGGCATCCCAAATCAAGCTTGGTTAAGGCATTGGGCAGGGGAGACCACAGCCCACACCGCTGGGGGACCTCCCGGCTTCTCAGGTAGGTCTTGAGCAGCACGGGGGTCCAGAGGGAGCCCTGTGGGACTCTGTGGCATCCATGCCATGGCGCAAAGCAAGAGTCCCCCAGCACGGCCTCCTGGACCCGGCCGGCCAAGTCGGAGCAGAACCACTGCAAAGCAGTGCCTGCAACCTGGCCAGACTGTCCATAAGGACACCGGGGTTGATGGTACTGAACGCCACTCGTAGTGATGCTGCTCGTGACATGGAAGGAGGTTCCCAGTTGCACAAGCAGAGTTCAATGTGCGTTTGTGGGTCTCCTCTCAGCCCAGCTTCACTTCTAAGAGGGGTTTGTGCGCGAGAGGAAGCCCAGCAACTGGGGAGGGGAGCTTTGTCACAATACTACCCACTGGAACTGAAATTTGTCCCTGCAGGATCTGAAGACATCTCCACATGCTCGGAGGGAGCAGAACAGCAGCAGGAAATCTCCCCCACGGAGGAAGGAGGAGACCCAGTTCCTGCTGGCAAAGGTCAGAAAATGCCCCGTGGAGGCATCGTCAGAAACGTCCACTGGAAGAAGAGGATGCTGGGACACCTTCGCCGCAGTCGCCCTCCCCACCACTTTCATGGTGAAGTTCTGCACTTGTCTCCTTTTCACATTAGACAATCTCCATTCACTGTGCAGTACACACAACATTGCATGGCACAGTGAACAAAATCCAGCAGTGGGACAATAATGCTCCACTCCTCTCCATTTTTGCAGGCTGAGCCTTCCTTGGTGTTTGTTTCTTTTCACAAGGTTATTTTTGCTGTATATGCTGTAATATGTATAGTATATTATTGCAATGGGCATTGCATGAATGAATGAATGAATGAATGAATGAAGCCTTTTTGTAAATACATACCTACTTTCCTGTCATTCATCTACCAAGTTCACAACCCATGTTTCTTCCATTTTCTCTTCTTTGTTCCATTAGATGCACGGGTGAGGCAGGTCAAGGCAAAACAACACCGGACGTCAGTGACCAGAGTAAAGGAGGGAAAGAGTGAAAAGGTGCCATGCCTTGAGGAGTCATCAAGGAGGCAGGATGGAAGCCAAAAACAGGAGGAGGAGGAGGATGGATCTGCTCAGGTTCTGTGTCAGGTCCTCCCTGAACAAGAACAACCAGGAGGAGAAAATGATGGGAAGATCCTTGAAGGTGATTTGAGAAGCTCCACAGAAGAGGAGCCCGGTCCAAGCTCCACACCTGAACGAAGCGCCCAGCTGAGGAAGAGCCCTGCTGAGAATCCAGAGGAAGGCTGGAAAGGAAAGAGCCACAAATGCTTGGAGTGTGGAAAGAAGTTCAGGTGGCCTTCACACCTCATAAGCCATCAACGAGTGCACTCAGGAGAGAAACCGTATCACTGCAATGTTTGTGGAAAGAGCTTCACGCGGAATTCCAGTCTTAAAGAACATCAGAGCCTGCACTCAGGAGAGAACCCATATCAATGCAACGAATGTGGAAAAAGCTTCAAGAAGAACTCATACCTTATAGAACATCAGCGAATTCATTCAGAGGAGAGACCCTTTCAGTGTAATATTTGTGAGAGAAGCTTCAAGCGGGCCAGCAATCTGAAGGAACATGAGCTCTTGCACTCCCAGGAGAAATTGTACAAGTGTGAAGAATGTGGGAAGAGCTTTGCTCAGAAGCAAGGCCTTGCGCAGCATCAGCTAATTCACCTGGGGAAGAAACCCTTTGAGTGTAACATTTGTGGGACAAGATTCCGACAGGGTAACCATCTTAAACAACATCAGGCCCTGCACTCAAGTGAGAAACTGTACAAGTGTAAAGAGTGTGGAATGAGCTTTGCACAGAATGCAGGCCTTGCACGGCACCAGCGAATTCACACAGAGGGGAAGCCCCATAAGTGCAATGAATGTGGAAAGAGCTTCAGTCACAGGACAGACCTGGAACAACACCAGCAAGTTCATGCAGGGGAGAAGCCTCATGAGGCAAGCAATGCAGAAAGGACTTAAGTCAGTGCTCTGAACTGCCTGAAATTCAGTGAATTTACCCTTATGTGGAAAGCGGTACAGTCTGGTCTCCAAGCTTGTTCAGGATGAGCAAATTCACCCAGGAGAAACACCTCGTTACTTCCCCGTGGGCAGAGAAGTATCTAATTAGCACTGACATCCTGTTAATTAGGACATTAGGACAAATCACAATATTTGAACATAAAGATTGGAGATCCAACTCAGGCACTGCCTGAAGGGTGGGTTTGGCTGGGGAATCCGGCCTCCATGGGCATGAGAATGCACACAGCGGGGAACCTCCGGGCTGCCTGGAATGTGGTCCAGCATTTGGCCCCTGTACACTCTTCCAAGCCATGTGGGGATGCATTTCACCCCGGGTGGTTCTCCCAAGATCCGGAGTTTGGTCGTGCAACAGCATCTGTGTGTGTGTTGGAAAGTGACCTCATGAAGGGGGGCTCTTGGACTGGACATGCACTGTGGAGCTCCCCGAATGGTGTGCTGAGGCTCATTGACTGGACTGATTGTATATTTTACCAGGACAGTTTTAAGGACTTAAAATAATGCTCCTTTTTTATGAAGGCTGCATCAAAGAACAGGCCATACGAATTCACTGTGTGCAGGGATAAATGTAGTGCTTATTGCAAATCAGAGAATTTACACAAGGACAATTCTTGGAGCAGGAGTTGGGGAGGCCAGATGTGACGTGTGCATTCTTGCTTCAGGCTTAGTGTCCCGTTGTCTCTTCAAGCATTTTAGGGGAGCTGATTTTTACAGTTGGGGGTCAACCCTTTCCATATGGTGGATTGTTGCTATTAATTGCATGTTTTACGTGGATGTTTCTAATTGCATAATTCTACTGTTACCAGGGGATGGACATTGTCTTCGGGAAAACCTGGTGGTGGGGGCAAATTTTCCTGTCTGCCAGAGGCCCCCTTTATTCTCTTGATATGGGGCATCCCCACCGCAGCAGCCCCACTGGAAAGTGCAGGGATTGTGGTGAGGGGTCCCGTGTACATTAGGCGAGTAGCAGAAATCGGACAGGAACCCGGGGGATTTTGAACCACCCAGAAGACAGAAATGAACCAAAAATGTCCAGAGGCTGCAGAGTTTTCTCCCGGATGGATTACGAAGTCATAATTGGTGAAGTTCCTGTGGCTGCTTTTTCAATATCTCGTGTAACTGTCGGTGCATTTGTCAACTAATAAAACTGCGCGTGTTTCCGTTTTATATACTGTATTGTATTTGCTCCTCAGAACAAGGTGCATCACAGGTGAGAAACTGAGGCTGCAGCATCGCTCCCCACCCTGGTGACTGTCAGAGGCATTTGGCCGCAACTCCCAGAATTGATAATAATTATTTATTGTTAATAAGTATTATTAATTATGCACACACATACGTCACTGTTGTTATTATATTTCCATAACTCCCTCAGCCAGAGCTCTGTATGAGAGGCAACTCTTATTTTGTAGAATAATATGTGTATATTATCATTATTAGCCAATTATGTGTTAAATATCATCAGTAGTAATTTATTGTTTAATGCTTACATTTCTGTCCCACCCAGTAATGCCTATTGTCAGATTTTGCGTATGGCCAGAGCACGGTTCCCATGGGCAACTGGTCGCCACCGTGTGAGCAGATGCTTGCCAGGGAAGCCTCGGCCCGATCCAGCAGGGCTCTTCCCAGGCTGTGGCCAGTGACAGGGAGAGCCCCCTCGCTGCACATTCCCTGGGGAGGAAACGTCTTCACCTGCCTTTTCCTACGATCCATTGGGGGACCCTGGGAGTCTGGACTAGGTAACCTCGTGCCTTCTATTTGTGAGGGACTGCAACTGCTTGGGGCTGATGGCAGTTGTAGTTCAGCAACAACTGGGGGGGGGGCACCACTTACCCTGCCCCAGCTTTAGATACACCTGATCCTGGTGGCCCTCAGAGGAGTTTCGCAGACGGCAAGTGAAGCATGTTGGGGAAAAGCCCCACTTCAGGCATGAATTTTCATGGGGAGAGGTCGCGTGTAGCTGCTTCTGTGATGGAAAATGAAACCTGCAGCGTCCCTGCTCCTCTTGCCCAGAAATAACCGGAATTCCAAACCGGGCTCCCTTTCCCTGAAGCAAAGAGACCGGGATTCTCCGCTCGCCTGAGGCGGCTGCTGCGTTCAGTCGAGGCTTTTGCTCTGTTCGCTCGCTGGGCTGCAGCAAAGTGCCCTGACTTGCTTTCTTGCACGTCAGTCCCCACACCCAAACCCCGTCCTGACCCATGTGCCTCTCTCTTTGCCATGTCAGTACCCTGAAATCACTATTTACTGTAACGTTAGGTTGTGTCCCCTCTGGACTCTCGTCACATTGTTTTGTTCATGAACCCATTATCTGTTGGCAAGTATCCACTTGGTTCAAAATCGGGAAGGGTGTACGGCAAGGCTGTATATTGTCCCCCTGCCTATTTAACTTCCTATATGCAGAGCACATCATGAGAAAGGTGGGGCTAGATGAATCACCAGTTGGAGTCAAGATTGCTGGGAGAAATATCAACAACCTCAGATATGCAGATGATACCACTCTCATGGCAGAAAGTGAAGAGGAACTAAAGAGCCTCTTGATGCGGGTGAAGGAGCAGAGCACAAAAGCTGGCTTGAAACTCAACATTAAGAAAACTAAGATCATGGCATCCGGCCCTCTCACTTCCTGGCAAATAGATGCGGAAGAAATGGAGGTAGTGACAGATTTTATTTTCCTGGGCTCCAAGATCACCGCAGACGGGGACTGCAGCCAAGAAATTAAAAGACGCTTGCTCCTGGGGAGGAAAGCTATGGCAAATCTAGACAGCATACTAAAAAGCAGAGACATCACCCTGCCAACAAAAGTGTGTATAGTCAAGGCTATGGATTTCCCAGTTGCAATGTATGGCTGTGAAAGCTGGACCATAAGGAAGGCCGAGCGCAAAAGGATTGAGGCCTTTGAATTGTGGTGCTGGAGGAGACTCCTGAGAGTCCCTTGGCCTGCAGAGAGATCAACCCAGTCAGTCTTACAGGAGATCACTGGGTGGGGTCACTGGGGCAGTGAGTGTGGGCTTGGGTGGACTCTCAGGGATGGCGGAGGACAGGAAGGCCTGGAAGAATATTGTCTGTGGGGTTGTGATGGGTCGGGCATGACTTTGCAATTAAAAAACAAAATGTACCCACTGTGTGCTCACCATCAACCCCAACTCCCGTGTATGTGACTCAAACCCTATAAACCACTCTGTACATGTTCCAAAAGTGTATAACTGGTGGGCATGCCTCTTCCCAGCCACAAGGCAGCAGGTTTGCAGGGGGTTGCCTGGGTCATTCCCACCAATAAAACCGCTGAGGTTCAAGGCCAAGGTACCTCCCTGTGGATTCGGGCATTCACTCTTGTGGCTGCTAATCCTGGGCATTGTGACAACCTCAAAACGGTTCCCTTGCAGAGTTTGGAAATGGACAAAAAAAAGGCAAGGTTCAGGGAACATTGCAAACCCCACAAAAATCCATTTGACCCAAGATCAGATCTTGCCCCCAGCTCTGTCCATGCTGCTCCCGTTGCAGACCCTGGACACACCACAAGCCCCCCGGCAGCTTTTCTGGCTCCCCAGCTCTCATCTGAAGGAATGTGGCAGCAGCTGGAGGCCCTCACTAGATTATTCCTACTCAGAGTAGATCCATTCAGGTGCATGAGACTCAGGTTTGTCCGAGTTCACTTTATTTGAGTAGGTCTACACTCGGCAGATCAACTGTGGAAGCTTTCCCTTTCTTTGGGGAAATCCAGTGGCCAATAAGAGAACATGTTCATTCCGAAACAGGTGCGTGTTAAGGTGGGAAATGAGGAAGGAGTACGAGGGCACCCCTTGCCCACGACTGGAAGCTTTGGCAATTGAAAGCGGGGGTTGGACACCTGCCCAGAGGAGAGGACTCACAGGGTCCTTTATCCAGGCTGGGTCAGTGGAGCACCAGATCCCGGCCCATATACCAGGGAGCCATCCAGGACTTGGGCACTGGTTTCCCTTAGGACATCTCTGGCTGGTCCCTCCTGGACCCAGAGCTTGGTGGACTTTGGCCTGATCCAGCAGGGCTCCTCTCACCTCCTCCATCTTTGTACAAGCATCTGCAGGCAACATCTGAGAGTTTTAAGAAGTAAGTGATGATGGGAATTGATCCAGGGAGGAATGGGGAGAAGTAACAGACCCTGTCCCTTTATGTTATCCATTTCCTCTCCGTGATCCAAGAGGAATGAGCAACACCTGATCCCACTGCAGGGAACAGGGGGGAGTGAAGTTGTGCACAGGAGAGCCCTTAAATCCCTCTTGGGTGGCAGCAGGACCCAAGCAGCAACTCACCCTGAATATCCAGGGAGAGCCCCAAGGTTGGACTTCCCCACCCCTGACCGAGGCTGCTGCTGCATTTCTCCACCTCCTCAGCCCACCTGGCTGTGGCTCCATCCAGCATCTCCCTTTGCTTTGCAGAGATCCTGGTGAGTTGGAGGAAGGCTGCGCCTCCAAGCAGAAAGAAGCAGAGATGGGGAAGGGAAGGGGGTGTCTTTGCAAGGCGAGGCAACACGGGAGGCGGCCTGCAAGGAATTGGGGGGGGGGGAGGAAGTGTATTTCTTGCCCAACTGGAAGGTGTGTGTGGAGTGGTCCCTCCTCAGGGCTAGATTAAGCTCTCGGGCAAAGACACGTGGCAGTGCTGTGCCTCATGGGCCAACCTGCCTCCATGTCAGCATGCATGGACTCTGTTTGGATTGGGGCTGTGGGGACTCAGCAGTGGGGCCTTTGGCTGCCCCTCTCATTCCTGTGCCAAAAGGCCAATTCTTCTGTCCCCTGCATGCAGTGAGGGCTACAGAAAGGGGGCAGGTGTGGTTACACACAGGTGGAGAAGCCACTTAAAAGACTGTATAATGTTTCCCAGTTGACCACATGGCAGGATTTAGAGCTGCTTCACCATGCAGGACAGACAGAGAAAGGAAATACCGTATTTTTTGCTCTGTAAGACTCACTTTTCCCCCCCTCAAAAGTAAGGGGAAATGTCTGTGCGTCTTATAGAGCGAATGTGTGTGTGCAGTAAGTCTGTCAGATGTGCAGCCCATGGGGAAGTGATGGGGAATGTGCCTGTGATTATGTGCCCATTTGATTCAGAATATTTTTTTTCTTGTTTTCCTCCTCTAAAAACTAGGTGCGTCTTATGGTCAGGCGCGTCTTATAGAGCGAAAAATACGGTAACTGGTGGGGTTTGTATTCTCAGTTATTCATTGCTAACCCAGTTTTGCAATTTTTATACCAACAGCAATTTCTTAGTCAGTGACCAGCTTGTCCTTAATACAAGATTTACAAGTAACAACATAAGCTAAACTATTCCAACAACTGAAAGACAAAATGTCAGTCAACAAATCACATTGAATTCTTTAAAGTTACCTTTCCTCTTTTTAATTAAAATTTTTTAAATGCTTTAAAACAAAGATACAAGATCTTTGCGGCTCTTGCCACTGCAAAAAACCCAGCAGAACAACCTGCCAGCTGGCCATTGCTGCCCAGAAGGAACTTCCTGGCAACCTGAGCAGCAGGTCTGCCTGGCCACCTTCTAAGCCTTTAAGAAAGGAACTTGGCCCATATTTCTTGAAAAAACTGACAGTAAAAATGCACAATGTTCCAATGTTTGCCCCTTCAAGAGCAGATTGCTCGGGCCAAGAGCAGATTGCTTGGAATCAGGTGTAGAGATTTTCCCAACTGGCCCACGTGACTGGTAGGAGCAAACTTCCTGCAGGACCCCATCCTTACATGGCCCCAGGACAAAAATGTCCCCCTTGAGTCACTGGGGTCCCGTCCCTCTTTCATCTCCTGTATTGCTCCAGTCCACGTGCTGAGTTCCTTGTGGGCCCTTTATCTCCACCAGCCCAGAAGTCGATGAGCAAAGAAGATGGGAAGCAACACCTGGCAGAGCAAGCGCTGGCGGGACCCCCTCAGTCACTGTCAGGAGCGCGATGGAAGCTCTCTCTGCGTGAGCAGCAGGGAACATCCTCATCAAGTTCGGAGAGAGCAGAGCCACAGCAGGAGATCCACCCCACAGAGGAAGGAGGAGATCCTGTTCCTGCCGGCAAAGGTCAGGAAGCCCCCCATGAAAGCCCCACTGGGAAGGTCCACTGGAAGAAGCGGGCGCTGAGATGCCTGCTCCCCGGCCACCTTCCCCAGCAGATTCAAGGTTGTCTCCGTTGAGTCTTTCAGCACCTCTGATGGTCTTTACCTCCATTCAGTGTGCAGCACACACACGATTGAATTGCCCAATAATTAGGAAAAGCTTTTCTGTTGCCCACTCTGCCTCCCTTTTCTGCCCATAATAAGAACTCCCAAGGCCCTTTGGCATCCTAAATCAAGCTTGGTTAAGGCAGTGCGCAGGGGAGACCTCAGCCCACACCGCTGGGGGACCTCCCGGCTTCTCAGGCAGGTCTTGAGCAGCACGGGGGTCCAGAGGGAGCCCTGTGGGACTCTGTGGCATCCATGCCATGGCGCAAAGCAAGAGTCCCCCAGCACCGCCTCCTGGACCCGGCCGGCCAAGTCGGAGCAGAACCGCTGCAAAGCAGTGCCTGCAACCTGGCCAGACTGTCCATAAGGACACCGGGGTTGATGGTACTGAACGCCACTCGTAGTGATGCTGCTCGTGACATGGAAGGAGGTTCCCAGTTGCACAAGCAGAGTTCAATGTGCGTTTGTGGGTCTCCTCTCAGCCCAGCTTCACTTCTAAGAGGGGTTTGTGCGCGAGAGGAAGCCCAGCAACTGGGGAGGGGAGCTTTGTCACAATACTACCCTCCAGATCTGAAATTTGTCCCTGTAGGATCTGAAGAGTTCTCCACATGCTTGGAGGGAGCAGAACAGCAGCAGGAAATCTCCCCCACGGAGGAAGGAGGAGACCCAGTTCCTGCTGGCAAAGGTCAGAAAACGCCCCGTGGAGGCATCGTCAGAAACGTCCACTGGAAGAAGAGGATGCTGGGACACCTTCGCCGCAGTCGCCCTCCCCACCACTTTCATGGTGAAGTTCTGCACTTGTCTCCTTTTCACATTAGACAATCTCCATTCACTGTGCATTGCACAGTGAACAAAACCCAGCGGTGGGAGAATAAAGCTGTCTCCACTCCTATGGAACTACTTACAAATTGAAGGCCAGGAACAGGCTGGTGGGAGGAGAGTATTTTGTAGGAGACAACGATGGTCAGAGGAGCCCATGCCAGGGAGGAGAGAATGCCAACAGCTCAGGGGCCAACGAAGTTTGGTCATGAGTGGCTCTCCAGGTCAGACTCACCACACGGCCACTGGCTCCCATCTCACACACCAAGCACTGCCGCTGCTTAGGGGGCTGCCCACTGAGTCATAGAGCTGGACAGGCCAAGAAGGCCTTGGGTCCCCAGCTCACACCATCCCGCTCAGATGGCTGTCCAGTCTGACCTTGAATGCATCTAGAGTGGGAGAGCCCCCCACCTCTCCAGGCAGCTGGTTCCACTGTCGAATTGCTCTGACAGCGAGGAAGCCTTTCAGGCTTTCCTGGACTTGTGTTGTCACAGCTTGAACAGATTATTCTTGTCCTGCACTCTGGTATCAGCAAGAAGAGACCTTGACCTTCCTCTTTGTGACAGCCCTTGAGGTATTTCCAAAGGGACACCATGTCCCCCCTCAGTCTTTTCTTTTCAAGGCTGAACATGCCCTGTTCTCTCAGTCTCTCCTCACATGGCGGTGTTTCCAAGCCCTGAAACATTTTTGTTGTCCTCTCCTGGACCCTAATTTACCTCCATTTTTCTTAAATCCTGGTGCCCACAACTGGACACAGTATTCCGGATGAGGTCTGACTAGTGAGGAGTATAGAGGAACTACTACTTCTCGTGATTTGGAAGTAATGCCTCTGTTAACGCATCCCAAAATGCCCTGAGAGACTGGCCCCCTGCACCTCACTGTGCCGCCGTGTCGAGCACGGCGTGGGACAGAGTCGCTGCTGCTGTCTTCTGTGCCACGGGAGGGACTCTGCACTCTCGGCCTCGCTCCCTTTGCCTCAGCGAGCACAGGTGAGGGCTGTGCTGTGCTGAGGGTGGAGTTGCCGCAGGCAGGGCGGAAGGAGCTCTTTTCCCGCTGGGCTTGCCCAGGGAGCAAGAGGGGACTCACATCAGACGTCACACTGGCAGCCGAACGGTGATGGCCGAAGGTCAGTGTGCTGCTGTTTGGGGCCATAAGGGACTGGACTGGGCTTGAGACTCTGCCGGGTTTCCCCCCCTTTCTTTCTTCTTCCTTTTTTTCTTTTCTTTTTCTTTTTCCTTTTGAGCGATGGTGGTTTATTTGGTTTTAACTTGGGATGGTTTTACCTGGGGAGTATGAGGGTGCCACCATTGGGGTCGTGCTGGGCAGGGGGAGGTACGGCGTTGGGGGTCTAAGTGGCCAGCATAGGAGGAGGAGGGACCGACGTTTGATCCCGGTCCCCTCTTCTGGTTACTCCCCCAACCAGAAGGACCCTGGCAGCGATGTCAGCCGCCCCCTGGGCCTGACGGTGTGGCTGTTGAATGCCAGGTCGGTCCATAACAAGACAGCCCTCATTCATGACTTGATCTTGGATGAGGGGGCTGACTGGCATGTATTACCGAGACCTGGCGGGTGAAGGGGGAGGCGTCTCCCTCACGCAATTATGCCCACCTGGATACTTGGTGCAACACCGATCACGCCCGGGGTGGGGTGGGGGGGTCGCATTCATTCACCGAGCCGACATTCCCCTCACGGGGCTTCCTGTGCCTTTGAGGCCAGGTCTTGGGTGTTTGTACCTGATGTTGGGCGACCGAGACAGATTGGGGATTCTGTTGGTGTACCGAGCACCCTCCTGCCCAGCAGACTCCCTGCCTGAGCTGACGGAGATCGTTTTGGATTTGGTGGCGGGGACCCCGAGGATGTTGGTCCTGAGGGACTTCAACTTCCATGCCGAGGCACTTCTATCTGGGGCAGCTCAGGATTTCATGGCTTCCATGGCAGCCATGGGGCTGTCTCACCATATCACTGGCCCAACCCGTGAGAGAGGTCACACACTTGACCTGGTTTTCTTGACGGGGCAGGAGGAGGATGGCCTGGAAGTGAGAAACTTGACTCCTTTGCCATGGTCAGACCACTTCCTCGTGAGGTTTGTGCTCAGGGCTGATTCCTCCCTCTGGAAGGGTGCGGGCCCTATTACGATGGTCTGCCCGCAGAGCAAGATGGATCCAGATGGATTCCTGAGGGCTCTGGGGGATTTTCTGGCTGATAAAGTTGGCGCTCCTGTTGATATCCTGGTCAATTCATGGAATAGGGAGATGACCTGGGCAATCGACATGATTGCTCCTAAGTGTCCTCTCCCGCCTAGCAGAGCCCGCTTGGCACCATGGTATACGCCTGAGTTGTGGGCGATGAAGCAGGCTGGGAGACGACTAGAGCGCAGGTGGAGGAAATCTCAGGGTGAATCTGACTGAGCACCCGTGCTCACTATCGAGCCTATGCTGTGGCGGTGAGGGCGGCGAAGAGGCAGTTCTCCTCTTCCATTGCTTCCTCACAGTGCCGTCCGGCGGATCTTTTCTGAATAGTGCGAGGCCTAACACACGCTGGCCAGGAAAATGACGTGGTCGCACCTTCGGCAGCCCGCTGTGATGATTTTGCCCAGCACTTTAAGGAAAAAATTGCTCAGATTCACCGCAATCTGGACTCCACAGTCAATATTGTTCCAGTACAGGAAGTGTCCAGAGCTCCATCTCGTCCATCTTTAATGGATGAGTTTCAGTTATTGCAGCCTGATGATGTGGACAAGGTGCTTGGGATGCTACGTCCTACCACCTGTCTTCTTGACCCTTGCTCTTCCTGGCTACTTAAGGAGGCCAGTTACGGGATTGGTCCCTGGGTCCAGGAGGTTCATAATGGCTCACTGAGGGAGGACCGGGTCCCAGTCCTTTTGAAGGAGGTGGTGATCAGGCTTGTCCTGAAGACGGCATCCCTGGACCCAGAGGTGGCCACCAACTTTAGACTGGTGGCCAATATTCTGCTTTTGGGCAAGGTGTTAGAGCGGGGGGTGGCAGAACAACTCCAGGCGCTCTTGGATGAAACTGATTATCTGGACCCATTTCAGTCCGGCTTCCGACCTGGTTATGGTACTGAATCTGCCTTGGTTGCCCTCTATGATGACTGTGCAGGGAGAGGGACAGGGGGAGTGCGTCTCTGTTGGTTCTCCTGGACCTCTCGGCGGCTTTCGATACCATCGACCATGGTATCCTTCTGGATAGGCTGGCTGACTTGGGAGTAGGAGGCACTGCGTGGCAGTGGTTCCACTCCTATCTGGCCTGCCAATTCCAGATGGTGGTGCTGGGGGACTATGGCTCTGCGCCATGGCAGCTTTGCCATGGAGTCCCGCAGGGCTCTATTTTGTCCCCCATGCTTTTCAACATCTACATGAAACCACTGGGAGAGGTCATCAGGAGGTTTAGGCTGTGGTGTCACCAGTACGCTGATGACACCCAGCTCTACCTCTCATTTACATCTGCTCCAGGTGAGGTGGTGGCTGTGCTGAACCGGTGCCTGGCTGAGGTAATGGGCTGGATGAGGGCCAATAAACTGAGCCTCAATCCAGATAAGACTGAAGTCCTGTTGGTGGGCGGTGTGGGTCTCCAGGAGGTGATTTTGACCCAGTTCTGGACGGGGTAGAACCTCCCTCTAAAGAACAGGGTCCGCAGCTTGGGAGTACCCCTTGACCCAGAGCTGTCACTGGAGTTCCAGGTGGCAGCTATGGCAAGGAGCGCTTTCCTACAACTTCGACTGATCCATCAGCTGCATCCTTACCTGGATGAGCACTCCCTAGCAACAGTGATTCATGCTCTGGTAACTTCCCACTTGGATTACTGCAACATGCTCTACGTGGGGCTGCCCTTGAAAAAGGTCCGGATACTTCAGCTGGTACAGAACAGAATAGCCAGGCTGCTGACAGCTGAGAGGGACAGATTCGGAAAGTGTCTATCCTCGTTCACACCACAAGTTCTTAGTACAGGTGAACCCAAACTAGTTGAGGTTCATGGGCCAATTCTCCTAGAAGAATTGCAAAGTGGGAGTAAGCAAACAGGTGAAAGTTGGAAGTATTCAAATAAATTCAGACACAGAGAGTTTCAATGTATCTTTGCAGGCCGAGCCCTGCCTGGTGCCTTTTTTTCTTTTTACCAGGTGTTTTTTGCTGTATATGCTATCATACCTATATTACAGCAATGCTGCTCTGATTTGATGGATGCACTGTGTTATATTGCTTTGTTCTTCTCAATAATTGTAAACAACCCAGCGAGTTTCAGCTATGAGGTGGTATCAGCACATGAGAGGCTTGTCTGGTCTCATAGGCACCAGCATGAAAGCCTGCATTAGGGGTGATCCAGGCCAATGCTATATGCCCATCCAATGGACCCACAAACTGCCTTAGGAGAGCTCATCCTCTCCTGTTACTTCCTTGGAATGTCAAAAACAAGATGTTGGTTTCTCCGCTATGCAGCTGAACAGGCACCGACATTGGACATTGTGGCTCCCTGG
Organism: Varanus salvator macromaculatus; assembly: GCA_023646645.1. Taxonomy (NCBI): domain Eukaryota; kingdom Metazoa; phylum Chordata; class Lepidosauria; order Squamata; family Varanidae; genus Varanus; species Varanus salvator. The sequence continues at coordinate 1,576,458 of JAIXND010000685.1, forward strand.
CTACATTGGAGGTGGTGATTGGAAGGTATGCATGAGACTGAATGATCCAGGATTTAAGGTGGGCAGAGGGCAGGCAAAGGCGACTGCAGCTTCTTGCCCACTAAAGGAGGCTGGCAGCAGGGCAAGAGGGATTTGGCACTTGGGTGCTACTGACATTGCATGAACGAATGAATGAAACAAACCTCTTTGCAAATACATACCTACCTTTCTGTCATTCATCTACCAAGTTCACAACCCCTGTTTCTTCCATTTTCTCTTCTCTGTTCCATCAGATGCATGGGTGAGGCAGGTCAAGGCAAAACAACACCAGACATCAGTGACGAGAGTGAGGGAGAGAGAGGCGGAAAAGCAGCCGCATCTTCAGGAGTCATCAAGCAGGCAGGATGGAAACCAAAAATGTAAGAAGGTAGATGGATCTGCTCCGGTTCTGTGTCAGGTCCTCCCTGAACAAGATCAACAAGCAGGAGAGAATGACGGGAAGATCCTTGAAGGTGATTTGAGAAGCCACACAGAGGAGGAGCCCGGTCCAAGCTCGGCACCTGAGCAAAGCGCCCAGCTCAGCAAGAGCCCTGCTGGGAGTCCAGAGGAAGGCTGGAAAGGGAAGAGCCACAAATGCTTGGAGTGCGGAAAGAAGTTCAGGTGGCGTTCAAACCTCATAAGCCATCAACGAGGGCACTCAGGAGAAAAACCTTATCAGTGTAATGTTTGTGGAAAGAGCTTCAGATGGTGTTCCGGTCTTAAACAACATCTATACCTGCACTCAGGAGAGAAGCCATATAAATGTAATGAATGTGGAAAGGGCTTCACGAAGAACTCACACCTTACAGAACATCAGCGAATTCACTCAGGGGAGAGGCCCTTTCAGTGTAACGTTTGTGCGAAAAGCTTCAGCCAAGTCAGCAATCTTAGACGACATCAGTCCTTGCACTCACATGAGAAATTGTACAAGTGTGAAGAATGTGGAAAGAGCTTTGCTCTGAGGACACGGCTTGTATTCCATCAGCAGCTTCACTTAGAGAAGAGACCCTTTGAGTGTAAAGATTGTGGGAAAAGCTTCAGATGGAGCAGCCATCTTAGACGACATCAGTCCGTGCACTCAGGAGAGAAATTGTACAAATGTAACGAATGTGCAAAAAGCTTTACTCAGAATGCGGGCCTTGCAAAGCATCAGTTGATTCACACAAGGGAGAAGCCCAGCAGGTGTAACAAGTGTGGAAAGAGCTTCAGGCACCAGTCAGACCTGGAACAACATCAACAAATTCATGCAGGGGAGGAAAGTCATCACGGAGAATCATAATAAAGTTTCAGTTGGCAAGCACAGATCAAAAGTCATGATGTGGTTCAACCAGGGAAGATATCTTCAAAGTGCAACGAATGTGGAAAGCGGAACAAGCTGGTCTCCAAACTTGCTCACAATGAACAAATTCACCCAGGAGAAACACCTCGTCAATCCTCTGTGGCCACAGAAGTATCTAATTAGATCTGCATCCCTTTAATTGCTACATTAGGACAAATCACATTATTTGAACAGAGGAGGCTCCATATACCTGCTGAGGGCCAGAGAAGATGTTCATCCACTAGCAAAGCTTCCAATGCATAACCTAAAGATTGGAGATCCAGCTCAGGCACTGCCTGAAGGGCGTGTTTGGCTGGGGAATCCGGCCTCCATGGGCATGAGACTGCACACAGCGGGGAACCTCCGGGCTGCCTGGAATGTGGTCCGGCATTCAGCCTCTGCACACCCTTCCACGCCATGTGGGGATGCATTTCCCCCCAGTTGGGTCTCTGAAGATGGACTGTGCAAAAGCGTCTGTGTGTGTGTGTGTTGGAAAATGACCTGATGAAGGGGGGCTCTTGGACTGGACGTGTCCTGTGGAGCTCCCCGAATTGGGTGCTGAGGCTCCTTGACTGGACTGATTGTGTGTTTTACCAGGATGGTTTTACAGACTTAAGATAATGCTACCGTTTTATGAATGCTGCATCAAAGAATCGGCCATACGAATTCACTGTGTGTCGGGATAAGTGCAGCACTTACTGCAAATGAAAGAATTCACACAAGGACAATTCTGGGATTTGAGGAGGCCAGATGTGACATGTGCATTCCTGCTTCAGGTTTTGTGTCCTGTTGTCTCTTTTAAGCATTTTAGAGGAGTTGATTTTAATAGTTGGGGGTCAACCCTTTCCACATGGTGGATTGTCGCTATTAATTGCATGTTTTACGTGGATGTTTCTAATTGCATAATTCTACTGTTACCAGTGGATGGACATTGTCTTCGGGAAAACCTGGTGGTGGGGGCAAATTTTCCTGTCTGCCAGTGGCCCCCTTTATTCCCTTGATATGGGGCATCCCCACAGCAGCAGCCCCACTGGAAAGTGCAGGGATTGTGGAGAGGGGTCCTGTGTACATTAGGTGAGTAGCAGAAATCGCACAGGAACCCGGGGTATCCTGAAGCACCCAGAAGACAGAATAGAAGCAAAAATTTCCAGAGGCCACAGAGTTTTCTCCCGGATGTATTATAAAGTCGTGTTAAAGTTCATGTTGCTGCTTTTCAACTATCTCATGTAACTTTCAGTGCATTTATTGAATAATAAAACCATGTGTGTTTCCATTTTATATGCTGCATTGTATTTGCTCCTCAGAGCAAGATGCATCACAGGTGGGAAACTGAGGCTGTAGCATTGTTCCCCATCTCCTGGATGTCAGAGGCATTTGGTCACAACTCCCACAATTGATAATAATTATTTATTGATAAATATTATTAATATGTATTATGCACACACATAAGTCACTGTTGTTGTTACATTTCTATAACCTCCACAGTCAGAGCTCTGTATGAGGGGAAACACTTATTTTGTAGAATAACATGTGTATATTATCAGTATTCTCCTTCATGGATCACTGCCTTGTTGTGGCGAAGGGGCTTGCGTAGCTCAATGGAGCTATGAGCTATGCCGTGCAGGGCCACCCAAGATGGACAGGTCATAGCAGAGAGCTCTGACAAAACGTGATCCACTGGAGAAGGAAATGGCAACCCACTCCAGTATCTTTGCCATGAAAACCCCATGGACAGTACCAAAAGGCAAAAAGATATGATGCTGGAAGATGAGCCCCTCAGGTCAGAAGGTGTCCCAGTATGCTACTGGGGAAGAGCGGAGGGCTAGTACTAGTAGCACAAGAAAGAATGAAGCGACTGGGTCAAAGCCAAAAGGACACTCAGTTGCAGATGTATCTGGTGATGAAAGGAGAGTCCGATGCTGCACAGATCTATACTCCATAGGAACCTGGAATGTCAGATCCATGAATCAAGGCAAGCTGGATGTGGTCAAACAAGAGATGACAAGACTGAACATCGGCATCTTAGGAATCAGTGAACTAAAATGGACAGGCATGGGTGAATTTAGTTCAGATGACCATCAGGTATACTACTGCGGGCAAGAATCCCTCAGAAGAAATGGAGTAGCCTTCATAGTCAATAAAAGAGTAGGAAAAGCAGTACTGGGATACAATCTCCAAAATGACAGAACGATCTCAGTTCGAATCCAAGGCAAACCATTCAACATCACAATAGTCCAAGTCTATGCCCCAACCACTGGTGCTGAAGAGGCTGAAGTTGACCAGTTCTATGAAGGACTACAACACCTTCTAGAATTAACTCCAAAAAATGATGTCCTTATCATCATGGGGGATTGGAATGCTAAAGTAGGAAGCCAAAAGAAACCCGGAATAACAGGCACGTTTGGCCTTGGAGTACAAAATGAAGCACAGGCTAGTAGAATTTTGGCAAGAGAATACGATGGTCACAGCAAACACTCTTTTCCAACAACCCAAGAGATGACTCTACACATGGACATCCCCAGATGGTCAACACAGAAATCAGACTGACTATGTGCTCTGCAGCCAAAGATGGAGAAGCTCTATACAGTCAGTAAAAACTAGACCAGGAGCTGACTGTGGCTCAGATCATGAGCTTCTCATTGCAAAATTTAGGCTTGAATTGAAGAAAGTAGGAAAAAGCACTAGGCCACTCAGGTATGACATAAATCATATTCCTGAGGAATATATAGTAGAGGTGACAAATAGATTTAAGGAATTAGATCTGATAGACAGAGTGCCTGAAGAACTATGGACGGAAGTTCGCAACATTGTACAAGAGGCAGCAACTAAAACCATCCCAAAGAAAAAGAAATGCAAGAAAGCAAAATAGCTGTCTGAGGAAGCTTTACAAATAGCTGAGGAAAGAAGGGAAGCGAAAGGCAAGGGAGAAAGAGAAAGAAACAAACAATTGATTGCAGACTTCCAGAGAATAGCTAGAAGAGATAAGAATGCCTTCTTAAATGAACAGTGCAAAGAAATAGAAGAAAACAATAGAATAGGGAGGACCAGAGATCTCTTCAAGAAAATTGGAGATATGAAGGGAACATTTCATGCAAAGATGGGCATGATAAAGGACCAAAATGTCAGGAACCTAACAGAGGCAGAAGAGATTAAGAAGAGATGGCAAGATTGCACAGAAGAACTATACAAGTGTGTAATGTCCCAGATAACCGCGATGGGGTGGTCACTGACCTCAAGCCAGACATCCTGGAACGTGAAGTCAAATGGGCCTTAGGAAGTCTGAGCAACAACAAAGTTAGTGGAGGTGACAGTGTTCCAGCTGAGCTATTCAAAATCTTAAAAGACGATGCAGTAAAAGTGCTACACTCAATATGTCAGCAAATTTGGAAAACTCAGCAGTGGCCACAGGATTGGAAAAGGTCCGTTTACATTCCGATCCCAAAGAAGGGCAATGCCAAAGAATGTTCAAACTACCGCACCATTGCACTCGTTTCACATGCTAGCAAAATGATGCTCAAAATCCTACAAGCTCGGCTCCAGCAGGATGTGGACCGAGAACTACCAGAAGTACAGGCAGGATTTCGAAGAGGGAGAGGAACTAGAGATCAAATTGCCAACATGCGCTGGATCATGGAGAAAGCTAGGGAGTTCCAGAAAAACATCTACTTCTGCTTCATTGACTGTGTCACTGCTGGAATCGACCACAAGCCCTGCGGCACCCTTTCTAGGTCCCCAGCGCTCATCTGAATGAAGGTGGCAGCAGCTGGAGGCCCTCACTAGATTATTCCTACTCAGAGTAGATCCATTCAGGTGCATGAGACTCAGGTTTGTCCGAGTTCACTTCATTTGAGTAGGTCTACACTCGGCAGATCAACTGTGGAAGCCTTCCCTTTCTTTGGGGAAATCCAGTGGCCAATAAGAGAACATGTTCATTCCAAAAAACATGTACAGCCACTTTATGCTCACCATCAACCCCAACTGCTGTGTATGTGACTCAAACCCTATAAAGCACTCTGTACACGTTCCAAAAGTGTATAACTGGTGGGCATGCCTCTACCCAGCCTCGAGATTGTAGGTTTGCAGAGGGTTACCTGGGTCGTTCTCACCAATAAAACTGCTGAGGTTCAAGGCCAAGGTACCTCCCCGTGGATTTGGGCATTCACTCTTGTGGCTGCTAATCCTGGGCGTTGTGACAACCTCAAAACGGATGCCTTGACAGAGTTTGGAAAAGGGCAGAAAAAGGCAAAGTTCGGGGAACATTGCATGCTCCACAAAAGTCAGTTTGACCCAAGATCAGATCCTGCCCCCTGCTTTGTCCACGCTGCTTCCGTTTCAGTCCAGAGGCCTACCACAAGCCCCCCGACACCCTGAGTGGGTCTGCACTCGGCAAATCAACTCTGGAAGCCCTTTCTTTGGAAGCAGGGGTTGGACACCTGCCCAGAGGTGAGGACTTGCAGGGTCCTTTATCCAGGCTGGGTCAATGGAGCACCAGATCCCGGTCCATACACCAGGGGAGCCGTCCAGGACTTGGGCACTGGTTTCCCTAAGGACATCTCTGGCTGGCCCCTCCTGGACCCAGAGCTTGGTGGACTTTGGCCTGATCCAGCAGGGCTCCTCTCACCTCCTCCATCTTTGTACAAGCATCTGCAGGCAACATCTGAGAGTGCTAAGAAGCAAGAGATGATGGGAATGGATCCAGGGAGGAATGGGGAGGAGTAACAACCCCTGTGCCTTTCTCGTACCCCTTTCATCCACAATTAGCTCCTGCCCCTGCTCTTACCAACCACTCACAGTTCACTGCCAGGTCCCACCAGAAGCCCTCTGCCCCCCCCTCGGGACCCTTCTGGGCTCCCCAGCACTCATCCCAAGGAAGGTGGCAGCAGCTGCAGGCCCTTGCTAGATTACTCCTACTCAGAGTAGACCCATTCAGATGCATGAGACTCAGGTTTGTCAGGATTCCCTGGAATCCTCTTCATTTGAGTGGGTCTTCTCTACTCTAAATGAAAATGGGAGCTTTCTCTTTCTTTCCAAGGGTTCCCAGTGGCCACTACAGGAAAGTGTTCATTCTAAAACATGTGTGTGTAAATGTGGGAAATTGAGGAAGGTGCATGGGGGGGGACCCAGTTGCCTAAGACTGTAGGATACGGTAATTGAAAGCGGGGGTTGGACACATGCCCAGAGGAGAGGTCCCTCAGGGTCCCTTATCCAGCCAAGGACAATGGCGCATCCATGCGCAGGTTGCAAACCAAATCATGGCCCAAACAAGAGAGGAGCCCCCCATGACTTGCTCACTGGTTTCCCTCCAGGACAACTTCGGCTGGCCCCTCCTGGACCCATGTCTTGGTGGCCTTTGGCCGAATCCAGCAGGGCTCCTCTCACCTCCTTCATCTTTGTACCAGCATCTGCAGACAACATGTGGAAGCATTAAGAAGCAAGAGATGTTGCTAATGGATCCAGGGGGAAATGGGGAGAAATAACCCCTGTCCCTTTATCTACCCTTTGCCTCTCCCAGATCCAAAGAGGAATGAGCAACACCTGATCCCACTGCAGGGACCAAGAGGAGTGAAGGTGTGCACAGGAGAGCCCTTAAATCCCTCTTGGGTGGCAGCAGGACCCAAGCAGCAACTCACCCCAAATATCCAGAGAGAGCCCCAAGGTTGGACTCCCCCACCCCTGACCCCAGACTGAGGCTGCTGCCGCTTTTCTCCACCTCCTCAGCCCACCAGGCTGTGGCTCCATCCGGCGTCTCCCTTTGCTTTGCAGAGATCCTGGTGAGTTGGAGGAAGACTGCACCTCAGAGTAGAAATTAGCAGAGATGGGGAAGGGAAGGGGGTGTCCTTGCAAGGCGAGGCAACATGGGAGGCGGCCTGCAAGGAATTGGGGGCGGGGGGGGGAGCATATTTCTTGCCCTGCTGGAATGTGTGTGTGGGGGTCCCTCCTCAGGGCTGGATCCAGCACTCAGGCAAAGACAAGTGGAAGTGCTGTGCCTCATGGTCCAACTTGCCTCCTTGTCAAAATGCAAAGAATGAGTTTGGATTGGGGGCATGGGGACTCAGCAGTGGGGCCTTTGGCTGCCCCTCTCATTCCTGTGCAAAGGCCAATTCTTCTGTTTCCTGCATGCATTGAGGGCTACAAAAAGGGGGCAGGTGAAGAAGCCACTTAAAATGATGCAAAATTTTTCTCACCTGCCTATATGGGAGGAATTTTAGCTGCTTTACCATGCAGTTCAGAAAGAGAAAGGAAATAACTTGTATGGTTTGTATTTTTAGTTATTCATCGCCTGCACAGTTTTGCATTTTTTGTATGAACAGCAATTTATTACAGACAGTGACCTCAATAAACTAACATGTTCAATTGTTAGTCATTGCCAACACTGTCTTAAAATCCCTCACAGCCTGAATCCTTTTCAGAAATATGTTACGCTAAGGGAGCAGGTCCACCTGGCTTGCACCTCCTGCCTTGGCCTCAATGCCTGGCAGGTTGGGACACGCTCCTGAGAAGGCCAGCCTGTGAGGAGCACCGGGAGCCTGGCTTCCTCCGTCCCTCCCGGCCAGCCTCTCCTGCCTGCTCATTCAAGGCATTTGTCCCCCGTGTGAGCAATTACAGAACTGGCAGGCAAGGAAATGCTCAGTTTAATGACCCACAGAGTTGCCTTCCTGTTTCCTGTGGTTCACCACCCGGAGCAGCATAGGAATGTAACAAAGAATTCAGCAATAATAGTTGCCACTTGATGTCAGGAAAGGACATGATAGAAGGCGTCACGGTTTTTTCAGCTGCTTAGCTTTCTCCACATACGACTTCTCCCAGGAAGATGGCTTCATAGATTTGGCCATCCAAACGGTCCACCCAGCACTGGCTCAGCCCGGACGTTTCTGCATGTCTAGTGGAATCCTTGCCTTGACTTTAACCATCATTCAGGTTAATTGGGTTGACCACAACCAGTGGTCGGACAAGAACCCACGATCAGCTCAAATTCCGCCTGGAGTAAGGCTTGAGTGTGGTTTGTTATCTTTGTGAACCTGTTGAATGGCCATGAAAGAGCAGGGATGCTTTGCAGGGGCAACTGAGGCAGGATGCGGCATGCAGGATGCATTGGAGAGCCAACCCTGTTGGAAATGGATGAGACACATCTCTGTCCTTGCGTTCCAAGCGGGTGGAAGCTCCATTTGGATCCCTTCCTCTCCCTTGGGGGAGCTGAGTGACCTCTCAGAATCTTCCAAGGAAATATATCTCATGGGAATGGCTCAAAGACGGGTGTTTCGGAGATGTATCCACAAGCTACACTTGGAATGAGTAGCATATTCAAGGTCACTTCCTCTTGCTTCAAAGGTTGCTCTTGATCAGTGATACTTTTGCTGTTCTTCACTGGGCAAAGAGTGGATTGATCAGACTCGGATGTAGAGATTTTCCCAATTGCCCCACATGACTGGTAGAAGCAAACTTCCTGCAGGACCCCATCTTTACATGGCCCCTAGGACCAAAATGTCCCCCTTGAGTCACTGGGGTCCCTTCCCTCTTTCATCTCCTGTATTGCTCCAGTGCAGGTGCCAAGTTCCTTGGAGGCCCTTTTCTCTCCCACAAAGCAGAAGTCGATGAGCGGAGATGATGGGAAGCAGCACCTGGCAGAGCAAGCGCTGGCGGGACCCCCTCAGTCACACCTGGGAGCGCAGGGGAAGGTCTCCTGGCGTGAGCAGCAGGGAACGTCCTCGTCAAGTTTGGAGGGAGCAGAGCCACAGCAGGAGATCCACCCCATGGAGGAAGAAGGAGACCCTGTTCCTGCCAGCAAAGGTCAGAAAGCCCCCTGCGAAAGCTCAACCAGGAACGTAGACTGGAAGAAGCGGGCGCTGAGACACCTGCTCCCCAGTCACCTTCCCCAGCAGACTGAAGGGTGTCTTCTCTTTGTCTTTTTGCAGCTCAGCTGGTCTTTAGCTCCATTCAGTGTGCAGCAAACACACGATTGTGTTGCCCAATAATTAGGAAAAGTTTTTCTGTCCCCCTCTTTGCCTCAAGAATAGGGGCCATTTCTGCTCAGAATAGGGGTTCCCAAGGCCCTTCGGCATCCTAAATCAAGCTTGGTTAAGGCAGTGTGCAGGGGAGACCTCAGCCCACACCGCTGGGGGACCTCCCGGCTTCTCAGGCAGGTCTTGAGCAGCACGGGGGTCCAGAGGGAGCCCTGTGGGACTCTGTGGCATCACTGCCATGGCGCAAAGCAAGAGTCCCCCAGCACGGCCTCCTGGACCCGGACGGCCAAGTCGGAGCAGAACCGCTGCAAAGCAGTGCCTGCAACCTGGCCAGACTGTCCAGAAGGACACCTGGGTTGTTGGCACTGAACGCCACTGCTAGTGTTGCTGCTCGTGACATGGAAGGAGCTTCCCAGTTGCGCAAGCAGAGTTCAATGTGCGTTTGTGGGTCTCCTCTCAGCCCAGCTTCACTTCTAAGAGGGGATTGTGCATGAGAGGAATTCCAGCAACTGGGGAGGGAGGGATTCTGGGGAGCTTTGTCACAATACTACCCTCCGGATCTGAAATTTGTCCCTGCAGGATCTGAAGACATCTCCACATGCTCGGAGGGAGCAGAACAGCAGCAGGAAATCTCCCCCACGGAGGAAGGAGGAGACCCAGTTCCTGCTGGCAAAGGTCAGGAAGCCCCCCGTGAAAGCCCTACCGGGAAGGTCTACTGGAAGAAGCGGGCACTGAGATGCCTGCTCCCCGGCCACCTTCCCCAGCAGATTCAAGGTTGTCCCCGTTTGTCTTTCCGCAGCTCGGCTGGTCTTTACCTCCATTCAGTGTGCAGCACACACACGATTGAATTGCCCAATAATTAGGAAAAGCTTTTCTGTCTCCCACTTTGCCTCCCCTTTGTGTCCATAGTAAGAGCTCCCAAGGCCCTTTGGCATCCTAAATCAAGCTTGGTTAAGGCATTGGGCAGGGGAGACCACAGCCCACACCTCTGGGGGACCTCCCGGCTTCTCAGGCAGGTCTTAAGCAGCACGCGGGTCCAGAGGGAGCCCTGTGGGACTCTGTGGCATCCATGCCATGGTGCAAAGCAAGAGTCCCCCAGCACTGCCTCCTGGACCTGGCCGGCCAAGTCGGAGCAGAACCGCTGCAAAGCAGTGCCTGCAACCTGGCCAGACTGTCCAGAAGGACACCTGGGTTGTTGGCACTGAACGCCACTGCTAGTGTTGCTGCTTGTGACCTGGAAGGAGGTTCCCGGTTGCACAAGCAGAGTTCAATGTGCGTTTGTGGGTCTCCTCTCAGCCCAGCTTCACTTCTAAGAGGGGATTGTGTGTGAGAGGAAGCCCAGCAACTGGGGAGAGAGGGATTCCAGGGAGCTTTGTCACAATGCTACCCACGGAAGATGAAATTTGTCCCTGCGGGATCTGAAGAGTTCTCCACATGCTCAGAGGGAGCAGAACAGCAGCAGGAAATCCCCCCATTGGAGGATGGAGGGGACCCAGTTCCCTCTAGCAAAGCTCACAAAGCCCCTCGTGAAGGTCACATCAGAAATGTCCACTGGAGGAAGATGATGCTGGGACAGGTTGCCCTTCCCGCCACTTTCACGATAAAGTTGCACAGTTGTCTCCTTTTCATATCTCAGCTTCAGGTGAGCACTGTTCACTGTGCTGTATACACAATGCTGCATTGCACAGTGAACCCAACAAGTGCATTTAAACCCAACAGTGGGAGAATAAAGCCGTCTCCATCCCCATGGAGCTGCTCACAAATTGAAGGCCTGCTTTGAGCAAACAGATTTTCCTGTTGACAGCAGAGTGGGAGCCCCCTTAAACCAGCGGGACTGGGGCAGGGTCAGGAGCAGGGCCTGCCTTGATGGCCCCCGGATTTTCCCCAGAATTTGCAGTGGCGTCAGGCCCAGGCATTAGGTGGAGAGAAAGTGGCAGCCAGTCCTCAACTGCAGAACCAGAGAACGTGCAGGAGGAGCTGTCTGCAGCTGCCTCTCCTTTCTTTGGTGTTCGCGTCCCAGAAAGGAGCGTGGCCAGGATCATGCTCTGAGGTGGAGAGCAGTTTTGTAGGGGGAGCCCATGCCAGGGAGGAGAGAATGTGCTGGATTCTGTGCCATTACGGAGTGGTCTGGAGGCTGGAAAGCCAAAGTTGGGAAAACTGCTGGAGCTTGTGCACAAAAGCGATTCCTCGCAGGTCCCCCACTTGGACACTGCACAGACCCTCGGGAGCCTTCCTGCAAGCAGCGGCCCTGCGCAGGCTGGGATTATGGCCAGCAAGGGCAGGGCTTTCTTTGTGGAGGCCCCTCTGTGGAATGGCCTGTCTTCTGTGGCCCACCTGGCACCTGTCCTGGCTTCTTTTCAGTACCCAAATACGTAAGATAGCCCATTATGCTGAGACCATTCAAGATTTACTTGGCTGTCCAGTGAATCCATAGATCAGCCCTCCGTGGCATTTTTCAAGGTTATTTTTACTGTATATAATAGTTATTTCAAATCTCGTAATTCTACATTGCTTTGACAGGTGCATCGCATTGTATGGCTTTATGTTCTCAATTCTTGTTAACCACACAGGGAGTTTCAGCTAGGAGGTGATATAGAAATGAAATTATCTTGATCATCATCCGCATGCGAGATGCTTCCCTTGTCTTGTAGGTACCAGCATGCAAGCCTACATTACGTGTGAAGTAGGCCAGTGCTGTGCGCCACCCCAATGGACCCTGAAATTGCAACTTGTGGCTTACTAATGAAGGCTGGTGGGGAGGCAAGAGAGACTCAGCTCTTGGGTCCTATAGACAAAGGAAGAAGGAAAGAAGAAACCCTATTTGCAAATTGATACCTGCTTTCCTGTCATTCATCTACCAACTCACGGTTTCTGTCATTTTCTCTTCTTCCTTACATCAGATGTACAGGTGAGGCAGGTCAAGGAAAAACAACACCGGACATCAGTGACAAAATTGAGGGATGGAGAGGTGAAAAAGCAGCCACATCTTCGGGAATCATCAAGGAGGCAGGATGGAAACCAAAAATGTGAGAGGGAGGATGGATCCGCTCCGGCTCTGTGTCAGGTCCTCCCTGAACAAGAACAACCAGGAGGAGAGAGTGACAGGAAGGTCCTTGAAGGTGATTTGAGAAGCCACACAGAGGAGGAGCCCGGTCCAAGCTCGGCACCTGAGCAAAGCTCCCAGCTGAGCAAAAGCCCCACTCAGAGTCCAGAGGAAGGCTGGAAAGGAAAGAGGAACAAATGCTTGAAGTGTGGAAAGAGGTTCAGGTGGCGTTCAAACCTCAAAAGCCATCAACGAGTGCACACAGGAGAGAAACCTTATCAGTGTAATGAATGTGGAAAGAGCTTCAGATGGCATTCCGATCTTAGAGAACATCAATACCTGCACTCAGGAGAGAGGCCGTATAAGTGTAAAGAATGTGAAAAGAGCTTCAGGTATAGCTCAAACCTTACAAAACATCAGCGAATTCACTCAGGGGCGAAACCCTTTCAGTGTAATGTTTGTGGGAAAAGCTTCAAGCAGGCCAGTGCTCTTAGACAACATCAGTTCTTGCACTCACAGGAGAAATTGTACAAGTGTGAAGATTGTGGGAAGAGCTTTGCTCAGAACTCAGGCCTTGCACATCACAGGATGAGCCACATGGAGAAGGGAGCTTTTCAGTGTAACATTTGTGAGAAAAGCTTCAGCAAGGCCAGCAATCTTAAACGACATCAGTGCTTGCACTCACAGGAGAAATTGTACAAGTGTGAAGAATGTGGGAAGAGCTTTGCTCAGCAGCAAGGTCTTGCAAAGCATCAGCAAATTCACTTGGGAAAGAAATCCTTTCAGTGTAACGTTTGTGGGAAAAGTTTCAGCAAGGCCAGCACTTGTAAACGACATCAGTTCTTGCACTCACAAGAGAAATTGTACAAGTGTGAAGAATGTGGAAAGAGCTTTGCTCTGAAGCAAGGCCTTGCACAGCATCAGCAAATTCACTTGGGAAAGAAACCCTTTCAGTGTAACGTTTGTGGGAAAAGTTTCAGACAGAGCGGCCATCTTGGAAAACATCAGACTATACACTCAAGTGAGAAAGTCTCCAAGTGTGAAGAATGTGGAAAGAGCTTTGCTCCAAATCCAGGCCTTGCACAGGAAATTCACACAAGCGAGAAGCCCACTAGATGTGAAGAATGTGGGAAGAGCTTGAGTCACAAGTCAGACCCGGGACAGCATCCATCAGTGGATGCAGGGGAGAAACTCCACAAGAGCGAATAATACGGAAAGGATTTAAATCAGTGCTCAGATTAACCTGAAAATCAGTGAATTCTCCCTAATCAGTGTAAGGAATATTGATGGTGCCACAGTGAGAATCCCAAAACGTGCCAAGAATGAGGGGGGAAATTTCAGTCGGACATCCAAGATCAACAGTCATGACATGATTCAACCAGGAAAGCAATCTTCAAAGTGCAACGAATGTGGAAAATGGAACAAGCTGGTCTCCAAACTTGCTCAGGATGAACAAATTCACCCAGGAGGAGGCTCCATATGCCTGCTGAGGGCCAGAGAAGATGTTCATCCTTCAGCAAAGCTTCCATCGCGTAACCTAAAGATTAGAAATCCAACTCAGGCACTGCCTGAAGGACGTGTTTGGCTGGGGAATCCGGCCTCCCTGGGCATGAGAATTCACACAGCGGGGAACGCCCATGCTGCCTGGAATGTGATCCCACATTTCATCTCTGCACACCCACCATGTCACGTGGGGATGCATTTCCTCCATTTGGGTCTCCCATGATCCAGAGGGTACCAGTTTTGGCCGTGCAACAGCCTCTGTGTGTATGTGTGTGTGTGTGTGTTGGAAAGTGACCTCATGAAGGGGGGCTCTTGAACTGGACCTGTCTTGTGGAGCTCCCCAAATTGTATGCTGAGGTTCATTCACTGCACTGAGTGTAAGTTCTACCACAATGGTTTTATGGACGTACAATAATGCTACCATTTTATGAAGGCTGCATCAAAGAATCGGCCATACGAATTCACTGTATGCAGGAATAAGTGCAGCACTTACTGCAAATCAAAGAATTCACACAAGGACAATTCTGGGATTTGAGGAGGCAAGATGTGATGTGTGCACTCCTGCTTCAGGCTTTGTGTCCTGTTGTCTTTTTAAGCATTTTAGGGGAGTTGATTTTAATACTTGGGGTCAAACCTTTCCATATGGTGGATGGTCCTATTAATTGCATGTTGTACCTGGATGCTTTTAATTGCTTATGTGTACTTTTAGCAGTGGATGGACACTGTTTATGGGGAAAACTTGGTGGTGGGGGCAAATTTTCCTGTCTGCCAAAGGCCCCCTGTATTCTCTTGAGATGGGGCATCCCCACACATCAGCCCCATGGGAAAGTGCTGGGATTGTGGTGAGGGGTCCGCTCAAATGTCAGTGAGTTTGTCGACTAATAAAACTGTGCGTGATTCTGTTTTATATCCCGTACTGTATTTGCTCCTCAGAACAAGATGCATCACAGGTGGGAAACTGAGGCTGTAGCAGCCCTCCCCAACCTGGCGTCCGTCAGAGTCTTTTGGACCACCACTCCCAGAATTCCCATCCAGTGGGGCCATGGTCTGGGAATTCTGGGTGTTACAATCCAAACATGCCGGGAAGGCACAAGGGTGGGGGTGGTTGTGCGAGAGGCTTCCAGAGGATTGCCAGGCGCTTTGGGACAGGGTGGGGCCTAATACTGGGACTGGAGTGCCTGCTCACCTCTTCCTCCTCACATGGAAGACTGAGGCGCCTACCTGTGGCCGACCTGGAAATCCAACTGAGGCAGGAGGGCAAAGACACGTTTTTCTCCTGTCTCTTCTCTATTTCTCAGGCTTTCTCCACCAAACCAGCATTTCTGTATATCAAGGATTCCGTCGGCCCCATTCAGATGTGGGGAGGTTGGCGAGTAAACATGGGATGGGTGAGCAAACCAGCTGAGAGAGTATCAGGGATAGAAAGCGAGCTTGCCATAGTTTCACAGATGGCAAGTGATGCATGTTGGGGAGGAGAAGCCCCACTTTAGGCATCAACTGGTAGTGTTGTGAGCGGGGGAGCCCCGCCGGCCTGGGCACTTTGGTTGCAATTAGTCACACAGACACGAGCAATAAAACTAAATCTGTTTATTGCTAGTTATCTACAAGATTTACGACTCTACTGTTAAGCACATAGAGAAGCCTTTTTGCTGGAAAGATGTTCGCCTGAGGATAGAGATCTCTCCTCCCCTTCACGTCATCTCCTACCCCCGCAGCCATTCTTCCCGCCTCCTTTTCAGTCTGTCCATCCTGATTTGATATGAACGGATCATACGTCTTTGGGCAGCGTCTGTCATATTCACATACCCCATCCTGCCTTCTGCCTCTGGCCCCGTCATTTCTTCTTCAGAAGAGGAAGAGGGGTTTTTGCCCTCCTCCCTCTCACAGGCTGTTTGCTCTAAAGGGCCAGGTGCTTGGGAGGGGGTCTGTGGACTCATGACGCTTTCAGGCAGAAGCTGATTAGCCTCTATCTCTGGCTGTGTTTGATTCTCCCGGACTCTAGTAACTATTGTTACTTCCTCCTCACGAGGAGTAGTCCCTGTCGTGACCTCCTGCACGACACTACCCCCCCTCTCCAGGATCCCCACCACCCCTGCGTGGAGGGATGGAAAGACCTCCTGGCTTGAGAGGGAAGCAAGCGTGAAAGCGACGAATGAGGGCGGGAGCATGAATGTTAGGCGCAGGTTCCCAACTCCGGTCCTCCGGGGGGTAACCCTTCCAGTGGATCAGATACTGGAGCCGCCCTCTACGGAACCGAGAGTCGAGGATGTCCTCGATTTCGAATTCTTCTTCACCATCCACAATCATGGGCGGAGGTGGCAGCGACCGCAGAGGGTGTGGTGGGGGCGCGGCAGACAGCAAAGACCGGTGGAAAATGGGGTGGACCTTCATGGAAGCAGGCAGGCGCAACCGGAAGGCGACCAGATTGATTTGCGCAGTGATCTGGAACGGACCAATCCTCTTGAGGGCCAACTTCCAAGAGGGAACCGACATGGGGAGGTGTTCAGTGGATAACCAGACCCACTCACCAACAGTCAGGGTCGTCCCTTGTTGCCTCCTCCTGTCAGCAACAGCCTTGTATGTCTCCTTGGCTTTATCCAATTGCTGTTTCAGGACGGATTGGACGGATGCCAAATCGTGGAGAAAAGTTCCTGCTGCTGGAACAGACGAAGAAGGAAGAGATGTGGGGAAAGCCCTAGGGTGGTAGCCGAGGTTTGCAAAGAAAGGGGTCTGCCGTGTCGAGGCGTGGACAGAGTTGTTATAGGCAAATTCAGCCAGAGGCAGGAATGAGAGCCAATCATCTTGCTGGTAGTTCACGAAACAGTGAAGATATTGTTCCAAAGTCGCATTAAGATGTTCAGTTTGACCATGGGTTTGTGGGTGATGCGCCGAAGAGAGGCGTAAATCGACCTTGAGGAGCGTCAGGAGTTCCCGCCAGAATCGAGACATGAATTGACTGCCTCTGTCGGAAATCACAGCAAGGGGCCACCCATGGTTTTTGTAAATATGATGGATAAACAGGGAAGCCGTGGTTTTAGCTGAAGGAAGTCCCATGCAGAGAATAAAGTGAGCCATCTTTGTGAAAAGGTCAGTGACCACGAGGATGGTAGTAAAGCCACTGGACTTGGGTAAATCAGTGATAAAGTCCATGGAAACCATATGCCAGGGTCCCGGAGGCGTCTCCATGGGATGAAGGAGCCCATATGGTTTTCCGTGTTGCTGCTTGGCACGGTGGCATGTTGGACACGACAGCACATAAGTCTTGACATCGTGGTACATCCGAGGCCACCAATAGTCTCTGGACAGTGTATGCATCGTTTTGTAGACGCCAAAGTGTCCAGCCGAGGGCGAATCATGACATCTCTGCAGAATGTTTTCCCGAAGCGATCCAGGTATGTAAGGGACGTGATCAAACATCAAGATGTCATCCTCAAAGGAGAAGCAAAGTGGAAGGGTATTCTTCCGTTTCTGGTCCATTTTCTCCCGCACAAACCAATCAGTCTTTTGTGCATGGCGTATGTCATCAGCGTATGCCAATGACAGGGAAGTAAGTGCTGCAATGGAAGGCTGCAAAATCGGTGCAGGTTCTAAGTGTTCCTCGTTGTCGGGGAAATATTCAGGCTTCCCGGAGAGTGCGTCGGCCAGCAAGTTCTGAGAAGGCGGGATATATTTGATGGTGAAGTTGAAGCGGGAGAAGAACAGCGCCCATCGTGCCTGGCGTTGGTTAAGGATCTTCGCTGAATTGAAGTGAATCAGGTTCTTGTGATCAGTCTGTATGAGTATTTTGTCTGGAGATCCTTCCAGTAGATGACGCCATTCCTCAAGTGCAGCTTTAATAGCCAGCAGTTCTTGCAATTGAGTGTGTAAGACATCCATATCTCGTCTCAATATTTCTATCTGCTGGTTTGCCTCTTCATTCTTAGCCCTCAAGCATTGATTTTATTCTTGCAGATTCTGAAAATCTTGCATCGTTGGCTTTGGGGCTTGCATTATGATATACCAAAAAAAATCACTTCTCTGTTCTTTATTAAGTGACTTACAACCAAAGGGATTCTCAGGCGAACATTCTGCTGTGAGTGGGGGAGCCCCGCCGGCCTGGGCACTTTGGTTGCAATTAGACACACAGACGCGAGCAATAAAACTAAATCTGTTTATTGCTAGTTATCTACAAGATTTACAACTCTACTGTTAAGCACATAGAGGGGCCTCTTTGCTGGAAAGATGTTCACCTGAGGATAGAGATCTCTCCTCCCCTTCATGTCATCTCCTACCCCCGCAGCCGTTCCTCCCCCCTCCTTCTCAGTCTGTCCATCCGGATTTGATATGAACAAATCATACGCCTTTGGGCAGCATCCGTCATATTCACATACCCCATCCTGCCTTCTGCCTCTGGCCCCGTCATTTCTTCTTCAGAAGAGGAAGAGGGGTTTTTGCCCTCCTCCCTCTCACAGGCTGTTTGCTCTAAAGGGCTAGGTGCTTGGGAGGGGGTCTGTGGACTCGTG
This sequence comes from Varanus salvator macromaculatus, assembly GCA_023646645.1. NCBI lineage: Eukaryota > Metazoa > Chordata > Lepidosauria > Squamata > Varanidae > Varanus > Varanus salvator. Next base: position 1,594,803 of record JAIXND010000685.1, read on the forward strand.
ACGCTTTCAGGCAGAAGCTGATTAGCCTCTATCTCTGGCTGTGTTTGATTCTCCCGGACTCTAGTAACTATTGTTACTTCCTCCTCACAAGGAGTAGTCCCTGTCGTGATCGCCTGCACGACAGGTAGGGGCTGAGCAGCAGGGGCTGAGCGAGGAAGGACCTGGGAGCGGGGGACCCTCTGTGGAAAGGGGGTGCTGTGCACGGCTGCTGCGGAAAGGTGCATTCCACATTAGGCACGAGGATCGGAGCCAGTCATGTATTGCCAAATCAGGCTCCCCGTTGGGGTGACCACACTCAGAACGCTGCGTAAAACCGTGTTGGGGAAATCCAAATGATTTTTTTAAAGAGAAAGGTCACATAGAGGTGCTGCAGTGATGGAAAATGAAACCTGCAGTGCCTCTGCTGCTCTTTCTCAGAAATAATTGGAATTCCAAGCTGGGCTCCCTTTCCCTGAAGCAAAGAGACCGGTACTCTCCGCTCGCCTGAGGCGGCTGCTACATTCAGTCGAGGCTTTGGTCTGTTCGCTCGCTGGGCTGCAGCAAAGTGCCCTGACTTGCTTTCTTGCATGTCAGTCCCCACACCCAAACCCCGTCCTGACCCATGTGCCCCTCTCTTTGCCATGTCAGTACCCTGAAATCACTGATATTTACTGTACCGTTAGCTCATGTCCCCTCTGGACTCTCTTCACATTGTTTTGTTCATGAACCCATTTTGTGTTGGCAAGTATCCACTTGGTTCAAAATCGGGAAGGGTGTACGGCAAGGCTGTATATTGTCCCCCTGCCTATTTAACTTATATGCAGAGCAAACCATGCGAAAGGCCAGGCTAGATGAATCACTAGTTGGAATTAAGATTGCTGGGAGAAATATCAACAACCTCAGATATGCGGATGATACCACTCTCATGGCAGAAAGTGAAGAGGAACTAAAGAGCCTCTTGGTTGAAAGAGCAGAATGCAGAAGTGGGCTTGAAACTGAACATTAAGAAAACTAAGGTCATGGCATCCGGCCCTCTCACTTCCTGGCAAATAATGTATTTTTTGCTCTATAAGGCTCACTTTTTTCCCCCTCAAAAGCAAGGGGAAATGTCTGTGCGTCTTATAGAGCGAATGTGTGTGTGCAGTAAGTCTGTCAGATGTGCAGCCCATGGGGAAGTGATGGGGAATGTGCCTGTGATTATGTGCCCATTTAATTCAGAATATTTTTTTTCTTGTTTTCCTCCTCTAGAAACTAGGTGCGTCTTATGGTCAGGTGCGTCTTATAGAGCGAAAAATATGGTAGATCTGGAGGAAATGGAGGTAGTGACAGATTTTATTTTCTTGGGCTCCAAAATCACTGCAGATGGGGACTACAGCCAAGAAATTAAAAGACGCTTGCTCCTGGGGAGGAAAGCTATGGCAAATCTACTAAAGCTATGGCAAATCTATGGCAAAGCATACTAAAAAGCAGAGACATCACCCTGCCAGCAAAAGTGCGTATAGTCAAGGCTACGGTTTTCCCAGTTGCAATGCATGGGTGTGAATGTTGGACCGTGAGGAAGACTGAGCGCCGGAGAACTGAGGCCTTTGAATTGTGGTGCTGGAGAAGATTCCTGTGAGTCCCTTGGACTGCAAGGTGATCAAACCAGTCAGTCTTACAGGAGATCAACCCCGACTGCTCTTTAGAAGGCCAGACACTGAAGATGAAACTCAAGTACTTTGGCCACCTAATGAGAAGGAAGGACTCCCTGGAGAAGAGCCTAAAGCTGGGAACAATAGATGGCAAAAGGAGGAGGGGACGGCAGAGGATGAGGTGGCTGGATGGGGTCACTGAAGCAGTCAGCGTGAGCTTAAGTGGACTCTGGGAGATGGTGGAGGACAGGAGAGCCTGGAGGAACGTTGTCGGTGGGATTGTGATGGGTTGGACATGGGTTTGTGACTAAACAACAAAATTTACCCACTGCATGCTCACCATCAACCCCAACTCCCATGTATGTGACTGAAACCCTATAAGGCACTCTGTACATGTTCTAAAAGTGTATAACTGGTGGGCATGTCTCAACCCAGCCACGAGGTTGTAGGTTTGTGGAGGGTTGCCTGGGTTGTTCTCACCAATAACACTGCTGAAATTCAAGGGCAAGGTCCCTCCCATTGGATTCTGGCATTCACTCTTGTGGCTGCTAATTCCAGGCCTCATGAGAACCCTAAAATGATGCCTTGGCAGAGTTTGAAAAAGGGCAGAAAAAGGAAAGTTTCTGGGAACTCTGCGAATTCCACAAAAATCTGCTTGACCCAAGATGAGCTCTTGCTCCCAGCTCTGTCCATGCTGCTCCCATTTCACTGCTGGGACCCACCAGAAGCCCCCCGGCACACATTCTGGCTCCCCAGCGCTCATCCCAAGGAATGTGGCAGCAGATGGAGGCCCTCGCTAGAGTACTGCTACTCAGAGTAGACCCATTCAGATGCATGAGATTCATGGTTCTCTGGTTTCACTCCATTTGAGTGGGTCTCCACTCGGCAGATCAACTGTGGAAGCTTTCCCTTTCTTTGGGGAAATCCAGTGGCCAATAAGAGAACATGTTCATTCCGAAACAGGTGCGTGTTAAGGTGGGAAATGAGGAAGGAGTACGAGGGCACCCCTTGCCCACGACTGGAAGCTTTGGCAATTGAAAGCGGGGGTTGGACACCTGCCCAGAGGAGAGGACTCGCAGGGTCCTTTATCCAGGCTAGGTCAGTGGAGCACCAGATCCCGGCCCATATACCAGGGAGCCATCCAGGACTTGGGCACTGGTTTCCCTTAGGACATCTCTGGCTGGTCCCTCCTGGACCCAGAGCTTGGTGGACTTTGGCCTGATCCAGCAGGGCTCCTCTCACCTCCTCCATCTTTGTACAAGCATCTGCAGGCAACATCTGAGAGTGTTAAGAAGCAAGAAATGATGCTTTTGGATCCAGGGAGGAATGGGGAGAAATAACAACCCCTGTCCCTTTATCTTACCCTTTTCCACTTGTAGGATCCAAGAGGAATGAGCAACACCTGATCCCACTGCAGGGAACAGGGAGGAGTGAAGGTGTGCAAAGAGGAGCCCTTAAATCCCTCTTGGGAGGCAGCAGGACCCAAGCAGCAACTCACCCTGAATATCCAGGGAAAGCTCCAAGGTTGGACTCCCCCACCCCTGACCCCAGACTGAGGCTGCTGCTGCTTTTCTCCACCTCCTCAGCCCACCAGGCTGTGGCTCCGTCCGGCGTCTCCCTTTGCTTTGTAGAGATCCTGGTGAGTTGGAGGAAGGCTGTGCCTCAAAGCAGAAATGAGCAGAGATGGGGAAGGGAAGGGGGTGTCTTTGCAAGGAGAGGCAACACAGGAGGCAGCCTGCAAGGAATTGGGTGGGGGGTGTATTTCTTGCCCTGCTTGCAGGTGCAGGGGATGCGGGTCCAGCACTCCGGCAAAGACATGTGACTGTGCTGTGGCTCATGGGCCAATTTGCCTCAATGTCAGCATGCACAGACTCCGTTTGGATTGGGGCCATGGGGATTCAGCAGTGGGGCCTTTGGGTGCCCCTCTCATTCCTTTGCCAAAAGACCAATTCTTCTGTCCCCTGCATGCAGTGAGGGCTACAGAAAGGGGGCAGGTGTGCTTACGCACAGGTGGAGAAGCCACTTAACAGGCTGTATAACGTTTCCCAGTTGGCACATGGCAGGGATTTAGAGCTGCTTTACAATGTAGGACAGAAAGAGAGAGGAAATAATTTTCAGGTTTGTATTTTCAGTTATTCATTGCACAGTTTTGCAATTCTTAAATCAAGAGCAATTCATTATGGTTAGTGACCAGCTTGTCCTTAATAAACCAACATGTTCAATTGTTAGTCATTGCCACACTGTCTTAAAATCCCTCACAGCCTGAATCCTTTTCAGGAATATGTTATGCTAAGGGAGCAGGTCCTCCGGGCTTGCATCTCCTGCCTTGACCTCAATGCCTGGCAGGTTGGGACACGCTCCTGAGAAGGCCAGCCTGTGAGGAGCACCGGGAGCCTGGCTTCCTCCGTCCCTCCCGCCCAGCCTCTCCTGCCTGCTCATTCAAGGCATTCGTCCCCCGTGTGAGCAATTACAGAACTGGCAGGCAAGGAAATGCTCAGTTTAATGACCCACAGAGTTGCCTTCCTGTTTTCTGTGGTTCACCACCCAGAGCGGGATAGAAATGAAACGAAGAATTCAGTCAAAATAATAATTGCCGCTTGCTCCTGAAACTGATGTCAGGAAAGGACATGATAGAAGGTGTCATGGTTTCACTGGCTGCTTAGCTTTCTCCATCTACTTCCCTCAGGAAGAAGGATTCCCAGATGTGGCCATCCAAATGGTCCATCCCTCACCTGTTTCAGCCTGGAAGTTTCTGCATCTCTCGTGGCACCTTAGCCTTGATTTTAACCATCATGCCAGTGAATGGGGTTGAACTCACAATCAGCTCATATTCAGGCTTGAGCACGTGGGTAGCAACCTTTGTGGACCTGGTGACTGGCTGTGAAAGAGCAGGGACCCTGGTGAGGGACGAGTGAGGGAGAAAGCATCGTGCAGGCGGCATTGGAGAGCCGCCCCTGTTGGGAATGGACAAGACACTTCTCTGTCCCTGAGTTTCACGTGGGTGGAAGCTCCACTTGAGTCCCTTCCTCTCCCTTGGGGGAGCTGTGGGTCCTCTCAGATCTTCCAAGGAAATATATCTCATGGGAATGGCTCAAAGACGGGTGTTTCGGAGATGTATCCACAAACTACACTTGGAATGAGTTGCGTATTCAAGGTCACTTCCTCTTGCTTCAAAGGTTGCTCTTGATCAGTGATACTTTTGCTGTTCTTCACTGGGCAAAGAGTGGATTGATCAGACTCGGATGTAGGGATTTTCCAATTGTCCCACGTGACTGGTAGGAGCAAACTTCCTGCAGGATCCCATCCTTACACAGCCCCTAGGACCAAAACGTCCCCCTTGAGTCACTGGGGTCCCTTCCCTCTTTCATCTCCTGTATTGCTCCAGTGCAGGTGCCCAGTTCCTTGGAGGCCCTTTTCTCTCCCACAAAGCAGAAGTCGATGAGCGGAGATGATGGGAAGCAGCACCTGGCACAGCAAGCGCTGGCGGGACCCCCTCAGTCACACCTGGGAGCGCAGGGGAAGGTCTCCTGGCGTGGGCAGCAGGGAAAGTCCTCGTCAAGTTTGGAGGGAGCGGAGCCACAGCAGGAGATCCACCCCACGGAGGAAGGAGGAGACCCTGTTCCTGCCAGCAAAGGTCAGGAAGCCCCCCGCGAAAGCCCCACCAGGAAGGTGCACTGGAAGAAGCGGGCGCTGAGACTCCTTCCCCGAGGTCGCCCTCCCCAGCAGATTCAAGGTAACGTTGCCCAGCTGGGCTTCGGTCATCTCCTTGTCATATTTCAGCAGCTCGGTGGGTGTTGAGGGCCATTCACTATGCCCCATACACACACTATTATATTGCGCAGCAATTAGGAAATTTTGGGCCATTGTGAGGTGTGAGCTCCACTAAGGAACCATGGTTTGTTAAGTGTGAGTGACACAGAAAGAAAGGTCACAGATAATCACACGGATCAAAAATCTCAGCTGTTTCTGCTAGGAACCTGGGAGGCGTGTGTCATTTTCCCTGGCTCCCCTCCCAGGCCTCTGGTTCACATGGCCGAGTCAAGTCCTAGTGGGCACGTCCTGGACCAACCCGCCCCCACACGCAAGCACTGCCCCTCTCCCGTGCCGGGGGCAGATGCTGAAGGAGGGGGGTGGCGGGGGGCTCACTGGGAAAGACGTGCCACACAACCGCCAGCTCCACTCTCACACACCAAGCGATGCCACTGCTTAGCTGTCCGCACACGACAGGGAAGGAGGTTGCCAGCTGCGCAGCTGGGGTATCTAAGCATCTTCGCGGATTTCCTCTTTGCTCAGCTCAGGTTGGAAAACCATTCCAAGCACAGGGGCAAAACCAGCAAGATCAGAGGGGAAGATTCTGATAGGGTTTGTCATCATCCACCTGGTAGGTTGGGACTCCATGTGAACCCAGATCCATCTGAGGATATCAGAAGTGAAGTGAGCAAAGAGAGGAAGGAAAGTAGGAAATATTCAGGGAAGTTTAAGCACACATAGTGCCAAATGTACCTCAGCAGTCTCAGAGTGACAGAAAGTTAGGCAGGTGGAAGAAACTCCCTGGCGGAAACCCTGGACCACATTGCCTGTTGGAGTGCTTCCCCTTGCATAACCTACTTGGACTTGGGTTTAAATTGGTTCCTGCAGGATCTGGAGACTCCCCCACATGCTCGGAGAGAGCGGGACGGAAGCAGGGAATCCCCCCCACGAAGGAAGGAGGAGACCCTGTTCCTGCAGGCAGAGGTCACAAGGCCCCTCGTGAAAGTCACATCAGAAACGTCCACTGGAGGAAGATGACGCTGGGACGCCTTCGCCGCGGTCGCCCACCCCACAACTTTCACGGTAATGTTACCCACTTATTTCCTTGTGTTGAGCTTTATCCTCTGTGCAGAACACACAACGTTGCATTGCACAGTGAACCAACCGATGCGATTACACCCGACAGTGGGAGAAGTAAGCCGTCCAGCCCAACGGAGCTGCTCACAAACTGAAGGCCTGCTTGGAACAAGCAGATTTGTCTGCTGGCAGCAGAGTGGGAGGGAGCGAATGGAGCCCCCCTTTAACCAGCAGGACTGGGACAGGCTCAGGAGCATGGCCTGCCTCAATGGCCCCTGGATTTACTCCAGGATTTGCCATGTAGTCGTTGGGTGGGGGAAAGTGGCAGCTAATCCTCAGCTGGAGAACCAGGAACGCACAGGAGCTCCTTCCCTTGGCGTTCCCATCTGTTCATTGCCTGCTTCAGCCTTCCAGATGCCGTCCCTGCAGCTCTTGCTATTTGTGTCTGCTCCTCCTTTGTGGCCTAGCACGGCTTGGAGGGATGGATTCAGAAAGGGGCTATCCTTGTTCACACCACAGGTTCTTAGTACAGGTGAACCCAAACTATTTGAGGTTCATGGACCAATAGGGGTGATCCAGGCCAATGCTGTATGCCCATCCAATGGAACCACAAACTGCCGTTGGAGAGCTCATCCTCCCCTGTTACTTTCTTGAAATGTCAAAAACAAGATGTTGGTTTCTCCACTGAGCAGCTGAACAGGCACAGACATCGGACATTGTGGCTCCCTGGCTACATTGGAGGTGGTGATTGGAAGGTATGCATGAGACTGAATGATCCAGGATTTAAGGTGGGCAGAGGGCAGGCAAAGGCGACTGCAGCTTCTTGCCCACTAAAGGAGGCTGGCAGCAGGGCAAGAGGGATTTGACACTTGCGTGCTACTGACATTGCATGAATGAATGAATGAATGAATGAATGAATGAAACAAACCTCTTTGCAAATACATTTCTACTTTTCTGTCATTCATCTACCAAGTTCACAACCACTGTTTCTTCCATTTTCTCTTCTTTGTTCCATTAGATGCACGGGTGAGGCAGGTCAAGGCAAAACAACACCAGACATCAGTGACGAGAGTGAGGGAGGGAGAGGGGAAAAGCAGCTCCATCTTCAGGAGTCATCAAGCAGGCAGGATGGAAACCAAAAATGTAAGAAGGTAGATGGATCTGCTCCGGTTCTGTGTCAAGTCCTCCCTGAACAAGATCAACAAGCAGGAGAGAATGGCAGGAAGATCCTTGAAGGTGATTTGAGAAGCCACACAGAGGAGGAGCCCGGTCCAAGCTCGGCACCTGAGCAAAGCGCCCAGCTCAGCAAGAGCCCTGCTGAGAGTCCAGAGGAAGGCTGCAAAGGGAAGAGCCACAAATGCTTGGAGTGCGGAAAGAGATTCAAGTGGCGCTCACGCCTTCTATTCCATCAACGATGGCACTCAGGAGACCAACCTTATCAGTGTGAGGTTTGTGGAAAGAGTTTTAAGTATATTACCCATCTTAGAAAGCATAAAAAACTGCACTCAAGAGAGAAGCTGTATAAATGTATTGAATGTGGAAAGAGCTTCAAGTCGGGCTCACACCTTACAAAACATCAGAAAATTCACTCAGGGGAGAGGCCCTTTCAGTGCAAAATTTGTGGAAAGAGCTTCAGCCAAGTCTGCATTCTTAGACGACATCAGTCTGTGCACTCAAGAGAGAAGCCGTATAAGTGCAACGAATGTGGAAAGAGCTTCAAGACACGCTCATACATTTCCGCACATCAGAGACTTCACTCAGGGGAGAAGCCCTTTCAGTGTAACATTTGTGGGGAAAGCTTCAGGTGGTCCAGCAATCTGAAGGATCATGAGCTCTTGCACTCCCAGGAGAAATTGTACAAGTGTGAAGAATGTGGGAAGAGCTTTGCTCAGAAGCAAGGCCATGAACAGCATCAGCGAATTCACTTGGGGAAGAAACCCTATGAGTGTAACGTTTGTGGGAAAGGATTCCGACAGAGTGGCCATCTTAGAAAACATCAGGCTTTACACTCAAGTGAGGAACTGTACAAGTGTAAAGAGTGTGGAAAGAGCTTTACACAGAATGCAGGCCTTGCACAGCACCAGCGAATTCACACAGGGGAGAAGCCCCATAAGTGCAATGAATGTGGAAAGAGCTTCAGTCACAGGACAGACCTGGGACAACATCAGCAAGTTCATGCAGGGGAGAAGCCTCATGAGGCGAGTTATGCAGAAAGGACTTAAGTCGGTGCTTGGACCTGCCTGAAATTCAGTGAATTTACCCTAATGTGGAAAGCTGTATAGTCTCCAAACTTGCTTGGGATGAACAATTTTACCCAGGAGAAACACCTTTTCAATCCTCTGTGGCCAGAGAAGTATCTAAGTAGACTTGGCATCCCTTTATTCACTGCATCAGGACAAATCACAGTATTTGAACAGAAGAAACTCCAAATACATGCTCAGGGCTGGAGAAAATGTTCATCCTCCAGCAAAACTTCCAACGCATAACATAAAGATTAGAGATCCAACTCAGGCACTGCCTGAAGGACGTGTTTGGCTGGGGAATCCAGCCTCCATGGGCAAGAATGCACACAGCTGGAAACACCCGGGCTGCCTGGAATGTGATCCCACATTTCATCTCTGCACACCCTTCCACATCATCTGGGGATGCATTGCGCCCCAGGTGGTTCTCCCAAGTTCCAGAGGGTCGTGCAAAAGCATCTGTGTGTGTGTTGGAAAGTGACCTCATGAAGGGGGGCTGTTGAACTGGACCTGTCTTGTGGAGCTCCCCGAATTGTGTGCTGAGGCTCATTCACTGCACTGAGTGTAAGTTCTACCACGATGGTTTTATGGACGTACAATAATGCTACCATTTTATGAAGGCTGCATCAAAGACCATACGAATTCACTGTATGGAGGAATAAGTGCAGCACTTACCGCAAATCAAAGAATTCACACAAGGACAATTCTGGGATTTGAGGAGGCAAGATGTGATGTGTGCACTCCTGCTTCAGGCTTTGTGTCCTGTTGTCTCTTTTAAGCATTTTAGGGGAGTTGATTTTAATACTTGGGGTCAACTCTTTCCATATGGTGGATGGTCCTATTAATTGCATGTTGTACCTGGATGCTTTTAATTGCTTATGTGTACTTTTAGCAGTGGATGGACACTGTTTATGGGGAAAACTTGGTGGTGGGGGCAAATTTTCCTGTCTGCCAAAGGCCCCCTGTATTCTCTTGAGATAGGACATCCCCACACATCAGCCCCATGGGAAAGTGCTGGGATTGTGGTGAGGGGTCCGCTCAAATGTCAGTGAGTTTGTCGACTAATAAAACTGTGCGTGTTTCTGTTTTATATCCTGTACTGTATTTGCTCCTCAGAACAAGATGCATCACAGGTGGGAAACTGAGGCTGTAGCAGCCCTCCCCAACCTGGCGTCCGTCAGAGTCTTTTGGACCACCACTCCCAGAATTCCCATCCAGTGGGGCCATGGTCTGGGAATTCTGGGTGTTACAATCCAAACATGCCGGGAAGGCACAAGGGTGGGGGTGGTTGTGCGAGAGGCTTCCAGAGGATTGCCAGGCGCTTTGGGACAGGGTGGGGCCTAATACTGGGACCGGAGTGCCTGCTCACCTCTTCCTCCTCACATGGAAGACTGAGGCGCCTACCTGTGGCCGACCTGGAAATCCAGCTGAGGTAGGAGGGCAAAGACTGGATTTTCTCCTGTCTCTTCTCTATTTATTTATTTATTTATTTATTTAAAACATTTCTATGCCGCCCCCATTGCAACAAAGCCTCAGGGCAACTCACAACATAAATAAAAAATGCAATCAATAATTAAAAAACTGGCCCATCTCGGCTATATATATTAAAATGTATAAATACAATAATAATAAATTAACCGTTAAAATAACTTTTAAATAAGAGGTCTTTGCTTGGCACCGAAAAGCAAACAATGACGGCACCAGGCGGACCTCTCTGGGAAGTGCATTCCATAGGTGGGGCGCCACCGCAGAGAAGATCCTGCTCCGGGTATTCACCCTCCTAATATTCACAGAGGGTTCTGGGAGAAGGGCATCTGCTGTGGATCGTAGGGGGTGGGAGGGCATATATGGACGCAGACGTTCCTTTAGATAACCAGGTCCCAAGCCGTTAAGGGCTTTATAGGCCATAACCAGCACCTTGAATTGGGCCCGGACTTCAATGGGGAGCCAGTGAAGCTGATGGAGAACTGGGGTTATATGAGAACAACACCCAGTCCCCATCAGCAACCTGGCAGCTGTATTTTGCACAAATTGAAGTATCCAGACCGCCTTCAAGGGTAGTCCCACGTAGAGCGCGTTACAGAAATCTAGTCGGGAAGTTACCAACATGTGGGTCACTGTCACCAGGCAGTCGTTCTCCAGATAGGGACGCAGCTGATGGATCAGCCGGAGCTGAAGGAAGGTGCTCTTCTCAGGTTTTCTTCACCAAACCAGCATTTCCGTATATCAAGGATTCCGTCGGCCCCATTCAGATGCGGGGAGGTTGGCGAGTAAGCATGGGATTGGCGAGCAAACAAGCTGAGAGAGTATCAGTGATAGAAAGCGAGCTTCCCATAGTTTGACAGATGGTAAGTGATGCATGTTGGGGAGAAGCCCCACTTCAGGCATCAACTGGTAGGGGCTGAGCAGCAGGGGCTGAGCGAGGAAGGACCTGGGAGCAGGGGACCCTCTGTGGAAGGGGGGTGCTGTGCACGGCTGCTGCGGAAAGGCGACCCCCGCATTAGGCACGAGGATCGGAGCCAGTCATGTATTGCCAAATCAGGCTCCCCGTTGGGGTGACCACACTCAGAACGCTGCGTAAAACCGTGTTGGGGAAATTCAAATGATGTTTTTAAGAGAAAGGTCACTTGTTTTCTTGCACGTCAGTCCCCTTATCCAAACCCCGTCCTGACCCATGTGCCCCTCTCTTTGCAATGTTCAGTACCCTGAAATCACTGATATTTACTGTACCATTAGGTCATGTCCCCCGAGGACTCTCTTCACATTGTTTTGTTCATGAACCCATTATCTGTTGGTACGTACCCACTTGGTTCAAAATCGGGAAGGGTGTACGGCAAGGCTGTATATTGTCCCCCTGCCTATTTAACTTGTATGCACAGCACACCATGCGAAAGGCCGGGCTAGATGAATCACCAGTTGGAATTAAGATTGCTGGGAGAAATATCACCTCCCTCAGTAAAGCAGATGATACCCCTCTTATGGCAGAAAGTGAAGAGGAACTAAAGAGCCTCTTGATGCGGGTGAAGGAGGAAAGCGCAAAAGTTGGCCTGAAACTCAACATTAAGAAAACTAAGATCATGGCATCCGGTCCTATCACTTCCTCGCAAATAGATGGGGAAGAAATGGAGGTAGTGACAGATTTTATTTTCCTGGGCTCCAAGATCACCGCAGATAGGGACTGCAGCCAAGAAATTAAAAGACACTTGCTCTTGGGGAGGAAAGCTATGGCAAATCTAGACAGCATACTAAAAAGCAGAGACATCACCCTGCCAACAAAAGTGCGTATAGTCAAGGCTATGGTTTTCCCAGTTGCAATGTATGGCTGTGAAAGTTGGACTATAAGGAAGGCTGAGCACTGAAGAATTGAGGCCTTTGAGTTGTGATGCTGCAGAAGATTCCTGAGAGTCCCTTGGACTGCATAGAGATCAAAGAAGTCAATCTTAAAGGAAATCAACCCTGACTACTCTGTAGAAGGCCAGATACTGAAGAAGAACGGGGGATTGTGGAGCACAGGAGAGCCTAGAGCAATGTTGTCGGTGGGATTGTGATGGGTCGGGCATGACTTTGTGATTAAAAAACAAAGTGTACCCACTGTGTGCTCACCATCAACCCCAACTCCCGCGTATGTGACTCAAACCCTATAAACATGCTGAACAGGTTCCAAAAGTGTATAACTGGTGGGCAGGCCTCTTCCCAGCCACGAGGCAGGAGGTTTGCAGGGGGTTACCTGGGTCGTTCCCACCAGTGAAACTGCTGAGGTTCAGGGCCAAGGTACCTCCCTGTGGATTTGGGCTTTCACTCTTGCGGGAGCATGAAGAAGCAAGAGGTGATGGGATCTGATCGAAATGAAGGAGTGGGGAGAAGTAACAACCCCTGTCCCTTTATCTGACCTTTTTCCTCTCCCAGATCCAAGAGGAATGAGCAACACCTGATCCCACTGCAGGGACCAAGAGGAGTGAAGGTGTGCAAAGGGAAGCCCTTAAATCCCTCTTGGGAGGCACCAGGATCCAAGCAGCCACACAGCCTGAATATCCAGGGAGAGCCCCAAGGTTGGACTTCCCCACCCCTGACCCCAGACTGAGGCTGCTGCTGCTTTTCTCCACCTCCTCAGCCCGCCTGGCTGTGGCTCCTTCCAGCATCTGCCTTTGCTTTGCAGAGATCCTGGTGAGTTGGAGGAAGGCTGCACCTCAAAGCAGAAATGAGCAGAGATGGAGAAGGGAAGGGGGTGTCTTTGCAAGGCGAGGCAACACAGGAGGCGGCCTGCAAGGAATTGGGGGGGGGGGAGCGTATTTCTTGCCCAACTGGAAGGTGTGTGTGGAGTGGTCCCTCCTCAGGGCTGGATCCAGCACTCAGGCAAAGACACGTGGCAGTGCTGTGGCTCATGGGCCAACCTGCCTCCAAATCAGCATGCATGGACTCTGTTTGGATTGGGGCTGTGGGGACTCAGCAGTGGGGCCTTTGGCTGCCCCTCTCATTCCTGTGCCAAAAGGCCAATTCTTCTGTTCCCTGCATGCAGTGAGGGCTACAGAAAGGGGGCAGGTGTGCTTACGCACAGGTGGAGAACCCACTTAAAAGGCTGTATAATGTTTCCCAGTTGACCACATGGCAGGGAGTTAGAGCTGCTTTACCATGCAGGACAGAAAGAGAAAGGAAATAACTGGTATGGTTTCTACTTTTAGTTTCTCCTTGCCAACACAGCTTAGCAATTTTTTTAGCAATAGCAGGTGATTATGGTCAGTAACCCTCTTGTCCTTATTAAACAATTTATAAGTTAAAGTATTTCAACTAGTAAAAGACACAATAGCACTAAAAATGGCATCAAAATGTATAAAATTATCTGTTACAATTTCCAATTCAAATTATAAAGCTTTGCATATACTATACTTCTGGATCTTGCATCTCCCAAAAAAAAAAACCTAGCACAGCACCCGTCTAGGTCGGCATTGGTGCCTACAAGGAGCTTCCTTGCCCCGTATTGGAGAAAACAGAGTCAAAAAAATAACATGTCCAATTGTTAGTCATTGACAACACAGTTTTAAACTCTCTCTCAGCCCGAATCCTTTTAAGAAATATGTTATACCAAGGCAGTGGCTCCTCCAGGCTTGCACCTCCTGCCTTTGCCTCCATGACTGGCAGACCGGGAGATGCTCTTGAGAAGGCCAGCCTGTGAGGAGCACCGGGAGCCTGGCTTCCTCCGTCCCTCCCGGCCAGCCTCTCCTGCCTGCTCATTCAAGGCACCTGCCTGCCAGTTCTGTATTCGCTCAGTTCGGTGCCACAGAGTTGCATCCCCATTTTCTGTGGTTCACCACCCAGAGCGGCATAGAAATGAAACGAAGAATTCAGTCAAAATAATAATTGCCGCTTGCTCCTGAAACTGATGTCAGGAAAGGACATGATAGAAGGTGTCATGGTTTCACTGGCTGCTTAGCTTTCTCCATCTACTTCCCCCAGGAAGAAGGATTCCTAGATGTGGCCATCCAAATGGTCCATCCCTCACCTGTTTCAGCCTGGAAGTTTCTGCATCTCTCGTGGCACCTTAGCCTTGATTTTAACCATCATGCTGGTCAAGGGGGTGGAACTCACATCAGCTCATATTCAGGCTGGGGCATGTGGGTAGGAACCTTTGTGGACCTGGTGACTGACTGTGATAGAGCACGGACCCTAGTCAGGGACGAGTGGGGGAGAAAGCATCGTGCAGGCGGCATTGGAGAGCCGCCCCTGTTGGAAATGGACAAGACACTTCTCTGTCCCTGAGTTTCAAGCGGGTGGAAGCTCCACTTGAGTCCCTTCCTCTCCCTTGGGGGAGCTGTGGGTCCTCTCAGAATCTTCCAAGGAAATATATCTCATGGGAATGGCTCAAAGAAGGGTGTTTCAGAGATGTATCCACAAGCTACACTTGGAATGAGTTGCATATTCAAGGTCACTTCCTCTTCTTCAAAGGTTGCTCTTGATCAGTGATACTTTTGCTGTTCTTCACTGGGCAAAGAGCGGATTGATCAGAGTTGGATGTAGAGATTTTCCGAATTGCCCCACGTGACTGGTAGAAGCAAACTTCCTGCAGGACTCCATCCTTACACGGCCCCTAGGACCAAAATGTCCCCCTTGAGTCACTGGTGTCCCTTCCCTCTTTCATCACCTTTATTGCTCCAGTGCAGGTGCCAAGTTCCTTGGAGGCCCTTTTCTCTCCCACAAAGCAGAAGTCGATGAGCGGAGATGATGGGAAGCAGCACCTGGCACAGCAAGCGCTGGCGGGACCCCCTCAGTCACACCTGGGAGCGCAGGGGAAGGTCTCCTGGCGTGGGCAGCAGGGAAAGTCCTCGTCAAGTTTGGAGGGAGCGGAGCCACAGCAGGAGATCCACCCCACGGAGGAAGGAGGAGACCCTGTTCCTGCCAGCAAAGGTCAGGAAGCCCCCCGCGAAAGCCCCACCAGGAAGGTGCACTGGAAGAAGCAGGCACTGAGACTCCTTCCCCGAAGTCGCCCTCCCCAGCAGATTCAAGGTAACGTTGCCCAGCTGGGCTTCGGTCGTCTCCTTGTCATTTCAGCAGCTCGGCTGGTGTTTAGGGACATTCACTATGCCACACACACACACACACACACTATTATATCATGCAGCAATCAGGAAATTTTGGGTTACTGTGAGTTGTGAGCGCCACCAAGGAACCATGGTTTGTAAACAGTGAGTGACCCAGAAAGAACACTCACAGTTCATCGCATGGCTCAAAAATTTCAGATGTTTCTGCTAGGAACCTGGAAGGCATGTGTCAGCTTCCTTGGCTTCCCTCCCAGGCCTCTGGGCCACATGGCCGAGTCAAGTCCTGGTGAGCACATCCTGGACCAAGCTGCCCCCACACGTAAGTGCTGTCCCTTTCCCATGCCGGGGGAAGATGCTGAACGGTGGGGGTGGCGGGGGGCTCAGTGGGAAAGACGTGCCACACGACCGCCAGCTCCACTCTCACACACCAAGCAATGCCACCACTTAGCTGTCCGCACACATCAGGGTAGGAGGTTGCCAGCTGCGCAACTGGTGTATCTGAGCATCTTCACGGATTTCCTCTTTGCTCAGCTCAGGTTGGAAAACCGTGCCAAGCACAGGGGCAAAACCGGAAAGCTCAGAGGGGCCAATTCTGATGTGGTTCATCGTTATCCACCTGATAGGTTGGGACTCCATGTGAACCCAGATCCATTTGAGGTTCATGGGTCAATTCCCGGGCAGGAATAGCAGGAGTGGAGTGAGCAAAGAGAGGAAGGAAAGTATTCAGGGAGGTCTAAGCCCATATAGTGCCAAATGTACCTTGGCAGCCTCAGAGTGACGGAAAGTTAGGCAGGTGGAGGAAACTTCCTGGCGGAGGCCCTGGACCACATCGCCTGTTAGAGTGCTTCTCCCTTGCACAACCTACTTGGACTAGGGTTTAAATTGGTTCCTGCAGGATCTGAAGACTCCCCCACATGCTCAGAGAGAGCGGGACGGAAGCAGGGAATCCCCCCCACGGAGGAAGGAGGAGACCCTGTTCCTGCCAGCAGAGGTCACAAGGCCCCTCGTGAAAGTGTCATCAGAATTGTCCATTGGAGGAAGATGATGCTGGGACGCCTGCGCCGTGGTCGCCCTCCCCACCACTTTCGCGGTAAAGGTACCCCCTTATCTCCTTGCGTTGAGCTTTATCCGCTGTGCAGAACACACAACTTGCATTGCACAGTGGACCAACCATTGCGACTAAACCCGACAGTGGGAGAAGTAAGCCGTCCAGCCCAACGGAGCTGCTCTTAAACTGAAGGCCTGCTTGGAACAAGCAGATTTGTCTGCTGGCAGCAGAGTGGGAGGGAGCGAATGGAGCCCCCCTTTAACCAGCAGGACTGGGACAGGCTCAGGAGCACGGCCTGCCTCAATGGCCCCTGGATTTATTGCAGAATCTGCCGTGTTGTCAGGCCCAGGACGTTGGGTGGGGGAAAGAGGCAGCTAGTCCTCAGCTGGAGAACCGGGAACGTACAGGAGCTCCTTCCCTTGGCGTTCCCATCTGGGAAAGGAGCGTGGCCTGGAAGATGCTGTGAGGAGGAGAGCGCTTCTGTAGGGGGAGACGATGGTGAGAGGAGCCAGGATTGGCGTTGTCACAGCTTGAATAGATCATTCCATGTCCTACACTCTGACACCAGCAAGAAGAGATCTTGACCTTCCTCTTTGTGACGGCCTTTGAGGTACTTCAGCAGCATGTCCCCCCTCAGTCTTCTCTTCTCAAGGCTGAACATGCCCAGTTCTCTCTGTCTCTCCTCACAGGGCAGTGTTTCCAAATCCCGGATCCCTTTTTGTTGCCTTTTTCTGGACTCTTCCTAATTTTTCTGCATCTTTCTTAAATCTTTGTGCCCACAACTGGACACAATATTCTGGATGAGGTCCGTCTAGTGAGTAGTATAGAGGAACTACTACTTCTCGTGATTTGGAAGTAATACCTCTGTTAATGCATCCCACAATATCATTTGCCATTTGAGCGGCTGCATCGCTTCGTTGGCTCATGTTTAGCCTATTGCCCACAATTACTCCAAGATCTTTTTCCTTTTCAGTTCTGTTGGGCCATATATTCCCCATCTTGTAGCAATGCATTCGGTTTCTTTTTCCTAGGTGGAGGGCTTGGCACTTTTGGTTGTTGAATCCCCTTCTGTTGCTTTCAGCACAGTGTTCAAGTTTATCAGGATTGCTTTGGATCTTCACATTGTCTTCCAGGGTGTTTGCTATTCCACACAGTTTTGTATCACCTGCAAATTTGATTATCATTCCTTGTGCTTCCTCATCTGAATCATTAATACAGATGTTGGGGAGCACTGGGCCCAGGACGGAACCCTGTGCCACCCCGCTAGTTACCTCCCCCCAGTTTGAGAAGAGGGCCATTGATAAGCACTCTTTGCCTGATTTAGCAGCCAATTTTGGATCCACCTCATAGGTTTCCGAAATTGCTTCTCAGAATGTTGTGTGGCACCATGTCGAAGCTTTGCTAAGGTCAAGGTAGGCTATGTCCACAGTGTTCTCTCTGTCTGTTGGGAGGGCTCCCAACCAAGAAATGAGATTTCATTAGTCTGATGCGTTTGATTTTTGATAAATCCATGTCGGCTTTGATTAATCACAGCATTTTCTTTGAGGTACTTGTAAACTGATTTTAAGAAAATGTGTTCCAGAATTTTTCCAGGGATTGATGTCAGACCAACTGGTCTGTCATTTCCGGACACAATTTCTTTTCCTATTTTTGAAGATGGAGAAAATGCTGGTCTTCTCCAGACATCTGGCACGTCTCCTTTTTTCCCACATTTATCAAAGATCATAGACTGTGGTTCTAAGCGTTCCTGGGATAGCTCTTTGATGCCTTGGGATGGAGTTCATTAAGCCACGGAGATCTGAATGTCAGTATTCCGTCTAGGTATTCCTTGAGCAGCCATCTCTCACTTTCCGCTTGTACTTCCTCTTGTTGTAGATTGTCTTGTGGGAGAAGACTGAGGACAGATTGAGAGTTTTCCCCCTTTCTTTGTTGTCTGTATTACTCTGCCATCCACTTGAAGTAGCCGGAAACCTTTCTCTTCTGCCTTGTGCTTTCGGCCTTCTGTTTGGGACTTATCTGAAGAAGACTTTCTTGTTTTTCTTAGCATCGCTTGCCGGTCACTGTTCATTGCCTGCTTCAGCCTTCCAGATGCCGTCCCTGCAGCTCCTTGCTATTTGTGTCTGCTCCTCCTTTGTGGCCTGGCACAGCTTGGAGGGACGGATTCAGAAAGGGTCTATCCTTGTTCACACCACAGGTTCTTAGTACAGGTGAACCCAAACTATTTGAGGTTCATGGGCCAATTCTCCTAGAAGAATTGCAAAGTGGGAGTAAGCAAACAGGTGAAAGTTGGAAGTATTCAAATAAATTCAGACACAGAGAGTTTCAATGTATCTTTGCAGGCCGAGCCCTGCCTGGTGCCTTTTTTTCTTTTTACCAGGTGCTTTTTGCTGTATATGCTATCATACCTATATTACAGCAATGCTGCTTTGATTTGATGGATGCACTGTGTTATATTGCTTTGTTCTTCTCAATAATTGTAAACAACCCAGCGAGTTTCAGCTATGAGGTGGTATCAGCACATGAGAGGCTTGTCTGGTCTCGTAGGCACCAGCATGAAAGCCTGCATTAGGGGTGATCCAGGCCAATGCTATATGCCCATCCAATGGACCCACAAACTGCCGTTGGAGAGCTCATCCTCTCCTGTTACTTCCTTGGAATGTCAAAAACAAGATGTTGGTTTCTCCGCTATGCAGCTGAACAGGCACAGACATCGGACATTGTGGCTCCCTGGCTACATTGGAGGTGGTGATTGGAAGGTATGCATGAGACTGAATGATCCAGGATTTAAGGTGGGCAGAGGGCAGGCAAAGGCGACTGCAGCTTCTTGCCCACTAAAGGAGGCTGGCAGCAGGGCAAGAGGGATTTGGCACTTGGGTGCTACTGACATTGCATGAACGAATGAATGGAACCTGTTTGCAAATACATACCTACTTTCTGTCATTCATCTACCAAGTTCACAACCCATGTTTCTTCCATTTTCTCTTCTCTGTTCTATTAGATGCACAGGTGAGGCAGGTCAAGGCAAAACAACACCAGACGTCAGTGACAAGAGTGAGGGAGGGAGAGAGGAAAAAGCAGCCACATCTTCAGGAGTCATTAAGCAGGCAGGATGGAAACCAAAAATGTGATGGATCTGCTCCGGTTCTGTGTCAGGTCCTCCCTGAACAAGATAAACAAGCAGGAGAGAATGACGGGAAGATCCTTGAAGGTGATTTGAGAAGCCACACAGAGGAGGAGCCTGGTCCAAGCTCAGCACCTGAGCAAAGCGCCCAGCTCAGCAAGAGCCCTGCTGGGAGTCCAGAGGAAGGCTGGAAAGGGAAGAGCCACAAATGCTTGGAGTGCGGAAAGAGATTCAAGTGGCGCTCACGCCTTCTATACCATCAACGAGGGCACTCGGGAGACAAACCTTATCAGTGTGAGGTTTGTGGGAAATACTTCAGCCAAGCCTGCAGTGTTAGACGACATCAGTCTGTGCACTCAGGAGAGAAGCTGTATAAGTGCAATGAATGTGGAAAGGGTTTCAAGAGGAGCTCATCCCGTGCCGAACATCAGCGAATTCACTCAGGGGAGAAGCCCTTTCCATGTAAATTTTGTGGAAAGAGCTTCAGGTGGGCCAACAATCAGAGGGAACATGAGCTCTTGCACACCCACGAGAAACTGTACAAGTGTAAAGAGTGTGGAATGACCTTTGCACAGAAAGCAGGCCTTGCACGGCACCAGCGAATTCACTCAGAGAAGCCCCATAAGTGCAATGACTGTGGAAAGAGCTTCAGTCACAGGACAGACCTGGAACAACATCAGCAAGTTCATGCAGGGGAGAAGCCTCACGAGGCAAGCAATGCAGAAAGGACTTAAATCAGTGCTCCAAACTGCCTGAAATTCAGTGAATTTACCCTAATGTGGAAAGCGGTACAGTCTGGTCTCCAAACTTGCTTGGGGTGAACAATTTCACCCAGGAGAAACACCTCTTCAACCTCTGTGGCCAGAGAAGTATCTAATTAGCTCTGGCATTCCTTTAATTGCTACATTAGGAAAAATCGCAGTATTTGAACAGAAAAGGCTCCAAATACATGCTCAGGGCCAGAGAAAATGTTCATCCTTCAGCAAAGCTTCCAATGCAAACGTCAAGATTAGAAATCCAACACAGGCACTGCCTGAAGGGTGTGTTTGGCTGGGGAATCCGGCCTCCCTGGGCGTGAGAATGCACACAGCAGGAAACACCCATGCTGCCTGGTATGTGATCCCACATTTCGTCTCTGCACACCCTTCCACGTCATGTGGGGATGCATTTCCTCCATTTGGGTTTCCCATGATCCAGAGGGTACCAGTTTCAGCCGTGCAACAGCCTCTGTGTGTGTGTGTGTGTGTGTGTGTGCTGGAAAGTGACATCATGAAGTGGGGCTGTTTGACTGGGCGTATCCTATGGAGCTCCCCAAATTATGTGCTGAGGCTCATTCACTGCACTGAGTGCAAGTTCTACCACGATGGTTTTATGGACGTACAATAATGCTACCATTTTATGAAGGCTGCATCAAAGACCATACGAATTCACTGTATGGAGGAATAAGTGCAGCACTTACCGCAAATCAAAGAATTCACACAAGGACAATTCTGGGATTTGAGGAGGCAAGATGTGATGTGTGCACTCCTGCTTCAGGATTTGTGTCCTGTTGTCTCTTTTAAGCATTTTAGGGGAGTTGATTTTAATACTTGGGGTCAACTCTTTCCATATGGTGGATGATCCTATTAATTGCATGTTGTACCTGGATGCTTTTAATTGTTTATATGTACTTTTAGCAGTGGATGGACACTGTTTATGGGGAAAACTTGATGGTGGGGGCAAATTTTCCTGTCTGCCAAAGGCCCCCTGTATTCTCTTGAGATAGGACATCCCCACACATCAGCCCCATGGGAAAGTGCTGGGATTGTGGTGAGGGGTCTGCTCAAATGTCAGTGAGTTTGTCGACTAATAAAACTGTGCGTGTTTCTGTTTTATATCCCGTACTGTATTTGCTCCTCAGAACAAGATGCATCACAGGTGGGAAACTGAGGCTGTAGCAGCCCTCCCCAACCTGGCGTCCGTCAGAGTCTTTTGGACCACCACTCCCGGAATTCCCATCCAGTGGGGCCATGGTCTGGGAATTCTGGGTGTTACAATCCAAACATGCCGGGAAGGCACAAGGGTGGGGGTGGTTGGGTGAGAGCCTTCCAGAGGTTTGCCAGGCGCTTTGGGACAGGGTGGGGCCTAATACTGGGACTGGAGTGCCTGCTCACCTCTTTCTCCCCATGTGGAATGAGTGACACTCCTACCTGTGGCCAACCTGGAAATCCAGCTGAGGCAGGAGAGCAAAGACACGTTTTTCTCCCGTCCCTTCTCTATTTCTCAGGCTTTCTCCACCAAACCAGCATTTCCGTATATGAAGGATTCCATCGGCCCCATTCAGATGTGGGGAGGTTGGCAAGTAAACATGGGATGGGTGAGCAAACAAGCTGAGGGAGTATCAGGGATAGAAAGTGAGCTTGCCATAGTTTCACAGATGGTAAGTGATGCATGTTGGGGAGGAGAAGCCCCACTTCAGGCATCAACTGGTAGGGGCTGAGCAGCAGGGGCTGAGTGAGGAAGGACCTGGGAGCTGGGGACCCTCTATAGAAGGGGGGTGCTGTGCACGGCTGCTGCGGAAAGGTGCATTCCGCATTAGGCACGAGAATCGGAGCCAGTCATGTATTGCCAAATCAGGAAGAAGGAAAGAAAGAAACCCTATTTGCAAATTGATACCTGGGGAGTATCAATGTGGTCACCCCAACTCCCTGTTGAGTTGACCACACCAAGAATGCTGCGTAAAACCGTGTTGAAGAAATCCAAATGATTTTTTTAAGAGAAAGGTCACATAGAGGTGCTGCAGTGATGGAAAATGAAACCTGCACTGCCTCTGCTGCTCTTACCCAGAAATAACCAGAATTCCAAGATGGGCTCCCTTTCCCTGAAGCAAAGAGACAAGGACTCTCCGCTTGCCTGAGGCAGCTGCTGCGTTCAGTTGAGGCTTTTGCTCTGTTCACTCGCTGGGCTGCAGCATATTGCCCTGACTTGCTTTCTTGCACGTTAATCCCCACACCCAAACCCCGTCTGGATCCATGTGCCTCTCTCTTTGCCATGTCAGTACCCTGAAATCACTGATATTTACTGTACTGTTAGGTCATGTCCCCTCTGGACTCTCTTCACTTTGTTTTGTTCATGAACCCATTTTGTGTTGGCAAGTATCCACTTGGTTCAAAATCAGGAAGGGTGTATGGCAAGGCTGTATATTATCCCCCTGCCTATTTAACTTATATGCACAGCACACCATGCGAAAGGCCAGGCTAGATGAATCACAAGTTGGAATCAAGATTTCTGGGAGAATTATCAACAACCTCAGATATGCAGATGATGCCACTCTCATGACAGAAAGTGAAGAGGAACTAAAGAGCCTCTTGATGCGGGTGAAGGAGGAAAGCGCAAAAGTTGGCTTGAAGCTCAACATTAAGAAAACTAAGATCATGGCATCCGGTCCTCTCACTTCCTGGCAAATAGATGGGGAAGAAATGGAGGTAGTGACAGATTTTATTTTCCTGGGATCCAAGATCACTGTAGATGGGAACTGCTGC
Source organism: Varanus salvator macromaculatus (assembly GCA_023646645.1). Lineage (NCBI taxonomy): Eukaryota > Metazoa > Chordata > Lepidosauria > Squamata > Varanidae > Varanus > Varanus salvator. Next base: position 1,617,703 of record JAIXND010000685.1, read on the forward strand.
CAAGAAATTAAAAGACGCTTGCTCCTTGGGAGGAAAGCTATGGCAAATGTAGACAGCATACTAAAAAGCAGAGACATCACCCTGCCAACAAAAGTGCATATAGTCAAGGCTATGGTTTTCCCAGTTGTGATGTATGACTGTGAAAGTTGGACTATAAGGAAGGCTGAGCACTGAAGAATTGAGGCCTTTGAGTTGTGATGCTGCAGAAGATTCCTGAGAGTCCCTTGGACTGCATAGAGATCAAACAAGTCAATCTTAAAGGAAATCAACCCTGACTACTCTGTAGACGGCCAGATACTGAAGAAGAACGGGGGATTGTGGAGCACAGGAGAGCCTAGAGCAATGTTGTCGGTGGGATTGTGATGGGTCGGGCATGACTTTGTGATTAAAAAAGTGTACCCACTGTGTGCTCACCATCAACCCCAACTCCCGCGTATGTGACTCAAACCCTATAAACATGCTGAACAGGTTCCAAAAGTGTATAACTGGTGGGCAGGCCTCTTCCCAGCCACGAGGCAGCAAGTTTGCAGGGGGTTACCTGGGTCGTTCCCACCAGTGAAACTGCTGAGGTTCAAGGCCAAGGTACCTCCCTGTGGATTTGGGCTTTCACTCTTGTGGGAGCATGAAGAAGCAAGAGGTGATGGGATCTGATCGAAATGGAGGAATGGGGAGAAATAACAACCCCTGTCCCTTTATCTTACCCATTTCCTCTCCCAGATCCAAAAAGAATGAGCAACACCTGATCCCACTGCAGGGAACAAGGTGGAGTGAAGGTGTGCATAGGGGAGGCCTTAAATCCCTCTTGGGAGGCACCAGGACCGAAGCAGCCACACAGCCTGAATATCCAGGGAGAGCCCCAAGGTTGGACTTCCCCACCCCTGACCCCTGACTGAGGCTGCTGCTGCTTTTCTCCACCTCCTCAGCCTGCCTGGCTTTGGCTTAGTCCAGCATCTCCCTTTCCTTTGCAGAGATCCTGGTGAGTTGGAGGAAGGTTGCACCTCAGAGTAGAAATGAGCAGAGATGGAGAAGGGAAGGGGATGTCTTTGCAAGGAGAGGCAACACGGGAGGCGGCCTGCAAGGAATTGGGGGTGGGGGGGAGCATATTTCTTGCCCTGCTGGAATGTGTGTGTGGGGGTCCCTCCTCAGGGCTGGATCCAGCACTCAGGCAAAGACACGTAGCAGTGCTGTGCCTCATGGGCCAAGTTGCCTCCATGTTGGCATGCACAGACTCAGTTCAAATTGGGGCCGTGGGGATTCAGTAGTGGGTCTGTAGGCTGCCCCACTCATTCCTGTGACCAATGGCAATTTTTATAGCAATAACAAGTGAATACAGTCAGTAACCATTTTGTCATTAATAAATACTTCACAAGTAACACCATTAGTTAAAATATTTCAATTAGTAAAAGATAAAATAACAATAAGACACAACATCAAGTTGTTTAAAATTATCCAATACAATTTCCAATTCAAATTTTAAAGCTTTGCATGTGATATTTTTGTGGATCTTGCAGGCATCTGCCAAAAAACTAGCACAACACTCCCCTAGCTGGGCTTTAGTGCCTGCAGGGAGATTCCTGGCCAACTTCTAAGCAAATGAGAAATAAGTTTGGCCCGTAGTTCTTGATAAAACTGAGAATAAAAAAATAACATGTCCAATTGTTGGTCAGTGCCAGCACAGTTTTAAAATCCCTACCAGCCTGAATTCTTTTCAGAAACATATAATACTAAGGCAGTGGCTCCTCCAGGCTTGTATCTCCTGCCTTTGCCTCAGTGCCTGGCAGGCCGGGAGATGCTCCTGAGAAGGCCGGGCCTGTGAGGAGCACCGAGAGCCTGGCTTCCTCCGTCCCTCCCAGCCAGCCTCTCCTGCCTGCTCATTCAAGGCACCCGCCTGCCAGTTCTGTATTCACTCACACGAGGGACAAGCAAATGCTCAGTTCGGTGCCACAGAGTTGCATCCCCATTTTCTGTGGTTCACCACCCAGAGCGGGATAGAAATGAAACGAAGAATTCAGTCAAAATAATAATTGCCGCTTGCTCCTGAAACTGATGTCAGGAAAGGACATGATAAAAGGTGTCATGGTTTCACAGGCTGCTTAGCTTTCTCCATCTACTTCCCTCAGGAAGAAGGATTCCTAGATGTAGCCATCCAAATGGTCCATCCCTCACCTGTTTCAGCCTGGAAGTTTCTGCATCTCTCGTGGCACCTTAGCCTTGATTTTAACCATCATGCTGGTCAAGGGGGTGGAACTCACATCAGCTCATATTCAGGCTGGGGCGTGTGGGTAGGAACCTTTGTGGACCTGGTGACTGACTGTGATAGAGCAGGGACCCTAGTCAGGGACGAGTGCGGGAGAAAGCATCGTGCAGGCGGCATTGGAGAGCCGCCCCTGTTGGGAATGGACAAGACACTTCTCTGTCCCTGAGTTCCAAGCGGGTGGAAGCTCCACTTGAGTCCCTTCCTCTCCCTTGGGGGAGCTGTGGGTCCTCTCAGAATCTTCCAAGGAAATATATCTCATGGGAATGGCTCAAAGAAGGGTGTTTCAGAGATGTATCCACAAGTTACACTTGGAATGAGTTGCGTATTCAAGGTCACTTCCTCTTCTTCAAAGGTTGCTCTCGATTAGGGGTACTTTTGCTGTCCTTCACTGGGAAAATAGCATATTAATTGGAATTGGGTGTATAGATTTTCCCAATTGCCCCACATGATTGATAGGCACAAACTTCCTGCAGGACCCCATTCTTACATGGCCCCTATGACAAAAATGTCCCCCTTGAGTCACTGGAGTCCCTTCGCTGGTTCATCTCCTGTATTGCTCCAAATCCAGGTGCTGAGTTCCTGTGGGCCCTTTTATCTCCACCAGACCAGAAGTCAATGAGCAAAGAAGATGGGAAGCAACACCTGGCAGAGCAAGCGCTGGCAGGACACACTCAGTCACTGTCGGGAACGCGAGGGAAGGTCTCCCAATGTGGTCAGTGGGGAACGTCCTCATCAAGTTTGGGGGAAGTGGAGGAAGGAGACCCTGTTCCTGCCGGCAAAGGTCAGGAAGCCCCCCGCGAAAGCCCCAGCAGGAAGGGACACTGCAAGAAGCGGGCGCTGAGACTCCTTCCCCAAGGTTGCCCTCCCCAGCAGATTCAAGGTAACGTTGCCCAGCTGGGCTTCGGTCGTCTCCTTGTCATATTTCAGCAGCTCGGCTGGTGTTTAGGGACATTCACTATGCCCCATACACACACTATTATATTGCGCAGCCATTGGGCCATTGTGAGGTGTGAGCTCCACCAAGGAACCATTGTTTGTAAACAGTGGGTGACCCAGAAAGAAAGGTCACAGTTCAGCGCACGGCTCAAAAATCTCAGATGTTTCTGCTAGGAACCTGGGAGGCATGTGTCAGCTTCCCCAGGTTCACTTCCAGGCCTCTGGTCCACAAGGCTGAATCAAGTCCTGGTGAGCATGTCCTGGACCAACCTGCCCCCACACGCAAGCACTGCCCCTCTCCCATGCTGGGGGCAGATGCTGAAGGAGGGGGGTGGTGGGGGGCTCACTGGGAAAGACGTGCCACACAACCGCCAGCTCCACTCTCACACACCAAGCGATGCCACCGCTTAGCTGTACGCACATGACACAGTAGGAGGTTGCCGGCTGCGCAACTGGGGTGTCCGCGCATATCCGCGGATTTCCTCTTTGCTCAGCTCAGGTTGGAAAACCGTGCCAAGCACAGGGGCAAAACCGGAAAGCTCAGAGAGGCAGATTCTGATGGGGTTCATTGTCATCCACCTGGTAGGTTGGGACTCCATGTGAACCCAGATCCATTTCTTTCATTCATTCATTCATTCGATTTATAGCCTGCCTTTTTCCTAGAAAGGGCTCAAGGCAGGTTACACCATCTCTCCTCCTCCATCTTATCCCCACAACAACAACCCTGTGAGGTAGGTTGGGCTGAGAGTCAGTGACTGGCCCAAAGTCACCCAGTTGGCTCCATGGCTGAGCAGGGACTAGAACCCAGATTGTCTGAGTCCCAGTCCCATGCTCTTAACCACTACACCATACTGGCTCTCATTTGAGGTTCATGGGTCAATTCCCTGGCAGGAATAGCAGGAGTGGAGTGAGCGAGGAGAGGAATGAAAGTTTGAAGTATTCAGGGAGATCTAAGCCCATATAGTGCCAAATGTACCTCAGCAGTCTCAGAGTGACAGAAAGTTAGGCAGGTGGAAGAAACTCCATGGCGGAAACCCTGGACCACATTGCCTGTTGGAGTGCTTCCCCCTTGCATAACCTACTTGGACTTGGGTTTAAATTGGTTCCTGCAGGATCTGGAGACTCCCCCACATGCTCGGAGAGAGCGGGACGGAAGCAGGGAATCCCCCCCACGGAGGAAGGAGGAGACCCTGTTCCTGCAGGCAGAGGTCACAAGGCCCCTTGTGAAGGTCACATCAGAAACGTCCACTGGAGGAAGATGACGCTGGGACGCCTTCGCCGCGGTCGCCCACCCCACAACTTTCACGGTAAAGTTGCCCACTTATTTCCTTGTGTTGAGCTTTATCCGCCGTGCAGAACACACAACTTGCATTGCACAGTGAACCAACCAATGAGATTACACCCGACAGTGGGAGAAGTAAGCCGTCCAGCCCAACGGAGCTGCTCTTAAACTGAAGGCCTGCTTGGAACAAGCAGATTTGCCTGCTGGCAGCAGAGTGGGAGGGAGCGAATGGAGCCCCCCTTTAACCAGCAGGACTGGGACAGGCTCAGGAGCACGGCCTGCCTCAATGGCCCCTGGATTTACTGCAGAATCTGCCGTGTTGTCAGGCCCAGGACGTTGGGTGGGGGAAAGAGGCAGCTAGTCCTCAGCTGGAGAACTGGGGAACATACAGGAGCTCCTTCCCTTGGCGTTCCCATCTGGGAAAGGAGCGTGGCCTGGAAGATGCTGTGAGGAGGAGAGCGCTTCTGTAGGGGGAGATGATGGTGAGAGGAGCCAGGATTGGCGTTGTCACAGCTTGAATAGATCATTCCATGTCCTACACTCTGACACCAGCAAGAAGAGATCTTGACCTTCCTCTTTGTGAGAGCCTTTGAGGTACTTCAGCAGCATGTCCCCCCTCAGTCTTCTCTTCTCAAGGCTGAACATGCCCAGTTCTCTCTGTCTCTCCTCACAGGGCAGTGTTTCCAAATCCCGGATCCCTTTTTGTTGCCTTTTTCTGGACTCTTCCTAATTTTTCTGCATCTTTCTTAAATCTTTGTGCCCACAACTGGACACAATATTCTGGATGAGGTCCGTCTAGTGAGTAGTATAGAGGAACTACTACTTCTCGTGATTTGGAAGTAATACCTCTGTTAATGCATCCCACAATATCATTTGCCATTTGAGCGGCTGCATCGCTTCGTTGGCTCATGTTTAGCCTATTGCCCACAATTACTCCAAGATCTTTTTCCTTTTCAGTTCTGTTGGGCCATATATTCCCCATCTTGTAGCAATGCATTCGGTTTCTTTTTCCTAGGTGGAGGGCTTGGCACTTTTGGTTGTTGAATCCCCTTCTGTTGCTTTCAGCACAGTGTTCAAGTTTATCAGGATTGCTTTGGATCTTCACATTGTCTTCCAGGGTGTTTGCTATTCCACACAGTTTTGTATCACCTGCAAATTTGATTATCATTCCTTGTGCTTCCTCATCTGAATCATTAATACAGATGTTGGGGAGCACTGGGCCCAGGACGGAACCCTGTGCCACCCCGCTAGTTACCTCCCCCCAGTTTGAGAAGAGGGCCATTGATGAGCACTCTGTGCCTGATTTAGCAGCCAATTTTGGATCCACCTCATAGGTTTCCGAAATTGCTTCTCAGAATGTTGTGTGGCACCATGTCGAAGCTTTGCTAAGGTCAAGGTAGGCTATGTCCACAGTGTTCTCTCTGTCTGTTGGGAGGGCTCCCAACCAAGAAATGAGATTTCATTGGTCTGATGCGTTTGATTTTTGATAAATCCATGTCGGCTTTGATTAATCACAGCATTTTCTTTGAGGTACTTGCAGACTGATTTTAAGAAAATGTGTTCCAGAATTTTTCCAGGGATTGATGTCAGACTAACTGGTCTGTCATTTCCGGACACAATTTCTTTCCCTACTTTTGAAGATGGAGAAAATGCTAGTCTTCTCCAGACATCTGGCACTTTTTCCTTCTCCTTTCTCCTTTTTCCCCGCATATATCAAAGATCATAGACTGTGGTTCTAAGCGTTCCTCTGATAGCACTTTGATGCCTTGGGACGGAGTTCATTAAGCCACGGAGATCTGAATGTCAGTATTCCGTCTAGGTATTCCTTGAGCAGCCCTCTCTCACTTTCCGCTTGTACTTCCTCTTGTTGTAGACTGTCTTGTGGGAGAAGACTGAGGACAGATTGAGAGGCTTCTCCCTTTCTTTGTTGTCTGTATTACTCTGCCATCCACTTGAAGGAGCCAGACACCTTTCTCTTTCACCTGACTTCCGTTTGGGACTTATCTGAAGAAGACTTTCTTGTTGTTCTTAGCATCGCTTGCCGGTCACTGTTCATTGCCTGCTTCAGCCTTCCAGATGCCGTCCCTGCAGCTCCTTGCTATTTGTGTCTGCTCCTCCTTTTTGGCCTGGCATGGCTTGGAGGGACGAATTCGGAAAGGGTCTATCCTCGTTCACACCACAGGTTCTTAGTACAGGTGAACCCAAACTATTTGAGGTTCATGGGCCAATAGGGGTGATCCAGGCCAATGCTATATGCCCATCCAATGGACCCGCAAACTGCCGTTGGAGAGCTCATCCTCTGTTACTTCCTTGAAATGTCAAAAACAAGATGTTGGTTTCTCCACTAAGCAGCTGAACAGGCACAGACATCGGACATTGTGGTTCCCTGGCTACATTGGAGGTGGTGATTGGAAAGTATGAATGAGACGGAATGATCCAGGATTTAAGGTGGGCAGAGGGCAGGCAAAGGCGACTGCAGCTTCTTGCCCACTAAAGGGGGCTGGCAGCAGGGGAAGAGGGATTTGGCACTTGGGTGCTACTGACATTGCATGAATGAATGAATGGAACCTGTTTGCAAATACATACCTACCTTTCTGTCATTCATCTACCAAGTTCACAACCCATGTTTCTTCCATTTTCTCTTCTTTGTTCCATTAGATGCACGGGTGAGGCAGGTCAAGGCAAAACAACACCAGACATCAGTGACAAGAGTGAGGGAGGGAGAGGGGGAAAAGCAGCCACATCTTCAGGAGTCATTAAGCAGGCAGGATGGAAACCAAAAATGTGAGGAGGAGGATGGATCTGCTCCGGTTCTGTGTCAGGTCCTCCCTGAACAAGATCAACAAGCAGGAGAGAATGGCAGGAAGATCCTTGAAGGTGATTTGAGAAGCCACACAGAGGAGGAGCCCGGTCCAAGCTCGGCACCTGAGCAAAGCGCCCAGCTCAGCAAGAGCCCTGCTGAGAGTCCAGAGGAAGGCTGCAAAGGGAAGAGCCACAAATGCTTGGAGTGCGGAAAGAGATTCAAGTGGCGCTCACGCCTTCTATACCACCACCGAGTGCACTCCGGAGAGAAATCTAATCAGTGTGATGTTTGTGGAAAGAGTTTTAGGTGTGTTTCCAGTCTTGCACGTCATAAATACCTGCACTCAGGAGAGAAGCCGTATAAATGTAACGAATGTGGAAAGAGCTTCAAGACGGGCGCACACCTGACACAACATCAGCAGATTCACTCCGAGGAGAGGCCTTTTTCATGTAATGTTTGTGGAAAGAGCTTCAGAAGGCTTTCTGTTCAAATACATCATCAATACCTGCACTCAGGAGAGAAGCCGTATAAGTGTAATGAATGTGGAAAGAGCTTCGCTTGGAGTTCTAATCTTAGAAAACATAAATACTTTCACTCAGAAGAGATGCCATATCAATGCAACGAATGTGGAAAAAGCTTCAAGAAGAACTCATACCTTACAGTACATCAGCGAATTCACTCAGGGGAGAGGCCCTTTCAGTGTAACATTTGTGAAAAGAGCTTCAGGTGGGCCAACAATCTGAAGGAACATGAGCTCTTGCACTCCCATGAAAAACTATGCAAGTGTGAAGAATGTGGGAAGAGCTTTGCTCAGAAGCATGGCCTTGCTCAGCATCGTCTAATTCATTTGGGGAAGAAACCCTTTGAGTGCAACATTTGTGGGAAAAGATTCCGACAGGGTAACCTCCTTAGAAAACATCAGACTTTACACTCAAGTGAGAAACTGTACAAGTGTAAAGAGTGTGGAAAGAGCTTTGCACAGAATGCAGGCCTTGCACGGCACCAGCAAATTCACACAGGGAAGAAAACCCATAAGTGCAATGAATGTGGAAAGAGGTTCAGTCACAGGACAGACCTGGGACAACATCAGCAAGTTCATGCAGGGGAGAAGCCTCATGAGGCAAGCAATGCAGAAAGGACTTAAGTCAGTGCTTGGACCTGCCTGAAATTCAGTGAATTTACCCTAATGTGGAAAGCGGTACAGTCTGGTCTCCAAACTTGCTCGGGGTGAACAATTTCACCCAGGAGAAACACCTCTTCAATCCTCTGTGGCCAGAGAAGTATCTAATTAGCTCTGGCATCCCTTTAATCGCTACATTAGGACAAATCGCAGTATTTAAACAGAGGAGGCTCCATATACACGCTGAGGGCCAGAGAAGATGTTCATCCACTGGCAAAGGTTCCAACCCGTAACATAAAGATTAGAGATCCAACACAGGCACTGCATGAAGGGCGTGTTTGGCTGGGGAATCCCGCCTCCATGGGCATGAGAATGCACACAGCAGGGAACTTCCGGGCTGCCTGGAATGTGGTCCCACATTCGGCCCCTGTACACTCTTCCACGCCGTGTGAGGATGCATTTTCCCCAATTTCGGTCTTCCAAGATCCAGAGGGTACCATCTTAGGCCATGCGAAAGTGTCTGTGTGTGTGTTGGAAAGTGACCTCATGAAGGGGGGCTCTTGGACTGGACATGCACTGTGGAGCTCCCCGAATTGGGTGCTGAGGCTTATTGACTGGACTGATTGTATGTTTTACCAGGATGGTTTTAATGCTACCGTTTTATGAAGGCTGCATCAAAGAATAGGCCATATGAATTCACTGTTTACAGGGACAAATATAGCGCTTACTGCAAATCAGAGAATTCACACAAGGACAATTCTGGGACCAGGATTTGGGGAGGCCAGATGTGACATGTGCATTCCTGCTTCAGGCTTTGTGTCCTGTTGTCTCTTTTAAGCATTTTAGGGGAGCTGATTTTAACAGTTGTGGGGCAACCCTTTTTATATGGTGGACTGGCGCTATTAATTGCATGTTTTACCTGGATGTTCCTAATTGCTTAATTGGACTTGTACCAGTGCATGGACATTGTCTTTGGGAAAATTGTGTGTGTGTGTGTGGGGGGGGTTCCTGTCTGGCAAAGGCCTCTGTATTCTTTTTATATGGGGCATCTCTGCAGCTGCAGTTGTATCAAGATATGCCAGGCTTGTGGTGAGGGGTCCTTTGAACATTAGGCGAGTTGCAGAAATTGGACATGAACCCAGGGCATCTTGATTCACCCAGAAGACAGACAACAAAGCAAAAATCTCTAAGGCCTGCAGAGCTTTCTCCTGGGTGGATTACAAGAACGTAATTGGTGAAGTTCCTGTTGCTACTTTTTCCAATATCTCGTGTAACTGTCAGTGCATTTGTTGAGTAATAAAACCGCATATGTTTTCATTTTATATCCTATATTGTATTTGCTCTGCAGAGCAAGATGAATCACAGGTGGGAAACTGAGGCTGTAGCACCCCCCCCCCCCCGGAGACTCTCAGAGGCATTTGGACCACCACTTCCAGAATTTCCTCCCAGCAGGGCCATGGACTGCGTATTTAGGGTGTTGCAGTCCAAACTTGTCTGGAAGGCATGAGGGGTGGGGAAGGTTGGGCAGAGGCTTCCTGGGGTTCGCCAGGCCATTCGGCACATGGGACAGGATGGGAGTGGATTCTGGGACTGGAGCGCCAGCACACGTCTCATCGAAGGATCCTCCCTGCGCGGAGTGAGGAGGCCATCGCCCGGCCGTGCCACATCAAGAGTGCAAGGGAGGCTGGCCGGCCAGCCCACACCCCCGCAGGGTCTCTCTGTTTGCCTGCACCAGAATATTCTTAATCCCTTCTGCCCCCCTGCCCCCCGGTGTCTGCACTCCAGGCTATATGGGGCTGCCTATAAGCAGAAGTCTGGAAGTACAAGCACAAAAGACAATACACTCAAAGGGTTCTTGATGCTCAGCTGAGGTCCCAACCAGGGATCTGTGCATCCAGACAAACCAGGTGAACCATGTCTGTTTTTCTGCATGTAATGTCACCAGTCTAGCTTTGCCAATCAGTTCTCCCTCCCTTTTATCCCTCTTTTTCTCATCTCGCCTTCATCTCCTGCATCTTTCTGCTTGTTCTCTCCCTTAGGATTTCCCCTTCTAACTGTATTCTCCTTTCTCCCCAACGTCTTGCCCTCCATTTTCTAGCTAAGCATTTGACTTCTAAACTCTTCCTATTTAGACTGAATTTCTTCATCTACCATATTTTTCGCTCTATAAGACGTGCCTGATCATAAGACGCACCTAGTTTTTAGAGGAGGAAAACAAGAAAAAAAATATTCTGAATCAAATGGGCACATAATCCCAGGCACATTCCTCATCACTTCCCCATGGGCTGCTCATCTGACAGACTTACTGCACACACATATTCGCTCTATAAGATGCACAGACATTTCCCCTTACTTTTGAGGGGGAAATGTGCATCTTATAGAGCAAAAAATACGGTATTTCTTCCTCCCTTCCCTCCGTTTGTCACCCATTCACACACATGATGACCTGAATGCCTGAACTGGGGGAGAGCTTTCTTGCTTCACAAGTACAAATCGGAAGAGAGAGATGAGGTTTTTCTTGCTATGTCTTTGTGTGTGCGTTCATGCACAGACCTAAAGAGAGCACCTCCTGGAGCAAGTCCTTTGGGGAGCTTTTTTCTCCCATTTCAGTTTTAAGCAGAAACTTCAGGATGCCCACAGTGGATGTTGATCAGAAATATTTGCTGGGGGCAGCGATGCAAAGTGGAGGGACTGGGAGGAAAAACAGCCCTTTCAGCTTTTCTCTCTCCACTCTCACAATTCATCCAGCTGCTCCTACCTGTGCCTTACCTGGAAATCCAGCTGAGGCAGGAGGGCAGGGAGTATTAAACCAATGAGATAAATGCACCTGCATCTCATCTCTTCTCTATTTCTCAGGCTGTCTCCACCAAACCAGCATTTCAATCAATCAAGCTTTCCTGCAACCCCATTCAGATATGGGGAAGTTGCCACACGGGATGGATGACCCAACCAGCTGTGAAAGTATCGGTGATAGCAAAAGAGTTTTATACTTGGACAGATTCAACACAAACACATACTCACAAGTATTAAACCAATGAGATAAATGCACCTGATTTAAATGTACCCAGCCAGCCTAGAAAAACTCTATCCAAGTTCCTGAAAGATCGGGTGAAGCCTGAGCAGCAAAATGAATACAAGCAAAACCAAAAAGTCGTATGTCCCTTGTTGTGGATCAGGCCTCTCCCCCACTGTTATCCTCCTGCTGTGAACTACATTTCCCAACTTGCCTTGCAAATCCCACTCAAATGTCCCACAGCTGGGCCTGCTTCACCCAGCCTAAAGCACAGCTGGAAGGGAGAAGGGGATTGGGAGGCAGAAGGGAGGGAAGGAGCAAATCCCCCTTCTTCAGATCTTCCCTCGCATCTTTCAGGGCCTCCCAGAGAAACAAGACTTTGGGTTCCTGGAACAAGTGGAGCTGGCAGAATTGCTGGCAAAATTCTGGAACATACAATTGTGAGCCTCCAGAAAATAATGCATTGCTTACTGGAAATCAACAGGGAGTGTCAGGAAATCATGGCAAAAACATCTTATCTCCATCTTCAATGGTTTCAGTAGATCGTGGGAATGCTGTGTACGTAGTATATCTTGCTTTCAACAAGGAATTTGAACTCTATCCTTGTTGGTGTGAAGAACAGTGCTGCAATTGCATGGATCCACAGTAGGTTATCAACAGCTTGCAAGTGATAATCAGCAAGACGTTTTACGTGCAGTGCCACAAAGCTCTGCCCCAAGTCCTGAGATATTGAACACACATATATTATTGTGAAGAAGCACAATGGAAACCTCCAAGCTGCCAATACATTTTGCTATATTTTTGTCTGTAAGGGAGGAACTGTTCTCCCTTCTATGCTTATTTATTTTTATTTATTTATTTTTCAATTTATATCCTGCCTTTTTCCTCAAAGGGCTCAAGGCAGCTTACATCATTCTCCTCCTCCATCTTATCCCCACAACAACAACCCTGTGAGGTAGGTTGGGCTGAGAGTCTGTGACTGGCCCAAAGTCACCCAGTTGGCTCCATGGCCGAACGGGGACTCGAACCCAGGTCGCTGAGTCCCAGTCCCACGCTCTTAACCACTACACCACAGCTGAATTGGATGTCTGAACAGGAGCTGGCAGTGTGACGTAATGGTTAAGGCAAACACCATCCTTGGATGTACAGTTGAAGCTTGGCTTCCAGATCTAGGGAGGTGTTGATACTGCTTTACACGACTGTGGTGCATCCACAGCTAGAGTCCTGCGCCCACTTCTGGGATCCACATTATAGGAGAGACTTAGCTAGGTTAGAATCGGTTCAGTGCAGGGTCACAAGAACGGTAGTCTGGTCAGGAGGGATGGCATATGAGGAGAGATTGAGGCAACTGGGTCTTTTCTTTCTTCAGAGAGGAGGAGACTCTGAAGGGATCTTTTAATGACTTATCAGTATGTGATGAGATGACATGTGGAAGAGGGTCATGACCTGTTCTCCCCTATGGTGGAAGAAAGGACATGTTCCAATGGGGCAAAGCTCAAGAAACTGGGATTCAGGGTGGATGTCAGGAAGTACTTCCTGAAGGTTAGGACCACTAGGAGATGGAATGGGCTTCCAAGGGAGGTGGGGGGCCCCATCAGTGAGGGTGTTCAAGGAAAGATTAGACAACCACATGTTGAGGATTGCATGAGTGGAGCCAGCTGGAGCTGTGGGTCAGACTAGATGGCTTGGGCGGCCCAGGAGACCCCTTGTGACTCGCTTTGTTTTTATGTCTGTGTTTGATCTGCTAAATAAATAATAGTGTCCCTTTTCTAAAAGAGCCACAGCCCAGGAGGGGTTTCAGAGTTTCCCAGATATCAAGCATAAGCAGTATGTCCCTCCTTACCCAGGAGGATAATTCTCCCATCATCCCCTTCCTGATAGAATCTGTTAGAGAGCAGCCGGTCCTCGGTGACAGACAGGGCCTGGTCTGCCTCTTCGGGAAGTTCAGGGCCTGCCTCAGACTCCACCTGCCATGGCAAACAGGGAGGCCTTCCGGAAGGATCCGCAGCACTGCAGTCGGGAGGGCCCAAATTAAGGACTGGCCCCTTTCTTCCCCCACATATGGAGCGGCCCTGTAACTCTCACAATGGAGAAAACAGGCTGTGTTCCCTTAGAAATCCCCCTGCCATGGCAGCGCTGGATCTTCGAGGGCCCTTGGGCAAGACTGCCTCACTGCACCCCCTTCCTCAGCACATCTGAGGTTTCCCCACCACTGTCTAGTACTGTTTTCTAATACTCCTCATCACCATTCACATCATGGCTACTATGTGCCCACTTGAAACCAGAAGCTGGCAGAAACCAGGGAGCAAGTAGGCCGTGGTATCCACTCTTTCTCCTTCTTCTGAATGTCACAAGTGTCCTGATCAGAGCAAATGAGCAGGTTCCATTGGTGAAGAGGTGGAGGAAACCTACAGGGTCTCCCAAGTAGGCCTTGTTGTGGAGTGGGCCTTAGCATCATCTATCCTTGATGCTGGAGCTCTCCAGAAGTATCTTTTTTTTTTTTAGAAATTTTATTAGGATTTTAAACTAATACTACAAACATCAATCATCGCACACATCGAGTTTACTGGGTCAACCCCCTACTACATATCTTTTAACATTCTGTGATCATACTAAAATCCATATATAACAACTTGAAAACATCTTTAGATCAGAACCAAGTTCCATTTCTCCAGCCAATAAAAAAAAAAAAGTAATTCCAAATTTGATAGAAGTCACTCTCTTTCTTCTTCTTCATCAGTGAAATCAGTCCCAGCATTTCTTGCAAAGTCCTGTTTCTCTTGACCAATGTTAAAGGGAAGCTCCAATTTTACTCCAAGTTGAGTAATATTGCAATAGATGACTTCCTCATTACCAGTTACAAATAACATCAAAAACATCCATTTAACATCTCTAAAGGCATCTTAACTACTCTGTTTGGTGGTAACTAATACTTACAATATCTTTTAAACCAATTTTCTTTAAACTAAATTACTAATGTTTCATCTAACTTAAACACCATTTGATCAAATACAGTTAACTCCATACAAAAGCCCAGCTGTTTATAGTCTTCAACATACCTCATTTATATCCATCCCTTATATCCCCAACAACAGTAGCTTAACCTTCCCATATCACGTATAGACTTGCCAACCTATTTAAATCATTGCTTTTTAAGAGAGTAAGTTCTCCTATTTTCAATTACAGATAAAGTCATCCATTTAACAGTATTTCATTAAGCTAGGTTGCTAAAGTTTCACCAGCCATACTAATTATATCTTTTAAACAGATTTTCAAAATAATAAATTCTCTTATTTTCAGATACAAATAAAGTCAGAAACATCCACTTAATATCTTTAAAAACGTCTTAACTAGTCTATTATTGGCTACTGATACCTATAATACCTTTTAGACAGGATTTCATTAAGCTAAATTACTAATGTTTCACCAGCAAGAATAGCTTAGCCTTTCTACATCACATATGAGCATACCAACCTATCTGGATCATCCCTTTTTGGAATAAAAAGAAAGTTCTCTTATTTTTTCTTTGCACCTCTCCCATATTTATTTTTTCTTTTTCTTTACACCTCTACCGAATCTTTCCTCTTTTTTTTCATTGTAATATCTGTAATGGAATCTTCAATTGTAGCCACATAAACAAAACCTCTCTTAAATGGTTAACTGTTTTCTCCTTCTCCAACGTAACAAGCAAATCCCATGAAGGCTTGCTTATTAGATTCACTGGTTGTGTTAACTTTTTCACTGTTTTGAACTTTCCATCTATTTGTTGCTTATTTACAAGCCAGTCCCATGGTAGCTTGCTTATTGTCTTTCCTGTTTCAGATTTTCCTTCTGCTTGTTGAGTATTTTGTATATTCTGCTCAGGCCCAAAGCCTTATTAATGGAAATGTCCAATTTGTCAAAGCGACCTTTTTGTTCAATTAAAAAGATGATCAAATTGTTTGATTAAAATAGTCTTCTGCTGTATTAGTATCGCCTGTTGGGATAATTGCAAAGCTGTTAAAGAAGTCTGTATCACCGAGAGTGTCTTCTGTAATTCTTCCATAATAATAGCAATTAATTTGAGAAGAAAGCCTTGGCATGTGTCCAGATATTTTTGGCAGGATTCCCAGGAGCAAGAAGTGAAATGGCGGCATCTATAATCAAGTTATGTCCTTCTTGGCAATAGTCCAACATACATGAAAAATCCTTCTATCCTTCAATTCCACAATAATTATTTACTTTAATTCTTCAGCCCAAAAAATCATCACAGTAGAAAGAAAAACATCACTCAGCATCTAAGTTTTCTGGCAGGTAACCAATTAATTTTGGCAAAGATCCAACATACAAGAAAGCTCCTTCTATCATTCAATTCCACAATAATTATTATTTTGATTCTTTGCTCTTGGAGAGATTAAAGAAGAAAAGTCTTTTCCTTACTTACAAAGAGCACTGTCTCTCTGCTCATGTAATTCATCACTTTCCAACTCCGGGGGGGGGCGGGGGGGCGGGGAAGTCTCCTTGCCTCCTCCATCCAAACGGCTTTTTTCTTTTTCTTTTGTATCACTTAGCAACGAGTACAGCTTTTTCCACGGGTAGCATTGCAAAAAAGAAGCAATAAAAATATTTTCCAATAAATCTGATGTGCTTATAGCTAAGTCTAATCTAAAAGGCGGTATGTCGAGGACTTGCAGAGGGCTAATTTTTCCCTCCTGTGTTGCCCGGCTGAGAAATGCTTGATTTTCTCCCAGTAGATGTGGGATTGCCGTTCCACATCATCTAGGAGATTCCCCAAGCACTCTATCTTCACCCCAACAGGGCTTAGATTGAGCCCCCATGGCCCACCACCGGGCAATTACCAGCGTGCTAATGAAGTCTCATTAATCACATCTGTGTTGTCCCAACGCCATACCGGAAGTCTCCCGAGCTCTCCAAAAGTATCTGAGGGCCTCCATTTGGAGACACCATTTCTTCTAAAAATAACTTCAATCAACCCTTTGATCATGAAGCTGACCAAGCTGGAGGGTGGGTGGAGAGACATCCTCATGGGATGGTTGGTTAAGTAAAATTTAAAAATCTGAAGGACAGATCCCACAAAATAAATACAGGTAGAAAGTACCTTGATGACTGCTTTAGATTGCTAGGTGGACCTTGGGGGAAGGATGGAGACTTCCCTACCATATAGAAATGTGTGGAAAAAATAATGCACTAATGTCAAGATGAAACTTTTCTTCCCAAGGGAATAACCCTAAGCTTTGTAGAAGTACAAGATCTCAGAGGGGGAGAAGCTCCATACGTTGGACTTTCTCCAGCCAGGCTCATTTAGAGAAGCCCAGTGTCAACATGAGAGGAAGCATCTTCCCCTCCAAGCCCAGCAAGACATGGAGGTCCCCAGTTTGCCATATCAAGAGCAGAAATCAAATTCCCTGTCCCACCAGAGTAACCAAGGTGTCACCTGGAGGACATGAGGGCTCTTGGTTCTTCTAATCCTCCCTCCAAACTGCTGGTCATAGGATTGGGCTTCTCCAAAGGCAGCATTATGGGAACATTTCACTGAAGAATAAACATGAATGATTTAGTAGATTACGTGGGGCCAAAAAGATTGGAAAGAAGAATGAGAAGGAACACTGCCAAGTGGACTACTTATTATTATTGATAATAAATATTAATTATGCACACATGCACCTAACTGTTATTATTATTACATTTCTATATCACCCCACAGCTGGAGCTCTGTATGAGAAGCATCACTTATTTTTTAGAATAATGGGTGTATATTTTCAATATTGGGACTGCAGGTGGCGCAGTGGTTTAAACCGCTGTGCTGCTGGGATGGTAGATCGAAAGGTCGCCGGTTCGAATCTGCACAATGGGGTGAGTTCCCGTTGCTCCGTCCCAGCTCCTGCCAACCTTGCAGTTTGAAAGCATCCAAATGCAAGTGTATAAAAAGTGCGTTCCGTGCACTTCGGTGTTTAGTCATGCCAGCCACACGACCACGGAGACTGTCTGCGGACAAACGCTGGCTCCCTTGGCTAGGAAACGGAGATGAGCACCGCCCCCTAGAGTCAGGCATGACTGGACTTAATGTCAAGGAGAAACCTTTACCTTTACCTATTTTCAATATTATACAATTATATGTAAACTTTAATCAGTAGTCATTTATTATTTTTATTCCTTACATTTCTGACCCACCCAGTAATGCATATTGTCAGATTTTGCATATGGCCAGAGCACGGTTCCCATGGGCAACTGGTCAGCCACCGTGTGAGCAGATGCCTGCTAGGGAAGCCTCGGCCCGATCCAGCAGAGCTCTTCCCAGGCTGTGGCCAGTGACAGGGAGAGCCCCCATCTCTGCACATTCCCTGAGGAGCAAACGTCTTCACCTGCCTTTTCCTAGGATCTATCAGGTGACCCTGAGAGTCTGGGACTAGATAACATCGTACCTGATATTTGTTTGGGACCACAACTCCCATAATCCCCATCCACTGGTCATTCTGCTTGGTGCTGATGGGAGTTGTAGTTCAGCGACACTGAGGGGGCACCAGTTATCCTGCTCCAGCTTTAGATGACACCTGGATGGGGGAACAGCTGGGAAACTGTGGCTCCATCGCTACTCTAAATACTTGGTTTGCCTTCTTGTCTGGAGAGTCCTGGGGAATTCAGAAGCTTGCACAGTATTTGGTGACTTTCCAGATGTACTCACAAAGGTATTGTGAGGATTTTGGAGGAATTGTGCTTGTCCAATACAGCTGCCTAAGCTTTTGATAAAAATCACCTGCTTTAAAACATCCACAAGGAAACTCAATTAATCAAATAACTGCATATCTTTCAATTAATCCTGAGCAAACTGGAATATGGGAGCAACTGATGTCAAGTGAAGCATACTGGGGAGAAAAAGCCCCACTTGAAGCATGAAGTGGTCTCTTGGGGCCCGTTATCGGGGCTCGGCCAACAGAGCATCTATGCACAGGTGGTGCACCAAATCCTGGCCCATACACCAGAGAAGCCCCGCATGACCTCTGCACTGGATTACCTGCAGGACGTCTCTGGCTGGTCCCTCCTGCATCCAGAGCGTAGTGGACTTTGGCCTGATCCAGCAGGGCTCCTCTCACCTCCTCCATCTTTGTACAAGCATCTGCAGAAAACATGTGGGAGCATGAAGAAGCAAGAGATGATGGGAATTGATCCAGGAAAGAATGGGGAGAAATAACAACCCCTGTCCCTTTATCTTACCTTTTTCCTCTCCGAGATTCAAGAGGAATGAGCAACACCTGATCCCACTGCAGGGAACAAGGTGGAGTGAAGGTGTGCAAAGGGGAGCCCTTAAATCCCTCTTGGGAGGCAGCAGGACTTCACCCTGAATATCCAGGGAGAGCTCCAAGGTTGGACTCCCCCACCCCTGATCCCAGACTGAGGCTGCTGCTGCTTTTCTCCACCTCCTCAGCCCACCTGGCTGTGGCTCCGTCCAGCATCTCCCTTTCCTTTGCAGAGATCCTGGTGAGATGGAGGAAGGCTGCACCTCAAAGTAGAAAGAAGCAGAGATGGAGAAGGGAAGCAGGTGACTTAGCAAGGTGAGGAAAAGCAGGAGGCAGCCTGCAAGGGATTGTGGGGCGGGGGTGAGGGTGGCGGCGGCTGTGGAGGGGGGTATTTCTTGCCCTGCTTGCAGGTGTGGGGGATCCAGCACTCAGGCAAAGACATGTGGAAATGCTGTGCCTCATGGGCCAAGTTGCCTCCATGTTGGAATGCACAGACTCTGTTTGGATTGGGGCTGTGGGGATTCAGCAGTGGGGCTTTTGGCTGCCCCTCTCATTCCTTTGCAAAAAGGCCAATTCTTCTGTCCCCTGCAGGCATTGAGAGCTACAGAAAGGGGGCAGATAGAGAAGTCACTGAAAATGATGCAAAATGTTTCTCACCTGCCTAAATGGGAGGGATTTTAGCTGCTTTAGCATGCAGGATAGAAAGAGAAAGGAAATAACTTGTAGAGTTTGTATTTTTAGTTATTCATTGCCAGCACTGTTTTGCTCATCCTCTGCCGTCCCTCCTTCTTTCGCCATCTATTGTTCCCAGCATTAGGCTCTTCTCCAGGGAGTCCTTCCTTCTCATTAGGTGGCCAAAGTATTTGAGTTTCATCTTCACTATCTGGCCTTCTAAAGAGCAGTCAGGGTTGATCTCCTCTAGGACTGACTGGTTTGATCACCTTGCAGTCCAAGGGACTCCCAGGAGTCTCCGCCGCCACCACAATTCAAAGGCCTCAATTCTTTGGCACTCAGCCTTTCTTATGGTCCAACATTCACAGCCATACATCGCAGCTGGGAAAACCATAGTCTTGACTATACGCACTTTTGTTAGCAGGGTGATGTTTCTGCTTTTTAGTATGCTGTCTAGATTTGACATAGCTTTCCTCCAAAGGAGCAAGTGTCCTTTAATTTCTTGGCTGCAGTCCCCATCTGCATTGATCTTGGAGCCCAGGAAAATAAAATCTGTCACTCCCTCCATTTCTTCCCCATCTATTTGCCAGGAAATGAGAGGACCAGATGCAATGATCTTAGTTTTCTTAATGTTGCGTTTCAAGCCAACTTTTGCGCTTTCCTCCTTCACTCGCATCAAGAGGCTCTTTAGTTCCTCTTCACTTTCTGCCATGAGAGTGGCATCATCTGCATATCTGAGGTTGTTGATATTTCTCCCAGCAATCTTAATTCCAACTGGTGAGTCATCTAGCCCCACCTTTCTCATGATGTGCTCTGCATATAAGTTAAATAGGCAGGGTGACAGTATATAGCCTTGCCGAACTCCTTTCTCAATTTTGAACCAATCAGTGCTTCCGTGTCCAGTTCTCACTGTTGCTTCTTGACCCACATTTAGCTTTCTCAAGAGACAAATAAAATGGTCAGGTACTCCCATCTCTTTAAGAACTTGCCACAATTTGTTGTGATCCACACAATCAAAGGCTTTAGCATAGTCAATGAAGCAGAAGTAGATGTTTTTCTGGAACTCCCTAGCTTTCTCCATGATCCAGCGCATGTTGGCAATTTGATCTCTAGTTCCTCTCCCTCTTCGAAATCCTGCCTGTACTTCTGGTAGTTCGCGTTCCACATACTGCTGGAGCCTAGCTTGTAGGATTTTGAGCATCACTTTGCTAGCATGTGAAATGAGTGCAATGGTGCGGTAGTTTGAACATTCTTTGGCATTGCCCTTCTTGGGGATCGGAATGTAAACTGACCTTTTCCAATCCTGTGGCCACTGTTGAGTTTTCCAAATTTGCTGGCATATTGAGTGTAGCACTTTAACTGCATCGTCTTTCAGGATTTTGAATAGCTCAGCTGGAAGACTGTCACCTCCACTAGCTTTGTTGGTGCTCAGACTTCCTAAGGCCCATTTGACTTCATATTCCAGGATGTCTGGCTTGAGTTCAGTGACCACCCCACCGTGGTTATCAGGGATGTTAAGCTCTTCCTTGAATAGTTCTTGTGTGTAATCTTGCCACCTCTACTTAATCTCTTCTGCCTCTGTTAGGTCCCTGCCATTTTGGTTCTTTATCATGCCCTTCTTTGTATGAAACGTTCCCTTCATATCTCCAATTTTCTTGAAGAGATCTCTGGTCCTCCCTATTCTATTGTTTTCTTCTATTTCTTTGCACTGTTCATTTAAGAAGGCCTTATCTCTTCTAGCTGTTCTCTGGAATTCTGCATTCAATTGTTTGTATCTTTCTCTTTCTCCCTTGCCTTTTGCTTCCCTTCTTTCCTCAGCTATTTGTAAAGCTTCCTCAGTCAGCCATTTTGCTTTCTTGCCTTTCTTTTTCTTTGGGATGGTTTTAGTTGCTGCCTCTTGTACAATGTTGTGAACCTCCGTCCATAGTTCTTCAGGCACTCTATCAAATCTAATTCCTTAAATCTATTTGTCACCTCTACTGTGTATTCCTCAGGGATATGATTTATGTCATACCTGAGTGGCCTAGTGCTTTTCCCTACTTTCTTCAACTTAAGCCTAAATTTTGCAACCAGAAGCTCATGATCTGAGCCACAGTCAGCTCCTGGTCTAGTTTTTACTGACTGTATAGAGCTTCTGCATCTTTGGCTGCAGAGCACATAGTCAGTCTGATTTCTGTGTTGACCATCTGGTGATGTCCATGTGTAGAGTTGTCTCTTGGGTTGTTGGAAAAGAGTGTTTGCTATGACCATCGTATTCTCTTGACAAAATTCTACTAGCCTGTGCTTCATTTTGTACTCCAAGGCCAAACGTGCCTGTTATTCTGGTTATCTTTTGGCTTCCTACTTTAGCATTCCAATCCCCCATGATGATAAGGACATCATTTTTTGGTGTTAATTCTAGCAGGTGTTATAGGCCTTCATAGAACCGGTCAACTTCAGCCTCTTCAGCACCAGTGGTTGGGGCATAGACTTGGATTATTGTTATGTTGAATGGTTTGCCTTGGATTCGAACTGAGATCATTCTGTCATTTTGGAGATTGTATCCCAGTACTGCTCTTCCTACTCTTTTATTGACTATGAAGGCTACTCCATTTCTTCTGAGGGATTCTTGCCCGCGGTACCTGATGGTCATCTGAACAAAATTCACCCATGCCTGTCCATTTTAGTTCACTGATTCCTAAGATGTCGATGTTCAGTCTTGTCATCTCTCGTTTGACCACATCCAGCTTGCCTTGATTCATGGATCTGACATTCCCGGTTCCTATGGAGTAAAGATCTTTGCAGCATCGGACTCTCCTTTCACCACCAGATATATCTGCAGCTGAGTGTCCTTTCAGCTTTGACTCTGTCGCTTCATTCTTTCTGGTGCTACAAGTACTAGCCCTCCGCTCTTCCCCAGTAGCATATTGGACAGCTTCTGACCTGAGGGGCTCATCATCCGGCGTCATATCTTTTTGCCTTTTGGTACTGTCCATGGGATTTTCATGGCAGAGACACTGGAGTGGGTTGCCATTTGCTTCTCCAGTGGATCACGTTTTGTCAGAGCTCTCTGCTATGTCCTGTCCATCTTGGGTGACCCTGCACGGCATAGCTCATAGCTTCATTGCAGAAACCGTGACTTACTTGGAATCAGGTGTAGAGATTTTCCAAATTGCCCCACATGATTGGTAGGAGCAAACTTCCTGCAGAACCCCGTTCTTACATGGCCCCTAGGACAAAAATGGTGTCCCTTCCCTGGTTCATCTCCTGTATTGCTCCAGTGCAGGTGCTGAGTTCCTTGGAGGCTCTTTTCTCTCCCACAAAGCAGAAGTCGATGAGTGGAGATGATGGGAAGCAGCACCTGGCAGAGCAAGCGCTGGCAGGACCCACTCAGTTACTCTTGGGAGCGCGAGGGAAGGTCCCCCGGCATGGGCAGCAGGGAACATCCTCATCAAATTTGGAGGAAGCGGAGCCGCATCATGAGATACAGCCCATGGAGGAAGGTGGTGACCCTGTTTCTGCCGGCAAAGGTCAGGAAGCCCCCCGTGAAAGCCCCACCAGCAAGGTAGACTGGAAGAAGCGGGCGCTGAGATGCCTGCTCCCCGGCCACCTTCCCCAGCAGATTGTAGGGTGTCTCCATTTTGTCTTTCTTCAGCTTGGCTGGTCTTTAGGTCCATTCAGTGTGCAGCACACACATGATTGTGTTGCCCAATAATTAGGATAAGCTTTTCTGTCTCCCACTTTGCCTCCCCTTTCTGCCCAGAATAGGGGCTCCCAAGGCCCTTTGGCATCCTAAATCAAGCTTGGTTAAGGCAGTGCGCAGGGGAGACCTCAGCCCACACCGCTGGGGACCTCTCCCGGCTTCTCAGGCAGGCCTTAAGCAGCATGTGGGTCCAGAGGGAGCCCTGTGGACTCTGTGGCATCAATGCCATGGTGCAAAGCAAGAGTCCCCCCCTAACCACCTTCTGGACCTGGCTGGCCAAGTCGGAGCAGAACCGCTGCAAAGCGGTGCCTGCAACTTGGCCATCCTGTCCAGAAGGACACCGGGGTTGATGGCACTGAAAGCCACTGGCAGTGATGCTGCTCGTGACCTGGAAGGAGGTTCCTGGTTGCGTAAGCAGAGTTCCACGAGCATTTGTGGACCTCCCCTCAGCCCAGGTGCCTTCTAAGAGGGGATTGTGCATGAGAGGAATTCTAGGAACTGGGGAGAGAGGGATTCTGGGGTGCTTTGTCAGAATACTACCCACAGGATCTGAAATTGGTCCCTGCAGGATCTGAAGACTCCCCCACATGCTCAGAGATAGCGGGACAGCAGCAGGAAATCTCCCTCATGGAGGAAGGAGACCCAGTTCCTGCCAGCAAAGGTCACAAAGCACCCCGTCGAAGTCTCATCAGAAATGTCCACTGGAGGAAGACGATGCTGGGACCCTCTCGCTGTGGTCGCCCTTCCCATCACTTTCACGGTAAAGTTGCCCGGTTGTCTCCTCTTCATATTGCACTATCTTAGCTTGAGTTCAGCTCCATTCACTGTGCTGTATACACAATGTTGCATTGCACAATGAACCCAACTAATGCAATTATACACCAGACAGTGGGAGAATAAAACTGTCTCCACTCCAACAGAGCTGCTCACAAATTGAATGCCTGCTTGGAACAATTACAATGGTAGCAGAGTGGGAGGGAGGGAAAGGAGCCCCTCTTAATCCAGCAGGACTGGGAAAGGGTCAGGAGCAGGGCCTGCCTCAATGGCCCCTGGATTTTCTCCAGAATTTGAGTGTTGTCAGGCCCGGGCATTGGGTGGGGGGAAAGTGGCAGCCAGTCCTCAACTGCAGAACTGGAGAACGTGCAGGAGAAGCTGTCTGCAGCTGCCTCTCCTTTCTTTGGTGTTCGCATCCCGGAAGGGAGCATGGCCAGGATCATGCTCTGAGGTGGAGAGCAGTTTTGTAGGGGGAGCCCATGCCAGGGAGGAGAGAATGCCAACAGGCTCAGGGGCCAATGGAGGTTGGTCCTGAGGGGCTCCCCAGGACAGACACACCACATGGCCACTGGCTCCCCTCTCACATGTCAAGCGCTGTTGCTGCTTAGGGGGCTGCTCACAAAGTCACAGATTAGTAGAGGTGGAGGAGCCAAGAAGGCCCTCAGGTCACCCGTTTGCACCATCCCAGTCAGATGAATGTCCAGTCTGACTTCCAATGTCTCCAGTGTGGGAGAGGCAGCTGGTTCCACTGTTGTATTGCTCTGACAGTGTAGAAACTTTCCTGATATCTGATCTGAATCTGGGTTTTTGCAATTTGATCTGATTCTTTCATGTCCTACACTTTGGTCTCAGCAAGAGGAGACCTTGACCTTCCTCTCTGTGACAGCTCTTGAGGTACTTCTAGAGGAACACCATGTCCCCCTCTTAATCTTCCCTTCTCAAGGCTGAACATGCCCAGTTCCCTCAGTCCCTCCTCAATCATAGGGCAGTGTTTCCAATCCCTGGATCATTTTTTGGTTGCCTTACTCTGGAACTTTTCTATTTTTTCTGCATTTTTCCTAAATCTTGGTGCACAAGTGATTCCTTGCAGGTCCCCCACTTGGAGACTGCACAGACCCTCGGGAGCCTTCCTCAAGCAGCCTGCACAGGCTGGGATGATGGCCAGCAAGGGCAGGGTTTTCTTTGTGGTGGCCCCTCTGTGGAATGGCCTGCCCACTGTGGCCCGCCTGGCACCCGCCCTGGCTTCTTTTTGGCACCCCCTTAAGGTAGCCCTTTAAGCTGAGACCGTTCAGGATTTCCTTAGATATTCAGCGGATTCAGAGGATGCCGCATCCCAGGTGGTTTTTTTTCTTTTCTTTTTACGAGGTCATTTCACTGCATATTTTAGTTATTTCAAAATCTTGTAATGCTGCTTTGCTTTGACAGGCGGACTGTGTTTTATTGCTTTGTGTTTCTCAATTCTTCTTAACCTCCCAGGGAGTTTCAGCTATGAGGTGGTATGGAAATGAAATTATCTTGATCATCTGCATGTGAGATGCTTCTCTTGTCTTGTAGATACAAGCTTGCATTACGTGTGGACCAGGCCAATGTCATATGCCAATCCAACGGACCTGAAATTGCCTTTGGACAGCTCATTCTCTCCCGTCTATTTCTATTAAATGTCAAATACAGGATGTTGGTTTATCCATCAGGCTGCTGAACAGACATAGACTTAGGACATCCAGGTGTTCAGGCTACACTGTAGCTGGTGGTTGGAAAATGACAGTTTTGTTGTAAACTGCCCCATGACACCAGTAGATGGATGGTCTAGAAAAGCCTGAAAGAAGGAAGGGAGGGGGAAGGGAGAGACAGGGAGACAGAGACCAAGAGAGAGAGACCCAATGATTCCAGGATTTGAGGTGGGCAAACTTCAGGAATTGAATGAATGAATGACTCCTTCATGGATCACTGCCTTGTCGTGGCGAAGGGGCTTGCGTAGCTCAATGAAGCTATGAGCTATGCCGTGCAGGGTCACCCAAGACGGACAGGTCATAGCAGAGAGCTCTGACAAAACGTGATCCACTGGAGAAGGAAATGGCAACCCACTCCAGTATCTTTGCCATGAAAACCCCATGGACATGAAAACCAAAAGGCAAAACGATATGACCGGAAGATGAGCCCCTCAGGTCGGAAGGTGTCCAATATGCTACTGGGGAAGAGCGGAGGGCTAGTACTAGTAGCGCCGGAAAGAATGAAGCGACTGGGTCAAAGCCGAAAGGACACTCAGTTGCCGATGTATCTGGAGGTGAAAGGAAGTCCGATGCTGCAAAGATCTTTACTCCATAGGAACCTGGAATGTAAGATCCATGAATCAAGGCAAGCTGGATGTGGTCAAACAAGAGATGACAAGACTGAACATCGACATCTTAGGAATCAGTGAACTAAAATGGACAGGCATGGGTGAATTTAGTTCAGATGACCATCAGGTATACTACTGCGGGCAAGAATCCCTCAGAAGAAATGGAGTAGCCTTCATAGTCAATAAAAGAGTAGGGAAAGCAGTACTGGGATACAATCTCCAAAATGACAGAATGATCTCAGTTCGAATCCAAGGCAAACCATTCAACATCACAATAGTCCAAGTCTATGCCCCAACCACTGGTGCTGAAGAGGCTGAAGTTGACCGGTTCTATGAAGGCCTACAACACCTGCTAGAATTAACTCCAAAAAATGATGTCCTTATCATCATGGGGGATTGGAATGCTAAAGTAGGAAACCAAAAGATAACCGAATAACAGGCAAGTTTGGCCTGGAGTACAAAATGAAGCAGGACACAGGCTGGTAGAATTTTGTCAAGAGAATACGATGGTCATAACAAACACTCTTTTCCAACACCGAAGAGACGTCTCTACACATGGACATCACCAGACGGTCAACACAGAAATCAGATTGACTATGTGCTCTGCAGCCAAAGATGGAGAAGTTCTATACAGTCAGTAAAAACTAGACCAGGAGCTGACTGTGGCTCAGATCATGAGCTTCTGGTGGCAAAATTTAGGCTTAAATTGAAGAAAGTAGGAAAAGCACTAGGCCACTCAGGTATGACCTAAATCATATCCCTGATGAATATACAGTAGAGGTGACAATAGATTTAAGGAATTAAATCTGATAGACAGAGTGCCTGAAGAACTATGGACGGAGGTTCGCACATTGTACAAGAGGCAGCAACTAAAACCATCCCAAGAAAAAGAAATGCAAGAAAGCAAAATGGCTGTCTGAGGAAGCTTTACAAATAGCTGAGGAAAGAAGGGAAGCGAAAGGCAAGGGAGTAAGAGAAAGATACCAACAATTGAATGCAGAATTCCAGAGACAGCTAGAAGAGATAAGAATGCCTTCTTAAATGAACAGTGCAAAGAAATAGAAGAAAACAATAGAATAGGGAGGACCAGAGATCTCTTCAAGAAATTAGAGATATGAAGGAACATTTCATGCAAGATGGGCATATAAAGGACCAAAATGGCAGGACCTAACAGAGGCAGAAGAGATTAAGAAGAGGTGGCAAGATTACACAGAGGAACTATACAAGAAAGAGATTAATGTTCCTGATAACCACGATGGGGTGGTCACTGACCTCGAGCCAGACATCCTGGAATGTGAAGTCAATGGGCCTTAGGAAGTCTGAGCACACAAAGCTAGTGGAGGTGACAGCATTCCAGCTGAGCTATTCAAAATCCTGAAAGACGATGCAGTTAAAGTGCTACACTCAATATGCCAGCAAATTTGGAAACTCAACAGTGGCCACAGGATTGGAAAAGGTCAGTTTACATTCCGATCCCCAAGAGGGCAATGCCAAAGAATGTTCAAACTACCGCACCATTGCACTCATTTCACATGCTAGCAAAGTGATGCTCAAAATCCTACAAGCTAGGCTCCAGCAGTATGTGGACCGAGAACTACCAGAAGTACAGGCAGGATTTCGAAGAGGGAGAGGAACTAGAGATCAAATTGCTAACATACGCTGGATCATGGAGAAAGCCAGGGAGTTCCAGAAAAAGACTACTTCTGCTTCATTGACTACGCTAAAGCCTTTGATTGTGTGGATCACAACAAATTGTGGCAAGTTCTTAAGAGATGGGAGTACCAGACCATCTTATTTGTCTCTTGAGAAACCTATATGCAGGTCAAGAAGCAACAGTGAGAACCGACACGGAACCACTGATTGGTTCAAAATTGAGAAAGGAGTTCGGCAAGGCTGTATACTGTCACCCTGCCTATTTAACTTATATGCAGAGCACAACACGAGAAAGGCAGGGCTAGATGAATCACCAGTTGGAATCAAGATTGCTGGGAGAAATATCAACAACCTCAGATATGCAGATGATACCACTCTCATGGCAGAAGTGAAGAGGAACTAAAGAGCCTCTTGATGCGGGTAAAGGGGGAGCGCAAAAGTTGGCCTGAAACTCACATTAAGAAAACTAAGATCATGGCATCTGGTCCTCTCACTTCCTGGCAATAGATGGGGAAGAAATGGAGTAGTGACAGATTTTATTTTCCTGGGCTCCAAGATCACTGCAGATGGGGACTGCAGCCAAGAAATTAAAAGACGCTTGCTTCTGGGAGGAAAGCTATGGTAAATCTAGATAGCATACTAAAAAGCAGAGACATCACCCTGCCAACAAAAGTGCGTATAGTCAAGGCTATGGTTTTTCCCAGTTGCAATGTATGGCTGTGAAAGCTGGACAATAAGGAAGGCTGAGCGCAAAAGGATTGAGGCCTTTGAGTTGTGGTGCTGGAGAAGACTCCTGCGAGTCCCTTGACCGCAAGGCGATCAAACCAGTCAGTCCTAGAGGAGATCACCCTGACTGCTCTTTAGAAGGCCAGATAGTGAAGATGAAACTCAAATACTTTGGCCACCTAATGAGAAGGAAGGACTCCCTGGAGAAGAGTCTAATGCTGGGAACAATAGAAGGCAAAAGAAGAAGGGGACGGCAGAGGATGAGGTGGCTGGATGGAGTCACTGAGGTGGTTGGTGTGAGCTTGAGTGGACTCCGGGGATGGTGGAGGACAGGAGGGCCTGGAGGAATGTTGTCCATGGGGTCGCGATGGGTCGGACTCGACTTCGCGACTACAACAACAACAACAACATGAATGAATGAATGAATGAATGAAATCTTGTTTGCACATTGATACTTACTTTTCTGTCATTCATCTACCAAGTTTTCAACCCATGTTTCTACTATCTTTTCTTCTTTGTTCCATCAGATGCACGGGTGAGGCAGGTCAAGGAAAAACAACACAAGACGTCAGTGACAAGATTGAGGGATGGAGAGGGGAAAGAGGTGCCGCGTCTTCAGGAGTCATCAAAGAGGCAGGGTAGAAACCAAAAATGTGATAAGACGGCTGGCTCCACTCCAGTTCTGTGTTGGGTCCTCCCTGAACAAAGTCCACGAGCAGGAGAGAGTGATAGGAAGAACCTTGAAGGTAATTTGAGAAGCCACACAGAGGAGGGACCCAGTCAAAGCTCAGCATCTGTGAAAAGCGCTCACCTGAGGAAGAGCCCTGCTCAGCATTCACAGGTGGGCTGGAGAAGAAAAAGGTTTAAATGTGTGAAGTGTGGAAAGAGGTTCAGGTGGCATTCACACCTTCTACACCATCAACAAGTGCATTCAGGGGCGAGACCTTACCCATGTACTGAGTGTGGAAAGAGCTTCAAATTGAGATTCCATCTTAAACAACATCAGCAAATCCACTCGGGGGAGAAATCCTATGAGTGTAATGTTTGCGGAAAGAGCTTCAGACAGAGGGCTCACCTGACAGAGCATCAATTCCTGCACTCGGAGGAGAAACGGTACAAGTGTGATGAGTGTGGAAAGAGCTTCAGCCAGCGTGCGGTCCTGTGGAACCATCAGAAAATTCACTCAGGGAAGTCCTATCTGTGTAAGGAATGTGGAAAGAGCTTCGCTCAGAGAGCAGGCCTTCGATGTCACCAGCAAATTCACTCACGAGAGAAAGCCATTCAACAAGAAGTTAGTGGGAAAAGCTTCGGAGAGAGTTCCCATCTTCCACGGCATAAGGAGCAGCACTCAGGTGAGAGATCCTGTCATTGCCATGAATGTGATTCCGGTTGAGTGTAAACAGCATGGCAGGTGCGTTTCCTGCTGGATGTGCCTGAAGCAGCCACTGAGATTGTCTTGTGCGTGTGTGAGACCCTCGCAGTACAAAGAACTTGAAGCCATTCAGAAATGTGGCTGCGCTTTGCCATGACCTGCATATTCTGCAGACAGATCCTTCAAAACGAGGCCTGGACGGAGCAGAGGGGAGAGAGGAGGCAGGTTGCCATGGGGAAGAGGAGGAGGAGGTCTGGCGGGCTCTTGCCAGTGGGTGTCCCCACCTGGCAGGTGTCCCACCGGGCCTGCCTTTGACGCCCCTTCTGTCCAAGGGGTGTGACACTGTTGAAGCCCCTGGAAGAAAAGGAAAGGCTCTCTCTGGGGTCCGTCGGGCATTCCTGAAGGGCTGGTGTGTGAAGTCTGTCTCAACATGGTTTTCACAACCTGTCTCTTCCCACCCTGCCACTGGGAGCACCCAGTCGCCAGCAGGCTGGTTTTTCCATGCATTGGCCTAAAGAAGTGGGGAAATGGGGGCAAATGGCTGTGGGATCCCCGAGGACACTGTGGGGCTGCTTTGTGCAGACCTTCTCGTCCTCAAGGGACATGTCACAGGGGCAGGAAAACTTGAGAAGAGCCAGGGCAGTGTTACGAGTCTCCAGTCCTCGCTGGTAAAATCCAGCTTGCTCTTGGCTCATTCCTGGTCAGCTTCCCCTTGGAGAGCTCCTTGCTCTCTAAGGGGAAGTGTGGTTCCTAGCAGTGTGTCCTGCAGAATCAAAGCAATTCCCATATTCCATCATGGAATTTGGCCAGTGCACATGGATGTCAAATTGGTGGGGTTCAGCTTCCATAAAACTCCATGAAATTTCCCCCATCTTCCTAAATGGGATGGAAACAGTCTGAGATTAAATGAGTGTTAAACCTGGGAGTCCAAAAGCTGCAGATACATCCATCTCTGCAGAGGAGTGATTGACAGTGCGAAACAGCTATTGGAGCCCAGACTTTTCCCTGTGCATGGGGCCAGAAGGAAAAGAACTCCCTCCTGTGATAGTACTTAACCCAGAGATTATATGAGCAGAGATTATTTTTGAGGCATAAGTTTAGGCCCGAGGTGTTTTCATGGCCCTAGTGATGCCCTTCCAGCAGCCAGTTCAGTGTAGGCTGCAGAAACTCTGCCCTGTTTAGGGGAAATGCACAAACATGCTGAGGCTTCCCCATCCTCAGCCATGATGGCTGTCCTGGAAGGGGAAAGCTGCAGGTGTGGGGAGGGGGAAGCCATGGCAGGCCGGGAGGTGCCTGAAGGTGAGGGAGAGGGTGAGGGAGCCTGTTTGCAAATTGATAGCTACTTTCCTGTCATTCATCCGCCATGTTCTCAACTCACAGTTTATTTTTTTCTTCTTCATTCTGCCAGATGCACAGGTGAGTCCAGACAAGGAAAGACAACACCAGTCATCAGTGACAAGAGTAAAGGATGAAGAGGAGAAAGAGGTGTTGTGCCTTCAGGATTCATCAGGAAGGCAGGATGGGAACCAACCACAAGAGATAAAGGATGAACCCAGTCCAGTTCTGTATGAGGTCCTCCTTGTACAAGTAGGCGAGAGTCCTACAAAGATCCTTGAAGGTGATTTGAGAAGCTACACAGAGGAGGAGCCTGGTCAAAGCTCAGTATCTGAGCTAAGCGCCCACCTGAGGAAAAGCTCTGCTGAGTGTTCAGAGGATGTCCAGGAAGGAAAAAGACATGAATGCTTGGACTGTGGAAAAACATTTGGCTGGTATTCAAAGCTTCTGCTCCATAAACGAATTCATTCTGGGGAGAAACCCCACCAGTGTAAGCAATGCGGAAAGGGCTTCAGATGGAGTTCCAATCTTAAAAAACATCAGCGACTTCACTCAGAGAAAAGCTATGAGTGTAAAATTTGTGGAAAGAGCTTTGCTCAGGACTCGGGACTTAAACAACATGAGCAAATTCACTCAGGAGAGAAACCTTATCAGTGCAATGTTTGTGGAAAGAGTTTCAACCGGGGTTCCAATCTTGAACAACATCAGAGAATTCATTCAGGTGAGAAATCGTATGAGTGTAAAGAATGTGGAAAGAGCTTTGTTCAGAGCTCGAGCCTTTCACGTCATCAGCGAATTCACTCAGAGGAGAAGCCCCATAAGTGTGACAAATGCGGGAAGAGCTTCAGTCACAAGTCATACTTGAAAAGACATCAACAAATTCATGACAAGGAGAAACCTCATAAAGGAGAAGAATGTGGAAAGGACTTAAGTCAGAGCTTGGACTTGACCGAAAGTCAGTGAATTCACCATATCGGTGTAAGAATGTTGAAGGTATCACAGGGGAGAAAGAGTAGAGAACCAACAATGGCACAGCCTGAAGGGCGTGTTCAGCTGAGGAATCTGGCTTCCATGGACATGAGAATGCACACAGCAGGGAAACCTTCAGGCTGCCTGGAATGTGGTCCAACTTTCTGTCCTTGCACACACTTCAGTGTAATGTAAGAATGCGTTTTTCTCCATTTGGTTCTCACAAGATCTGGAAGTTACCAGCTTGAGCCGTGCTTAAGCAATGCTTTTGTGTCTTGGAAGGAAGGCTTTTTGAGGGGAGAAGACTTGCAGAGCTCCCTGAATTGTGTGCCATTGTTTATTAACTGTACTGATTAGAAGTTTTACCAGGATGGTTTTAATTGCTTAATATAATGTTACTGTTTGCTGAAGATTGCATCAAAGGATAGGGAATAGGAGTAGTCTGTGTGCAGAGACACGTGGGGAACTGAATAGAAGTCAAAGAATTCACACAGGGAAGATTCTGTATAAATAATTATTACCCTACGCACCACTATTGTAATGTGAATGATGCATCTACAGGGAAAGATGAAAGAAATACACTGTGGAAGAGTTTGAAGCCTTCACGAACTAGAGAATGCACATGGGAGAGAATTCCCATGAGTCCCTGGCAGGCCACAACAGTGAGCCTCTGCACACAGACTGGCCACTGTGTGGATGCTCTGATGAGAAACAGAGTCCCATTACATATTTCAAAGAGAAAGAAGTGATCTGAGATCACGATTTCGGGAGGCCAGATGTGGCGTGTGCATTCTTGTGCCAGGCTTTGTGTCCTGTTGTCTCTTTTAAGCAGTTTAGGGGAGTTGATTTTAATACTTGGGGGTCAACCCTTTCCCATATGGTGGATTGATGTGATTACTTGCATGTTTTAACTGGATGCTTTTATTACCTTCATTGTACTTTATTACCTTCATTGTGGATG
The DNA here is from genome assembly GCA_023646645.1 of Varanus salvator macromaculatus. Lineage (NCBI taxonomy): Eukaryota > Metazoa > Chordata > Lepidosauria > Squamata > Varanidae > Varanus > Varanus salvator. Next base: position 1,650,831 of record JAIXND010000685.1, read on the forward strand.
GACATTGTCTTTTGAAAAACCTGGTGGGGGGACGTGGGGAGAACCTTTCCTGTCTGCCAAGGCCCTCCTTTATTCTCTTGATATGGGGCAGCTCCAGAGCAGCAGCCCCATCAGGAACTGCTGGGCTTGTGATGAGGGGTCCTCTGAACATTAGGTGAGTTGCAGAAATTGGACAAGAACCTGGGGGATCTTGTACCACCCAGATGACAAACAAAGAAGCAAAAATTTCCAGGGTCTGTTCTGGGATGGATTGCAAAAGCATAATTGGTGAAGTTCCTGTTGCTGCTTTTTCGATGGCTCCTGTAACTGTCAGTGCATTTGTTGATTAATAAAACCGTGTTTCTGTTTTATATTCTGCATTGTATCTGCTCCTCAGAACAAGATGCATCACAGGTGGGAAACTGAGGCTGTAGTATCCTTTTCCAACCTGGCATCCATCAGAGGTATTTGGACAACTCCCAGAATTCCCATCCAGCAGAGTTATCAACTGGGAATGTTGGGTGTTGCAGTCCAAACTTGTCTGGAAGGCACAAGGGTGGGGAAGGCTGGGCTGGAGGCTTCCAGAGGTTTGCCAGGCCCTTTGGCACATGGTGGGAGCGGATTCTGGGACTGGAGCGCCAGTCTTGTTGAAGGATCCTCCTTGCGTGGAGTGAGCGAGGCCATCGCCTGGCCATGCCACGTCAGGAGTGCAAGGGAGGCCGGCCGGCTGGCCGGCCCTCTCCCCACCAGAGGCCTCTCCTGCTTTCCTGCACAGGAATATTCTTAAGCCTTCCTGCCACCCGTGTCTGCACCCCAGGCTATGTGGGGCTGCCTGTAAGCAGAGGCTGGCCGTACACGCACAAAAGACCCAAAGGGTTCTGGCCACCGGCTGGTGTACCATCCAGGAATTTTTATTTTATTTATTTAGATTGGGATTTATATCCTGCCTTTTTCCTACAAAGGGCTCAAGCAGCTTCCATCATCTGTGATCTGCTTACATCATCTGGATCTGTGCACCCAGATCAAGCAGGTGCACCTTGTCGGTTTTTCTCCAGGTAAAGTTGTGCTCCGGCTTTGTCCATCAGTTCTCCCTCTTTTCGTTATCCCTCTCATTTGCATGCCTTCATCTCCTGCATCTTTCTGCTCATTCTCCCCCTCAGGATTTCCTTTTCTGATCCTGTTTTCCTGTCTCCCCAACTGCTTGCCCTCCATTTTCTAGCTAACCATTTGAACTTCTACACTCTTCCTATTTAGGCTGAATCTCTTGCCGCCGCCTCCTCCGTCTGTCACCCATTCACACACATGCTGACATGAATGCTGAACTGGGGGAGAGCTTTCTTCCTTCGCAGGTGCAGCTTGGAAGAGCTTTGCTGGGAGTGGGGGGCCTGCCAGGAACAGGACCGTCACTCAGCTTCTCTCTCCCCACTCAACAAACCTCCTCCAAGGCTCCTCCCTGCAGCTGAGGCCAAAATGCAGCTGGGCAGGATGTCCAGGGGCAGCTGCTCTCCTCTTCTGCGCTCCGTTTCTCAGGACGCCTCCACCAGGCCCACATTTATGAAAACCACAAGTCTGCGTGTCCTGTCAGTGTTTAAAGGGGAGAATGGGCTATGAGACGGGGTGAGTAGCCCAACAAGCAAAGAGACTAGAAACCTTTCAAGAAGACAATGGAAACATACGCCGGAAACAATTGGTAATCGCAAAAACAGTTTATAGCTGGACAGATTCAACCCACAAACACGCCCACAATAATTGGGCAATGAGGGGGAATATACCCTATTTGAATGCCCCCAGGCAGCCTATCTGCATGGTGTCCCTCCACTATCAAGGTTACTTCCCAGGAGTATCTTTCAAGGACACCAAGGAAACATCCATGACCCTCCAACATGGTATAATCAAAGCAACAGCCCTGCAAGGTAGAGCAAGTAAAGCCCCACCAAGAGCTTCGTGGCCAGGAGTGCATTTGAACTCGGCCTCCGCAGTTCCCGTCCAGCTCTTACTTCACGGGGCGCTCGAGGCACGGAAGCTGCAGCACTTTGGAGAGGCGAACACCACAATACAAATACGAGCCACAGTACGAAACGGGGTGCCATGCTCTGCATCATCGGGGCATTTCCAGCCCCACTTTCCACACCAAGCGTGGCCTCTGAACTCAAGACCCAGTAGGAGGCCCTGGCCCAGAGCTGCTCCTTGAAGGAGGACCGTGTGGGGAGGCTGGAGGAAATGTAGAAACATAGAAACAGAGTGGGTCAGAAGGGGTCTCCTGGGCCATGTAGTCTGACCCCCGGCTCCACTCATGACATGCCTGCCATGTGCATGTCCAGCCTCTCCTTGTCCATCAGCCCCACTGATGGGGCTTCAGCCAACCCCCTATGGAAGCCCGTTCCATACCCTACGGGTCCTGTCAGGAAGTTCCTCCTGGTGTCTGATTGAACCTTGGTTCCCTGAGCTTTGCTCTGTTGGAGCGCCTCCTGCCTTCCCCTGCAGGGGAGAACAGGCCTCTACCCACCTCCGTGTGCCGCCCCCTCATGTCCCTGTATGTCGCCAAGGCTGAACACTGAATAATTGATGCCTTTGAATTATGGTGCTGGAGAAGACTCCTGAGAATCCCTTGGACTGTAAAGAGGTCAAATCAGTCAATCTTAAAGGAGATCAACCCTGACTGCTCTTTAGAAGGCCAGATTCTGAAGATGAAACTCAAATACTTTGGCCACCTAATGAGAAGGAGGGACTCATTGGAGAAGAGCCTAATGCTGGGAATGACTGATGGCAAAAGGAGAAAGGAATGGTAAAGGATGAGGTGGCTAGAGGGAGTCACTGGGGTAATGGGTGTAGGCTTGGGTGGACTCCAAGGGATGGTGGAGGGCAGGAGAGCCTGGAGGAATGTTGTCTGTGGGAATCATGATGGGTCTGGTGCAACTTTGTGACTGAACAACCACCACCACTACTTGGGCTTCTCCTGTTAGCACAAAGTCCAGGAGCATTCCCAGCCTGGGCCGCTTGATCCTTCAGAGGAAATGCCACTGTTGAGAATAAAAGAGACAGTTGTCATCAATGTGCATTTCTGGGTCTGGGAACTGACTCTTCGGATCAGAACAGTGAGGCTGGGAAATGAGACCTACAGGCAGAGAGGTGAAGAGCTCATTTCTAGGCTGCCTTCTCCAGGTGTTCAGGCGACCCTGGGAACTGACAGGATGGAGGTGTTTTAAAATAATGCCTGGTGCAGATAAAGTGGAGAGGGAGACCTTTTTCTCCCTCCCCCATAACACTTGAACCCAAAGGAATCACCCCATGAAACTGATGGGAGATTCAGGACAGATAAAAGGCAGTCCTTCATCACAGTGTCTTGTTAAACTATGGAATTTGCTGCCATGGGAAGTGGTGATGGCTTCCAGTCTGGGTGGCTTTGAAAAAGGACTGGGCAGATTCATGAGAGAGGAGGCCATCTGTGGCTAGTAGCCCAGCTGGCCATGTGTTTCCTCCTTCACCAGTTCCTCAGGGGAGTCATTGGCACATGTGAGAGAGCAAGAAGCTCCCAGTGAGAGTCAAGCTTCAGAGCAAGAAGATTTCTACCTAGTGCCCTTTGCACAAACGCCCCCTCCTCCTGCCCTCTGACTTTGACCAAGTTTTTCTGGGACCAGAGAGAGAGGGCTCTGAAGCAAGGGGAGATAGTGGAGCTGGGGAACTAGCTAGTCATCCGGTTGCTATGGAGACAACAGAGCGAGATAGAGATAAACAGCCTGGGAAAACTCAGGAGAGTGCTCAAGATAGGAGGAGAGCTCTCCGCTTGGGACAACTGGAGTCAAAAGAAATAGAAAGGAGGAGGGAGAGAAGTTTGTCTAATCCACCCAGGGAGGGCTGTCTGAGATGGGTGAAGTTTGTTGTTGTTGTTAGTCACGAAGTCGAGTCCGACCCATCGCGACCCCCATGGACAACATTCCTCCAGGCCCTCCTGTCCTCCACCATCCCCCGGAGTCCACTCAAGCTCACACCAACCGCCCCAGTGACTCCATCCAGCCACCTCATCCTCTGCCGTCCCCTTCTTCTTTTGCCATCTATTGTTCCCAGCATTAGACTCTTCTCCAGGGAGTCCTTCCTTCTCATTAGGTGGCCAAAGTATTTGAGTTTCATCTTCACTATCTGGCCTTCTAAAGAGCAGTCAGGGTTGATCTCCTCTAGGACTGACTGGTTTGATTGCCTTGCGGTCCAAGGGACTCGCAGGAGTCTTCTCCAGCACCACAACTCAAAGGCCTCAATCCTTTTGCGCTCAGCCTTCCTTATTGTCCAGCTTTCACAGCCATACATTGCAACTGGGAAAACCATAGCCTTGACTACACGCACTTTTGTTGGCAGGGTGATGTCTCTGCTTTTTAGCATGCTATCTAGATTTGCCATAGCTTTCCTCTCCAGAAGCAAGCGTCTTTTAATTTCTTGGCTGCAGTCCCCGTCTGCGGTGATCTTGGAGCCCAGGAAAATAAAATCTGTCACTACCTCCATTTCTTCCCCATCTATTTGCCAGGAAGTGAGAGGACCAGATGCCATGATCTTAGTTTTCTAATGTTGAGTTTCAAGCCAACTTTTGCGCTCTCCCCCTTCACCCGCATCAAGAGGCTCTTTAGTTCCTCTTCACTTTCTGCCATGAGAGTGGTATCATCTGCATATCTGAGGTTGTTGATATTTCTCCCAGCAATCTTGATTCCAACTGGCGATTCATCTAGCCCTGCCTTTCTCATGATGTGCTCTGCATATAAGTTAAATAGGCAGGGTGACAGTATACAGCCTTGCCGAACTCCTTTCTCAATTTTAAACCAATCAGTGGTTCCGTGTCCGGTTCTCACTGTTGCTTCTTGACCTGCATATAGGTTTCTCAAGAGACAAATAAGATGGTCTGGTACTCCCATCTCTTTAAGAACTTGCCACAATTTGTTGTGATCCACACAATCAAAGGCTTTAGCGTAGTCAATGAAGCAGAAGTAGATCTTTTTCTGGAACTCCCTGGCTTTCTCCATGATCCAGCGTATGTTGGCAATTTGATCTCTAGTTCCTCTCCCTCTTCGAAATCCTGCCTGTACTTCTGGTAGTTCTCGGTCCACATACTGCTGGAGCCTAGCTTGTAGGATTTTGAGCATCACTTTGCTAGCATGTGAAATGAGTGTAATGGTGCGGTAGTTTGAACATTCTTTGGCATTGCCCTTCTTGGGGATCGGAATGTAAACTGACCTTTTCCAATCCTGTGGCCACTGTTGAGTTTTCCAAATTTGCTGGCATATTGAGTGTAGCACTTTAACTGCATCGTCTTTCAGGATTTGAATAGCTCAGCTGGAATGCTGTCACCTCCACTAGCTTTGTTGTTGCTCAGACTTCCTAAGGCCCATTTCACTTCACATTCCAGGATGTCTGGCTCGAGGTCAGTGACCACCCCATCGTGGTTATCAGGGATGTTAAGCTCTTTCTTGTATAGTTCTTCTGTGTAATCTTGCCACCTCTTCTTAATCTCTTCTGCCTCTGTTAGGTCCCTGCCATTTTGGTCCTTTATCATGCCTATCTTTGCATGAAATGTTCCCTTCATATCTCTAATTTTCTTGAAGAGATCTCTGGTCCTCCCTATTCTATTGTTTTCTTCTATTTCTTTGCACTGTTCATTTAGGAAGGCATTCTTATCTCTTCTAGCTGTTCTCTGGAATTCTGCACTCAATTGTTTGTATCTTTCTCTTTCTCCCTTGCCTTTCGCTTCCCTTCTTTCCTCAGCTATTTGTAAAGCTGCCTCAGACAGCCATTTTGCTTTCTTGCATTTCTTTTTCTTTGGGATGGTTTTAGTTGCTGCCTCTTGTACAATGTTGCGAACCTCCGTCCATAGTTCTTCAGGCACTCTGTCTATCAGGTCTAATTCCTTAAATCTATTTGTCACCTCTACTGTATATTCATCAGGGATATGATTTAGGTCATACCTGAGTGGCCTAGTGCTTTTCCCTACTTTCTTCAACTTAAGCCTAAATTTTGCCACCAGAAGCTCATGATCTGAGCCACAGTCAGCTCCTGGTCTAGTTTTTACTGACTGTATAGAACTTCTCCATCTTTGGCTGCAGAGCACATAGTCAATCTGATTTCTGTGTTGACCGTCTGGTGATGTCCAAGTGTAGAGACGTCTCTTCGGTTGTTGGAAAAGAGTGTTTGTTATGACCATCGTATTCTCTTGACAAAATTCTACCAGCCTGTGTCCTGCTTCATTTTGTACTCCAAGGCCAAACTTGCCTGTTATTCCGGTTATCTTTTGGTTTCCTACTTTAGCATTCCAATCCCCCATGATGATAAGGACATCATTTTTTGGAGTTAATTCTAGCAGGTGTTGTAGGCCTTCATAGAACCGGTCAACTTCAGCCTCTTCAGCACCAGTGGTTGGGGCATAGACTTGGACTATTGTGATGTTGAATGGTTTGCCTTGGATTCGAACTGAGATCATTCTGTCATTTTGGAGATTGTATCCCAGTACTGCTTTCCCTACTCTTTTATTGACTATGAAGGCTACTCCATTTCTTCTGAGGGATTCTTGCCCGCAGTAGTATACCTGATGGTCATCTGAACTAAATTCACTCATTCCTGTCCATTTTAGTTCACTGATTCCTAAGATGTCGATGTTCAGTCTTGTCATCTCTTGTTTGACCACGTCCAGCTTGCCTTGATTCATGGATCTTACATTCCAGGTTCCTATGGAGTAAAGATCTTTGCAGCATCGGACTTTCCTTTCACCTCCAGATACATCGGCAACTGAGTGTCCTTTTGGCTTTGACCCAGTCGCTTCATTCTTTCTGGCGCTACTAGTACTAGCCCTCCGCTTGGACACCTTCCGACCTGAGGGGCTCATCTTCCGGTGTCATATCGTTTTGCCTTTTGGTTTTCATGTCCATGGGGTTTTCATGGCAAAGATACTGGAGTGGGTTGCCATTTCCTTCTCCAGTGGATGGGTGAAAAGTGCATCATAATTCGAAGCCTCTGCAGAAAGGAAGGGACAAAGTTCGCATAGCACCACCATTAGAAGCTCCTTCATTATTGCCTGTGTAGCTTTGAAGTGCTTTATTAATAAAAGGCTTAAAAATCTTAAGTGCCAGCTCCTGTGCGAGTGACTGGGAAGAGTGCTCCAGCCTCACGACAGTTGCTGAGGAGCTTGAGCAGGAGGAGGTCTCACAGCCATCCAGCTGGAGGATTCCTTTGGGCAGCTGGTATGCCATCGTGTTCCTGGAGTGCTGGACTGGATGGACCTCTGGTCTGACCCAGCTGGGCTTTTCTTTGTTCTTATGTTGTCAGAGCTAGTCTGGAGCACACATGCAGCCAGCTCCTGATTTCTAATCATCACTGAGGATGATAGCTTGGCAAAAATTACTGGAGAATTACACATTTCCCTGGAGAGAAAACTTGGGCAGCTCAGAGGACGTGGTCCACCAGTCATGGAGATGCTGGAGATGGAGCTATCCAGTGCTTAGAATCTGGGGGCAAAGAAACAATTCCCAGTTCAGGATGCTTGCTGAGCTCTGCTTTGACCTTCTCGGGGACTTTCAAGCAACATCAGGATTGACACTAAATCTACAATGCAGAGGAACTGCAAACAGAAAATGTTAATCTTCAGCTGTCAAGGGGCCAGGGCCCTGGTCACTCTGGTCGTAATTAACCACACTGCAAGAGCAATAAAACTAAATCTATTTATTGCTAGTTATCTACAAGATTTACAGTTCTACTGATGAGCTTCTTAATGATAGTCTTTGGTGAACAGATGTTTGCCTCTGAATGGCAATAGCCTCTCCCCTTACGTCATATCTTCCCCCATCATTCGTTCCTCCCTCCTTTCTTGTTCTCTTTTTGTCTTCACCTCATAGGCTTTCAGAATCCTCCTGTTTTTGGCGGTTTTAAAATCCACATATCCCATGATCCCTTCAGCTTCCGGTCCTGTCAGCTCCACTTCAGAAGAGGAGAAGGCATCCTGTTCTTTCTCTTTCCTGGCAGCCCCCTCCTTCTCGCGGTCTGGCTGACTTAAAGGCCAGGCGTCTCTTCAGTGGGTTGTAGATCAGAGGGGCCCTCAGCAACAGGCTGGATTGTGTTTACGTCGAGCCATGGTGAAGCCTCTTGAACTTCGGCTGTCAAGATCAGGTCCTCCTCACGAGTAGTAGCTCCTGTCGTGGCTTCATGCACGACAGCTACTCAAGGTGGTACCAAAGGGAGTGAAGAAATGAAGGGATGTCTTCACACATATGCACCTACCTGTACCTTAAGATCATCCACAGAGGTTCTTCTCCTGGAGCCACCTTTAAAGGATGTGATGAGGGTGGCTACTTGGGGAAGAGCTTTTTCGGCACTGGCACACTCCCCAGGAAGTCAGACTCAAAACCACAAGAAAGCAGGCCGGAGTCGGGAGAGCCAGGCCCAAGGAATCCAGGATATTTCCAAACCCAAAATGGATTCCTCGGGCATCCCTAAAAGAAATGGAAACTTTTTCTAACTAATTGAAAATGTGATGTGGCACACTGCAAAAGACTGTCAGAACGCATTACATACCATAATAACCCATGCTCTTAGGCAACAAACTTACCAAATTGCTAGGAAGTAGGCTCCAATTAAACATAGTGGGGTTTACTTCTGAGTAAATCCTCAGTAGATCTCCTATCCTATCAGCAACATGCATAACAGTATGGAGACCTGCTTCTTGGACCAGATGAAGCAGCATAAAGAGCAAAAATAAATAATCATAGAAAAATCTCACGTATACATTTATTAGGAAGCAAACATATTGTGTTAATTGCACAGAAGCATAAATAATCGCCCATAAAAAATGTTTGTTTAAAGAACAGCTGGAGTTGCTGGCCCAGTTTGGCCTTTATGCGTACGATTAAGAAACAGAAGACTTGGAAACTTTTCTCGTTGCCTTTCACTTTCTCTTCTGTCTGGATTTAAGTCCTCAGTGCAGACGTTTCCTTTGATTCCCCGACACAAAAGTCTGTGATCAATGAAATGTGTTCCTTTATCGAGTGCCACTACCACCTCTTCCCACCACCATGCATTTTTTTCATAAAATAGCAGGCCTAAAGGTGAACTTTTAAAACTGATGTTTCCATCTCACTGTAAAATGTAATTAAAACTACAAATGGGCCACAAAGGAATTCCACACAGGACAACCAACAGGCAAGATTGACGAGGCTCAAAGTGGGACCCCAGTTCAGATGGGAGCTGGACCACAGTTGGGTTGATTGGTGCAAAATAAGATGCGCACTGTTTCCACACTCAAAGCGACTAGCCAGTTGTCTCTCTTGTGTGTGTTTTCTCATGCTTATTACAGCTGGCTTCATCAGCAATCCTCTTGCCCCCACATGAACATTTCTACTGTCTTTAATTGTGATGCATTTTTGATATATCTTTAAGGGTCTCTGACTATGAAATGAATGAATGAAGTTGAATGAATCCAGTTGAAACCCAGGACGAATTTAAGGGGCTGGTGATGACCTATAAAGCCCTAAATGGCTTAGAGCCTGGTTACCTGAAGGAGTATTTCCTTCCATATATGCCCACCCGCCTCTTAAGGTCTGGGGCAGATGCCCTTCTCCTCCTTGAAGGAGATTAGGAGGGTGAATACCCGGAGAAAGTCCTTCTCTGTGGCAGCACCCAAATTGTAGAATTTGCTCCCCAGAGAGGTTCGCCTGGCACCATCACTTTATTCTTTTCAATGCCAAGCCAAACCCTTTTTATTTTCCGAATGTTTTAAGACCTGACTGTTTTAATTGGGGTTTTATTATTAGCTAACTTTTAGGATGCTGTGTTTAATTTTTATTTTTTTTTAACATTTCATATTGTTCAACCGTCCTGAGACTTCAAAATGCAACGGTCTGGAAAAGCTATAAATAAATAAAGAATGACTAAGGCAGGAGAAAGTGGGGAATCCACTTCCACCAACACTCTTGATTAGGCTTAAATTTGGATCCAACCCAATATTTATTCTGAAGGAATAAATGAGTTGTTAGGTAAGTTGCCGCTGTGTTCCTAGCTTGTCTCAAACAGAATAGAAAGCTATCTTTGTTTTTGCAGATAAAATAGAACAGTGAAATGCAATATTCTAAGAATTCATCCTGTTTTCATAGCAATCTCCAAACTGATATGCAAACCTGTGATTGGATGAAAAACCCATTTTGCACCATTGCATTTCAATGCAGAGTTTCCAACATATTTGCACTTAAAATGCACACTTCTAAATGTATTTCATTTTTATTTTCTTTTTAAAGTTATTTTGACGAGGCATTCATAAACAGACTCTTATCTCAGGAGAGGCATTTTTATCAATTCATTCTGGTACTCTCTCTTTCTTTCTTTCTTTCTTTCTTTCTTTCTTCTTTTTTTGAGCTAAGGACTGTCTCTTAACACTCAGGCAATGGTGCAATCAATCAAATCAAATCAAATCAATTGCCACAATCTGAATGTTAGTCCAAAAAGCTGAGATTTATCTACTGAGAAAGGAATTCAGTTCCACTTTTATAAGAATGTACCATGATCTGACGTCATCTTCCTAAACAAGAGAGAAAGAGCTATAGATTAAAATGCTCTGGAAGTGGAAGTCAAATAGTAACTGATAAATCTGTCAGTTTTAATTTCTTGCTGTTCTCCATTTCCCCAAACCTGAATTCAGTTTTCCCTAAGTGATGCAGCTTGAATGGATTTCTCAAAATGCACACCAGAGATATTGTCTAAATGCAAACATGATTTGCAAGCAATGTGCCAGACAGATTGCACTGGTGGGCATTCGTTTCATGAACAGGTGGGCCAGTGACCCTTAACAGACATGGTTCCTCTTCTGAACTTTGGAGCGTGGGTGCGCAAAATCTGGTCAGCTGACGAAGTGGAATGTTGGGAGTTGTAAGACTTTTGGCAGTGGGTTGCATAAGGTTGTGCCCTAAATGAATGTCACACACACAGACTGGCCCCTTCTCTATTGCAGGTCAGAGAAATAGCCGCAGACTGCAGTGGGATTTCTCTGACACTCAGCCAGGTTATGCTGGAAATGAATGGATGGCTCAGATGCAGGCCAGCCTCTTACATAAAAGCTGCCGTTGACGTCTTTGTTCCCTGTTTGCTTTCCAGAAGTGCTCTTTGTGACCGAGATCTCAGCAGCACTGATACAGTCCAGCATTTATCTCCTCTGCCTTGCCAGACATTTGGAGAGACCAGACCAGAGGGACTAGGAAGCTGGTGAACACACGAGCAACACGGAGTGTGAGACACCAGCCCATACCTCCATCTGATTGTCCTGCCAAGGTGGCATGGAGAAGAACCCAGTCCTAGAGGGAACCAGATTCCTCCTTCTGCTGCTGTTCCTTCTTCCTGGGGATGTCTCAACATCTACTGCCGAACCGTAAGTGGCTCCCCAGAGGGATTCACTCACTCCTTTTCTCCAGTCACAGCTCTAACATTTTCCCCTGAGCTGACCACTGGGCCAAAAATTAGCCTGCAATCCATTGGTCAACCTCCACATTATTTGTAGTGGATCTCCACTGGGTTTCAGACTCCAAAACATTTGCGTGATGGTGGATGCCTGTTGTCCTGTTGCCTCCAACTTATAGCCACCGTACAAATGAGCGCCCTCCAAAATGTTCAGTCCTTGGCAGGCCTGCTCAGCTCTTGCAAAAGCAAGGTTGTGGTTTCCTTGAGGGAGTCAATCCATCTCAGTGCTGGTCCTCTGCTTCTGCTTCTTTGCTGCCATCATCATCTTCTTCTTTGCCACCATTATCGTTGTTGTCGTCGTCATCATTGTCTCTTCCTCCCCCTCCCCCTCAGCCATTATCTTCTGTTGCTTCTGCTTCTTCGCCACCATCATCATCATCTTCTTATGTGGCCATCACTGTCGTTGTCTTCTAATTTTTCTCCTCCTCCTCCTCCTCTCTCTCTTTTGCCTATGAATTTCCCTAGCTTGATGGCCTTCTCCAGGGAGTCTTGTTTTCTTGTGATGTCTTCAAAACATGACAACTCAGTTTTTGCTTCCAGGAAAAGTCCTGGCTTGATTTGACCAGAGAGGGAGAAAAAATGCAAGGAAAAAGAGAGAAAAACCTCTGCCTCTGTTCTACTAGCTTTGCATTCCTTCCCTGTACAGGAGTACAAAGTGGTTGCTTTGGACGAGCTCTTCGTTCAGCTCCAGCAGTTTAGGAGTGTTGGTGAGAATCTCTGACCATGGGAATGTTTCTGGATCCTGAACTGCAAGGCACCTCCTTGCATCTGGCTGCTTGGCAGGCTCCATTATTCCCATGAAAAACAAAATAGATCCTGCAAGCTTGAGATGTCTGCACCCCTGCCCTAGAATGCAATGCTTAGACTTCAGAAAGGTAAATTCTCACAACATGTAGGAACATCAGAAGCGCCATGCTGGACCCGGTCCATCTCAACCAGCTTTCTGTTTGCACAGTGTTTGGGGACTCCCCAAGTTGGATATGGGTACAACAGCACCCTCCTGTCCAGTTTCCCCAGCAACTGGGGTACCTAGGCACACTGCCTCTGATCCCAAAACAGCTATGAGGACTAGTAGCCATGGTAGCCTTCTCCTCCATGAGTTTGTTCAACCCCCTTGTTGAGCCATCCAAACTGGTGGCCATCCCTACAGTCTAATTCTGTGTTGGTTTAAGGAAGAAGCCCTTCCTTAAATCGGTCCTGACTCTCCAATACCTCAGCTTCATGGGATGAGCCCTTTGGGTTCTCAGATTATGAGAGGGAGAAAAATGCCTTGCTCGCTTTCTCCACACCAGGCATAATCCTGTATACCTCTATCAGGGCTCCTTAGAAACATAGAAACAGAGCGAGTCAGAAGGGGCCTCCTGGGCCATCTAGTCTGACCTCCGGCACCAGCCGGCTCCGCTCATGACATGCCCACCATGTGCATGTCCAGCCTGTCTTTGAACACCCTCACCAATGGGGCCTCAACGACCTCCCGTGGAAGCCCATTCCACGCCCTCGGGGTCCTAACTGTCAGGAAGTGCTTCCTGGCATCCAAATTGAACCTTGGCTCCCTGAGCTTTGCTCCATTGGAGCGTGTCCTGCCTTCCTCTGCATGGGAGAACAGGCCTCTCCCCATCTCCATGTGACACCCCCTCACATACCTGTATGTTGCCAACATATCCCCTCTGAGTCTCCTCTTCTCCAAGCTGAAGAGACCCAGTTCCCTCGGTCTTGCCTCATACGGCATCCCCTGCAAACCAGCCACCATCCTTCTGGCCCTACGCTGCACTGACTCCAACCTGGCTATATCCTTTCTGTAATGAGGGGCCCAAAACTGAACACAATACTCCAGTTGCGGACGCACCAGAGTCGTGTAGAGTGGTAGTAATACCTCTCTTGATCTAGAAGCCACACTTCTGGCTATGCAACCAAGGGTGGCATTCGCCCTCTTGACCACCAAATCACACTGCTGACTCATGTTTAGCCTGCGGTCAACCAGTACCCCAAGGTCCCTTTCACAAGTGCTGCTCTCCAGCCACTTGTCCCCTAACCTGTACTTATGACACCTATTCCTATGCCCCAAGTGCAAGACCTTGCCCTTATCCACATTGAACGCCATCCTGTTGTCTCCTGCCCACTTCCATAGTCTGTCCAGATCCTTTTGGATCTGGTGTATCTGCTCCTCAGTTGTGGCCACTGCTCCAGTTTTAGTGTCGTCTGCGAATTTGATCAGCAGACTGTTCACCCCTTCTTCCATGTCGTTAATGAAAAGATTAAACAGGATCGGCCCCAGGACAGATCGGCAGGATCGGCCCCGCTTGTCACTGGCTGCCATCCCAACGATTCCCCGCTAATGGTTACCTTCTGCTTTCGGTCAGTCAACCATGCCCTAATCCACCAGACAGTGCTTTGGTCTATCCCAAAACACCTCAGTTTCTCCACCAGGATATCATGGGGCACTTTGTCAAAGGCCTTGCTGAAATCCAGGTATACCACATCCACTGCATCCCCTCCATCTAGCCATCTTGAAACCTTGTCATAGAATTCCACAAGGTTTGTCTGGCAGGACCTGTTTTTGTGGAAGCCGTGTTGTGTGGCTGTCAGCCTCCCTTCCCTATCTAGCATCACTAGATCTCTCTCTATTATGAGCCTTTCCATTGTTTTTCCTACAACAATGGCTCCTTCTCTCACTGTTTTCCTCAACCAAACTGCCTCAGCAGATGGAACCTTCCCTCATAAGGGAACGGCTCCAACCCATGACATCTCTGTGACATTCATGCCCCGAGGGATCAGTATTCCTTTCCATTCCATTCCTCTACACGCAGCTGCTAAAGTTGCCTAGATGGCTCACAAAGATGAAAACCTTACAAATGCGTTCTATGAACCATGTGTGTACAGATACATAAATATAAATCACAGGGGTGGGGGTGGAGAGAGAAAGATGTACAAGGGCTGTTGAAAAAATTTCTGCACTTTTTAAAACTCTATTTATTAAGAAGTTCAAAAACAAATTACATCACTGTTCTACATGGGCACCTTCCTTTGCGATGCATTTTTCCCAACGTCGTATCAACTTTTTAATGCCATCAGCAAAAATATGTAAAATGTATTTATGAAATATAAAATTGTGGAAGCCTTTTGAAGACCCATCATATTTAAAATCAATTTGAAACATTGGCTGTAATCTGCATTCTAAAGAGCAATATATTGGTCCTTGTCCTAATGTGGAGTATTTTGGGATGGCTTGGCATTGAAAGAGCCATTAAGACACATGAACTTTTCCAAGATCTGTTCCAGGTAAGAGGAAAGTGGTTAGAACAGGCTGGTTGATACGGGTTGACCCAGCTCCAGGCATTTTTAGGTTCTCCTTGAGGTTTTAGCTATGGGTCTTCGTGACTGGGCTATCTTGACGTGTACAGTAATGATGCTGCTGCACAGCTGCACATCAAAATACGCCTCTGCACAGCTGGAGAACAGCAGATGTCCCAGTGAGCTCCTTGCAGCAGGAGATTCAGATCTGCACCTTGAAACTTCTCCGTGCTTGGAGAGTGGCAGTAGCCAGCTAGAGCAAGGTGCAGGGGGTCAGGGAAACAGACAAGGATTCCAGGGAATTTGGATTTCTATGACTTCAGTCTGTGAATTCTGCAGGGGTTTGGCTTTTTCTGAGCTCCATGGATACTATGGACTTGTGGAATTTTTCTTTTTCTTTACTTTCTGGAATTTTATGCCAATTTACTTGTAGGAAAGTGAAAAATAGATAGAACACTATCCAGTTGTCTGATTATTTATAATATGTAAATATGTATAATATATCAAATACTGTATATAATGTAATAGTTATTTATGCATAATATGAATACATGTCTATATTTATATGAGAGCCAGTGTGATATAGTGGTTAAGAGCATAGGACATGGAGCCAACTGGGTAACTTTGGGCCGCTCAGACTCTTAACCCGAAATACAACACAGGGTTGTTGTGAGGATAAGACTGACACCAGGAGAGGATGAGGTAAGCCACTTTGTGTTCTTTGATGAAAGGAAGGTAGGATATAAATCTAATAAATAAATATTACGTACACTGTTCAGAGAGCATTGTGCTAAACAAACATTATAGAAATGCCAAAAAACTAAAATTATATTTTGCTTTTAAGGAGCTCAATCGTATCCTAACAACAACCCTGTGAGATAGGTTGGACTTCCCAAAGTCACACAGGGAGTTCCATGGCTGAGCAGGAACTAGAACCCCGATTGCCCCAAAAAATCTGATTCTATCCCTGAGTGCATGACAGAATGAAAAGTGCCTGGCAAACCATGAAACAGATTTGACGAAATCTGTACCTCCCTACCTATCCTGAACTGTGACAACTATTCAGAGCATCAGCCAGTCTTCTCTGGCCTTTTAACTGGTTCCCTGCTCCATCTCCCAGGCAATACTTGGTGCTGGTCCCCTTCTTGGTTCACACAGAGACCTCGGAGAAGATCTGCGTCCAGTTCAAGGACCTGAACGAGTCGGTCACGCTGAGCGTCACTGCGAAATATGGCGGCCAGAACAGAAGCCTCATCAGAGAGCTTGTGTCAGAGACCAACGTCTTCAAGTGCACCCCATTCCAGGTGAGGGCGCTTGGCGTTGCCATTTTCATTTCTCACCCTGAGCAAGCTTTTCAGGTTATCTCTCATGAGAACACTTTTTGCCATTTTTATTTCCAATCTTGGCCAGAACCAAGAGTACAGGTTCATTTCTGACATCTGGAAAGGGCTGGCAGTATTTTTAGATAGCTTTGGTCAAATTCTTTTTATTTTTTTTACTTCAAGCAGCTTTTACATTACTCAAATTTCATATATGAGCACAGAAGATGCGATAAGAAACATAGAAACAGAGTGAGTCAAAAGGGGTCGCCTGGGCCATCTAGTCTGACCCCCGGCTCCAGCTGGCTCAGCTCATGACACGCCTCCCATGTGCATGTCCAGCCTATCCTTGAACACCCTCACCAATGGGGTTTCAACCACCTCCTGTGGAAGCCCATTCCACACCCTCGGGGTCCTGACTTCCAGGAAGAAATTCTTGGCATCCAAATGGAACATTGGTTCCCTGGGCTTGTCTCCATGGGAATGCTTGCTGCCTTTCTCTGCAGAGGAGAACAGGTTTCTACCCACCTCCATGTGACATCCCCTCACATACCTGTATGTCGCCAACAGATCCCCTCTGAGTCTCCTCTTCTCCAGGCTGAAGAGACCCAGTTCCCTCAGTCTCGCCTCAAACGGCATCCCCTGCAAACCAGCCACCACCCATGTGGCCCTGCGCTGCACTGACTCCAACCTGGCTATATCCTTCCTGGATATAGGAAGGATTTGCAATAGGCAAATTACTTGCAAGCAAAACAGCGTTTCCAAAAGCTTCCAAAGCATTGTTTCTGCAGCAGTGCCTTTCAAAATGCTGCAATTTCTTGGTGCGCAAACCTACACAACTGGAGGGACATTGGATGTTGTAGGATGTTTTTGGTCTTGACATGCACAGGATTGCGCTCTTACCCAATGATTTTTCTGGGCTGGAAGTGAAAATGAGTGTGGAGCAGGGCTTAAGGGCCACTGTTCCGTCTTGGGTGCCCCAGTGGGGGATGGTGACAAAATGAGATCTGCAACCTTGGAGGAAGCTGGCGTGGATCTTTGGCTGGTTGCCATGGAGAGGGCAGGAGAAGGAGATCAGAAAGTGGCCATCCTGAGATTGTTTGGATGGGAACTTCAACCAATCCTAAGGTCCCTGGGACACTATAGGATTGCTCTCTTAAAGGATTGGGGAGGTTCCAACTAAGGAACTCAGGTGAGGACCAATGAAGTTCTCCTAAACATATCCAGGAGGAGGTCAAACCAGGTCTTCATAGGGAGTGGCCCTCACCTTTTCTGTGGACTGGTTTGCCATCTTTTCCCCGCAGCATCTTTTCGAGTGGGTAGCAATGGGATCTCCCCATGCCTTGAGGAGCGGTTTGGGGGCTTCCTCAGACACGTGGCCCCCGCCTCATTCCTCGGAGAGACACCCTTCACTCAGCAGTGCGAACAACCCAAAAGATGCTTTGTGTACCAGTCTTCCACCTCTGTTGTGCTTCTCCAGCTTCCCAAATGGAACGACACAGGATCATTCGAGATGCCTCTTACCGTGGTGGTGAAGGGGCCAACGCTGGAGTTCAGCAGCTCAAGAAGAGTACTGGTGAAAAACCCCGAGAGCCTGCCCATAATCCAGACAGACAAGCCCGTGTACAAGCCCAAGCAGAAGGGTGAGTGACTCCCACAAATTCCTTGAGGGTCCTACAGAATATTTTTCCATATAACCTGGACTTTTCTGTACTGCCTTTACCCTCTTCCATGGGACCCCTCCACAGTCTTCCTCCTTTCCACTGTATCCTCACAACAGCCCTGTGAGGTAGGCTAGCTCGACAGTCATGGCCCTGACTGAAGGTAGCCAGTGAGTTTCCTGGTCAAAGTGCTCTTTCCCAAGTCCCGGTCAGTCCATCGCTCCCTCTCTGCTTCCAGCCTCCACCCTAGGAATTTCTCTCCCACAACCCCTCTCCATGCGCATTCTCTCCCGTACCATCTTTTTCTCTCCCTAGCCCATTTTTGTCTCTTACTCAGCCTCCATCCATGCTGTTTCTCTCCATGCCCAGCCAAAAGCTTATTTATCTTCCCACACCGTTTAACCTCTCTGTTTATCCCCAGTTCCAGCCATCCTTTACTTAAAGTTACTTATCCAAGCCTTCTACAAACCATTCAATGAGCAGACAGTTCCCAGAACACTGTGCGACAAGTTAAAACAATCTATAAACGTAATATACATACGATATGTCAACAGGGCAGTTAACTTCAGTTGGAGCATAACATCCATCTGTAATAACAATAAATAGTAATAATAATATACAAGAATAAAACCAGATCACAGAATGCCAATGAGCATGCAGATAAAACCCAATATAAAATCCAATAACGTTATTTAACCATTAAAATGCTATGAAAATAAAAAGTCTTTAGCCTGGTGCCCTAATGTATAGAGAGTCGGGACCAGGCACGTCCCTGTAAAGCTGATTCCATAATTGGGGTGCCACAGCCGAGAAGGCCCTTCCCCTCATGGCTAGCTTCCTTTCTTCTTTTAGAGGTGACTCCCAGAAAAGGACCTCCGGAGACAATCTTAGGGTCCAAGTAGGTGTATATATAGGGGTTTGCCCTTCTCCCCTAGGAAAGGCAGGGATACAATTGCCCTAGGTGCGAGCTGGTGGTCTTCCTAGAGGAGGAGTTGAGGTGCCTGAGGGCCAAGACAGCTCTCCAGGTCCCCCGGGAGCAGCCCCCCTCTGGACAGAGGGTTGAGGGAGAGGTCACGGAAAGAGCAGCTGGGGAAACATGGAGGCATGTCACCCACAGGAGGAGGCCAGCATGGCCTCCTCCTCCTCCTGGCACCAATCTGGAGCTGGGAAACAGGTTCTCTTCGCTTGGGGAGGCTGGGGCTGCTGAGGCCTTGGGGGACCAGCAGCACCCCCAGCCTGGGACTACAAGCAGCAAGGGGGCCTCTGCAGGAGAGGCAAGGGCCAGGGCACAGCCGCCCACCACCACTGGGAAGACGTGGTGGCGGGTGATTGTCATTGGAGACTCCCTGATGAGGGGCACTGAGGCAGCGGTGTGCCGCCCCAACCTTGAGACAAGAGAGGTTTGCTACCTGCTGGGTGCACACATCTGGCATGTGAAGGACAGAGTGGAGCGTCTTGTTCTCTCCGGGGGTGACCAGCCGCTCCTGGTGATCCATGTGGGCACAAACGACGTGGCCAGGCAGGGTGTGGTCGGGATCACCAGGGACTTCAAGGCCTTGGGGAAGAAATTCGGGGACCTAAGGGCTCATCAATCTTAACAGTCCAGGGATTTGGGCCAGGCAGAACAGGAGGGTCGCCAAGGTGAACGACTGGCTTAGGGTGTGGTGCCAGAAGGAACGCTTCAGGGTCCTCGACTATGGCACCCGGTTTCTTGCCAATGGACTTCTGGCAAGGGATGGATTGCACCTCATGAGGATGGGGGAAAGGTCCTTTGGAGATGCTCTAGCAAGCTTTGTCCAGAAGACTTTAAACTGAGCCGGGGAGGAGGAGGGTTCAGGACCCCCAGAAACATGTCTGCACTGGACAAGTGTGGGGAGAGGATCAGGGCTCTGGGAGCAGGGTTTTAGAGGTACTGCAGGGACTGACAGGACTCCTACAGAGAGGGGCCAGGTATCAGGGAGGATGGGAGGAAGGAGGAGGCTGGGGACTCCAAGGAAAGGAAGCGGTGGGAAGGTGCATGTACACTAATGCTAGGAGCATGGGTAATAAGCAGGAAGAGCTTGAAGCCCTCCTGGGAATAGGAGGGTATGACCTGGTGGGAATCACAGAAACTTGGTGGGATGAAAGGCAAGACTGGAATGTAAACATAGAGGGGTATCACCTGTTTAGAAAGGACAGGAAGGGAAAGAGAGGTGGGGGCGTGGCTTTATATGTCAGGGAAGGGATAGGATGCAGTGAGATAGAATGCAGCACAGATGGGGATTCGGTAGAGGCAGTCTGGGTGAAACTTAGGGGTTTTGACAGGGAAAGGGACCTCACGGTGGGGGAATGTTATCGCCCTGCAGGTCAACTTGAGACCCTGGATGATGTCCTGACAGGCCAGATTCTAAGGATATCTTGGAAGGGAGACACAGTAATTATGAGAGATTTCAATCTCCCAGATATTAGTTGGGAGACTCACTCAGCGGTGACAGCCAGGTCACGTCACTTCCTAGAAGCTATAGAGGAAGGGTTTTTCACACAGAGGGTCCGAGAGGCGACAAGAGGGGGAAACATTCTTGACTTGCTCTTGACCAATAGGGAGGAGCTGATAGATGAAATACAGATTAGGGGAGCTCTGGATGTGAGTGATCACTCCATCCTTTGCTTTCAGATCAGAGGACTGGGGACGTGAAGCAGGTCGAGCACTGGAAGCTGGGACTTCAAGAGGGCCAACTTTGGCCAACTGAAGGCCAGACTGGGGAAAGTCTCCTGGGATAGGTTACTGGGAGGTAAGTGAGTTGAGGAGGGGTGGATGGCACTCATAAGGGAGGTTTTGGAGGTGCAAGCCTTGATGATACCTCTAGTTAGTAAGGTGGGTAGGCGGAGGAGAGTGCCGCCATGGATGCGAAAGGAGGTGGTTAGAGGGATTAGATAAAAGAGGAACGTCCATAGGAAATAGGTACTGGGGCTAATAGACAAAAGGGTATACCGGGAGGAGGAGGCCCATTGCAGAAGGATTCTTTGCAAGGCTGAGGCTGATTACAAGCTGAGACTTGCCAAGAATATCAAGAGCAACAAAAAGGGCTTCTTTCAGGATGTAAAAAGGAAGAGGAAGGGGAGACAAGTGGTAGGACCACTAAATAAGGAGGAAGGAGATTCAGTGACTGATATGAGGGAACAGGCACAGATGCTGAATGACTATTTTGCCTCTGTGTTCTCCCCAAGGCCAGGGACCTAGGGTCACGGATTAGAGTCACCCCCCCCCCTTTGAAGTTGAGGCATTGGACATTACAAAGGCGCCAGGTACTGATGGGTTACACCCGAGAGTACTTAGAGAGTTGGCAGGGGTTCTCTCATGCCCTCTGGCCTCCATTTTTGAGGCCTTGAGGAGAACGGGTCAAGTTCCAGAGGGCTGGAGGGTGGCATCAGTGGTCCCAATTTTCAAAAAGGGTAGTAGAAGGGACATGGGGAATTACAGGCCACTTAGCCTTACATCCATTGTAGGAAAAACAATGGAAAGGCTCATAAGAGAGAGTGATGTAGTGATGCTAGTTAGGGAAGGGAGGCTGACAGCCACACAACATGGTTTCCGCAAAAACAGGTCCTGCCAGACAAACCTTGTGGAATTCTATGACAAGGTTTCAAGATGGCTAGATGGAGGGGATGCAGTGGATGTGGTATACCTGGATTTCAGCAAGGCCCTTTGACAAAGTGCCCCATGATTTCCTGGTTGAGAAACTGAGGAGTTTTGGGATAGACCAAAGCACTGTCCGATGGATCAGGGCATGGTTGACTGACTGAAAGCAGAGGGTAACCATTAGCGGGGAATCATTGGGATGGTGGCCAGTGACAAGCAGGGTCCCCCAGGGCTCTGTCCTGCGGCGGATCCTGTTTAATCTTTTAATAAATGACATGGAAGAAAGGGTGAATAGTCTGCTGATCAAGTTCACATACGATACTAAAATTGTGCTCAGTTTTGGGCCCCTCATAACAGAAAGGATATAGCCAGGTAAGAGTCAGTGCAGCGTAGCGCCACAAAGTTGGTGACCGGTTTGCAGGGGATGCCGTATGAGGCAAGACTGAGAGAACTGGGTCTCTTCAGCCTGGAGAAGAGGAGACTCAGAGGGGATCTGTTGGCGACATACAGGTATGTGAGGGGCTGTCACATAGAGATGGGTAGAGACCTGTTCTCTCCTGCAGAGGAAGGCAGGACACGTTCCAATGGAGCAAAGCTCAGGGAACCAAGGTTCCATTTGGATGCCAGGAAGCACTTCCTGACGATTAGAACCCCGAGGGTGTGGAACGGGCTTCCACGAGAGGTTGTTGAGGCCCCATCAGTGCGGATGTTCAAAGATAGGCTGGACATGCACTTGGTGGGCGTGTCGTGAGCGGAGCTGGCTGGAGCTGGGGGTCAGTCTAGATGACCTGGGAGGCCCCTTCTGACTCGCTCTATGTTTCTATATGGGAGATATATATCTCCTTTAGAAATCCAGGCCCTAAGCTGTTTGAGGCTTTACATGTTAACGTAAACGTTCATGTTAATCAACATATGTTCATATGTTGAAATGAGCCTGGACTTCAATCAGTAACCAATGCAGCCAATGCAGAACAGGGCTAATGTGCGCATACTTTATGGTATAGTTCAATCTTCTTCTTTACATCCTATACGAAGCACATCAGGCATCAAGTGTCTTCCAAAGAGTTCCAACCGCAACAGCCATTTCTTCATCCTTCCATTCAAAGTTGATACTTCTTAGGTCATTTTGGAATGTTTGACGCCCGGCCTTTTTTCGTTTTCTCTCTTCCTCCGACTGTCTAGATGTATCCAGTTAATTGCAATCTTAGCAGGACGTTGTTTGCTCATGTGAAGCACATGTCCAGCAAAACGCATTCTTGATTCTGTTATCAACTCAGAGAGACTTTAGGTACCACATCTTTTGTTCAATATTTCTGTTTCTTTTTCCAGCCCTAATTTTGTTCCTCTCTTAGCCTCTATTACGGCTCCTTCTCTCCCTACCTCTGTGCCTCTCCAATTCTTCCACCTCCAAAACTCTAGCCTGGCCTTTTCTCTCCCTGCTTTCCCCCCTCGGCCTGGCTTTCTCTTCCTGCTTGCTGATTAGGAAAAGGAAGGAGAATCTGGTTCCCCTAATTTTTTCCTATTTTTAAAGCCTTTTTAAAAGTACAGGGAGTGAAAGGCTATGGGGGCACTACCCCTAATCCTCACCGCTATACCACACTGGCCATGCTTGGGAAAATCCTGTCCATGGCAATATTTGGGGTTTAGGGGCCACAACTGAGAAAGTCTTGTGGGTGGTTGACATTAATCTTACAAAAGCAACCTTTAGAAGATTATGCCAGAGAGCCTTAGCAGAGGAGGCAGAATATGTGGGCAAAGGTGCTCCTGAAGGTATTTTGGACCCAAGCCATGAAGGGCTTTAAAGGTAAACACCTTGGATTGTATGCAGAAGCATACTGGTGCCCAGTGCAAAGACTTTAGTATCAGCAACCCATGGTCTCTGCATGATGCCATCTCCGCTGCCATCCTTGAGTCCTGTTGTTGTTGTTAGTTGCGAAGTCGTGTCTGATCCATCGCGACCCCATGGACAACATTCCTCCAGGCCTTCCTGTCCTCCACTATCCCCCGAGTCCACCCAAGCTCACACCAACCGCCCCAGTGACTCCATCCAGCCACCTCATCCTCTGCCTCCCCTTCTTCTTTTGCCATCTTTTGTTCTCAGCATTACACTCTTCTTCAGGGAGTCCTTCCTTCTCATTAGGTGGCCAAAGTATTTGAGTTTCACCTTCAATACCTGGCCTTCTAAAGAGCAGTCAGGGTTGATCTCCTCTAGGACTGACCAGTTTGATCGCCTTGCAGTCCAAGGGACTCGCAGGAGTCTTCTCCAGCACCACAATCCAAAGGCCTCAATCCTTTTGCACCCAGCCGTCCTTATGGTCCAGCTTTCACAGCCATACATTGCAACTGGGAAAACCATAGCCTTGACTATACACACTTTTCTTGGCAGGGTGATGTCTCTGATTTTTAGTATGCTGTCTAGATTTGCCATAGCTTTCCTCCCAAGGAGCAAACATCTTTTAATTTCTTGGCTGCAGTCCCCGTCTGCGGTGATCTTGGAGCCCAGGAAAATAAAATCTTGCACTACCTCCATTTCTTCCCCATCTATTTGCCAGGAAGTGAGAGGACCAGATGCCATGATCTTCGTTTTCTTAATGTTGAGTTTCAAGCCAACTTTTGCGCTCTCCTCCTTCACCCGCATCAAGAGGCTCTTTAGTTCCTCTTCACTTTCTGCCATGAGAGTGATATCATCTGCATATCTGAGGTTGTTGATATTTCTCCCAGCAATCTTGATTCCAACTGGTGATTCATCTAGCCCTGCCTTTTTCATGATGTGCTCTGCATATTAGTTAAATAGGCAGGGCGACAGTATACAGCCTTGCCGAACTCCTTTCTCAATTTTGAACCAATCAGTGGTTCCGTGTCCAGTTCTCACTGTTGCTTCTTGACCCGCATAGAGGTTTCTCAAGAGACAAATAAGAAGGTCTGGTACTCCCATCTCTTTAAGAACTTGCCACAATTTCTTGTGATCCACACAATCAAAGGCTTGAGCATAGTCAATGAAGCAGAAGTAGATGTTTTTCTGGAACTCCCTAGCTTTCTCCATGATCCAGCGTATGTTGGCAATTTGATCTCTAGTTCCTCTTCCTCTTCGAAATCCTGCCTGTACTTCTGGTAGTTCTTGGTCCACATACTGCTGGAGCCTAGCTTGTAGGATTTTGAGCATCACTTTGCTAGCATGTGAAATGAGTGCAATGGTGCAGTAGTTTGAACATTCTTTGGCATTGCCCTTCTTTGGAATCGGAATGTAAACGGACCTTTTCCAATCCTGTGGCCACTCCTGAGTTTTCCAAATTTGCTGCCATATTGAGTGTAGCACTTTAACTGCATCGTCTTTCAGGATTTTGAATAGTTCAGCTGGAATATTGTCACCTCTGCTAACTTTGTTGTTGCTCAGACTTCCTAAGGCCCATTTGACTTCACATTCCAGGATGTCTGGCTTGAGGTCAGTGACCACCCCATCGTGGTTATCAGGGATGTTAAGCTTTTTCTTGTATAGTTATTCTGTGTAATCTTGCCACCTCTTCTTAATCTCTTCTGCCTCTGTTAGGTCCCTGCCATTTTGGTCCTTTATCATGCCCAGCTTTGCATGAAATGTTCATATCTCTAATTTTCTTGAAGAGATCTCTGGTCCTCCCTATTCTATTGTTTTCTTCTATTTCTTTGCACTCTTCATTTAGGAAGGCATTCTTATCTCTTCTAGCTGTTCTCTGGAAGTCTGCATTCAATTGTTTGTATCTTTCTCTTTCTCCCTTGCCTTTCGCTTCCCTTCTTTCCTCAGCTATTTGTAAAGCTTCCTCAGACAGCCATTTTGCTTTCTTGCATTTCTTTTTCTTTGGGATGGTTTTAGTTTCTGCCTCTTGTACAATGTTGCGAACCTCCGTCCATAGTTCTTCAGGCACTCTATCAGATCTAATTCCTTAAATCTATTTGTCACCTCCACTGTATATTCCTCAGGGATATGATTTATGTCATACCTGAGTGGCCTTGTGCTTTTCCCTACTTTCTTCAACTTAAGCCTAAATTTTGCAACCAGAAGCTCATGATCTGAGCCACAGTCAGCTCCTGGTCTAGTTTTTACTGACTGTATAGAACTTCCCCATCTTTGGCTGCAGAGCACATAGTCAATCTGATTTCTGTGTTGACCGTCTGGTGATGTCCATGTGTAGAGTCGTCTCTTGGGTTGTTGGAAAAGAGTGTTTGCTATGACCATTGTATTCTCTTGACAAAATTCAACCAGCCTGTGCCCTGCTTCATTTTGTACTCCAAGGCCAAACTTGCCTGTTATTCCAGTTATCTTTTGGCTTCCTACTTTAGCGTTCCAATCCCCCATGATGATAAGGACATCATTTTTTGGTGTTAATTCTAGCAGGTGTTATAGGCCTTCATAGAACCGGTCAACTTCAGCCTCTTCAGCACCAGTGGTTGGGGCATAGACTTGGATTATTGTTATGTTGAATGGTTTGCCTTGGATTCGAACTGAGATCGTTCTATCATTTTGGAGATTGTATCCCAGTACTGCTCTTCCTACTCTTTTATTGACTATGAAGGCTACTCCATTTCTTCTGAGGGATTCTTGCCCGCGGTAGTATACCTGATGGTCATCTGAACTAAATTCACCCATGCCTGTCCATTTTAGTTCACTGATTCCTAAGATGTCGATGTTCAGTCTTGTCATCTCTTGTTTGACCACATCCAGCTTGCCTTGATTCATGGATCTTACATTCCAGGTTCCTATGGAGTATAGATCATTGAGTCCTACATCTTCCTTAAAGCATGGTGGCCAGAGCTGCATCCTACAGTCCCACCTGCTGTCATTTGCTCCCTGGCCCACGTGCTTCCCCTCATTGCTTGGTCCAGGGATTAGCCTTCACTGGAGTTTCCCAGTTAGGCAGACCCCACATGCAGTGCAGTCAACCCACTTCTCCCTACTTCCTTCTCCCACTGCAAGTAAGCAGGTATGGAGTAAAGCTGGTTGAATCCCCTTCACTTCCAACCACTGTGGGCAGGAGCTAGGAGCTATCTGCATTCTTATCTCCAATATCAGGTCAGAGAGGAGAGCCGGCTTCAGTTGGGTGTATGGTGGTGGGACTCGTCCACTCACCCAGGTGCAAGAAGTTCCTGCTACTTTCTCCTATCTTAGAGGAGAAGTAACAGTGGTGGATCTCCCCCAGGGACTCTGTAGGCCAGATTGGGATGCCAGGTTAGGTGTAGTCAGGCCACAGGGCAAAAAAGTTCTCAGCTAAAGAGACAACAGTGCTGCCCCTAAGAGAACCCACATCAGAATTGTTATGCCATCAAGTGTTGGGATACCTCAATGCTTTTGGTGGAAATGCTGAGGGTTGAAACTAGGACCTTCTGAGGTGTGAAACTAGAAGCTTCTGAGGGGTGAAACTAGGACCTTCTGCAGGGAAAGCCATGACAAGCATAACCATAAAAGCCACATCCAAACGCTTTCTCCTCTCTCTTTTCCCAGTTATGTTCCGCATCGCCTGTCTGGATAAAGATCTCCTTCCCCTGAATGAGAAGGTATGTTTCACTCTCGGAGCATAGAAGTCTCTCAAACAATTCACACAACCACTTCTTGGGCTGCTGTGGGTTTTGCCCAATCCATGCCAACAGTTCGGCGAACACAGGTGCAAACATTTGCCCAAGGTGCATGTCTCTGGTTGCTATGATTGAGACTCTAAAGTGAGTCGGTGAACAGCTGCAAAGTACCAGAAGGGATTTTGGTCTTGCTGTTGAAGCTTCGCTAGGGGTAGAATTTTATTTCCCTATAAATGTGGTGCAGTGCTGTGACCAAAAACAACGGAGTCACCAATGCAGCTTTGCCACCTTTGAAGCCTTTGCATGTACACTGGGTTCGGACAACAGATAACCCACACTCAGGGGTTGAATAACAGCTGAGCTCCCCCTGAGGAGTGGATGAAACATCTGGGATGGTTTGTTCAGAGAAAAGGGAACCAGGATGGAGGCCTTTAAAATAATGTCTGGTGCGGAGAAAGGGGACAGGAAGACTTTTTTCTCCCTCTCCCGTAACACTCTAATCTGGAATCATCCCATGAAGCTGCTAGGTGGGAGGTTTAGGACAGATAAGAGGAAGAACTTCTTCACACATCATATACTTCCATGTGGAACTTGCTGCCATGGGAAGAGGTGATGGCAGCCAATCTGGGTGGATTTGAAAAGGGACTGGACAGATTCATGAGGGAGGAGGCTATCTGTGGCTACTAGCCTTGTTGGCCATGGGCTACCTCCTTTCCCAGAGATGGCATGTGCCAGTTGCTGAGGAGCTCGGGCAGGTGGAGCTCCTGCACTCATCCTGCTGGAGGGAGCTCATGGGCAGCTGTACATAGTGCCCGAACATAGTGCTGGACTGGATGGACCTCTGGTCTGATCCAGCAGGGCTTTTCTTACATTCTTAGAGTGGGTTATCATTGACCCATGGCTTGTTGAAAGGTGGGCCCTCATGTTGTCTGAACCCAGTCAAAATCACCAAGCATAGTGAGCAAAGTTCTCAACTCAGCAACAAGACATAGGTTCTCTTTGTGGGTTGTTCATGGTTTGTTAGCGCAGCTAGATTCACAATAACCCACACTTCAACAGAAACTCACAGTTAAATTACAAGACATGCTTGGCCCTTGAGCATGGGTTATCAAGTCATCTGAACCCAGTCACACACTCTCCAGCAGTATTCTTATGCAGCTTTTCCAGATTCACACATTTCAGGGCATGATCCTCTGTGTGTTTTGACAGGGAAAAAGTTTTACACTTCCCAGCATCTCCCAGTCAGCATCAATGGCCAGAGGCATGCTGGGAGATGTTGGACTTATGTCCTTTCTAAGCATGCTTAAGATCGAATCTTTGGAGTCTCAGGCCCCTGTCAGCTTAGGTAAGAAGTGCCTTTCTAATGCATTTAGAGAGTTAGTCTCCAACAGGTTCATGATTCCTTGAAGTCTTTAATTCCCTCCTCTTTTTTTTATCTCCACAGTATCCTTTGGTTTACATCCAGGTGCGTGTATCTTATCACCTCTCCTCCATCTCTCAGCATGGTAATCTGTTCTAACAATCTGGTTAGTGGGTCTGGGCCCAGATTTAAGCTCGATCAGCCGCTCTGGCAGAGATTGACTTCCCTGACCCCTCCTTCCAGAAGCAGGAAATGCTAAACTTTTCTACACAAGAGGTTTAATCCTCTGCTTTACAGAGCCTTCTTCCTCCATTTTCATGGGGGAGGAAAACTGTGCCCTTTACACAGCACCCCCCCCCCTTGCAGGGTTTGTATTTCTCTTTCTATACATCCTATTCATAGAAATCTAGAATAGTAGAGTTGGAAGGGACCATGAAGGCCATCAGGTCCAACCCCCGCTGTTGCAGGACACCACGTTACATCATCCAGTTAATCAACCACAGGATGATGCTGTGGTGTGGATGCTGTACAGGGGAACGGCGCTTTCTATGAAGATTTAGTTCAGGGTTGTTCTGGTCTGAAATTTAAGACTGCACTTTCTTCTCTGAAATAAAAAGAGAGGGCTGGAAAACACGGGAGAGGCCCCAGGGATCACAGCATTGTGTTAAGGTTCCACAAACTCCTGTGAGCGAGAGATTATGAGCATGGACAAAGGACAGCTCATTTAGAGAAGATGAGAGTGTATCCATTTTGCACAATCTGCAGCCTCTGAACCATCTTCAAGGGCAGCCCATGCAGAGGGCTCTGTAATAGTCCAGCGCAGAGCTTAGTAGAGCATAGATGACTGAAAACAGGCCTTCCCTGTCCAGATAGGAACCCGGCTCACCCACCAGCTGAAATCTGTAGAAGGCACTTCATGCCACCGAATTTGAAGTGTTAACGACGGCTATAAGAGAACTGCAAAGCTGCTTCGGGGGGTGCAACTCTGTCCAGAACAGGTTGAGCACTCTGCACATGGGCAGAAGAACTAGCCGCTCCGAATGGTCTTGCTCTGTGGTGCTATGTGGATATTCAATAGCATGGGGTGCAGAGTGGAGGCTTGAGAAACTCCATGCTGGAGGATCCATGTGACTGAGGAAAATTCCCCAGAGAGCTCTGAAGGGGGTCCTGAAAGAGATGGGGCTAGGAGCCTAAGTCCCACCGTCAGAAGAACCTCAAGGAGCAGGGTTTGTTTTCACATGGCCTCTTCGCTGCTGTCCAGACATCCCTGGGAGACTGTGTCATTTCATTATGCACACAGAGGGAGGCTTTAGCAGAAATGAGCATGGGCATAGCTGTGCATCTTTCCCTCCTGTGAGCCTAGCACAAGCACCATGTGAGTATCCTGGCAACAGGTTCTTTTAGCTCCCTCTGTCCCTGCAAGTACCGTATTTTTTGCTCTATAAGACGCACTTTTTTCCCCCTCCAAAGTCAGGGGAAATGTCTGTGCGTCTTATAGAGCGAATGTGTGTGTGCAGTAAGTCTGTCAGATGTGCAGCTCATGGGGAAGTGATGGGGAATGTGCCTGCGATTATGTGCTCATTTGATTCAGAATATTTTTTTTCTTGTTTTCCCCCTCTAAAAACTGGGTGCGTCTTATGGTCAGGTGCGTCTTATAGAGCAAAAAATACGGTATCTTCCCTTGTATACATAATCTCAATTATACTTCCTCTGTGCCCTCCACAGCTCTCTTTCCCCCTCCTTACAATTTTATTTGCATATACATTTATCTGACCCTCACACAGGCTTCTGCTGAATCAGATGTTTTGCTAATTTATTGATAATTATTTATTATATTCCTATACTGCCTCATAGCCAAAGGACTCTGGACAGATTGCCACACTTAAAACCACAAAAAGCATCTTAAAATACACTTTAAAAGCTTTAACCTGCAGTATCAAATAGAAGTAAAACCCAAAGTAAACTTTAACAGCAGTTAAAGGTTTAAAACGCCAAGAAAAAGAAGAGAAACTTGGGAGACTAAAATCCATGGGAAAATAGTACCAGATGAGCCTCTTTGTTGTGCCTGACGCCCCGACAGAGGCAGCACCCCACGAGGAGGATTTATGCTTGAGACCCTGTAGCCAAATGTCTCTTCCACAACCTAGCTTGGGAATGGCTGAACAGATAGCCATGCCTCATCCTGACCCGCTGAGCAAACAGCCGAGCCTACGTCAGACCAAGGGCGCTCCGAGGGAAAAGACACTATGAGTTCTGCTCATAGAGGGCCTGAGCAGACTGCCCCCCTTCCTCCTGACACAACCCCTGAGCATGACACAGGAGACACAGGAGGTGGAGTAGACCTTTCCCGCACGACCTTTAGGCATTCTCTGCACAGATTGGAGCAAAAGGAAGCTTTGTCCTGCCTCAGAGGGGAAAGGTGGGACCAAGATAGCTAGTCCCATGTGAGCTCCCTGAGAGAGGTCACCAAGGAGTTAGCATCTGCCTTATAAAGACCTCAACAGTAGAGCTTATCTGTAGTGTTGCAAATCTTGTAGATAAGTAGCAATAAAAGACTTTAGTTTTATTGCTCGCGAACGTGTGGGTTGTTTACAACACTCTTTGGGAAGCTTGTTCTACAGCCAGGGTGCCACTGCAGAAAAGGCCCTCACTTTGGGCGCGGCCCACCCCTTTTTTTTGGTAGGGGCTTCTAGAAAAGTACCACCGTTTGTCCTGTATGCTCAAGTTATGGCAGAAAGACTTGATATCCCTACAGTACTGTGTTCACTTTGTAGCAGCCCTGAACCCACATTCCCAGTGCGTGTGCCTAGATTTCACAAGATGCTTGCATAAAAACGGAGCTCCTGCAACTGCCAGCATCGTCCCTCTTCTCTGCCCTGTGCTGCAGCCATTTGGGCTGCTGTGTGTGATGCAGAAGAAGGCTGCTGGTTGCACCACTTTCATTCCATGAGCATCGCTTAACTTCTTCCTAGCAGAGCTCATGGGGGAAATCTTCAAAATGCTAGAAGGACAGACCCTAACTGGAAAGAGTAAGCCATAGGTCAGGTGAGCCTCTCTGGGAAGTCAATTCCACATCCAAGGTGCCACAGCAGAAAAGGCCCTGTTCATAGTGTTGGGAAAGTCCAAATAAATCCTCAAATAAAAAGATATGCTTTTGCATGTCCTTCAATACAAAATCTGGCAGCCGTACTCTGGCTCTTCTCCACTCAAAGGGTCTAGAACAGTGATGGTGAACCGTTTAGAGACTGAGTGCCCAAACTGCAACCCAAAACTCACTTATTTATTGCAAAATGCCAACACTGCAATAAAACCTGAAAACTGAGGTTTTAGTTCAGAAAAAACAACCCAAAGCCAATCCAAGCAAATATCTATATATCCTTGGCAGTGCACTGACCAGCCATGCAAAAGCTTGGACAAGTCACGGCTAATTATGTCATCGCCTGGCCCCACTACTCCTTTCCAAGCATGCGCAGGGCCCCTATGTGCGCTGTTATCCGATGCTCAGGTGCTGGAGTGATGCTGGGGCAACTTGGCTCACTTACCGACAGAGAGGGCTCTGCGTGCCCGCTGTGGCATGCGTGCCACAGGTTCGCCATCACTGGACTAGAAGTTTGCCCAGCTTCACACACCTGGAAAAAGCCAGCAGCCCTGGGGACTCCATTATTCATGCATTTCCTCACAGAATCAAACAAGCCATGGGGGAAGCAGTGCTGTATCTCTAGCTGAAAAACCCACAACATTTTAAACCCGTTAGATTTCTGTAACTCCTGATTATTGTTATCTTTCAAAGGGTAATGATGTTCTTCCAGATGCCTGTAAAGTTTTCTCAATGTTTCTGTATTAGTCCACACTATCCTCGCCTTCCTACCCATTCAGAAGCTCATCACTGCGTGAAACTGTGTACATGATTCACAGCTTACAAAAAACTCTGTATATGCTCTGGTAGCTTGTAGTTGGTGTGCATACCTCTACCTCACCCCCAAGGTAGTGCACTGGAGGAGCAGTTTACACAGCCTCTTATTGCCTACTTCATGCGCAAAGTCCCTGTGTCCTTTCTCCCATTGGTGGGATACTGGGAGTTCACATTCTTCCCGTCCACCTTCATCATACTACTCCTTGGTATGTTACCCCCACCTGCTCATACATCCCATGTTCAAGTGAATAGCCCTCTGAGTCATAGTAGGAGGCACCACTAATATGCATTAGCTTATTACGCAGCCATACCTTGGATTCTAAGTACAAAAGTTTAATGCCATGTCTGCCAATTGCATCTTGTAGTCTATGAGTTTGTGTTGGTCACAATACTCTTATTAATCACGAAGTGATCTGTATAGCTTTACCCGTTCTAGTCCGTTAATCACAATACCTTTATTAATCACTAAGTGATCCATAGCTTTACCTGTTCTAGTTTGTTAGTCACAATAATATTCCACTTCTCACTCACTCCAACCCCAACACCACACTAGCTCTCTGACAGCACAGATTATCTAGTGCAAACAGACTTTTGTATGCAATGCCCTGTGAGAAAGAGGGCAGCATTTAAACATTAACTAGGCTGCAATCCTCCTTGGTCAGGAGGTGTACTTTTTGGGTTCATTTGCTTACAGTCCAGCAGGTTGTACGTGACAGCCTTGGAAAGGACATTGCAGGTGCAGACTTATAGCCTGGCAAGCTGCCTGTCCAGCCATCGGAAAAGGCAGATTCCTGCCTATGGTCTTGGAAAAGTCCTCTGAGGTCGCAGCAGGGATGTTGTTCTTCCAGGGAGCATGGCTTTTTCTGCACCTGCTGTGGCTCTGAAGATGGTGGGTTGACTGAGCTCTCTGCTGCTTCGGATCTGGCTCATGGCCCTGCACACCCCCTATGTGAATAGTCAGTGCTGAATGCACGAGGGCCAAATAAATTGTCGTGCCGTCAAGTCATCTCCGACTTCTGGCCTATGAACGAGAGTGCTCAAAAATGCCCTGCCCTTGACAGTCCTGCTTAGCTGTTCTAAATTTAAGGATGCAATTTCCTTTATGGAGTCCATCCACCTCATACTTGGCCTTCCTCTTTTTCTTCTGCCTTCAACTTCCCCTCGCCAGATGATCATCTCCAGATGGGGAATATTTGGCTCAACGGCACTGAAAAAGGCCTTGGAACTGTTGCAGACAAGTTCCATATGAGCCAGCAATGTGATGCAGCTGCAAAAAAGGCAAACACTATTTTGGGAGGCATAAATAGAGGCATCACTTCTAGACAAAGAGAAGTACTCCTTCCAGACCTCACCCGGAATTCAGCATTCAGTTTTGGGCACCTCAGTTCAAAAGGGATACTGAAAATCTGGGGAGGGTTCAAGGGAGGGCAACATGCTCTGGTAGCCTCCCGAATGGATAATTGTAATGCCCTCTACATGGGGCTGAATGTCTTCTTCCCTATGAGCCCTTGCGCCCCTTACGATCTGCAGGAGAGGCTCTGCTCTGGGAATCCTCCCTGAAAGAGGTAAAGATGGTCTCCACCCGGAGGGGAGCCTTTTCTATGGTGGTGCCAAACTATGGAATGTGCTCCACAGAGAGGTTCACCTGGCATTGACTTTATATTCTTTTCAGAGCCAGGTAAAAAACTTTTTATTTGCCCTCCATTTTAAGAATTATGAATGTTTAATCTGGTTTTAACTACCTACAGTCGCATTTTGATTTTGTTTTTGATCTTGATTCGGTTTTGACATTGCTTTCATTGGTGATGTTACTGTTGGGTTTTCCGTATATTCTTAATTATTGTTAACTGTTGTTTTGATTATGGATTGCTTTTTTTCATTCCTGTAAGTCATCCTGAGATGCTTTGCATAAAGGATGGGGTATACATATTTTAAATAAATAAATAATAAACAGAGATTATACAGTGCCTGTAAAATAAATCTTCTGATTAGTGGCTGAAAGAATGGGGCCTGTTCAGCCTTGAGAAAAGAAGACTACAAGGTGACATGATAGCACTCTACAAGTACCCTAAGGAAGGAGGAAAAGACCTCCTCTCACTCATCTGTGTGTAGGACGTGGAGCAAGGAGCGTAAGCTGCAGTACACCAGGTGATGGCTGGACACGAGGAAGACTTTCCTGACTGTGAAAGCAGCAGGGCAGTGGAACCAGCTGCCAAGAGAGGGGTGGGCTCAACACTGGGATCATCTTGAATGATCGGGATGCTGTGACTGGTGTCCTGCACTATAGAGGGGTTTGGATTCTATGTGAATCTGTGCATCTTGCCTTCTCGTGAGGTGCCTGAAGTACAAAAGCATCTGTTTCAACATTTTTGCTCCTGGGGAAAGCTCCAGCTTGATTTGATCTGATCCAGGACTCCCTTGTTCGTCTTTCTTTCAGACTGGGTATTCACCCAGCTCTCCTCTAGCACCTTGTTTCGAATGCACCTGTTTTCTTCCCATTGGTTTTCTTCACTGTCCATACATAGTAGTCAGGAATACAATCATGTTGATGAAACAATACTACACTAATCGATCTTTTCTAGTTCCCTCATTGCTGCCCTCCCAAGTCTCAGTCTTCTTCCAATTTCTCCCTTTGAATTGATGACTAAGCCAAGGGATGTGAAATCCTTCACAGTTTCAAACTGGGTATTCTGTTAAATGCACTGTTTGCATTAGAACCTCTTTTATACATCATCCGAGGTTAGCAGGCACCACAAAATTTGGGGCCGTACTCTGAGCCTGATTTTCACAGGAGTGCCACATGTCTCTCTTATCTTTCCCCTTCCAGGACCCACACACGAACCGCATGTTCCAGTGGCAAGATGTGGAGCTTAAAAGGGGCCTCACTCAGCTTTCTTTTCCGCTGGCCTCGGAGCCCGTCCAAGGCACCTACAAAGTAGTGGTACAGAAAAGTTCTGGGCAACTAGTGGAACAGCCCTTTGATGTGGAAGAATATGGTGAGATTTGTTTTCTTTATTGAAAAGGCATTTTCTGCTGACTTTAAAGGTAGAACTGGCTCCATTATGGTGAGCTACTGGCATTGAGCAATTTGGTTTCTTGGGGCTACATCCAGTTAGGTTTCTTAGACTGATGGAAGCCTCTTGGATGCTGTGAAAGCTTTCACAGCATCCAAGTGCAAGGAAGGCAGTTCCTCATTGTTGTTGTTGTTAGTTGCGAAGTCGTGTTCGACTCATCGCAACCCCATGGACAACATTTCTCCAGGCCTTCCTGTCCTCCACCATCCCCCGGAGTCCACTCAAGCTCACACCAACCGCCTCAGAGACTCCATCCAGCCACCTCATCCTCTGCTGTCCCCTTCTTCTTTTGCCACCTATTGTTCCCAGCATTACACTCTTCTTCAGGGAGTTCTTCCTTCTTATTAGGTGGCCCAAGTATTTGAGTTTCATCTCCAGGATCTGGCCTTCTAAAGTGCAGTCAGGGTTGATCTCCTCTAGGACCGACTGCTTTGATCACCTTGCTGTCCAAGGGAGTCACAGGAATCTCTGCCAGCACCACAATTCAAAGGCCTCAATTCTTTGGCACTCAGCCTTCCTTATGGTCCAGCTTTCACAGCCATACATTGCAACTGGGAAAACCATAGTCTTGACTATACGCACTTTTGTTGGCAGGGTGATGACTCTGCTTTTTAGTATGCTATCTAGATTTGCCATAGCTTTCCTCCCAAGGAGCAAGCATCTTTTAATTTCTTGGCTGCAGTCCCCGTCTGCGGTGATCTTGGAACTCAGGAAAATAAAATCTGTCACTACCTCCATTTCTTCCCCATCTATTTGCCAGGAAGGGGGAGGACCGGATGCCATGATCTTAGTTTTCTTAATGTTGAGTTTCAAGCCAACTTTTGCGCTTTCCTCCTTCACCCGCATCAAGAGGCTCTTTAGTTCCTCTTCACTTTCTGCCATGAGAGTGGTATCATCTGCATATCTGAGGTTGTTGATATTTCTCCCAGCAATCTTAATTCCAACTGATGATTCATCTAGCCCTGCCTTTCTCATGATGTGCTCTGCATATAAATTAAATAGGCAGGGCGACAGTATACAGCCTTGCCGAACTCCTTTCTCAATTTTGAACCAATCAGTGGTTCTCTGTCCAGTTCTCACTGTTGCTTCTTGATCCGCATAGAGGCTTCTCAAGAGACAAATAAGATGGTCTGGTACTCCCATCTCTTTAAGAACTTGCCACAATTTCTTGTGATCCACACAATCAAAGGTTTGAGCATAGTCAATGAAGCAGAAGCAGATGTTTTTCTGGAACTTCCTAGCTTTCTCCATGATCCAGCGTATGTTGGCAATTTGATCTCTAGTTCCTCTGCCTCTTCGAAATCCTGCCTGTACTTCTGGTAGTTCTTGGTCCACATACTGCTGGAGCCTAGCTTGTAGGATTTTGAGCATCACTTGGCTAGCATGTGAAATGAGTGCAATGGTGTGGTAGTTTGAACATTCTTTGGCATTGCCCTTCTTTGGGATGGGAATGTAAACTGACCTTTTCCAATCTTGCGGCCACTCTTGAGTTTTCCAAATTTGCTGGCATATTGAGTGTAGCACCTTTACTGCATCATCTTTTAAGATTTTGAATAGCTCAGCTGGAATACTGTCGCCTCCACTAGCTTTGTTGTTGCTCAGCAGTGACCACCCCATCGTGGTAATCAGGGATGTTAAGCTCTTTCTTGTATAGTTATTCTGTGTGATCTTGCCACCTCTTCTTAATCTCTTCTGCCTCTGCTAGGTCCCTGCCATTTTGGTCCTTTATCATGCCCATCTTTGCATGAAACGTTCCCTTCATATCTCCAATTTTCTTGAAGAGATCTCTGGTCCTCCCTATTCTATTGTTTTCTTCTATTTCTTTGCACTGTTCATTTAAGAAGGCATCCATATCTCTTCTAGCTATTCTCTGGATTTCTGCATTCAATTGGGTGTATCTTTCTCTTTCTTCCTTGCTTTTCCCTTCCCTTCTTTCCTCAGCTATTTGTAAAGCCTCCTCAGGCAGCCATTTTGCTTTCTTGCATTTCTTTTTCTTTGGGATGGTTTTTGTGGCTGCCTCTTGTACAATGTTGCGAATCTGCGTCCATAGTTCTTCCGGCACTCTATCAGATCTAATTCCTTAAATCTATTTGTCACCTCTACTGTATATTCATCAGGGATATGATTTAGGTCATACCTGAGTGGCCTAGTGCTTTTTCCTACTTTCTTCAACTGAAGCCTAAATTTTGCAACCAGAAGCTCATGATCTGAGCCACAGTCAGCTCCTGGTCTAGTTTTTACTGACCGTATAGAGCTTCTCCCTCCTTCATGGATCACTGCCTTGTTGTGGTGAAGGGGCTTGCGCAGCTCAATGAAGCTATGAGCTATGCCGTGCAGGGCCATCCAAGACGGACAGGTCATAGCAGAGAGCTCTGACAAAACGTGATCCACTGGAGAAGGAAATGGCAACCCACTCCAGTATCTTTGCCATGAAAACCCCATGGACATGAAAACCAAAAGGCAAAACGATATGACACCGGAAGATGAGCCCCTCAGGTCGGAAGGTGTCCAATATGCTACTGGGGAAGAGTGGAGGGCTAGTACTAGTAGCGCCAGAAAGAATGAAGCGACTGGGTCAAAGCCGAAAGGACACTCAGTTGCCGATGTATCTGGAGGTGAAAGAAAAGTCCGATGCTGCAAAGATCTTTACTCCATAGGAACCTGGAATGTCAGATCCATGAAT
This sequence comes from Varanus salvator macromaculatus, assembly GCA_023646645.1. Taxonomy (NCBI): domain Eukaryota; kingdom Metazoa; phylum Chordata; class Lepidosauria; order Squamata; family Varanidae; genus Varanus; species Varanus salvator. Next base: position 1,688,743 of record JAIXND010000685.1, read on the forward strand.
CAAGGCAAGCTGGATGTGGTCAAACAAGAGATGACAAGACTGAACATCTACATCTTAGGAATCAGTGAACTAAAATGGACAGGCATGGGTGAATTTTATTCAGATGACCATCAGGTATACTACTGCGGGCAAGAATCCCTCAGAAGAAATGGAGTAGCCTTCATAGTCAATAAAAGAGTAGGGAAAGCAGTACTGGGATACAATCTCCAAAATGACAGAATGATCTCAGTTCGAATCCAAGGCAAACCATTCAACATCACAATAGTCCAAGTCTATGCCCCAACCACTGGTGCTGAAGAGGCTGAAGTTGACCAGTTCTATGAAGGACTACAACACCTTCTAGAATTAACTCCAAAAAATGATGTCCTTATCATCATAGGGGATTGGAATGCTAAAGTAGGAAGCCAAAAGGTAACTGGAATAACAGGCAAGTTTGGCCTTGGAGTACAAAATGAAGCAGAGCACCAGCTGGTGGAATTTTGTCAAGAGAATACAATGGTCATAGCAAACACTCTTTTCCAACAACCCAAGAGACGACTCTAGGCATGGACATCACCAGACGGTCAACACAGAAATCAGATTGACTATGTGCTCTGCAGCCAAAGATGGAGAAGTTCTATACAGTCAGTAAAAACTAGACCAGGAACTGACTGTGGCTCAGATTATGAGCTTCTGGTGGCAAAATTTAGGCTTAAGTTGAAGAAAGTAGGGAAAAGCACTAGACCACTCAGGTATGACATAAATCATATCCCTGATGAATATACAGTGGAGGTGACAAATAGATTTAAGGAATTAGATCTGATAGACAGAGGGCCTGAAGAACTATGGACAGAGGTTCGCAACATTGTACAAGAGGCAGCAACTAAAACCATCCCAAAGAAAAAGAAATGCAAGAAAGCAAAATGGCTGTCTGAGGAAGCTTTACAAATAGCTGAGGAAAGAAGGGAAGCGAAATGCAAGGGAGAAAGAGAAAGATACAAACAATTGAATGCAGAATTCCAGAGAACAGCTAGAAGAGATAAGAATGCCTTCCTAAACGAAGAGTGCAAAGAAACAGAAGAAAACAATAGAATAGGGAGGACCAGAGATCTCTTCAAGAAAATTGGAGATATGAAGGGAACATTTCATGCAAGGATGGGCATAATAAAGGACCAAAATGGCAGGGACCTAACAGAGGTAGAAGAGATTAAGAAGAGGTGGCAAGATTACACAGAAGAACTATACAAGAAAGAGCTTAACGTCCCTGATAACCACGATGGGGTGGTCACTGACCTTGAGCCAGGCATCCTGGAATGTGAGGTCAAATGGGCCTTAGGAAGTCTGAGCAACAACAAAGCTAGTGGAGGTGACAGCATTCCAGCTGAGCTATTCAAAATCCTGAAAGATGATGCAGTTAAAGTGCTACACTCAATATGCCAGCAAATTTGGAAAACTCAACAGTGGTCATAGGATTGGAAAAGGTCAGTTTACATTCCCATCCCCAAGAAGGGCAATGCCAAAGAATGTTCAAACTACCGCACCATTGCACTCATTTCACATGCTAGCAAAGTGATGCTCAAAATCCTACAAGGTAGGCTCCAGCAGTATGTGGACCAAGAACTACCAGAAGTACAGGCAGGATTTCGAAGAGGCAGAGGAACTAGAGATCAAATTGCCAACATACGCTGGATCATGGAGAAAGCTAGGGAGTTCCAGAAAAACATCTACTTCTGCTTCATTGACTACGCTAAAGCCTTTGATTGTGTGGATCACAACTAATTGTGGCAAGTTCTTAAAGAGATGGGAGTACCAGACCATCTTATTTGTCTCTTGAGAAACCTATATGCAGGTCAAGAAGCAACAGTGAGAACCGGACACGGAACCACTGATTGGTTCAAAATTGAGAAAGGAGTTCGGCAAGGCTGTATACTGTCGCCCTGCCTATTTAACTTATATGCAGAGCACAACACGAGAAAGGCAGGGCTAGATGAATCACCAGTTGGAATCAAGATTGCTGGGAGTAATATCAACAACCTCAGATATGCAGATGATACCACTCTTATGGCAGAAAGTGAAGAGGAACTAAAGAGCTTCTTGATGCGGGTGAAAGAGGAGAGCGCAAAAGTTGGCTTGAAACTCAACATTAAGAAAACTAAGATCATGGCATCCGGTCCTCCCACTTCCTGGCAAATAGATGGGGAAGAAATGGAGGTAGTGACAGATTTTATTTTTCTGGGCTCCAAGATCACCGCAGATGGGGACTGCAGCCAAGAAATTAAAAGACGCTTGTTCCTGGGGAGGAAAGCTATGGCAAATCTAGACAGCATACTAAAAAGCAGAGATATCACCCTGCCAACAAAAGTGCGTATAGTCAAGGCTATGGTTTTCCCAGTTGCAATGTATGGCTGTGAAAGCTGGACCATAAGGAAGGCCGAGCGCAAAAGGATTGAGGCCTTTGAGTTGTGGTGCTGGAGAAGACTCCTGCGAGTCCCTTGGACCGCAAGGCGATCAAACCGGTCAGTCCTAGAGGAGATCAACCTTGACTGCTCTTTAGAAGGCCAGATAGTGAAGATGAAACTCAAATACTTTGACCACCTAATGAGAAGGAAGGACTCCCTGGAGAAGAGCCTAATGCTGGGAACAATAGATGGCAAAAGAAGAAGGGGACGGCAGAGGATGAGGTGGCTGGATGGAGTCACAGAGGCGGTTGGTGTGAGCTTGAGTGGACTCCGGGGGATGGTGGAGGACAGGAGGGCCTGGAGGAATGTTGTCCATGGGGTCACAATGAGTCAGACACGACTTTGCGACTAACAACAACAACAACATAGAGCTTCTCCATCTTTGGCTGCAGAGCACATAGTCAATCTGATTTCTGTGTTGACCGTCTGGTGATGTCCATGTGTAGAGTCGTCTCTTGGGTTGTTGGAAAAGAGTGTTTGCTATGACCATTGTATTCTCTTGACAAAATTCCACCAGCTTGTGCCCTGCTTCATTTTGTACTCCAAGGCCAAATGTGCCTGTTATTCCAGTTATCTTTTGGCTTTCTATTTTAGTATTCCAATCCCCCATGATGATAAGGACATCATTTTTGGGTGTTAATTCTAGAAGTTGTTGTAGGCCTTCATAGAACCGGTCAACTTCAGCCTCTTCAGCACCAGTGGTTGGGGCATAGCCTTGGACTATTGTGAAGTTGAATGGTTTGCCTTGGATTCAAACTGAGATCATTCTGTCATTTTGGAGATTGTATCCCAGTACTGCTTTTCCTACTCTTTTATTGACTATGAAGGCTACTCCATTTCTTCTGAGGGATTCTTGCCCGCAGTAGTATACCTGATGGTCATCTGAATTAAATTCACCCATTCCTGTCCATTTTAGTTCACTGATTCCTAAGATGTTGATGTTCAGTCTTGTCACCTCTTGTTGGATCACATCCAGCTTGCCTTGATTCATGGATCTTACATTCCAGGTTCCTATGGAGTATAGATCTTTACAGCATTGGACTCTCCTTTCACCACCAGATACATCCGCAACTGAGTGTCCTTTCGGCTTTGACCCAGTCGCTTCATTCTTTCTGGCGCTACTAGTACTAGTCCTCCGCTCTTCCCCAGTAGCATACTGGACACCTTCTGACCTGAGGGGCTCATCTTCCGCTGTCATATCGTTTTGCCTTTTGGTACTGTCCATGGCTCCTTCATGGATCACTGCCTTGTCATGGCGAAGGGGCTTGCGTAGCTCAATGAAGCTATGAGCTATGCCGTGCAGGGTCACCCAAGACGGACAGGTCATAGCAGAGAGCTCTGACAAAACGTGATCCACTGGAGAAGGAAATGGCAACCCACTCCAGTATCTTTGCCATGAAAACCCCATGGACATGAAAACCAAAAGGCAAAACGATATGACACCGGAAGATGAGCCCCTCAGGTCGGAAGGTGTCCAATATGCTACTGGGGAAGAGCGGAGGTCTAGTACTAGTAGCGCCAGAAAGAATGAAGCGACTGGGTCAAAGCCAAAAGGACACTCAGTTGCCGATGTATCTGGAGGTGAAAGGAAAGTCCGATGCTGCAAAGATCTTTACTCCATAGGAACCTGGAATGTAAGATCCATGAATCAAGGCAAGCTGGACGTGGTCAAACAAGAGATGACAAGACTGAACATTGACATCTTAGGAGTCAGTGAACTAAAATGGACAGGAATGGGTGAATTTAGTTCAGATGACCATCAGGTATACTACTGCGGGCAAGAATCCCTCAGAAGAAATGGAGTAGCCTTCATAGTCAATAAAAGAGTAGGGAAAGCAGTACTGGGATACAATCTCCAAAATGACAGAATGATCTCAGTTCGAATCCAAGGCAAACCATTCAACATCACAATAGTCCAAGTCTATGCCCCAACCACTGGTGCTGAAGAGGCTGAAGTTGACCGGTTCTATGAAGGCCTACAACACCTGCTAGAATTAACTCCAAAAAATGATGTCCTTATCATCATGGGGATTGGAATGCTAAAGTAGGAAACCAAAAGATAACCGGAATAACAGGCAAGTTTGGCCTTGGAGTACAAAATGAAGCAGGACACAGGCTGGTAGAATTTTGTCAAGAGAATACGATGGTCATAACAAACACTCTTTTCCAACAACCAAGAGACGTCTCTACACATGGACATCACCAGATGGTCAACACAGAAATCAGATTGACTATGTGCTCTGCAGCCAAAGATGGAGAAGTTCTATACAGTCAGTAAAAACTAGACCAGGAGCTGACTGTGGCTCAGATCATGAGCTTCTGGTGGCAAAATTTAGGCTTAAGTTGAAGAAAGTAGGGAAAAGCACTAGGCCACTCAGGTATGACCTAAATCATATCCCTGATGAATATACAGTAGAGGTGACAAATAGATTTAAGGAATTAGATCTGATAGACAGAGTGCCTGAAGAACTATGGACGGAGGTTCGCAACATTGTACAAGAGGCAGCAACTAAAACCATCCCAAAGAAAAAGAAAGGCAAGAAAGCAAAATGGCTGACTGAGGAAGCTTTACAAATAGCTGAGGAAAGAAGGGAAGCGAAAGGCAAGGGAGAAAGAGAAAGATACAAACAATTGAATGCAGAATTCCAAAGAATAGCTAGAAGAGATAAGAATGCCTTCCTAAATGAACAGTGCAAAGAAATAGAAGAAAACAATAGAATAGGGAGGACCAGAGATCTCTTCAAGAAAATTAGAGATATGAAGGGAACATTTCATGCAAAGATGGGCATGATAAAGGACCAAAATGGCAGGGACCTAACAGAGGCAGAAGAGATTAAGAAGAGGTGGAAAGATTACACAGAAGAACTATACAAGAAAGAGCTTAACATCCCTGATAACCACGATGGGGTGGTCCCTGACCTCGAGCCAGACATCCTGGAATGTGAAGTGAAATGGGCCTTAGGAAGTCTGAGCAACAACAAAGCTAGTGGAGGTGACAGCATTCCAGCTGAGCTATTCAAAATCCTGAAAGACGATGCAGTTAAAGTGCTACACTCAATATGCCAGCAAATTTGGAAAACTCAACAGTGGCCACAGGATTGGAAAAGGTCAGTTTACATTCCGATCCCCAAGAAGGGCAATGCCAAAGAATGTTCAAACTACCGCACCATTGCACTCATTTCACATGCTAGCAAAGTGATGCTCAAAATCCTACAAGCTAGGCTCCAGCAGTATGTGGACCGAGAACTACCAGAAGTACAGGCAGGATTTCGAAGAGGGAGAGGAACTAGAGATCAAATTGCCAACATACGCTGGATCATGGAGAAAGCCAGGGAGTTCCAGAAAAAGATCTACTTCTGCTTCATTGACTACACTAAAGCCTTTGATTGTGTGGATCACAACAAATTGTGGCAAGTTCTTAAAGAGATGGGAGTACCAGACCATCTTATTTGTCTCTTGAGAAACCTATATGCAGGTCAAGAAGCAACAGTGAGAACCGGACACGGAACCACTGATTGGTTCAAAATTGAGAAAGGAGTTCGGCAAGGCTGTATACTGTCACCCTGCCTATTTAACTTATATGCAGAGCACATCATGAGAAAGGCAGGGCTAGATGAATCACCAGTTGGAATCAAGATTGCTGGGAGAAATATCAACAACCTCAGATATGCAGATGATACCACTCTCATGGCAGAAAGTGAAGAGGAACTAAAGAGCCTCTTGATGCGGGTAAAGGGGGAGAGCGCAAAAGTTGGCTTGAAACTCAACATTAAGAAAACTAAGATCATGGCATCTGGTCCTCTCACTTCCTGGCAAATAGATGGGGAAGAAATGGAGGTAGTGACAGATTTTATTTTCCTGGGCTCCAAGATCACCGCAGACGGGGACTGCAGCCAAGAAATTAAAAGACGCTTGCTTCTGGGGAGGAAAGCTATGGCAAATCTAGATAGCATACTAAAAAGCAGAGACATCACCCTGCCAACAAAAGTGCGTATAGTCAAGGCTATGGTTTTCCCAGTTGCGATGTATGGCTGTGAAAGCTGGACAATAAGGAAGGCTGAGCGCAAAAGGATTGAGGCCTTTGAGTTGTGGTGCTGGAGAAGACTCCTGCGAGTCCCTTGGACCGCAAGGCGATCAAACCAGTCAGTCCTAGAGGAGATCAACCCTGACTGCTCTTTAGAAGGCCAGATCCTGAAGATGAAACTCAAATACTTTGGCCACCTAATGAGAAGGAAGGACTCCCTGGAGAAGAGTCTAATGCTGGGAACAATAGCTGGCAAAAGAAGAAGGGGACGGCAGAGGATGAGGTGGCTGGATGGAGTCACAGAGGCGGTTGGTGTGAGCTTAAGTGGACTCCGGGGGATGGTGGAGGACAGGAGGGCCTGGAGGAATGTTGTCCATGGGGTCGCGATGGGTCGGACTCGACTTCGCGACTAACAACAACAACAACAACTGTCCATGGGGTTTTCATGGCAAAGATACTGGAGTGGGTTGCCATTTCCTTCTCCAGTGGATAATGTTTTGTCAGAGCTCTCTGCTATGAGCTGTCCTGTATGCTGGGGAGGCCCTGCACGGCATAGCTCATAGCTTCATTTAGCTACGCAAGCCCCTTCGCCATGACAAGGCAGTGATCCATGAAGGAGAGTTCATCATAGGAACATGTTAAAAAAAGGCCTGCTGAATCAGACCCAAAGTCCATCAAGTCCAGCACAACATACACACAGTGGCAAACCAGCTGCCCACAGGATCCCTCCATCAGGATGGGTGCAAGACCTCCTCCAGCCCAGCTCGCCAGCAACTGGTGTTCTGATGAAGAAGGGAACACATGGCCAGCAAGGCTATTAGAAACAGATAGCCTCCTCCTCCATGTATCCATCCAATCCTCTTTTATAGCCTTCCAAATTAGTGGCCAGCCACACTTCCTGTGGCAGCAAATTCCATAGTTTGATGTATGCTGTGTGAATCATGGAATCAGAGAAACAGAGTTGGAAGAAGCCATAAAGGTCATCAGGTCCAACCCCCTGCTATTGCAAGACACCAAGTTACACCAAGTCCTTCTTTCATCTGTTCTAAACCTCCCACGCATCAGCTTCATGGGATGACCCCTTTGCATTCCACTGTTACGGGAGAGGGAGAAAGATCCAAGCTGATTCCAAGGCTCCCCCTAGTTTCTGCAGTGGATCTGGAGCACCATGAAGGAGCTGTTGGGATGACAGAACATCCAAAAGGTGACACCTCTGCCACTGAGCAGGTGAAAGCCTTAACTGAGTAAGACAGCCTTCCATCCCCACAGGACATTGCTTGGATGCAACCTTTACTCTGTAGCACATTTTATTTATTCCATATCATGTTTTGCCACTTGTCTCACAACTGATTAATGTTTGCAACCAGTGCTTAGTCTTCATGAACAGTGGATCTGAGCAAGATGAGCAGCATTCAAACATGAAATTTGGGCAGATTTTCAAGAATATGCAAGGAGTTCCTAATCTGCCTTTAACTGGGAAGTTGCACAGATCAGACAAAAGCACATGCCCAGAAATTTCTGAATCTGATGGGCATGGTGTTTGTGAGCCTGATCACATTTGAGGTCTCAGACAACACAAGCTTGAATATTTTGCCAGGAAAACCAAAATTCTCTTAGTGTACATGACCCACTCTCTAGACTAGTGGTGGCAAGCAGGCACGCAGAGCCAAATCGCCCCAGCATCGCCCCAGCAGCCAAACATAGGAGCCATGTGCATGCTCGGAAAGGAGTAGCAGCGCCAGGTGATGATGTCACAAGCCACAACTCATTAGCTGCGACTCATCCGAGCTTTTGCATGGCTGGTCAGTGCACTGGCAAGGATATATATATATTTGCTTGGACTGGCTGCGAGTTGTTTTTTCTAAATTAAAACTTCAATATTCAGGTTTTATTGCAGTGTTGGCACTTTGCGATTAATAAGTGGGTTTTGGGTTGCGGTTTGGACATTCAGTCTCTAAAAGGTTCGCCATCACTGTTCTAGCGCATCCAATAGCTTTGGGTAGTTCTCATGGATGCTTAGTGACTTTATGCTGCTCTTTCTGCATTCCTTATAGTATTGCCCAGATTTGAGGTTTTGGTGAAGATACCCAAGGTCATCATGATCACGGCTAAGGAACTAGAAGTGACAGTCTGTGGAATGTGAGTTTTTCCTCATCATGTTCTGAACCTGGGAGACCAGTACACTTCACCACCCCTCGAGGCCTCCCATCCTTTCCCCACCATGTACTTAGTAACTGTGTGACATGCATTCCCAGCAGTTGCGCAGAGTTCAGATGGGTAACGATTCATTGGGTTGGCATTTTTATGTAAGAATACCCAATTTGCAATTTTCTGAGGCTAAAAAAAGAACATAATGCATCCTACTAATGAAATCTGGTGCCTGAGCTTGATTTTGGGGTGGAGGCAGCCTGCATCCAAAAAAAGAAAAAAAGAAAAGCAAAATTTGAAAATGCGCATGAGGCATACTTCTCAACTGGGAAAGAGCTGCTCATCGGGGGCAAGAGTGCTAATGCTCAGCGTTGTGGCCAGAATCCAGCTAGCGTCGGGCTTTAATTCAAGCCTCCAGAGTTTCCCAAGGAGGTCACACTCTTTTTTCCTGAACTGCTGCTTGTTTAGTGCTTTGCTCAGTTTTGCACAGCTTTTTGCATTCTAGAAGTGGGAAGGCCTTTGTTTTGCACAGCTGGCAAAATACCTCAGTTTCCTCCAAGTTTCACTATTAGGTGTGGGGCACAATCCAGGTGGACTATTCATAAGCCTCTGAGTTCAGAAACGTATGGGGGTTCCAAAGAGGGGGAGCAGGGGCAGAATGACCTCTGGCTTCCCACTTCCTCCACTCAGCCTTTTGGCTGGACCACTGATTTTGGCCATCTAGCTGGAGTCCTTTGGAGTGCTTTGGTAAGGGAGAGAAGGGGGCTGCAGACAGAGGGAACATCTCACCCTGACTTCCGCAGTGTCCCTTGCTCCCTGCCCAATGGCACACGGTTTCCTACCTCTCCGAGGCTGAGCTCCCAACATCAGGAAAGCAGCTAGTGTTGTTCTCCCCACATTACTTGTGATGGGGAGCACAACATGGATTCCCAGATCCAGGGACAGAGTTCTGTTTCTGTTCAAACTATGATCTGAGAATCCCAATGTATTTCTCACCTAGATTTATTTATGTATTTTATTGTACTGTATTCATTATTTCACTTCTATACTACTCAATAGCCAAAGCTCTCTGGGTGGTGTGCCAGAATTAATCCAATGCAAAGGGTACAATAAAAAGACAGCATAAAATTCCAGTGTGCACATTCAAAACATAAACATTCCAACATACAAAATTATAAAACAGTTTAACATGTTAAGTGTTTTCATTAAAAGGTAGACCTAATAAAATGGCAGACATGATGTATCATAGACCATTAAATGCATGGGAACAAAGGGAAGTTTGAACCAGACAATGTTGGGGGCAGTCATGCCTCAGCAGAAAAGCAGAGACCATTCCATAACTGGGGCCACCACTGAAAAGGTCCTCCTCCTTGTTGCCTCTTTCTGTGCCTTCCTCAGATGTGGCAGCCAAAGGAATCTCCCTATGTAGATTGTAAGCCCCGGGCAGATTGATGTCTAGGTCCATAAAATTGCTGAGTACTAACAGAACCCTGGTATCCTCCAGATATTTTGGACCTCAAGTCCCATCAGCCCCAGCCAATGGAAAGAAAGTACAAAAAAGGCTGTAATACAGTCTGGTAGACAGATTCCTGTGCCCCTATGAATTATGCTTCCCAATAGGGATGGATCAAAACCTGGTGGACTCCATCCTTCCTGCATTCTCAAACTCCCTCCTGGAAAGTGAGCTGAGCCAAGAGGAAGTTCATGAATGAAAGCCAGCAAGCTTCTTCTGCACAAAGGCTGCGGCACGTGGCATGGGAGAGCAAGAGGGGTGCTTGTTGCTTATCTTCTGGGGCTTGATTCCTGATGAGCGCTGGGTAAATCCCTGGCATGTCTGCCAGGCACTCCGACTCAGGGCCATGACAACGTGGACCAGATTCCAGGGAGCAAAGCCCAGGGAATCTGACAGATTCCTACTGTCAATACGGATTCTACGCACTTCCCAAGCTCTGGACAAGAAATAACCATGAAAACATCCACGAATACACCAAGGCCAGCTCTGTTCTTTCCTCCATCTTCATCCCCTCTTCCTCTCAATGGCATGCCTCCCCTGGCTGCAGGTACACCTATGGGAAGGCCGTCCCTAGCCTGATCCATGTTCATGTTTGTCGTCAATACGATTATTCCAGTACCGAGTGCTATGGAAAAGAGTCAGAGGCTGTGTGTGAAGAATTCAGTGGAAAGGTAAGTCCCAGGAGCGAGACTGAAGCCCAATAGCAGGGCCAGGGGTGCCAGAGCCCACATCCAGTCAACCACATGCCCTCCCCATGGCCCCTTTATCCCTGCCATCAATCATTGTTTAGTTTCTGCCAAGACTCGGGGGCAGTTTGGGGGCTCTCTCTGCTGGCCAAGGACCAGCAGAGCAGCCCTACTAGTTGCAGGATTACTACCCCAATCTACTGCAGCTGCCAGGACCCTCATGAGCTCCACCTGGGAGCCCAGGGGAAGAGCTATATAAGAACTGCTCTTCCCTCCAGAAGCTGCCTTGGCAATGAAGGTTCTCTGAATTCATTAGCCATCTGGCTCTGGTTCCCATGCCTCAGGTGCTGACAGTTTCTGAGCTGTTGGGCAGTTGCTTTCTCTAATTAAAAGGTGGGATGTTCATGATTATGTAGGTTTTGGTTAGGGTTAGGCATCTCGAGACTCACAGTGGCAACAAAGTGGACCAGAGTCTGGGGCCTTGAGCGCATGGGAATCCAGCAGACTCCCACATCTGAAGCAGATTCGTCATGCCTTCTCAGTGCTCTTGCTTCTCCCCGTTCTCACTATTTGCTTCCTTGATGAGCAGAGATCCAGGGAGAACGAGGGCCATCTCACCTACCACTCAACCATCTCACCACTCCTGTTGTCTGCATCAAAGCAAATGAGATGAGGAAATATCAAGCTGCTATGGAGAGGCAGAGGAGCAGCTCTCCCTTGATGCTAGCCCTGAGACTAATTCCTAGGAGGAGCCATTGAAGGAAAAGCCACAAGAAGAAACCCTTTGGAGCAAAAAGATAGCTTTCTTCAGTTCCACAGATGATTGAGATGTTTTGTTTTCTCCTTCTCCAACGTTTAGGACCTGAACTAAACATTAGGAAGAAAGCTCTACCACCAGTCTTGGCATAGGCACAGATTGGTTCAGAAGGGGGCAGACCCCCTTTCATTAGATGCCCTTGTGTCAGAGAGGGTGTAGCTGGAGGGTGGAATCCTGGTTCTGTGACTTGGACAACAAGACCACCTTTGCCACAGCAGCTTCCTATTCTTCTGCAGGCTGATGGGAACGGCTGTATCTCCCAGGCGGTGAAGACAAAAGCCTTTCACCTGAGGCAAGAGGGGTTTGAGGAGAGAATCCACGTGGAAGGCAAGATCACAGAGGAAGGCACAGGTATGCTTCTGACAGAATGGTCAAGAAAGGCCCACTAGCTTGCAGAGAACTTGCTTTGCTTACAGAAGGCCCCTGGTTCTCTCATTAAAGAGATTTGGGAGTGAGCGATGGGAATTTGGTTCCCTCTTTGTGGGAGATTGCAGGGCTAGAACTAGCATCAGGATGAAACTCCATGGAATCTGTCCCTCCTCTTGTCCTCACTTGGAAAGTGAGCCAAGCTGAAAGGGAGTCCACAAATGCTTGCAGAACGAAGGCTGCGTTGGGTGCAGTATATGAAGTTCAATCCCTGGCTTGCTGCTTGACATGTTTGCCAGAAATAGGACTCAGGGCCGCGACAAGCGGAACTGAGTCCAGGGGGCTGAACCCAGGGAAAGTAATGGATTCCTACCCCACAAATGTGGATCCCTCCACATCTCTCACTAGGCCAGAGGTGCAGAACCTCAGGCCAGTGGGGCAAATCCATCCCCCCAGCCCCATCCTCTCCCCCAGACCCCACCTCTTTTCCCTTGACCATCCTTGTGCAGAGGTGTCCTCGCTTTTTCCTGTTCTCCCCATTCCAAAAGGCTGGGAGGCTCCTTCTCAGGCTTACTCATAGTTATGAGTAGGAAGAGTTTAATCAAAAATACAGTGAGGTTTGCATATGTTGGTCGAACCCTTTGGTCTTTGGGCCTTCCCATCCCTGCCATGCACCCCACGCAGCTTTTCCAAAATGAAATGTTTCGCTTATACTGAATGAGGGAAACACCCCAGTCTAAAGAAGGAGAAATTGCCCCGTCTGGCATGAGGCAGCTTCTTATGAATTGGAGTCTGGTAAGAATGTATGCATGGCACCTGTCAAGAGAGGGGGTACCTCCTTCATGCATTCAAAAGCCACAGACCTTGTATTTGCAATTTGGATCAAAGCATTTTCCAGATGCCCAAACACCCGGAATGAATCTTGGAGCACGCACAGAGCGGTTCACTGAACCCAGACTAGTATTCGCTTCTGGTAACTCTCCTTACGGGAATGCCTGTGCCACATTCCTTTGGAAGGGGCCTTCTCAAAGTGAACATGCCTCCTCTCCATGTGCTGATCCTCTAATAGGGCTACCCTCCTCTACTGGGGCTGTGTAATGCGGTCAAGAGCTGAGGCCACATTGCCTGGGTCTGAGAAACTCCCTGCTCAAGTCCCCTGCTTGAGTGGTTGGGGCATAGACGTTGACTACTGTGATAATGAATGGTTTGCCTTGGATTCGAACTGAGATCATTCTGTCATTTTGGAGATTGTATCCCAGTACTGCTTTTCCTACTCTTTCATTGACTATGAAGGCTACTCCATTTCTTCTGAGGGATTCTTGCCCGCAGTAGTGTACCTGATGGTCATCTGAATTAAATTCACCCATTCCTGTCCATTTCAGTTTACTGATTCCTAAGATATCAATGTTCAGTCTTGTCATCTCTTGTTTGACCACATCCAGCTTGCCTTGATTCATGGATCTTACATTCCAGGTTCCTATGGAGTATAGATCTTTGCAGCATCAGACTCTCCTTTCACCACCAGATACATCCGCAACTGAGTGTCCTTTTGGCTTTGACCCAGTCACTTCATTCTTTCTGGCGCTACTAGTACTAGCCCTCCGCTCTTCCCCAGTAGCATACTGGGACACCTTCCGACCTGAGGGGCTCATCTTCCGGCATCCTATCTTTTTGCCTTTTGGTACTGTCCATGGGGTTTTCATGGCAAAGATACTGGAGTGGGTTGCCATTTGCTTCTCCAGTGGATCACGTTTTGTCAGAGCTCTCTGCTATGACCTGTCCGTCTTGGGTGGCCCTGCACCGCATAGCTCATAGTTTCATTGAGCTACGCAAGCCCCTTCGCCACGACAAGGCAGTGATCCATGAAGGGGCCTGTCAACCGTACATCTTGGTTATTCCAGAGGCCACCCACCCACCTGGAAGTCTGTCCTTGAATGTTTGTGCTTCTCCCACCTCAGAGTTGAGGGATTGCCCATATTCCCCAGCCTTTACCCACACCCACCCTCCTCTTCCTGATTTTTTGGAGACCAGCCAACATTCCTGGAGAACATCCTCCTCACTCCCCTCAGTACCCTGCAGGAGACCTGAGGGCGAAAAGGAAACAGAAGTGCTTTTCTGCTGACCAACTTGCTTTGTCTCTTGGCAGGGGTGGAATTAACAGGTACCGGCATCACCGATATCACGGCCACTCTCACCAGAGTTACCCTTGAAGGGCTGGATACATTTTATAAACGAGGGATCCCCCTTTCTGGCCAGGTAAGGCATAAGAAGAGATTTGAGTCTATCATTCTGTGGCAGTGTAATTATCGGGAAACATCACCTGTGTGGCCGGGAGGGGAAATTCCCAGTCTGCAGGGCAAAGGGGATCCCCATTGGTCCCTTAAGTTCTCCCCACAAAATCCCCCCCCCAGGTGACCCCTTCCCAAACTCCAGCCCCTCTCCCCAAGAACAAGGACGAAAGTTTTCCCAGTGGCAAATCTCTTATCTCCAGTCACGGACTGGAGAAGAGAGATTTCCCCCAAAGGACCGTGTGCACGCACATAGGCCCTGCATGGCGTTTTTTTAAAGCCTTCATTTTTGCCAGTGGGAGCTCCTTGGGTACTAAATGCAGGGCGAGGGACAGCATATTTCAGAGAGTACCCTCATGGCTAGGGAGGAAAAGATGAATCATCCCCCCTCCAGTGCCAGGAGCCCTCCTTCCAAAATTGCCCCTCCATGACTGCAACAGGGGCCATTTGCTGCCCCAGGGAGGGCCTATGCAATGAAGGAGAGTGTGCCTTTTTTTTTTTTTTTTTACCTGCGATCTTCAGCTCTACCTGCTCATTTTCAGCTCCATCCCTGGAAAGTGGCCCCAAGAGCAGCTCCCAAATAGCTGAGGCTAAAAAAGGTTCAACACGCCAGCTGCGATCTAACAACATGCCATAATAGATAACACCTCTAAGCGGTATCCCTTTCAATATCAAAGTCACATTTAAAGTACTTTCTCCAAAACAACGCCGGATGCAATAATAGTACAGAAAAATTACAAGAAGAATAGGAGTGGCACGGTTGATTTCCCTTTGTTATAAGCCAGGGAAAACCTGGCTGCACCAGTGCTTCTCCAAGGCAAGGAATGTTTTCTGACGCCTGTGATTTATGGAGCATGGCTCTTTGCCACAGGGCCGCCATGCAGTGCTTTGGCTGCCACTTGTCCATGGCACAGCTGAGTTTCCCAGAGGGCACCCTGGCTGCTGCCTTTTGCACCAGCTGCAACTTCCGAACCAGTCCAAAGGCCGCCCCGCAGGAAGCCGTTCTCATGCTCAGATGTTGAGGTCCCCAGTGGCTGGATCACTAAGGCTAGGCTGCCCCTCTCCAGGAATGGGCATAGTTGGCAAGGGTGGCCAAAGCTAGAGAAGTGGAGGAATCTGCTATGGGGCTGGAATTGCTTAGACTCCCTGGCCTCAGCTCCCCGGACACTGGCCCGCTTTGTTGCAGGCCCTGAGTCCGAGTTCCTGGCAAGCAAGCATAGTGTTTACAGGGTGCTCACCTGCACTTGAGCCCCAGGCTCTGTGCAGTGATTGCTGCATGTGGTGTGGAAGAGGGACATCGCTTGGGCAGTGGCAGTGCGGGTACTGCAGGAAGGGCGCCTATGCGCTGCTGTGCTTGACATGGAAGAAAGCTGCCATTGCACAAGCTTCTTTCCATAAGCGCTTGTGGAGTTCCTCTCAGCTCTGCTTGCTATGTAAAACCAGGCCAAGCACGAGACGAAGTCCACAGAATGCTGGAGGGAGAGGCTCCAGTGAGTTTCATCCCAGCCTCTGCTGGTGTCCTTACCCCTCCAAGCCTCTGGGGTGCCTCTCCTCTGCCCCTTCAGCTATCACCTGCCACCATTCCCCTGGCTACCAAATCACGCCAAAGGGTAGTGATTTCCTTTGTAGTGAAACAGCCTGATTTCTTTGCTGGGTTTTGCAAATCCAGATCAAGCTGGTGGATGGTACTGACGTGCCCATTGCCAATGCGAAAGTCACACTGAGCGCTGGGACATTTGTGAGGGAGGTTGAATATACAACCGATGCCCAGGGACAAGCAGAGATTTCCATAGACACAACTAACTTCACCGGGTCCTCTGTTCATATTGAGGTGAGTATTTGTCTTTAACATGAGCCTCCTTTTCTTCCTCCTTAATCTGTTTCCGGAATTATATTATATATTAATTATATCCTGATTTATACTACAATGGGCCTGCTTATTACATCATGACCATTCATTCATTGCATCATGACTTCGTTCATTCATTCTTGATTAGGGTTGCATTAATTTGAGAATTTTTCTCATTATACATTAGGTTCATCTCAAACTTTGACATCGATATTATTATTACATTATGAGTGTTACATTGCATTCATATGTTGCCTCTTTTCCTCTTGTGAGGAATGTAAGCCAGCTTACATAGTGCCATGTTATCCTCAGAAGAACAACCCTGCAAGGTAGGTTTGGCTGAGAGTCTGTGACTGGTCCAAAGTGAGCTTCATGGCCGAGTGGGGCCTTGAACCCAGATCTCCTGGCCCCCAGTCTAGCACTCTCACCACTACACCACAAATATTTTAATTCTCACAAAACATGTATTTATTTCTCCTAATACATGCATTCTTGTATACTATGTTGTCTAATATATTCCATTTTTTCAAGCCATGTTCCTAATGCAATGCATTTGAACCCTATTTCCACTGAATGCACATATTATTTGATAGCGGAACTCTGAAATTCAGAGACGTGCCCATTTCAAAGGATAAATATGTGTCGCTTCAAAAGTGTGCATCACAGATTCAAATGTGAACTAATTTCTCCCTTATCCACATTTCTTATTCATTTCTTCTAGGCCATTTTTGAATGATAATGTCATTAGTTATCACTAAAAAAAACTTGACCTGTTTGCAATTGGCAGTCTTTTGGGAGCTTGCCAACTTGAGAGTGAAAGCAGACTGAATCAGAGTAGGGATTCATAACGTGTACTTCTGAAGTAGACCATGGGGAAATTTACATAAGATTCAGTTAACGATTTGCTGGCACTATATGCTCAAATTGTGGGTCAGAATTGATACCAATTGTGCAAATTGCTAGTGGGATTTTCACACATTTTCCTGACTCTTTCCTGAGATCACAGCCTGCTTTAGAAGTAGAAGAGCTCAAACAGGCTTGGCTTGCATCAGAAGGAGTTTGCTTGTTTATTTATTTATTTAAAAGTTTTTATATGCCATCCCCTTGCTACACAGCCTCAGGATGGCTTACAGAAATAAATAAATACAACATAATAACAATTACAATTAAAACCCAGAAACACACTGGCTGCACAATTAAAATCTATAGATATTAAACATTATTAAAATACTGTTTGAATAAAAAGGTCTTGGCCCGGTGCTGAAAAACAAATAACGATGATGCCACTTAATTGGGGGTGAGGGGGGAGCAGCCAGATTTTAAACCCTCATCTGCATTCCTTGCACATTCCTAATTTTTGGTCTGTTTCCATAATGAGTGGGATTATTTTGTTTGTTTCATATAAGCGAGTCTGAGATGAATCTAGAATTATTCACACATCACAGCAATGCTTCTCCACCTCCAAAAGTTATAGATGTGTGAGGAATCCGTTTGGGGTGGGAATCCATCCAATTCCTTGGGCTCGGCTCCCCAGATTCCACTCAACCTTGCAGTATCCCTGAGCCCAAGTTTCTGGCGAGCGCACCCAGAATTCATAGGATACACACCAGGAATCAAGCCCTTCATGTTGCACAAGCAGAATTCACCAGGAATCAAGCCCTTCATGTTGCACAAGCAGAATTCACCAGGAATCATGCTCTTCATGTTGCACAAGCAGTGCCCCTCTTCCCTGCCCCTTACACAGCCCAAAAGGTGACTGCTAGCAGCATCCCTCTTTCATGACATTTGGGCTGCAGCATGTGATATGGAAGAAGATTGCCAGGTGCACAACCGTTGTTCTGCAAAGTGTGTGCAGACTTCCTCTCAGCTCTGCTTGCTTTACAAGATCAAGCCAATAAAAAAAGAGGAAGTCTCTCCAAATACCAGAGGCATGGATCCTGCAAGGGTTTGTCCCAACCCTACCAGCAGTGGACAGAATGATGCCCCTGGCTCTTAACTTGGTCCAGCGAGCAATGACGCAGGGAAGAAGGCATCTCCAAGCATTCTCCTTCTCCAACCCATGCAGGATCATTTAGCTTTTTAGGCAGGAGACAGAGTAGAACTGGCCACATAATACAGTGGTGCCTCGTGGTCTGAATGACTCTAACTTCGAACAATCCAGATTCCGAGATAAAATCACTCCACAGTTCAAACAGTGCTTCTAAGTTCAAACTGTGAGTGAAGTGAAAAAAATGCGGCTGCAGAGAAAAGTCATTGGTTGTGCACTCAAGTTGAAAAAAATCATTACATTAACAGGCACATTGCCATTACTCTCCCTTGAAATACTCCCTGTTGCTTTGAGCACACTTACCCCACCATTCTTGCCACTTTCTGAAACAATTCTGGAAGTCCTCTTTTGTGGGTATCTTTGGTTGCGCTGTCGTGGCTGACTCAACATCCTGAATCGATTCAAGACCAATTGATATAAGACAAAACAAATCAGTTCAAGAAACAACAAATCGATTCAGGACAAGATGTAATAATTTTTTTTATTTAAACATTCACCATATTTTTTTATCACACCTCATTTATAACCTCGAACTTAAATCATTCCAGGTGGTCGTATTTGCCCTTCAAGTTTATTGAAATGGGTATTGTTTAGGGTCTGGGAACAGTTAAATTCACTTTCCATTATTTCTGATGAGGAAAATTGATTCGGACTTCAAACAATTCAGAGTTCAAACAGCCTCCTGAAATGAATTAAGTTAGAACTAGCTGTTTATAGGGGTTTTTTTCTGTTCAAGATCTTGGGCCATCTTTAAATCAAGACTAAATTTATGAATTCAAGATACATTCTGTAAGGTTTTTTTTGCTTGCACACATTCCCTATCAAACCAAGATTTAGAAGCTGGATGGGGCCATTGCTGAGGCCCCCTAACCCACCCGGTGAATGCCTGTTTCAGTTCTTAGGCTAACTTCTGATATTATTCCACCGGACTGATACTTTAAATATTGCAAGATAATTATGCCCTGAGGGTTTGCATGCTGTTTGGCACCATTAAGTACATAATTCCATGTCCATTTTTGGGGTCCATTTGGACTGGCAGTAAGCTTCCCCTTCAGGAGATATCACAGGCATGTAAGGATTGGCACTTTGTGGCTTTCCAGCTCAGTGAAACTGGAAGATAGTCACTCTAAAGTGGCTCAACATTCTACCTTAGGGAGGACTACAGATACATTGCGATGGCTCCACCTTACCTGGGCCAATTGGAATTGCATAGAAAAGCATTTACTTGGCCCGCTTAAATAGTCTTCCCTCAACTGTGTTGGAGGGTCAACATAAAAAGATCCCTTGGTCAGAGCACTTTTTCCCTTGTGGTATGGAACAGACAGAAACCACAGAGCATTGTCCTGCTGTGGTGTATATTTTATGCTGCATTCATCTCATGCTCCATTCATCTCCGTGCAGGACAACAATCTATGTATTACTGTCCAACAGTAACCCGATACTTACATATAACGTTGCTAAATTATTTGCAGCAGCGATAGGCATTGGAAGAAGGATGTTGACAGAGTCTGGACTGACTTACTTAGCTAGTTGAGAGATGATGTCTGGGGAGTAATACCTTTTATACAAGGTGGCTGATGCGTATACAGGTCTAATACTAGTATTAAAGTAGTATATTGTGAAGAAGCATCTATCGCCTGGAACGGGGACATTGTATATAGCATACAACTTAACTGGGCTATTGGCACTGTAACATATATCTTATAACCAGTGGTTAATATTTGCTTGTATTTTTCTAATATTTCTGTATTTTTCAATGTTTTATTTTGGTCTGGTCTCTGACTGTAATAAAGATTTATCATTTATCAAGTTAGAAGTACGAGGCCCCACTATTTTAATAGCCTGGAGCAGTAAGGTAGTACAGCATAGGGAGAGACCAGCAGTCCAGACTGAGAGCCTTGGTCATCCAAATTATCCATCAGGGTCATCATCCACCCAGGTCCCCCACCATAGTCACCAAAAATAATGTTCTTTTGTATAATTGATTTTCCATGTTTCTGAATGATGAGCATTAAAACTTTCAATCCAATATCCAAATGACAAGGGACTGTTTCTTAGTTCTGTCGGAAAGAGGGTCAAAGCTATACAATAAACTTATGTCAAGCAGGTCAGAATTGCAAAGGTAAGCCTCTCTTCTAGCACTTGATGGCTGAAAGGAGATGAGGCTAAAGGGAATGATGTTCAAAAAGTAACTGAAGTGCCTGATCCTGCCTAGTCTTCGAAGCTAAGCAGGGTCAGGCCTGGTTGGAATCTGGATGGAAGACTTGATTCCTGCATCAAGCAGGACCCAATGGTCTGTAGTTTTCTGCTATTACATTTTCTGCTACCAATCATTACAAAAGCTCAACGAATATATTAGGTGGGCCAGACGGCTGAAAGGGGAGCCAGTCCCCACCAGATGGCCTCACTCTGTATTGCTGGTGTATTGCTCACTCTGTATTGCACAAGTATTTCTTTTTATGAAATGACTTTCTTGGGGTGGTCTGGCTCAGGGCCAGACAATGAATGAAGTGGACGCTTGTCCCTAACACCACCTTCCTCTTTTCTGTCAGGCCTACTATAAATCTAGCAGTTGGTGTGGGAGTGAATGGGTCGAAGAAGATCACCAGAGTGGCCATCACACAGCAAAGCGTTTTTATTCCCCAAGTGAAAGCTACCTCCACATTGATTCCATTCTGGGGGCCGTGAACTGTGGCGAGGGTCCCTCTCTTTCTGTGAATTATGTCCTCAATCCAGATGTGCTGCAGGAGAAGGAGGTTGTGTTTAACTACTTGGTGAGTCTGCATGGAGTGATTCCTGTTTTTGAATAACATGGGCAGAAACAGCAAGGGTTGCTCTGGGCAGGGGTCATGTCCTCCTTTGACTGAAGCTTTTGCCAAGTTATTGAGCAAACAAAAAGCAAGGCTACAAAGCAGGAAAATGGTCAAACACTGAGGCTTCAGCATGTAGAATGTACCAGAAGGAAAGCTGGATTAGGAGCACAGGAAGGAGGGGTGAAAGGCAGCAAAAGACGCATTCATTGTTTAAAATATCTGATGATACCATATTCCTGGCAGAAGGCAGCAATGAATTGAACTGGCTCCTGATGAAAGTGGAAGAAAAGGGGCCAAAGTAGCTCTGCGGCTGAACATTAAGAAAATAAAATGCATGGCTGCAGAATTACACAACATTAAAGATCAGCAATGAAGAAATGGAAATTGTGAAAGATTTTGTATCCCTTGGCTCAGTTGTTGATCCAAAAGGATATGGCAGCCAAGAAATTCAAACAGGACAGAGATATGGAAGGGCAGCCATGAGGGAATTAGGAACGATCCAGAGAGGTCACACATGGGATAAGGCCAAGATCATATAGTCTTGTATTGCTGTTCACCAGGTCTAGTCACCATTGCTCGAGTTCAGGAATTTTGGAATGTCCAGGAAGTTATCCTGGCACCAAGTTGGGAGAACCAAACATTAGCCTCCAACTTTATTGCTGCCCCAGGATTAGAGACCAGAACAGAAGCATTGCTGGTTTCTGTCAGCATCTGGAGCACCAAGATCCACTCGGAGGACATCCCAGGAAGACCATCTCTGCCATAAATAACCCTCAGCACCTCCTGCTGATTACCCTGGTTCTATAAAGCTGAAGGGAACTGGTTGCCCTCCAGGCATTTTGGACTACAATTCCCATAATTTCTACTGATCCACTGGCCATACTGGTTTCATTCATTCATTCATTTGTAATTTCTCTATGCCATCCCATTACTAAAAAAGTCTCTGGACAGTTTAAAAAGAACAAAAAAACCCCCAAAGAACAAAATTCATAACAACAATAATGCACAGCATACTGCATCTAAACATAGTGATAAAAACAAGGATAAAACCAATTAATTGTTAAATTATCAGGAAAATAAAAAGGTCTTTGCCTAACACCAAAAAGCATGACGCGCCAGGCAGCCTTCCCTGCGTATCCCACAGTCAGGGTGCCACCGCTGAAAACATCCTTCTCCAAGTACCTACCCTCCTGATTTCCTTCAAAGAAGGTTCCCAGAGGAGGCTTATGGTTGAGGCTTATGAGATTTGAGGTTCAAAACATCTAGAAGACATAAAGTTGCCTTCTTCTGCTGCGGTTTCTACCTGTCATGAGGCTGGCGCTCCTTCCCAATGAAAGCAATCACTCCAGCAGATACTACCAATGTCTTTCTTCCAAACAGCTATACATACAGAATAGAAGGATAGAAAGTTGACCTCTCACTCTGACAACCTTTACCCCACACTTTGCTTATGAACCCTTTGCAGTTGCACCCCTTGAGGTGGGGCACTCTGAACTCTCTCCTTGTTGTTCTGCTAATCATGACTCCATCTGTCCTAGTCTGCATGTGAGCCTGTGAGAATGTACATCCTCAAATTCTGCTTGCTCCTGTCAGAATCCCAGAATCTCAATTTGACCCGGGAAATAAAACTCGGAGTCATAGGAAAGATCAAGCGTTGTGAACCTCTGTGTCTTTATTGTCTATCCCAGGCCCCGCGGGTTGTCTCACGATAAGGCTAAGGCCTTACCGGGCAAGCAGAGTTAAGCTCGCTGCAAAGCTTCAACAGAACTACAGAGTTTTTATACACTCCCAGTCATATACAAGTACAGGGCAATTGATGACAGAATGTAAAGATTACAATAAGATTCTGAGGTCATCACATACAGAACAAATAAAGAAATGTCAGTCAAGCACACAGTAACAATAAGATCACAATATTTCTAATTACCTGTATTGACATTTTAGTTCAGAAGCCTGAACCCATCTCCAGGACTGCTTACACATGTAAATTCAGGCCACTGAAATATGCATGAACTCAAACTCTTATCTAGATTCTAAACATTCTGAGTGACCAGGGCACATGAAGCCCTCTGGGCTATCAAGATACTTCCATGTAAACTGAATTACAACAGTGACAATTTACAATGTATTCATTTGGACTGAATAGCTCTGTCTTCTTTAGCCCACAGCTAAAGGTGAGAGAAAGGAGTGGGGGAATGTCATTTTACACAGTGACAGCTTGGTTTTGAGAAGCAGCACAGGATTTGATCCTACAATGCAAAGGCACACAGAAGTAATGCTTTTAAGACAGGATTTACCCAAATTTTCCCAACACTCCTTATCAGTTTTGTTCTCACACTCTACATCAGAGTTCATTCCTGTTTCTACCCCCCAAAAGACCTGTTCCTGCGCCACCACCTCATCTCCCAGCAGCAAAACACAATCTGTCTCTATACCAGTCACAACTTCTGGGGGAGTGGGGTGGAAATGCTGTACTGCTGGAACGAGAAATAAGTCTTCACTGATACTCTGGTTCTCACGAGAATTTTCATTCCCTTGTGCGCGCATGAGAGACACTTCTGAGCACACACACACACGACACTCTCAACCAAAGGACCATGGGCTGTGGTTTTTTGGGGTGCTCAACAAATTTTCACACCAATTCCTTCACATGCCTGAATGTACAAACACAGCCTCTCCCAAACTCGCGCCCATGGGATGTGGCTTGTCATTACTATTGCTATTATTTCATGATCTGTCTTCTAAGCTGCATGGGAAAGATTTTTCTTTTTTAATTTATCTGTGATGAAATGCACACACCACTCCCCTGAGAGAGAGAAGTTGGAGTAGTTGCAGAAGTAGTTGGAGAAGTTGCAGTTCAATTGGAGTCTGAAATGCAGGCTTGCCTGAAGGCTTCCCTGAAAAGAAAACTCTCTGCAAAAGCTGACAAGGTGGTGGTGGTGGGGGGGGGGGGGGGATGCCTGATCTCCCCTGCTAGGGCATGCCACAGGCAAGACTTGACTGCAAGGTTTTGCATGTAAATCAGTGACATAAACCAAAGAAGTTCATTGAATGGTGTTTTCTTCTTTCCATGCAGGTGGTGGCTAAAGGGTTTATTGTGCAGATGGGAACTCACATCCTGTCTCCAGCGGAAGCAGGAAGTAAGTGCACCCTATTCATAAAAAAGCTAGATCAGACTGGCATTCTGTTCACATAATGGGCCACCCACACTCGCCAGCAACTAGTATTCCTAGATACACTGCTTCTCGTGCTGCAAGCTGCATATAGCCATGAGGATTAGCAGCTTTTCTTTATTCAAGAGCATTAGGAAAGCCCTGCTGGGTCAGCTCACAGGTTCATCTAGTCCAGTTTTCTGTCCATGGGGTCACCAACCCATGTTCCCTAGCAGCTAGTGAGCAGAAGCATGGTACTGGAGGTAGCATATTGCTTTGCGGACTAATGGCTTTTGCTTATCCAAGGTTATAAGAGGAGCCGTGATGGACTGGGCTACAGAACCATCTAGATTGACCTTGTTGGGAAGCCTTGATGGCAGCCACAACACAGGATAACCCCTTTCGCCTTGAACCTCAGCAGTTTTATTGAAACAGCACCCAGGACCCCTGCAGTTACTTACGACAGCATGCTACCGGGTAGTGGATCTCATGGCCAACCACAAAATCACACCCCATGTACATACACTTTTATGACCCGCTAGTCACATACACCAATGCAGAGGGTTAAGTTTTCAGATAATCTTAGTAAAATAGCATCCTAATGCCTTTGGGCATGACATAATGCTCTAAACCAATCAGAAATGCTGGTAACAATAGTATGGAAAACATTACTGATTGCTTTATTGACCTGTCAATTGAGTAGACCTCTTTGCAGTTTGGATCCTGTTTAAACATGCAAATGTGTCTGATGGAAGAAATCTGGTTTGGCAGCTGTGTGCAGGCGCTTGCCTCTGTGGGACTAGATGCTTAGGTGGGTCCCTTCAGAAACAAATGGACACCATTTTTCTGCAGCTGATGAGAACACAGGTATTTCCTTACTAATAGTATCAGCCTCCAGCAGCTTCTAAGTCTTCCTAAGAATGCCATCTTCTTAGGGCAACTGCAGCACTAAACAGTGACCTGGCTTGGAATTCTGGTGCCTTCTGAGAAAGGGGTGCAGCTTTGATTTTATAACACAAAGGCACAAACAAGCAACCCTTTCCTGCCAGGATTTATCTGAATTTTCCCAACAGCCTCCTTCCCCATCAGGTGCAGCAGCGCAAATGTCTGTTACACATGGCATGGAAGAGGGCACTGATTGTTCAGCAAGGGGTCTTGTTTCCCAGAATGCCCCAGGAATTCTGGGCGCCTCTCCAAGAACTCAGATTCAGGCCCACTGCCAAATGGATCGGTCTGGGGAGACAAGCACATATCATCCCATATATTCTGAAGAGGTGAACAGCTGGCGTACCATAACCCATTAAACGTACAAACAATAAATTGGTTCAGAAACTGAAAAAAACCAGTAGGATGAAGCATTTCTCAAATCTGTATTTCTGGGGAAATTAAAATATTTTAATCTGCCACCAAATAGAAAGCAACAATAGACATACAGAATGTCTCTTTGGGAAGGATGTTCCATAACCAAGGTGCCACCACCAAAAAGAACCAGCTCCTTTCCAGAAGCACAGCTTGCTGTCAAAGAAAATAGCATTTGGGGTATTGATGCAGCAGAAGATTCCCAGAAATGCAGTAAGGCAGTATCCTCAAACTCTGTCTGTCTCTCACACACACACTCACTGTCTCTGAATTTTTGTATTTTCCAGCTAAAGGGGTTTTTCTTCTAAATCTTTCTTTGAATGCTGAGTCTGCCCCATTCCCATCCATACTTCTATACAGTATTTTGCCCAACGGAGAACTTCTTGCTGACTCCTATGAATTTCCTCTTGAAAACTGCTTCAGAAACAAGGTATGGTTGTGAAGATGCCCTGAGGCCCAAGCCCAGAAACAGAGAAGTAGAACTAGATTGGAAGGCACTGACAGAATTAGCTCATGAGGAGGAGATAAAACTTAGTTTGGATTTCAGAAACCCTAGGCAGGCAGAAGCTGGAAGACAGGAACAACAGAGGTGAGGTAGGGTTTCATTAAGCTGGGATGGAACTTGGCGGAATGAATAAGATCAGCTACGCAGGTTAAGAAGAGAAGCAAGGTCAGAATTTGGTCCGTTCACACATGAGGCCTGATGGAAATTGAAGATATGCAGTGCTTCCACGCTGCATCCCTCCCCAGAAGTAACTCTGATTGGGGACAGTGGGGTTTACTTCCAGGTAAATGGGTATTGCATTGTGGGCTTGAGCTGCAACCCTATGAAAGTAAACCTCACTGAATACAGTGCTACTCCCTTCTGGGTAAACATGATAGGATTGCCCCAATGCTTGTCTTCAGACCCTTGCTAACTCTAGCCTTCTGAAAAGCAGGGTCAGGGTCAAATAAGTTCAGGCCCAACCACCAACATTTATCATTGTGTCTCAAACAAACACAGCAAGTTTCTTTTCAATCCGTCCATCTCCAAAGAGAGATCACTTTGGCGTGTATTTTACCATATTTTTCTCTCTTCCCACTTTGAAAATGCAAGGAATTAGGGCAACAACCTGATGTCCAGACATGAATCATAAAATTGTTCTCTGTGCACATTCATTTATTTCATTCCCATGTATCACTACATTATTGTTGACATATGCCATGAAGTTGTCTTGGACTTAAGGCAACCCTATGAATGAGAGTCTTCCAAGTCCTGCCTGGGGCCGGCCTGTTCAGCTCTTGCAAACACAAGGCTGTGGCTCCCTTCATGGAGTTGATCCATCCCATATTTGGTCTTCCTTTCCTTCTTCTGCCTTACATTTCAAAAATGTAAAATAGTTTAAACATCTAAAATAAACAAACTAGGCCTGATTCAGACAGCAGACATAACCTGTCGTGTGACATAAATGCCTTGGAACAGAGGGCAGTTTTAACCTGCTGGCAAAAGAATGACCATGTTGGTGCCAGGCAGACCTCACAGAGACCAAGCCACAATTCGGGGGAGGGGGGAACCACTGAGAAGGCCCTCCTCCCTCCTGCCTCTTTCTGGGCCATTCTTGGTGTGGGGAGATGGGAGGCAAAGCCCAGAAATAGTTTGCAAAATCCAAGTAGATAGAAGCTGGGAAAGACATTCTATCAGGTAGTGTAGATCCTGAGCCATTTTGTTTTTGAGTGGCTTTTGATTTATATACCCAGACAAGTGGATTATGGATCTATGACTGAATAAAATCAACACCTTATGCCAAATGCCGCAGTAAAGTCCCTCTTTTACTCAGTCTGTTTGTTACTTGATATAACCCACAGTCACCCACTGGACTACTGCAGCCTTCCCCAAGCTGGTGCCCACCAGATAGCTTTGGGATACAGCCCTCGTTGTCGTCAGTCACCTTTGGTCATGGCTGTCAAGCTGATGGGGGACGTAATCTGGTATTTGTGCCTGTTCTGAATGCATTTTGCAAAAGGCCCTTTTGGTTTGCAGGTGACGTTGTGGTTCTCCGATCCTGAAGTCCAGCCTGCAGGCGAAACCCAACTTCATATTGGAGTCTCCAGCCCTTCCCTGTGTGCTGTCCATGCTGTCGATAAAAGCGTCTTTCTTTTGAAGCCTGAAGCCGAGCTCTCCCCTCAGACCGTGAGTCACAGTTGCGCCGGAGAAGAAGTGTTCGACCTCTTGCAGCCCGAGGGCCCTGATCCACTTCAGAGAAGCTCTCAGGGGCTGCAATTCCAGGGGTGGGCAGGCAAGAAGGCAAAAGGGGTGAAGCCCACACCTTGGAGGTTCAAGATCTTCTGTGGTCAGTAACGAAGTTTTAGGAGTAGCATTTCAACATTTTAGAATAAGAACGAAAGGTACGTACTCCAGGAAAACCCACACGATTGGGAGTCAAAGTCAAGGTGAGGCAAAAGGGAAATGGATATAGGAGGAATTCTGGAATGCTCAATTTGGCCGCCGGTCCTCGGGTTCTGTACCATTACATTAAATCATCTTCAAAAGGGCCTCTGTGGGCAAGTATGATGCAAGTGAAGAGCAAGAGGAGAAAACGAATTGCATGAGAGCATTTCTCTAAGGCAAGCTGTGCTTGACCTCCAACCTGGGGATCATCTTATTGACCAGATTCAGACAACATGGTAACTCACACTCAAGAGCTGGTGTGTTGCGTGCATTTTTGTGGAAACTCTCCAAGCGAGGGACGTGAGGAATCTGTTTTGGGGAGGGAAATCTATCAGGTTCCTTCAGCTCAGCGCCCTGGATTCCAGTCCACTCGTCATAGCCCTGAGTCCGAGGTCCTGGCGGGTGTGCCTAGTGTTCATCAGCACTCACCAGGAATCATGTCCTGTTTGTCCGCTCTTGTGCAAGCAGAGCCCCTCTTTCATGCCACATGCAGCAGACATGAATCCCTTGTTTGGGTGGGGATGAGCCTGAGCAGGATCTGTCCCTCCAGGACTCAAGGCCTGCCTCTTGTGTTCAGCCCAGTCTCAAACAACTGGCAAATTTCTTCCATGTCAGGTGCAGGAACAGAAAGGTTACTGCAGGTGGCAGTAGTGGGGTGTTGTTTGCGCTCCAGCCACAAGGGGGGAGCTGTCATGTGCACAGGTGAGCTCCCACGAAGTGCTCAGTGCCTGTTCTCATGAGGATTCAGATTCTGAGGCTGAAGGGAGATTGTTTGACAAACGGTCCAGCCTCAAGATGGCCCTCAAGGGATTGGGACCAGATGGTGTTGCCACAGGAAGAGATTAGCACAGGGACACGAGAGCAGCAACTCTCTCTTGGGAAAGCTGAAGAAGAGTTCATATGGGAAGCTATGGGTGATAAACCGTGGACCGGGTTCCACATGCTCAGAGACACTGCGTCCTACCGATAAAGACCATTACATAAAAGAATGCTGGCGCGGCACCCACTGCTGCCAGAGGGAGGCAACTGATCAAGGCACAAGCCCTGCATGACCAGCCTTTTCTGTAGCAGGTGCAGCAGCCCAAACTGCTGAAAATCAGCCCCCGTGCAGCAGTTAAGCTAAGAAAGAACTCTTCTTTTGGCATCACAGAGATACTAGATTCAGGCTAGGCTTGGGACGTTGGAGAAACCTACAACAGGCTTAAATGAGTTCAGATTTCTGTTTTTCTATATTCTGCAGCAGAATGGCTTTTTTTTTTTTGACTCACATGAGTTCTGTGTCATTGTAGACTTTAAAAATGTGCTTCTGCTGCTGTGCAAGAAGTGCAAATGTAAGTACACATGCCTGCAAGTGGAACCCCCTAAAGAAATCCAATTCCACCAATGATCAAATGAAGGACACCTGGCAATCCATGACACACAGACAGAATGAATTATCAAAAGCCCCTAAATCCCTAGTCCAGGCGTTGCAACAGACCTCTGTTCTCAAATAGATGTGATGCAAACCTATTTCAAAAGTTTTGAAGTAAGTTTTTCAAAACAAAAACTGTTTTAAGTGCAGCTGGGCCTAGTAATCCCAGCCCTACAGAGACCCATGCTAGACTTAAACAGCTATTGTACTTTCATTTCAGATTTACAATTCACTCCCCGTGAAGAAAATCCATGTTTTTGACAGGGAAGAGTATTACTTGGATGAAGAAAGGAATCCCTGTGTGAAAGCAGAGAGGATGATTGTGGATGGCATCTCTTATCAGCCAGAATACTCTGATTATCAGGAGGGTGATGCATACATGATTCTCAAGGTGGGCTCTAAGGGGTCGCTGAATGCAGGCCTGTCCCCAGTTTTTTCAGGCCGTTGGGCAGAACACCTTAAGTGACCTACCCCCAGGAAGACCACCATCTCCCCACTATTGCCACCAGCTGCTCTGGTTCCTCGCCTTCCTTCCTATCCTGACTTCCCCTCATTTATTTATTTATTCAACTTATATTCTGCTATACTAGTCCGAAGATTCTCCAAGCAGATTACAATATTAAAATAACAATACTACAAACAACCTACATTAAATAGAGAAATATGCAGCTGCGGTCAGAGATTTATCAGTAAAAATATATTAAAGCTAAAAACAGTTTAAATAATATCCAAGTATAAAAGCAATGATTGAAATGTTTGGAGAGGACTGTTTTTGCTTGGCGCCTAAAAGATTGTAAAGATGGCATCAGGCAAACTGCTTTTGGCAGGCAATTCCATAAATGGGGGGCAGCCACTGAGAAGGTCCTTCTTTCATTTGCTATCTGTGCTTGCATGGCAGATAGAGAGCCATGCAGAGAAGAGGCTGTAGTATCCCTTGGTGCTCCTTCTCCTTCCACTGTTGCCTGGGCCAGAGCAAAATCGGAGGACCAGGCAACTTGCCATAGTGAAGAGGAAGAGCGCTCCAGGGGACTCTCATCAAGGGGTTGGAATACGCGCTCTTGGCAGCCGCTGAATGATGCCCATCTTTGACGCTGCACTGCTGTTAAGTCCAAAATTGGCCCTGACATTCATCCTGCAGCAATGACAATGAAGGCTCAGCTGCCAAGCATCAGGGCAAATGCATTTAGCAAATGCAGCATTTAGTTTTTAAAAATAAGGTTTTCAGCAGCAATTAAGGATGGATGATTTGGCTTCTTCATTTTCTTTTGAATCATAAGTCTGCTTCATCCCAACTTTAAGAATGTTATTTTTAAAGTTCCCAGGAACAAATCTCATGAATGTGTTTCTGCATTTAGTTTTTAAAAAACAATTTTTTGAGTAGCCATTAGGGATGGATGTTTTCATCAGTTTGGTTTCTTCATTTCCTTTTCTATCATAAGCCGGATTCCTCCCAACTTTAAGAAAGATGTTTTTAAAGTTCACAAGAAAAAATCTCTTAACACATGCATGTGTGCGTGGAATTTTGCCAAAGAAGCTGTTTACCATACTACTTAACAAAGTGTATTTTAATATTTCTTTCACAAATATAAGCATTATGTAAATTTTCCTCCATATGCATTCTTGGTATGCATTTTATATTGGAGGTCCACTGAAAAATTAGATGTGCAAATTCTAAAGCACAACAGAATTTGGATTTCACTGTTAGTTCAAGTGTCTAGATACGCATACAAAGGAGAACCAAACCAAGTTGGACAGCAGGATCTCACAGCAACAGCACGCTGCCATCCATGTTCCCCAGCAAGTGGTGTGCGTAGCTGTGATCCTGGAGGTAGCCTGTGGCCATCAAGATGGGAATTCTCCATGATTTGTCCAGTCTCGGGATGTGTAAGCAACTTGCCAAGGGGTGGGATTCAGTTGGATTCCCTGGGCTTGGCTCCCTGTACTCCATTCTGCTTTGTAGCAGTCCCAAGTTCCTAGCAAGCATGCCAAACGTTCACGGGGTGCTCACCAGGCATCATAGAATCATACAAGAGTAGAGTTGGAAGGGGCCACAAAGGCCATCAGGTCCAACCCCTGCTATTGCAGGACACCAATTTTACCATCCCATTCAGATGATTGTCCAGTTTCTTTTTGACTGGCTCTAGTGTAGGAGAGCCCACCACCTCTTCAGGCAGCTGGTTCCACTGTTGTACTGCTCTGACAGTGAGGAAGCTTTTCATGATGTCCACCCTAAATCTGCATTGATTATTCCGTGTCCTACATTCTGGCATCAGCAAAAAGAGATCTTGACCTTCCTCTTTCTGACAGCCTTTGAGGTAATTATAGAGATATCATGTCTTCTCAAGGCTGAACAAGCCCAGTTCTCTCAGTCTCTCCTCATATGGCAGTGTTTCCAAACCCTGGATTATATTTGTTGCTCTCCTCTGAACCCATCCTATTTTTTCTCAATCTTTCTTAAATCTTGGTGCCCAAAACTGAACAGTCTTCAGATGAAGTTTAATTAGTGAGGAGTATAGAGAAACTACTACTTCTTGTGATTTGGAAATACAGTGGTACCTCAGCTCACAAACGCTTCGGTTCATGACCAAATCGTAAAATTTCATAAACATTTTAACTCAGGTCGTGAACTCTGCATTGGGTGGCAACCATGATTGCGGCTGTATCCCCACCCCCACCCCGAGTGGTGAGATGGCCACGATCATGCTGGGGGCAAGGCTGGGAGAAGACCGAGATCACACCTGTCTTTCCTGCAGGAGCACGATCTCGGCCATCTCCCCCACTTCCCTGCCCTCCAGACTTGCTTTGTCTCTCTGTTACCAGCCTCAACCACTGGACTGCTAGACTGAGATCTGGAATGGTCCCTCGTAGTATACCCGTTGTCTGGGTCCTGGTGCCCTGATCGGATATCCACCTGTCTTGGACTGTGACACATGGCCCCTTCCAACTCTTCTATGATTTTATGATTCTGTGATAACACGCACTGCAAGCCCCTCAGACTTTGCAGCCCATTTTCTGTTTTTCTGATGAGGCATCAAAATGGGAACAGAAAGTTGGATTTGATGGGCCTGTAGACTGATCCAGCAGGGCTCTTCAATGCTCTTGAATAAGGAAAAGCTCCTAGTCCTCATGGCTGTACGCTTCCTCCAGAGGCATGCTGCCCATTTTTTATTTCTTAGATTTATATCCTGCCTTTTTCTTATGAACTCAAAGAGGCTTCTGTTATTCCCATCCTGTTCTCAGTCTTACCCCCATAACAACCACCCTGTGAGGTAGGTTGGGCTGAGAGTCCGTGATTAGTCCCGAGTCACCCAGTTGGCTCTCTGGCAGAACAGGGGCTGGAACCCAGTACCCGAGTCCCAGTGCCACACTCTTAACCACTGCACCACAGCTATGTACACCAGTTGGTGGGGAACATGGGTACATGGGTGCTTTAGGCTCCATGTCCTGCTTGTGTCTTTCCCCTGGACAGCTGACACACAGAAGTGATACATATCTTTCAAAACACTGTATAAAACTTTCAGAGTGGCTCACGTGTCTGACATGCACGTGGTGGGCATGTCATGAGTGGAGCCAGCTGGAACCAGGGGTCAGACTATATGGCCTGGGAAGTCCCTTCTGACTCACTCTGTTTCTATGTGTCCATTTTACAGTCCTTTGGCATGAGCTTTTTCACAAGTACCAAGATCTACAAGCCTGAAATTTGCAGAACGTTTTACAGTAAAGTACCACTTTCTGGTAAGGATTTAAACAAGGAGGGTGATGGTGATTGTACTGGTTGTGGTGATCTCTTGTGTTTCATGAGTTCCTCCTTTATTCTCTGCTTAAGGCCTCAAGACAAGGACTTTAGAAGCGCAGCCCAATACCTTTTGTCTCTCTGACGGTTTTCCCTAAAACCCTCCCCAAATAATGAGAGCCTCCCATTTGGAAGCCTTCAAAAGAGGATTGGTCAGTTTCATGGAGGGGAACGATCCAGAGCTCCTAGTCCTCATTGTTATATGATAACCCCAATATCAGAGGAAGTTTGTCTGCGTACCCCAGTTGCTGACAAACATGGGCGGGAGCCTGCTGTTTTATTCATGCCTTGGTTGCGAGTTTCCCGTGGGCAACAGGTTGCCCATTGTGAGTACAGCATACCGGACTAGATGGCCCCATGGACAGATCCCACAGAACCATTTTGATGCTCTTAAATGAGGAGGAGCCAATGGTCCTCATGGCTATACACCACCTCCAAGCCAGAGCCGGTGTGCCTCTGTACACCAGTGGCTGGGAAACATGGCAGAAGGACTCATTTTTTCCTTGCAGATTTCCACATAAAGCTGGTTTGCCAGGGGATGGGACCTTTTCCTTTCTGGTTCAGACCCAGGGTCCATCTAGCCATCTGCTCACATGATGGCTGCCCAGCTGCCCAAAAGGGAAGCCCACCAGCAGGCCAGAAGTGTGATGGCTCCATCTTCCCAATGGATGCCATCCCACCACAATGCTGCAAACCAGGCAGCAAATGGCTGGCAGGTACATGCATGCTGATCCAGGTGGGAAGAGATCAGACCATTCCTTAAGGATGCCTGAAAGCTTTGGTGCTTTCATAGAACCATACAATCATAGAAAAGTAGATTTTCAAGGGGTCATGAAGACCATCAAGTCCAACCCCTTGCTGTTGCAGGACACATTACACCATCTCACTCAGATGGCTGACCAGTTTCTTTTGACCAGTTTCAATGTCTCTAGTATGGGGGAGCACACCACCTCTCTAGGCAGCTGGTTCCACTGTTGTATTGCTCTGACAGTGCAGAAGCTCTTCCTGATGTCCAGGTTGTGTCGCAACTTGATTATTTCATGTCCTACATTCTGACATCAGCAAGAAGAGATCATTGCCTTCCTCTTTGTGACAGCCTTTGAGGTACTTAAAGAGGTCCCCCTCAGTCTTCTCAAGACTGAACATGCCCATTTGTCTCCAAGATCTTTTTCTTTTTCAGTTTTATTGAGCCACATATTCCCCATGTTGTATTGATACATGTGGTTTCTTTTTCCTAGGTGGAGGACTTGGCATTTGTCCTTATAAAATCTCATTCTGTTGCTTTCAGTCCAGTGTTCAAGTTTGTCAAGATCACCCTGGATCTTCATTCTGTCTTCTAGGGTGTTTGCTATTCCACCTGGTTTTGTCTGCAAATTTGATGCTTTCCTGTACTTCCTCATGTAAATCATTAATAAAGATGTTGGAGAGCACGGGGTCTTCTACTGAACCCTGTGGCCCTCTACTCCATCCAATTTGAGAAGGTGCCATTGATAAGCACTCTTTGTGCCTGATTTAGCAGCATTTAGCAGCAGATCCCATTTTGGATCCATCTAATAGTTTTTTCCATCTAGTCCAGTTTTTATTAATTTGCTTATCAAAATGTCATGTCAAAAGCTTTGCAAAAGTCTAGGTAGATTATATCCACAATGTTCCCTTTGTCCATCTGGGAGGTTACTCAGTCAAAAAATGAGATTAAGTTAGTCTGG
The DNA here is from genome assembly GCA_023646645.1 of Varanus salvator macromaculatus. Lineage (NCBI taxonomy): Eukaryota > Metazoa > Chordata > Lepidosauria > Squamata > Varanidae > Varanus > Varanus salvator. The sequence goes on from JAIXND010000685.1 coordinate 1,723,581, forward strand.
CAGGATACATTTTTGATAAATCCATGCTGGTTTCTATTAATCACTGCATTTTCATCAAGATGCTTGGAAATAATTTGCTCCAGAATTTTTCCAGGGATTGATGTCAGACTAACTGGTCTATAGTTCCCAGGTTCATCTTTTTTTCCCCTTTTTGTAGATAGTGACAACATTAGCCCTTCTCCAGTAGTCTGGCACTTCTGTTCTCCAAGATTTATCGAAAATAATAGCCAGTGTCTCTGAGAGTTCCTCCACTAGCTCTTTTATGACTCTGGGATGGAGTACATCAGGCCCTGGAGATTTGAAAGTGTTTATTCCACCTAGGTGTTCCTTAACCATTTGTCTGTCAATCTTGGGCTTTCATCTCTCACTTTCAGCTTGTACTTCCTCTTGATTGCAGATTTCCTTGTGGGAGAAGACTCAAGTGAAGTAGGAATTGCATGCCTCTGCCTTTTCTTTGCCATTTGTCATTACTATGCCATCCACTTTAAGTGGCTGGATACCCTTCTCTTTCTCGCATCGTGTGTTCTGGATGTAACTGAAGAAGGCTTTCTTGTTCTGCTTAGCTTCCCTTGCTATTCTCAGTTCATTTCCTGCTTTAGCCTTCCTAATGCTATTCCTGCAACTCCTTGCTATTTGTTTATATTCTTCTTTGGTAGCTTCCACTTCCTGTGCATGTTTTTTTTTTCTTTTAAGCTGTCATTTAACCTTTTGTGGAGTCACGTGGGCTTCCTTTGCTGTCTTCTACATTTTTTTAATGGAATTGTTCACAATTGTGCTTCAGGAAACTTCTTTTTCAAGATTTCCCACCTTTCCCTTAAGGGTGTGTTGCCATGGCACTTCACTTATCATTTTTCTGAGTTCAAGTTGGCTTTCTTGAAGTCCAAGATGCTTGTTTGACTCCAGTAACCCTTTGTCTCTTTAGTAATTGAGAATTCAAGTACTGCATGGTCACTCTCCCCAGAGTTCCTCTGGCTATTATCTTGTCCACCAGGCCACTCCTGTTAGTTAGTAGTAAACTGAGGATAGCTGATCCTCCTGTACCTTCTACTCTGTACCTTCCTCTACTTTCTGCTGGAGAAGGTTGGCAGCAACACGTCAGGAATCTCTTGGAGGGGCCATGCTTGGCAGAATTTGTCTTCCAGCATATATCAGGGAAATGAAAGTCTCCCGTGATGACATTGTTCTTCTTGGAAATTCCAGCAAGTTGCTTTTCAAAGGTTGCATCCTTGTCCTCTTTTTGACTGGGTGGACAGTAATATATGCCAATAACTATGGCTTTCTTTTTTTTTTTTTGCTCCTTTCAAATTAAGCAGATGCTCTCAATGGGGCTACTAAGTTCCTCTTCTTGAATTTCTGTGCAGATATATGTCTCTCTTACAAGTAATGTGATTCCACCTCCCCTTTTGTCCTTTGTTTTTCTTGAACATGTTGTATCCATCAATTTTAGAGTTCCAGTCACTGAGTTATCCCACTAAGTTTCCGTTATTCCTATAAGATTATAATTGGTCTTGTGCATGAGCTCAAGTCTGAGTTGTTTATTTCCCATACTCTGGGCACTAGTGTAGTCAGCAAAGTTCATTCTTGCTGTATCCTGGTTTTCTTACTGGTTTTTGGGAGACTGTTGCTGGGCCCTGCTTGAGGTTTTTTCTCTGTTGAAATGAATAAGTCTTTGCCAGGTGATGGTATGCCATGGTGCCTATCTCCCTCCCCTATAAGGTAAAGGTAAAGGTTTCCCCTTGACATTAAGTCCAGTCATGCCTGACTCTAGGGGGCGGTGCTCATCTCCGTTTCCTAGCCGAGGGAGCCAGCGTTTGTCCGCAGACAGTCTCTGTGCTCATGTGGCCGGCATGACTAAACACCGAAGTGCACAGAGTGCTGTTACCTGCCCACCGAAGTGGTACCTTTTTATCTACTTGCATTTGTATGCTTTCAAACTACAAGGTTGGCAGGAGCTGGGACAGAGCAACGGGAACTACTCCGTTGTGCAGATTCGAACTGGCGACCTTTCAACCAACCAGCACAGCGGTTTAAACCACTGCGCCACCTGCAGTCCCGCCCTTCCCTATAGGTTTTAGTTTAACGCTCTCCTGATGAAGTTTTTCATGTAGTGGGGAAACATCTGCTTCCCGTTCTTTGTGAGGTGCAGCCCATCATTTGCCAGTAGTCCATCTTCCAGGAAGCTTAGCTTGTGGTCCCAGAATCCAAATCTCTCTTTACGGCACCACCATCGAAGCCAGTCATTCACTTGAAGGATTTTTCTTTCCCTTAATTGTTTCCTTTCCATGTACTGGTAGGATTGAGGAGAAGAATATCTGGGCCCCAGGGATTTTTATTTTCCCTCCACTAGAGCTTCAAAGTCTGATGTTATTTCTGCAAAAATTCTCAGGGCAGTGTCATTAGTTCCTAAAGAGCGAGTGATGCTGAATTCACCTGCATCCTTCATGCTGTGGTTGACAAGTTTACATATCCCTCACACAAATACTTTCTTCCTCCCCAAAAGGCATTTGGACAGAGGATGTGAGTGCAGAGTTTCTAATGCCACAAGCATATCTACACAAATCGGAAGTCTCTGGGATGTATAAAGAAGCTCTTGAAAAGGAAGAAGTTTCCAAGAGGGAAAGGAAAAATTTCCCTGAAACGTGGTTATTTGATCTGCACTTAATGGAGTAAGTGAGGATGGTAAGGGCATGGGGCAAGTACACTCACAGAAATATTTGGAAATGTTCTGGGCTCTAGGAGGAAGGGCAGGTAAATCTGTCCATTGTTTTGGCTTTCTCCTGCATTCAAATACTTTAAAGCTCAAGCTCTTTCTCCCCAAATATGAAAGTTCTTCATGAACATTTGGGTAAATTCTAAAAAAAAAAAAAAGTAACAGAAACACTGACTGAAAAAAAAACAAACCACAAACCAGTCAAATCCAACAGGTACAGCCATTTGCCACAGGGAGAATTAACTATCCTGCAATTGTCTGTGAAGCAAAAATAAGGAACTCACAAAGGTGTTTCAATATACAGAGATTCACAGCCAGGCTTTTAAGAGGCACACATTCAACGTTCTGTATTCAGATGTAAGATCCACCGGTTCCCGTCTCCTAACAAAAAAGTTTTTAAACCTCATGCTCCTTCAGGATCTATCTGCATTTCCTCAACACTGCTCACTTAGTCTCCTGGCTTAATGCAGGAAATCGAGATCCTGTTCATCCCCAATGGGGGAGGGCATCATATGTGGGTATCTCTACTATTCCATTGTGTCCCTCAACAGCGGCATGGACTATGATGAAGGCATGGAGAAGACCCCTGGAGCCTTGCAAAGAGAGATTGCCATACCTGTCACCGTTCCAGACACCATCACAGAATGGAAAACTGGAGTCTTTTGCATGTCGCAAAAGGAAGGGTTTGGCATGGCCCAGCCTGTCAACCTCCGGACCTTTCTGCAGTTCTTCATCGAACTTACCATACCTTACTCCATAGTGCGGGGTGAAGAGTTCACATTGAAAGCCACGGTCTCCGCCTATCAGCAGTCCTGCATCAGGGTAAGGAATGTCGTGTTAGTGCCAGGCCTTGGACAGGGATGCGGAATGAACAGATCCCCAGGCTCACCTCCCCGGACTCTACTCTGCCCTGCAGCGGCCCAGAGTATGAGCTCCTGACAAGCGGACCAGCATTTGGGGTGCTCCAACTCCCTGCATTGCACAAGCATCACATTTCTTCATAAGCTGGCAATTTATTATCTAATTAAAACAATCAGTTAATGCAACAGATGTAATGCACATTTTTCCTAATGGGTGCAGTCTTTGCATGCTTTTTAATGCAACATGTGCACATTTTTCAGGTGCTTTATACTGCAGGATAGTATCCCCCAATAAATGCATTTGGTTTGCAGCATTTGGGCTACTCATTTTTCCTGCACTGAGTTGTAAAACTGAAGCTTTCCATATGCAACTCCTATTTAGCTTGATTTTTGGATTGTATTTCCATCCCACCTTTTTTCCTCTCTTGTGAAGAACCAAACAGCTAACAAATCTGTTTTCTCCTCACAACAACCCTGCAAGGTAGGCTAGTCTGAGAGGGTGTGACAGGCCTGGAGTCACCAGTTAGCTTCTGGGTCAGTGGGGGCTAGAACCATGATCTCCTGGGTCCCCAGCCCAGTGGTCTAACCACCACACCACACTGGCTTTCCCAGTAGCTTTACCGTTGGGAATGAGGAGAGAAGCTTCTGGGATTTTGTGCCCAAAAACTTGCCTGGCCTTGGAAATGCTGCTTCTTGCCTTGGCAAGAGGAGCCATTTGCTGCTTCAACTCAGACAGGAAAACAGATCTGTGTGCAGTCCACCCAGCAAAGCGAACCAAGAGCTTTGTAACAGCTCAAAGGCAAATAAATTTATGGCCTGATAGTTTATTACTGATGATTACAAAGAGAGCATCTTCCAAAATGTTTCTTCCTCATGTTTACATCCCACCATTTATCCTGCAAGGAGCCCAAGGCAGGTTACATACTCCTGCTCTCCTCCATTTTGACCTCACAACAACCCTGTGAGGAAGGTCATGCTGAGAATCAGTGACAGGCCAAAAATCACCCACAGAGCTGAATGGTCCAGCAAGAACTGAAATCTGAGTCTCCTGAGTCCCAGGCCAACAAGCTAACCACCAAGCCACGCTGCTGTTCTTATGTGACATCAAGTCAAAGCAAGGCCTAACCACCAGAAATACCAGTGTATTTGTGCCCAAAACTTTTGCTTAAATTCCCTGTTTAAGGTAAGACAGGCTGGTGCAAATTGGTGACCTGCAACAGCAGGGGGTTGGACCTGATGGCCTTCTTGGCCCTTTCCCACTATTCTGTGAAAGTGTGATTCTAGTAACCCTAAGATAGCTCACACCTCTTTGTCCATGGATAGGCCCGTGTTTCGCTGGATCCCTCCCCCGACTTCACGGCCTCCCTTGTGGACAACGAGGAGGAAGACTCTCATTGTCTCTGTGCAAATGAAAGGAAAACATTGTCTTGGACGGTGGTCCCGAAATCTCTGGGTAAGCAGCGATCCCGATGCACTGCCAAATCCTGGCTTCCATCACTGCACATGCACCCACTTCCCCCACCCAACCTGGGCACTCCAGACGATTGGACTACAATTCCCAGAGTTCCAGGCCCTTAATCATGCTGCTTGGGCTTATGGGAGTCGAAGTCCAAAACACCTGGGGGGGGGCACGTTCTCAGAGAAAGTTGATGGGGCACACCTGAGTGCCGGAAAGCCAAGGGAGAAGAAGGGGAAGGAGAGTAAGAGATGGTCAGAAATACATCGAGCTTAAATTCAGCACAGCACTAAGTTCTTCGTCCTGGTGTCTGTGCTGCACACATATGGGAGCTGCGCCTGCGCAGTGCCTGTTTTCGGAAAGCTCTCTCAGTTCTAACGGTTTTTGGCGGGAACTCCGCTCCCCGTCCCCCTCCCCTCCAATAAACGGGCAGAATCCGCGCCCTCTCGCCAGTCGGCTTTCAACCGTCGTTAGCCGTACTTCAGGCTCTCTCTTTGCTGTCGTTCTCTCACAATTTACTTTACTCCATTTATCTTTAAAACTTAATCTTACAACTTTACCCGAAGTACTATCTCCTCAATACCCTATCCTTCAATACAAACAACCTTTCCACACGCTCCCTTTACCCCCCTCCTCCCCTCACACCCCTCCAAAAATGAAAATGAATACAAACAAGCCCCACTATAGTCTCTCTTACCCTATTTCCTTTTCATTCCCTCGATGCTGCAGCCTGCAGCCTTCTGAAAGCCCTCAGTGAGGAGCAAAGATGTCGCCTCATTCGCTCTGCTCCGTGAGGGCCATCGCGCGGACAAAAGTGTGCATTGAACATCCTGGTGCCTCCAGGAATTCCACACACATTGGCCTGATTATGTTTTTACATTTTTTTAATAGTATCCAGATTTGTGGTGGGCACGCAGGTTATTCTCTATGTGAGGATAAAGTGGAAATTAAAAAGCACGAACAACTGCTCGTAAAATACAGACAGTCCTCAGGTTAAGAATGAGAAAGCAGATATTAGTCTTTTAAGTTGAATTTATATGGAAGTTGGATCATATATAGTCAGCTCTCCACATTTGCAGGGGTTCGGGGCACTTCCCATGAAGTGAAAAAATGCAAATATCTCTACCCCCCTCTCCCAGTAGTGCCTTCCCTTTGCAGTCAGTGAATGCTTTGATGGGCCTCCCCCTCTCCCCTTCTGCTTCCTCTCTCTATGGTGATGACGATTTTGGAATGATTTTTAAAAATTAATAGGCTTTATGACAGTTCATACGTATGGGTTTTTCATAATTGGACATTTGTAACTCATGGACTGATTATAGGTATTTTATAGTCTTGTATTTTATTTAATTACTCATGCCAGCCACATATTTTATTTAAATTGTATTTGCAGCAGTATTTGATTGAGCAATAAACATGTCATACTCATACTCTTGGGAGAAAAGGCAGGGATGAGTTCAGTAAATATAAACGTACACTAAAAACATGGTGCAATCCTTGCTTTTGTCCTAGGCAAAATCAACTTCACAGCAAGTGCAGAAACTCTGGGCTCAGACCAGCCATGTGGGAATGTATTAGTGGAGAAGCCCATAAAACGACAAAAGGACACCATCATCAGATCAGTTTTGGTTGAGGTACGGGAGCAGCACCAAATACAGGACTCTGGCTTATGTGAAGTCTAACCGTTGGACCAACCAACTCAGCCCTGTCTACAACAGGGGTGCATAACCTCTGAGGCTCTGTGGCCTCCCTTAGTGCTTATTTATTTGTTATTTACTATTAGATTTATATCCCGCCCTTTTCCCCCTGAGGAACTCAGAGCGGCTTACATCATTCTCCTCCTGCTTTTCATTCCCACCACAAGAACCCTGAGAGGTAGTCTAGGCTAAGAGTCTGTGACTGGCCCAAAGTCACCCAGCCAGCTCCGTGGCTGAGCGGAGACTAGAACCCCGATCGCCTGAGTCCCAGATCCTTGCTCTTCACCATTACACCACCCTGGCTGTCTAAAATCGATTTTCCCCATTTCTCTTTCCATTATGAGCCTACCATATATGTTAGAATCTTACACACTATTATTATTGTTGTTGTTGTTATTGTTATTCCACTGAATCTCTATATTGTCCGTAGCTGAAACTCTCTGGTAGGTTCACAACATTTTAAGTCACTCATCCTGATTTTACCCATCCCTGCTTACCTTCCAAGATTAGACAGGATCAGGCACTTCTGGCTTGCTCTAGCATTGAGGATCTTCTGTTCATACATCCAAACAGATGCACATAGACATTAGCGTGAATGTGTGCAAATGTGAACACTTGGGTTACTCAGCTCTCGCTGAAAGAAGCCATAACTGCACACAAGATCCCACACGCGGGGTATAAATACAAAGGCACCCACCATCCCATCTTCCTCAGCAAATGGTGCACCTAGGCTTTCTGCCTCTGATACTAGCAGAAGCCTAGGACCATGAGGACTAGAAGCCATGAATAGCCTTCTCCATGAATTGTTCCAATCCCTGTTTCAAACCATCCAAATTGATGGTCATCACTGCATCTTTGGGCAGCAAACTGCAGAGTTTCACTTTGGCTTGCATGGATAAGGCCTTCCAGAATCTCCTATCCACCAGATTTATGGCATGACCCCTTATTTATTTCTTTTTCTAAGCTCAACAGTCCATGCAACGGATCCCTACAGTTTTCACACAAGTATTCAGAGCAGCTGCTCTTGGAATATGGTGTTTGCTTCTGTCACCTTGCCTGAAAAAGGGCATGAGTTGGAAAGGGTGCAGAGAAAGGCAACAAAAATGATCAGGGGGCTGGAGCAGTTCCTTCTATGTGGAGTGGCTGCAACAACTGGGACTGTTTAGCTTAGAAACAAGGCAAGGAAGGAGAGACGTGATAGAGGTGTTTAAGATTATGCAAGATATGGAGAAAGTAAGGGGACATTTTTCTCCCTCTCCCATAAAACTTTCGTTTATTTTTATTTCATTTATGAGCAATGCTGATGCATGGCTTCATATTCTAAAATCCCTACAAAGATGACACATAATTACCAAAATCCATTTGCACTACTCAAACCAAGACCAAATCCCACAAGAACCCCAAACAGCACAGAAAATGGCGGGATGGAGTGACTTAAGCTAAATTTCTCCTTTTCCTTTCTTTCATCCGGAAGCCTGAAGGGATTCAGAAGCAAGTGGTCTTCAATTCCATCATCTCTGCAAGCGGTGAGTGCTGACTGAGGTCCATTTCCTCCATTTACCTGGGCAGGTGGAACGTTGTTCACTTGTCTGAGATGAGCACCTGGCTAAACCCATTTGTGGTTCCTCTGTGGTGTACAGAGAAGGGGCAATGAAAATGATGAAGGGACTGGAGCAGTGCCCCTTGAGGAGCACCTACAACAGCTGGAACTGTTCAGCTTAGAAAAAGGGCAAGTGAGCAGAGACATGATAGAGGTGTCCTAATTTAGACCTGGTGTGGTGAAAGCGGAGAGGGGGGCATTCTTCTCCCTCTGCCATAACACTTGGACTCAAAGGGGTCATCCTATGAAACTGATGGGAGGGAGATAAAATGAAGTCCTCCTTCACACAACGTTTAGCTAACCAATGCAATTCACTGCCATTGGGTCTGTTGATGAGCACCAGTCTGGATGGCTTTCAAAAAGGAATGGGTGAATTCTTGGAGGAGGAGGAGGAGGAGGAGGAGGCTCTCCATGGCTACTAGACCTGCTGGGCATGTGCTCCCTACTTCACCAGTGGCGGCCTGCCTGCATGTGCCAGTTGCTGAGGAGCTGAGCAGGCCAAGGTCTTGCACCCATCCTGCTGGAGGGGTCCTGTGGACTTGCCACCGTGTGTGCAGAATGCTGAACTAGATCCATGGCTTGTTCCCCATGGTTGTTCTTACGTTTTTATGACGCATTTGGAGTGTGGCCACTCATCATGGCATTCCCACAGCCAAAACCCCGAAAAACGCAAATTGCTGGGAGCATTTGCCACTATCACTTCCCCCAAGCACGCACACACAGAGCTACTGTGAGGATGGCAGCCAAACCCAGAAAAACCACGGAATTCTGGGAGAAGGGCATGGCAGATGATCCCATGCTCCCTTTTCCTCGAAACATCTTTGTGCTTTGACCTCAGAAGCCCTGGCTCTGTTACCACACCACACAAGGCAGTGACTGGGTTCACATGTCACATTAAGCAACTGTGTGTGGAGGTGTTTACCATTTTGGACTTGTCATGTTCTCTTGACTTAGTCATGCTATTTCCCCACAGCTGCTTTTCCGCTATCACAATGATGATATTAAGAAGCCCTGTCCAAGCACACAAAGAAAACATAATGCGGGCAGGGAAGGAGCACATTTGCCAGCACTACCCTGATCTTCCCACACTGAGTGGGAAGGTCTGAATAGGGCTCCACTGGGCCTTCAGCTGAGAGGGCTTGGAATCCTTTCTTGGACCAGGAACCTGGGTAGCAGTGGCCAGGAAAATCCTGTCCTGCGTAGGCATTTGGCTGACATGACCTCCAAGATGCCCTCCAGCATTATGATCTTAAGAATAAAAGTTGGGTGGGGAATGCAGAGGGAGAGACAAGGTGTTACTGGAGAGTAAGCAATCAGCAGGAACAAAACTCTGTTTCTCTTGCAGAAAATGCCCAGTTGACGCCTATTTCTCTGCAGCTACCCAAAAATGTTGTGGAGGGCTCTGCCAGGGCTTCCTTCTGTGTGCTGGGTAAGTGAGGCTACTCCCAATGCTACTACTGGTCTTGTCCCCACACTCTGAATCCACCTCAATTCCTTTGTTTACCTACCACACACCAATTGCTTTCCTTTTGCTTTTCCTTTGCACCAATCCAGCACTTTTATTTCCCAACTTCAGTTGATCTCCATTCCCAAAATGGAGCTCCAAGGAGAGATCGTAGAAAGTTCAAAAGAAAAGCTGCAGTGGATAAGGAGCCCCAGTACCTAGGCGTGGAAGACCTGCCTTATTCTTGGTCCTTTTTGATACCTTGATACCCAAAATAGAAACAAACAAATGATTCACACAGCATCAGTAGTACAGCTTATATAGAGGGAAGGAGGGAGGGGGAAGTAGTATATTCTATCCTCAACTTGTTAACAAAAAGAGCGTGATCAGCTAGCCCCTATTGAAGCCTCAGTGTGAAACCCCTGAGAGCTGCTGTCAATCTAGGCACACCAGTCTAGACAGACAAATAGATTGGCTGGGTGTAGAATTGTTGTCGTGAGCTGGGGTTATCCTACTCCAAAACTCCTTTTGCCAATAGGCTTTACTGTTACATGTCTCTGAGTTCACCCAGAGTTGAAATGTTGAGCCCTCATTAACATGAATCATTTCCCCTTGTGCTTTTATACTCCTTCAGCACCTCCCTCTGGAAGGCAGGACTCTATGAAATCATGTTCTCCTGCATTCTCCCCATCTTTGACCCAATTGAACCTTCCACTAGTACTGGCACATAGTGACCAGTGTGACCTCCTCTGGAGGAAGGACTTCAGTGTCTGACAAACTACCGAGTTTCTCTATCCTCACTCCCCTGTTGCAGGACACATCCAGGCTCTGGCTCTAGTACCTCTCCATGGATTGGTATACTGGGGCTCCCACCAGTTCAATCTGTCAACTCCTCCTCCTTTTCCCCTATTTCCCCATTCCTGTGGTGTATCAACCCACACTCTCCTCAGCCCAAACTACCAGCTGCTTCCCCCATATCTACTCAGACATCCCCTGACCTTGGTCTCTTGCTTGGGCATGTAAAATTCCACAGTAATCTCCTTCTGTCTATATGAGGTCGAGTTCCCATCTACCTGCTTGTGCCTGGCTACCTTAGCCACATTCTTGTGGGTGGAGCCAAAGGCAAAGGGGGTGGGGCAAGAATGCCAGGATATTTTAGCTTAAAGGTCTTGTAGCCAGTAACAAAGCCTTAGGAGAAGGCATTCCGACAGAGTAGAGTGGAATGCTTAGGGTAAGTCATGCACAAAACTTTAGAAACCACCAAATGATCCACTGCTGGGGAAAACAGGTGAGGACAAAGAACAGGAATGTTGCCATGTGGGAAACTGGGATCCCAGGTGGGCCATACTTGATGCACAAAGTGGAGATTCAACACCTTTGGCTCAGGGTGGCAAAAGCAAAGGTAGTTCTCTGGCCCAAAGGATGTAAGGAGCATCCTCAAAGGACAATTTGTTTGCTATTCTTTAGCAGCACAACATGGATATATGCATTCTTGTAATTTGGGTTTTGCATGCCCTGGAGCATGTACATGCGTGATGCAGCTGCCTCGGCAAAGTAGGCAGCCCCATGGGCTTCCCACATAGCCCAGATTTGGCCTGTGAGCCTGAGGTCCATAGCTGTGCATTAGAGACCAGCACCAGGACCTGAGGCAGCCACTGCTGTTGTATTGCTTACCCCAATCTCCAATCTTCCAGATCATTCCATTTCTGACACCCTACTTGTGCTGCCTCTGTCCTCCTCATCTTGTATTTTCTGACCTTCCCTGTTTTGTACACATTTGTAGGTGCCTTTCTTTATGTGTTTAGGACGTTCCCAACATACTTTTCCCTCACTACAGAGTTCATCGTGGTTACATGGTGTTCCCAGGTGGTCTCTCCTCCAAGCACTGGCCAGACCCAGACCTGCTTAGCTTCAGCAAGGTGGCTCCTTCAAGTGCCTTCAAACCAGACTCTCCAGCACATTCTTCCTCCTCACCCTTTGGCTTTTTCCCCCCAAACTCTCTTTCCTTCTCACTTTCTTGCTGGTGGAGTTCAGCATTTCAGTTGCCTAGCCTACAGCATGTTCCAGTCACCAACAGTTCTGCTCTGACCGACGGTGTCCCCTTCCTTTTCTTCCCTTACCCCAACTCAGGAGACATGCTGGGCTCAACCATACAGAACCTGCACCAGCTTCTCCAGATGCCACATGGCTGCGGGGAGCAGAACATGGCCCTCTTTGCCCCCAACATCTTCGTCCTGGATTATCTGAATAGCACCAAGCAGCTGACGGTAGAACTCAGATCCAAGGCCCTCAAGTATTTAGTGACTGGTGAGAAAGCGCGATGGGGATTCTAGCCTTGGCGTTTTGCTTGGCAGGTTCATAGATTCCCTCAGGCAGCTTTAATGGGCAGCCAGTAGATTAATCAACTAAACTGTTAGAGGATTAACTGGAAGGTCCTCTTTTAATCATGGGGGAGTGCAAATTCAGGGCATACTGAAGGACAGGCTTTGACATCTGGGAGTCCTTCCAGCTGCTATAGTGGTATGGGAGGGAACAGATTAATCAACATAAGGAGAATTGCCCTGCTGGGTCAGGCCAAGGAGGGACCATCTAATCAAGCTTTCCATCACACATTAGTCAGCCATGTGTCTACAGGAAACCCACAAGTAGGACAAGAATGCAATTTCCCCGTGACGAGTGTACAAGCACACTGCTTCTTATCCTGAGGTCGTATATGTCCATGAGGACTAGTAGCTCTGAATAGCCTTCTCCATGAAAGTGTCTAATCCCCTTTTGAAAGCCATCCAAATTGATGGACATCATCAATTTGTGGATGTGAATTCCACAGTTTCATTCTGATGTGTGTGAAGAAATCGTTCCTTGGATTGAGACCTTTTGCATTTTAGGGTTCTGAGAGAAGACAAATATGTCTCCTTTCCCCCTTTCTCTGCACCATGCACAATTTTGTTCACATTTCTCCTGTTTTCCCTTACTTATTTTTTAGGCTAAGCAATCCTAGATGTTGTAACCTTTCCTCACAGAGAAGTTGTGCCAGCCCCTAAAGTTTCTGTTGATTGACTTAGTTGACTAATGGGTGGACCTATTTTCAAGTTCAGGGCACACCTAAGAGCCTGGTTCCCCCAGTTGCAATATATGGCTGTGAAAACTGGACCATAAGGAAGCCTGAGTGCCGAGGAATTCAGGCCTTTGAATTGTAGTGCTGGAGGAGACTCCTGCAAGTTCCTTGGACCGCAGGGAGATCAAACCAGTCAGTCTTAGTAGAGCTCAGCCTTGACTGCTCTTTAGAAGGCCAGATAGTGAAGATGAAACTCAAATACTTTGGCCACCTAATGAGGAGGAAGGACTCCCTGGAGAAGAGCCTAATGCTGGGAACATTTGAGGACAAAGGAAGAAGGGGAGGGCAGAGGATGAGGTGGCTGGATGGAGTCACTGAAGCAGTTGGCGTGAGCTTCATTGGGCCTTGGGGGATGGTGGAGGACAGGAAGGCCCGGAAGGGTTTTGTCCATGGAGTCGCAAAGGGTAGGATGCAACTTCGCAACTAGCCAAAGCAAGAACTTACACTTCTAGCTGTCCTTTCAGCTCTGAGCACTTTCTGGACTGAACACAGAATCAGATCTGTGGTGACAGTCCCCAAATTTCCAAACTTGCAATGTGGCTTGCAGCCAGGAAAAAAGGGAGGCGTTGTTTATCAGCATAAGCACAATCAAATAACTACATGGAAAAGAATGCCTATATTTTCAGAAGGTACCCAACTGATAAATTTGCAAAAAACTCATGGAAATAGGCATCGATGTTTGTGCAAGGAATAGAAAAGCAAAGCTCGCAATCTGCAGTGGTCTTGAATCAGAATGAGCTTCAGGCCCATATCAGAATGCACTTTGACAAGCCTGAGGTGGGAGGGTTTGTACCTTCCTCAGGTCACAGCGCTCTCCAAGAGCAGACTACCAGTGCATCTCTGAGCCAGCAGTGTCCTGGAGATGATATACAGGAAAATGAGGCATGTTGGAAACACCTCTTTCCAAATGTGAAGGATACATGTACACAGACTGGAGGGGGGTGGAGGGGGGGCTTCCCTTGTGATTCTAAGGTGGGATACTCCTTCTGTGGGGTATAGTTGTGGCAATCAAACAGAAAAATTAGCATTCAAACTCTGTTTCAGGATACCAGACGCAGCTGAGATATAAACACCCGGATGGATCTTACAGTACTTTTGGACCACTGGGTGAGGAGACAGGGAACACCTGGTAAGTTTTACACTGCCAATCTCACCATTCAGAGGTCTGGGTGTGGATGCATTGTGAGGAGGCCTGACAAGCTGCAGTCTTTCTTTTTAAAATAGCAAGTTGCTTGCTCTTATGACCGTGAAGCTAGGAATGAAGGAGCTGGACTTACACTGATTCAAACCATCAGTCCTTTTACCTGAGAGTAGATAAAACTCACACAATTTAAAATCTCATAATAAAATAGAACAGGAGAAAATCATAAGATACATAATTAAGAAAAAATAAAAATATAATATATTTTTAAAACAGTGCAACTGATCTAATGTTAGCACCATAAGTGTGCCAAAAAGGAAGGTTTTTGCCAGGCACCTAAAACTCAAAGTAAGTGGCTGGTGAACCACAAGAGGCAATGCATTCCATAATTAGGGTGCCACCACAGAGAAGGCCCTCCTTGCAGTTTGCCCCTTAACCTCCTTGTGGGGAGGAACTTGGAGGAGGGTCGCAGTTGATGATCTTAAGAAAAGGGCAGGAATGTATGGAATAAGGTGCTCCCTGAGATAATGTGGCCCCAAGCCATTTAGGGCTTTGTATGTCACAGTCAGTTATATGTTTATTTTTACTTAATTATGTATATTATGAATTTATCCTGTTCTATTTTATGAGATTTTAAAATTGTATTGCTTTTATATAATGATACTTTATTGTTATATATTATTGTAATGGCCACCCAGGGAGCATGATGCTAGTAAATAAATCTAGTATTTATCAAAGGCTCAATCCAGACAGCAGAACAGCCCACATTCAGGAGGGTGGGTTGTCATCAAAATGTCTGTCATTATGCCATTTGATTCCAGCAGAAGAACAAATTGTAGTGAACACTTCACAACCCAACCCCAAACCATGAGTTCTCTTCATCAGCTGGCTATAATTCACAAGCACAGCTGGGTTCAGACCACACAGCAACCCATGTTCCACCAACAACCCATGATTCAATGAAAATGCACTCTCAACTAATACTCAACCCCTGAGTGTGGGTTACCTTACTTTCTGAAGTTAGTTGGGATCTACAGAAGCAAGTGCAAGGTCAAAATCTGCCAGGGATCCAAAATATCAATGTGTGGATCTTCCACTGAACTATCTTGACAGCCATAAAAGAATGGCTTAGAAAGACGGGGCTACAAGCCACTCAGGTCTGGACTTCTCTTGCAGGCTGACAGCTTTTGTGCTCAAGTCCTTTGGCCAGGCGCGTTGCCACATCTTTGTGGATGAACAGCACATTGCGGATGCTCAGGCCTCGCTGGCTGCCCAGCAGAAGGAGAATGGCTGCTTCCGGAGCTTTGGCTCCCTCCTGAACAACGCGCTCAAGGTAGGGAAGGAGGTATTATGAGCGGAGCTGATCGCCGCTCTCGGTGCATGTTGCAGTGTTAGCATGATGGGGATTCTGAAGAGGCAGAGGAAGTTGGTGCTTGTGCACACATTGGGCTCCTCCCCATCATGTGCAAATCATGGCCAGTTGTCTGCATAAGCAGGTCTGCCCCACCCAAACACTGGAAATCAGAGGGAAGATGGTGAGTCTTGGGAGGGGCCCTAGGAAGGGAAAGGATGAGCTTCTTGTGTCCTTCCTGCCTTCTTCCTTACAGGGCGGGCTTGATGATGAGGTCAAACACTCGGCATATATCACCTCTGCTTTGCTGGAGATCTCCCTACCTGTCACGGTAAGAATCTGTCTTCTCCCCTCTGCAGCCAGTCAGGAACAGTCCCCTGCCCAGGCTGGAAAAATCACCCACAAAACAAAAGTAACCTTTCCTGGAGCCATCTTGAATCTGCTTCTCCTAGATTTGGCTTCCCTTAACCAAAAGATCTGTGATAGCTAGACAAATGGCCCTTCGCATTGATGGAAAGGGAAGGTTTCCTTCATGTTTGTTTCCTTCTCAAACAAATCCACTAACTGTATTTGTTTAGCAAGAGGCTGTGTGTTTGGAGGCATTATCTTTTACACAGCACCCATCTGGGGTACATTGTGACAACCGGTTTGGATAAGATTTATATTAGCTGTGAAGATTCTTCCCTCTTGCTTCATGAGATGCCTCATTTCTGCTCACATGTGATAACGATGTGAGCTAGAGGGCCAAAATTCAGTTCTAGGAAGACGAAGAGAACCACATTCCAGAGGCTGGTGAAGCTGAAGGAGAGGGGGGCAAAGCAGAAAAGGTGGAGCAATTTTACAAGAATAACTCACCTCTTTTAGCAGAAACCTTTTACCACTGTAAGTAACCGAGCCTTAGGAGAAGCATTTCAGTATTTGGGAATCTTCAGATCAGTTATTTCAAGATGGCGGCAGTCATGCTAACAACCCAACCAGTTACTTCACCTATGATATTTTTGACCAGGCTGGTACAAGCCCGCCCAACACAGCTTGCCAGCCTCATAAGGAAAAAATAATTTTGTGTCCAGTGTAATGTACCAGTTCAGGATAGATGTCATTCAAGCCCGATTTGCATAGGTTTGCAAAGGTTTTCAGAAGCTGCCACAAAGATGGATTGAGTTGATCTTCTTTCTTCTTCTCCAGCAATCCCTGGTGCGTAATGCTTTGTTCTGCCTGGAGAGGGAAGCACAGGCAGATGAGGTCGACATTTACACGCGGGCATTGTTGGCTTACGTCTTCACACTTGCTGAGAAGGAGGATAAGAGGAAAGAGATGTTGCAGTTTCTGGAAGCAAATGCTGTCAAGGAAGGTGAGAAGTCAGCTCCCCATGGCTGATGGAGCTTCATTTCTCCATCCAACCTCTCTGGCTCTTTGTTTCCTCTTAGCGAAGGGATGCACTCCTTCTAATACTTTTTCTATACAACCTAACATACTTTACTCATTTGCCCTAGAAATGAGAAGTGTATTATTTTTATTTACTTTATGCTTGCTTTTTGCATTCTGCTTTTCTTCAGCTATGATGAAGACAAAGTGACGTACAATTCAAAACACTCAAACACAATTAAAAACACATTCAATGGCTGCATCCACACAACAGGAGAATCCCACGTAGTTACCATGATCTACCCAGCAGACAATCAAGTGGTTTCTATATTACCATGGTTTCCATCCCCTGCACTCAGTCCTCTCACTGGAGGCATGGATCCCATCATGCACTGAACCTGAAATTTAATCCCAAGGTGCATTGCTCCATGCCTATGTTACTGGCCCCTTCCTCATTGGGTTGCACACAGAAGATGAATGGCTGGAGCCGCTACAGTGGCACTCTTTCTAGAAGACTGTGTTGCATACCAGGCCAGTAGAAACCATGATAATAAGTCCAGACAACACAAAAAGCCATGATGGTACAAAGAAACCATAGAACAATTGTTTCTTATTGTGGTTTCTAAAGACCAAACTTATCATGGTGAAATACAATTACTGGGTTCAGACAGCGGAATAGACCAATGGTTCTCAACCTTTCCTTTAAATAACTTTTGTGGCCGCAGCCCACCAAAACTTAACTCAAGATTTAAAGCACAAGACTGCATCAAACATTTATTTCAATTTTCTCATGAAGGGCCTTCAAATTTGGAGAGAAGGGGAAATAAGTTAATCTGTTAATGCACACACTCCTGCTATAACATCTGTATTGCAATGATTCCATACAAATTTCAAATATTTGTATCAACACTCTTTTCACTCAAATGGCCCATCTTATAGTATTTTGATGTTCTAATTCCAAATTTGATGTCAATTTTTACACTAAAATTTGATGAAAGGTTTTAGCAATTCTTCTTGCCTCCATGGAGCACAGGTTGTGAATCACTGGAATAGACCATCAATGGTTTAAAAGAAAAGTTACATGGATTGTTGTGTTGTCTGTATTCAGCCGCAAACCATAAATTATGGTTTTGAACAGTGAGTATGGGCAAGATTCAGATCTTGCTTAGGTTGGATGCCTTCAAACAGGGGCACCCATGAGATAAATATGGATTGCCTAGAATTCTAGCCCAGCCTTCAAGGTTCTTCAAAGAGGACACATATTTATCCCATGACTTACCCTCAACCTCCAATCATCTGGTGGTTTAACAGGTCCTGTCCAGCTTTCCCCTATTCTAAAAATCTGGAATGCCTTGCCTAAAGAGTAGTTATTGTCACGAAACACTTTCCGAGCTGGTATTTTGGGGTGCTTTGTACCAGCAGCTTGCCATTTGGCCAGCCCCTTCCCTGCCTGCCACTGGAATATGCACCCCAAGAGGTTCTCTGAAATTGAATGCAGGCCCTTGAGTTGGAAGAAGTATACAGCCCTGATGAGGGATGCCTGAGGAATCTGTCTGAGGGTGGAAATCCATCAGATTCCCTGGGATCAACTCCCTTGATGCCAGTCCACTTTGCAGCAGCCTTCAGTCCAAGAAGCCGGCAAATGCGCCTGGCATCCACAAGGCGTTTGCCAGGAATGGAGCCCTTTGGGCTGCTGCACTTTATGCAGAAGAAGGCCGGTTGCACAACACTGCCCGGAAGGAGCTGGCTGCTGCACCTACCACAGAAGCAGATTGCTGGTTCCACAACCTTCATTGCACAGGCATTCGCTGGCTTCTCAGCTCGGCTTGGTTTGCAAGACCAGGCCAAGTCTGCAAATGCCAGAGGGACAGATTTAACCGGGGTTCATTCTCACCCTGCCCCTGACCTGTAAAGATCGATTCCTTACTTTGATCAATACCCCGGGTTCAGCGAGAAAGCAAAATATGTGCGTTCTGAGCCTCTCACATACCTATTATGTTGAAGTCTGTGGTTTTATACTGTTTGGCCAATGTAGGTTCTATCATCTTTGTCTCAAACATTTTGGGAAAAGAGAATCACTTTGCAGCTTCTGTAGAAAACCTCTTTAGCCATGGCAGGGTTGTCAGAGTACCTCTTCCAATCACAATTTACTCGGAAACTACGCTCAACCTCTGGGGTCTTCCTCCAAATGTCAACCCTACGGAAAGCTGGGAGAATGAAGACAAGGTGGAGGGCCTTCTCTGTGCTGGCCCCCTATCTTCAGAGAACTCCCTGGTGCAGCCTGCCTGGTACCAAACTTACCATCTTTCCAGTGCCAGCTCAAGACAGTCCTTTATGCAGAGGTCTATAATTATCCCCTCAGTCACCCAGGGGTCTGAGCAGATTCCCCAAGTGCTTCTTTTCCTTTGCAAGATGTCTTTACTGTATTTCAAAGCTATTTTATATTCCTCATAACATTGTTGTTTTTATACTATTCCTATTTGCATTTTATTGCCTTGTTATGCATGGTTGTAACAGTGAGATAAATAATAACAACAATAATTCCTTCTTCTTCTGAAGAGGATGGATCTATTCACTGGCAGCAGCCTAGGGAGCAGGAGAAGAAGGCCTTCAGTCCATTGAACAACCATCAGACTCGGTCTGCAGACATTGTGATGACGTCCTACGTTCTCCTTACTTATGTTGAAAAGAAACCAGCGCCATCCCCGGAGGAAATGCTGATATCGTCCCTCATTGTCAAGTGGATACATGGGAAACAGAATCCCACTGGGGGATTCTTTTCCACTCAGGTAATTCCCAGTCTACCAAGATCTGGGCATTGGAGGATGGTGGAAGGGGCAGGTATCTGAAAATTTGGTGGCAAAATCTTGAACTTGCAGCCATAGAATAGCTGTTGGAGAGCCAACAGAAAAGCTCTCTTGTCTTGGGGGGGGGGGGTGATCTGTCGCGGGGACATGCTGGAATTTAGTGAACAAATCCAAAGCCAACATTTGACATAGCCTCTACCTTTTCTCTTTCTTTCTAAGATCTTCTTTCCCCTCTAATCTCTCTGTCGATCACCCCCTTTGCTTTCTCTTCCAACAATGGATTCCCCTTCTCTCTGTGGTGCTCCCATTTTTCCTCTATCTCTTTAACCCACCATCTTCTTTCTGCTCCCTCTCTCTTTCAGGCAGGTTTTATTTTTTCCTCTCTCCCTCCCTTTTCTCCACTGTCCAGTGGGTTGCCAGAAGGCTTTCACAATTAGGCTGGTCTTAATTTCAGCTTCCCACTCTGGCTCTAGAAGATTAAAAAGTCAAGAGGGGTAACCACCAAACCACTAGGGATGTTGACAAATATCTGATTCTTTGACCAATTGCACTTGCTGCAAATTTATGAAGGCTCCTTGGCTAAGGTCTTTTCTGGCTTGCTGCTCTAGTTTAAGGACAGACACAGGTAGAGATAGTGCAATCCCCTTGTCTCCGAGATGTTTTCACTTTGGTCTTTGTTCCAGGACACCGTCGTGGCCCTTCAGGCTCTTTCGAAGTACAGCACCTTGGTCTATTCACAGAGCAGAGCAAACAGCAAAGTGTCCCTGAGTTCAGGAGCGGATTTCCAGAAGGAATTCCACGTGAACAGCACTAACTCTTTGTTGCTGCAGTGCCAAGCTCTGCCCAAAGTGCCCGGGAACTACCACGCAGAAGTGACGGGAGGACGTTCTGTCTTGTTACAGGTGAGCCAGCTCCAGGCCCACTCTGGTGCCAGGGGGAAAGGCAAAACTGATCTCAGATCCCATTGGAGATTGCAGGACACAGAGGGAGGAGAACTCAGGAAGGGAGAGGAAGGATGGAGAAGGTCTGGGGTGAAACAGGTGGAGCTGTCAGGGGTAGAGGGAGACTGGGGGAAGGAGAAAGCTCTAGGCACACAGGCCCCACCAATGTCCTTCCTGTCCAACTCAGCAGCACTCTGGCAGCTTTTTATGGTCAAATGAAATCCATCCTGATTCTGCATGAGTTTGTGACTTATTTTATGTTTTAAAATTCCATACAGCAATGACTTGCTTTTGCATGTGTGCGTTTTTCCTAACATAGAAACAAAGAAACAGCGCGAGTCAGAAGGGGCCTGCTGGGCCATCTAGTCTGACCTCCAGCACCAGCCGGCTCCGCTCACGACATGCCCACCATGTGCATGTCCAGCCTGTCTTTGAACACCCTCATGATGGGGCCTCAACGACCTCTCGTGGAAGCCCGTTCCACGCCCTCGGGGTCCTGACTGTCAGGAAGTGCTTTCTGGCATCCAAATGGAACTTTGGCTCCCTGAGCTTTGCTCCATTGGAGCGCGTCCTGCCTTCCTCTGCAGGGGAGAACAGGCCTCTCCCCATCTCCATGTGACATCCCCTCACATGCCTGTATGTCGCCAACAGATTCCCTCTGAGTCTCCTCTTCTCCAGGCTGAAGAGACCCAGTTCCCTCAGTCTCGCCTCATACCCCATCCCCTGCAAACCAGCCACCATCCTTGTGGCCCTACGCTGCACTGACTCCAACCTGGCTATATCCTTTCTGTAATGAGGGGCCCAAAACTGAGCACAATACTCCAGTTGCGGGCGCACCAGAGTCGTGTAGAGTGATAGTAACACCTCTCTTGATCTAGAAGCCACACTTCTGGCTATGCAACCAAGGGTGGCATTCGCCCTCTTGACTACTGCATCACACTGCTGACTCGTGTTTAGCCTGCGGTCAACCAGTACCCCAAGGTCCCTTTCACAAGTGCTGCTCTCCAGCCACTTGTCACCTAACCTGTACTTATGACACCTATTCCTATGCCCCAAGTGCACAACCTTGCCCTTATCCACATTGAACGCCATCCTGTTGTCTCCTGCCCACTTCCATAGTCTGTCCAGATCCTTTTGGATCTGGAGTACCTGCTCCTCAGTTGTGGCCACTGCTCCAGTTTTAGTGTCGTCTGCGAATTTGATCAGCAGACTGTTCACCCCTTCTTCCATGTCGTTAATGAAAAGATTAAACAGGATCGGCCCCAGGACAGAGCCCTGGGGGCCCCGCTTGTCACTGGCCGCCATCCCGACGATTCCCCGCTAATGGTTACCTTCTGCTTTCAGTCAGTCAACCATGCCCTAATCCACCGGACAGTGCTTTGGTGTATCCCAAAACTCCTCAGTTTCTCCACCAGGATAACATGGGGCACTTTGTCAAAGGCCTTGCTGAAATCCAGGTATACCACATCCACTGCATCCCCTCCATCTGGCCACCTCGAAACCTTGTCATAGAATTCCACAAGGTTTGTCTGGCAGGACCTGTTTTTGCAGAAGCCATGTTGTATGGCTGTCAGCCTCCCTTCCCTATCTAGCATCACTATAGGCATTATTTCATGTGACTTGTTTGCATTTTTAAATCTACATACTTTTCCCAAGTATTTTTTGTGATTGAAATATGGTTTTCTGCAGACATTTCTCAAATGTATACCTTCTGGACAGAGTATGGCATGGTGCTGGACTGGAAACCTGGGAGATTCAGGTTCAGGTCCTTACTAGGGGTGTGCGAGGTATCCACTTTTGGGGTGGGGATCTGTCAGTTTCCCTGGACTTGGCTCCCTGGCTGTTTTCTCATGGCCACAAGTCCGACTTGGTGCTGAAGACTCCTGGTGTTCTTGCGGATGCCCACTGGGATGCCAGTCCTCATGAATGCTGGACAAGAGGCGCAACCAGCAAATTGTTCCATGAACAAGACTCATGGCCTTTGTTTGTACTGCATGGGCTACAGAAGAAGCTTGCTAGCTACATTACCAGCGTTCCACAAGTGTTCACACACTGCCCCTGGGTTAGGATAGGCCCTTTTGTAATCTGTCCCTCAAGCATCTGCGGACTTTGTCTCACGCTCAGCCCAGTCCTGCAAAGTGAGCCGAGCCAAGAGGGAGTCCGCAAACAGTCACGGGCCCCCAACTGCACTACCGGCAACCTTCCTCATCTGGTGCAGCAGCCCAAAGAGCAGCTGCAGGATCCAAAAGAGCAGCGCTGCAAGCTGATGCACCAGGCAGCATTCCCAGCAGCAGAAGGGGGGTGCTGCTGGCATAGCACGTGGGGCTCAATTTGGGGTGAGCCCCCTCGAAATACAGAGAGCACTTGCTAGGAACTCAACCTTAGAATCCAGACTTTGCAACAGCCTGGACTGCAGGGTGCCAAGCCCAGGGAATCCAATGGATTCCCACCCCCAAATGGATTCCCTGCACATTTCTTATAGCAATTATTAGTAGCAATAGCAATGATAATTTTGCCCCTGAGATGATAGGCCTTGGAAAGCTCATGGGAACAAGGATGTTCTTTTCTGTGCCATCAAAAGATGCACATGAAACTATACATCTTTTGAACGTTTTTTAATAGTATTATGTATTACGTTTATTTATTTATGTGAGCTGTCCCGAGGCTATAAGCAATGGGACGGCATACAAAAATTCTAAATAAACAATGCACATAAAGACTCTTTGATGGGAGAAGAAAGTGAATATTTCAAAGATGCATACAACTGAAGCATGTGTTTGGGAAAAGATGCACAAAAGATGTGCTGCTTTTCATGCAAAAGGAAATACACACAGCTCTCAATCTGACACAGACCCGAGTTGAAGGGAGCATGGAGATAGGATGCGGGGAGCTCCACCCAACTTGTGTTTGGCTGATTTACATCCCCCTAACACAGAGTGCCATTTCCTTTCCAGACCACTTTGAAGTATAATGTGCATCCAGACCAGGAAGAACCACCTTTTGAACTGCATCTGCATACAGTTCCTGAGGCTTGCATGGATCCCAAGGCCCAGAGGAAATTTGCTCTTGCTCTAAATCTCAGGTAATATATTGACAGCCACCTGGGAATCTGGTCCACCATGGGAGCACCAGAATTGACCCCCATCCTTCCTGGGCTTGTGCTATTTTATACATTTATCTAGGATTGGGTAAACAAGAAATGGTAATGATTGCTCAGATTCTCGGAACATTATCTTGCTGCTGGTCTCATGCCCAATTCCTGTTTGCTGTTCCTCAAAAACAGAGGAAACAGCACAAATCAAACTGCCACAGACTGTGAGATTTGCACAAATTTCTCCCACATTGTGCAAACTTCGAGGACTAAAGCAGGGCTGAGTCTGCCTACTAAGAAACTTCTGCAAGAAGAAGAATGGCAGTAAGGTTGTGCAATTCAGATATGAACACAAATCCATCAACTACCACACAGTTTGAGGGGAAAAGGTAGTCTAAAAAAGCTCTGTTGTAATAATCCTCATTAATGATGTGCAGAGAAAATGGGATAGACGCGCTGTAATTTATCTTATTTATTTGTTTGTTTATTTTATTTATTTAAAACTTTTGTATACCATCCCATCACTGACATCTTGGAATGGTTTACAACAACACTAAAATAAGATAGATACATAAAAGTAGCACAGCATCCAATAATAATATAAAAAACATAATTTAAGACAAATAATTAAAATAGTGGAAAAATAAAAAGGTTTTCACCTGGCGCAAAAAGGAAAAAAGTGTTGGTGCCAGGCAAACCTGTCTGGGGTGCATATTCCATAGTTGGGGCGGCACCGTAGAGAAGGCCATCCTCCAGGTAATCACCCTCCTGATCTCTCAAGGAGGGCTCCTGGAGGAGGGCCTCTGCCTCAGATGCCAAGGGGCAGGAGGACACATAGGGAAGAAGGTGCTCCTTCAGGACCCAAGCCATTTAGGGCTTTATAGGTCATCACCAGCACCTTAAATTGGGCCTGGACTTCAATTGGTAGCCACCTTAGACCCAATGCAGCAATATTAAATGAAATGTAACTGATGGTTACCCTTAAGGATGCTTAAAAGTTCCCCCTCCCACATCATCATCATCACTATGATCCACTTATAATGGGGGCATTGAGCCTCCTTCATCCCAGGGACCAAATTCTACATTGGAGAAATTCTTGGGGTCCTCATTCCAGAGAAGGGTGTGGTGGAAAGGCACAACCAAAAGTACATTAAATACTGTTCCTTTCTAACTTAGAGCTCTTGCTGCCTTAAGCAAGCCTTGGAAGAGACTTTTAAGAATGGAGAGCGGAACCTTTCAAAAGCTGGGAAAACACACAGTTATCAGCACATAGGGAAAAGGGATATGGCCAGGAAAGGGGCCATGGCCTCCTAGGGAACCCCAGAGGGGCAGAAGCTTCCCATCCCTGGACCACAGCATGGCTCTATTTGGACCCTTATCTGTTTTCCCACAATAACCAACTAGATCTCTCTAAGAAACGGTCACTGAGCAGGATGTGGGCACTAACTGTGGCTCTCCAGCAAATGCAGCTGCAGAGGTAATATGAATAACCATCCCAGCTAGCGGCAAGTAACCACCAAGATCCTGGTTGTCCAGGAATTTGTCCCATCCCTTGCTAAAGCCAACTGAAGTTGGTGGGCGGCATCACCTCTGCTAGGAGACCTCGGTGACTCCTGTGTCCTCAGGCATCACAACTTTTCTTTGAAGGAGCTATCCATGATCCTGAATCCCATCCCCAAGCTAGGTTTGCCACCATGGAGCACTACCCAGAGGTCCTGTGAAGCTCAGAAGAAAAGCTACAATAGATGAGGAGCCACAGTGCTGAAGGAGTCAGCACCTTCTCCTGGGTAGCCCACCCTGGAGCAGAACTGTGCCCTGCCATCTTTATTTCTCCTTATCCACACAGCAAGCCCATTAAAGAGTCTCCCCTGCCAAAGTGTGATTTCTCCACGGCAGCAACACAAGGAAGTGTGGAAAAGTTGCTCTCTCAGCATGTGCAAGGAATCTGCAGGTGTGAATCTGTTGGATTCCCTGGGCTGGCTCGTCCGCTTTGCAGAGACCAAGTTCCTGAGGAGTGTGCCCAGCTTTTGGGGATTGCTTGAAAGGAATGGAGCCCCAAATGAAGCATCAGTACCAACACAGTTTGGTTGCCGGGAGTGGTGCTTGCCACACGTGTTCCAAGCATGCCTCTTCCATACTGTTGCCACTGCCAGCAGCTCCAAGCAGGGAAGAAGGTTGGTTGTCAGGAATGGCACATGGCACACACGCTGGCAGCGGATGCGTGAAGTTGCCAGTTGCACAACAGGGGCTTTGGGTGCATCCATAGACTTCCTCTTGGCTCTGCTCGCTTTGCAGGACCAGCCAAGCACAAGCGGAAGCCCGCAGCTGCTAGAGAGGCAGACCCCAAAAGACAGATCCCAACCCTCGGCCTCCCCGCTGCATTGCTGGAGACTCAGCAGCTGGATTGGTTCTGATGGGTTGGTGATTTGGGGGTAAAGTGCTGGGTTAGGGTTCCAGCTTGTGACTTAGGTTCTGAGGCAACACCAAGGCTTCCTCTTCTGTCCAGGCCCAGAAAAGCAGCACTGATGGTCGCAGGACTGGGCCCACAGTCAATCATGGCCACCTGGGATGAGCATCACCTGGGAGCCCTGAGAGAAGAGCTATATAAGAACTTGCTCTTCCCTCCATGATGCTGCCTCAGCAATGAAGGTTTTTGATGTTGCTGGAGTGTTCTGTCCCTTCTGGAGCCTCTTTCTGGAAATGCTGCCTGCCACCTTGCTCCTGCCTCCACTTCTGGACCCTGCTCAGCTTCCGTTCCTGTCCCTGGTGCCTGCTTCTCCTTGGCTTGTCTCTCTGGTTTTTGACTCCTGACTGGCTTTGGCTGCTCTCTGCCACTCAGACAGACTTACCTTGTCCTTCAGTTAGCGGCCTCAACCTCTAGACTGCTTGCCTGTGATTTGGAATAGGGCCTTGTACTGTATCGGTTGTCTGGGTCCTCGTGCCCCAATCCGATACCCAGCTGCCCACACCCTGGATGCTGACAGTGACTTCCTTTCCCTCTTTGTCTTACAGCTATACTGGCCAGCGTGCAAACTCCAATATGGTGATTGTCGACGTTAAGATGCTGTCAGGATTCATCCCAGTGAAATCATCTGTGCAGAAGGTAACAGTCTTGTCTGTGCATCAGGCCATGGTCCCACTTTAACCTAGCATTGCCAGCACTAAAGGGCAGTAGATCTCTAGATTTCTAGGCAGAATTTTTTCCAGACCTACCTGAAGGTGTTGAGGGTTGAACCTGGAACCTCTGGCATGCAAAGCAGGCACCCAACCATGGTGTTATTGTTCTTCTCCAAAAAACAGAATAAGATTCTAGTCCTCATGGGTCTGAATAAAGGGCAGGATTCAATCTGAACACAGGAAGCTGCCTTCTGTGGAGGCAGATCCTGAACCCATCCTGCCTGGCATTGTTGCTGCTGATTTGCACTGGCTTTCCAGGGTTTCAGGAGGGATTTCTTTCTGTCCCTACCTAGGAATGTGCAAGGAATCTGCCTTGTGCAGAAAATCCACCAGGTTTCCTTGTTTTGGCTTCCCCGACTCCAGTTCACTTTCACGGAGTGCTCAGCAGGAACTGAGATGGGAAAAAGGTTGGCTGCCAGGAATGGCAGCTGGTGTGTGTGCCCAGTACTCCCCTTGCCACATGCGTGGCACCAGCAGCACCTGCCCATGCCCCACAGTAGCCTCTCCATGCACTGAGGAAGGCCAGTTGCAGGGTACTCTGTCACGGGGCTCCCCCACAACCTGTAGCAACACACATGTGGCCTTCAGTGCAGTGAGCAAGCAGGTGCTGCTACCAGCCACAAGGGCTGCTTTCTTGGCAGGTGCCCCACAACAAAAAAGCTTCCAGGAGAGCAGCCACACACACACCCTTGACTGCTGCATGGGCCACTACTCTCTTCCATGCCAGCCAAAGGCTCAATGAGCATGTGCAGGCTTCCTCTTGGCTCAGTTTCTTTGGAAGACCAAGTTGAGCACCAGTAGAAACCCTTGAGTGCTTGGAGGGACAGCTCTCAACAGGTTCATTCCAGCCCTTCCTCTGCCTGGGGACCAAACCTGGGACTTTTCCCATGGGAAACAGGAGCTCTACCCGGGCCAAGACTCCTGCCTTTGATGGCACAAGAAGGAGTAAGAAAATTAAGACTCCTCTAGCTGGCTCCTGCTGCCGCCTTCTCCCTCTCCAGGTGTTTTCCTTAAAATAGACCAATTTTTGGAGACTCGTTTCCCTCCAGATTCCAAATCTTCAGCCAAGTGAGAGCCACACTTCAATTCAGACTAGAGCTGGGGAGAATCCGTCTCTCTCCTGCCAGTAGAATCTGTCCATTCTATAGCATTCTTGGACTTCCTCCATTCTCAGTCCAGTCTTAGAAAATGGGGCAAGCTGAAAGGCAGTCAGCGAGCACTCACAGAGTGATCTTTGCAGAATCAGCAACTGCGTCCCGTGTCACATGCAGCAGCACAAACAAAGGCAGCTGCATGGCACGGGACAATGCTTTGCACATTGCGTGGGGCTCGCCAGGAAGTTGGGCTCAGGGCTGCATCAAGGTGGACCAGAATCCAGAGAGCTGAGCAGAGAGAATCTGATGGATTCCCAACCCCAAAGCGCACACACCCCTCATTTGGACATCTCCCAAATTTGTCCAGATCAGCCCAGTTCAGTTTCTTGATGCATGTCCCTACATGGATAGCATTGCTCAGTAACAGCGAATCTGTCTCCACTTTGCCCCCTCCAGCTACAAAAGCAAGGGCAAGTGAAGCGGACTGAAGTGAGCACCGATCGTGTCCTGCTGTATTTGGAAGAGGTGAGTGTGGGTGGGGGCCAAGAGGGAAGATGAGAGAATGGTTCCTTTTGGAGGGCCATTGGGCACCGTGAGTTGAGGCTGTTTTCCACCTTCCTCCTTTCCAAAACTGGGTAGGAGAGCTAATACCCTGGAAGACTAAAGAAGATCCGAAGTGATCTTGATGAGCACTGGCCTGAAAACAAGTGAATGAAATTCGATAGGGACAAATGCCAAGTTCTGCACTTAGCAAAAAGAAACCAACTGCACTGTTACAAGATGGGGAATGCTTGGCTCAACAATACTGCAAGTGAGAAGGATCCTTGAATTGTTGTAGGACACAAGCTGAATATGACTCAACCATTTGATGTGGCTGAAAAAAGACCAAACGCTTCTTAGGCTGCATCACTTCCAAATCATGTGAAGGACAAATTCCCCTCTACTCAACACTGGTTGGGCCTCATCTGGAGTGCTGTGTCCAGTTCGGGGCACCTGGCTAGAACTCCATGCTACTGAGGCTTTAGGAGGATGTTGTCTCAGCAGGTAGCCAAAGCCAACTGTAGCTTCATGCAGGGCAAGACCAGTCACGTGGTCAGCTCTGCCCCTGACTGGACCGTTAAATGTCCCTCTCCTGAAACTTCTAAATGGGTGGAGGAAATGAAGGTTCTGCCATGAAGTCATCTTCTGGGCTGGAGGATGCTGACAGGGCTACACCCTCTAAGTTCAGATGGCCTAGAATAAGCTCACCCCCAAGGAGGGACCTGTACTTCATCTTTGTCCGAATCCTCTGCAAACAAGAAGACTTGAGGACTGAGGGACAGGGTGGGTAGCAGCTCCATAGATTTCAGGAACGCTTTTCCAGCTGTACCTGCAGAATCACACCTGAGACCTCAGGCCTACAGACCATGTGATCTGCAGCTGAGTTACGGCCTTCCCAGCAATGTGTTCCTACAGTGGTCAACCTGGTGCCTCTGGGAAGTTCACAAGCAGAACAGCAGTACCATGGGTGGTAGGTCATGAACATCCAATAAAAGGCACTTAATAAATTCCTAAATAAATAAGAATAGGATTGGATTGACTAAGGCCATGGATTGGGATGGTTAGACCTAGACTTCAAATTAGATTTTGAATTTGAATTGTTAGGTAACAATGGCTTTATAGGATTTGCTTCTTCTCTTACCAAGATTTTTCTGTCCCCAGGCATATTTTATGGAAAGTTGTCAGTATGAACATTTTCAATGAAATAATAAATATTCTGTTTGCTTTCACTCCTGTCCCAGAATGGCTTTCCCCAACCTAGTGACTCCCAGCTGTTTTTGGGTGACAGCTCCCAGGATTTCTGACCCTTGACCAAGCTGGCTGTGGCTGATGGGAGTTGAGGTCCAAGATGCCTGGAAGGCCCCAGGTTGGAAAGGCACATGCAGTGGAAAGGAGCTTGGAGGGCACTTCCTCTAACCCTTTAGAGTGTCCCTGAGAGATGACTTGCCTGACTCTGGGAGGACTTGCTGTCAGCCCAGTGAGATCCCAGCTGACTCCAAATGCTTGTCCACAGGTGACCAATGTGACACAGCACTACTCCTTCATGGTGGAGCAGGAGGTGCCAGTGCAGGGCCTGAAACCCGCCTTCGTGACAGTCTACGATTACTATGAACCTGGTGAGAAAGATGCTCATGGCAGACCTCAGAATCATCGCTAATAATATTCGTTAATGAATAAGGAATGTATGTTCACCACCACCACCACCACCATCATCATCCCAACTGTCAGTTAACTCCTGAAGCCATTTAGGAAAAATAAAAATGGCATCCACAAATACAGGAAGGGGGGCACTTACACATGGAAGGAGAGAGAGAGAAGGATGGAGGGACAGACAGGGAAAGACAGACTGAGGAAGGAAGGTAGGCAGGTGGAAAGGATGGAAGGAGACACACACAGCAAAAGGCTCCTAGAGAAGGAGCAACAGAGGGAGGGAGGAAGAGAGAGAGAGACCAACTGATGGATAGAGAAAGACGCACAGAAGAAGAGAGAGAAAAACCAACACAAACACACACAGAGAATCAGGCAAAGACACACACACATGTGAGAAAGAGAAAGAAAGAACCACATGCACACATACCAAAAAAGGTGCTCAGAGAAAGACAGAGAGACAAACAGAAAGACAGGTAGACAAAAACACAGAGAGAAACAGTGAAAGAGAGACACTGGGAGAGACAGAGAGATTGTAAAGCCCACCCCTTTGAGAGAAAACACGAATCGACGTGGGCTTGCAGAAGACTGAAAGCACTGTGCAAAAATGGTGTGGGCACAGGTAAGGTGGAGGGGGTGACACGAAGATACCCTGCAGTCTGATCCCAGCCACTGAGAAACACAAGCATAGACAGAGGGGAAGTGGCAAGAGCCGGAGAGAGACGCTGAATAGGTGAGGCAGAGAAAGGTGTGCAAACTGCTCCTTAAAGGTGTGCAAACTGCTCCTTTAAGACAAAATTCAAAAAGACATGGGCAAACAGATAGTGTTGGTGGAGGAAGCTGCAGGAGGCAGAGTTGGGAAAATACCACGCCTGTTCCTGACTCTCTTTCTCTCATCTCCCCCTGCCCCATTTTGTATTTCCAGATGAAAAGGCAGTTGCTGAGTACAGCGCCCCCTGCAGTACAGGTACAGTATGACCAAAATATGTTCCCCGCAGAATTCCAATACTGCAGGTTGCTAGAGAATTGGGGCAGGAAGGGGGCTGTTCTAGGCATGTGTTGCTCTTCCATGGGATTATCTATAATCCCTTAATATTTATATCTATAAATATACCTGTGCACTACAATTGACATCTCAGGCATTCCTTGGGAGGGTACTTCCAAGGGAGGCTCAGAGGGTGGCAACACAGGAAGAGGCCTTCTCAGTGGAGGCCTCCGATTAGGGAATGATCTCCCCATGGAGGCCCACCTGGCGCCAACCCTGTCATCTTTTTGTTGCCAGATTCATTCTGCCCTCCGCTCCCAGGAATGTCATGGTGTTTGTCATGTCATCCCACCTGGGATGGGACATTTATATCAGTGGTCTTTTTAATGTAGTCAGTATTTTTTACTTGGGGACTGCAGGTGGCACAGTGGTTTAAACCGCTGTACTGCTGGGCTGGTTGATCGAAAGGTTGCCGGTTCGAATCTGCACATGGGGTGAGCTCCTGTGCGCCATCCCAGCTCCTGCCAACCTTGCAGTTCGACAGCATGCAAATGCAAGTAGATGAAAAGGTACCACTTCGGTGGGCAGGTAACAGCGTTCCATGCACTTCAGTGTTTAGCCATGCCGGCCACATGACCACGGAGACTGTCTGCGGACAAACGCTGGCTCCCTCAGCTGGGAAACGGAGATGAGCAGCACCCCCTAGAGTCAGGCATGACTGGACGTAACGTCAAGGGGAAACCTTTACCTTTACCTTATTTTTTACTTCCATTGTTTTAATCTGTTTAAGAAGTTTTGCTTTTTGTATTCTGGAATTTTTATATTGCATGTTATTATTTCTGGTTGTTTGTCCTGTCATGAATTGTTGTGACCCACCCAGGCAGCTTCAGGTATTGGCAGAACCAAAATGAAAATAGTACATTTTTTCAGAGTTTTGCATTGCTGAGGGCTTTTATCTTGTTTTTGTATTCCCCTTAGGATTTTTTCTGTGCTCCATTTAAAAATTTGCATTAGGTTTTGCTACTTACTCTGCTTCATGGCTTTAGGTGTTGTCTTGTAAATTGCCCAGAGAGCTTCAACTGATGGATGGATGGATAGTACATAACTACAATAGGCCTTAGAGGAGTGGGGTTTTTTAATACTCTTTTCTCCACTGCAGATGAAACTAAACTGGGGAGCGCATGAAGAATGAAGATTTTTTTTTTCCGTTGTGGTTTCTTTCCATAGAAAGCAGAAATTAATCTAACCAGTTGTTAATTAGTGAGTGATAAATCTAAGAAATGAACACACGCTGAAGAGAATAATTTTTCTCCCCAAGCTTAAGCAACTGAACAATGGCTTCTGCTCCCTTCCACTTATTCCCAAATTTGCTCCATAGCTTTGTATGTCCCAAACTCCATGGCTCCATCTGTATCCAGAATAACCAGGCAAAGAGATTTGGAAGAACTGAATAATGTGAGCAAAAGTTTGTCAGAATTCCTGAAATGATTGCCTATACATCCTTTCACCAGAGGCCAGAAAAAAGAGAGATTCTTCTGTATGACTGTTTCTTCTGTCTGGTAGGATTAAAAAGTAAAATGTGTTTTCTGTCCCAATATGTGTCTCAAGTGTATTTCTAACTGCTAGTAGTTTGGGGGAGTTGGAAGAAACTCTTTCTGAAAAAACTATTTTGTCTTATGATTTCTGTTTTTTTTCTGGTCAGACTCCAGCCCAGAGGTAGGGCCAAATTTGCTAGGCTGGCAGCAAGAATGAAAGCCACACTGGATATGTTGAGTAGCTTTAAAGCAAAGGGGTGACTTCTTTATTATAATTTATTTGTTTATTAGATACGTAGCCCTCCATTTTTCTTTTAAAGAACTCAAAGTGGCTTATACTTCCTTCTGCTCCACATTTTATCCCCACAACAGCCCTGTGAGGTAGGTTGGGCTGAGAGTCTGTGACTCAGTCATCCAGTTGGCTCCATGGCTAAGT
Source organism: Varanus salvator macromaculatus (assembly GCA_023646645.1). Classification (NCBI taxonomy): domain Eukaryota; kingdom Metazoa; phylum Chordata; class Lepidosauria; order Squamata; family Varanidae; genus Varanus; species Varanus salvator. The sequence continues at coordinate 1,756,570 of JAIXND010000685.1, forward strand.
GGGGATTAGAACTTCAGGTAAAGAAAGTAGTGGATAAGAGAACCTCTCCTCTACTTTTAAACAAATGCAGCTGACAAAGTGCTATAAACAGTCTGAAACAATATTTAAATAATTGAGAAAAACACTGATTACAACTAACACCCACATTCAGAAAAGGCCAGTGAAAATAGTTGAGGCCTCAGACCTTTCCGGAACACCTCTGAAGAAAGAGGATGAACTCTCACATCCCCAATAGAAGTTCATTTCAGAGATGTGGGGCCACTACCAAAAAGACCCTCTCCCTTTTTGTCACCAACTCGGTGATGAGCAAGAGAAGCAGTTCTCCAAGTTTCTTGACTCCAAACTATTTACAAGGCTTTAAAAGATTCATGTCAGCACTTTAGATTGGTTTCAGAAATGGCAGCTAGAGCTGAGATCCTTGATATTGGACGGGATATAAATGTTTTAAATGAACAAATATCAGTGTTACAGGGCCATCCACCCCCACCTCCCACCAATAACTGTGCACCAGCAGACGTTTTCCAGTTGCCACTAGGAATGTGCTGAGCATCTTCAAAAACCACTTTGCACCTGTCCATCATAGTTCTTTCAGTGCTCATCCCTCCCCAAGGAAGCGAGCTGAGCCCAGAAGTCCACAAGTATTTGCAGACCCTCCGTTGCACAATAGGCAACTTTTCCCAGCCACCTCTTGCTTCTGTCTCCACCAGCGCACAGGTGAAAGGGGTGCAGCGAGCAGGTGCGCCAACCAGTGTTCCTGGCAGTCAGACTTCTTCACGGGCAGCAGTAAGCATAGAATCAAAGAAGAGTAGAATTGGAAGGGACCACAAAGGCCATTGGGTCAAACCCCCTGCTGTTGCAGGACACCACATTACACCATCCCACTCAGGTGGCTGCCCAGTTTCCCCTTGAATGTCTCTAGTGTGCGAGAGCCCACCACCTCCACAGGCAGCTGGTTCCACTGTCGTATTGCTCTGACAGTGAGGAAGGTTTTCCTGATGTCCAGCCTGAACCTGGGTTGTCACAACTTAACTTGATTATTCCATGTCCTACATTCTGGTATCCTACATTCTGAGTAGTCACAATTTGAACGGATTATTCTTCGTGGCCTCTGTGCATCACACATATGGGTGCTGCGCCTGCGCAGTGCCTCTGGCCGGAATGATTGAAAGCTAACGAATTTTGGCGGGAACGCTCTGCTCCCCCTCCCCTATCGCCTATATGGAGCGGAGTGTCCGCCATTTTATTCAGTCTCTGCGACCGCTGTTCGTCGTGCCTGTTTGTCGTGCCTAGTGCCGCTTACGCTCTCGTTACGCTATTCTCAGATTACACTTCCCTCTTTTTCCTGTTGTTTCTCCAAGTTTAATCTCCCTACTTGACTCCTCTCCTTGTTCTTTATCACTCGTTTCTCGTTCGTTTTTTCGCACTTCTCCTGTTAAAAAAAAAAAAACCAAAAATATATACTTACCCTCTTTGCTGTCTTCTTTCTTCTTTTTTGGGCAAGGTACTAGAGCTGGTGGTGGCGGGACAACTCCAAGCTCTCTTGGATGAGACGGATTATCTGGACCCATTTCAGTCCAGTTTCAGACCCGGGTACGGCACTGAATCTGCCTTTGTTGCCCTGTACAATGACCTGTGCAGGGAGAGAGACGGGGAGTGTGTCCCTGTTGGTTCTCCTGGACCTCTCAGCAGCTTTCGATACCATCGACCATGGTATCCTTCTGGACAGGCTGGCAGGATTGGGAGTTGGAGGCACCGCTTGGTGGTGGTTCCGCTCCTATCTCAACGGCCGATTTCAGAAGGTGGTGCTGGGGGACTATGGCTCTGCGCCATGGCAGCTATGCCATGGAGTTTCGCAGGGGTCCATTTTGTCCCCCTTGCTATTTAACATCTACATGAAACCATTGGGAGAGGTCATCAGGACGTGTGGGCTGCGGAATCATCAGTACGCTGATGATACCCAGCTCTACCTCTCATTTTCCACCGATCCATGTGAGGCGGTGGCTGTGCTGAACCGGTGCCTGGCCGAGGTAATGGGCTGGATGAGGGCCAATAAACTGAAGCTCAATCCAGACAAGACGGAGGTCCTGTTGGTGGGCGGTTCGGTTCTGGGAAAGGGGGACCTGGGCCTTGTCCTGGATGGGGTTGCACTCCCTCTAAAGGACAAGGTCCGCAGCTTGCGGGTACTCCTCGATCCAGAGCTGTCGTTACAGGCCCAGGTGACGGCAGCGGCGAGGAGTGCTTTCCTACAGCTTCGGTTGGTACATCAGCTGCATCCCTTCCTGGATTATGACTGCCTGGCGACAGTGACACACGCGCTGGTGACCTCCTGATTAGATTTCTGTAATGCCTTCTACGTGGGGCTGCTCTTGAAGACGGTTCGGATACTTCAATTGGTGCAAAATAGAGCTGCCAGGTTGCTGACGGGGACTGGGCATTATTCTCATATAACCCCAGTTCTCCGTCAGCTCCACTGGCTCCCGATTGAAGTCCGAGCCCAATTCAAGGTGCTGGTTTTGACTTATAAAGCCCTAAACAGCTTGGGACCTGGATACCTAATGGAACGCTTACGCCCTTATATGCCCTCCCACCCTTTGAGATCTGTGTCAGAGGCTCTCCTCCGGGAACCCTCAGTGAGGGAGATCAAGAGGGTAAGTATCCGGAGGAGGGCTTTTTCGGCAGTGGCGCCCCAATTATGGAATGCACTCCCCAGAGAGGTCTGCCTGGCGCCGTTGTTATTTGTTTTTCGGCGCCAGGCAAAGACCTTTTTTTTTAATCGTATTTTAATTGTTAAATTGTTTATTTGGTTTATAGTTTATTGTTGGTATTTATGTTCTATTTGTTGTCTAGTTTGGTTATTATTCATTTATAGTTTAATCATGTGGATTTATTTAAATTATGTGGTCTATTGGTTTTTTTGTGTATGATTTTGTATTCTTAATTTGTTGTATTTTTAGGTTTGCCGAGATGCACCGGGGGGGAGGGATAGACATATAGGTTTTTAATTTATACAAATGTTTTGTATTTTTATGTTGTAAGCCATCCCGAGGCTTTGTTGCGATGGGGTGGCATATAAATGTTTTAATAAATAAATACATACATACATAATTTCTGACACTATGGCCCTTCGAGCGGCGTTCCGCAAGTGTGCGGAATGCGGATCAAAGATGTCCCCCGCAGATCTGCATGAGTTGTGCCTTCTATGCCTATGGGAAGGCCATAGAGTGGATAAATGCTCCCACTGCCTGGCCTTCTCAAAGCAGGCCAGGAAGAACCGTGAGAGCCGTCTCAAACAGCTCTTGTGGGATAAAGCGCTTATGCAGTCAGACCCAGTGTCTGCCAGAGCTCCTCCGACTGGGGCGGCGGCTTCCCGCCAGGACTTACCTGATACACGGGATCCCACTTCAGTGGCTTCAAGAGCACGCACTTGAAGGAGTAGCGGAGGGAGTAGTCTCCGTCCCACACTCAACCACGGGCTTCTGGGAAAAAGACAGAGAAGCGTAAGCACTCCGATCCAACTAAATTGTTGGGCCATAAGAAGATGAAACGGGACAAACCCAACAAGCCCAAGAAGCCCAGGGATCCAGAGCATACAAGACACCGCGACTCAGGGTCGTCCATCCCATCAGTACCGACGGCCCATACGGTGCCAACTCCACCGGAGCCGACCCTTCAGGAGGCCATGCGTGTCACCCCTCCTGGGTCCCCGAGACACATTGTTGAGCCAATGCAGGAATCGCTCCCTATTCCACATCGGGAGCCGAGCTCCGATGGCGAAATTCAGGATTCCCCCCCCGGATCCAAGATTGCCCACGCCGATGCCTGCACTTGCTCAGGACATGCAAACCCAGATGTCTCCCCGGCGCGGGAGGAGTAGGTCATCTGGCCGTAGCTCCACCGGGTGGTATTGTAGACATGCCTGGCCCGAGCCATCCATCAGCCGCTACCCTCGGGCAGAAAGCTTCTCCCCTTGGGACTGCTACCCCCACTGTCATCTCAGGGTCGCCTTGCCACCCACAGGCATGATGATAGCTCAGTCTCGATGTCCCCGGCAGAATCATCCTCCTCAGCTCCACCGTACCAAGACCCGGAGTCTGACTCTGAACTTGATTCGACCTCTCCGGACAATGTAGTATCGGCACAGGGCCCATCATCCCCTGATGAATCATACTCAATCTTTTTCGGAGCTGATGGCATGTCTTGTTCAGTCATTGGACATTGACGCGGTCCAACGACCGGGTCCTATGCAAGACAAGTTTTACGATGTCGTACGCGGGGAACGCCTGGCATCTATAGTTCTCCCACTCATCACGACATTGCGACAGGCCATGGCCCAGCCATGGGATCTCCCTAGCCAGCCGCAAGCCACGTCCCGCCGCTTCGAGTCCATGTACTGGGTTCGAGAGGAGGACATTCCAATCCTCCTTAAACATCCCCGCCCGAACTCGGTCATGGTAGAATCCTCCCAGGGACGGGAGTCCAGGGGACACACCTCCCCCCAGGACAAAGAAGGGAGGAAAATTGACAGCATAGCCAGGAGGGTCTATGCGGCAGCGGGCCTGGGGATTCGTATATCGAATTACAAGGCAACCCTGGCTCACTACCAATACTTTATTATGGACCGCCTGAGTAACATCCTATCCACCCTCCCAGACACGCAAGCAGACCTCGCTCGGGTTCTGCTCAAGGAGTCGATGCATGTGGCAATCCAACAATTATCGACAGCACACCACCACGTCGACTCCGATTCTCAGGCCCTAGTTGGAGCAGTATCTTTAAGACGACACACCTGGCTCCGGAACTCAAACTTTCCGGAAGAAACAAAAAGGCACATAGAAGAAATGCCTTTCGATGGCACTGGACTCTTTCATTCCAGGACTGATAGAAAACTCAAACAGATCCATGAGTCCAGAGTAACTGCCAGACGGATGGAATAGCAGCTCCAACCTAAACGTAGGTGGCCATGGAACCGGCCGGGGTATCGACCCCAATATGAGCCCCAGTTCCAACCTCATTATAGGCAACAGCAGCAGCGTAGGCAACAACAACCAGCCCAGCGCTATCAGCCTGCCTGTCGCCGCTACGACACTGACAAGTGGCGTCGCTGATGGAACAGGCGAACTATCTCTTCTTCCTTCACTCCACCCACCCCACTCTCATTCGGGGACCGACTGCAAAGTCGGCTCCCTGTTTGGGAGTCCATTACATCTGATAGGTGGGTGCTGTTGATTATTCAGCACGGATACCATATTGAGTTCGATACCATTCCTCCATTGACACCGATCCGCCCCACTGTACCATCACCAACGCTCCTTGGTGAGGTCCAACAACTACTTGCGAAAGGTGCGATCCGTCGTTTGAATCCGAGGGATGGTATCTGCGGTTTTTACTCCAAATACTTTATGGTACCCAAGCAGGATGGTGGTCTCCGTCCAATCCTTGACTTGAGGGGACTTAATAAATTTATCACCCCACGAAAATTTCGGATGACCACTTTGCAAAACATCCTGCCGTTATTGAAGAGGACTGGTTCGCCACACTAGATCTTAAAGATGCGTACTTCCACATCTCCATCCACCCTGCATACAGGCATTTTCTTAGATTCGCTATCGACTCGGACATCTACGAGTTCTCAGTTTTACCCTTCGGCCTTGCGACTGCTCCTCGTATGTTCACCAAATGCATGGCCCCTATATGTGCTTTTCTTCGTTTAAAAGGAATCCACATGTTTCCCTACTTGGACAACTGGCTCCTAGTGTCTCAATCCAGACACGGTCTTCTCGCTGATATACAAACAACATGTTCTCTCCTGTGCGACCTGGGGCTTCGTATTAATCTTGACAAATCTTCACTTGTCCCTACGCAGGTCATCCAATTCATCGGAGCACATCTCGACTCCACTCGGATGCGAGCTTTTCTACCTCGGGACCGACAACTCTCTCTTATGCGTTGTGTCACTCAAGTCTTACATTGCCAGACTGTGTCTGCCAGAACTATACAGAAGCTTTTAGGGCACATGGCAGCTTCAATCATGGTCGTCCCTCATGCTCGACTCCGCCTAAGGCCACTACAACTGTTTCTAAACTCAGTGTTCCGACCTCAGAGGGACAGCCAGACCACCCGTCTTCGCATCCCTCCATCTGTACTGCAGACTCTACACTGGTGGCTTGCTCCACAGAACTTGACTCCAGGTATTCCTTTCCAGCCCAGATGCCCAATTATTGCAATTGGTACCGACACATCCCTCAGCAGATGGGGAGCGGTTTGCGGTTCGCTGAAAACACAAGGACTATGGAACCGACAGGAATCAAAATGTCATATCAACTTTTTGGAGCTCCTGGCGGTGTCGAAACTCTTCACGCCTTCAAGGACATCCTTCGGGACCAAGTAGTCCAAGTAGCATCGGACAACATCGCTGCAGTTTTTTATATCAACAAGCAAGGGGGAATGAAATCCCCGAGGCTAGCGAGACTGTCCATGCAGATCTGGGATTGGAGCATCACCAAAGGCATCACCTTGATAGCAGTGCACCTGGTGGGGTCCAACAACATCGAAGCCGATCTGCTCAGCAGACGTTTGTCGGAGACCCACGAGTGGGAACTGAGTTCTCTATCGCTTTCGACCATTTTCAACCGATGGGGCATACCACAAATAGATCTTTTTGCTATGTGCCACAACAAAGTTTGCCACGATTATTGCTCCAGAGCAGGACTACGGAAGGACTCTCTCGGGGACACATTCACCATCAATTGGACTCAGTATCATTTTTACGCGTTCCCCCCGATCCCTCTTATTATGAGGTCAGTTTCGAAGATCCTGCACGAGCAGGGGAAAGGGATACTGATAACACCATGGTGGCCGAGACAACCTTGGTTCCCTGCTTTGATCCAGCTCTCCAAAGGCGAATTTTACCATTTCAACACAGTCCCAGACCTCCTCACGCAAAAAAACGGTACGATTCGACATCCGGACCCGTCCTCCCTCAAGTTAACGGCTTGGAATATCACCTGAGGTCCACGATGGAACCGATACCATGCAGTTCAAGGTCGAACCCAACTAATTCCACCTCACCGCATCAAGCGAAACTGAGTACTGATCCCCTGCCATCTGGGGAACCAGCACCAGGTCAATTTACACTCCCTCTGGAAATTCAAACAGTGATTGATGCAGCGCTTAAGCCCTCCACGCATAGATCATACGCCGCAAAATGGCACCGTTTCTCCACCTTTGCTGCTTCTTTTTCCTTCAACCCGTACCAGTCATCTATCCCTCAAATACTGCAATTCCTCATGCATCTCCACCAGTCGGGACTGAAACCCTCACCCATTAAAGTCTATATGGCGGCGATTGCTCACTTCAGAGGAGCAACCCACGGACTATCCTTATTTTCGGAGCCTCTTTTAAAAAGATTTATCAAAGGACTTTATAACATCAATCCGACTATCAAACCATCAATACCTACCTGGAGTCTGTCTGTTGTTCTTCAAGCTCTGACATGTCCACCATTTGAGCCTTTGGCCATGGCAGACCTACGTCTTGTATCTTGGAAGACTGCCTTTTTAGTAGCGGTGACATCAGCACGGAGGGCTAGTGAGCTTTGTGCTCTCCGCATAGATCCACCATATGTCAACTTTCATAAGGACAAAGTAGTCCTGAGGATGGATCCGACCTTTCTTCCGAAGGTGTCAACTCCTTTTCATCTACAACAAGATATCGTACTTCCCGCCTTCTTCTCTGCTCCTTCGAATCCGATGGAAAGAACACTACACAGTTTAGACGTCAGACGCAGTCTTGCTTTCTACAGATCAAGTACTGAGTCTATTAGATGATCTCATAAACTCTTCATCAAGTACTCAGAGAACAAACAAGGTCTATCTGTAACGGCTCAGAGGATCTCCAAATGGATTGTTCAGACTATAACTTTGGCATATCAACTAGCGCGTATTGACTTGCCCGTATGACCAACGGCCCATTCTACCAGAGCCATGTCTACATCTTCAGCCTTCGCTTCTGGTGTCCCGATAGACGAGATATGTAAAGCTGCTACATGGTCAATACCATGTACATTTGCCAAGCACTATCGGCTAGATGTCTGGGCCAGACGTGACGCCTCCTTCGGAAGAGCTGTCCTATCATCTATTTTACACTAACGACACCTCCCAGCCATCCAATACGGGTAAGCTTGCTAATCTACCCATATGTGTGATGCATAGAGGCCACGAAGAAGAAAAGCAGGTTTCTCACCTGTAACTGATGTTCTTCATGTGGCCATCTGTGCAGTCACACAACCCACCCACCGGCCCCACTTGGTGTTGGTGAGTGGAACTTCTGTATCGAAACATTAGCTTTTTTCCTTACGGTACCGACTCTCACCGGAACCATACTAGTGTATGTTTTTTCTCGATTGGCCGTACCGACGCACTCTTCGGTACCACACTGCACCATTTTTTCCAGATGGGAACGAACGTCAGTCTTCAAGACTGAATAAAATGGCGGACGCTCCGCTCTATATAGGCGATAGGGGAGGGGGAGCGGAGCGTTCCCGCCAAAATTCATTAGCTTTCAATCATTCTGGCCAGAGGCACTGCGCAGGCGCAGCACCCATATGTGTGACTGCACAGATGGCCACTCGAAGAACATCAGTTACAGGTGAGCAACCTGCTTTTCTTTGTCCCACACTCTGGTATGGGTGAGAGATCTTGACCTTCCTCTTTGTGACAGCCCTTGAGGTACTTCTAGAGGGAAACCATGTCCCCCCTCAGTCTTCTCAAGGCTGAATATGTCCAGTTCTCTCAGTCTCTCCTCATAGGGCAGTGTTTCCAAACCCTGGCTCATTTTTTTCTTCTGCCTCATAGTCAACACCATGCTGTGACACAAGCAAAAGCTGAAAATGACAGCGGAATAGGGACACTGCTTGCTCAGCAGTCATGCAGGGCAAGATTCCTGGGGAAGGTGTGCAAAGGTTTGGCACGCTCCTCAGGAAGTGTAAGGCATGAAATCCAAGCAGTGACGATACGGGAGGCAAAGTACCAAGCAGTAATAGTTTAATACGTTCTTGCAAGAGCGGGCGCCCACCACACAGGCAGCGTGCCGTTTTCACACAAGACATTGCTTTTTATTCCCTTTTCCCGGCTCGCAGACCCTGCCTCTTTCCTCCCACTGGCTGGGGTGCCAAGAGTTCACCATCTTCACTGTCCGCCACATCATGCCACTCCTTGATATGTCCCCCCTCCCGCTCATCCGTCCCATGTTCATGCTAATGAGCCCATTACCTATGAGAGGCGTGTCAGTTATTGGTCATGAACCTATTAAGCATGCGCACTACTTTCGAAAAGGTCAGCAGCTCGGCTTGGCCTTGTAGCCTCTCACTTGATGCCCACTCATTTCCTAAATCTTGTGGGAGGATGAGGTAGGACGAGCAGGCCTTCCTCCAAGCTCATTGTGGCCAGTTGTAAGAAGCAATCAATTTCCTATTCCCTTCCACAAAAGGTGACAGTTTTACCACTGCCCCCCCAACTCGCCCCCCTCTCTGGTGTTCTTCAGAACTTTGATGTAAGAAGCACTATTGCCTTTGTTACAACTCTCTACATGGTTCTGTCCTCAGGCCCTTTGGTCTTAAGAGGTTTCAATGATCCTACCCTAGCCCTTTATCCCACCCTTTCTTCAGTTTTCACCTTACCACTTAGTAGCAGTAATTTTCCATTTCTCACAGGAAGTCAGACTCAAAACCACAAGAAAGCAGTCCGGAGTCAGGGGAGCCAGGCCAAGGAATCCAGGATATTCCCAAACCCAAAATAGATTTCTCGGGCATCCCTAAAAGAAATGGAAACATGTTCTAACTAATTGAAAACACGATGTGGCACACTGCAAAAGACTGTCAGAATGTATTACATACCATAATAACCCATGCTCTTAGGCAACAAACTTACCAAATTGCTAGGAAGTAGCTCCCCACTAAACATCGTGGGGTTTACCAAGGTTCAGTTTGGATGCCAGGAAGTACTTCCTGAAAGTTAGGACCCCAAGGGTATGGAATGGGGCTTCCCCGGGAGGTGGTTGAGGCCCCATCAGTGAAGGTGTTCAAAGATAGGCTGGACATGCACATGGTAGGCATGTCGTGAGCAGAGCCAGCTACAACCAGGGATCAGACTAGATGGCCTAGGAGACCCCTTCTGATTCACTCTGTTTCTATATTTCTACTTCTAAGTAAATCCTCAGTAGATCTTCCCCTACCCTATTATCAACATGCATAACAGTACAGAGTCCTGCTCCTTGGACCGGATGAAGCAGCAAAAAGAGCAAAAATAAATAATCGTAGAAAAATTTCACGTATAACTTTATTAGGAAGCAAACAGATTGTGTTAATTGCACAGAAGCATAAATAATCGCCCATTAAAAATGTTTGTTTAAAAAACAACTGGAGTTCCTGGTCCAGTTTGGCCTTTATGCGTACGATTAAGAAACAAAAGACTTGGAAACTTTTCTTGTTGCCTTTCACTTTCTCTTCTGTCTGGATTTAAGTCCTCAGTGCAGAGGTTTTCTTTGGTTCCCCGACACAAATGTCTGTGATCAATGAAATGTGTTCCTTTATCGAGTGCCACTACCACCTCTTCCCACCACCATGCATTTTTTTCATAAAATAGCAGGCTTAAAGGTGAACTTTTAAAACTGGTGTTTCCATCTAACTGTAAAATGTAATTAAAACTACAAATGGGCCACAAAGGAATTCCACACAGGACAACCAACAGACAAGATTTACGAGGCTCAAAGTGGGACCCCAGTTCAGATGGGAGCTGGACCACAGTTGGGTTGATTGGTGCAAAATAAGATGCGCACTGTTTCCACACTCAAAGCGACTAGCCAGTTGTCTCTCTTGTGTGTGTTTTCTCATGCTTATTACAGCTGGCTTCATCAGCAATCCTCTTGCTCCCATGTGAATATTTCTAATGTCTTTAATTGTGATGCATTTTTTTAATGTATCTTTAATGGTCTCTGACTATGGAAGCTTCTGTCACACAGTGAGCATTGGAAAAGTCTCTCCTCAGTGTGATTTTCTTTCATGGACTTCAAGTTGCAGATAGTTTAAAAATGACTTTCCACAGTATGAACAACAGTTCATGTTCTTTTTCTTGTGGATTTTTTGATGCACTGTTAGGTATTGCATTCGAGCAAAGGCTTTGCTGCATATGGAACATCGGTACAGTTTCTCATTTGTATGGACACTTCCATGTAACTTAAGACCTCTTTTTGAAGTGAAGTGCTTTCCACACTTCAAACACATTAGTTTTTCTTCCTTCCCCTGGCAAGCTGGAGTATTGGCAGGGATTGTTCTCTGAGAATCACTCTTTCCAGACTCTAACATTTCATTTGGATTGTCTTCTGCAGGGGTTCTCCCAGACGCAATGGGTTGCTTGTCACCTCTGTGTTCAAAAGGATTTTGTTGCTGAATTGGGGGAAGACCCAATGGTCTATTTGAACAATGCGCAGTTTGATCTCCCATCTCCCCCTCTTCTGTCTGAGGGACGTTTTGAGCCCAGGCATTTTCCATCGCTTTATACTTTGCTCCTTTGGATGATCTTAAAATCAGCCAGCCTTGGTTCTCACTCACCCAACAATCTCCTCCTGGAATTGAGAGATAACAGATGAGAGAACATAATAGAAGAATAATGGTATACAGCTCATTCCTAAATAGGGAGGGGTAACATCAAAGAATTCAACCCATTTCTGCCTGGTGGACTTTGGAACACCTTTCTGACTCAGGAGCCAGAAATGGACCAAGTGAAGGGGGTTTGTGGCTTCTGAATGAAAGCAGGATGTGATCTGTTTTTCTTAAAAATGGGTAAAGAAATGTGTGTAAATGTTCGGGTTTTGCAGAGCATCTGCGCAGCTTCTCACCAGCCATGTGGAGTCAAGAACCAAAAGACCCTGTGACAAGGCACAGAGTTGAACTGAGAGGTACCAGCTGCTATCTCAAGCACTTATCCTTGAGATAAGAAGGTCCATCCACCACCTACATGGTGTCCTGCAACATGGTGTTCTGTGATTCTATGATTCCATTGAAGTTCATTGAAATTTCTGGCTCTTCTCTTCCTTCCCTCCCTTTTTCCCCACTGGCAGCTTCACACATCTTCTAGCGCTTGCTAGAATTTAGGGAGCCATCCATAAAATCTGTAACTTGCTTGCCTTTTGGCTTTCTGCATGGGACAAGGAGCATCCACTCAATGAAACTAGTGCTCTGGGAGTGATGTCTATCATATTAAGAAGCCCTGCAACTGGAGGAACATGTGAGAGGCATTTTCTTGCTGATTCAGTGATCATTTGCATCTCTAGCCAGCATGACCAATGGTGGGAGCTGCTGCCATAAAGCTCTAGAGGGCAACAGATGGGGGAAGGATGTGATAAAAAGTAAAACCTGCAGAAGATGAAAATTTCCATCTGGTTTTGGATTTACTGGTGTTGTCTCTGATGCAGAACTAATTAGGAACTTTCCATTGTTCCATTTTCCTATTCCCAGCTTTTGTAGAGAGCACGGTACATTTGCAATTTGCTGCAGCTTTCAGTCTTTTCATGTTTCCTTCTTCTGTATTACTTATGCTCATATGTGTATTGATAAAGCACTGCTCCAGCAGGGGGAGGAGGAGGAGGAGACAACGATGACAACACGACAACGACATCAAGAACTTTGACCCACAAAGAAAGCCATTCCAACACCCCAAATGTCTGTGTGTTTTCTCCATCAGCTAGTTAGTCTAAGAGATGAAGGATTTCTGCCAGACACTTTCCCAGTATGGAGCTCAGGAGCTGTGATACTTACCAGTCTCGGTGACTGCCCAGGCGGTGGTTTCTCTGGGGACTATGTGACCACCCCATGAAGCAGCCGATTCACCCCATTGTTCAACTGGATGGGTTTCTTGTTGACATGTGACTCTTTCTTGACTTTCTGGAATCATTTTGTAACCACTAAAGGGAGATGCACCCTCTTGCAGTTCCTGAAGAAGGGTCCCCTGCAATTTAAACTGCTCCGATTCTAGGAAGAGCAGCTTCTCAAAGTCCATCATGCAATTCAACTCCTGCCCTGTTGGAGAAGAAAGAGAAACTCTCTTTTTTATTAAAATAACAGCCAAATAGTTTGCGAATAAGGTTTTTTTTTTTTTTAATATATCAACCGGCTAAGTACATAAGCTTATGTCATTGCTACCAACTATAAGGGGAGTGTGAAGGTTGTTTTCCAAAGAGGAGAAAGTAGAAAAGTTTTCGGAGAATCTGACTTCCCAGCTCTCCTAGAGCAGAAGCAGCTGGTCTGGATCTTGCCATGTGCTGCTGCAGCAGAGTGTCCCCCTCCTCCTCCTCGGTCAATAAAGGTGGGGAAAGGTGACCAAATGTGCTCAAACCCGCAAATGCCTGGATGGCCCATTCAGTATCTGACTTGCTGGATCAGCTTCCCCAGCAGAGCCCTTCCCCACTTTCCCACACTGGTCGCTCCGATGGGGGATTCTGTCGCCTTTCTAGCTTTGGGCAAGACCTTGCCTAGCAGCCAATAACAGAAAGGAAATCAAATCTTTCCGCAAATCTTTCATGTTGAATTCCTTAGTTAAATTAAGTAAAGCCTAACGTGATTGGTTAGTGATTTTATTAATTTTATTTTTAATCTCTCCCCAGAAGTGCTGAGCATATGGAAATGTCTATCAATGGTGAAAGTAGCTCCATATTCCCCCCAATAATGGAGAGAGACTTATCAGAGACACTCCTTCCTCTGATAAGCAAAGACTTGTTCAACAAAGAGGCAATGGGGACAATTTGCAGAAATGTTCTGCTCAAGAAGTGTTGTGTAAAAAATATGCCAAGAACACGCTGAGCCAAGCCCAGGAGATTCCCACCATTCCTAACTTTGGGCAAAACAGAATAAGAAAAATTAAGTGCCATCAGCTCCAGCCAGTAAGATCAGTGATGAGGGGAGTTGTAATCTAGGACACCTGATTCCCTACCCTGGATCTAGTATATATAACAGAAGAATTCTTCTGCCAACTCTACCAGTCCTGTGCCAGTCACTGGCTGAGCTTTTAGGATGTCATAGAATGTCCTCAAACACTCTACCTTTGTTCCTTCAATTGGGATGATAATTTTTAAAAGTCCAACAAGCAAAGTCGAAAAGAAGATTATGGCATGATTGGCTAAGTACCACAGGAATAATTTCGACATTTTCTACCTTTCTAAAATTTTTCTTAAAAGGAGGCTAACTTTGGACAGAACAACCTCAGCCCAAACACAGAGTTTCCTGGAAGCTTTAATTTAAAATTCTCTGGGATCTTTATCCATACAATGCTTCCAATATGGTTCCTTACCAGGGGCAATTCTTGCCATAGCTGTAGCTTCACTGGGGGCCGGGTGACCTCTTCCAGAAGGAATGGATTTGCCTGCTGGAAGGTCTTGCACCTGCAGTACATCTCCCCCATCCAAACTTTCCAGGGAAATGTTCTCTTTTCTTTCTGCTGCAGATGCCTCCTCCAGTTCTGTTAAGGGCGGCAAGTATTTCGCCAGCTCTTCCAGGGGTTCCATCTCCCACTCTGTCAGAGAAAGGAGAAAAACCTGAGCCTCAGATGAGCAAGGTAGGATTGTGGAATAATCAGGGGCTGGAGCAATTTATAGAAGACAGGCATGTTCTCTCCAAAGACTCCTGCATGAAAAAAATACAGCAATTCTCTGCCAGAGGCATTGCAAGAGGCCCATTCTGTGCATTAGATTCACACTGGCCTAACACTGAGCAGAATAATTCAGAACATGGCTGATAGTCAAGGATGATGGGAACTGTAGCACAAACATCTAGAGAGCACCAGACTGCTTACACATGATCTGGACTCTATAAATTAAGCTGGGAACTCATTTCTGGGCCTAGTGCATTACCTCAAGTCACCAGGATGCTACAGAATGTCCTCAAACACTGAATGCTTCAAATGTCCTGGAAGATAATTTAGAAGGGTCCAACAAGCAAAGTCCCAAAGGATATTATGGCATGATTGGCTAAGAACCATGAGAATAATTTCTACAGTTTTCCCTTACCTTTATTTTCTTATACAGAGACTGTCTTTGGACAGAACAACCTAAGTCTGAACAGAGAATCTCCTGGAAGCTTGACTCTAAAATCCTCCAGGAACTTCAGCCAGAAAATTCCTCCAACACACTCACTGCAATTTGAGTGATTTGATGTGCACACTTCCTACACACTGTGATTTGAGTGTAGTTTGATTTGCACACTTCTTGCTCTGGTCTATTCCTTTATCACGTGAAGTTTTTCTGTGAAAAGCTTCCCTGGATGGAGCTCAAGTTTGGTTATTTATTTATTTCTAGACCTGTTGTGAGCCCGACCCTTCCTTTCTTGCCCCGGGCCCCAAAACACCAGACATTCCTTTGCCTGGTGTAGGTCTTTATTGGCACAACTAGCCATGCAACTCTGAAAGTCCCCTAGCAAGCTGAACAATAGCCTCTGCTCATACAAAAAGGGAGTGAATGTGGAACTCAAATTGGAAACTGCTCCCGCAATCCTTCCCCTTCATTCATGCTCCAGGTCCCATCTTTACAGTGGCTCTCACTGGTGGAGAGCTCATTGGCGAGACCTATGCAAGCCCTCCAACTGGGTAGCTCGCCTCTCTCTCAGTGCCTAATCACAGGGTCAGGAACTGAGCAAGGCAAGCTCTCCCTGCTCCCCTGTGTCCCCTCCTGCCTCTTCCAAAACACGTCTGCTCTCATAGTCAACCTGGAAAATGGTGAGCGACAACCTCAATGAGGCTTTGGAGACTCCTTCTGCCCCCTTTTAACCCCCCTGGGCTCCCATCACCACTTCTTGCTATTTCCTTCTCTTTCTCCCTGCATGTAATGCTGCCACCGGAATTTAATTCCAATTCTCTTAATTAACCTCTCCTGCAGTACTCCAGTACCCAAGCTCCTTCATTGGACTATGTAGTCCTGATGACAAGGGACCAGCGTTCAAACTGCCTATAATTCTGAGTTAACAATAAGCAGAGTAAAATTTTGTACAATAAGTGCATTGGTTTCAAGATATTTAGTAACTTTTCCTTAGTGAATAAAACGATGTACAGTAGCAACTTCAGACTGAGGTATCCTACTCTTTCCCTTCACAAAAACTCCTCACTCTCCTGAATGTGCTATGACCAGTCCTTATTTTATTTCTCTCAGTTTAATCTTTCCCTTCTGCACTCGGGTTTCTATCAGCATCCATCTCTTACACCCTTATAATTCTTGACAATATTAGGGTTGATTCTCCCTAGTTGCAAATACGTCCTCCAACTATTCTACTTCCTTCCCTTTCCTTTCAAATATTAAATGCCTTTCACAGCACTATCTGGGATCCTAATGAGAGGGCTGCATCTTCAGGTTCTGTCATTTTGCTGACCACAGATCTGTCCGTCAACCACCGACAGACCAATAATATCTCTTTCTCGCTCCTTGTGCACTTCCAAGCTCCATCCACACACTCCCCATCATCAACCATTCATCTCACTCACCCACCTTTTTTATCCCCCTTGCTCTCCCCAAACTTGCCAGCATTGAAAGGCACACACTCACTGAGCTTGAAATCATTACGCTCCCTTCAGGATCTGATAACACCAGCCCTGGAAAAGTCCACACGGAGTGAGTCCCTGGACCACTTGCTACAATGCCACCTGAGGCTTTCTGGGCAGTTTAAAACGGTTCATGAAAACAATTCTATAAAATCCTATCAAGCTACTGACATTTTACAGCAAAAAATTAGAAACAGCAAAAACATTCATTGAATAGTAGCCCTGTGAAAACAGCCATGTGTGGTGTAGTGGTTAAGAGCATGGGACTGGGACTCAGACGATCTGGGTTCTAGTCCCCACTCGGCCATGGAGCCAACTGGGTGACTTTGGGCCAGTCACAGACTCTCAGCCCAACCTACCTCACAGGGTTGTTGTTGTTCTGGGGATAAGATGGAGGGGGAGATGTAAGCTGCCTTGAGCCCTTTGTAGGAAAAAGGCAGGATATAAATCGAAAAATAAATAAAATGATGGGTAATCCCCTCAAGCCCTAGGAGATCCAAATGTATCGTTTAAAGCCTTCGTATTTAGAAAGGGCCATCTTAACCTGGTGCTGAGCAGATGGCAAGTTTGGTGCCAGGTGGGTGTCAGTGGGGATGTTGTTCTGGAGATGGAGGGGGCCACCACAAGGAAAGTCCTCCTTTTTGTTGCTGCCTTCCAAGCATCCCATAGAGCTGGCACTCAGAGGAAGGTCCTGCTGAGCATCATGACTGAGTAGACTGTGGTTAGGAGAGGGACACTTCAGGGATTGTGGCCCCAGTACCTCAAGGGCATTGCTTTCTGTCACGTTTGGCCCCCTACATTCTCCATTTGTAACTGCTCCACTTTTCCCTATACCGTTGGAGCCAGTTGGAGCTGGGGGTCAGACTAGATGGTCTAGGAGACCCCTTTTGACTCTGTTTCTATGTTTCTATTTTTATACAATACTGTCACCTTATTAATATTGACAATAAAACAATTACTATAATCAATTATTATATGGTATTTTTCTATGCTATTAAAACTTAGAGAGACAGGGGGAGTGCATCCCTGTTGGTTCTCCTGGACCTCTCGGCGGCTTTCGATACCATCGACCATGGTATCCTTCTGGAGAGGCTGGCGGGGTTGGGGGTTGGAGGCACTGCATTGCAGTGGTTCCGCTCCTACCTCAATGGCCGATTCCAGAAGGTGGTGCTGGGGGACTATGGCTCTGCGCCATGGCAGCTAGGCCATGGAGTACCACAGGGGTCCATTTTGTCCCCCTTGCTATTCAACATCTACATGAAACAGCTGGGAGAGGTCATCAGGAGGTGTGGGCTACGGAATCATCAGTACACTGATGATACCCAGCTCTACCTCTCGTTCTCCACCGATCCAAGTGAGGCAGTGGCTGTGCTGAACTGGTGCCTGGCCGAGGCAATGGGTTGGATGAGGGCCAATAAACTGAGGCTCAATCCTGACAAGACGGAGGTCCTGTTGGTGGGTGGCTCGGGCTTCGGAGTGGGGGACCTGACCCTAGTCTTAAATGGGGTTGCACTCCCTCTGAAAGACAGGGTTCGCAGCCTGGGAGTGCTCCTTGACCCGGAGCTGACCTTGGTGGACCAAGTGTCAGCAGTGGCGAGGAGCGCTTTCTATCAGCTTCGGCTGATCCATCAGCTGCGTCCCTTCCTGGAGTTCGACTGCCTGGTGACTGTGACACATGCGTTGGTGACTTCCCGGTTAGACTTCTGTAACGCGCTCTATGTGGGGCTACCCTTGAAGACGGTCCAGATACTTCAATTGGTGCAAAATAGAGCTGCCAGGGTGCTGACGGGGACTGGGCATGGTTCTCATATCACCCCAGTTCTCCGTCAGCTACACTGGCTTCCCATTGAAGTCCGGGCCCAATTCAAGGTGTTGGTTCTTACCTATAAAGCCCTCAACAGCTTGGGTCCTGGCTACCTAAAGGAGGGCCTGCGACCTTATATGCCCTCCTGCCCCCTACGATCGGCAGCTGATGCCCTCCTCCGGGAACCCTCTGTGAGAGAAGTGAGGAGGGTGAGTACCCAGAGGAGGGTCTTCTCTGCAGTGGGGCCCCACCTATGGAATGCACTCCCCAGAGAGGCTCACCTGGCGCCGTCATTATTTGTTTTTCGGCGCCAGGCAAAGACCTTTTTATTTAAGAAATATTTTAATTGTTAATTTATTACGTCTATATGGTTATTTATTTATTTATTTTATTTACAGATTTATACTCTGCCCCTGCAAAAGCCTCGGGGCGGCTCACAATTTCAAACACACAACCAAATAATAATAGAAAGCAGCTTAAATTTTAAAACATTATTAAAAATTATTGCTATTTATTGTTTATATTTATGTTTTTTACTTTTAGACTATGAGATGGACCAGTTTTAAATTGTGTATTGTTTTATATTATATCTTTATATATGTTGTTAGCCACCCTGAGGCTTGTTTGCAAGGGGCGGCATATAAATTTGTCAAATAAATAAATAGTCCAGAAATCAAGGTGATCCATTCCATCAAGCTCTAAGAAATAGACTGAGACTGGATACCAAATTCTAACCAATTCATGTTTCTTCATTCTTTATTTCCCCTCTAGCCAAACAAAAATGGTCAACTTTTCTTTATGGAGCTGCTAGCTAGAGATCAGAGCTTGCTGTCCTGTGAGGATTCACTGCCCCTAGAAAGAACCTCAAATCTCTGAAACCTGCCTAAGCCTGAGTCGGCTTCTGCTCTGGATTCTGCTCTGCCCAAAGACCTGACCCAGCATCCGCCTCATCCAAACCTAATCCAAAGCCTAATTCTTCCTTTCACCTCCTCCTTGCCTCCTCCTCACATCTCCTCCTTCCATAGTTTCTCTCCTTGTGCTTCAGCAAAGATGAAGGTGCACAAGGAAAATGTAGCTGCCTCAAAAGACACACCGCCCAACGGGTGCTGGGGGCCAGAACTGTTTCGGTGCCAGGGTCCTTACCAGGGTTGTCCATTCTTGCCATGGCTGTAGTTTCACTGAGGGCCGGGTGACCACTTCCAAAATGAATGAATTTGCCTGCTGGAAGGTCTTGCACCTGCAGTACATCTCCCCCATCCAAACTTTCCAGGGAAATGTTCTCTTTTCTTTCTGCTGCAGATGCCTCCTCCAGTTCTGTTAAGGGCGGCAAGTATTTCGCCAGCTCTTCCAGGGGTTCCATCTCCCACTCTGTCAGAGAAAGGAGAAAAACCTGAGCCTCAGATGAGCAAGGTAGGATTGTGGAATAATCAGGGGCTGGAGCAATTTATAGAAGACAGGCATGTTCTCTCCAAAGACTCCTGCATGAAAAAAATACAACAATTCTCTGCCAGAGGCATTGCAAGAGGCCCATTCTGTGCATTAGATGCACACCTGGCCTAACACGGAACATAATAATTCAGTCCTGTCAGCCCCAGCTAGCATGGCCAATAGTCAGGGATGATGGGAAATGTAGCACAAACATCTAGTGAGCACCAGACTGCATACCCATGATCTGGGCTCTATAACTTAAGCTGAGAAGCTATTCTGGGTCAGATGCATCAGCTCAAGCTCTTGGCACATTCCTGGATTGCTATACAATGTCCTCAAACACTGTACCTGCCTTTCCTCCAATCTGGAAGGCAGCTTTTAAAAAAATCAAAGCAATTTCCCACCCTTGAAGATGGTCCGGATACTTCAATTGGTTCAGAATAGAGCTGCCAGGTGGTTAACAGGGACCAGCAGGTATGAATGTATAACGCCAGTCCTTTACCACCTACACTGGCTACCAGTTGAAGTCTGGGCCCAATTTAAGGTGCTGGTGATGACCTATAAAGCCCTAAATGGCTTAGGACTCGGTTACCTGAAGGAGAGTCTCCTTCCATATGTGCCTGCCTGCCCCTTGAGCTCTGGGGCAGAGGCCCTTCCTCAGGAGCCCTCCTTGAAGGCGATCAGGAGGGTGACTGCCTGGAGAACGGCCTTCTTTGTGGTGGCACCCCAATAGTGGAATATGCTCCCCAGAGAGGTTTGTCTTGCGCTGTCACTTTATTCTTTTCGGTGCCAGGCTAAAACCTTTTCATTTTCCCAATGTTTTAAGGTTTGACTGTTTTTAATATGGGCTTTATTGTTGATTGGTTAAGAATTTGGTTAGGATGCTGTGTTTTATTCTATTTTGTCTTATTGTTAAACCATCCCTAGACTATGGTAAGGGACGGTCTAAAAAAGTTTTAAATAATGATAAGAATTGCTATACACAATGGGATTTTTTTCCCACGGTTTAACCCTGCTCTTTGTTTATTGCAGTTGCTGGGAAAAGACTAGGCATTCCTGATGCACCCGCCAAGGTGAGGGTTGCACCGATTCTTTGGGTGAGGATGGTGAAGGTGGGAATCAAGTGGGTAGAGTTGGAGAGGTTGCCTTAAGGCCATTCCCCCCAGCTGCTCAGACCGACCATGGGGACAGGTGAGGGTGGGAAGAGAAGGGAGGGGACAAAGGAGAGGAGGAAGATGGGCCCATCCCCATCTGGTCCCTGCTCCCATGACACAGCTTTGGGATAGAAGAGCGACCCAGTTAGTGGCCCTGCATAGATCTCGGAGCCCTTCTCCAGAGGGACCCACCCAAAGGGATGGAGTCCAGCATTGCTGAAAGGGAGGATTTTACAAAGTAGTTTCTAGTTTGGGTTCAACAAATCAGTCTGTTTATGCTTACAGACTAGTCTTCCAGTAGCTTGCTAGTTGTGAATTGGCAACAAAGAGCTATTTTGCAAAGATACTGTCTGTTGTTTTGAAAGCTTAGAATGAATAAGGAGGAAACCGGATCCTGACACTGATATCTGTAAACGCACAAAATATGTCTACCGAGTTGAAAACATTTCAAATATGGATGCTTCTTGGGGAGCCTGTTAATTTTTTAAACTTACTGTGGAAAATCATCATCACAGAGAGAAAGCGAAAGGGGGGAAAGGGAAGCCTCCAATGCAGCACAAGAGAGAGAGAAGTGAAAAGGGAGAGAGAGGCCTCCAAAGCATTACCATAGAGAGCAAAGAACTGAAAGGGTAGAGAGGGAGGCCTCCAAAGTATCATCATAGGGAGAGGAGAAGCGGAAGGGGAGAGAGAGGCAGGGCCATACGCCAGCAAGATGCACTCACCGCTGTCACCTAGAAAGCTGACTGGTGTCCCCAGCTGACTCCAGTCTATGTCAGACGCAACCCAGTCGGCGAAGGAGGAGACTACGCCCTCAGAGGCCACCTGCGACAGCAGAGAGGGATGCTTGCAAGCCAGCGCAGTGGTGCCTGCTACAAATAAAGCCTTCATCATGGCCTCCATCTTGTACTTCGCCGCACAAAAAGCCCAAATCACCCTGGCTTGCCTGTCAGTGACTGAAGGGGTGGGTGGAGAGCGTGGGAGGCAAGATCCTGGTGGGTGTTTCCTGGGCTGGGAAGCCGAGGGCCACTGCCAAGGGACCCAGGGTGCCTCTTCGGGGCTGAAGGTGGAACAGCCCCGTGGACAAAGCGCGTCCTTTACACCAGGGCTGCCGGTCCTCTCTCAGCCCAAGCGCCAAATGCCCTTTCGAGGAAGCTCTCATGGGCAACGGTCCCAGCAGGTTTAGCCAGGAGGTAGGGGCATTTCTACCAGGGGGATTCATGGCGCTGAGAAGCACTGCATCTAGCTCTGGTTTCATCTCAGCGTCGAGATCTGAGCAACGCACAAAGTGCTCTTCCTTTCCCGCTACGTAACCCCCAAGTGGAGCTGGGCTGCAGCCGAATGCGCTTGTTTTCCGAATGAGATGGATTGACTCTGTAAAGGGTGTCAAGGACAGGACATTTGGGGGGGGGGATTTCCCCCATTCCCGGGGCCACCATAAGTCAGGCTGACAGCAGCAACAAAAAGTGAGAGGGAGTGTTGTGCAAAAAATAGACACGACACTACAGGATTGTGTCTACCATGCTAGTTTATGGGCTCATTCGACAATATGAACCTCCAGTTTTGGGTCTGCTTTTTCAGATTTATTTAACAGATTTATATCCCACTTTTTTTCCTTTTTTAAAGAACTCAAAGCAGCTTATATCATTCTCCTCCTGCTGCTTATAACTTTATCCCCACCACAACAACCCTGTGAGGTAGGCTAGGCTGAGAGGCTGTGACTGGCCCAAAATCACCCAGTGGGCTCCATGGCTGAGCAGGGATTCGAACCCAGGTTGCCTGAGTCCCAGTCTGGCACTCCAATATACCACAATGGCTCTCCAGAATATTTTTCTGCTTGTTTTGTTCTGTTTCAGAAAGAAATCCACACCATGCATTATTTTAAACCCTTCTGTCATCTCTCCCCTTACTCACTTTTTTCTCTAAGCTAAATAGTCTCAGTTGTTGAAGTTGTTGAAGAGAGGTTAATTTTCATTTTCTGTTCATCATATTACTAGTCTGCCCAATTGCTGAAGTCCTTTGGGCAGTTTACAAAGATTTTAAAACTTGCCTCATCAAACAAATTAATGCAATATTGAGCAGAATATAAAAATAATTTACATGCTGACATTATGAGACAATACCTACCTTTAACATATACATGCACACACACAGTTTTAACATTCAGCAACAGGATATATTCCAGGATCCCATTAAATACCTTCTCATAGGCAGCCCAGTTCCTGAGAATATCCTTGGAGAGATTTAATCTGATGCCAGAGAGATGACAAAGGTGGTACCAGCAGGACTTCACTGGGGATTACTGTTCCAAAATTGGGGGGCTTCCACCAAGAAGACCATCCCTATATTGCTGCCCCTCAAAGCTCCCCCGGAGGAAGGCTTTTGATGATGAGTTTAGCCAATGGGCAGGCGCATGCCAAAAAGAGCTGCTTCATCAGGTGTTTATTTTATGTATTAGCTTGTTTTTGTATTTATAAGCTGCCAAGTAGCCCAATAGCGCCTCTAGGCAGCATGCAAGAGCCAGAAAACTAACAAATACTCACTAAAACACAAAACCATGAATAAAATATAAACAACAACAATTTTAAAAGGATTGTTCTACAACATATCCAGGTAAGATAAGACAACCATTATTAACGTACTAAAATCCCTTAAATTTTGAGAAATATATCTTTAAATCAATTATTAATATGGGTGAAAAAGAGAAATGTTTTCGCCTGGCGCCAAAATGAGAGCAGAGTTGGCGTCAGGCAAGCTTCTCGGGGGGGGGCAGCCACCGAGAAGGCCCTTCTTCTATTCACCACCCCTCTCACCTCTTTGAGGCATGGCTCTTTCAGAAGAGCCTCCTGCCCAGATCTTAACAGGAGGGGAGGTATGTACCAGAGATGTTAGAGGTAATGGAACTAGGTTGGTCCTTCTCTCTGCCCACACTCTGCTTCATTTGAGGTGCATTAAAACCCTAAATGACTTGGGCCGAAAATACCTGATGGGGCACTTCCCCCCTCGCCCAAGCTATCCTGCCCTTGCATTACGGATAGGCAGACAAGTCCTTTTTCCAAGCTCCATCTGGAGCTGAGCTGGAGCAGCATGAAGGGAAGGCGAAGGTTTGGTCTCAGGAGGAGACAAGAAGTCCAAGCCCCTGGTGTTCATACCAGGCCTGGCCCATGCAGGGGGTTAATACTACATATGTCTTAGAGCACGGTCAGGAGAGAAGCAGCGTTAGAGGCTGGCTTGCTAGGGCTGGAACCCTGTGCCTTTCATTTGGACCCCTGAATCTTTGGGATGCCACCTTGCCTCCACCCTGCCTCCAAGGGCACTTGCAGTATCTAACACCACCCTGGGGCCAAGCTAGGGTTGGAATGAACCCTCTCAGAATCCTTCTCCCTGGCACCCACGACAGCTTCTTGCACTCCACTAATCCTGCAAGGCAAGGCAAGGCAGAATCTGCAGACACTTTGCAACTTCTCCATCAGGAGTGCCTGCAGGATGCAGACGAGGGGCACTGTGAGCAGCATGCCAGGCGCCATCCCCTTCAACCAACCTTCTTCCGCACCATTGCTGCCAGTGGCAGTGGCAAGCTCGGAAGAGGGTGTGCTCACCAGGACCCCGGATTGAGAGCTTCTGCAAGAAGACCAAGGTCTGTGCAGCTGAACCCAGGGATTCCCAGCCCCAAAGAGATTACTGGCAACCCCTAACCCAAGCAAGCTTCATGCGAGCCAATGATTCTTCAAGTAACCTGGCCTTGCAATTCATGCTGAGTTGATCCAGCTTTCAGGAAATTGTGAACGACATGCAGCAAAGATCAAAGGAACACATTCTGGAGGAAACTGGTCTCCTTCTGGGTCCTATGAAGGGTGGAGAGTTCAAATTGTCTACACATCACAAGGAAAACTTCTCACCTGAAGAACATGAGGGGCTTCTCCATTCTCTTCTGACTCCCCCACTGAAGAGGAGATTGTGGGGTCTTGGTCGGCCATGTATCACTCCAGAAGACCAGCAAGACAGAACAGAAGACCAGAAAAACGAGGGCAGCCCAGATCATGTGCAGAACTTTGACCTGGCCGGTGGCAGACAGAGAAGCAGAACCAAGAATGAGAGAGAAGCGACAGCAAATGGGTCCCCGTCTCCCATTCAGCATCCTTGGTATTTAAGAGTCACAGTCAGGAGTGGCTCAAGAGATGCAAATTATTTCATGTAAAAATGCATATTTTAATTATTTCTGTTCTTTCATGTATAGAATTATAGACTCCTAGAATAATAGAGTTGGAAGGGGCCAAGAAGGCCATCAAATCCAACCCCCTGCTCAGTGCAGGACTCCAGTTAAAGCGTTCCTCTTAGATGGCTGTCCAGTTGCAACTTGACTACCTCTAGTGTGGGAGAGCCTACGCACTCCCTAGGTCATGGGTTCCATCCTTGTACTGCTCTAACAGTCAGGAAATTTTTCCTGAGATCTAGCTGGAATCTGGCTTCCTGTAACTGGATCCCATTGTTCCGTGACCTGCACTGTGGAGTGATCGAGAAGAGATCTAGCCCTTCCATTCTATGACAATTTTTCCAGTACTTGAGAATGCTATCCCATCTCCCTTCTCTTTTCTCTTCTCAAGAGAAGAGAAGAGAAGAGAAGAGAAGAGAAGAGAAGAGAAGAGAAGAGAAGAGAAGAGAAGAGAAGAGAGGACAGAAACAAAATCCAAAGCACTCTTCATAGGCTGGAGTCTTGGGCTGAAAGCAACAGAATGAAAATCAAATGCCAAGTTCTACAGCTAGGGGAAGGGAAGGGAAGGCACCATTGCAAGATGGGCAACGATTCTGCAAGTGAGAATGATCTTGGAGTTGTCAAAGATCCCAAACGGACTATGAGTCAACCATGTGAAGTGGCTGCAAAATAATTAATTCTGTATCGGGCGGCATTAAGAGAAGTATGGCTTCCAAATCACATGAGCTACCGGCTTCCCACTATTCAGCACTAGTTAGTCCCCATCTTGAATGCTGTGCCCAGTTCTGCAAGAAAGATGCAGACAAATGGGAAACATGCAGAGCAGAGCAACAAAGACAATCGGGACTGGATCAAAGGTCTGCAATGAGAAATTGAAAGCACTGAGCATGTTTGGCCTCAAGACAACTGCGGAAATGGCACTTTTCAAATACTTGAACGGGTGTCAAATGGAGGAGGGCCGGCACCATGTCTAGATCATCCCAGAGTGCAGGATGTGGAATAATGGGCTAAGGTTACAGGAAGGAAGATTCTGGCTGGACATCAGGAAGAACTTCCGGACTGTTAGAGCAGTAGGACAATGGGACCCATAGCCCAAGGAGGTGGTGGGCTCTCCCACACTGGAGGCCTTTCAAGATGCAACTGGACAGCTTTCTGTTAGGGATGCTTTAACTGGAGCCCTGCACTGAGCAGGGGGATGTTCCTGATAGCCTTCTCGGCCCCCTCCAACTCTACTCTTCATGATTCAGTGATTCTATAAGTTCAGTCTCACATGCATTAAGGGAAGTGGACACAGGTCTGCACCCTAAACCCTTTAAGGTGCCCCAAAACTCATGTCTGTTTTGCTGTTCATTTGTAACAGTGCAATCCTACACATGTCCACCTAAAATTAAACCCCATGGAGTCCAGCGGGACTGGGTGACCAATAAGGGTGGCTACATTTGCTACGGATCGATTGCCTCCCACAATCAAAAGAATGCCTGAAGCAGCTGATAACACAAGAGGCATTGGTAGTGACATTGAGAGCGGTGTTGTCTAGTGGTTAGAGCTCTGGATGAAGACCAAGGACAAAAGGAGGGAATCATTTCTTTTTCTTTTCTTTTTTTTTTAGTCCTGTTTAATCATGAAGGCAGCTGAATGCCTTAGACCACTAGTGAATCTCAGCCTAACCTGCCTCACAGGGTTGTTGTATGCTAACAGGGAAAGAAGGAGCAAAAATAAATTGGAATAATGGAGGAAGACTTGGGCTCCTTGAAGGAAACATGGATATGAAAGTAATAAACTCATTCACTAACACTTGAAGAGCACGTTTGTGTCTGTTGTGGCAGATTAGAAGAAACCCCAATAAAAGCTGTTTCTTTTCAGGTTTGGGGTTACCAGGTGCATCTGCTCAGGCATTCTGGACATGATTGGCAGCACCATGCTCTGAACTGAGGAAGGCCAAGAGCCTGCCCGGCCAGGTGGGGTGCTTCTCCTTTGGCTTGCCTGCTTGATTCTCTTCTTCCCAGCCAAGTTATTTCTCCTTCCATCTTCTACTGTCCCTCTGGAGGTAAAAGGTCTCCACTTACCTTCCCTGATCTCCTAATTTCTCCCCAAAGTCCAGGAAAATGCCCAGTCCAGTCCCAAAGCAGCAACAGATTCTGATGGGGAGGTCCAGCAAGTACCTTCAAAAAAAGAAACTGGGGGAAGTACCTAGACTTGAATCTCTTTTCTGACTTTTAATGACCTTTAATTTTTGCTAAGCCCCCTCCTGCAAGGGGCAGAGCTTTTAACGCTTTCCTCCTGGCTCCTTCTCAAGTTTCATCTCCCTCTCTTTTTGCCCCAGCTGTGCATTTGCTGCCTGAAATGGGGCCAGGTGCTGGCCATTTCCGTGGGATTTTTGCAAGGCTGCTGAGAATTGAAGTTCACTGGAAGAAGATATTTTCTCTCCAAAGAGATAGTAAGTGCTTGAGGATATCTATTTTCACTTATGCTTCCATTCTATCCATCAGTTTTCACCTATAAGAATAAATGAGGATGGATGGATGTCACCATAATGCCAAGATCATGGAACCTAGACTCCTGAGACTTGGCATGCAAGTCCTGGCAGTGTGCACCTGAAGGCTGTTTTCACCATTACATGTTTTCATTTTAATCCATGTTAATGTGTTCATATTGAAGGAGCCTGATTAGCTTAACTAATGCCATTTGCTTTTGTAAAAAGCCGTTTGCATAGGAGCTTGATTAGCTTAACAAATGCCATTTGCTTTTTGTAAAACTGCTTGTTTTGGAGAGGAAAAAGGAAAGGCAAAAGAAGGTTGATTGAGACAAAAAGGTAGTGAGTGGAGAAGATCCCTCATGCAAGGTCTGGCATGCAGTGATCACGCTCCCCCTGTGAGGGGATTGGAGGTAGATAAGCACCGGCATGAGGTCAGGCATGCAGTGGACATGGGGATCCCGCAAGGGGATTGGGTAAAGGGTCAGGCAGACCCTGAAAGGGGGTTGGGTGAGGGAACAATGGGGCGAGATTGAGTGAAAGAAGGCAAAAAGTATAAGAAGGGTCAGTTGGAGGAATGTGTGTGCGTCGCTTCCTGGCTGCGTGTAGGGAGCGGACACCTGGTCGCTTTGCTCAGCTGAATAAAGAAAACGGAACGAATCTCCACCTGACTGAACCTCATTGATGCCTGGTTTAGTGGGTCTGTAAGTCACCTGGCTAGCAGGGACCTCAACAACATAGCTGAAGTCCAGAGTAACACCCTGAGAAGGTCAGACTCACTGGAGAAGACACAGAGACATAGAAACAGAGCGAGTCAGAAGGTGTCTCCTGGCCATCTAGTCTGACCCTTGGCTCCAGCCAGCTCACTCATGACATGCCTGCCATGTGCATGTCCAGCCTATCCTTCTGTGGAAGCCCATCCCATACCCTCAGGGTCCTAACCATCAGGAAATACTTCCTGGCATCCACGCTAAGTCTCGGTTCCCTGAGCTTTGCTCCATTGGAACATGTCCAGCCCTCCACTGCAGGGGAAAACAGGTCTCTACCCATCTCTGTATGACATCCCCTCACATACCTTTATATCACTAACAGGCCCCCTCTGAGTCTCCTCTTCTCAAGGCTGAAAAGACCCAGTTCCCTCAGTCTGGTCTCATACGACTTCCCCCGCAATCCAGCTGCCATCCTTGTGGCCCTTCGCTGCACCAATTCCAACCTGGCTATACCCTTCCTGTAATGTGGAGCCCAGGACTGAACACAGTACTCCAGTTGTGGGCACACCAGAGTGGCAGTACTACCTCTCTCAATCTAGAAGCCATGCTAGGAAGAGTCACAGGCAGAAGAAGGAAAGGGAGACCAGATATGAGATGGAAGGACTCCCTGAAGGAAGCTACAGCCTGGAAATTCCAAGGGCTGCCAAAGGCAGGGCATTTTGGAGGGTGCCCATAAGTCAGAAACAACCTGATGGCGCACAAAGACACCCAAGGGGGAAGTGCAGGGCAGGAGGATTGAGGGGCAAGGTCTTCTCCACGGTTTCTCCTGTTCTGCGCTGCCGGTCTATAAACTCCACGCACATCTCCATAAGGTTGCTCCATTCAAAAATACAAGCATTCAAAAATCACTGGTCACGCTAGCTGAACTGGACACAGAAGAGCATGCGGGTGCCGTGCACTCAGGAGCGGGTGACGGAACTGAGAGTGGTTTTAACCGAAGCAGTGAGCAAAGACTGTGATTGCAGATGCTTTCCTATTATAGGTTGAAATTTTTTTTTTTTTAGGTTGAAATTTATTTAAATAGGGGGTGTGTGCCAAAACATGACGAAGTGGAGGAGAGCGCTGGGGAGGAAAGAACCAAGTTTAAGCTTGGGAATGAGAGCAAAACAATAAAGTGTGCAGAGGAACTGGCACAATTGCAGGGGTGTTTTGGAAGGATACAGATGGAGAGCTTGAAGCGAGGATCAGGAATCTCCAAAGGCAAAGTCCGAGATGACTTGATCACACACAACAGCAGCCACAAACAGAAACATCTCAGTCACTAGGGAATAGCTGCCTCAGTTCAGACCCGAGCTTTGCAGTCCATAAAGTCTGAAGCCGGGGGGAGAGGAAAAGGCTCAGAGGCAGAGTTGAACAGCGTGTCTGCCCCCTTCCCTCTTGCCGGATCGTCCTTCAGGGATCACCAGGGCAGGGAATGGGCCTCGCGATGCCAGTAGGGACCAAAATGGGGGGCAGGCAAAATGTGCCCTGCTCTGTCCACAGTTGCTTGAAAACTTTCCTGGATCAAACTTTTCCAAACTGTATGAAAATATTACTTGTTCTCTGTGCCTTTCTCATAAATTGCTACATTCTCCTACACTGCAACTTTCCTAGAGAAGCAAATGTAAATTGATAGATTCTTTTTTTAAGTTTGGACCAGTTTTATTCTCGTATTCTAACAGAAGCATTTCTGCTGTTCTGGAGTTGGCTATGATTAAAAGGATTTTTGAAGACCAAAGTTGCCTGGGTGAACTCAAGAAAAGCTGGTCCAGTGTGGTGATTTGAGTGTAGTCTTGGAATTCAGGTTTGGGCCCCTTTCCATCAGGAAGCTTGTTGAGTGACTTTGGGCCAGTCACAGGCTCTCAGCCTGGCCTACCTCACAGGGCTCTTGTTCTGAGGATAAAATGGAGCCATATAACCCCCCCCCCTTGGGTTCCTCCCATGAGGAAAAAAGGAGAGATATGAACGCAATGCAGGAATAATAATGTTCCACATACAATAGTAGCATTGGAAGGGGCCAAGAAGTCCATCAGGTCCAACCCCTGCTGTTGCAGGTCACCATATGGTGCAAATAAATGAACAACATATTCTGGGAAGTAAATAAAGCTAAGAGACACTTCAAATAAAAAATAGCCCAAGAGCTTAAACCAGTGGAAGAAAATGAAGGTTGTCTCCTCAGCAAAACTTCCAGAAATGTGTGACTCAGAAGAGTTGACAAGTGGATATATCATCCCAAAACAGAGCTTGGGAACTTTGGGAAATGGAATGAATCTCTGTTAGGGTAGTTTCTTTCTGCAGAAGGAAACACTATGCAGTGGTATTAAGGAATTATTTTGATATGAGGGGCAAAATACAGGGGCTACAGAACCAGTCACCAGTTACCTTCTCTGTGGTGGTGCTCCAATTGTGGAAATCGCCCCCCAGAGAGATTTGCCTGGCACCGTCACTTTATTTTCAGCGCCAGGCCAAAACCTTTTTATCTTCCCAATGTTTTAAGTCCTGACTGTTTTAATTGGGAGTGTTATTGTCAGTTGAATTTTTAGGACACCATGTTTTAAATTTTTTACATTTTGTATTGTTAAACCATCCTGAGACTTCGGTAATGGGACGATCTAGAAAAGTTTTAAATAAATAAATAATATAAAACAGTTTATATAAATCCATAGTTTTCTCTTTTGATGGCCTGCCAACCAGATGGACTGCCCCCTATTTTGAGGGGCATTCCCACCTGGCAACGTTTGTAGCCTTCCGAATGATGCTTGCAGTACAACTCCCATCACCCCGCACCACCTGGGGATGATGGGCGCTGGCGTCCAGCGGCATCTAGGCGGCTGCCGCTTCCACATGCCAGCGTTCCTCGTCCCGTTTTGGCTCCCGCTTCCTGCTTTCTCTCCTTTTCGTGTGCGCGCGTCTCGTGGGAATGCACGTCCCCGCGTCTTTCTGGTAGCGAGCCTTGGCAAGGGTTAAATGCACCGAGCGGGCGGCGCGTTGCTAGAGAGGCCGGAGAAGGAGGGTCCTTTGAGCTCCCTGGGAGGGGGCGAAGCGTTTGAATTTGCTGGCAGCAGGAGAAAAAGCCGGAGGAGCGAGCGGGGGGCAGAAGCATCCGGCCTGGCGAGGTGTGCAGAGCGACCTTGGGTGCGACGCATTTGCAAGACGGGGAGGGGGGGAAATAGCAGAGGCTGCTGCCCCGGGATCCCAGGGGTGCAAGCATTTTGCAAGGGTGGGTCTCCCCTCTGCCTCGTCCCCGGGAGCAGTGCGTGAGATTTCCGCAAAATGCACCTGTCTGCAGGTGTTCCCCGCCCCGGAGCTCTTCGGCCGTCCGCCTTGTTACTCCCGCAGCATCCGCGGAGGGGAGGGAGGGGCGAGGAAAAGGGAGAGAGTGCACTCTGCACCTGCTCAGGGGTATGTGCATCCGTTTGTTTTTCTGTTGGTTTTTGCTGTCTGCTTCCTTGGAGCTTGGATAAGATCTCTGCGCGATCAGACCAAAGATCCAGGTCATCCAATAACTGGGCCATTTCCCAAATCATCATCATCACATTGCATATCCCTCCTTTTTTGTCCTATAAATGACCCAAGGTAGCTTCCCTAGTTCCATTTTATCCTCACAACAGCCCTGTGAGGTGAGTTGAGATGAGAGTCAGAGAGTGACCTGAAGTCACCCAGTGAGCTCCATGGCTGAGAAGGGACTGGAACCAGATCTCCCAGTCAAACACTGGGACTACCAAAGAGTTCTCCAGTGCCCTTGAAGATGCTCACAAAATCAGGAGAGCATGGTCATTTTCCCTGAAGTCACTGCAGAATCTCAGCTTAAACTACCTCACCGGGTTGTTGTGAAGAAATGGAGATGAGGAGGACTAACCAAGCAACTTGGGTGCCTTGCTGGGAAAAAGGTGGGATTTTATTTATTTATTTATTTATTTATTTGAAAAATTTCTATGCCGCCCCTTGCCAGCTAGCCTCGGGGCAGCTCACAGCAGGTCCGTACAAAACAAAATACAACATAAAATTAAAACACAAAACGACCTACCGATTACAGTTAAAGACTAAAATTGGCCCATCTCATAGTCCCAATTAAAACGAACAAAAACTAAAATTCACAAACTAATAAATTAATAAAATTAATAAAGTTAATAAATTAATTAACAATTAAAATATTTCTTAAATAAAAAGGTATTAATATAATAAATAAAGGAGTGCATAAATGAATGGTGTTTGGGGGTGTTTGGCCTCTGATCTTGGGATAAATGGGGAGCGGCTGCCATGGCTAAATAGACAACCTTCCATGAATTGGGCTTCATCACTCCCCCTGCCCCCTTTAAAGACATCTAAAGACACAGCTGTTATCACATCTGGTGGCAGTGAATTCTGTAAGTCACCTTTCCCCAAAGTGGCTTCCCCCAGATGTGATAGACTACAACTCCTATAGTCCTCAGCCAGCACAGGAATGTGTTGCAGTCCTAACACAACTGCTGAGGTGCCCATTTGTGGAAGGCTGCCCTACATTATATTTTGCCGTGTCTGGAGATCGACCACCAGCTGTCCCAAATCTCCTTTTTATTTATTTATTTATTTATTTGCACATTTATATGCCGCCCCCTTGCCAAGAAGCCTCAGGGCGGCTAACAACATCTCCTTGGCAGTTCATCTCATCAAAGGACCCCCAAATGTTACATTGGGGAAAAGACTTTTCTCTCCACACTTTCTCTGCAGCACCTATAACATTATAAACTCCTTGTTATGTTTCTCCTGCAGCTTGCCTTTTTTCTAAACTGACCTCTTTTGGTTACAGTTCCTGATATTCCTGACCATTGGCTGTGCTGACCGGGGCTGATGGGAGTTGCAGTCCCCAGCACATCTGGAGGGAAACTGAGAGGCTCCAAACATTGCCATCTTTCCACATAGAGGAGTTGCTCCTGCTCTTTGATCATTTTTGAGGTCTTTCTCTGCACTTTTCACTGCTCTATTAGTCTAGCTCCCAGAAGCCCCTGCCAGCAGAGCCAATTGTCAAGAATGCTGGGAGTTGGAGTAAAAAGCTCTAGCAAGCGACTTTCTACCTATCCCTGCACTGTTATAAGTGACTGCAACCAGTATCCCAAATATGTTCCTGTCAAAGATTTCATGTGTTCATGTCATAGATAGAAATAATCACTTTCTTAATAATCCCGAACATAGTATTTGCATTTTTATACCCATTGCATGATGGAAAAACACTGTTGCTCTTTTAATTGCACACCTCTCTGCAACTTGGCCTCTCTTTAACCAGTTATTTACATCCTCAACCCCTCTGTGTATGTAGAGAGTTTAGATTTTTAACAATCATTATTGCTTGCTTCCCCCTGCAGTCTTAAGCACTGCTACTCAGAAGTAAGTAGCTTTGAAGTGAGCACGACTTTCCTCCACTGAAGTCAAAAACAACAAAGAAGTGTGTGGCACCAAAGGGTGCAGTCGCTGTGGCTTC
Organism: Varanus salvator macromaculatus; assembly: GCA_023646645.1. Lineage (NCBI taxonomy): Eukaryota > Metazoa > Chordata > Lepidosauria > Squamata > Varanidae > Varanus > Varanus salvator. The sequence continues at coordinate 1,790,420 of JAIXND010000685.1, forward strand.
CACACACTGTCTAGGGGACCAGAGGAAAATTTGGAGCCTCAGCTCCAACCTTGGAAAAATGCTCCAGCTCCGATTTTGGGGCACCCTGTGCCCTTGCAGCTGCAGGTTTTTTTCTGCTCCAGCTGCAGCTCCGAAAATGCAAGTGGGACTTTGGAGCCAGGGCTACAAGGGAAGAAGTGAGGCTTTGCCAGGACAGGAGAGGGTGCCTTGTCCCCACTTTCTTGCAAGCGTGGGCAAAAGACAGGGCCTGTTGAAATTGGCTGTCTATCCCTCTGTGGAGCAAGGGAAGTGCAGAGACAAATTCGAAGGATTGTGCACAACTACATGGGATGGAATCCTAATGAATTTATTCTTGCTGCTATGTGCCTTCAAGCCATCTCTGACCTTTGGCAACCCCATGAGTACAAGCCCTCCATAATGTCTTATCTATGACAGCCTTGCTCAGCTTTTCTAAACACACGGCTGTGGCTTCCTTTATGGATTCAATCTATCTCCTATTTGGGCTTCCGTTTTGTCTTCTGCCTCGGACTTTCCTCAGCTTGATAGGCTTCTCCAGAGTCTCACCTTCTCAGGATGTGTCCAAAGTAAGACCGCTTCATTTTTTCATGTTTGCTTCCAAGAAAAGCTTTGGTTTGATTTGTTCTAGGACACACGTGTTCATCTTTCTGTTGGTTCAGGGCATTCGCCAAGCTCTCTTCCAGCACCATCTTTCAAGCATCTTTTTCTTCCTGCCCACTTCCTTCCCTGCCCAGCTTCCACACCCATGCATGGTGATCCATTGTAATCCTTTTACATTGTAATTTTATATTTTGTAAGCTGTCCTGACTGCTTGGCGGAAGGACAGGATATAAATGCTTGTAATAATCAGTGCTTTTTTGTAAGAAAAAAGGTGCCAGAACTCATGAAATCATTTACCTTTCACATGTAGTCAATCACTGTACACACACCCACACACGTCAGTTGTGTAACGAGACATAACAGTCGCAGCCCACAGTAAGCACTCAGCGTGCAACCACATGACCAATCACAAGCTGAGCAGCACCAGCACAACCAGCGCGGATGAAGTACGCATGCATCAGACTTGACGCACAAGCAGCCACCGACCTGCTATGCTCAACAGCGCGATTCAAATCTACATGGACCAAACATCAAATTTTCAAAAGTTACTTTTAAAACTTGGAAAATCTGTTGAAAAAAGGTGCCAGAACTCTGTTCCGGTGCGTTCTATGACAAAAAAAGCACTGGTCATCATCATGATGGATGAAACACATTTATTACGATGTGCTCATTCATGAACTGTCGCTACTTGATTCAATTTTGTGCCAGTCCTGTTAACAGGCATTTTCTGTATAATAAACTCTTTATACATTTTTATTTGACTTGAGCACCACTACTTAGGCAGTGAACGAGAATTCATAATATAATCATCTAGGCAGAACTTTGCTGCAACAGCAGAAATTTATACAAACTTTACAGACATGGAAATGCTCTTCCATGAAAGTTTCCAAAGTTGGAGTTGCTCACACATTTTATATATTTAGTTTTACTATCATTATAACTCTTTGCAGGGTAGAGAGGGGCTACTTCCATGCACAACCTGGTTTTTAACACATTCTATAACTTTTCCCCCATTGTCAGAATGTAAAATTGTACATTTGCTGACACATCAGAGCTGCAAAGCAAAAGGCAGTGTTATATGTAACATCTGGCGTGGATTTCTAAAAGAAAAACGTGGCTAGTGTGTTGGAGGTTTGCCCATGTGTTGGAATCCATTCTCTCTCTCCCTTCTGTCTCTTTCCTCAGGCAGAAGATTGGCACAGATCACAACTTTCTCTTTTGGATTTTTTTCTCGAGGGCGGCATTAGTTTTGTGAGGTTGCTCAAAGATGAAAAGGGGGGACCAAAACCCTGCAGGCCTCACATCAATGGACTTTGCTCAGGGAGCAGGAAACACCCCTCCTGTCTTCCAGGCTGGGAATATCCGAGAATTCCTGAAAAAGATCCCAGGAGAACAAATGAAACAAGAACCGGGAGAAAGCCCTCTCCAGCTGTGGGAAGTCCAGTGGCAGGAGTTCCTGAAGACAGTGGAGGCTCCTCATGCAGGTTGGGGAGTGTCAACGTTTCCGGAGAAGTCCTCTCCGTGGGACGACGCCAAGGCCTTCCTGGCCTCCTTCGAGCAAGTGGCCGAGGCCTGCCGGTGGCCCAGGGAAGAGTGGGTGGCCCGGCTCCTGCCAGCCCTCAGTGGAGAAGCCGAGCAGGCCTTTCGCAGGCTGCCGTCCCGAGACAGAGACGATTACGGGAAGGTGAAGGTGGCCATCTTGCGCGGGGACGCCCTGAGCAGGGAAAAGGTTCGCCAGCACTTCCGGCGCTTCTGCTACCAGGAGGCTGAGGGGCCGCGAGTGGCTTACGTCCGGCTCCAGGAGCTGTGCTGCCGATGGCTAAAGGCCGAGCGGCACTCTAAGGAGCAGATCCTGGAGCAGCTGATCCTGGAGCAGCTGCTGACCATCCTGCCCTCCCCGATCCAGAGCTGGGTCCGGGAGCGTGGCCCGGAGACCTGCGCGCAGGCCGTGGCCCTGGCTGAGGACTTCCTTGTGAGGCAGGATGCAGCCCAGAGACGGGCTGACCAGGTGAGGTGCCATCACTGGCTGAGTCAGACAGAGCCTGAGCTGGTTTTCCATTCAAAGGTCAACCATCACCAGCCTGGTGCCCTCCAGAAATGTTGGACTACAACTCCCAGCATCCCCCAGGCAGCAAGGCCTGGAGCCTGGGCAGTGTCCCTGCCAAGGAACTCCTTTTGAGACAGGAAATAGAGTAGGGAACAGAACACCAGGTGAGGCCATCTCACTCTTATTCCAGGTCTGTTTCAGCCTACATGTCCCATCATCCCCCTCTGCTGGCTAGGGCTGATGGGATTTGTAGGTCAGAACATCTGGAGGACTCCTAATTGCCCATTCTTGAGGGGCTGACTAAAAGGGAAAATTTCTGATCGTCCGACATACATTTTTAAAAACAATTCCAAAAATTTGGATTAGGTGGGATGATAATAACAGTAACAATAATAATGATAATGATAATGATAATAATGCACATCTGGAGCTCCTGGCTGAAAGGGCTGTAGGAAGAGTATGTTTAGCCAGGAGGAAAGGGCAGGATGAAAACCGGATGCTGGAAAGCTGCACCAAAGCAGATTTGGTTAAACGTTAGGCATAGCCTCCCATCAGAAAGCGCCCAGCAGCCAGGAGCAGGTTTCCTGCTTGCCAGCACTGTTGCAGCTCTCTGGTCAGCCGGCAGAGCCTGTGTTTGAATCCCAGAGTTGGAAGGGGCCAGAGGGCCCTTGGGGCCAAGCCCCTACCCTGTGCAGGACTCCCAGTTAAACCATCCCTCTTAGACTGAGCAAAGGGTTGGACCAAATGACCTCTGACCCCTTCCGGCCATCATTCCAGGCCCCCAGGACTGCACTTGATCCCCATGCCAGGTTCTGCTTAGAGAAGGGCCCTTTAGCCTGCTTGGTCTGAAACAGCCAAACCCACCCTGCACCCTCCCTATCCAATTGGTTCCCCTGGTTTGAACCTGACTCCCCCAGAATCTGAAGAGATGACGTATTTCTTAAAGAAACATGGGTTTCATGCCTCCCAGAGCCCTGGTCCTGAGTGGCCGGGGTCAGGTTTGAGGACTCACACATGACACTTGCTTTCTTAGCCCCATCCAAGAGTGTCTTTAGCTCCCACTTGGGGTCCCAACCCAGTTTGGCCTCACTTGGCCCTGTCCTCTTCCCTTTCCCCATGTTTAATTATATCGATAGAGACCTTTTCCTTCCAGAGAACTCAAGGCAGCTTACATAATTCCCCTCCTCTCCACTTTATCCTTACAACAACCATGTGAGGTAGGTTAGGCTGAGAGTCGGTGTCCAGCCCAAAGTCACTCACTGAGCTCCATGGCCAAGTGGGGACTCGAACCCAGATCATCTGAGTCCCGGTCTTTATCTCCTTAACTCTTAACCTCCGCATCATACTGGTTCTCTGGTTGTTTTCAGGCTTTTGTCTAAAAGATTGAAATGCCTCTTCTAGATTTCAGTTACAGGCAGTGAAAATGTCATTGCTGGTATAGTCAGCTACACTGGCTCCCCATTGAAGTCCGGGCCCAATTCAAGGTGTTGGTTATGACCTATAAAGCCCTAAACGGCTTGGGCCCTGTTTACCTGAAGTAGCGCTTACGTCCGTACTTGCCGCCCGCCCCTTGAGATCGGCAGGAGAGGCCCTTCTCCGAGAGCCCTCCGTGAAGGAAATTAGGAGGGCGGCTACTCGGAGGAGGGCCTTCTCTGCGGTGGCGCCCAACCTATGGAACGCGCTCCCCAGAGAGGTCCGCCTGGCGCCGCCGTCATTTGTTTTTCGGCGCCAGGCGAAGACCTTTTTATTCAACCGCTATTTTAATTGTTGACATTTTTCTTAGTTTTAATTTTGGCCAGGGCGACTCAGATTATTTTTATATGTATTAATATTGGATTATTTATTGTTAATTTTGAATTATTATTATTATTACTTTTATGTATGTGAGCCGCCTTCGGCGATGGGGCGGCATAGAAATGTGCAAAATAAATAAATAAATAAATAAAATTTTGGGTCCCTGAGCCATGCCTCGTTTTCCTTCAGCACCACCCATCAAGGAAACATGGCCCCCAAGAATGTCTCCCAGATTAAATATGGCTTTGGAACTCAAAGAGGTTCACTATCTGTGCTCTGAACTGGAGGTTTTTCTTGCTTTTCCAGCTAGCTTCTGAGGAGATGGCTGGAGGCCCTTCCGAAGCCGGCCTGCGTCCTTCCATGGCTGACCGGAGGCAACTCTGTATGGCAACGAAGGAGGAAGTAGATGATGGAGATACCAACCTGTTGGGTAAGGAGGGAAGTAGCAATGCCTGAAGAATCCAGTTTGGGGTAGGGATGCGTCAGATCTCCGTGGCTCAGCTTCCTGGACGCCATCCCGCATTCTTGCTTCCCTGAGTCTGCCTTATGCTGAGGGTTCGCGTGGGAGCCTGGCAGGAAGTGAGTGTGCAAGGTGGTTTGCACACTGCCCACATGCCCGCTGTGCAAGCTGAGTCCCGCTTCCACACACATGACTTGGGGCCTTTGTGTACTTGGCACAAAGAAGCCGCTGGCGTTGCTGAGTGTTTGCGGACTTGATCCCAGCTCAGCAAACTGTGAGGCCAGTAAGCTTCCCCTTCACAGTCACCCAGCTCAGCCAGGGCCGACCATGGGAAAGAGGTCTGGCAAGTACAAGATAGCCAGATCCTGGCCTGATCTCCATGCCACTAAGAGAATCACCATCCGTGTGTCTTGAGTTCTTATTCTCTCCAGAGTCCTTGATATCCTATGGAAAAGGGGAGTGGAGAAAAACGAAGAATCACTCACGAGTTCCTGTGGAATGTATTTGCGCTGGCACATGTTTATTACTCAATAACAGAGTAATTAATAAATTACTCAATAAATTGCAACAGAGACAAATACCTGCTGGCATCTTAGACTATTCGAGTACATTCTCTGATATCAGAGTAGCTTATCTAATGATTAATGTTGCCGTCCACACAGTCGATTAGGAGCAAGTTAATTCTAGCTGTTGGTATATACAGCAGTATTTTTACCTTTTATATGCTAAGAGAAAAGCCATTTGCACATAGCAATAAGCCACATATTCTGACATGCTAACTCTCGGTGCCAACTGGAAGTTGTGGGTGTTGTGTAGTGTGTGCATACGTGCACACACACACCACATCTTCACTCTTACTTCACACTTTCCTCCATGAAAAGCAAGAGCTTCCCATGGCATCCCAGCTTCAGAGTATGGTTTATTGCATCCCAATGAGCCATGATCATAAGCCAGCTTTAAAGCAGAGTTTATTCTTGACTTAGGATCCTTTAAAAATGGAGAATATCATGTTTTTCTGCATTGCTCAAAGTTCCCAGAGAGCCTTACTTTATATATGCATGGACTGTCCTCAAACTCAGAGGTAGGGTTAGAGTTATCAGAGTCCATCCCTCTAGGATCTGTGGACTTCCCTTTAAGCTCAGCCCAGTTCTGCAAAGCAAGCTGAGCTGAGAGATCTGTGGAGCCCTGCTTGCAAGGAACCTTCCCCATCACAGTCACCCAGAGAGCAGAAGAGGGACACTGCAAGCGGTCGCTGACCCAGTCACCAACGTGCTTCCACATCCGGTGCAGTACCAGCGGCTGTGCTGGGCATGGATGAGCATGCTGCTCGTGCAATTCATGGGCCTTGATGCTTGGCAAGCACTCTGGGAACTCTGGGAGAGCAATCTGGGAACACGGACTCCAGGCCGCTGCGAAGTCCAGTGGAGGCAAGCTCTGGGGATCCTGCTCAGAGGTTCCCAAAACACCGATGCTGGGCTGGTCTGACACCCCCAGGACAGAGAGTGCAGTGAAGGTCACCTTTGCCTTCTCTTTCTCATTCATGACGTTTTTTGTCCTGTGGGCCTTTTATGCCTTTCATACACCTCCTTATTCCGTCCCTCATCAACATTCTGAATCTCCACCTTAGTACAATCCAACTTTTTGTAAAAAGCCCTTGTGAGCTTAATTCCTGCAGCAGCATCAGAAACGCTGAAGCCCACGTTGCCCAGAGTCCTAGGGTTGGCTTTGTCAGGGCAACAAGAGGAGAGAGCAAGATTTGCATTGGGGAGCAATAGAAAAGAGCCCAGGAAAACCAGATGGGCCACAGAATACCCTTTTGTCTCTTTTTGCTTCTGCTCATGGAACTGTGCATTGCAAGTTTTTGTCCCCTGCGCCAAGTTTCATTCTACTCCAAGGACTGAGTTGTTTGGGGCTTTCTCATTTATTTCTCAGCAGGCGGTGGGTGGATGACTATAAATGAAGAAGAGGAATGTGCACCAGAAATTCCTGAAATAGGACACCCGCTTGGGGCATCAGTGTGGAAAATAGAGGAGACCGTTTCCCAGCGCCACATACAGGAAAATGCCTCGGCAAGTCAAGAAAGGCCAGAGGGTCAAGAGGAAGCGCACCTGGTGGAGGACATCGATGAATCCGTTCCTTGTGGGGGAAGCTGCCCGATCCCCAGTGATGCCACAGCCCCAGCAGGAACTGACCCCGGAAGAAAACGAAACCCCTACGGCGCCTACACCAGAAACTCCGGCATCCCTCCAAGATCTCGCACTGGGGGGAAACCGGTCAGATGCCACATCTGTGGGAAGTATTTTCTTTGTAGCTCAAAGCTTCTCGTCCACCAAAGAAGCCACACTGGGGAGAAGGCGTACAAGCGACTGTATTTCTGCAACACTCAGCATGTGGGTCCGCCCACCCTCAGCACAAATTGCCCCAGCCAGGCAACCATACTCCACAAAATGGTCCCTCGGATCCGTGGCCAGCGGTGGGAAGGCAAGGAGGTGGTGGCCCTGCTGAACGGCATCAAAGCCAGCCCCGCCTTGGCCCTCCTCATGAGCAGCAGTTCCCAGAAGGGGCAGCAACACTGGGAGAAAATCAAGGAGCAGCTCCAGGCTCAGGGGCACACCAGGAACATCGACCAGCTGAGATCCAAGTGGAAGCAGCTGAAAACAGATTTCTTTGCCGCTGGCCGACCTGCAGCGGAAGGGAAAGAAAGGCCTAGCACAATACCACCGTATTTTAACCGGATGCGGGCAGTGTGGGATGCAGCAGGGAGGCCCCCCTTCAAAGATCGACACCTGCCAGGTGAGTTGAAGTGTTTCTTTGAGCAAGGGGAGCAACGGAATTCATTGCACGGCTCAATTCTGCAAGCGGGAAACTCTTAATGGAGATAAATAGTTTTCCATGCTTGTGCGTTTTATTTTTGCTGCTCTTTGTGGCAGAGGCCTCAACTTTTTCACTCGGCAGAGCACCATGATGGGAAAATATCCATATCTTTGCAGAATTTTCCTACCCAAATTCAAATTTTTGAGCAATTCTTGGGGGAAGCATTGTAATTGTGGGCTGGGGTAAGAACAAAAACTGTGAGGCCCAAATATGAGAAATAACATTCTCTTTATTCAAATAACATTCTCTTCTCAAATAATAATATCTTTTATCCCAAACCAGCTTCTGCCAGTAATTAAGGCTTAAAAGAGAGAATTGTGACTATTTTGAAAGCAAGCTTTAGGACCAGCTTTCCTTTTAGGATGGAGGGGGAAAAAAACTCTGCAAAAGCCAGATATCCAACATGGAAATCACAACACACATCTTGATTTTGGCTTCTTCCTGTCTTGTTTCTTAGCCTTCTATGTTGCATCAATGAAAAATAAGCTGGGATCTGAGAACTTATATTATTCCAAATTGCTTCTGAGCACTAGCAACACCCTTTTCTCTTGATATCTCTGTCCCTCTAACTGCAGACTCAGGTGGTGAGGTACCAACAGAAGTAAGGCCAGCCAGAAACAAAAATGAGATATCTGCAGACCCTATGATATCTGTACAGATTTCAAGCACAGAAATCTGCTTTTAAAAAAGCAAGTCCTGACCAGGTAAACAAAGAGAAACATAGCAAATCAGAAGGGGCCTCCCAGGCCATCTAGTCTGACCCCCGGCTGCAGCCAGCTCCACTTATGTAATCCCCAATAAATGATTGTCTACTCTTTCCTTAAACAGCCCCACTGATGGGGCCTCCACCACCTCCCACGGGAGCCCATTCCATATTCTAGGGGACCTAAAGATCAGGAACTACCTCCTGACATCCAACCTGGAAACCAGTTCCTTGATCTTTGTCCCACTGGGCCATGTCCATTCCTCCACCACAGCTACGATCCTCTACCATGTGACACCTCTTCACACACCTGTGTGTCACTAAAAGATCCCCTCAGACTCTCCTCCAGGCTGCAAAGACCCAGCTCCCTGAATTTCATCTCATCTGTCATCCACCCAGTCTGGCTGCCATCCTTGTGACCTTGCGCTGTCCCGATTCCAGCCCCGCTAGGTCCCTCTGTAATGTAGAGTCCATAATTGGAGAGAGTACTCCAGTTGTGGGCGCATCAGAGTCTTATAGAGTGGTAATAACACCTATCTCAAACTGGAAGCCACGTTTCCGGCTCTACCTCCAAGGGTGGCATTTGCCCTCTTACCCACTAGGGGAATAATACAATTGTAGCAGTTTATATTTTTGCTTTAGCAGAAGTAGTTTCCACTAAGCCTCAGCAAACGCAGTCCAGGATTTCAAATATATATCCATCGGAGAGTAGAGCCTGGATATCATCTGCTAAAAAACTGAGAGAGTTGTTAGGTCTTCAGTCCACTGTGTTACGGGAGGAGAGTTTTTATCTTTCCAGTGCTGCAGTATTAGGTTGTTGTCATTACACTTTTATCCTGCCTTTCTTCCTTTTTCATGGAAACCAAGGCAGCTTATGTAGTGCTTCTCTGAATACATATTTTAAATTATGTATTGTTTTTAAATTGTATTCTTTTATGCTGTTAGCCGCCCCGAGGCTTGTTTGCAAGGGGGCGGCATACAAATTTGTTAAATAATAATAATAATAATAATAATAATAATATTATACTCACAGTGACAACAGAGCTGGTGACTGGCCCAAAGCCACCCAGTGAGATTCATGGCTGGATGGGGACTAGAACCCGGATCTACCGGGCCTCCAGTCCAGCCCTCCAATCACTACCGGATACATGAGGGCTTTCCCTCTATCAGCTGTTGCCAGCAGCATCCATTGTGGCACATTGTACTGAGAGGAGGAAGCAGAGCCATTCCACTAGCCCTCATGAAAGATTGCTTTGTTTTTCCTGTTCCTTCCCTGTTCCTTCACCTCATGTGTCATGCCTTACAGGCAGGGACCGTCTTCATTACCTGTATGTTACTCTTTTGGCTGAATAACCTAAAGGCGTCTTCAGAAGTCCTTCTCTGGGAGCCCCTTCTAAAGGAAGTGAGGAGGGTGGCTACCAAGAGGAGGGCCTTTTCGGTTGTGGCACCCTGACTTTGGAATAAGCCCCCAAAGACGTGTGCATGGTGTCTGCTTTGTATTCTTTTCTGCACCAGGTGAAGACCTTTTTATTTTACCAGTATTTTAACATTTTAACTTGTATATATTCCATTTTATTCTGTAGCACTGCTATGGTTCTATGCTGAATCATCACAATTGCTATTATGGTTTTGTTCCTTTGCATTAATGTGTGTCTTGTCAATATTTGTTTCATTTTAACTTCTGTTAACTGGCCAGAGAGCCCCAAAGTGAAACAAATAACTGGCAAGACTCTCAAGAAATAAACACTACACTGCAACATTTAGTTGCAGTATCCCTCTAGATCAGGGATGCAGAACCTTTGCCCTCATGGCTCGCATCAGGTGTCTGCTGGAGGGGGGTACCACATGCAGGCCCATTCACATGTTTGCTCACACACCCCACTTAACACACTCATGTTGCACTTTTCCGTAGAGTCTAACGTTTTTAAAAAGTTAGTTTAAGGCAGGAAGGGGAAACTGGAGCCACCTATCCTTGGGGAAGAGCTTCCTGGAGTCCCTCTGCCCCCCTCACACAGGTATACAAACAGGAGAAGTTTGCATCTCCTCACTTCTCGATCCCCCACATTCACTCACTGCGTTAGCCCCCCTGCTTTCCTTTGCCTCCACCAAAAAATGACAACCGAACCTTCTAGGAATGGGCTCTATGGTTGCCACCATCAATGCTTCCTTCTTCCTCCCTGCTGTTGGGAAGGGAAGAGGCCACTGTTCTTGGTGTGTATCTCAGGGCCAGGGAGGTTTGGACTCTTTGGACAAGGAGGATGAGCCCTGGGAAATGGGGCCTCCAGAGATCGAGACAGAGAAGCCAGAAGATGGAGGGCAGATCTGGGAATCATACTGGGAGAGGGCGTGGGGCAGGAGCCGGGCAAGACTTGTCCCCGTGCCACCTCCTGATGGGCCTTCCCAGAGGTCGGGGACCAGAGCTACTCAGAAGGAGAGATTTTGGAAGTAGTGTCTTGGTTGGCCTCGGCAAACTGTTCTCTGCATGCTTAGAGACTCTTTCTTGGCTGGTTGTGGTTTGCTGGGTGTGCACTGGGAAATAGAGCACTTCTGGAAAAGAAAGGTCTGTTGTTTTGCAATTTGAGAGCCAGTGTGGTGTGGTGAAGAGCGCAGGTCTGGGACTCGGGCAATCCAGGTTCTAGTCCCTGTTCAGCCATAGAGCCAACTTGGGTGACTTCGGGCCAGTCACAAACTCTCAGCTCAACCTACCTCACAGGGGTGTTGTTGTGGGGAAGAGACTGAGAGAAGAAGAACAATGTAAGCTGCTTTGAGTTCTTTAAAAAAAAAGAAAAAAAGACAGGATAGCAGATAGATAGATAGGTAGTTAGATAGATGGCAGCAGCCTAGCTCTAGACACCTGCCTTTCAGAAGTGACAGGTTCTGGGGAACTGGAGTCAGCCAGACAGGGCTTGGGGACCTCCTGAGTCTGGGGTCTGCAAAATTGGACCCATGAGCTAATCCTACATTTTATTTATTTAAAGTTTTTATATGCTGTCCAATACTAGAGTCCCTGGATGACTTACCAAAAAAACAAACAAACAAACGTACCAACAAACAACACACTGAATCCAACCATTTATGATAAAAAAAAAGATAAAGCCTATTAAATGTTAACATGTTGGGAAACTAAAATGGTTTTCGCCTAACGCTGAAAAGAATAAAGCGCCAGCGCCAGGCAAACCTCCCTGGAGAGTGTGTTGCAAAGTCGGGGTGCCACTGCCAAAAAGGCCCTTCTCTGGGTGGCCGCCCCGCTAATCTCCTTCAAAGAGGGCTCCTGGAGCAGGACCTCTGCCTCAGATCTCAAGGGGCAGACAGCCACATAGGGAAGAAGGTGCTCCTTCAGGTATCCAGGACCCAAGCTGTGGGTACAGCAGATGCTGCCCCATGTTCCCCGGCCAGGTAATGAGTCCATGACAAAGTCTCCGGCAAGATTCCAGATTTTGGCCAACCAGAATCGCTTTTTCCCTCTGCCCTCTTGCAGCCTCCTACCGAGCCCGGAGACGTGAACTGGAGCGATGCGAGGAAGACGATGAGGACGACAATGTGGAGATGCAAGGCCCTTCCTGCTGAAGACAAGCAGCCAGACCTGTGGAATAGCCACCTGCGTGGCTGGTGTGTGTGTGTGCGCGCTCGCTCCCGTAGCCCAGCAGCGAAGAGATGCAAACAGGAGGGTTCCGTCTGGAACATGAGTAGCCAACGTAAGGATTGCAGACCGAGCATCATAATACTGAATAGTTATGCATGGCTCTTTTTAGCAATCAGTGTGCATAACACCCCCCTGCCTGCTGAGGCTGACAACAGCCCTGCGAGGTAGGCCAGTATTATCTGTTGATGTGCTTTGTTTTTCTAGTGATGTGATGCAAATGCCACATCTCTCCAACCCACAGTAAATCATGAGCGATGGTGCATCCTGTTTAGAAATATTGAAAGGATTTTTAATAAGCAGATTGTAAAATAGGTTTTATGCCAAAATGTTTCATGTTTTAAAAAATGTTTGTCTATAGGAAAATACCCTTTGAAAATGTATGAACTGGATGCACAACAGGCTGGTTTTTGTTGTGGTTGGAAGTTTCTAGCCAGTGACACTTTCCATTAATTCACTCTGACTATGCATCACCATTCTGCCAATGAAAGGCATTTGTCCTCTGATATAATGACTTGCAGTCAAATAGGCTGGACCCAGACTTTGCTTAGGTCCATTGAAATCCATGGGACTTCATGTCATCATATGAGGCTCAAGTCCCATGGATTTCAATGGGTCAGCCATTTTGTTTCATTTATTTCATTTCCAGTCCCATTCCAAATCTGAAACAACCTACATGCTTTACAGACATTAAAACCCTGAAAGGACATTCTAAAAACATATACCTTTGAACACGCAATACTCAGAAAAACACAAATGCCTAAAACCAGCCTTAAACAATCAAGAAAAATTCAAGATCTGATTTTATTTATTTATTTATTTTTTTTCTTTCTTTATTTCTTTAGAATTTTTGTACGCCGTCCCATCGCTTATAGCCTCGGGAGGGCTCACATAAATAAACATAATACAAATACAATTAAAACCCAGAAACACCCTGGCTGCACAATTAAAACCTGCAGATATTATTAAAATGTTAAATAATTAAAATTAAAATAATTTAAAATAATTTTTATTTAATATTTAATGTATTTAATAATTTGTAATTATTAAAATAATTAAAATTACTAAAATGTTATCACATACAGTCAAAGGTCTGAGAGAAGTAGGTCTTAATCTGGCCTTGAAAAAGGCCTCATCAGAGAGATCACTAATTGGGGCCAATTACTGAAAAGTCTTTCCTCTTTTTTGCTACCTTCCAAGCCTCTCTGGGAAGAGGCAACCTGAGGAGAGTGTTTGATTTGGGTCTGTTCTAAGTCAGATTAAATGTGGAACCTACCTTTAATAATCGGGACCCCCCCCCCCAGGTATTGTTGAATGGTGCCTTCCACCCTATGCTATTGGCTATGCTCTGTAGAGCTAATTTGTTTGTTCATTCATTCATTCATTAGCTTCCTATGCCCCCTAACTGGCAAATGCCCTCAAGCAACTGACAATCATAAAATCCAATCAAAACAACAGCATGGCAACATCAAAAACCCAACAGTGATAAAAATGCCAAAACCACATTATTTCAGCCCAACGTCACCTGCAAGTCCACACGTTCCCCACCTCTGCCATACACACAGAGATGTTGGAGAAACTCGCCACAGGCCCAAACATTCAGATTTCTATGGTCTGGACCTGCAAATTCTGAAGCAGAACTTTTTCTGAGTCACACAGATTCTGCAGACTGGCAGAAGGATTTTTCATCTTGTGGGGGAATTATGTGCTAATTTACATTACTGGTAATTTACAGTATATGAACTGGAATGTATTGCAACAGATATGTATAAAAAAGATCTGATTCTGTCAATGAACCAAGAAGTGAACAAAAGACACCTGACAATTCATGAAGCACAGATGGAATGGAATTAAAATCTAAGACACGCACACTAAACAAAGGGATGGATAGCTTAGCTTTCTTGGGGGTGCCTGAAGCATATGGTACAGTTAAGTGCCCAAGTTAATCCAGTGTACTTTAAAAAATACTATTTGACATCTGTTCTTTCCTAACTCTGCTGTTTCTCTTGCCTTGGCAGTTGACAAGTTGGTGGCCAAGATGTATGGGGCTCAAGAAGCAGGTGACTTTCCTGAGATGAGGAAAACAATCCATCAAAAGTTCTCTGTCAATCTCATGGATCAGGCTATTGGCCACCTTCGCCCCCAGAGGGGATGAAGGAAGAGGCCGTCTCTAAACAGGAAGATGTTTTCCTGGTCTCTCCCACACCGTGCGGTCCCATGCTCTTTTCTTCAAATGACACATTCCCAACCCTACGCTTGCCCTTATCAGAAATCATGTCACACTTTTCCAAAGGCTCCCATATGTTATTTATATGAATATAAAATAAAGCATTTAAAAATGCTGGTTTTGAACCTATATTTACCTATTTCTGTGGCTGCTGCAAGAATTATGTCCTCCATTTCCTGCTAGGGAAAGAATTCTTGAACCTGTAAAATGTGGAGCTGTTCGGATCTTCAGTCTGGTGTAGGACAAGAGGAGACAACTCGGGCGTTGTCCCTGGCAGCTCTCCTCGGTCTTCACTGTTGATTTCATCAACCTGGTGAGCCAGTGTGGTGTAGTGGTTAAGATCATGGGACTGGGACTCAGATGATCTGGGTACTAGTCCCCGCTCAGCCATGGAGCCAACTGGGTGACTTTGAGCCAGCCACAGACTCTCAGCCCAACATACCTCACAGGGTTGTTGTTGTGGGGATAAGGTGGAGGTGGAGAGATGATGTAAGCTGCCTTGAGCCCTTTATAGGAAAAAGGCAGGATATAAATCGCAATATAAATAAATAAATAAACCTTCATTGACTCCCTAGGGTTGATGGGAATTTTGGGGGGCTTTCATTCATAGGGTTGCCATAAGTCAGGGATGCCTTGACAGCACAAAACAACGACAACCCTGCAATGTCTGCAAGGACAAACACTCGCCAAAGAAGTTTGCTACTGGGCCTTACCTCTGCCTGAGCCAGGGAACTCCCAAATCTTACAACTGGGGTCATCAGCATAGTCCCCAAAAGAGTCATAGTACCTCCCTGCCTGCATAGCCATACATCAAGATAGCATGTTGAGCAAGCTTTGCTAAGCTAGAAAGGCTCAATACTGCAGCTGGATGGGAGACCACATGCGGAAGTAGAGCAAGGGGTTGGATCCAATGGCCTTTTGTTTGATCTCAAAATCATGTCCTTCATGACCCCACAGACAACATTCCTCCAGGCTCTCCTGTCCTCCACCATCCCTCGGAGTCCACCCAACCCCACAGCCACTGCCCTAGTGGCTCCACCCAGCCATCTCAACCTCTGCCGTCCCTTTCTCCTTTTGCCGTCAATCGTTCCCAGCATCAGAATCTCCTCCAATGAGTCTTTCCTTCTCATTAGGTGATCAAAGAATTTGGGCTTCAGCTTCAGTCCAGGATCGTTCAGTCCAGAACAGTCAGATCGATTTCCTTTAGGCTTGACTGGTTTGATCTCCTTGCAGTCCAAGGGACTCTCAGGCATCTTCTCCAACACCACAATCCAAAAGCGTCAATTCTTCGGTGCTCAACATCCTTATGGTCCAACTCTCGCAGCCATACATTACAACTGGGAAAACCCCTTAACACCTCTTCTAACTCTACTTCTATTCCATCCTCTTCTGCAGACACCTCCAAAAATGTTTTTAAATTTTGTCCATTCGTTAAAAATATATCCACGTGGACTTGTGTGCTGTGCCCACAACTTTCTCACACTGATGCATAGGTTTCAAGAAACGCAGGCCAAATATCCAAATACATCTGCAATTCAAGTTGGCACCTCTCTATGCCACCTGTTCTTGTACCAAAAGCTTTGTAAGGTCCTCAGTCCATTGTGTGGTTGGAGGTGTTTCTCCTTCCACTGCTAAAATACCTGCCTTTTGGCTTTCCAAAGGTCATAGAGGCCCATTTCCCCTTCCATTTGCCAATTGCCATGAAACAGGCACACAATTAAGAGAATGCGCCCCATCAATGAATAGTAAAGATTGTTCCAACAGAAAATGTATAACAACCTCCCAAATAAAAGCAATGACTGGAGGTAGCCAAAACATACACTTAAAGGAAGAAGAAATGTACTGCACTGACAGCGGAATTAAACAAAACCCTTATTATGAGGTATTTATTAGGTGCTTTATATTGTAAGCTGTCCAGAGACGAACTGTAATGGACGAGTTAGAAATACCCTAATAAATAAATAAAATAAAGAGAAGTTGTTGTGTCTGACAGACACAAAAGAGAAGTCTTTCCTGAACATGACTCTGATCCGCAGGTGCAAGTAACAGATGCCAGGGTAGTGGCAGTGGCCGTGCCCACTGCAGTTTCTCAAATTCCCAAATGTGCTCACAGTTTGAAAAGGGTTGCCTCTACCTGAATAAGACGCCAAACCGGTGTCATGAGCAAGGTATTCCCTCCCCAGCAAAGACAGACTCTCCAGCACTTCTTGTAAGCGTCTTTATTCTACAAAGACTCTAAACATGCACAAGTGTCTGAGCATACACAAAGTGAGATGTTGAACCCTCTCTGCCCCCCTTTACCCAAAACTCTACTTATGAACCCTTTGGGGTCTTTCTCTGGAAGGAGGGGCCCTGTGGGACCAGGCATGCCTGCGTTCTGCACTCTGAGCCCCTAATTGGGCCAGCCTGCAGCTGTGACGATGGGCCTCTGGGTCCAGGAGTTCTCCATCCAAGAGACGACCCATTTCCCAATCCCCTCCCTCCAGATGTTGTTCGTCGTCTTCCTCATTCCCATGGGAGGGTGGTCTGGGCCCCATGGCTGTCCTTGAACTAAACTCATTTTGAGTAGACACAGACGAACGGAGAAACTGGGGCTGCAGCGGGAGGACTGTCCATTATCAGAGTCTGAGCTCTTAGCCCTGTCTAGGTCAGCCAGCTCCCATCATTCCCAGACTTGGAGCTATCAGTCCCACCCAAACCCAGCTTCTCCTCAAGGCCTGAAATTGTAAACTGCAGCAGTTAAACCAAATAGCTCTGTTTTTAGTACTAAAACTTAATGAGAAGGAAGGACAGAGAAATGTTGGAATTGGTGTAATGTTTATTTGCAGTGGCAACAGGGGAAAGAGGAAATGAAAAGGGACGCAAGGCAGGGAGTATGTTGGAAAACAACGTTAGGCAAAGAAATAGCAAAAGTTCGGTAAACCTGCCGTGGACCTGAGTACGGGTCTTCCAGGCAGGCAGGACCCAAATGGCGGCCTTGGTGAGCTTCACACGGCCAAACCAAGACAGAGAACTGAATGAAAAGAAAAAAATGGCTCTAGCCAGCCACCCATCCCTGGTAGTATATTCAAAAGGCTTTGAGAAAAGTCAGCTGAGCTGTCCTCTGATCTTGCAACTAAAAATGCATGAGATAAGAACATAAGAGTCCTGTTGGATCAGGGCAAAGGTCCATCAGTTGACATCGTGGCCAGCCAGCTGTCTGAGAGCAAACCAGATGGGAACACAATGGCACCCTACCACCCATGTTCCACAGACATGCTACCTCTGCCACTGCAGGTGGTCCATAGCCATGAGGTCTAGAAGCTTGTTCTTCATTTAAGATCAAATGCACTGGCAGGGGAGGGGGAGATTTGGAGATGCCCCAAGATAAGGGCAATTATTTGAGAATACAATAGATGATAGTGCATTAGAAAAACTGCATGATAAACAGCATATTGGTCGCACACAATGACGCAACTTGAGCTAGTGTAACTTTGGAAGCTGCCTTACTATAAAGGCACTTGATGAGACGGGCTGATCACACCCGTCAAAGTTCAACAGGGGCAGTCTTCCATTCCCACAGGGGCAGCCAGCTGTCCTCAGGATCCCATAAGCAAGGATGAGCAGATGAGCGCAACTTGACTCTTGCATCAACTAGGGGTGCATGGGCATACTGCTTTAGGTATTGGAGGCACCATACAGCCATGAGAACTAGCCCCTTATTTAAAAGCACAAGGTTATTGTTGTTGATGTTATTCTTTTACCTGTTTTAATAGGTTTTAATATGTTGTTACTTGTAAGCCACCTACTAAGGAAG
Organism: Varanus salvator macromaculatus; assembly: GCA_023646645.1. NCBI lineage: Eukaryota > Metazoa > Chordata > Lepidosauria > Squamata > Varanidae > Varanus > Varanus salvator. Next base: position 1,808,579 of record JAIXND010000685.1, read on the forward strand.
GCCTTTGTCAGTTAAAGGTGGCAAATGAATGAATGAATGAGTGGACATGCTGGATCAGAGAGAGGCCCATCCAGTCCAGCAAAGCAGGTGCGCACAGGAAACCCACAAGCAAGACAGTAGTGCAACAGCACCCTCCCATCCAACTTCCCCCACCCTACTTCCCCATATACACATGGCCTCTGATCCCATGAGGACTAGTGCCTTACTGAAGCACATTAGAAGAGCTCTGCAGCATCAGACCAGGCTTCTGCTCAAACTGCAACCACTGGGCTGCGCCTGGGACGCCCATACGCACGACCTGAGCGCAACTGCGCCCTCCCGCCCATGTTCCCCAGCAACTAGCGCACAGAGGAGGTTCACGACAGCATCAGAAGAAATAGCTACTAAAAGTGGTTACAACTGGCAGCCTGCCCGGCCAGCCTGTCCTTCCTCACCCCCCCCATTCTCTTCTCTCTCCCCCTCCCACACTTCTCCCCCCCCCCACTTCCTCTGCACAGCCTTAGCTTTGCACTCTAAGCGCCGAGCCCTGCCTTGGGAGGAAAGGGTTAAGCAGAAGGAGCTGCCCTTCCTAGAGAGGCCCGCCGGGAGATGGGAAAGGCGCTCCCCCCTCGCCCCCCACTCCCAGGAGGAAGCGCGAGCCCGGGCTGGGGGCGCCTGGAGGCGGTGAGCGTGCCGGGGCCGCGGGGGGGGGGGGCGCGTCTCCAAGGAGGCCGGGAGGGAAAGGGGGGCCGGGAAGGGGCCGGGAAGGGGGGAGGAGCCCCCCCCGGGCCGGGCTTTGCTTCTACCCTGACCCCGCAGGCCTGGCCTGCTTCCCTTTTGCCTCCTCCAGACGCCTCTGCAGCCTGGGGAGTGGGGTCGGGGGAGGCGGCCCCCCACTCAGGCCGCCCTCGACCCGGGCGGGCACCGCCGCCCCTCGCTTTCTCCCAGGGTCTCGACGGGGCTTTTCATCCGTTGCAGCTTTTCTCCTGAGCTGCAGCGCTGCAGTGGGATCAGCAGCCCCCTTGCCGCGAGAGGCACCAGCATCCCCGCACCCCTTTCTGGCTCTCCTGCAAGGGTGAGGCTTAGGGTCTGAAGGGGGCTGTTCACCAGTCGTGACAGAGCTCCAAGCAGGCGCAGGACTGGAAGCAGCGGGTGGAAAGCGCGGGGGGAAGGCAGACTGGTTTGGGGACCATTCCCAGGGGGGAGAGGCTCAGCATTGGTGGGGCTGGCTTCCTCCAAGGCCATGGCTTCTGTCTTCCTTTAGAGGGTGGAGAGACGCCCCTGTGCCAGCGATGCTTTTTTGGCACCTTGCACCGCAGAGCCTGGGTTAAGCAGAGGTTGAACTAAAGGAGAAGGTTCATGGCTTGGGGGGCTCTTGAACCCTCAGCTCTCGCTTGTTCCCAGGTGGCCTCTGTGGGCAGGAGCCCCTTCTATCAGCTTAGCCTGATTTTGCAGCCACGTTCCTACTTAGATGAGCGGAGCCTCGCCACAGTTATCCATGCTCTGGTTACCTCTCACATGGATTACCATAATGCGCTCTAGGAGGGTCCAGGCTCTTCAAATAATCCAAAACAGAGCAGCACAGTTACCAACTAGGACCGGCCCTAGAGAATACATCACACCGGTCCTCCACCAGTTGCATTGCTGCCTGTCATTGCCTGGGCCCAGTTCGAGGTGCTCACACTAAACATATAAAGCTTTAAGCGACTTGGGACCAGGACAGCTAAAGGAATGCCTGTCTCCATATATCCCTATCAGATCACTCAGGTCACTCCTTTGCAAACCCTCCCCATATGATGCGAAGGGGGATTAGCGAGGAAAAGGGCCTTCTCGGTTGTCATACCTCACCTTTGCAATTCCCTTCCAAGGGAGGTGCGACTGGCACCTGCTTTACCTTGCCTTCGGCACCAAGTTAAGCCTTTTTTATTTAGTATTTTAGGTTATGATTATTGGTCCTGCTGCTGTTTTCTTGTTTATACTGTGTTTAACCTCCTGTTGTATTTGTATTGTATTTTTAATCTATTATGTTTTATGGGTTTGGTTATTATACTCATTTATTTTTACCTGCATTTTCTACTTTTATCTGCATTATTGTTTATGATTGCGCTGTCAGTTGCCTAGAGCGCCTTCTGGCTACATACAAATGCAACAAATAAATAAATAGGGGTATCTTTAGGAGACGGGACCCTTTAAGCACACGGAGACTACAGCATCTGTAGATTACAGATGTGTACTTCCGTTTTCCTTTTGCTCCAGTCCCTGCTGATAAGGTGATGGGTCCTTTCTCTCTGAGGCATTTATTTATTTATTACATTTCTATACCAGCCAACAACCGAACCTCTTTGGGAGGTTTGCACAATCCTTAAAGACAAATAATAAAAATCCAGTAAAAATGTTAGAAAATTTAAACAAAAAGTTTAAAACAGCTAAAGAGCGACTCTGCAACACCTGGATATCTTTAAATGTCTCATCACACAGTGCCATCTTGTTGTTGTTGTTGTTAGTCGCAAAGTCGTGTCCGACCCATCGCGACCCCATGGACAACATTCCTCCAGGCCTTCCTGTCCTCCACCATCTCCCAGAGTCCATTTAAGCTCACACTGACTGCTTCAGTGACTCCATCCAGCCACCTCATCCTCTGTCGTCCCCTCCTTCTTTTGCCATCTATTGTTCCCAGCATTAGGCTCTTCTCCAGGGAGTCCTTCCTTCTCATTAGGTGGCCAAAGTATTTGAGTTTCATCTTCAGGATCTGGCCTTCTAAAGAGCAGTCAGGGTTGATCTCCTCTAGGACTGACCGGTTTGATCGCCTTGCAGTCCAAGGCACTTGCAGGAGTCTCCTCCAGCACCACAACTCAAAGGCCTCAATCCTTTTGCGCTCAGCCTTCCTTATGCTCCAGCTTTCACAGCCATACATTGCAACTGGGAAAACCAGAGTTTTGACTATACGCACTTTTGTTGGGAGGGTGATGTCTCTGCTTTTTAGTATGCTATCTAGATTTGCCATAGCTTTCCTCCCCAGGAGCAAGCATCTTTTAATTTCTTGGCTGCAGTCCCCATCTGCGGTGAGCTTGGAGCCCAGGAAAATAAAATCTGTCACTACCTCCATTTCTATTTGCCCGGCATCTATTTGCCAGGAAGTGAGAGGACCGAATGCCATGATCTTAGTTTTCTTAATGTTGAGTTTCAAGCAACTCTCTTCCTTCACCCACATCAAGAGGCTCTTCAGTTCCTCTTCACTTTCTGCCATGAGAGTGGCATCATCTGCATATCTGAGGTTGTTGGTATTTCTCCCAGCATATGATATTAAGTGCCATCTTAACCTGGGCCAAATGGATGGCATGGTTAGTGTGAGGCTGGCCTGGGCAGGGGTGTCGTTCTAAAGTGAAGGGGCCAGCACAGAGAAGACCGTTCCTGTGGCTGCCTTCTGCGCCTCCCTTGGAGGTGGCACTCAGAGGAAGGCCCTGGATGTTGACCGTAGTGTCTGCGCAGAGTGTGGCCGGGAGAGGCGTGTCAGCAAGTGTTGTGGTCCTGAGCCACGTAAGGCATTCACAAATGTAGGACAGGTGCAAAATGCTAATTTAAATGTGCATAGAATTTGCATAAATGTATGAGACAACCAGCATCTTTTCTTCCCCTGCATTTCTGTTTTTAAGCAAAGGTCAGGCCAACATGAAGATGAGCATTCCCTTCTGTCTGTTAACACGTTTCCTTCTCTTCAACCAGACAGAAGCTTGGCACACCAATTTGGATACTGAAGTGTAGTCTCAGACTTTTTAAAATAAATGGCTCTTTGTGAGTCATCTGGAGATACAACCATGGAGGCCCGAGATGACACGAGCTTCAAACTAGAGAAGTCTCCAGGGAGACTAAGAGAAGCCCCACATGTGCTCCAAGCAGGGAGTATTGCAGAATTTCTCAGGAGACCAGGAGAAGAGGTAAAACAAGAACCGGATGAGTGGGAAAGTCAGTGGCAGGAGTTCCTGAAGACCGTGGAGTCCGCTCATTTCCGCTGGGGAAGCCCACCCATGTCTGAGGAGCCTGTAATTTGGGACGACACCAAGGCCTTCCTGGCCTCCTTCGAGCAGGTGGCCGAGGCCTGCCGGTGGCCCAAGGAGGAGTGGGCAGCCCGGCTCCTGCCAGCCCTCAGCGGAGAAGCTGAGCAGGCCTTTCGCAGCCTGGATGCCCGAGACAAAGAGGATTATGGGAAAGTGAAGGCGGCCATCTTGCGCGGGGATGCCCTGAGCAGGGAGAAGGTTCGCCAGCACTTCCGGCACTTCTGCTACCAGGAGGCCGAGGGGCCGCGAGTGGCTTACATCCAGCTCCAGGAGCTGTGCTGCCGATGGCTGAAGGCCGAGCGGCACTCCAAGGAGCAGATCCTGGAGCAGCTGATCCTGGAGCAGCTGCTGACCATCCTGCCCTCCCCGATCCAGAGCTGGGTCCGGGAGCATGGCCCGGAGACCTGCGCGCAGGCCGTGGCCCTGGCTGAGGACTTCCTTGTGAGGCAGGACTCGAACCAGCGACAGGCCGACCAGGTGAGACGGCATCACTGGCTGAGTCAGACAGCCTGAGCTGGCTTTCCATTCATAAGTCAGCCTGGTGCCCCACAGTAGAGCTGGACTACAACTCTCAGCATCCCCTAGGACAGCAAGAGCCCAAGCCTGGGCAGTGTCCTTGGCCAAGGATTTCCCCTTGAGACAGGAAGTAGGCTGGAGAAAAGAATGCCAGGTGAGGCCATGTGGTTCCCATTCTGGTGACTTCAATGCTGAGAGACCTCCCACGCCCGATGGGGCTTTCTGCTGGCACCATGCCATTGCCGTTGCTATTAAATTGACCCTTTTGGCATTTAGGCCCTGTCATCTCCACCCACCACTAAGATGTGGCCCCCAAAAGCTTCTCTGAAATGGAACTTGGCCCTCGGACCAAGAAGAGGTGCAGCACTCCTAGTCCAGCCCTCCCACAACTAGGGCTGGGGGAATCCATAAGATTTGCTGCCGGCTGGACTGCTCTGTGGCAGCCCCGTGTCTGAGTTCCTGGTGAAAATCCCCAGCACTTGCGGGGCATGTGCCAAGAATCAGGCCACGCTGGCCGCGGAAGCGGCGTCCCTCTTCCAGCCGTTTGTGCAGCTGCGGCTGATGCAGAGGAAGGTTCCCATCGCACAGCCTTCATTTTGCAAGCGTGCGCGCGCCTCCTGTCAGTTCAATTTGCTTTGCCAGCCAGGCCGAGCACAGGAGGGAGCCTGCAAAATCCTGGAGGGACAGGCTCCGGTGAGCTCCGTCCTGGTTCTGCCCAGGATTTTCGCTCTCCTTTAGGCAGACCCTCTCTGCTGTTGCAGGTGACGGAGGAAGAGGAGGAGGCAGTGTGTTGCCCCGTGGTCGACCCGACTTTGCCCGGTGCCGAAGGGAGGCAGCTCTGCGCAGGAACCAAGCAAGAAGACAGCCATCTGGAGTCTGCCCTGCTGGGTAAGGGGAAGGTACATTTTTGTGCCTTGGACTCTCTAAAGCACCTTGCTTGGTGTCAGGTGCATTGCTGAGGCCGGGCCATGCAGCCTCGGCCCCGAGTCTCTTTCCCCAGGGTCCAGATCCATTCTTGGCCACCTAGAGTCAGTGCTGGGGAGGAGAAGGCTGGACACGGACTGGAATTACCCTAACTCCGCAGTTCTAGCATTCCCTCCCTGCAGTAACAGACTCACCAGTACATCTTGCTAAATGTCTTTACTGTACACGTAAGTCTCTGAGCATACACAGAGCGAAAAGATGAAGCCTCTCTTGCCCCCTTCACCCAAAGCTTTGCTTAAGAGTCCTTCTGTGCCTGTCTCAGGAGGGGAGGGAGGAGCGCTGTGGAACCGGGCACGCCTGCGTTCCTCCCTCTGCGATCCGAACTGGGCCACTCTACAACTGCGTCAGTGGACTTTTGGGTCCGCTTCCTTAAAGGCTGGAGTACGTCATGCCAGAGACTCCCCATCTCTAAATCTCCCCCCTTGCAACGTTGCTGCTCTCCCTCGTTCCCAAGGGTGGGTTGACTGGGCCCCTCGGCTGCCGTTGAACTAACCTCTCCCAGAGCAGGTAAAGGCGAGTACCCAAGCCTAGGACTGCAGCTGGAGCTGCGTCCGTTTCAGCAGCCTTCTCCTTATCAGAGCCTGAGCTATCCGCCCTGCCAGGACCGGCCCTCTCCCCTCCATACAGCTCACCCGCCGAGTCTGAGCTGCCAGTCCCACCAAAATGGTCAGCTGCTCATATGCACCTGGGAATCTTGCCAGGACGCATGTGCACAACACTAGCTGTTTGCCCTCCCGGAACTCCCTGCTTTTGCCTCTCCAGGGTCTCCTCGTGACCCCGGAAGGTGCAGCCCGCGTGGTCCATTCCATGCTGACTTGGAGTGAGTGGGCTGGCAGCTTGTCCTTTCGAGACCTAGCTCGACATCCCATTTATTTATTTGCTTATTGTTTTTGTTTCTGAAGCTCTCTGGGCAGTTCACAACAATTAATCAACGGGCAAAAGATACAATCAAAATACAAATATAATAAAGCACAACCTAAAATTCCAATATACAAAAAGAGAAAACTGTTTGACTGTTTGTGTGTTTGTTTGTTTAAAGTTATTATGTGCCATCCCAATACTAAAAGTCTCTGGATGGCTTTCAAAAAAACCCATTTAGTTTAGCATCTAAAAGGTTTTAAATAACACTAGATCTCATGAAAGCATAGAATTATACCTCCAATTGTTTAATCCCTCTTTTCAAATACCATTATTCCCTTTATCTCCTGTCTTCAACCCTGCAGTGGTGAAACTTCTGTAGCCAAAACGGTGGTACCCATGTGCAAGAGAGAGGTATCAATAGCCTTGGGGGAATGCCAAAGTTTGCCGATGTGCTGAACAGTTTAAAAAATAAAAAACCCTAAGGAAAAGTAACCCACAAAACAGCCCAATGAGCTTCAGCGAGGGGTCTTGCCAGTGGTGGCCCCACAGTCTTCCTGACGAGGCCCATCAGATGCCAACATTGTTATCTTTTCAGCATCTTCTTCTCTGGCATTTGGCAGCATATGATGAGGTCTTTCATCAGGTCCTGAATGTTTCTCTTGTGCTTTATATAAAATTGTTTTTTAGATCCATGTCTGTTTCTTTATGCACTGGATATGTTTATGTTTCTCTATCTATGGTTTTTAAGTGAGCATTTTCACCTGAGTCTGCTGCCCAGAGAGCTTTGGCTATCAAGGAATATAGAAATATAAGTCATGAAATGTTGAGGATGGAACACAAAATGTTGAGTACGCATGCATGTTGGGCGGCAGAATGGAAAAGCGGGTGGTGATGAGAGGAATCAGAACGGAGAGAACAAAAGTACAATTTGCAGCATCTTTTTTGGTTCCGACCCACTTAGTCCAGAACGAAGCCCTCTGTGATCTCTCACTAGGATACCAAGAGTGGATGGAGCTGGGTGGAGAGGAGGACTATCTGCCCGATGATTCAGAAGTGGTGGGGGCACCCACAGTCGAAGAGACTCTTTCCCAGGAACCCAGCAAGGAAAGCCCCCCAGCATGTCAGAAGAAGGCTGTGAGCCAACAGGAAGTGTACCCAGTGGAGGAAGAGGATGAATCCATACCTTGTGCAAGCCATGGCGAGACAGGAACCGATGCTGGTAAGAGGCCAACGCCAACAGTGCTTATGGAAAAAGAAAGTGAGGGACCTGGAGACCAAGTCCCACCGGGAAAGGCTGCCACAAGGCTTCTAGTTTTTTAATTTTTTTCCTGTGGGGGGACCGTCTTGAATGCTTGGACGGGGGGGCGGGATTCTTCCTGCAGAAAGCTAACTTTACACGAACCCTTGCAGCAGACGGCAGAACTGATGGGCCACAGAGGCAGCGTTACTGATCCGCTAGGGGAGGCGCGCCGAATCTTTCAGTCAGCGCGCCAAATTTCCAAGAGGCCATCTGCCCCACCACTCTGCTCCACATGGGCACTCGCTGAAATAAAGGTAGAGGGGCTTTCATGAGCTCTGTTGCATCTGATCCCCCAAGATGAGCTGCCCCTTTGCCCAAATCTGCTTCTTCCCTTCCTGCAGCTTCTGTTTTGACTTTTGCTTTACTTTCCTGACATCAGATCCTCTCGTTTCCTCTACCCAGACAAATCGGGTGTCCCTCAGAGACAGGGTCCACACATGCATACTCTCACACACACAGACCTTAGAACACATGTCAAGAAACATGCAAATTGGTGCATTTTTTAAATCCTGTAGACCTGAGCCCTGGATTTTTCTGGTATCTATCACTGCCCCAACTTTCCATTGCTGCCTTTCACAAAATGCATCCATAAAATCAACAGATCGTGCATAAGAGAATGCCGTATGCGTTCCTTCATGCAGAAGGATTAAGACACAGACAATAACCCTCTTTTCATCAGGGTTGTCTGCTTTCACTCATCCTGCTTTCTCACATTCTGGTGTCTCTTTCCTTTTTATGTTAAGGATGGGCTGAACTTTCAAATAATCAGAAGTTGAGCCTGAGCTGTGGGGAAAAGACTGTGGAGGGAGCAAAGCACCTTTCTTCTTTTACATTTTGGGAAGGGGTGGTTTTGATGGGGGCGGGGGGGGGAGCTCTATAAAACTGTTCTGCCAGTGGCAGTAGTCCATTTTTGGGATCCAGAGACACTATACACACCTGCGGACAAAGAGGAAGGCCAGGATCTCTTCTCACTCATCCCTGAGTGTAGGAATCACACCAGATTCAGGCTGGACACCAGGAAAAACTTCCAGAGTGTCAGAGCAATAGGACAGTGGAACCAGCTGCCTAGAGAGACCATGCACTTTCCCACACTAGAGACATTCAAGACAAACTGGTCAGCCATCTGGTGGGATGGTATGACTTGGCGTCCTGCTACAGCAGGGGGTCCACTGAATCTATGAATCTATGATTGATTATTACTGACACTTATATTCCACTCCATAGCCAGAGCTCTCCAGATGGTTTAAACTTGGTGTTACAGTAAAACAACTTTAAAGCTTTGCAAGTATAACCTACGCAAACAGAAAGATGGAGGGAGTTACTTATTATAAACAACTGACATGTACAGATGTAACACGCAGGCCCTTGGGTTTTTGGTACCCACCCATTCCTCCTCCAAAATGCATTACCTCAAAGAAGCTCCACAAGCAGAAAATTCCCTCCCACCACCATGCCCCCAAATTTCAGGGTTAAATTAGGCTTCCTGGGAGTTGAAGGAAGCCTAATTTAACTGGCTTCCTAGCTTCCTGGGAGACCCAGAGTGCAGCACAGTCCCCTGCCAATTTCCCACTATTGCTATAAATGTTTTGACTTCTGTGACATCTTTATCACAAATCCAGAAGATTGAGCATCTGATTATTAGAACAGGGGATCATATAATTGAAAGATCCCATAAATGGGGTGAGGGGGACAGAAAACAGGCATAATCTATCACACTAATATCTCTTCACTTGCACTAAGAAGTAGCCGTTCTTAGTAGAAAACAGGAGAGTAGTGTACTGTTAGAAATTTTCCATTGGAAGAGTTTTGAGTAAGATTTGGAAGGCATAACCTCCTTTGTTCCAATGACATGAGCCACTGCATAAAACCATAACATTGAAGCAAATTTGGTATTTGTTCAGGACATAAATGTTGGTTTGCAACAACGAATCCTTGCTGCCCTTCTCTAGGCATAGATTGCAATGGTGACGTTTTAAAATTGCTTTCCAGAAGTGATGTGCCGCTGTGCACAACTTTGCTGTATCCTGTTATATATATTCTTTTGTATTTATCTGTGCATATTTTCCCCGCAGGGTGGTTATTCTGACCTTTGTGTAAAGGATTATAAAAGCATGAGCTTATTTTTCTTTATTAATGCATGTATATCTCAGCTTTTTCCTCTTCTAAATACCTCAAACTGGCTTACCCAGCCTCTTTCTTCCTCCAGCACCATTTTACCTTGGAGGGAGGGATAATTTGGGGAGGGAGAAGCCAAAGTGGGTGTGATTTTAGGGGAAGAGGGAAAATGAGGATTGTGGGGTAGCAGGGAGGAAAAGACAACCTGAAGGTAAAACAGGGCTTCGGGGTTGTTGTGGGGAACATTTAATGAATGGGGGGGGGTAGATTGTCAGGCTGTGATTGTAGATGGAGTTCTTAAAGTGCTTACTAAGAAAAGGACATAATCCTGTTCTTACTCAGTTTCATTCTGTCTGAGGTGCTTATTCAATTTCTTATTTATTTATTCCAGCAAATAATACACAGGAGAGCAAACATGAGCAGGATCCATATAGGATATCATCAGAAAGAACTGGCCCTGAGGAACTGAAAGGGGACATTTGTCATCCAGATAGATTAGAAATGCAGGAGGGAAAGAGAAGAGAGAATCTCCTTCTTTGTCCAACTGAGGATTTCAGTGAGATTCCAACCCAACAAAGAAAGCTAGCAGAAAAGAGAAGGAACCAGTGCTTCAACGCACCTTGGCAATGCCATGCTGGGGAACCCACTGGAGAAAGTTTCCATCAGAGCAGAAACCTTCCTGAAAGTCAAGTGCTCCACAAAGGAGAGACGCCATACAAATGCTTGGAGTGTGGAAAGTGCTTCAAGCAGAAGAGAAGTCTTACTACACATCAGAGAATGCATACAGGGGAAAAGCCATATCAGTGCTTGGAGTGTGGAAAGAGCTTCAACCATGCCTCAAGCCTCACGTCACACAGAAGGATCCATACAGGGGAGAGACCATACAAGTGTTCTGATTGTGGGAAAAGCTTCTGTCAGATCGCCAGCCTTAGTTCTCATCAAAGAACCCACACCAAGGAGAGACCATTCAGCTGCTCTGAATGTAACAAAAACTTTTGTAGTCAATCAGATCTGATTAAACACAAGAGAATCCACACAGGGGAGAAACCATATAATTGCCTGGTGTGTGGAAAGATATTCTGTCAGAGGATACACCTTCTTAAACATCAGATGATTCATACAGGAGAGAAACCATTCATCTGCTCAGACTGCGGCAAAAGGTTTACTTACAAATCAAGACTGACTCGCCATCAAAGGATCCACACTGGGGAGAAACCATACAAATGCTTGGAGTGTGAAAAGAGCTTCAAGCGGAATACAAACCTTGCTTCCCATAAATTAATTCACATGAGGAACAAACCGCGATATGGCTGCTCTGACTGTGAGGATAGCTTCTCTCACCAGTCAAGGCTTCTTCAGCATCAAAGAATCATGCATGGGAAGAAATCCTATAAATGCTTAGTGTGCGAGAAGAACTTTGGCCGGAGAAAAGATCTTACTTCACATCAACGTATCCATGTAGATCATATCAGTGTCCAGATTGTCCCCAGACCTTTTCTGATCAGCCAGTCTTCTGGGAAACATAAGATAACAGACACAGAAGAGAAACGATACACATAGAAATGAAACTGTTTGGCCACTTTGAACTTGTCTTTAGTTGTAAAGGCGTTGCTCTGTTTTCAGTGGTGGATCTTGCCAGGACTGGGGCTGTTGGTGGGAAGTGCAACCCAGGAAAGTAAAACTTAAAGGGAAGGACCAGAGCACTGATGATGTCAAAACCAAAAGCTTAGTCAAACTCTAATGATTAGCTAAGAGATTGGGAAAATGAGCTAGAAGAGCGGGTACAAGTGAGGCCAGCAAATGTGGGGAAAGGAGAGGAAGCAACCAGAAGATGGCAGGAAAGAGAACAACAGAAGGGTTCAGAGAGGAAAGATGGTGTGCTGTGAAGGATTGGAATAAACCGAAACAAGTGGTGTTCTCATGGAATCATAGAACAGCAGACTTGGAAGGGGCCAAGAAGCACATCGGGTCCAACCCCCTGTTTGTTGCAGGACACCGATTTATACCACTCGGATGCTGTTCTTGCTGTGTCTTGGCTAAAAAGGGAACTGTTGTAGACCAGGGGGCAGAATCTCAGAGGCAGATCTTAGGGGTAGATCTACCCCTTCGGGGCTCCTCCTCTCCTTGCTCCCCCCTCCCCGCCACGTTCCAGGGTGTTGAGGGCCTGCGGGCAATACACCTCAGTGGAGCCCCTTCTCAGCAAAGAGGCCGCTTTCTCACCTCCCATCTCCCCAGATGTTTCTGGCCATCTTCCTCTTGCTCCTCACCAGTGCTGTCATGCTCACATCCAAAGCCCAGATGTTCTTCATGACAGTCTCCACAGCTACATCCTCCAAGGAGAGTCCCAAAATTGCAGCTCTGTTAAGCCCCGTCAACACGACAGTTCTAGGAGCTTCACCAGGAGCAGGCCTTGGATGATGGAACTGGGCCAGGGTCCCATTCAAGACCAAGGCAGCTCCAACATCCTCTGCATTACAACGAGGAACATCCATTCATTGCTAGAAGAGTCCATCACACACACGCAGACCCAGACAATGAAGCTCCCAGTTAACCCTAGAAAGAACAAAGGTGTCTGAGAGAGTCGCAGACGACTGGGTGTGGGTCCTTGAAAGGAATCTAGCCAGGCTGAGTCCAAGCTAGACTTCCTGCAGTTTTTTTTCTCCTGTCCAAAAGTTGAAATGCCCCCCTAGGGCATAGTTAGTGGCACTTAAAGGCTTTAAGCCACAATCCCCTTGTTATTTTGATCCTATCCCATTTGCCTTTGGGCCAGTACACAGAAATAACCTTCTTCCATAATGGAAATCAGCTCTCAGATTGAAAAGTTTCCATACCCCTAGTCAGTCAGGCAGTCAGTCTGTTTGTTTGTTTGTTTATTTGTTTGGGATATTTCTAGCCCGTCCACTTTCATCTCTGGACAGCTCACAGCAAAATCTTATCAATACAGTGGCATAAATGAATAACATACATACCCCAAACTAGATATCCCACAACTGAAATAAATCAAATAATTATTAAAATAAATTAAATAGATTAAACTAATTATAGTAATAATTAAAATCTATTAACATTAAAATATCGGGTGAATAAAAAGGGTGAATAGACGAAAACCAGGTGCTCACTAACAGCAACAAACTGATTCAGAGGGTCTGGACCTTCCAGCCCACCCAGATGCGAATTCTACCACCATGCCTGCTCTGGCAATGTTGTTACGGACCTCATCCTGTCACCTTCAACATTAGCAACATGTCACTTGCTCATCTTCCCATGTGAACTATGTCCTCTTCCATCAGCCACCCCCTTTTCCATTTTGCATCAAGGAAAAGGCCTGTCCTCTACGGAAAGGAATAAATGCTTGCCAATCAGTCTGCAGAAGCCATTGGGAATGGTCTCCAAGAGGCCATTCTGGAGCAAAGAAACCTCAAAAGGAGATGAGAGTAAGCGAAGGCTTGGCGAGAATTCAACATCGGGCCTAAATCAGGCTTTTAGCAAACTGCACTTACGCATCTGTCTCTGTGGAGAAACAGCCCGTGAAGCTCACAAAGAGTTGGGGAAGCAACAGGCCTGTGTGTGGGCCCCAGTGTAGTATCCTGTATTTTTTGTCTGTCTTTTTAATGCAGAGTAAGCCCAAAGCGGGTCTTTTAAACGCTCCCTACCCCGTATACTAGATTCCCAATGGAGATACATGCACATGTGGAGTTTCTGGAGAGAAAACCCTGTAAGGAGGAGGAGAGAAAAATAAGTTTTCTTTGTGTAATTGGTGTTTGTAAATAAAGCATTTGTTGTTTTCCTAAACTGGATCACTGTTTTCTCTGTGGAATAGCTCACCTTAGCTGAGCTGCTGGACTGGGCCATAAAGGTCCCTAACTATATAATTTACATGATTGTTTAGCTACTGTTTTTCAAATCTTTTGATAAAAACTGAATTTTGGGGGGGTTTGTTTGGCTCAGATGCCTTCAAATTCACCCCATTCCTAATGGCCATCTCATTCTACCCAGTATATGCCAGGTTATCTGAAGAAATGCCTCTTCCTGTATATTCCTACCTGGGCCTTAAGATTCTCTTCTGGAGTCCCTCTCAGGGAGCCCGTACAATGGAGGTAAGGAGGGTGGTGACTGGAAGAAGGGCCTTCTCAATTGTGGCACCCCATTAATGGAATCAGCTCCCCAAAGTGGTACACCTGGCACCCTTTTTTCTTGCTGGTGCCAGGTGAAAACCTTTTTATTTTCCAGGCATTTTAATAGTTAGGTTTTTAATTTTAATATTGTACTTCCATAGAATCACAGAATAGTAGAGCTGGAAAGGTCCAAGAAGGCCATCAGGTCCAATCTGCTGTTGCAAGACACCAGTTTACACCATTTCACTCAAATGACTGTCCAGACACTTTCTGAATGCCTCCAGCATTCAACCCACAACCTAACCAGGCAACTGGTTCCACTGGCATATTGCTCTGACAGTGAAGAAACTTTTCCTAGTATCTAGCCTGAATCTGGGTTGTCACAACTTGAACTGATTATTCCGTGCCCTACACTCTGGCATCAGCAAGAAGAGATCTTGACCTTCCTCTTTGTGACAGCCCTTGAGGTACTTCTAGAGGGATACCATGTCCCCCCTCAGTCTTCCCTTCTCAAGGCTGAACATACCCAGTTCCCTCAGTCCCTCCTCACAGGGCAGCGTTTCCAAACCCTGGATCATTTTTGTTGCCCTCCTCCGCACCCTTTCTCATTTTTCTGCATCTTTCTTTTAATCTTGGTACCCAGAATGGGATGCAGTGTTACAGATGAGATCTGACTCGTGAGAGGTATGGGGGCACTACTACTTCTTGTGATTTGGAAGCAATATTTCTATGAATGCTTCCCAAAATAGCATTTGCTCTTTTTGCAGCTGCATCACATTGTTGGCTCATATTTAACCTGCCATCCACAATAACTCCAAGGTCTTTTTCTGTTTTATATTACTGCTGTGCCTATGTCCCAATTTAATTATGGCAGCAGTGGACTTGTTGTTATAGTAGTGATTTCAGTGTGTCTGTTGTCTATTTTATACTTTCTTGACTTGGTAACTGGCCAGAGGGTTTGGGCTACTGGATGGGATAAAAATGAAATAGATTTGCATGATCACTGGGGAAAAGAAGCCACTGTGGTAATGACAAGTCTGGTCAATGCGTCGGCCGCAGAATAAAAGTCAAGGACAATAAAAACCTCTTTTGATAGCGGCAACTAATAGAGAAGTGAGGACC
The DNA here is from genome assembly GCA_023646645.1 of Varanus salvator macromaculatus. Taxonomy (NCBI): domain Eukaryota; kingdom Metazoa; phylum Chordata; class Lepidosauria; order Squamata; family Varanidae; genus Varanus; species Varanus salvator. Next base: position 1,823,626 of record JAIXND010000685.1, read on the forward strand.
ACTGGAGAGAAGAGAAATCAGGAGTTAAGTTTTTGGTTTCCTTGCATTGCTTCTGCTCCAGCTTGCAATGCAGATTACAGTCATCATACAGAAAGGGTTTGACCATGGCCCCTTCAGAACGGGGGATTGTTGAGTTAGAAAAGTACGGAAAAGCCAACACAAACAGCCAGGGCTTAAAACAGCTTGCCTGTAAGGAAAGCTTAAAAAATCTGGGTCCTCAAGCTTCCAAAAAGAAAAAAAGGCACATGAGGGAAGATAGGATAGAGGTGCACAGAATGGAGAAAGTGGATTGGGAGTTTTTCTCCCTCTCCCATAACAGTAGGACCCAAACAGGTAATCACTTGAAGCTGATTGGATGGAAATTCAGCATGGATACAAGGAGGACTTTGTCATACAGTGCATAGCAATACCGTGAAATTTGCTTTTACACAAAGCAAGGATGGCCACAAAGCTGGACTTCTTTAAGGGATTAGATCGATTCATGGAAGGTGAGACCATCTATGGCTTCTAGTCCTCATGGATAAGACCATCCATGGCTATACATTACCTCTGGTAAAATCATCCAGTGTAAGGACCTTCCACTGGAGACCATGGCCAAAATCATTCACACTGTTGCATTCTTAGACAATGGTTTAATTTAGGTTTATGTCCTGTTAAAATTTGTTCATGTCCTGAGATGGGCAGTTTTAACTGTTATAATAATGTATTATGCTGTAAGCCGCCGAGGCTATTGCAAGGGGCGGCATATGATCACTCTGCATAAGTGTGACGGCTGGGCCATGAAGAAAGCTGGATGGAACGAAATGGATGTGTTTGAAACATGGTGCTGGAGGAGAGTTTTGCAAATGCCCTGGACCGACAGAGAGATGAACGAGTGGGTCCCAGGCAGAACTCTCCTTAGAAGCCAAAATGACAAAACTGAGGCTGTCATAATTTGGATACACCCTGAGAAGGCAAAGCTCCCTGGAGAAGACCATCACGCTAGGGAGAGTTGGAGGCAGGAGAGGAAGACCAAATCTGAGATGGAGGGACTCCATCAAGGAGGCCAAATCCTGGAGTTCACAAGAGCTGAGCAAAGCTGCCACCGACAGGACATCTTGGAGCTCTTCCATTCATAGGGTCACCCTAAGTCAGAAAGGACTTGCCAGCGCATAACAACAAAACTTGCTGGCTGAGATAAACTGGGAGTTGTTGATCATTTTTTCCCCTCTCAACATGCATAGAACTGTGCTCATTTGCAAAGTCCAAGACTTTTCAGAAGCACCCCTCTGCAAGTTGAGATGAGAGATAAGTCAGCAACCTGCTGGTGCAACTTGGGAATTCCTAGCCTTCTTTGCGCATCTACCTTTGTTTCCTTACAGTTACATTTTATCCTCCTCTTCCTTCCTCTCCTTCTTCTGCAACTCGGTGAATCGTCCTGGAAACTTGGCTTGCAGGGCCTGCGGAGAAACTCGACTCCGCGGACCAAGAGAGACCAAGGGGAATTAGCATGCGGGAACCCGCAACCAGCGCCTGCGCCCCTGCGCAGGATGTTCCAAGCCAACAAGGGGTGTGCGCGCATTGCTTTGCCTGCCATGTTTGGGAAGGGTTAAACAGACCGAGCTTCCCTTCCTAGAGAGGGCAGGGCTGGGAGAAAGGGATGCACCGAACTCGCCGCCGTCCTTTCTCCGCAGGGGGAGGCGGGGGCTTGGCTTTGAATGTCTTTGCAAAGAGATCGCAGGAGAAGCAGGCGGCGGCGGCGGCGTCTCCGCTAAGACGGTGAAGCAAGCGGGGCGCAGACGCAGAGAAGGGCGGGTGGGGGGAGATGCTGGACCCCCCAAACTGGGATCCTGCCCTTGCAGATCAGGCGAAGGAGAAAGACCCCTCTGCTCCTGTGGTTGGGGGTGTGGGGAGGTGATCCGTGCGGTTTCCTATTGGGCGGACCGGGAGGGGGCGCTTTGCGCGCCAGGTGGAGGTGGAGAACTCACCCCGGCGGACTACTGGGCACCTGCGCTGGAGGTCGCTGGATTTGTGTGTTCAAGGAGAAACCGCGACCTCCACCAAAGCCGATCCCACAAGCCTAAAGTCTGCTCACCCTGCCTTTAATTTCTGGAGAACTTGGGAAAAGCCTAAAACCTTTTGGAGAGGTGCGCAGGGGTTGCTGTACTTGGGGTCCACTCCGCGGTGTTAGAATGCAGCCTGGTGCCGTCCGGAGAATTTTGGACTTCAGCTCCCATTCAGCGGTCAGGCATGCTGGGAGTTGTAGTCCGCAATACTCGAAGGAAGGCTAGGCCCTACAGTCTGAAAGGTGTGGTCTGTTAATCAAGGGAACCGCGGACTCCAATAAACGGGCTTTCCTCGTTGTACGCTTTTCTGCAAAACGTGAATCTTGGAGAATCCTATGCATGTTTACTCAAGAGACCTAAGCCCGAGTGAGTTCAGCTGGACTTACTCCCAGGCATCTGTGCCTAGGATTGCAGCCAGACAGGCAAAGACAAAACTCTGAACGTGTTCAGTGTTTGTTCTATGTAGAGGAGAAACACTGAAATTAATGGGACTTAACTGAACTGTGACTAACTTAAACCTCATTCATTGCAGTTGTGGTACAGGACTGACAGCATAATACACTCCCACTTTTCATTCGTTTGTCATTTCATTTCACATTTCTGCAGCACCCAATAGCCAAAGCTCTGGGCAGTTTGCAATGATTAAAACCTTAAAAAATACAGTACAAAGCCCACATGCAGCATGCAAATATATAAACAGATAACAAGAAAGGGAGAGAGACATATATCTAAAACCAATTTTAAATGAGTAACAAACAACTGAAGATCTCATTTCTTACTTGCTGTCTCCTGAAATTATGTTTTTAACTATATTAACGGGGAACAGAAGAAGCCGTGAAAATATTGTAAGGAAATGGAGACTATCCCATTTTTATTTAGTAGTTAGTTATTTTTATACTGCCTGTAGCCAAAGTGTTCTGGCAAAGGGAGAGTATTATCCAGAAAAGGATTAGTTTGGGGTCATTCTGACCATACATTTTTCCATTCCTCCCCTCCAGCACCTACTTAGAATAAAACCAATATGTCTTAAAAAATGAAAAATGGTTTCATAGCAACTTAAAACAAACACATTTTATTCTGGCTTTCATTTTATTTCGTTTGGGAACTAGAGAAGGATTGGGTATTTTAAGAGCCCTTCTCATAAGTGAGCCAGTTCCAAAATAATAAATTCTTTTTTGGTTTTTTGAAAAAGATGACCAGGAAATTCTTCCAGATGGGAAGCTTGGTCTAGCCAGGTGCACACAAAGCAACAAACAGTAAACTTTAAGGTCTAATTGTCAACACAAGGGTATCAGTGTTGGTTGCTCCTCTTAACCCTCTGGAGACATGGCTATCCAATTGAGCACAGAAGAAAAATAGACAATCTTGGCCATCTATGACCTTTTGGCCCTTTATGATGGCCTCATTGCCTGGACTCTTCTTAGGATGGGGTACCTCATTGCACCCCTCTTCACCCTTTTGGAAAGACATCAGCACCAACTTTTGTATTCTGGTCTTCGGAGCCTCGGGCAGCGTGGAAAGAACTTTCCAAAGACTGAGTCCCCACTGCAACTTCAGAGGATTTTTATGTGTTTGTAGCAGAGACTCTGACTTTTCCTTCAGCTGGCCAGACAACACCTACCAGCCACAGGATTGTGCCCTTAAGGTACAATCCTGTACATATTTAGACAGAATTCTTTCTCAGCTTGACAATTTTAGGACACTTTTCCATCTAAACATGCATGGGGTGTGGTTTGATTGTGACAGAATCTTTTGTGTAGTAGAATCAGGTTTTTTTTCTTCAACTAGTTATTTAATTCATTTGCTATTGTGAGTTTCAGAATTAAAACAAGCAAAATAAAGCAAAATAAAGAACAGAGAAATAAAATAGTGTTCCTTTTTTCTTAAATTAAATGGTGGTCACATGTCTGTTCTTATATGAAGAACATATAAGACATGTATATATGCAGACATGTGACCATAACTTAAAATACTGTCAGATTTAAGGGGCAAAATCAGGGACCAAATTAAGAAAACACTAAAATACTATTTTTTAAAAAAGTGCCCCAGCTTGGCTCTGCAAAGAAAGCTGTGTGGAGGACCCTACAAGAGGCCCACCACCAAAAAAGCCATGCTCACATTGACAACCTGCAAGCCTCACAAGGAAAATTATGACAAGCACTTCCCCACTTGAATGTACATGTACTTACCCAAAGGGCTATTGGTAACAGGAGTTTATTCTGACTGGGGCTAAGCCTACCTGTTTTGACCAATTCCCTGTGTGAATGATCTTGTCTTCCCTGCAGGGGCTTCACACGGCTGCTGAGCTCCCCTCGGCTCATTCTCGAGTTTTGCACACTGCCCCAGGATGAAAACGGAAGAGCAAACCGCAGCACCTTGGAGACGAGGAGAGGCTTCCGGAGGTGCCAGGAAAGGCCCACCTGCCCTCCATCCGTCTGCAGCTTGCAAGCCCAGAGTGGATTTGGTGGGAGGAAGCCAAGCTGGTGAAGCAGTGCATCCTGGGAAGACGGGGGGAAGCCACCAAAGGGCCGCTCCACACCTGGTGAAGGAGGAATCGGAAGAGGGCCTGCTGCACTGCTGGGAAGCCCAGTGGCAGGAGTTCCTGAGGACAGTGGAGTCCCCTCACTCAAGCTGGGAGGCCTCGCCGTTGCCGGAGGAGCCCGCCCCGTGGGACGACGCCAAGGCCTTCCTGGCCTCCTTCGAGCACGTGGCCAAGGCCTGCCGGTGGCCCAAGGAGGAGTGGGCGGCCTGGCTCCTGCCGGCCCTCAGCGGAGAAGCCGAGCAGGCCTTTTGCAGGCTGGAGGCCGGAGACAGAGGGGACTATGGGAAAGTGAAGGCGGCCATCTTGAAAGATGATGTCCTGCGGCGGGAGAAGCAGCGCCAGAACTTCCGGCGGTTCTGCTACCAGGAGGCCGAAGGACCCACGGGGGCGTACAGCCGGCTGCAGGAGTTTTGCCAGGGGTGGCTGCAGGTCGAGCGGCACTCCAAGGAGCAGATCCTGGAGCTGCTGATCCTGGAGCAGTTCCTGGCCATCCTGCCCCCAGGGATCCAGGGCTGGGTGCGGGAACGAGGCCCGGAGACCTGCTCCCAGGCTGTGGCCCTGGCCGAGGAGTTTGTGCTGAAGCAGCGAGAGGCCGGCAGCCAGCCTGAAGTCCAGGTGAGGTGCTGGAGCCCCGGATTAACGGAAGTGCTTTACATCCAGTGCAGCTGGACGCATTTTGTTGCAGTGTTGCAGCATCCAGCAGAGAAAGCGTCCAAGAGGGGTGGCTGAGGCGGGGTGCAGCTGAGCCGTCCCACCTAACACCAGGAGCCAGGCCCTGGAAGGCGCTGTGGCAGCCCAGAAGCCCAGAAGTGGCTTTCATAGATAGCATCCACAGGGCTTGATCCAAGCCTCCAAAAGCCAGACAGGTGCCAGGGTTCCTTATCTTGGCTTTCATGTCCCCTCTGTGTGGCGGTATCTGACTGCCAAAAGAAGTTCCTTTTTATTTTTTCCTTCCTTTTATTACAGTTCTAAACATAGAAAGATAGATCATCATCATTATTATGAAGTCCTACATGGGCCTTCCCCAACATGGGACCGTCTAGGTTTTAGACTACAGCTCCCATAAGCCCCCACCAGTGTCGCCATTGACCAGGGATAATGGGAAATGCAGTTCATAATACCTGCAGGGCTCCACCTTGTGGGAAAACTGTCCTAAATGTATTCATTTATTGATTCAATAAATCATTCTGAATCAATAAATTGAATCATTTATTGATTCAATTTATTATCCATGAGGCTCTCTGGGCAGCTTACAACATAATTGATACAGCAATACAATAAAATCTGCAATTACCATAAAACCAAAAATAACAATAAAATCAATAAAAATAAACAGTTAATAAGAATAAACAGTTAATAAGAATAAAATAAGGAAAATAAGTTGGAATAAATGAAATGTAGTGGACACAATGTATTAAACCATTGTGTAACGTTAAAGTAACGTTAAAGTAAAAAATAGACCTAATTCATACAATCATAAAACGGCAGCAACAATTAATAATATTAAGGCCTTTAAAATGACAAAAGCTGCAGATTCACCCACCAAAATAACTGCAGAACAGGAATGTCTTCAGTTGGCATCTAAAAGTATATAAAGATGACACTGATGCTAAATACTAAAACTCATACTCTGTGTACGGATCGTCACGTAGCCGAAACAGTACCCCCATGTGCATAAAGGCAAATGCAGGCACAAGAGCATGCAAAGAGTTGCAGGAAGGCCAAAAATTCTTAGGAAAAATGGGAAAGGACAAGACTGGCTTTTTTTGGCACAGGTTCCATTTGTGTTTAAATAAGTTTAAAAGAAGCGGCACCCTGGTTTCTCCCTGTATATGCCAGTGGGACTCCTCTGTACAGCATGGGGGATATCACAAGGCCGTTCCATCTGCAGTTCTCTTCCACTCAGCTCCGTCCTTCTGTCCTGAAAGATTTTTCCTCTGCTTCTTGCAGGTGGCCTTCGAGGTGGATGCTGCAGGAGCATCTGAAATGAGCCAGGCTTTGTCTGAGCTCAAGCAGCAGCAGCTGGGCCCAGAAACCGAGCAGAGGGGTGGCGAGTCTTTTTTGCCCAGTAAGGAGAGCGACATCTTAGGGCCTCATGTTGGATGTTTCCAAGCTCCTCATCGGGACAATCACTGTATGTTTTCTGCAGACAGCTCAGGGTCTGCTGAACCTTGAATTCTGGAGCCCTTGATATTTTGGGAGGAGTTTTATTTCCCTGATATTTATTGCTAATGCAATTTCTATCACACCTTTTAGCAAAAAAACAATGTTCCAAGACAGCTTACAAAACGAAGAAATACAGCAGCCCCTGCCTGCAGGCTTACAATCTAGAAGTCATGACACAGGAGGAAAATGATTTGGGAGGGAAGAGGAAAAGGGGGTTGGAGTTGCCAGAACTAAGTCTCACAGGGTTGACAGGCCTAGATGTTTTGATTAGTACAAAACATCTAATGAGATCTTGTGTAATAGGACAGCATACAAAAGCTTTTAATTAATAATAAATAAATTAGTGGGGGACTGCCATTTTCAGCCACCTTGTTCAGGCTTCCCTGTTCCTCTGTGCCTTGAGAAAGGGATTTTTCCAATACTATATGATTGTGCCTTATCCTTCTTTGTATTTTGCGGGGGTTATACCACGATTAGGGCCATCTGCTTTGCAGAAGGCTCTTGGTGGGGAGGAGAAAAAACTGTTTTGTTGAGCCTGAGATCAATATTTCTCCCTGGTGCTGGAGGAGAAAAAAACCTGGGAAATATTAAGCTAGTAGTCATAAGCTGTTCAGGGACATCTGTTGCCCATCTCTTCCATTCCTTAGGCAATCTCGGATCTCTTCAAGCAACATCCAGCCAGTTAACCACTTCAGGGTTCTTAACCAGCCAATTTTTCTATGAATTAATACATTGGATATCAGTGCATTTTGCTTTGCATGCCAAGAGAGAGAGAGAGAGAGAGAGAGCGAGCGAGCGCGCACAACAACAGCTGCTTGCATTTTTTGGGCTGTCCTTGTGGTTATGGCTTCGGAGAAGTGGGTGTGGGAAACTGCAGACTTTGGATTTAATGAGAGACATTGAGAGCTATTGTGACATAGCGGTGAGAGCATTGGACTGAAACCCAGGAGATCTGAGGGTGACTGGGTGCCTTTAAGTCTAGCCTACCTTGCAGGGTTGTTGTGAGGAGAAAATGGAAAGGGAGAATATTATGTTAAAAATCAGGATCAATATAATAAATAAACAGTTATTTTCGTTGATCAAAGGCATTGTTACTCCCACAGTTTTTACTTGGGTTTCACTCTTTATTCCAGCAGGTGAAGTGTGGGAGAGTGAAGATGAGGAGGAATTGCCTGGTATGTCATCAGAAACAGGCCCGCATGAGGCACTGAAAGAGAACTTCTGGAATCAAGAAGGATCTGAAAGGCAAGACGAAATTCACCTAGAGAAGGGAAGCAATAAAATAATTCCTTGCCAGGATGGAGACTTCCATGAAATCATAATTCAAGAAGAAGAGCAAACAGAAAAGAAAAGAAACAAGTGCCTCAGTGCACGCTGGGGAATCCACACAGCAGAGAAACCCAGCAAAAGCTTACCATTTGGGAAGATCTTTAATCAGCACAGAAACATGACTGAATATCAAATGCTCCACTTAGGGGTGAAGCCGTACAAATGCATAGAATGTGGAAAGAGTTTTAGTCAGAGCACACATCTAACTTCACATCAAAGAATACACACAGGCGAGAGACCATACAGCTGCTCCAGTTGCAGTAAGAGCTTCAATCAGAGCACCAGCCTTATTCAGCATCAAAGAATTCACACAGGCGAGAAACCATACAAGTGTTCTGAGTGTGGGAAGAGTTTCCGTCATAGTACAAGCCTTACATCACATCAAAGAATTCACACAGGGGAGAAACCATATAAATGTTCTGATTGTGGGAAAGGCTTTTGTAACCAATCTGGCCTTATTAACCATAAAACAATTCACACAGGGGAGAGGCCATATAAATGCCTGGAATGCGGAAAAAGTTTTAGTCAGAGCACACATCTTACTTCACATCAAAGAATTCACACAGGGGAGAGACCTTATAAATGCTCGGACTGTAACAAGACCTTTTGTGATCAGTCAGGTCTTGTTAAGCATCAAAGGATTCACACAGGGCAGAAACCATATAAATGTTTGGCATGTGGAAAGAGCTTTAGTCAGAGCACAAATCTTATCAGACATCAGAGAATTCACACAGGAAATGAAGTGCCCATATTAACATACTCATAAAGTAGCAGATGGCCCATGGGGCTTAGCAGTTAGTTTCATCAGGCAGGGCTTCAGTGGTTGTTCCTTTATGGAACTCTGTCAGGTTTATGACTCATTTGTGGCTTTAATTGATTGGTTTAATTGCATGTTTTAACTAATTAGTTTTAATGGTCAAAATACTTCCACTGAGTTTTGTTATTTCACATAAACTGATTAGAAGACTTTTCTGGATTGGAAGGTGGAGTTGAAACTATGTCATAAAACAATTTGGAGTGTGGAAAGTGCCCAGTCAGAAGCTCTTATGTAAATTCACCTGAAAGAATTTACATAGGAAAATAATCCAGATACATAAGTGAAGCTTATGGGGGGGGTGGGGAGATCATAGTTTGGCTATTGCCACTGAAATAACTCATACATCTGGGGTGTGGAAATTCATTCAGCCCAAGGGCTGAATTTAATTATAGTTTCCCAGAGGCAGCATTCCAGGGTGGGTGGCATAAAAGAGAAAAGACCCAGTAAATGTCAGCTGTTTCTAATGTAAAACTATTCCTGCCAGTTGCTAATTCTTAGGAGAAGCATCTCAACCTTGTGTCCTAGTGGGGAAACTAGACAAATGTCAGGAAACCACCAGATAATTTGTAGTGGGGAGGAAAGAGGGTGGAACCTTGGAGGGTCAGATTCAGGCCCCAGGCCTGCAAAGCTTTCTGATCGACGTATCAGGGCACTGTGGCAGAAAATCGGGTCAATGCTGAAGAGGAACAGAGGTGGGAAAGAGAAATTATACAAATGTCTTCCGCTGATTCTCCCACTGAAACAGGACAGTCCCACATCTGCAGTCCAGGAATACAACTGTGGGAATAGTTGTACTGCCCAATTCTGTGCATCAAAGTAAGGTGGCTTGCAAGGGCTTTCAAGGCTGCACTTCTATTCACCAGGCCAGTCATCCCCATCCAAGCGCCCCTCAGGCATTTTGCAGTACAGCTTCCATCATGGCTGACCATTGGCCTTGTTGGGTGGAACTGATAGAAACCACAGTATAAAGCATCTGGCAGATACCACTCTAGAAAAGACTGTTATTGTTAAGTAGTGATCTCCGTTCATTACTGCTGAGCAAACATGCACAGGATTGCACCATGCATAGGATCAGGCTGAAATCATGTGGTTATGTAATGAGCATTGTGTGTTTTCTGGCTTTTTATGTCTCTTTTCCCAGCCCCCACTATGTGTTATTACATTTCTGGTGGTAAACTAGAAGAACAACGTAACTTAGAAATTAAATTACGACTATACACAAAAAGGGGTAAAGTTCTTACAAGGCAGCCAGATTTGCTGTTTCCTGACTTTTAGACAGTACAAGAATGGAGCCAATGATCCAGGGAGGTTGTGAGCTCTGCCACACTGGAGGCATTCAAGATGCAACCATCTGAGAGAGATGGTTTAACTGGGAATCCTGCCCTGGACAAGGGGCTGCACCTGATGGCTCTTTTAACCACGTCCAACTCCAGTATTCTCTGATTCTATGTCACGCTTGTTTTTCCTCGCTTAAGAAAGCTACTTCTTTCTGTGGAACGGCAGTTGCTGGGAGCCCTTGCAAATTGCAGGATGTTGCCCAAGGTCTAACCAGTTGCTAGACTAAGAAGACCTCATTTCTACTGCCCAAAAAAACCAGCGGGCCTTTTCCTTGGCATTTCCAGATCGCTCGGAATACAACCACACATCAAAAGGGACCCGGTGTGGGGAACAGCATCGCTTGCAGCCTCAAGAATGGAACACGATTGAATCTTCTGTTATATAAAAGGGGGTTATGGGATATGTTAGGCACTTGCATGGGAACATACATGGCACTGGACTACAGCAAGGATGTAAATCATTCTCACTTGCTACCCCGGCAATTTGTTGTTCTGGGCCATACAGTCATCTCTGCCCATGGTGATCCCATGAATGAAATCCCTCTAAAACATCCTATCCATGACAGCCCTGCTCAGCATTTCTAAATTCAAGTTTGTGGCTTCTTTTATCCAGTCGATCCATCGCATATTTGCTCCTCCTCCTCTTCTGCCTTTGACTTTCCCTAGCATGACTATCTTTTCCTCAGTTTTGTCCTTTTTGCTTCTAGGGAAAGCTCCATCTTGATTTGATCCAGGACTCCCTTGTTCATCTTTTTGTCAGTCCAGGGTACAAGAACACCTCAGTTCACGACCAAATCGGGTCACGAACAGAAATTTCTGAAAAATTTTGCCTCGGGTCGCAAACTCCGCATCGGGTGACTATCGCACCCGCCTCCCCCCCAGCTCGCCCGCTTCAAATTTTTGTGATAAAAAAAAATAGTTACAGAATGGATTAACCTTATTTACATTGAACCTTATGGGGAAATTTGACTTGGCTCACAACCAATTTGGGTCATGACCAGAGTCCTGAAACAGATTAAGTTCGTGAGCCAGGGTACCACTGTATTTGCAAAACTCTCCTCCAGCACCATGTCTAGAACACATCCATTTTCTTCCTGTCCGTTTCCTTTACCGTCCAGCTTTCACACCCATCCAAAGCAACTCCTGGCAATAGGTAGGGATAAATCAGTGGTAAACAAGTTTATTGTAACCAGAGGTCATAACATAAAAGTTCCATAAAATACCATGAAATGGTAATAATGAAACAATGGAATAGTCAAATTATACAAAAGCAATAAAAAGTTACAACAAAATAGCTGCAACTGAGTTTAAGAATTTCTTTCCAAGATTAAATAACAGCAGAGCAAAAGTGGCCATGTGATTGCTAACAGTTGGAAACACATCTGCAAGGAAATAGGTCAGTTTTTCAAGATCAGAGCCCTTAAGTACTTCTGTCTTTAGTAATTTGGTTCTGATCTCATTGTAAATGGGACAGTGGAGGACATAGTAAATTACATGTATAGCGTTGGACTACATGGCAGGTTAGTTGTAAACAGTTCCCTGCCTCCACTACAAGATACGGACAGTAACAGTGGATGATAATGCTATTGACGTTGTCAAAACTCTCACCCCCTCTTGCAATATTTCAGAACAATACATGGATGGCACTGTGTAACACTGCAGGGTTGTTGTCACTGACTGGGCCGCTCTCTTGCAATACGTAGATACTGTATTTTTCGCTCTATAAGATGCACCTGACCATAAGACGCACCTAGTTTTTAGAGGAGGAAAACAAGAAAAAAAATATTCTGGATCAAATGGGCACATCATCACAGGCACATTCCCCATCACTTCCCCATGGGCTGCACATCTGACAGACTTACTGCACACACACATTCGCTCTATAAGACGCACAGACATTTCCCCTTACTTATGAGGGGGAAAAATGAGTCTTATAGAACAAAAAATACTGTACTAACTGGACTGTGCTGGAGGGCTCTTGTAAGCACCCCTGTCAACCTTGCAGTGTGGCATAGTAGCAGCTTCATGCTATCTGCTTCTCATTCCACCTGAAATATGGACATACTGGACATTGTATTTCTCCAGTCCTAGCATTGGAGGTAAATACCAAACAATCTTTTTAAAATTCAGGGGTTTTTAAGTCTCCAAAAAAAAATCATATCCCCGCTCCCCCCTGCCAGCCCCAGACCTAAGTAGGAAAGAAAATGTGGTTTTATTTTTACATTTATTAGATTTCTATCCTGCCCCTTTTCTTACATGGAAACCAAGGCAGGTTTACATAATCCTTATTTCCATTTTGTCCTCACAAGAACCCCACGAGGTAGGTCAGAGAGAGAGTCAGTAACTGGCCCAAAGACCCCAAGTTTGCTCCAATGAGGACTAGAACCCCGCTCCACTGAGTCTCAGATCAAGGCTTTGTTTTGTTGCTTCTGTGGGGATAGGTGGAACTTTATCTCAATCACTTGAGGATTCTTTAAGGGATCTGCTTTCATTTCTATGCCTCCTGCTCGCCACTTTAATCAGGTTCACTGTCCAATCCTAAACTTACCTGACTGCAGTGAGGCATCTTGACTTCAACTGAAAGTTTACCAAAGAAGGGAAACCTTTTGAGAAGAGATCTGAGGAAGACACCTGCAGATTTCGAAAGCTTGCACTTTGCACGTGTGTGTGGGCTCTTTAATGTGTCCTAATATAGATTCTGGAACATTTCTTAAGGCTATCAAGAGCAGCCTTGGGGTGTTGGTTTTTAAATAAATTTAAAGCATTGAAAATAGTCTTAAGTCTGCTCTGCAAACAAAGAGGCTTGTCAGTCCACTTTTATATATATATGATGCAAAGGGAGAGGTCTCTGAGGTAAGGCTCATCCAGGGGAGAGAAAAAAGATGTGGGAGGAACAGAGCAAGCAAACAAATAAAAATCCAAACCCATCTTACCCAATGAGGCCATAGAGCTGAGCCGGGTCCAGATTCCTAGAGAGGATGTCAAAGACTAGAGATAGGAAAATTGGAGTTATAGATAAATTCTGGATTTGAATAAGATAAGCCATTTTTACCAACCATCTCTAATGGGAGTTCTCTATAGAAATCAATGGAGAAATTCAGATTTTTACATAGCTCTGGCAGACTACTTTCTGTTTCTCATAGCTGTTTTTCCCAAATAAAAGCAAGTACCTGTGCTACCTAACTCTTTGCGTGAGTAACTTAATTTTTGAAAGTTCAGAACCCTTTGAAAAGTAGCATCATAAATACAAATTCCATTCTCAAGGTCTTCCATTCATGACCTTGATATTATGGGTTGAAGCAGGCATAGGTCCTCCGGATGGTTAGGACTATAATGCCTATCAACCTCAGCCAGCTGAGTCAGATTTCAGTGGAGGATGAGCACCAGCATCCAGATTATCTGTAGGGCACGGGGTTACGAGCGTAGCCTACTCTAAAGGACTCCAGTGGCCTGAAAAGAGCAAAAAGAGATTCTTTTGGGGAGGGACCAACCATGCCTGCTTGTCCCTCGTTATTGGATGACTTTCAGTTTTTGCGGCCCGATGATGTGGACAAGGTGCTTGGATCGGTACGCTCAACCACCTGTTTACTGGACCCGTGCCCATCTTGGCTATTAAAGACCACCAAGGACGGGATTGAACCCTGGATCTTGGAGGTGGTCAACGCCTCTTTGAGAGACGGCCGGGTGCCGGCCCCCTTAAAGGAGGCGGTAGTCCGGCCAGTCCTAAAGAAGGCTTCCCTGGATCCAGAGGTGGTTACCAATTATAGACCGGTGGCCAACATCCCGTTTTTGGGTAAGGTGCTGGAGCGGGTGGTGGCGGGACAACTCCAGGCACTCTTGGAGGAAACTGATTATCTGGACCCATTTCAGTCCGGCTTCAGACCCGGCTTTGGCACTGAATCCGCCTTGGTCGCCCTGTACGATGACCTATGCAGGGAGAGGGACAGGGGGAGTGCGTCCCTGTTAGTCCTTCTTGACATCTCAGCGGCTTTCGATACCATCGACCATGGTATCCTTCTGGAGAGGCTGGCGGGGTTGGGGGTTGGAGGCACTGTTCTGCAGTGGTTCCACTCCTATCTCAATGGCCGATTCCAGAAGGTGGTGCTGGGGGACTATGGCTCTGCGCCATGGCAGCTATGCCATGAAGTCCCGCAGCGGTCCATTTTGTCCCCCTTGCTTTTTAACATCTACATGAAACCGCTGGGGGAGGTCATCAGGCGGTGTGGGCTGCGGAATCACCAGTACGCTGATGATACCCAGCTCTACCTCTCATTTTCCACCGATCCAGGTGAGGCAGTGGCTGTGCTGAACCGGTGCCTGGCCGAGGTAATGGGCTGGATGAGGGCCAATAAACTGAGGCTCAATCCAGACAAGACGGAGGTCCTGTTGGTAGGTGGGTCGGGCTACAGTGTAGGGGACCTGACCCTAGTCTTGAATGGGGTTGCACTCCCTCTGAAGGACAGGGTCCGCAGCTTGGGAGTGCTCCTCGACCCAGAGCTGACCTTGACTGCTCAAGTGTCAGCAGTGGCGAGGAGCGCTTTCCAACAGCTTCGGCTGATACATCAGCTGCGTCCCTTCCTGGAGTTCGACTGCCTGGCGACAGTGACACATGCGTTGGTGATTTCCCGGTTGGATTATTGTAACGCGCTCTACGTGGGGCTTCCCTTGAAGACGGTCCGGATACTTCAACTGGTGCAAAATAGAGCTGCCAGGGTACTGACGGGGACTGGGCGTGGTTCTCACATCACCCCAGTTCTCCGTCAGCTTCACTGGCTTCCCATTGAAGTCCGGGCCCAATTCAAGGTGTTGGTTCTTACCTATAAGGCCCTAAACGGCTTGGGCCCTGGCTACCTAAAGGAGCGCCTGCGACCATATATGCCCTCCCGCCCCTTACGATCAGCGGCAGAAGCTCTCCTCCGGGAACCCTCCATGCGTGATATTAGGAGGGTGAGTACCCGGAGGAGGGCTTTCTCGGCGGTGGCGCCCCATCTATGGAATGCGCTCCCCAGAGAGGCTCGCCTGGCGCCGTCGTTATCTGCTTTTCGGTGCCAGGCGAAGACCTTTTTATTTAGACAATATTTTAATTAATATTATTGTTAATTTATGTTTATGTTTAGGTTTAATTTATGTTTAACTTAAGTTTAATTTATACTTGTTATTTATTTTTGTTGTATGTTTTTATATTTAACTTGCGATGGGCCAGTTTTTAAATATTGTGAGCCGCCCCGAGGCTGCTGCAAGGGGCGGCATATAAATATTTAAATAAATAAATAAATAAATAAAAAGGAATTTGCATGTGCCCTAAGGTGTACTTGTGTGTTTCTCTCTCTCTCTAATAACCCCACTTTTAAAAAAGGGACTCCCAACAGGGAAAAGGACAGCATTTGAGTTCAGAAAAGAAGCCAGGCAGAAAGATTCATCCAGCAAGGAAAGAAGCACCTATGGGCAGACGCAGGCTCACCAGGTGGATCGGATAAAACAGAGATCCTTGGGGACACTGGAGCGCTATTTCGGCAAGTCCAGTGGGTCATGTGGTCTCCCAAAGAGTCGGGACTCCAGCCCTAAATATACTACTGTTTATGCATGAAATGCAGTGACCTTGGAAGTTGTATTGACTACAGGGACAGAGTGAGTGGCTTGCGACAGTCCTGCAGTGTAGTTCACACCACACATTGCAGATTTGTTTTGGGGAGGTCACTCAGGTTTAACAACAACCCTGCAGTATAGTGTGGTGTCAATCTTCCATGTTGGAGTCAGGCTGAGAGTGTTTAACATCTTGGTTCCCTGTTGCAGGTTTAGGAGGTCTGGCGGCTTGCTAGACAGTAGCGTACGACAACCCTGCAATATGGTCCACTATTAATATTACAGGTCAAATGGTGGGGCTGAGGCTGGTTCGGATTGCTGATCACCAACTGCCCCATTCCATGTTTACAGTATGTTTTATTTTATTTATTTATATTTATTTATTTTTCAATTTATATCCTGCCTTTTTCCTACAAAGGGCTCAAGGCAGCTTACATCATTCTCCTCCTCCATCTTATCCCCACCACAACAACCCTGTGAGGTAGGTTGGGCTGAGAGTCTGTGACTGACCCAGAGTCACCCAGTTGGCTCCATGGCTGAGCGGGGACTCGAACCTGGATCACCTGAGTCCCAGTCCCACGCTCTTAACCACTATCCCACACTGGCTCTCCACCACTGTATTAAAATAGTATCACTTTCAAAGAGATATTCTCTCTTTTCTCATATGTTGAAAAAAGGCCTCTTACTAAGACAAGTGAAATATGCAACGAAATTTGACACTGAGGAGTGCCCCGGCTTGCTGTTTCAGCCAGCCATGACCTTTTCCATTGTACTCCATTCCATTCCCCCTTCCACCAATTTTTCTGTATTTTCCTCCACAAGCAGCCAACTTTCTGTAGGTACTAAGGATGCTCAGTCTTCACTTAGACCTTTTTGGAGTTCCCTTCCCTTTATATTTTTCCCTAATTCTTTCCTTGTACTTCCAGAAACCTTGGTCTTTGTTCATAGCATATAAGATGACATCTGTCCTATACAGTTTTTCAAATTTGTGTTTGTGTGTGTACACATATCCACACATATATAAAACATTTTATTAGAAATCATTAACAGTTCACAATGTACTGTATATCTTACTTTAAGAGGGATGGAAATAATTCATTTATTTCATTATATTTCCATTTTTTTTCAGTAACCAAAGTTCTCTGGACTGTTTACAAAGGTTGCAATTTCTAAAATATATAACCTGAAATTATCTTGTTAGGCATTGTACAGGAAAATATTAGTAAACAAGAAATGTATTTGATACTACATTTAATCACAGCGGTGAGGATCGCGCTTGCTCAATACTGGAAGAGTGAGGAACTACCCACTGAGGAACTGATTTCGAAAAAGATTCTGGATTGTGCAGAAATGGACAGACTGTCTCTATCACTGAAGGAGAAAGAAGACACTGACTTTTACCAAACTTGGGACTTCTTTTATGACTGGCTAGACAAATGGGACTTGGCTTAGATTTAAAGATGTCTTTAAACTTTTATAAATTGATTTGATTATGATCATAGAATGCTAAAAGATATGTTATAGGGGGCTGACCCAGCTTGTCTGATGTATTTGATGATTGATGTTTTTAATTTGTAGTTTAAAATCTTAATAAAATCTTATTAAAAAAAAGAAATTTCTAAAATATATTATAAAGACCATCCACATACAAACATAAACCTACAATACATGTATCTAAAAGAATTTTAAACAAACAGCAAGATTACAGTGATATCAAATGACTAACTTTATTCAGTTTACATTTCCTTAGCGTTATATACAAAGAGCCCAATTAACTCCCTGGATAAGAATTTGAGATTGTCCTCTAATTTACTTTGTGGTCATTAAAGTTAGCCCAATTCATGCTTTATAGGTATCGATACAAAAGCTTTATAAATACTTGTTTTAAAAGAAAGAAATTCAACTCCAGAAATAACATACAATATGTATGGGGGGGGGGTGTTTTAATACCCCAATAAAAATTCAAATTTATCTTTACATAGTAAATTTTCCCCCAGCCTGAAGAAGGGCACTTAATTTTGCATCTTTGCATCATGGAATGTTTATATATCCACCTCCTGTTCAAAAAAAAAGTTTCATGCCAAATATCAAATTGTTCATCACAGAAAGGCTACTTGCCTGGCTCATCTCTTTGATCCCCAACACGTTAGATTGAATGGAACAAAAACAGAACTCGCAAAGATCACAATCGCTTGCAATTGTATGGATATTTTTTCTCAGGGGCTGAATTCAATTTCAGAGAAGGATTAATTTCAGGGGCCGGATTCTCATGGTTCACAATATATAAAAGGGAAAAGGGCAAAGCTAAATTACTATTATATTTTAGTGTCAAACTCCTGTTGCCAGTACGCTAGTCTTAGAGCAGACATTTCAGCATTTTAGAATAGGGGGAAAGATACATAAAAGCCAGGAAACATTTATTTATTATTTATTTAGAATATTTATATGCCGTCCTGTCACGAAGGCCTCAGGATGGCTTACATAAATAAAATAATATAAAACATAATACAAATGAATTACAGATCCACCCTGGCTGCAGTTAAAAACATATATAAGCCAATATTAAAACTTATTAAAATATCGCTGGAATAAAAAGGTCTTAACCTGGCGCCGAAAAACAAATACCGACGGCGCCAGGCGGACCTCTCTGGGGAGCGCATTCCATAGGCGGGGCCATTCCAATCAAATACCAAATGATTGGTTGCTGGAGGAAAGGGGCGGAGCTTGGGGAAAGGGGTGTGGCTATCTGGAGAAACTTGGAGGGCTGCATTTGTCCGTCAACTGACGTTCTGCACCCTAGTGTACTGCAACACACGCAGTGACAAATGAGCGAAATTTTGGAATGTGTTTTCCCATCGTGCAGCTCGCAACCTATCAGAAGAGCTACGTTGTAGGCCTACTCACTGTGGAGAGAAAACAGCAACTGGGTAGAACTTTTCTCATATCGTTAGAAGATAAATTTGATGCACTTTTTTGGATGACTGAAAATCTCTTTAATCCCTTTGGAAATGTTTGGATGAGATCTGAATGTTGCAGGATGCAAGATGTGGGGAACCTCTGGTATGGAAGCATGACTTTCGGGGTGGAGACACAGGTGCCCTCCCAAATGTTGCTGAGCACTGACTCCTATCAGCCCCAGACAGCATGGCCAATGCTCAGGTGTAATGGGAGCTGTAGTATAAAAAATATGGAGGGCTAAATTTTCCCTGCCCCTACCTTGTGACCAGGTGACTTCTTCATTCTCACAGTGATAAAGTTTTGTGAGTTGCTACCTCTGCTGTGAAGGGAAAGTTGTGCAGTTGTACGAGGTCTGTCTCCTCATTTAGTGAACCAACTCCCAAACTGGGGGTGGTCTTTTTAATAAAGAAAATAAGAATCCATAATTTAGATAAGTAGTTAGCCACTTTTTCCTTTGTTTGCTAAAATGCATGCATGAGTTAGTTGGCCATCCTTTGCAACTGTCTTAAAAAGATTTGGAGTTTTTCTTTTTATTTTATTCCTATACCACCCAATCACTGGAGCAGGCACTCCAGACCCAAAAGAACCTGAGCAGACTGTGGAGGTGAGACAGCTTTCAATGCAGATGAGTACGAAGTCTTGCACTTGAGACTCACAAATAGGTGCCATAGGGACAGGATGGGGGACAAGTGGTTGAAGAACAGCACTTGTGAAAGGGACCTCGGGGTGCTTGTCAACAGCAGGCTTAATATGAGCCGACAATGCAACGCGGCAGTTAAGAAGGCAAATGCCCGCCTTGGACGTATAGCCAGAAGCGTGGCTTCCAGGTCGAAACAGGTGCTGGTGCTGCTCTATAAGACTCTGGTGTGCCCACAACTGGAGCACTGTGCCCAGTTATGGACTCCACATTACAGAGAGACATAGCAAGGTTGGGATGGGGTCAACACAGGATCACAAGGATGGTAGCCAGACTGGGTGGGTGACAGATGAGATGAGATAGAGGGAGCTGGGCCTTTGCAGCCTGGAAGAGACTCAGAGGGAATCTTATATGGGAATACAGGTGTGTGACGGGTTGCCACTTGGTAGAGGGCCATGACCTGGTCTCCCCTGTAGTGGAGGAAAGGACACAGTCCAGTGGGGCAAAGTTCAAGGAACTGGGCTTCAGGTTGGATGTCAGGAAGTACTTCCTGAAGGTTAGGACCGCTAGGAGATGGAATGGGCTCTCATGCGAAGTGGTGGAGGGCCCATCAGTGAGGGTGTTCAAGGAGAGTGGACAACCACATGCTGGGGATTCCATGAGCAGAGCTGGCTTGTGCCGGGGGTCAGACTAGATGGCCCAGGCAGCCCCTTCTGACTCACTGTGCACCATGCAAATGCAGCTTTCAGGTCAACAAGCAGCAGTGTGGTAAGGATGCCGTCCCAGCATCTTTGGCTCAACAGCAATGCAGAAATCATATCCCTGCTTTCTCAGCTTTTCTGTAATCCTCACAGCGCGTGTCATGAAAAGTCATGGTGGGTTGTTATCGGGTATAGTTGTGGAGTGGCTAAGTGTTGTGTGTGAACCCAGGGTAAATTTCCCATCCTTGGAAGAGAGAGCCGCTGACTTGCAGGAGGGTTGCTTGGGGTGTTGGCTTATTCTCAGGATGACTTAGTGTGATGTTTGAATGCAGCAGAGAATTTTTATCACTTGAGAGCCAACTAGTAAGAGCGACAAAAACCCATCCCACTTCAGCCTCATTCTCCATCATTCTCAGCCACAGGGTGGATTTTTAAGCTTTTTGTAGTTGGAATCTTGAAGGAAGAAAGGACACTGGCAAATATCCAGAACATGTTCACAAGTGAATGTTTTTATTTTCTTTTGGCTGTTCCCTCCAGAGTTGCAGCTGCCACTTCCCTGAACTGACATGTGTGGTCAGCTATCACATGGCACAAGGCAGGGAACAGGATCACAAAAATTACACGTCATTGTTGCAAAGCAATGCAGTACAGAGGAAATTTGCACACATTTCAAGGCATAGTAGTACAACAGAGGGGAAATGTGCACATATTTCATGTCAGAGCAGTAGAAAAGAGGAGAAATTTATGAACATTTCTGTGGGTTTTAAAGTATGCAAACGTTTTCTCACATTTGCAAAGGCTCCAAAAAAAAATATTTTTTCTGACCAATGAGTTTGCTTCATCTACTAGCAACTGCAGCACACCAGTTAGAAAAAAATGCTGGTAAAGGACACAAGGATTTCTGCTACAAAGGTCCCAAGAATAAGGGTTGGGTGTGAGCAGAAGGACTGAGATGCATTGAGGGAAACACAAGGCAGGGGTAACCACCAAACAGAGGATTCTATGGCAGGAGTTAACAGCCGAGCCCAGTTAACAGTCACCTACTGTGACGTCTTCTCAAGGTGGCTCAGTATGCCATGCAAGTTAATAGCAGTACATTAAGCTGTAGACGGCTCTTTAAAAGGCCAGATATTGAAGATGATACTCAAATACTTTGGCCACCTGATGAGAAGGAAGGACTCACTGAAGGAGACCCTAATGCTGGGAACAATAGATGGCAAAGGAAGAAGGGGAGGGCAGAGGATGAGGTGGCTGGATGGAGTCACAGAGGCGGTTGGTGTGAGCTTGAGTGGACTTCGGGGATGGTGGAGGACAGGAAGGCTGGAGGAATGTTGTCCATGGGGTTGCGATGGGTCAGACACGACTTCGCAACTAACAACAACTAGCTGTAGGGGAGGCATTCCAACTTTTTCAAATGGAGAAGCAGCAGTACAAAAGCTGGGAAGCCAATGAATGATCATGGAGGCAGGAAAGGGGTGCAGACAATGAAGAAGGGCGTGAACATCTGAGCAGAGCTGGAAGTCTGGATTAGAACCGTAGGCCAGCAGGGCAAGATCTGGCCCCAGGGCTTGAAGTTCTGCACCCCTGCTTTAGTCACGGAGGAGGCAGTTCCAGTTCTTGAAGTGCTACAGAATCTGTCCTCAGCTCCCTGCCCATTCAGCCTGAAGGTGTTTGGCCATTGCTGACATACAGAAAGAGAGACAGAGAGAGAGTGCTTTGGCTTTTCTGCAGTATAGAACACTGATCATGATGATGAAGAAATTTGGGAGCAATCTTACGCATGCTTAGACAAAAATATCCTTCGCCTAGCAGTACTCCTCAGCCACCCACTCCGCAGCTCTCCGTGTTGAACAGGTCAAGAACACGTCCCTGAAGAAACCTCTTTTATTGTCTAGATAGTCCTGCCTTTGGAAATGGCAAATCCACAATGGGAGAAGCGTACACAGAATGGAAAGTCCTATTCCCTTGTTGTAAATAAGCAAAATCAAAAACCAAGTTATTATAATGAAAGACTGCAAAGGATGCCCAAGCTCAGATGCTCACATGTGTGACCAGGAACACAAACCAGGACACGGTCTTGCAAAAACAAAGCGGTTCCTTTCTTAATTGCAGTGGGGAGGGTCCTGCGTGTACCCCAATAGTTTCTCCTATATAAGCAAAGTGGCTTTTGTGCATTCCTATAGGGAAGGGCAGTGGGTAAAGCAAAGCAACATCTTTGCGCTGTGGGGCAGAGCTAGCCACTCGCTTCCCAACTGTCTCAGGAAGGGAACCTTGTCCAGCCTCTCTTTGGGAATGCCCAAATTGGGCAAGGTTAGTAGCCAATGAGAGCCTCTTATTAATAAATTTACATCCCGCTTTTTCATCTTGTTTCTAGTTGTAATGTCAATCCCACCAGAGGTCTAGACGTTTGCTACTGGCTACATGATGGAGGGATTTATTCTGGTGGCAGCAGCTTTATGGTTAAGGGTTTTATTATGGTTGTTATTACGATTGTTAAGACAGCCCCATGGCAAGGGGTTCTGTAGAGCCAAGTGTTCAAAGGGGAATAGCATGGAGAGCCACTGAGATTATCCCAAATTTGGGGAGACAGAGAAGATAATCCAAGCTTGTTCTTCCACATTTGGTGTTAGCTGTAGGATAACCTGCAGGTTTCCATCCTGGAATGTAAAATTTGTGAAATAAATCTTACATTCTGTCCTACGCCATCTCACAACATCTGACAAGGCATGACAGTATTTTCCAGGATGATTAGAAATCTAGCTGGACAAAGACAATTGAGCTGAAACGGTCACCTTTGGGTCTCTGCCCATCAACTCGATTAAATATGGGCTTTGATCAGGCCATTAAACAATGAATTACAGACACAAAGAAATATTGGCAGAGTAAATGGATTTTATATTAGTGAGGATTGCAGATACACTGCTGCCCCCCATCCTGTCTCACTCAGCTGGAGGTTCCCAAATACAGAAGGGCATTCACACTGGCCCAGCACGGTGGACTTCCTCCGGCAGTTCAAGAGGGCTATTATAAAAAGACACTGCTTGTTCAGTGGTTATGCCTTGCACCGCAGGACAAACTCAAACCATGTTCTGTTTATGTTCTGGAGAGAAATTCATGCTGATTTTATTTCCCCATTGTTGAATATGTTCCCAGGGGGTTCAAGTCAATATTACGGCTATTGGTTGCGTTAAGACCGTAATCCCACTATTACATATATGGTTGCTAAGTTTTTTGCAGCCATGATTAACACCCGGAAAAAGATGGACTGCGGCAATTCTAACTTGGAACATGAGAGATGTTATACTCCGTGCCCTGATATGATGAATTTACAACAGAGTTCTAAATTAGAGGGATTATACAGCAACACAGTAAGGCTAGGTTGCTGGGAAGCTTTACTTTATTGGCATTTTATGTTTTTGTAATCCCAAACTTTACCATTATTTTAATGTTGGGTCAATAATTGTAGTATTTAATATACTTAAATCTTATGTTGTTTATGGTAATGGTGAAGCAATTTCAGTAGTCCTGTTTCATGCTGGTCCATGACCACAATAAAGAATCTGATTTGATTTGATTTAACATGATGATATTTGATGGGTTAGTAGACCAAATCTATTCTGATAAAAGTCTGGGCCTAAACGAGTGTGTAGAGACCTGCTTGCATAAGCAGCGTGGCAAATGGGAAGGTGGAGGTGGTGCCTGAGAATAGACCAGAACTCCATCCTTCCCTGAAACCTGAGAAGCCTAAAGCCGGTTAGCAAACAGCAAGCCCATGTATGTTTGCTGTAGTTTGCATCACCACTGAAGAACAAAAAAAAAGCTTTCCAGCATTTATACGGTTGCCCTTTCTGCTGTGATGACAGCTACCCATGTGTCTCTAATCCCTGGAGTGGAAGCTCATCTGGTCGCCAGGAGGTAAATTCAACTTGCTGCGGGTGACCAGTCAAAAGACTAATTGCTTGAACGCTCAGAAGTCTCATAAGATGTTGCCTCCAGTTGAAGCTTTTCCCCACATTCAAAAACACTGATAGTGTCACTCAATGTATACCCTTTCTGATGTGCCAAATGTGATGCATGCTGATTTACGTTTTGACCATATTCGGGGCATTTACATGGTTTCTCCTCAACTTGAATTCTCTGATGGTGAATAAGGCCAGACTGCTCAGAAAAACTCCTGCTACAATCTACATTTTTGTATGTTCTCTCTCCCATGTGTATTCTTTGATGAGAAATAAGGTAAGTACTCCGGCTGAAGCTGTTTCCACACTCCATGCATTTATGTGGTTTCTCCCCTGTATGAATTCGTTGGTGTGAATTCAAGATTGCCTTCTGACTGAAGCTCTTTCCACACTCCATACACACGTATGGCTTTTCTCCAGTGTGGATTCGCCGATGTTTAATAAGAGTGGACAGATCACAGAAGCTCTTTCCACAGTACGAACAGCTGTATGGTTTCTCTCCTGTGTGGATTCTTTGGTGTGAAGCAAGGAGATCACTCCGAATGAAACTCTTCCCGCACTCCAGGCATTTATAGGGTTTCTCTCCTGTGTGGATTCTGAGGTGTATTTTAAGGCTTGACTTATAACTGAAGAATTTCCCACAGACATTACACTTATATTTTCTCTTTTCATTTGGCTTATCTTCTGGGGTAGACGCATTATGGAACCCAGCACCCTGACAAGCAACAGGGCTTTTCTTCCATTTGTCTGTCTGATGGTTTCTTGTCCTCCTTGGTGCCGCTTGATTTTCAAGCTTCTCGTCCAGCTCTGGCTGCCCAGCCCTTTCCACTGCGGCCTCAAGCAGCTCTCTGCTATTCTCGCTCTGCCAAGTGTCACCTGCTGGAATGGAGAGAGACTTGAAAAAGGCAGATTGGAGAACACGGTTACTAAACTAGGAACTGAAGTCAATGAACCAGCCCTGTAAATAAACCCACTGACGTTCCTAGCCTGCAAACCTTTCCACTAAAGTTACTAGCCTGCAAAACATTTCTACTAGCCAGTCTGAATGGCTTTAAAAAGGGCCTGGACAGATTCATGAAGGAGGAGGCTAACCGTGGCTTCTAGCCCTGCTGGCCATGTGCTCCCTCCTTCACCAGAGACGGCTCAGCTGCACACACCTGTTGCTGAGGAGCTGGGCAGATGGAGGTCCTGCACCCATCCTGCTGGAGGGATCCTGTGAGCAGCACAATGTTTTGTCACCATGTGTAGGAAGTGCTGGATTGGATGGACCTTCTTTTTTATATTGTTAGACTGCTCAACTGGTCCAAAATACTTGCATCCAGAACACTGACTGGGAACAGATACAGGGAGTATATTATTCCTTTTTTTAACGAGAGCTTTACTGCTCATCTGCGTCCTTTAGCTGGCAGGCAATACACATTCTTATTGAAGCAAGTTTTGGACTATCAGTTTGTTTGCAGGGTTGGCTGCTGTTTTCCTTCCTTCCTTCCTTCCTTCCTTCCTTCCTTCCTTCCTTCCTTCCTTCCTTCC
This sequence comes from Varanus salvator macromaculatus, assembly GCA_023646645.1. NCBI lineage: Eukaryota > Metazoa > Chordata > Lepidosauria > Squamata > Varanidae > Varanus > Varanus salvator. Next base: position 1,849,230 of record JAIXND010000685.1, read on the forward strand.
TTCCTTCCCATATTTATACGCTGCCTATAACTGCCAGAATGGCCTCTCTAGGTGGCTCACACAGTAAACAACATAAAACAGTTAAAAGACTACAATTGCAACACATAAAAAACCCTTATTCTTTTGTTGATCTATTTTTAACTATTTTTGTTTTAAGACTGCTTTAATTTTAGAAGTTTTTATTTTAAAATTTGGATGGAAACACAGGGATTCAATCCAACCAACCAATCACTATGGAACTATAGCTTTTATTTCCATGGTGGCTCTGGAAGCTACTAACCTCTTAACAAACTACTCTGGAAGCTACTAACCTTGATTTAAAACAAACAAACAAAACATTCTCCCCCCAAACTGTCTTTGATTGATTGACTGATTGTTAGTCTGTCTTTTTCCTACAAAGGGCTCAAGGCAGCTTACATCATTCTACTCCTACATCTTATCCCCACAACAACCCTGTGAGGTAGGCTGGCCTGAAGAGTGAATGACTGGCCCAAAGTCTCCCAGTTGGCTCCATGGCTGAGCGGGGACTAGAACCCAGATCGTCTGAGTCCCAGTTCTAGGCTCTTCACCACTACACCACACTGGCTCTCATACCAGTCTTATACCAGCTCCCTCCTTCCTTCAGCAGCCTTTGTATTTTCAGGTTGGTCACAGAGTAAAAGGAAAGGATGTATCTCGCCTGCTTAAAATGCTTAGGGGCTTACAGCAAGCTGTTATCAACAACTAATTGTAACTAAACTGCGAAGGAGAAAAATAATGTTGTTTTCACGCTTCTTTTTACAAACAGCACTTCACAAATATGGGACCATTGCTGAGAGTCCACAGCACTGTTTGGTTCAGTTCTCATTCCCGATTCACATGAGCTTGAAGAGGTTGTGGGGGGGCGGTGCCCCTTCAATGGCTTTTGCCTAATGATTTGTTGTTGTTCTGCAACATGGCTGATACCTCACTCTTATGAACAGCCCATGATGGCTGCATAAGGAACCATTTTCATACATTCGGATCACGGCCAGTAGGTAGGGAAGAGAAAAAATCCATGTGTTTTAAAAAGTAATTGCCCTACTGCCACAGTCGATGAGCACCATGAATTCTTTTTGCAACCTGGTGTTTCACTTACATGAGCTCACGTGTCCGGCGTCAGATTCCTGCTTGACTACCAAACAGAGTGCCCGCTTCCCAGCCTCTGACGGAGCCGGTTCTGCTTCAGGTACTGGGCTGATTCCTGCTGCCGAAGGGATCGCTGTTATCACCACCTGAAAGGACAAGGAAGGCCAGGCCGTGAAACAATCCCATAGAACAGGAATGGCCTGAAAATGGCAGAGGGGAGGCTCCCCCATGTCTGCCCTCACAGCACACTTGTTTTCAGCAGGACACCTGAAATCAATCTTGCTGGCTGATCTGGGCCTCTTTGGGTTCCAGCTATGCCAGCTGTGGACTGAGGGGGCAAAAAGGCTCTGTTGGGTCCCGACAACAGGGTGACCCACACCCAGGCACTGAGTTCAGGCTGAGTAAGAGTAGGCACGGAACCATGGGTTGTTGCCAAAACATGGGTTATTATGCTGTCCGAACCCAGTCACGGGAATCATTCATGGCTTGTCCACCACAAGCAACCCAGGAAGAAAGCCCATGGTTTGTTCTTGGGCTGTGAATGGCGGGTTGTTTACCAACAAATTCTCAACCCAAGTGTGGGTGACTGTGTTGTCCGAATTCAGTCTGTGTGTGTATAGGAGAGCTTCATGTTGGCTGCAAATGCAAAACTAAACTAAAACGAACCCCATCATTTTCCTTCCTGAATTGATTGATTGAAATAAATAAATAAATAAATAAATAAATAAAATTTCTATGCCGCCCCATTTGCAAAGAGCCTCGGGGTGGCTTAGCCTGCTTTGCGAGATGGGAGCAGTGTGAGGTGAGGCTATGGCCTGATGTCCAGTTCAGTCATTTGTCTTGCCCTTTTAGGCTTGTAGTGAATTTATGTCAGGAACCTTCAAAATTATTATTATTATTCCATTGCATTTATACCCTGCTTTCTTCCTTTTACAAGGGAATCCAAGGCAGCTTACACATTTCTCCTCCTCTTTATTGTATCCTCACAACAACCCTGTGAGGTAGGTTAGGCTGAGAGTCAGTGACTGGACCAGCGTCACCCGGTGAGCTTCACAGCTGAGTGGAGACCAGAACCCAGATCTCTTGGGTCCCAAGTCCAGGCATCTATGCCACGCTCACCCCACACTTCTCTCACCAACACTCAAAATCCCCCTTGAGGGACCATCCCTCAAAATCTGTTAAATTGGAAGGCACAAAACAGGCCTTTTTGGTATTTGTGGAATGCTTTTCCTGGGATGAACATACACAGCCTCTTATTTTACTGGTTTTCAAAATCAAGGTCCCAAAACTGTTTTAAATTTCAAGCCTTTGTTTCTGTTTTAATAGATGACATTCTGCTTTGTCTTAACTGCTACTATTAATGACACATCATTCTTTTTAGTGCTGAATTGTGGCTTTACTTACTTTTTAAATGATCTATAAACTATTCCCCAGTTTATAAGCCTCCTTGGAAGAGCTGGATTCTACTTCCCACTCAGCCATGGAGCTCAGGAGATGACTTTGGGCCAGTCAATCACTCTTCAGGACAGCCTACCTCCCAGGGTTGTTGTTGTGGGGATAAAATGGAGCTATGTAAACCGCCTTGGGTCCCTTACAAGAAGAACAGCAGAATAGAAATACAATGCAACCAGGTTAATAGATGGTATAGGATTTTCCAGCGGTCCAGCCAAACAGCGTTCTGGCCTCCCGGCTGGGTCTCTGAGCAAAAGGTGGCCTTTCTGCCTTCTCACAGCTGGTGCAGAAAGAACTACGCCAGCCGTCACTCCGAGATTGCAGAAGCGACCTTGGAGTGCATTTTAGAGGGTGGAGAAGAGACAAAAATCAAGTTGCGCTCCGTAACCATCCACTGCGGAGGCCCATAACCCTCCTTCTTCGCAGGTTTATGGGCCTCTGGCTTGGATTGTGCCCTACATCTTCAGCATCAATCCATCGGTCCTTGACACTTGAGGATGCCCTTGCGCTACTCATGGGTGCAGGTGGGGCCAGAGAACAGGACAAACCCTCCATATGCCTCTCTCTGCAAACCATAATTCGCTCGAGGGATGCAGGAAGAAAGGCTCACCTGCTGCTCCCATCGCAAAGACTCCCGTTGCATCCAGAGGAAATCCTCAGCCAGGGCCACCGCCTGGGCGCAGGACCCGGGGCCTCGTTCTCTCACCCAGCTCTGGATCTCCGGGGGCAGGACGGTCAGGAACTGCTCCAGGATCAGCAGCTCCAGGATCTGCTCCTTGGAGTGTCGCTCGACCTTCAGCCATCGGCGGCAGAGTTCTTGCAGCCGGTTGTACACGCCCCTCGGCCCCTCGGCCTCGTGGTAGCGGAAGTGCCTGAAGTGCTGGCGCTGCTTCTCCCTGCTGAGGGCATCCCCTTGCAAGATGGCCGCCTTCACTTTTCCATAATCCTTCCTGTCTCGGCCCTCCAGGCTGCTAAAGACCCGTTTGGCCTCACCGCTGAGGGCCGGCAGGAGTCGGGCCGCCCATTCTTCTTTGGGCCACCGGCAGGCTTCGGCCACCTGCTCAAAGGAGGCCAGGAAGCCCTTGGTGTCGTCCCACGGGGCGGGCTCGTCTGGCACCAATGGGGCTCCCAACCCTGACTGGGGGGACTCCACCATCTTCAGGAATTCCTGCCACTGGACTTCCCACTGCTGAAGGAGCCCGTCACACGGCTCGTGTTTGATCTCATCTCCGGGTTTCCTCTGAAGGGACTCCCGGAAGCTCTTCTTCTCCGGGAGGATATTCATGGCCTGTTCGGCAGCCATTTCTCTCTCTCTCTCTGCTGAAGGAATCCCTTACCCGGGCTGAAGAGACAGGATCTCTCAAAGGCATCCAACACAAGACGGGGGCTCCGAACTTGTCTGCTCTTCGCCTTTCTTGACTTGCCCACGGCACTCCAGCAGCTCACCCCACACCGATTCACGGTGCATCAAATGCTCCACATGGACAAGGGAGGGACAAGTTTCCCTAAGGGAGAGAGCATATTTTGGAAATAAGGCAAAATGTGTGCCCAGAGGCCTCCCAGAGACAGTCAGGCTACGATCTTGAGACTTCATTTGGAGGGTCCTGCGACAGGAAACCATTCTTCCACTCCAAAACAAGAACAACACAACTCCCTGCACCAAGAAAGCTAGGAAGGCAAAGGGAAGGCTTGCCTAACTGACTTGAGCTGCAAAAATGGGCATCGCATGAACTAGGGGTCTGTGGAAGGAGTCTCTTTATTATACATATCTTCAGAAAATAGGATGGGGAATGCTTGGGACAAAGTTACAACCACTATACAGAACAGAACAGGACATTTAAGCTCTCTTAAGAGGTTTGCTGAAAAGCCCAGATTACTTTCAGACTGGGCCGGTAGCTGCCATGGTCCGAAAGTAGTCTTTTTCAAACAAACCATCATTAAAATGAATCACAGTTTGTTGGCTTTGATATAAGGACTGGGCAAAATCTATGAATCCTCCAAATAATTGCAGGAGGGGATGGATGAGCATGTTGGAAAAAATGCTTTGGAATTGCAAAGTGTCCCCACATTTTTCAGTGTTCAAGACAGGGGTTAAGACTCATTTTAAAAGGGTTGTTACTGCCTTGAAAGTTGTTTTTAACATTTTACCATGTTGTTTTTTTATTATTATGCTTTTTAATTTTCTGAAGTGTCTATAAAACAATGAAAGAGGAAGACATTGCTACACTACAAGAACAAAAGGAAGAAAAACATCCTTGGGTACCTGGAAATAATATTTATTTTGTCTAACAGGTTTTGGAAAGAGCCTTTTTCCTTTGTCAGGGATCATTTGTCTTTCTTTGGATACAATGAAAAAATAGAGGTTTTCCAGTAACCCTTCTACACTGAAAGCACTTTTCAAAGGCCTTTTTATCAACATCTCCAAAAACAGACAAGAGGCCCCAACTAATGAAAATAGTATTTCCAATATGTGCTGGACAAAAAAAAAAAAAAACTTGGATTTTTTTCCTTTCTCTCTCTCTTGTTTAGGTGAAAGCTTTCTAAATCCCCTTGACTAGCATCAGAGTAGTTATGAAGAAATATAGTAATTAAGTAAACACTGGTGACTTTGGAGCAGTCACAGACTCCCGGCCCAGCCTACCTCACAGGCCTGTTGTTGTGAGGATAAGATTGAGAGAGGGAGGAAAAATATATAAGCCATCTTGAGTTCCTGGGAAGGAAGAAAGGTGGGCTAGAAAACAAACAAACAAACAAACAAACAAATAAATAAATAGCTAGCCTTGAAAGTGGGGCTACAACACCAGCTCTGACCCCATGTTACTGAGGGTGCTGGGTGAACAAAGGGGTCACCCTGCCCTGCCCTGCCTTGCCTTGCTCCGTCCTGAAAGAGAAGAGACTTTTCATTTTGGTTCAGACCAGACTTTCAGCCACATCTGCCTTCCAAGAACTGTTGACAATGTGGCATAGCAGGAAACTGAGCATTTTAAAAGTGGAGGAAGTGGTTCAGAGAACCTGTATAAGCTCTCCGGAAAACAAATCCCTCCAAAAACACAACCAATACAAATGCAGGCCACTTCCCCTAAACATAAAAACTTCTGTCTCTTTTTCCCTCTTATGAGATCCCAGTATTTTTTGTATTTTATTGCATTTATAGCCTGCCTTTACCCCTCTTTCCAGGCATTCCTGGCAGTTTAGATAATCTGCCTCATCCCCATTTGATCTTCTCAACAACCCTGTGAGGTAGGTTAGGCCGAGAATCAGTGACTGGCCCAACTTCACCCAGAGAGCTTCATGGCTTTTTAACTTCACCTTTGGGACTTCAACTCCCAGAAGCCCCAACAAGCACAGGCAACAGTCAGGAATGATGGGAGTTGCAGTCCAAAATATTTAGAGGGGGTGTATTTCAGAAAAGTTGTTCCAATGTAAACTGAGCAAGAGAGAGCCAAAGTTTTGTTCCTTGACTGTGCGAGGTTGGAGACTGAGTTTAACATATTGAGGGGCAAAGCTGTATTTCCTGTATTACTCAAGGGGGGCAAACCTGGACTGTGGTTCCCATCAGCCTCAGCCTAGCATGACCAATGGTCAGGAAAGTTGGGAATTGTAGTCCAAAACATCTTGAGGGCACCGGATTGGAGGAAGGCCGCTTCATTCTTATTACAAATCCAATTATCAAGCACCCATTGTCAAAACAGCTCCCATTCCCTAGAGGAGGAATTGGCAAACTTGGGGAAAAACCAGGATCATTTGTATGTCTCTCACACAAAACACCTTCAGGATCAGTGTCTCTTCTATAATCTTGCTGGCCCTTTGCAGCTTTAAACAGTATTTATACCACATTCAGCTTTTTTGAAAAAGATCACCCAGTAAACTGAGGAAACCTCCTGAGTTACTTTAAAGTGTTGGACTTGGAACCTGGGAAACCCGGGTTCAAGTTCCCACTCGGCCATGAAGCTCACAGGGCGACTTTGGGCCAGTCACTTACTCTCAGCCTGGCCCACCTTACAGGGGTGTTGCTGTGAGGATAGAACAGAGTCAGGTAAGCTGCCTTGTGTTCCTCACAAGAGGAAAAATAGAAGGCTATAAATGCAATGTAATAATAACTATTCAATCCAGGTTTGGACAGAAACAGGTTCCACTGTCCTCAGAAAAAATGGCTGGGAATCATAAGTCTTTTTCCTGTCATACATGCATTGAATTGCACCCTTAACTAGTAACTCTTAACCAACTGAGGCTGCAATTCCACATTTTTATTTTAGAGTGTACCCCATTGAACTCAGTCGGCCTTACTTTTCCATAGGATGGGGTTTCGCATCACCAAATGACAACTGCACTTGGGAGCAAAAGGCAGGTTTATACTTTTTTGGGTAAAGAAAAACCTGACAGAGTCTCTGCAATATTGCAGCTAAAGGACAGCTTACCTATGTGAGCCGTCCTATCTATGTGAGCCGTCCTGAGGCTTTCGCGACAGGACGGCATATAAATACTTTAAATAAATAAAGCCAGATTTTGTCAAGATGATGCCTTCAAGATGTGCTGGACTGATGTTCCATCACTTCATGGCTGGGAATGATGGGATATGCAGTCCTAGCAAGCTGGAAGTGCTCAGGTTGGGCAAGTCTGTGAAAAAGTGTCAGGCCGGGCCCAACAAAACCCAGGTTCAAAGCCCAACTCAGCTGCAAAGCTCTCACTGGGTAAGTTTAAGCTTTTGTCATCTCCCAATTCAGCCTACCTCACAGGGCTGTAGAGGAGCTTAAATGGAAAAAAGGTGGGTGGAAGGAACTATCCATGCCACCTTGGAGGAAAGGAGAGGCAGGAATGGAAGAAAAAATGAGCCCCACGGCCAAAGTCCTGCTTTGAGAGCATAGCAGAAGCTGTGTTACATCAGAAAAAGGTCCCAATGAAAAGGAGCCAACTAGTTGCTCAGAGGAAACCAGGAAAAGGACGGACGAGCAACAACTGGGGGACATAGGTGTAGAGCCTCTGGTCCTAGAGGTAGCGTATGGGCCTGAGGACTAGTAACCTTGATGGCTTTCTCCTCCATGAATTTCTCCAGCCCCCTTCAAAGCCCTCCAAATGGGTGGCCACCTCGACCGCTAGTGGAAGGGAATTCCGCTTTGTGCCGTGAGAAGCGCCCTTTCCTCTGTCCTGAGAATGGGAGTGGGAGAAAAACGCCCCTCTGTCCACCGTCTCCATATTCCTGCCCTCTACAGCCACGATATTAAACAGGCGAGCCAACTCTCTCCTAGGCTAAGGGAGCCTCTGAGATCTTTTGCTTCCACGCTCCCCTTTGCACCCAGACAAAAGCTCCCCCCGCTTTGTCCTTTCCTCCCGTCGCGCATGCAACTCACCCAGGCGCCCCTTTCCAGCTTCCTCCCAAACCCCAAAGCCGCGGCCACTCCTGGGTTGGGGGAAGAAAAAGTACATGCAGGAGACTCAGTTTTGCAAGGGAGGAAACAGTGCAGGAAGAGGCGGGCACGGATCTTGGGTCTCCGGTCTAGGAATCGGAAATCGCCTTCTTTCCCTCCCTCCCCAGACGGCTGCTTCTGGGAGCGAGTGAAGTTTTGCAGGAGACTTGCTTGCGTTTGCAAAAACCTACGCGCACCGAAGTTTGCCCTTGTTGTGGCAGAGAGAAAACAAGAGGCTGGCAAACCCTGACGGGTTGCAAGGGTTTCTGGGAATGGTAGTTCAGATCCTGGGGCGCATCTCTCCCCCCGTTATTACTTGCCAGGGAGGCGTGATCCTCTTTGCAGTAAAAGCGAAAAAGATCTAAGTAAGTGTGCCACACTGGTGCGTGGATGCGCTATTTTGGCTAAGCAAGGCCGGGTACTCGGAAGAAATAAGCTGAAAATCATAGGAGGAGACTAGAAAAGCGGGGTTTGATGTGTATCTAAACTGTAGCAGTCAAGTAGGCTTTATTGTCTAATTTTCTGAGTCTGATTTTAATGTGAGGATTTACTGTATAGAAAATTAATTTGGATGCTGTGCTCCACTTTGTTTTATTGTAAGACCATCCTGAGACCAAGGTAAGGGATGGTTTATAAAAGTTTTAAATAAATATTTCTGGAGATGGAGAAGGTATTCCAGGGCGGGGTTGGGGGCCACCACAGAAAAGACCCTCTTCCTGGTTGCAAGCTGATGACTGCAGCGGTCAGGCGAATCAGTTCCAGAGGAATTATTTCCGGTATCCCGTCCGTCTCACGTTGCTTAGGGCATCATGGGTTAATCATCCAAAAACCTGAAACCTGGTCTGGTGGCAGATTTCTAACTGCCAGCGTTATGTGACAGCAGGATATATCACACCACGACCTTGTGGAAGCATTCTGCACCCGGGGCAGCTTCCAATCCATACAGGAGGGTATCCATCCCCTTATGGGGGGCACGGTACTGACTGTGGTGTAGTGGAACTGGACCTCACGGGGTCAAAGCACCAGGAATAGGGATACAACCTTCATCTATCACCCCCTCATTTCCCTTCTGAGCCAAGCTTACAATCCTCAAGTAGGCGAGGAGTGCAGAGGGGAGATGGATTTTCCCAGATATGGTGGGAAAATACATAGGCAAATAATGATTACATTTATATCTCAGCTTTTCTCCTTGCAAGGAACTCCAGGTACCTTACAGAGTGGTCTTCTTCCTCTTCATTTTATCCTCACAACCACCCTGCGAGGTAGGCTTGGCTGAGAATCAGGCAATGAGCTTTATGTCTGAGCAGGACATAGTGCTCTAACCACTAAACCTCACTGGCTTTCCATTATCTAGTTGGTAACTCAATTGATATTCAACATCCAGTTGGTTTGAATCAGCAAAGCTGTGCGTTTTTGGACTCTGCAAGGAGTGCCTGTGTTTCAAAACTGCTCTAGATGGAGGGAGTTTTAGTGAGCAGGAAGGCAGATTTAACCCAAGAAGTTAAATAAGTTAATAAATAATGTGTTGTCTTCTTATAAAAAGTCAATAGAATTCCAATGGGCTAGTGCTGTCTCCGGTTGCTTGCATCCCAATGTAATGTCATGTGTGTGTGTGTATATATATAATATGCATAATATATTGATAGGATATAATCTAACATGTTCAACTCAAGCCAAACAACTCTGAATTATTTCCCTTTCCCTTATACTGGTAGAACTTGCTGTTTTTAAATTCGTTTAAACCATTTCACTGTGGCTTTTCCATGCATGTCGGCTCATTTGTCACTGCCAAACCCCTGAGCCAGCCCCTCTGAACTGAAATGCAATTAAGCTAAGCCGGCTACCTAGCAACCTAGCAACCCCATGTTTTTTTCCTATAATTCCAGGAAACTGGACACTCAACTGTTTAAATGTTGGAGGCCCTGTTGCTTCAACGTTTCCTCTCAGTGCGGTTGGATTCTTTTGCTCACAGACACCTTCCCCCAGCCCTCAAAAATTCCTGGAGGAAAAACAAAAATCCGTAAACCGAAATCTTGGATGGGCTTGGCTTCTTCCCCCCAAACTGCCTTTTGAATTGCATTGCAAAGGTGGGCAAAAGACCGATTAAGAGCCACAGTAGGGCAGGCAGTTTCCAGAAATCAAGGGCCCATTTTCATCCTGCTCCGGACCCTACAACGATCCGCAGGATGTCACTGGCCAGATGTGGGGTGGGGAGCACCAAAATCAGCAGTTTGCGGCTAAAATCCAGTGAGAAAACACTCTAGTACCACAATAGCTTTACTTCTTTGCGTATTAGATTTATATTCTTGTCGTCTTCCTGTAAGTAACCTGAGCAAAGTTACATGATCCTCTTACTCTCCATGTTATCTTCACAACAACCTTGTGAGGTAGCTTCAGCTGAAAATAAGTGACTGCCCTAAAGTGCCCCATGAGGTTTAACTTATTTAAAGAGAAGTTTGGGGGTTTCTGTAGTGGAGCACTCTGGGAGCCACTGTCTCCAATTATTTACTGGACTACAATTCCCATCTCCCCCAGCCAGCACTCTTGGTTTATTTACAATAGACCATTCTATAGCGTGTCCAAAGGCTGCTGGAAGGCCTCAGCCGTTATAGGCAGCCTATAAATACATGTATGTATAAATAAATAAATAGAAAAATTTGTATCAAGCCTCAGCCCAAACGATAAAAATACAACGCTGGGAGTTATGGGAGTTGTAGTCCAACAACATCTGGGAACAATAGGATAGAAAGGCTGGATCAGCATGTTGTTTTAGGACTGAGTGGTCCAAGTTTAAATAACAACTCAGCCATGGAACTCAATGGCCTGTTACTTTCATTCAGCCTGATCTACCTTGCAGGGCTGTTGCGTGGATAAATAGGTTGATACACAGGTAAAAAGAGATCAATAAATAACTTTATTGGAGGCAAGAGGGAGGGGAGGGGCCGTGTCTTGGTATCTGCCTTGTATTTCTGCCACAACATGTTCTCTTCTGAGTATAAAATGGGCTCTGCTACTTTGGACACCACCCAGTGTGGTTACCCATAATCCTCAAAACACAGAGGATTATGGGTATCCCATGGAGGGTGGGAGGGAGAGGGAGGTGAGGATTGAGAGAGACCCGCCAAGGTCATAATCGCAACTGCAGCCTTCAAAGGCCTATCCAAGGAGCTGAGATGCTGAACTTTGCTGCCCTCACCTGCAACAATTTCTGAACTATAGATAAAAATATGGCAAAACAGTAAAAGCATTAAGAACCATAACAAAATCTTGAAACACCAAATTTAGAAGATGCATCTTCTCTGCAGAAGGCTGGGCCGAGGTCTTCATTCTGAGTAAACAGTGGAAGGCAGGATCATGGTATGCATATTAAGACCAAAAAACCCCACAATTTCAGGAGTTGTTTTTGCCTAATAAGACAAAAAAAGTGTCAAACTGGAGACCTGGGAGATCTGGGTTCAAGTCCTCACCCAGTCATGAATCTATCTGGGTGACTTTGGGCCAGTCACAGACTCGCAGCCCAGGCTACCTTGCAGGGCTGTTGTTGGGAAAAGTGCAGAAAAGGGTGACTGAAGTGATCGAGGGTCTGGAGCAAGTTGCTGTAAGGGAAAATGACAACGCTTAGGATTGATGGGCTAAGAAAAAAGGGTAAGTGAGGGAAGGCGGGATAGAAGTGTCCAGAATTATGCATTGTATGGAGAAAGTGGAAAGGGAGACATTTTTCTCCCTCTCCCATCATATTGTGGGAAATGAATTATCACAGGACTCACCCCAGGAAGATGAATGGTGGGAAATTCGGGACAGATCAAAAGAGGGACTTCTTCGTGCGCTACAGATTTCAGCAACAAAATCCACTGCCACAAAATGGTCACCAATACTGGATGACTTTAAAAAAAGGACTGGACAAATTCGCAGAGGAGAAAACTATGAGTAGCTGCTAGTCTTGTTTGCTCATGCAACCTCGAGGATCAGGCAATTTGCCCATGTACTCCAGTTACTGGGGAACATGGGCAGGGTGGTGCTATGGCTTGGTTGGCCACTGTGCAAACTGAATACTGGCCTTGATGGACCCGTGGACTGATCCAGCACAGCTCTTTTTACGCTCTTATTTTATTTAGTAGTGTGTTTAATCCTGCCTTTTCCCCACTCTTATGTGGAGTCTTAAGCAGCTCACAGGATCCACCTTCTTTCTACTTTATTCTCACAATAACCCAGTGAGGTAACTTAAGCTGAGAATTCATGACGGGCCCAAAGTCTTCCAGTAAGTTTTGTGGCTGAGAAAGGCTAGAGCCTGAATCTTCCCAGTCCCAGCCCAACCCCAGAATTTATGATTTATTTATTTAAAGCTTTTCTATACCATCCTATTACAAAAGTCTCAGGACGGTCTTACAATAGAGCACAGCATCACATCTTTCTATAAAACCTTAATTAAACCTTAAAATTTGGGGAAAATTAAAAGGTTTTGGCCTGGCACCAAAAAGAATAAAGTGTCGGTGCCAAGTGAACCTCTCTGGGGAGCATATTCCATAATGGGGGCATCATCGCAAGGGAGGCTTGTCGCAAGGGGCGGCCTATAAATTTCTAAATTAAATAAATAAATAAATAAATAAATCGCAGAGAAGGCCCTTCTTCGGGTAGCCACTCTCCTAATCTCCTTCAAAGAGGGATCCTGAAGGAGGACCTGCGATCCAGATCTTAAGGAGCGGCAGGTAAATATGGAAGAAGGCCCACCTTCAGATTTAGTTGCAGTACTGAACTGAGGGGAACTGAGGGGAATTAGTGTATTCCAGGTATGTCTTGCCTTATTTCCTCTTAAGAGGAAGGATTTTAGTCCTACAACCACAGCCTGTGAGGCAGGCTCGGCTGAGAGTAGTGACTCTAAAAGCTAGAGTTTCATGGCTGGGGTGGCTGGAACCCAGATCTCCTGAGTCCTAGTCCTGCGCTCCTAACCACTAGGATACACCATCTTTCATGCAATCCGGCACATGTTTAGACAGAAGAAGTGCTTCAGTTCCCAGTATGGCAGACTGGGGAATACAGCCCCTCCTCCCGGTATCTTGCATACCTCTATTTCACGTCAATTACAGGTACCTCTGGTCCAATCCCAATAAGGAAGGCTGAGCGGAAAAGGATTGAGGCCTTTGAGTTGTGGTGCTGGAGAAGACTCCTGCGAGTCCCTTGGACTGCAAGGCGATCAAACCGGTCAGTCCTAGAGGAGATCAACCCTGACTGCTCTTTAGAAGGCCAGATAGTGAAGATGAAACTCAAATACTTTGGCCACCTAATGAGAAGGAAGGACTCCCTAGAGAAGAGTCTAATGCTGGGAACAATAGATGGCAAAAGAAGAAGGGGACGGCAGAGGATGAGGTGGCTGGATGGAGTCACTGAGGTGGTTGGTGTGAGCTTGAGTGGACTCCGGGGGATGGTGGAGGACAGGAGGGCCTGGAGGAATGTTGTCCATGGGGTCGCGATGGGTCGGACTCGACTTCGCGACTAACAACAACAACAACAACTGGTCCAATCCTGTGCCTCTTTACACAGAAAAAGGTCCTATAACTCCCAGCATTCTCTGGCCAGCTGTACTGGGAATTGCAGGGAATGCTGGGTGTTGTAGGACTTATTTCCCCTAAATAGGCGCGAGATTGCGCCTGAAAGCAGAACTCTGCAGAATTAACCGTGCGGCAGGCAGCTATCCGTCAGGAGCGGTTGTTATCTTTTTCTTTTCCCCATCACGATGGAGAACTAGAAACCAGAGCAGAAAGAGAGCGGAGGTGGGGAAGAAGGCAGAGAGAAAGAAAAATTGAACGGGAAGCGGGAGCAAAGACACGCACCCCCTCTGCAGACCAATTTGCGTCTAGATGCGCTACGGAAAGAGGGCTCGCTCCGGCTTCCTAGAGAGGCCGGCGGTGGAGGGGCTCATGATGTCAAGATCTAATCCAGCCCCTTCCTGCTCGGGTCCCCTCCCTCCTCCTTCCCCTCGTGCGTGGGAAACTGGAGTCCGGATTTCCCAGGAGCCGGAGGGGAGAAGTTTGCCCGGCCGGGGTGGCAAAAGATGGGTGAGTGCGGCGGGCTGGGTTTGAAGGGAAGTGGGCTCTCGCTCCCCCTGTTCCCCCTCCGGATCTCTCTCCTCCGTTTCTGTGGATCCCCCTCCCCTTCACGTCTCCCCTGCCTGGTCCATCTTCAGTGCGGATTGCAAAAATAATAACAACCACAAGAAGTATCCGCTTTGCAAGGACCGCGTTTGATCGCATATTTCCTTTTAGAAAGCGCGATCTCCGCGGAATGGAGCAAGCTGGAAGAGGGCGGCGCAGGCTGGCTGGCTGGCTGGCTGGCAGGCACGAGCAGCCAGCTGAGTGCAGAAGGTGGGGGCGTCCCCGCCTGTCCCGTGACGCTTTCCTGCCGGTGCTGATGCGGTGTGTGTGTGTGGGGGGGGGGATCTTTTGCTCCTCGTCTGAGCCTGCGCTGGGGGGGGGGGTCTTCCGCTGTGCATGCTCCGCAGCGCCGAGTGAAGCCGCCGCTTGCCCTTACTGATGCCCTCCTGTGCTCGGATTCGCGAGGGGAAGTGTTTGTGGGGTTGTTTCCAACTTAAAGCGTAGCAAAAAGGAGAGGGGGTTCCGTGGGCAGGATAAACGCGTGTGCGCGGCGGGAAGGAATAGATGCGTGTGCGCTTTGGAAGGAGGGAGTCCGCTTTCCTCTCCCTCCCCGCCGTGACCCCCAATCTTTGGAATCGTATGGATTTTCTTTGCGCCCATGTTGCATCGCAGCAATTGCGGCCCTGAAGGCAGATGGTGGTTCCGCACCGTTATCCCAGAGATGGTTTGATATAGCGGGTATTTGTGCAGCCAGAGGAGAAAATTCCTACAGCTCCCAGCATGCCGCAGCCAGTATGGCTGACTTAGGAATGCTGGGAATTGTAGGATTTTTCTTCTGCCTAAACATGCCTAGGATTCCATTTCATTATATTAGTATGCTGCCAATAGTTGAAACTGTGGCTGGTTTACAGAGATTAAACCTTTTAAGAATACATAATAAAGTGCATACTACATATAAGCATACAACATAGAGAAAGGCACACTTCTAAAAACTATTTTGATTTCCTCCAAAAGGATCAGCAGGCTGAACCAGTGCCCCTGTGAAGAACGACCACCTTAAGTCCTGTGTGGGTTGACAAGCCTGAGCAAAGAAGTGTCTCTTTTTAAAAAATCATTTATCAGCTATCACTTGCTAGTTGCGAGCCTTTTAACTGGATTGAATCTGGGACTTGCCCCTGCAAAACATTGCACCCTACTGTGAAACTTCAATCCTTCCCACAATCTGCCTAAAAGTTCTGAGTCCTCCAACCCTCTCTGGTTACAGGCCTTCCTAAAGGCCTCCTCTTCCTCACGTGAGTCTTGAACCCATCTCCATTTGGGCCGCCTCCTTTAATGTTGGCTTTCCCAACGATTAAAATCTTTTGATCGTAAGTGCTTTGGGGCACAAACCCAAAACTGCTTCTGATGTTCTATAGCGGGTCTGTGGGGGGAATTGGTGACCCCATAGTTGCTCCTGGACTCCCATTCTCTATCATCCCTTGGGTGGGGCAGATGGGCTATAGAGTCCATTACCACCTAGAGTGCCTTGAATCCTTCCCTCCTGTAATATTAAGAAATCCCTGTAAGTCCTTCAGCGACTATGAAGTCGCAACCCATCTGATCTGCATCAAAATGTTGCAGCGCACAGTACTTCTGTTCAGGCCGTCCCACTTGGTTCCCTCTGCTGCTGTCTGCACCTTCACACAGCAATCAAGCTCAGTGTACCGGGTAGTTATGTTTGTTTCCTTGGGTTCCTTTTTTTCTCGAATCAATTGGGTGCTTCTACAACTCTTGGGGCACCCCAGACCTCCTCTTGGGGGTTTGTGTGGTCCATCAGTTGAAGAATGGAGATTCCTGTTAATCTGTAGGAAAAATGGTCTACTACACTTCATATTGTGTCTTGTTTCCTTTCGTAAAGAACCCAAAAAAGCTTATTTTGTCCCCAGGTTTTCTTTTTTATCCTCCCAACGACCCTAAGAGGTAGTCAGGCTGAGAGTCCTGGCTGAGTGGGGGACTAGAATCCAGAACGCTTGAATCTAATTCCTGACCCCCACGCCACCCATCGGGGACTCCTAGATGGTTTCCCACTTGGCTGGCTGGAGGTATACTGGGAATTGTAGGCCTTTTTTCTCCTAACTCTGCATAGAATTGCTCCCTTCATCCAACTGGTGACTTAATCTTTCAGGCAGCCAAAATGACTATCTGCCTTTTCATTGCTTCCAGCATTTCAGAAGGCCTTCCCCTGATCCCCCGATTTCACTGCGGTTGCTGGATTTTTTGCTGTTTTTCTTGTGTTTTTCTTCCTTTCTAAGACCAGACCTGTTTTTATGACTGGATTCATTATTCTGCACTGCCGTGGAAAGTCTTCTGCCCTAAAAGGTGACCCCATAGTATCCTTATTCATAATACCAATCTTTTTCTGACCTCATAGGGGCAAAGCTAGCTCTCTAGGTCCTGGACCATCCTTGTCTTCTGTGTGATCCCAGCCCGACAGCATTTTCTTTCTGAGAAAGAGAGAGAGACACACACACACACTCAAGCACGGAGGAAGATCTGTGGCCAGAAAGCATGTCCCAAGACATGCCTGAGGACTGAGCCAGGGCGGTTCTTTTAGAATAAAGGAGAGAGGAAATCCGTGGCACGAGGGCGAGATTCGGTCGCACACTGCTTGGGGCAGGCGCCAGCGTGGCAGAACAGGCATGAAAATGGAGGACAGGAACCCAGAAGGCCTCAAACCACAGCTGGGAGTGGAAGGAAAGGTCAAGAGGAGGCACACCACCCAGTTCGGGGCCAGCGGGGCCTTTCTCGGGTGGGCCCCGTTGCAGCAGGTCAAGCAGGAGCCAGACGAGGGAACACCGCAGGGCTGGGATGCCCCGTCGGAAGATGTCCCCAAGGCGGGCCAGTCCCCCCAGTCCGGACGGGGGAACGCGCAGCGGCTGGAGCCTGCCCCCTGGGATGACTCCAAGTCATTTCGCCCATCTTTCAAAGGGGCTCTGGAAGCCAACCGGTGGTCCAGCGACGAACGAGGCCCCCGGCTGCTTCCGGGCCCCGAGAAAGGTGCAGCAAAGGAAGAGAGTGCGGGAGCGGAGGTCCTGAGCAGGGACATGCTCCGTCAGCGCTTCCGGGACTTCCGCTACCAGGAGGCCGAGGGGCCCCGCGAGGCCTGCAGCCGCCTCTGGTACCTCTGCCACCGGTGGCTGAAGCCCGAGCGGCACACCAAGGAGCAGATCCTGGAGCTGGTCATCCTGGAGCAGTTCCTGACCGTCCTGCCACCTGAGGTCCAGAGCTGCGTGAGACAAAATGACCCGGAGACCTGTGCGCAAGCCGTGGGCCTGGCGGAGGATTTCCTGCAGATGAAACAAGAGGCTGAGAGCCAAACGGTAAGTGTTGGTTCACACCATCTCCAATGCCCTTGCTGTACTGTAGGGCAACCCATAGCTGGTGGCTAAGTGGGCTGGGGATGATAGGACTCATAGTGGCGAGTGACAGCTTAGGGGAGGTTCCAGCCACTATACAAACTGCCAAAGGAGGGAAGCGGTCTTTTTGAAACAGCAACCTCAAGATTGGAGAATGTTGTGGTTGCGAATCTGAATAATCCCATTTGTACAGATATCAGGTGGCCACTGGATTGTACCCTTAGCTCAAGAATCATTATCTTTTTTAACTTGCCATGAACTTTTGTATTCTGTATACTGTAGCACTCCAGACCAATTGTTTCTGATGTCTGTATATTATTATACTTTTGAAAACCCCCATGAACATAATATGGAAGGATAATATGTACACAAAACAGACACTTCCCTGAATATTTGAGGTTTTCCTTTTGCTTTTTAATGGGAGCAACCCAGGAAAATGTCTCTAGCAGGTGTCCTGTTGGATGTCTTAGCTAACTTGGGCTTTCCCTTTGGGGTTTGAAATGGTATAAATTCTATACATTTTAGAGTTATATAATGTTTTCCTTCCCAATTAATGTTTGATGGAGGGCTCCATCCAAAGTGTCTGCCTGTTTTCTGAATAGCTCCAGAGCCATCTGGTTTGCCACTGTGAGAGAAAAGCTAGTATAGTTGTTCTTATTCCCTTATGAAGGCAGCTGGAGCAGAGCTTCCCAATGTTTTCGGATCTGTGGCCACATTTGGGGATTTGAGAAACTTCTGTAACAAAGTACTTACTCAGTGGATCGCACCTTTTGACCGGGTTGGATCTTCTTCAGCAAAAACTTTTGTGTTTATCAGATGCAGCAACATCTCTTTGATAAGACATGGTCTAATTCAGCTGATGGTTGCTGCTGCAATATTTTATTTTTTTAGTTATTTATTTCTTTTCTGTACTGTCCCACAGTCAGAGTTATCTGGCAGCTGTTTTTCATACAGCGATACGCCTGTGTTCTTGCAAGATTCACAAGTTGTGTCTTTTGTTGTTGTTGTTGTTGTTAGTCACGAAGGAGGAGATTATTGCACAGATAAATGTTGTACTGGAACTATCTTTAATATTCCCTGATATATACAGTCTTTTAAACTATTCACCCACCTCATGGAAATTAACAAATAGAAGGGGAATAAACAGACATTACATAAACACAAAACCTAGCAATATAACATGCAATACAGCTGAGAATTTAAACAGTAACCCCAGAGTTAAAAGCAACTCAAATTAAAACTAAACATTCTACAATTTAATTTAATTTTTTATTAAATTCCTCTACCACCCATTAGCCAAAGACAGTTCACAAGACAAAGCTTAAATTTAAAAAACAAACAAACATAATAAATCATTGCATTAAACCATTAAGTTTAAAACAGCATAAAACTTGTTTTATGCTGTGAGAGCCAGTGTGGCGTAGTGGTTAAGAGCATGGGACTGGGACTCAGGCGACCTGGGTTCAAGTCCCTGCTCGGCCATGGAGCCAACTGGGTGACTTTGGGCCAGTCACAGACTCTCAGCCCAACCTACCTCACAGGGTTGTTGTTGTGGGGATATGATGGAGGAGGAGATGTAAGCTGCCTTGAGCCCTTTGTAGGAAAAAGGCAGGATATAAATCGGAAATCGGGGAAAAAAAACCTAGGGGAAAAGCTAACACAAGTGCAAGTTCCGGAAGTGCATCAACATACACTCTTCTAGGGCTTGGCTACTCACACCAAGAGCCCTAATATAACATGTGCTGGTTCTTTTGACCATGCCCCTTCTGCCTTCAGCCCCGCCCACCACTTGAAATCAGCCTTTAATCCTTGAGCTAGCAAAGGACCAACTGGCAAAGGATGGGAAATGCTAGTTGCTCCTTGAGAGAAGCTAAATGGATCAATTATCCAAGCCCATCCAAGGCCACTTCCTATGTACTTGGCTTCCGAATCACTTATTGCTGGCAACATCTGCATGTATTATTATTATATTCATGCATATTATTATTATTTGTAATGCTCTTCATAAGGAGATTCACCTGACACCTTCTTTATATTCCTTTTGGCACCAGGCTAAGACCTTCCTCTTTAAAAGGCATTTTAATATTCAATCAATGCCATTATAACCTCTGACTGTATTAATTTAATGTGATTTATATTTATATTGGATTTTTGTGTGTATATTTATAGTTTATTGGTTTTATTGTGAATTTTTAATTGTGTGATTGTTAGCCGCCTAGGGATGCCATTGGTGAGATAGGCAGCATATAAATGTTTTAAATAAATAAATAAATAAATAAATAACACAAACTATTATTACTATTCAGCCTGCACATCTGGAGTCTGACCCAGAGGCCTCCCACTTGGCTGCCGAACATTTCCCTTTGTCCGATCCGGTCCCCAGCCCACCAGATGTAGACCTTCCCTCTCCCGAACCCCGGAGGCGACGGGATGCCTGGTCCCGCAAGGAGACCATCGCCTTCATCGACATCTGGAAAGCTGAGGACGTCCAGATCGCCCTGGGCCAGCAGTACCGCAACATGAAGCTCTTCGCCTGGATTGCAGACCGGCTGCGGGAGCGGGGCTTCGAGCGGGACGCCGAGCAGTGCCGCAGCCGGGCCAAGGACCTCAAGCGGGGCTACAAGGAGATCAAGTGCGGGAACCTGCACTCGGGCCGGGCCCCCAAGACGGCGCCCTACTTCAAGCTCCTGGAGCAGTTCCTGTGCCTCCGGAAGGGCATCGTCTGCGGCAAGGTGTGTGGAGCTGGCGTGGTGGAGCGCTTGGACAAGCGCCGGAAGCGGCTGCCCCTCAACCCCATGGCGGCCACCAGGATTGCGCGGGGAGGGGCCGAGGGGGCCGAGGCTCCGGAGCCGCGCTTTGCCTGCCCCTTGCCCCAGGCCAGCCCCCCCAAAGAGCTTCGGGGGAGCCCTGGTGAACTTGCGTGGCAAGCCCAGAAGACGCCGAAGCTTGGCAACGCCGACAACGTGCAGTTCGTGGAAAAGGGGGAGCCGCCTCGGAGCACAAATCTTCCACCGCTCCCCAAGGAGATTCCAGGGGAAGCCCAGATGCCCGGTGAGTGCCGATGCCTTCTTTTTATTAACGGTGAAACTAATACAGGTTGAAAGAAGCAGTTCTGCAGAGGTCCCTTTTAAAAAGTCGCTGGTTTGATTTTGACTCCGAGGCGAACATGTGGCTGAACTGGCTGAGTTTCAAGGACGGCTCAGCCAGAGTTTGGTGGGGAGGTGTTGAAGACCCCCAAAAGCCCCGTGGGAGTGAAAATACTGAAGGAACTGGAGGTTACAGGGACTGCAGCCTTTGGGATCCAGTGGGAAGGGGAGGTCAGAAATTTCCTCCCCATGAAGATTCTGCAGGAAAAAATTCACTCCAATAGCAGTGTGGTCAACCCAGCGCTCTAAAAATTTCCCATTAGTTGAGTATCGCCTTGCATCCCATGGGCTGCGTTTGTTAAAGATTCTTGCTGCTGGCATTGCATAGCGATTCAACCTGCTGCGTTGCCTCAAGTGATTAGGGCAATTAGAGATTTGTCTGCAGCTGACACATTTTTATTCTATCTGCTTTTGTGTGAAGGAGCTCAGGATAACACACCTTAAGGGTGCAGAACTTTAGGCCCTCCAGGGCTGGGATTTCCGGGACAACTTCCTGTTTTTCTGCAGGCCTCTCCCAGTTTCCTGAGTCACTTGATGGTTTGGTGTTTCCCCAACTTTTTACACAGATTTTATCCTGTTTTGAACTTCTGAAAGGCCTTTTCGGATGTGCAACTTCCAGCAGGAGACATTTTAAGTGAGAATGTACTGGTATTTTTGGTTCTACTCCTTTTGGCTTCAGTATTCACCCACCCCTGGTTCATAGCTCCTGGGATTTTAACCCTCTGGTCTGAGAGAGAATCTCAGGTCTGAGAGATTCTGCACTGCACAGCCAGCCTCTTCCTGCTCCCCAAACATCAGCTTTTCCCCACAACAATTGGCTGAATGTTTGTGGCTACCTCACAGTTGTTCAGTTTTCCATTTCTGCCCCAGGACCATTAGTGGGACGTGCCTAATCTTATGTATTGCTAACTATTTTTACATTTTTATCCCATCTTTCTTCCACTATGGAACTCAAGCAGACCGCGTGGGGTTCCCAGATGGTCACCCCTCCAAGCACAGACCAGAGCCAGGCTTGCTTAGGTCCAGCACAGTGGCTGACTCAGGTGCCTTCAGGCCACTGGACCCTACAGGACAAAATCTTGCCGAGGCAGCGCAAGGAGAAGAAGAAGAGATGGGGCCAGATTGAAAATAGCACCTCAACGGAGCTTTCCCCCAAGGTGGTGGGTGGGTGGTGGGGGGCGGTCTCATTGGCCCCGGGGTCTCGGGGTAGGGATGTGTGAGGAATCCATCAGGTGCCCTATGCTTGGCTCTGTGGGCCCTGGGCCGCTCTCCTGCAACCCTGAGCCAGCATCTGTGGCTCGCTCGCCAGGAAGTGTGCCTTGTACGCTGGCACCTCTCTTCCGCGCCTTGTGCAATTGGGGTTTGCGTGTGCGGCTGCACATGGCACGGAAGACGGTTGCCCTCGTAGCGCTTCTGCTCCACTCAGCTTGCTCTCCAAGACCAAACCAAGCACAGCATGTTGTGAACTGCCGTGAGAGTTTCAGCTGTGGGCGGGTAGAGAGGTGGTGCAGATGTGGATGCAGGACCAGTGGGGTGCAGTGGTGAAGAGCATGGGACTGGGACTCAGACGACCTGGGTTCTAGTCCCCACTCGGCCATGGAGCCAACTGAGTGACTCTGGGCCAGTCACAGCCATTCAGTCCGACCTACCTCACAGGGTTGTTGTGGGGATAAGATGGAGGAGGAGAATGATGTAAGCTGCCTTGAGCCCTTTGTCGGAAAAGGGCAGGATATAAATCGGGGGGGGGGGGAATCTGTGCATACTACAGGGGCAGATTCCACTGTGTTTCACCCTGCTTTTTGCTCGCCTGCCTTTCCCTTCTCTTCTGCCTTCACTGTAATCGTGATCCCCCCTTTATGTTTTTCTACCTTAAAAATGTTCTGTGCTGTTCCAAAACAAGGTTCTCCCACATTTATGTATTTATTATATTCATGTCCCACCTTTTTTCCTTTCAAGGAACTCGAGGCAGCTTAGATAGTTCTCCTCCTCTTCTCCATCTTATCCTCACAACAACAGCCCTGCGAGGTAGGCTGGGCTGAGAGCCTGTGACTGGCCCAGGCTTACCCAGTGAGCTCCATGGCTGAGCAGGGACTGGAACCCGGATCTCTGGAGTCCCGGCCCTGCACTCTTTTTTGCCACACCACGCTGGCTCTCCAACTCTCCCCTCTTGAATGCAGACTGCCATTTCAGCTTCATAAGGCGCTGTTCTCACCGCCAAACATCCAAAATATGGGAATGATCAATGGTGTTCCCTTTATTTGTTTTATTTTCTTTCCCTTTTCCCTGCTTGGTCTCCCACAGAGTCCCTGGAGGAGCCCAGGAAGGTCCCCGTGAACAGCACCGACCGCCTGCGCTTCCGGCGGGAGCGCACCTGGAAGCAACGCCTGGAATCCACCCGGCGGCTGATGGACTCGGCCTCGCCCTCTTCCAAGACGAACACCGACCTCGTGGTCGCCCTCCGGCAGCTGCACCAGCAGGACCTCCGGGCGTTTGAAAGCACGAGACAGGAAGAACGGGCTGAGGACAAGCAGGAGCGGCAGCAGGAGAAGCAAGAGCGGGAGCAGGACCGCGTCACCACACACCAGATGATCGCCGCCATCGAGCGCTCCCACCAGACCCTGGCTGACCTCATGGGGCGGCAAACCTCCGCCATGGAGGCCATCGCAACCGCCTTTTCCAGCCAGAGGTACCCCCTGGCCGGCCCCTTTCCAGGCTGCAACATCTATTCGGGGCTCAGCTCCCCGTGGTCTGCTCAGCAAACTGGTCCCAGCTCTGGCGAGAGACAGGCCGATGCCTCTGAGAGCACTGCCTCGGCCCAGGAAAGCTCTCCCGCTCCAGAGGAACATGGGATGCAAAGCGATAACCCGGGGTCCGACCCAGTGCCACCCCTCAGCCCCTCCACTGGCATCCAGGCTGCACCCAGTCCCCTGCAGCCCCCAGGCCCTGTGGACGCCTCGTGCTCCTCTCCAGCAGCCCCCCACAGCCTCGGCACCAGTCCAAAGCAGGTCGCAAAGAGAAAAAGTTGTGACTGACGAACCCCTTGCCCACACACCATCAGATCTGGCCAACTTCGATTTTTGTTTCCCAAGCGATCTTGTTCCATTTCAAATTAAATGTATCTGTTGGTTGTTTCGCATCCACGTCTACCTCAGTTACTTCCCTGCAGAATAGGGTGTTTGCTGCACCTTCGGGAAATTTTCAGCCGCAGATTTTTATTTTTTGACAATGCTTGCTTGTTGATGGATTTCATTATTATTACCTTTCTGTCCCTCTTTTTCCCCTCTTGTGAGAGCCCAAGACGGTTGACAGAATCCTCCTCTTCCTGTTATTCTCACAACAGCCCTGTTGGGTAGGTCAGCCCCAGTGGCAGGGACTGACCCGATGGCTCCCTGTGAGCTTCATGGCCGCGTGAAGAGGCCTCTCACAAATCCCAGTCCAGCCCTCTGATACTGCATCACACTGACTCAGTCGGCAGGATAAGCATCTGTGAAACCACAACTTGCAATCGAATCACTGAATTGTAGAATAGTAGAGTTGGAAGGAGCCAGACGGCCATCGGGTCCAACCCCGTAGAATGCGCGGCCTGACAGGTGGTGGCCCCAGGCTTCAGTCCTGCCTGCCTGCTTGGGTCATAGAATAGTAGAGTTGGAAGGGGCCATGAAGGCCATTGGGTCCAACCTCCTGCTGGTGCAGGACACCATGTGACACCATCCCACTCGGATGGCTGCCCAGTTTCCCCTTGGACCTCTCCAGTATGGGAGAGCCCCCCACCTCTCCAGGCAGCTGGTTCCACTGTCCTATTGCTCTGCCCATGAAGAAGCTTTTCCTGATGTCCAGCCTGAGCGTGGGTCATTTGCTCACCCAATCAAGCAGGCCAAATTTTTCTTCTCCTTCCTCCTGATTGCTGACAGTGTTATAGATACCACATAAGGGAAAAAAAAGAAGTATCAATATGATTGGGGAATCTTGGACTTGGTTAAACCTTGGGGTCCCACAGAAATTTGGTTTGGGGCCAGGGCTTTTCAACTTGTTCATAGATTATCTCAAGGCAACGACGAGATTTTTAAGTTTGCTGAA
This sequence comes from Varanus salvator macromaculatus, assembly GCA_023646645.1. Taxonomy (NCBI): domain Eukaryota; kingdom Metazoa; phylum Chordata; class Lepidosauria; order Squamata; family Varanidae; genus Varanus; species Varanus salvator. The sequence goes on from JAIXND010000685.1 coordinate 1,873,901, forward strand.
GGCCCTAAATTATTTAAGGTAGTTGAGACAAAAAGGGATTGCCAAGAGCTCGGAAAGGAGATATCCAAGCTGGGAGAAGAGGTTTCATGCTATGTAGAATTAGGGAAAGGATTGAAAACAAAACTGCCAAGATCGTACTTGAGCAACCACACGTGGGAAACTGAATACATACTGAGGCGACTTGACTGAGACGGTTTTCTCCCCCCATTATAGCCCTAGAACCCATGAAGCTGATGGGTGAGAGGTTTAGGACAGATAAAAGGATGGACCTTTTCACACAGCACAGAGTTAAACTCAGGGATTCGTTTTCACAAGACGTAGCAATGGCCATCCATGTGGAGGTTTTTAAAAGGGGATTGGGCACAAGGAGGAGGCGGCTGACAGTGGTACAATTTTCTATTCCATTCCTCCACTAAATCTGATATACCATATTTATTTACCAAGAACAGATACTTATAGACAAGGGTTGTGTGTCAGTGCGTCTGATCACCCTCAGTAAGTGTTTTGAGCAACAGAGGAGAGTGCAGATGTTGGAGGGCCAGACCAAACTGAATAGCATTACTCCACAGCTGCAGGCAAAGTATTTGGATGCAAATCATTTGGATGCAAATGACAAAACTCCTCTCTTCCCCCAGTAATTCATCCAAAGCGAAGACCAGGTTGTCGGTCCAAGTCTGCCACAGAAACATCTTTATTTCTGATTTCAATCCTGGATTTTGTCCTAAGGTCAATCTAGCATAAGAAAATGGGTCGAACTGTATTGGCACGATATTATCTGTTGGATACCTGTTTCAGGTGCGAGAAGAAGAGGATGGGGAAGAAAGGAAAGGGAAGGTGTTTGGAGACCAGGTGCAGGTTGCCAGATTGTTGCTTGAATAAGATCTCTTTGGTCTTTGTGCGATGAAGAAGCAGGGGAATGATGCATTCTGGTAGAAAAGACAACTTTCCTTCTGCTGAAAGAAGCGGTGCTCATTTTGCTTCTAGGATCAGAAGCAGCGGATTGGAATGGACACAGCTGTGCTGCTCTAGCTGGAAAGATTCGAGCTAAAGCACTGAAGCAGAGAACATGTCATGCGAACTTCACTTCCCAATAAATGCTGTTATCAAATACAGCTGCAGCATTCCGGACCAGCCGATGTTTTCAAATGGGCTTCCAAACGTGGCGCACTTCAGAGTAGTTCGGTTTAATTGGGTTTCCTCGGGCTTCTGTTACTTCCATAAGGGTATAAAACACATTTGGTCAGAGGGCCAAATTCCATTTTTTGAATTATTTTATTTTTATAGATAAAAGGAAAAAACAAAGAAAAAATGGCATAAAAAGATACCAAGGGACCTTGCACAAAAATACATATAGTGCTAAGTGTGGAAAATTTCACAAAAAAGTTAGTATTATAACTTCTATCAATGTATAACTACAATTTTGACTTAATAATACTTGGTTATTACAAAAAAAAGCTTTAACATGGGTAGCAAGTAAATAAGAATTCTACAATACCTACAGTCCCACCAGGAACTAATAATTGATTTTCCCATATAAATGAATGTCATAAGAAAGTTAAATTCATAGAGCAATTATATTAATTTGATCATTGTATTTATAATATTGAAAAGTAACTCTATTGCTAAATAAACGATATATAATAGGCTTTCAGCTTAACATAACATTCTTTAACTGGTCTATATCACTGATTAGTAAATGCAACAACTAGGTCATCCTTACATAAATTCTTTTTCTCTGAATTGTTAAGTTTATATATATATCTTGCCATTTATCATTACATTCTTTGGGTGGTCTTCTATTTATATAGCTGGCTATTTTTGCAGCCAAATTCCATTTTGGAGTGTATATGCCACTGGTGAGCAAGGTCAAACTGCCAATATATTTTAGCTGAAAGCTCTTAGAGTGATTGAGATGTATTTTCCACAAAGGCAAACAATGCACAAAAGCTGAGAAACCGTCCAACAGTCCATGGCTGGTGAGACCAGTCCGGGGCAGGGAAAGTGGCGCGGTCGGAAGGCTAGCTGGGAATTCCAGGAGATCTGGAATTCCAGGAGAAAAAGGCGCCAGAGCCGTTTTGGGACAAACGAGAAGGAACACGGGAGATGGCAAGCCTTGACCCATCCTGCGCCCTGCAGGTGTTGAAGGCTTCAAAGCACATCAGCCCCAGCAAGCCAGGCCAACATTGGGGGGTGGGGGGCATAGATCATTGCTTAGTTTCCAGCAATCAGCCAATAAAGACCCTGGCATAGGTGCCTGAAATGGCCAAACTCATGCCCAACTAGTAAGGACCGGCAAATTTGGAGAAACTCTCAGCTTTGCAGGGGAATATGCAAAATAATAACAAAGCATGGGAGGAAGAGAATATTAAATGGGGTGGGGGGGCAGAAAGGTCCAGTGAGGACTGAGCTGCTGGATTCCTGAACCAGGAGCAGGACTTTATTTATGTATTATTTTTATTTATTTAAAACTTTTCGCTACCATCCCACACTTAAAAGTCTTGGGATGCTTTGCAGCAGCTAATCTGGTGGTTCCAGCATAAGGGTGGTGGTGTATCCACTCTGGGTTTCAGCCTGAACAGTATATGAGCCATCCATGGTGCTGAACCTAATTTGGGTCCAGCTCCACGGAGACCACCTTAGCAGTTGTTAGTTGTGAAGTCGTGTCCGACCCACCGTGATCCCATGGACAACATTCCTCCAGGCCCTCCTGTTCACCATCTCCCGGAGTCCACTCAAGCTCACGCCAACTGCCCCAGTGACCCCATCCAGCCACCTCTGCCATCCCTTCTTTTGCCATCTATTGTTCCCAGCATTAGCCTCTTCTCCAGGGAGTCCTTCCTTCTCATTAGGTGGCCAAAGTATTTGAGTTTCATCTTCAGTCTCTGGCCTTCTAAAGAGCAGTCAGGGTTGATCTCTAGGACTGACCTGTTTGATCTCAAAAGCCTCAATTCAGCGTTCAGCCTTCCTTATGGTCCAGCTTTCACAGCCATACATTGCAACTGGGAAAACCATAGCCTTGACTATATGAACTTTTGTTGGCAGGGTGATATCTCTGCTTTTTCGTATGCTGTCTAGATTTGCCATAGCTTTCCTTCCCCAGGAGCAAGTGTCTTTTAATTTCTTGGCTGCAGTCCCCATCTGGGGTGATCTTGGAGCCCAGGAAAATAAGATCTGTCACTACCTCCATTTCTTCCCCATCTATTTGCCAGGAAGTGAGAGGACCGGATGCCATGATCTTAGTTTTCTTAATGTTGAGTTTCAAGCCAACTTTTGCACTCTCCTCCTTCACCCGAATCAAGAGGCTCTTTAGTTCCTCTTCACTTTCTGCCATGAGAGTGGCATCATCTGCATATCTGAGGTTGTTGATATTTCTCCCGGCAATCTCAATTCCAGCTTGTGCTTCATGCAGCCCCACAGAGAGGTCACACTGCTCCACAGATACTAGCCCCCCCACATCCTTGCTGCATCCTTTTCTCACAATCTTGTCTTGCCAGATTGTCATGTTTCATCTTCCAGCAGAGGAGAGGGGAGGTAAAGGAAATGGGCCAGACCCAGGACATGTGGCTACCCATGCTCCCCAAAAGGAGCCAAACAGTTCAATTGTGCTCCACCTTGCTAAACTGACAGCACAGGGGCTCTGAGGATCTCAGTTGCACCCAGTCCCCTTGGACAAGCTGGTGTGGGCCATTTTCCCTTCTGCTGCCCCGCATGAATTTTTCTGCCTGTGGTATTTCTCTGGAATCAAATGCCGCCTTCTTCCTGTCCAGGAATCCCTTCTGACAAATGCCCTTAGCAGGAAAGTTCCTTCCAACACACAGAAAAAGTCCTACACCTGCGTACTCAGCCCTCATCCTCATTAAGTTTGGTGAGGCTGATTCCCAGGTAAGTTCTTGCAGAAACTTCCTCAGCCTGTGGCCCCTGCAGATGTGCAAGGCTTCAGTTCCCATCAGCCCCAGCTAATGGTCAGGAATGCTGAGAGTTGTAGCCTAAAATATTTACAGGGTACCAGGTGGAGGGAAGCTGGTATACTGTACCCCCCCACACCCCCGTGGTGCAACCCTACACATGTTCAATCAGAAAAGTCCTGCATTTCTACATGCATATCTGCATTATTTTTGTTCTGTGGGCGGAACCACAAATCTTTGGGTCCCTTGCACCTTCTGATCCTGGTGGCGCAGTTTCTTCTTCCGCACTTGAGAGCAGCAGGCAACTGTGAAGAGAAAAGGAGCCAAAGCCGCACCCTAATATGGCCAAAGAAAGCCCAGAACTGACAAGAGTAGTTTTAGCCTGTTCAGACTGGCATCCATGCTATTGTATTCCCAACCGCAATGTGCAAGGGAGACAGTGGAGAAAGCTGATGGGAAGGACATGGGTAGGATCAAAGCATGGTGCTGGAAGAGAGCTGGGTGGATACTCCGGACCCATAAAGTTGAACAAGGCAGTGGGGCGGGAGGGGGGAGGTCCTAGATCAAATTAAGCAGAACTTTCCCTAGAAGCAGAAATGACAACACCGAGGCTGCCCTACATCGGACAGATTGTGGGAAGGCTCGGCTCGCTGGAGAACATCATGCTAGGGGAGAGGAGAAAGTGGAAGAAGCCCAAATAAGAGATTAACGGACTCTGCTAATGAAGCCACAACCTTGAATTGAGAGGAGCTGAGCGGGGCTGCCACGGGCAGGATATTTCGGAGGGCTCTCACGCCTGGGGTTGGCGTAAGTCTGTGAGCAGACCTGATGGCACCTCACACAACCAGAATGGGCACCCTGGCTACCTACCTGTGTGCATTTTTCTTGTATGTCTGAATAAGCTATAATGTTATTTTGATAGGGGGACAGGAATGACATTAGATCAAAAAAGCAGGGAAGAAGCAGAGAACAGAAGCAGGAAGGCTTGTCTGGATTGTGACCGCTGTTTTTGAGAGAAGCTCTTAGCGGCAAGGACTTTCCTAAGAGAAAACAGGATGGGGACAGGATGAAGAACGGAGTGTTTGGTGATGCTTTTTTGCTATGCTTTGTAACATGACATTTTATTTCCTCTCCCGTAACACTCAAACCTGGGGTCATCCCACGAAGTGGATGGGTGGGCGGTTTCGTACAGATCAAAATAAGTACTTCTTCATTCAGCCTAGAGCCAAACTATGAAATTCACTGCTGTGCGAAGTGGAGATAGCTGTCCATCTGGATGGCTGGGCAGATTCATAGAGCAGGAGGAGAAGGCCACCCGTGCCTAGTCCATGTAAGACGGAGGGGCCATTGGTGGGCGGTTCAGCCTTCCAGGTGGGTGATTTTAGCCCTGTCCTGGACGGGGTTACACTTCCCCTAAAGGATAGGGTACACATCTCGATCCAGAGATGAGGAGACTCAGAGGGGATCTGCTGGCGACATACAGGTATGTGAGGGGTGTCACATGCAGATGGGTAGAGACCTGTTCTCCCCTGCAGAGGAAGGCAGGACGCGCTCCAGTGAAGCAAAGCTCAGGGAACCCAGGTTCCCTTTGGATGCCAGGAAGCACTTCCTGACAGTCAGGACCCCGAGGGCGTGGAACGGGCTTCCACAGGAGGTGATTGGGGCCCCATCAGTGAGGGTGTTCAAAGATAGGCTAGACATGCACATGGTGGGCATGTCATGAGCGGAGCCGGCTGGAGCCAGGGGTCAGACTAGATGGCCCTGAAGGCCCCTTCTGACTCGGTCTGTTTCTATGTTTCTATGTCCCTGGAGTCTCAGGTGGCAGCGGTGGCAAGGAGCACTTTCCTTCAGCTTTCAATCCATCAACTGCACCCTTCCCTGGATGAGCACTGCCTGGCAATGGTGACCCATGCTCTGGTTAATTCCTGATTGGATTACTGTAATGTGCTTTATGTGGGGCTGCCCTTGAAGATGGCCTGGATACTTCAACTGGTTCAGAATAGAGCTGCCAGGATATTAATGGGAACCAGCAGGTATTCACATATAATGCCAGTCCTCTATCAGTTACACTAGCTGCCAATTGAAGTCCGGGCCCAATGCAAGGTGCTGCTGCTGACCTATAAAGACCTAAACAGCTTCTCTCCTGGGTACCTGAAGGAGCGCCTCCCACCCTCGAGATCTGAGGCAGAGGTCCTGCTTCAGGAGCCCTCCTTGGAGGTCAGGAGGGTGGCCACCTGCAGGAGGGCCTTTTCTGCAGTGGGGCCCAACTGTGGAATACGCTCCCCAGAGAGGGTCGCCTGGGGCCAACACTTTATTCCTTTTGGTGTCAGTTGAAAAACCTTTTTATTTTTCCACTAGTTTAGTGTTTAGTTGGTTTTAACTGGGGTTTTTTATCTTGACTTGCTGGATGCTGTGTTTATTTTAGTTGTTTCTTATTGTAAGCTGTGGACAGGGTAGAAAAGTTTTAAATAAATAAATAGTAAATCCTTAGCCTTGCTGGCCTTGTGCTCCCTCCTTCAGCAGAGGCGGCCTGTGGCCACAGGCCCATTGCTGAGGGGCTGGGCAGGAGGAGGGCTTGCACCCATCCTGCTGGAGGGATCCTGGGGGCAGCTGGATTGCCACCAAGTGCAGGGAGCAGGGCTTTTCTTCTCATCTTATGCAGCTTTCCCCAACCGGGAGACCTTCAGAGGCATTTGAAGGGCAGCTCCCAAAATCCCCATCCAGCAGGACCGTTAAGTGGGAATGCTGGGTGTTATTATTATTATTATTTATTTTATTATTTTACAAATTTGTATGCCGCCCCCTCGCACTTAAGCCTCGGGGCGGCTGGCAACATATAAAAATACAAATTTGAATACAAAATACAATTTAAAAAACAAAATACAATTTAAAAACAAATTGTTGCAGTACAAGCATTTCTGGAAGGCACAAAGTTGAGGAAGGCTGTTCTGTTGCTTAAATTTCTGGCAAATGGAGACAGCTCTTAAGATCTACTCTCTTGACTGCTGTCACACACGTGTGTTTCTGTCGTGCTGTTCTAAAAAAATCATTTTTAAAAAACTTGCAGCATACCTGTTTGTGAACCTAGGCATTGCATAGCCTCTCTCAGCCTAATGGTGAGTTAGGGAACGATCCGCGGTCGGATGCTCCTTTCTTTTGCATGTGAGGTTGCAGAAGGGTTAAAACGACTGAGTTTGCAGTTGCTAGAGAGACGGCGGAGGAAACTAAGCGCAAGGGGGAGGAGGTTAGATGGGTTGCAAGTTCCTTCCTGTTGCTGGAGGGGAGGGGAGGGAGGGGAGGGGAGGGGAGGAGAAAGGGGTTAGTTTGGGGGTTGTTGGGCGGGGGGGGGCGAGGCGTGCAATGTGGATCCCGCCCCAGGACTTGCGTTGCGCGTCGCATTCGTCCTGCAGCCTCTTTGCAAAGGTGAGTTTCGTGCTGGGGAGGCGGTTGCAGGTGCAAAAGTATCTCCTCCTGATTCATGAATCTATCAAAGAGGAAATCGCAGAAAGAAGAGAAAGGGAGTTGAGCCACTCGTGAGTGCCTGAGTGCGGATGCGCTGCTTCCCTGCGCCTCATGCACGCAACTACTCCGGTGGCAACGCAAGGGGAGTTACTTCCGAGTAAACGCGTGTGTCTACTCAGACCGCAGCGTCGTTAAGTTTGGTGAGGCTTTACTCCCCGGTAAGTGCGTGCAGAAACCTCCGCCAGTCTGGGGGCCCTGCGGGTGTGTGAGGCTTCAGTTCCCATCAACCCCAGTCCTCGTGGCTAATGGTTGGGAATGCTGGGAGTTGTAGTCGAAGATATTCAGAGGGAGTCAGGTTGGGGGAGGCTGGTGTACCGAATGCTCCCCTTCCCCGGTGCCACCGTAAGCCTTGGAGTAGCATTTGTTTCTGAACGTGCACAGTATTGGATTGTGTCCCCAGCGTTCCCCATACAGGCTGGGGAATAAGCGTGTGTAAGACTTGGATTCGAATTCCCATCAGCCTTCAGGCTCACTGCATGATCTTTCTATTCCACACTCTCCTAGCCTAGCCCACCTCACAGGGTTGTTGTGAGTTTAATGGCGAAGGTTTGGGAAGACCACGCATGTTTCCTTGTGCTCTTTGGAGAACAAGGTGTGCTAGGAATGGAGCAGACTAATACATGATCTTTCTAAAACAAAGTGTCAGGTTTGGCACTGCAAAGGCAGCCTTCCTCAGTCTTGTGGGTGGTGGGACATGATTCCCTCTGGAAGTTTTGGCCTAGAACACCCATGATCCTCCACCACTGCCTGTGTCTCCTGGGGCTGATGAGAATAGTAGGCGAAAATGTCTGGTGGCGGGACCTGACATGTCTCAGAGCCCAGGTCCATAATCCCCAGCCAGTATTGCCAATGGTAAAGAATGCTGGGAACTGTAGTGCAGTACATTTGGAGGGCACGAAGTTTGAGAAGGTTGGGTTTGAGATCACACTGTGATTTGGGATGTAACTAGTTAAAGTTACTTTGGCATTTTACTTAGCTTTAAGGGCAATTCGATAAGATTGTGGCCCTTTTTTCTGTCTGCTTGCAGAAGTTTGTCTCTTTAATCAAGGTACTCCCAGCCTTCATGGTTGCAATATGAGGCTAAACAATATTGGCCTACTCTACAGAGCTGTTGTGTATTGCATTGAACCCTAAAAATGCTGCATCAATGTGTAGTTAATTAAGCTTTTTTCCAATGCAGTTTCTGTTGGGAAGGACAGCATGCGAATGAGGCTAACTTTTGGATAGGTGCTTTGGTTGCAGTGTATTAGGGTAGAAATGTTATTTATTCTTCTATGCCATGTATTGGGATGCTTACAAGGAATAAATGTTATATTGTGATTTCATTAAAAAAAACTTACTTTTAAAAAAAGGAATTCTATGCTGCCACACTGGTATTTTCAAAGGCAGCTTAGAGATAAGCATTTACAGTTTTAAAACAGTAGTGCAAATGGGATTAATTTCAAATACCTTAAAATGCAAGGCTTTGAGCACAACCTATAGCCATCTAGACGGCCCTTAGGATGAATCGGAGAGCCACCTCCGACCATGGAAATGTTTTCTGAGGTCAAAAGCGGATTCCAACTGCAGAGTGGTTGTTTCTGCACCAGCTGAGGCTCCAAAGTTGCCCTTTTTTTTTTGTCAAAGCAGTCCTTATTTATTTATTTATTTATTTTACAAATTTGTATGCCGCCCCCTTGCAAAAAAGCCTCTATATTCCTCTCACCTTCCCTTGGATGTATTTACTCCTCTGCCTTTCTTTCTTTCCTTCTTTCCTTCTTTCTTTCTTTCTTTGGATTTATTTCCTGCCTTTTTCCTACAAAGGGCTCAAGGCAGCTAACATCATTCTCCTCCTCCATCTTATCCCCACAACAACAACCCTGTGAGGTAGGCTGGGCTGAGAGTCTGTGACTGGCCCAAAGTCACCCAGTTGGCTCCATGGTCGAGCGGGGACTAGAACCCAGGTCGTCTGAGTCCCAGTCCCACGCTCTTAACCACTACACCACACTGGCATTAGGGTGGTTACAGGCAGGTGCTTCGGATGGAGGACTCCATCAAATGTTAGTTGGGGACGAAAAAACTGTATAACTCTAAAATGTATAGAATGTATGTATTTCAAACCCCAAAGGAAAGCCCAAGTTAGCTAAGACATCCAACAGCACACCTGATAAGAGACATTTTTCCTGGGTTGCTCCCATTAAAAAGCAAAAGGAAAACCCCAGATATTCATGACACTGTCTGTTTTGTGTACATATTATCCTTCAATATTATATTCATGGTGGTTTTCAAAAATAGAGTAATATGAAGACATCAGAAACAATTGGTCTGGAGTGTTGCAGTATAAAAGGTAAAGGTGAAGGTTCCCCCTTGACATTAAGTCCAGTCATGCCTGACTTTTGGGGCCAGTGCTCCTCTCCGTTTCCTAGCCGAGGGAGCTAGCGTTTGTCCGCAGACAGTCTCCGTGGTCGTGTGGCCGACAGGACTAAACACCGCAGTGCACGGAGTGCTGTTACCTTCCCACCGAAGTGGTACCTTTTTATCTACCTGCCTTTGCATGCTTTCGAACTGCAAGGTTGGCAGGAGCTGGGACGGAGCACGGGAGCTCACCCCGTGTGCAGATTATTCATACTGACGACCTTTCGATCAACCAGCCCAGCAGCACAGCGGTTTAAACCACTGCGCCACCTGCAGTATACAGAATGCAAAAATTCATAAGTAAAAAAGATATTATCAGAGAGCCAGTGTGGTGCAGTGGTGAAGAGCCTGGGACTGGGACTCAGGCGACCCGGGTTCGACTCCCCGCTCGGCCATGGAGCCAACTGGGTGAATTTGGGCCAGTCACAGACTCTCGGCCCAGCCTACCTCACAGGGTTGTTGTTATTGTGGGGATAAGATGGAGGAGGAGAATGATGTTAGCTGCCTTGAGCCCTTTGCAGGAAAAAGGCAGGGTATAAATCGAAAAATAAATAAATAAATAAATAAAGATTCATAAGGGCACAATCCAGTCCCGTCCCATCCCCCCCGTGCAAATGGGATTAAATGAGTCCCAACCCCAACTTCCTCCAACCTTGGAGTTGGTGTTCCAAAAAAACCACTACCTCTCCGAGGTCAAATTTCAGCCTTGGAGAGGGGAAGAAGGGGTATGCATATTTATTTGACATATAAATATGTCAAATAAATAAAATAAAATGCCCAGGGTGGAGAGAAAAGAAAGCTAGGGCTGAAGATACTGGCACCCCCGTCTCCTTCCCCCATGCTTTATCTAGGTCTAGATAAATCTCGGGGGTGAGGCAGAGCTGAGATTCTGACATGGGATGTTATTTTATTGGGTTGGCTCCATACTTTAGCCATGCTTAGAGTAGACCTGATCCTGTTGCTCCCAGTGGATCTGCTCAAAGGAACGGTGTCTGAATTGAACTCCTTGTTTATCACTTTACCAGCTGCCCCAGGGAATATCAGTTTGTGAAGGAACAGCATGGAAATGATACAAGTAATTATGATCAATAGGACCAACAAGTCCCTTTCCGAACAAGTCCCTTCATAAGGATTAACTTCCGTCAGCAGTATAGGATGTTTTAATTTTTTAATGGTTAGGCAGTATTTGTGCTTTTTAGCAACCTTCATAGCCCAGTATCGGTAAGGTAGATATGAAGTTTCATTTTACGTTCTGAATAAAACAAATTTAGATTCAGACATTTTCCATGGGCAGCAGAAAAGGTAGAGGAACCTAATTGCAATAACATCGATAACCATTCAAGCCTTTTTGTTGTTATGTCTTTGACCTACGGTGACCCCATGAACGAAAGCCCTCCAAAGTGGCCCTACTCATCTTTCCCAGATCCAAGGCTGTGGCTTCCCATTAAAAATTAAGATTAAAGTGAGCAACAATAGTAATTATTATTATATTTTTATCTTACTCTTACTCCAGTGATCTGATATGCTACACAGAGTATACCCCTCCATTGTATCCTCATAACAACCCTGCGAGATAAGTTAGACTGAGAGTGACTAAGTGACCCAAACGCCGTACTTTGTAGCTGTGTGAGATTTAAGCCAGACTTAGTCCTGTGCTATAACCATTACACCACACCTCCATATAAGAAAACACAATGGAAATGCATTATGTCCTTTTGTCATGCAGCTCTCGTGTGGCCAAAAGCGGAATCTGGACATGCCGTTCTGGGCCCGCTCCCCAGCTGCGTTTGAGGACAAAACCCAGAAGTGACAAGAGGGTGGAATCAGAGCAAAGGTGGTGGAATTGGCCAGAGTTGCCCCTTGATCTGGGGAAGAGCAAATGGCTTCCAAGGAGGCGAAAGAGCAGCTGGCGCTTCCCTTGCAACTCCAGGAATATTTTCCGACAAAACGATTGGGTGATAAAATGGCAGGCCGGAGCCCATCATGTCCCGGTGGGCAAGGAGATGTTTCTGGCAGGACCGGATTGAGTAACCACAGTACCCTGGTGAAAAATGAAGACTTGAGGGCATGCGAGAAAGAGGCTCTTGGAAGCGGGGAGGCGTCTCTGCTGGAACTGGACACCCCCCAGCTTGCAGATGCTCCACGCTGGGAGGATATATTTCTGTCCTCTGTTGAGAAGGCGATCAACACCCAACCAGGAAAATGGATGTCCCACATCATCCCGGGCCTCAAAGAAGAAGGGCAGAAGTTTGAGGACCGGGACAGGGGAGACTTTGGGAAGGTGAAGGCCGCCATCCTGCGGGTTGACGCGATCAGCACGGAGGTGCAGCGGCAACACTTCCGCCGATTTCTGTACAAGGAGGCCGACGGGCCCCGCGAGGCCTGCAGCCGGCTCTGGTTCCTCTGCCACCGGTGGCTGAAGCCCGAGCGGCACTCGAAGGAGCAGATCCTGGAGCTCCTGATCCTGGAGCAGTTCCTGGCCATCCTTCCCCCGGAGATGCAGAGCTGGGTCAAGGAAGGCTGCCCGGAGACCTGTGCCCAGGCGGTGACGTTGGCAGAGGACTTCCTGGTGAGGCAGCGGGAGGCTGACACGCCGGCACAGCAGGTGAGACTTTCGTACGTTCGCCCTTTAAGGATGCATAGATGCCGTGACTCAAATTCTCCAGGGGTATTTAGGCAGAGGGTTGATCTGTCAGCAAGGCTGTTGGTGCAGGTCTCCTGCCTAGACAGCCAGGCTGGTGTAGCGGTTAAGAGTATGGGACTGGGACTCAGGTGACCCGGGTTCGAGTCCTGCTCAACCATGAAGCCCAGCCTTCCTTGCAGGGTTGTTGTGGGGATAACAGTGAGAGCAGGAGACTTGTGTAAGCTGCCTTGAGTTCTTTAAAAAGAAAAAAGGAAGGATATAAATCTAGTGAAAAAATAAAATAGAACATGGGGAGCTTGGAGAACCTCTGGCGAGCTCCCTTCCTGCTTTAAAATGCTGCATGATTAAAAACTGTACTTGTCTGGCCCTCCGGATATTGCACAGTTCATTGATGATTTACAAATAATTGTAATAAACGTAAATGGTGGAGGAGGTGACTCTTATTATTAATTATATTTCTGTACCACCCATGGCCAAAGTGCTCTGAGCAGTTCACAACATTAAGTCACCCATCCACCTTTCAACCAGGCCAGACTCTGCTTAGCTTCCCAGATCGGGCATTTCAGGCTGTTTAGAAGCTATGCGTGAGTATATTACAACTGCAATACTTGACAGCCGTCTGCTGTTGCAAACTTACTCAGACACTGCCTATCCGAATCAGAGGCCTTCTGGCAAATGGCTCCCCTGAGGGCATTTCGGGGGGTGGCTACCAGGGACAGGCCTGCTCAGTTGCTCTTGAATGGGATCTCTCCGTCTTGCATCTTCAGGAACTGGGATTGTATGAAGAGACTGGGGCGAGCTCCCCACGGGCAGAGGAAGCATCGTCGGACGCTAAGGAGCCCAGGTGTCTGGAGGTCAAACTGGAGGGAGTCAGGAACATTGGTGCGTTAGGTAAGGGTTCGTGCTTTGCTTTTATCACTTGAAAGCTCCTTGAGATGTGTTGGCTAATACCAGATCGCAAAGACACAGAGCCACAGAAGTCGTGGCCCGCAGCTGTAGATATCCCTCTTCCCATGGCCTGGTTTACAGAGCACAAACCACAGTACAGGTGAAGGGTGGGTTGTCATGATCTCTGGGTTGTTCTTGAACTGTGGGTTGTTGTCAGCTGTGCTAAGAAACCATGGTGGGTTAAACATGACTAACCCACTTGTTGGGTTGTGAACCTTTGGCATAAACTCAACGGCCCACAATTCAATAACAGCCTGTACTCAACAGCTGGATTCAGACAACACAGCAAACCATGGTGGATTTTTTTTTTTTTTTTTTTTACCATTCCTGGTCTGTCATGATGTCTATTGTGGTAATTCATTGTGGTAACTTTTGGCTTTAGAAATCACGATAGGAAATGATGGTGTATTCTATTGTTTCTCTGTACCATCATGGCTTGTTGTGTTGTCTGGACCCAGGATTATGGTTTCCATGGTGCTGGTATGCAGCTATCATAGAGTCCCCTGGAAAGAGTGGCTGCTGCAGGAGCCACTCCAGCCATCCCGCATCTATGTGTGTGAACCAGTGAGGGAGGAGCAGCTTATACAGGCAGGGAGTAATGCACTTTGGGATTGAATTTCAGGCACAGTGACTGATGGGATACATACCAGCACTGAGAAGATTAAGTGGGGAGAATGGAAAACATAATAATGAAAGAAACCACACAATTGTCTGTCAGATCACAGTAAAAAAAGAATGCAACCATGGTAACTGCATAGAGTTGCATATAGCCAGCGTGGACTCTGCCTTGCCAGGTTGTGTAATCCCAGTCTAAAAGTGAACACAGGCAACCCAAAGGTTCACAATCCAGCTACAAGCCATGGGGTCTCTTCATGGGTTATTCATATTTAATAAACCACAGTTTGGTAGTGGTGCTGGTTTCATGTAACTCAGCAGCCCACAAGTGAACAGCAACCTGTTGTTCAGCAACATCCATGCTAACTTGTACCTGGCTTTTCATGTTGTGTGAACCCAGCTTAAAGGTGCTCGGAGCTGGAGGAAGCCCTTTCTTGGAAGCTAGAGATCATTCTCAAGAAAAATGCATTTAATCTGAATCACTATGAGCAGGACTGAATATCTTGGAGGTCAACCCCACTTCACACATGGAGGATGGCATCCATAGTAGAATTGGATGTCCCTAACAGCAGACGTCTGGATGTACCTGAGATGGTCACTGGATCCAGAGGACACTAGATTGTCTTCTCATTAACTGTCCCCCAAATACTTAGATTTCAGTTTTGAGGAATTCAGGAATCCTAGTTCGAGAAATACAGCATGCCTTTTGAGTGCATAGGGTTCTGTGCCTTTGTTTCAGTGTTGATTACACTGGGCTAGATAGACCAAAGGACTGCCTTATTATGAAAAGAGCATCTTATATTCCCCTTTAATTCACCCCTTTATTCAGACCCATGAGGACTAGAATCTTATTTTATCATTAGGCAAATAGCTCCATGGTAGAGCCACTGCTTTGCATGCAGAAGGCTCCAGGTGTAGTTTTGAGAGAGGTCCACCTGACAGCTCTGTGATCTCCCAGGGCTCACACACAGGTGCCAGATTTATTTAATTAATTAATTTCTATGCCACCCAATAGCCAAAACTCTCTGTGGTGTAGGAAACCCAGTTTCAAGAGGTTATTTTCTTGTTGTCTCATTTACTAGAATCCCATAAGGCTGCAGTTAACACCAGTCTTAGAGTAAACGGGCATCAAACTCACTGAAAATTACTATGCTTAAGCTATTTCAAGGGTTGTAGTGCAGCATTACAGCCCCCGTGTGAAACCCCAAAGAACCCGTCCCAGGCCTGGACGCGCAGATCTGACACTACAAAAGGCAGCCTTCACCATCCAGAAATTCTGTAGAGGGTAAGAAGTCAGGAATGCAATGACACTCTTTCCTTTTCTTTCTGTGTAAGTATTGATGCCAGTTTTGCTTAATTGAGTTTACTTACATACATAAAATATTTACTCTTATATGAGGGAGTCTTGTCTGGGGGGAGGGGGTCAAAATGTTATTTATTTTTATTTATTTATTTATTTATTTATTTTTATTTATTTATTTATTTAAAATATTTCTATGCCGCCCCCATTGCAACAAAGCCTCGGGGCAGCTTACAACATATACAAGATAAAATACAATACAATATATAATACATTTAAAACTGGCCCATCTCGGTTATATATTAAAATACTTAATACTGGCCCATCTCGGTTATATATTAAAATAAAAATATGCAATAATAATAAATTAAAGGTAAAGGTAAAGGTTTCCCCTTGATGTTACATCCAGTCATGCCTGACTCTAGGGGGCGGTGCTCATCTCCGTTTCCTGGCCGAGGGAGCCAGCGTTTGTCCGCAGACAGTCTCCGTGGTCGTGTGGCCGGCATGACTAAACACCGAAGTGCACGGGACGCTGTTACCTGCCCACCAAGGTGGTACCTTTTCATCTACCTGCCTTTGCATGCTTTCGAACTGCAAGGTTGGCAGGAGCTGGGACAGAGCAATGGGAACTCACCCCGTTGTGCAGATTCAAACCAGCGACCTTGCGATCAACCAGCCCAGCTGGTTGCGATCAACCAGCCCAGGTTTAAACCACTGCGCCACCTGCAGTCCCAATAATAAATTAGCAATTAAAATAACTTTTGAATAAAAAGGTCTTTGCCTGGCGCTGAAAAGCAAATAATGACGGCGCCAGGCGGACCTCTCTGGGGAGCGCATTCCATAGGTTCTTTACATTATTCTCTTTACAGCTACTATTAAATTAAGTGTTAAGACTTAGGAGACAGGAGTGGCAACACACAAGTGCATTAAGTATGTCTGTTACAACACACAACATATTGAGTTATGAAACACATCCGTTCGTTATCAAGTGTGCATGTTATTTGTGTGTTGTGTCCGTACTCCAATTGGTCATTTGACAAGTAGTCCCGAGTTCATCCGTTTACGTAGGCATTTGCCTCTCATCCAAAGGCACCTGCTTGGGTAATTACAATTACTTAATTATAATTTATACTATCATTTATTTTAACTATTAATGTCAATAATTTAATTATGTATTAATATTATTTTATAATTCAATCCATCTGTTGTGTGTTGCAATGGACATACTAAATGCGTCTGCCTGGCTGACAGTCAGTTGGGGCTTATTTTTTGGGGTAGGGTTTATATACTTCAATTGGTGCAAAATAGAGCTGCCAGGTTGCTGACGGGGACTGGGCGTTATAGAAACATAGAAACATAGAAACAGAGCGAGTCAGAAGGGGCCTCCTGGGCCATCTAGTCTGACCTCCGGCACCAGCCGGCTCCGCTCATGACATGCCCACCATGTGCATGTCCAGCCTATCTTTGAACACCCTCACCGATGGGGCCTCAACCACCTCCCGTGGAAGCCCATTCCACGCCCTCGGGGTCCTAACTGTCAGGAAGTGCTTCCTGGCATCCAAATTGAACCTTGGCTCCCTGAGCTTTGCTCCATTGGAGCGCGTCCTGCCTTCCTCTGCAGGGGGGGTTATGTTCATATGACCCCAGTTCTCCGTCAGCTACACTGGCTCCCCATTGAAGTCCGGACCCAATTCAAGGTGTTGGTTATGACCTATAAAGCCCTAAACGGCTTGGGCCCTGTTTACCTGAAGGAGCGCCTGCATTCATATGTGCCCTCCGGCCCCTTGAGTTCAGCGGCAGAGGCCCTTCTCCGGGAGCCCTCTGTGAAGGACATTAGGAGGGTGAGTACCCGGAGGAGGGCCTTCTCTGCGGTGGCGCCCAACCTATGGAATGCGCTCCCCAGAGAGGTTCGCCTGGCGCCGTCGTTATTTGTTTTTCGGCACCAGGCGAAGACCTTTTTATTCAACCGCTATTTTAATTGTTGACATTTTTCTTAGTTTTAATTTTTGGCCAGGGCAACTCAGATTATTTTTAGATGTATTAATATTTAATTATTTATTGTTAATTTTGAATTGTATTAGCTTTTTCTATGTGTGTGAGCCGCCCTGAGGCTTTGGCGATGGGGTGGCATAGAAATGTGCAAATAAATAAATAAATAAAATATATTATGAGCATCCTGAAAAATCACGTTAGGGCTTATTTTCCAGTTAGGTCTTATTTTCAGGGAAATACGGTACCTCTGAATTTTAGGGTTACTGATTTGTAAGTGCTTTTTAAATCTGGTGCTTCATTATGAAAGAATCCAGGAAACTCACAAATGCTTTAAAAAACACTTATGCTGTTGTAATTACTTTGTTGTGTGTTTTCTACATGGCGTTATTGTGCTGTTGCCATCCCCAAACTGGCCCCCTCCAGACCACTTGGAAGACCATCATCCCCAGCCACCATAGTCAGTGGTGGGAGTTGTGGTGCCAGTGTGGGAAATCTGGTGGAGCATTGATGCTCTTGTTGTAAAGCTCCTTCTGGCCCAGAGTTAGCTGTACTTTGATTCAACCCATTGACATCAATGGGACTTAAATGAGTTGTGCCTTCAGAAAAGCACACTGACTTTCATGGCTGTCTTGCAAGGATGGCTAAGTCTGGAACCAGCCCCTGTGCCATTTCTTGTAGTCTTGCTAAGGCTCATGGCTAACAAACACTAGGTGTTATTGTTGGTGGTGTTAATCCTGTGCCATTTCTTTGGTGTTTCTTCTGGTTTGCCCAGGTGATTTGGACATCAGTGAGAATAATGCAGAGAGTCCCCAACCAGATAAGGGCGAACATGAGCCATGTGGGACAGCAGAGGGAAGCATGGAACAACCTTTCCCCCTTTGCCGTGAGCAGGCAGATGATCCCAACTCACAGAAGAGGCCTGAGAAGCCACCAAAGAAGCCCCCAAGGAAGAGGGTCCAAAAGCCCATTCCATTAACGGGGGGTTATGAAGACCTCGCTGTAGTCACACCAGAAAAAGAAGCCAGCCAGGATGAGCCCCCTATCAAGATAATAGTGTGCGAAGACAGCTTCAGTCCGGGCGTGGATCACGGAGGAGAGAAAATCCACAAGTGCTCAGTGTGTGGCAAGTGTTTCAGTCTTCGCTCACGCCTGATTGTCCACGAGAGAACGCACACGGGAGAGAAGCCGTACACCTGCTCCGACTGTGGGCGAAGCTTCAGCGTGAGCTCCAGTCTCATAGCTCATCGGAGAACTCACACTGGAGAGAAGCCTTACAAATGTTCGCACTGTGCAAAGAGCTTCAGCGTGAAGTCGGGGCTGATCGCGCATGAGAGGACTCACACCGGGGAGAAGCCCTATAAGTGCTTGTACTGCAGCAAGAGCTTCCGTCGCAATTCAGGCCTCGTCAGCCACCAGAGAATCCACACTGGAGACAAGCCATACCAGTGCTCAGTGTGTGAGAAAAGCTTCAGTGATATCTCCAACCTCATTACACATCACCGGATCCACACTGGAGAGAAGCCATATAAATGCTTGGAGTGTGGGAAAAGCTTCAGCCAGAGCTCATACCTTAATAGCCACCAGAGAATCCACACAGGAGAAAAGCCCTACGAATGCTCTGAATGTGGGAAAACCTTCAGTGTGAGCTCTCGTCTTAGGAAACATCAGAGAAGCCACACAGGTGAGCGACCATTTATATGTTTGGACTGTGGGAAAACCTTCAGTGAAAGCTCAGATCTCCTTGCACACGAGAGGGCGCACACTGGAGAGAAGCCCTATCGATGCTCCTTCTGTGGGAAAAGCTTCTTGCGTAGCTCAGAAGTAGTTAGCCATGAAAGAATCCACACTGGTGAAAAACCCTACCAATGTGGGGAATGCGGAAAAAGCTTCAGTGTGAGCTCACGCCTTAGTGCGCACCGGAGAATCCACACCGGGGAGAAGCCTTTTCAGTGCATGGTATGTGAGAGAAGCTTCAGTTACAAATCACACCTCATTACTCATCAGAGAATACACACTGGTGAGAAACCCTTTCAGTGCTCAGTCTGTGGGAAGAGCTTCCGTGGAAGTTCTAGCCTTGTAGCACATGAGAGGACACACACAGGGGAGAAACCATACCGATGCTTGGACTGTGGGAAAAGCTTTACTCAGAGCTCAAACCTTATTAGTCACCAGAGAATCCATGCGGAAGGAAATTCCTGAAAAATTGGCCAGAGCAGGCCCAGTAGCTTATTTCACCTCCTCATCTCCTTTTCTGAAAGACTTAAGTCTTTGATACTTTGGCAGTGGTGCCTCTTCTCTACGCCGGGAGGGACATTTTTCAACAGTTGTGCAATAGCAATCAGTCATTCTTTTTTGCAGAACAGAACAGAGCACTGGCATAAAACCTTTTTTAAAAGAATAGGGATTTTGGGAGCCCATCTGCAGAAAGTAGGTGGCATTGAATTGTTTGCTCTGTGAAAATGGAGGCGTTTGTTGCATGAAAAGGACTGCGTAAGAACATCTCTTAAATGACTGTCACACGTCTGCTTTCTGAATCTTTAGGAGGTTTTCTTCCTTCTTCTCGAAGCGGGGGAAAGAGAATCATACAGGCTTGGACTGTGGGGAGCTCAGCCTGGAAGATCTTGAAATCTTCCAAAAAAGGGATGAAATCTTTGGAAGCGTGACCCTGCCCACTTGTCCTTTTATTTCTGTGTTATCTGTAAGATGACAATAATTCTGCTAGCTGAATGCTGCTCTGTAAAAGGGCTGATTTCTGCCACAACAGAGAAATGCTCAACCGACATTCTGACCTGGAGAGTTGCTGGAGTACGAGCAGAGAAAAGAAAAAGAGGGGTGGGGGCAAAGCAGTATTGTGACCCCACACTTCCAATCTCATTTCTGGTCTCCACAATGTTGTTCTTTTTTATAGATATACCTCTCCTCCCACCCCCAAAAGAAAACCCCCTAGAGACTGATATTAGGAATTGTTATACGGCTTGCTAATGTTGCAACGAATTTCCATGGAATCTGTCCCTCTAGCATTTGTAGACTTCCTTTTGTGTTCAGTCCGGTCGTAGAAAGCAAGCTGAGTTAAGAGGAAGCCCGCAAGCGCTCGGCTCTGGCATTCTGCATGATCAAAGGCAGCTGCGCTTGACATGGAAGGCAATGCTGTTTGCACAGTGGTCCTGCAGGACTCCGTGCCTGGCGAGGAACTCAGATTCATGACCACAGCAAAGCAGACGGGAGTTCAGGCAGCTGAGCCAGGGAATCCAGTGGATTCCCACCCTGAAAATGAATTCCGCACACACCCCGAGGCTTAGTTTTCATTCTGAGACCCTACCTCAGTGTGGACAGAAAGTAGCTCTCCAGATGGGTAGGACTTTAACCTCCAGACAACTCTAGGTAATGATTAGGAGCTGCAGTCTAAACCGCTGCCTTGTGTTCACCCTGGCCTGAGATGAAAACAAACAGCAAAGAGGAAGAACGAGAAAGGGGGGAACTAGAAATAAGTATTTAGGCATGTTTTTAATCTCTCCCCCGTTTTGTTCCTTACTAACAAACGGCTTGCTTCTGCAGTCCACAGAATGAACCGGTAAATCTTTGCTTGGACTGTGCCATGCTGTGCAGTCAGGGAGTTTGCATTACATGTGGGAATGTTCCCATAAAACATGTGGGAATGTTCCATTAAAAAATGATACACCTTTGCAGGTAGATAAATAGAATGAAGAGTGAGGCTTTGGGCCAGAAATGACAGCTAATGCAAAATTCAGTGGTTAAGTTATTGAATGTGGCCACTGCATTACCCTTTTGTGCTTGCTGTCAAAATGTAAACAAAATGCCAAGTGTAAGGTGAATTTACTGATATGGGGCTCCAAATAACTTGGGACCAGGCTATCGGAGGAAGCATGCTTTCCTGCAATAACAAACGTATTCGTTGTCATTTATAGGTTGGTTCCTACTAATTGTCCCACGCCTGCACAGGTACATCTGGCAACAACCAGGGGAAGGGGCTTTTTGGTGGTGGCCCAAACTCTGCTTGAAGTTCTCTGCCATATGAGAGGCACCAAGCTTGATGGTCTTTTGGCACCCATTAAAAACTCATTTGTTCAACTGGGCATTTGCTGGTTTCACTGTGTAGATGAATGGGATGCTAGCATTTCTGATTTAAATTTTCAAATTTAATTTCATATGTTACCCTGGGACTGGCTAATAAAGCATGGTATATAAATAGTTGAAGTACATTAAAATATGTAGGCAGGCTGAGAGCTTCTCCCTGAGATGCTAGTTTTCTACTTTCAGGTTCACCAGAACAAATACACACACGCATTCAAATGTTACTCTTTCTTCCTGAAGTGGCACAAGTCCAAGGGTAGCATCCATTTTGTGGATTGTATAAACTAGCCCAATGTCTGGGGTAGGTGATTCCTTTGTTTTAAAAAAGTGTCAGTAGAGATTAAGGATTAGTTATAAATTGGGAGGCTTTGTTGAGCAAACTTAGAAGAAAAAAGACGGCAGGATGGGAACGATAAACTCGGAAGAAATAACCTGTGTAGTGGGGAGACCCTGCATGAGTATTTAAGGTCTTTTCATTTTTAAAACATTTTAATCTGGAGCAGACTATCCAAAAATTTCAGGCACTGAGATGGTGGTACACGTGCACACAGATGAAAATGTATTTAAAATATGCTTGTGTGAGGTGCAGGAAATGGTTTATATGTTTGCTGGCTTCCCTTTGAAATAGCTATTTTCTTCCTGCAACATTGACACAAGGCAGATTTCCCAAATTGGTCTTGTACACTCAGTTCTCAGCTTTTTGGTTAAAGAGCAAACATAATATTTTTGATGCTTTTACAAGCGGATTGGTCTGGGAGTGCTTCTGTCTTGATTTAAAAATAAAAGACAAACAATAAACAAGAGAAGACAAGACTTTTTTTAAACACCAGCTTTCAAGGCTGTAATTTATAGAAAAGGTGCAGACCTTCTCTGGGATCCCTGGATGACAATGACACCTTCCCCAGATCCTGACCCCTTCATCCTGTTTAGCAGTCCTTGGGTGATGTCCTACTTTTGATGGCTTTCCCCCACTTTGAGAAGGCTGAAATGTCACTCCTGAGACCTCGGATGCTGTTATTCCTGGAGTTTTGGTTCTGCTTTTTGCCTTGAACGCCACCCACTTTGGGGATTCGCAGGCTAAATGAAATTCAACCCCTCACATTTAAATGCAGGAATGTGCAGCACTTGTTTGGAGACCTTGGAATGGTGCCCCCCAGCACAGCAATGGTTCTTCCCACCCATCCCATCTCACCTTTCATGCCACAGCACCATGGTGGACCCCTTCTCGATTGTGAAAGCCACGATCCTGTTAAGCTGTGGGAAGGATGGTTATAGTCCAAAGACGGTTCCCCTCCAGAAGGGCAAAATATAAATTTTCTTTTTTCGTCTGAAATAAACTTGCAATTGCAGTTTCACCTGCTTAATGGTGTGCTCTTCAATAACAATAGAAAGGTTTTTTTAAAAGGTTAATTCCAAAGTAGAACCTAGGAAAAGCTCTGCTGGATCAGACCCAAACCAGCTGCCCACAGGATCCCTCCAGCAGGATGGGTGCAGGACCTCCATCTGCCCAGCTCCTCAGCAACGGGCGTGTGCAGGCAGGACGCCTCTGGTGAAGGAGGGAGCACATGGCCAGCAGGGCTAGTAGCCATGGATAGCCCCCTCCTCTATGAATCTGTCCAGTCCCCCTTCAAAGCCATCTGGATTGGCAGCCATCACCACTTCCTGTGGCAGCCAGTTCCATAGTTTAACCACACAATGGGTGAAGAAGGCCTTGATGGATGGATGGATGGATGGATGGATTCATATCCTGGCATTTTCCTACAAAGGGCTCAAGGCTGCTTACATCTCCTCCTCCATCATATCCCCACAACAACAACCCTGTGAGGTAGGCTGGGCTGAGAGTCTGTGACTGGCCCAGAGTCACCCAGTTGGCTCCATGGTCGAGCGGGGACTAGAACCCAGATCCTCTGAGTCCCAGTCCCATGCTCTGAACCACTGCACCCCACTGGCTCTCCTTCCTTTTATCTGTCCTAAACTTCCCACCCATCAGTGTCCTGGGATGACCTCTTTGGAGTCGACAAAAAGGTCTCCCTTTCCACTTTTCTGTACAAGGCACAGGAAACCTGCCAGGAAGGACAAGACGGCAATCTTAGACTCAGCAGAGCATGTTCTTGCTGATCACACACATGGGTCCCTTCTTGCCAGTTTCCCACCCGATTCTAAAGCTTTCATTCCATCTAGTCCAGCATTGTGAACACACGGTGGCAAACCAGGTTCCCACAGGAAGACCCTGCAGCAGATGGGAGCAAGACCTGCCCAGCTCCTCAGCAACAGGTGTGTGCAGGTGAGCCGCCTCTGCTGAAGGAGGGAGCATGTGGCCAGCAGCGCTAGTAGCCACAGATGGCCCCCTCCTGAGAGTTCTTTTGGGGAGCATCTCGGTGGGCACACAAAAGCAGCAGTTGGCGTGTCCGTTCTTTAAAAAGGGGGTGCAGCCCTCTTACTTATTTGTTCAGTTATTCTTTTTTCCATTTCTCTACTGCCACTTAGCCAAAGCTTTCAGGGTGTTTCTCTGGTATTCTCTGCCACCCATTTTCTCTTGCTTTCTTTTTAATTGCTCCCCCGCTTTTCCATTTCTCTTTTCCAGGCATCTGTTTTTCTCTTGCTTGCTCTTTCTGCCACTCCTCTTGCCTCTCTCTCTCTCTCTCTCTCTCTCTCTGTGTTCCTGTCACCCTCTTTCCCCTTCTGTTTCTGCCACTCCCTTTTTGCTCTCCTTCCCCTCTTCCTTTTCTTGCAGCGGGTTTCAAGAGAAGGGACAAACTACTTTTACAGGAAGACTTCACTAATCGCACACACAGAGTTTCTGAAATTAGCCTGAAGACTGGAGAATGCTACTCGATACTCTGTAAGCATATTATATATTGCAAACTATGCTTTTGACAAAATGCCCAAAATTTGGTGAATCCTGAGAGCCACACATCAGCAGCTCCTGATGTTTCAGGGCCCACAATATCCCCTGCTGTGTTTAGATGTCTACTTAGCATCTGAAGGAAGGAAGAGCTACTCCAGTGGACAACTCTTGGGAAGGCTGTGTTAGGGCTCCAGGCTTCTCCCATGACTGTTGCTCCGCCTGATGGTTTTCAGGGTCCGTGGACAGAGACAAGGCAAGGTGAGCAACAGAGGGAGAAGGACCAAGGCAACAGATCAGGCGAGAGAGCTCCAGCAGGGTTTAATGGAAGGGCCAAATCATAATCCATTAAGACAGATGCAGGTAAATTAGGAAGGGTCCAGTGGAGGTCAACAAAAATGATCCAGGGTTTGGAAACACTGCCCTGGGAGGAGAGACTGAGAGAACTGGGCATGTTCAGCCTTGAGAAGGCTGAGGGGGGACAGGGTATCTTTCTAGAAGTACCTTCAAGGCTGTCACAAAGAGAAAGGAGATCTCACTGATTCCAGAGTTGAATAATCAAGTTGCGACAACCCAGGAAAAGCTTCCTCACTGTCAGAGCAATATGACAGTGGAACCAGCTGTCTGGAGAGGTGGGGGGCTCCCCCACACTAGAGACATTCAGAAAGAAACTGGGCAGCCTTCTGAGTGGGATGGTGTGACTTGGTGTCCTGCACCAGCAGGGGTTTGACTCAGTGGCCTTCATGGCCCCTTCCAGCTCCACTATTCTATAGTCATGTCCCAGTCTGAGGTCAGGAACCAGAAAAATACAGAACAAGGATGATGACAGGAACAAGCACCAGGACAAACAGGTGCCAGGTACCCCGGAAAGGATAACAGGGCAGGAGACATGAGAAAGGAGGACCAAGTGCAGCAAGCCAACAGGGCCAGGCAGGATGCCCAGACAAGGCAAGAGGCAGGCACAGCTGCAAGGCTACATGGAACCAGGAGCAGGCACTGTTAGACAGGATGCAGGCACGGCAGCAAACAGGCAAACCTGTGATGCTGAGGCAACGTGGCGAGGAGACAGGACAAGATGCAGGAGGGAGAGAGGTCAGGCAGGACGCAGGTGCAGCAGCGAACAAGAGGACCTGTGCTGCTGAGGGAACACAGCAAGGCCAGAGCCAGAAGGCAAGGTGCAGCCACTACAGGTAGACCTGTGTTGCTGGAGCCAGTTGTGAAGGGAAGAGCTGGTGCTTCCCCAGGGTTCCCAGCTGGTGCTGATCAGTAGAATGAGTGCTCCAGCAAGGCTTGGCACTGATCCTGCAAATACAGTGGAACTTCTGTCTGGCCACCAGAGCCACCCAGATCCTGACCTAGCGGTATCATTCCTGGACAAATTCCTCCCAGTCCTTTTCCAGGGAGTCTTCACCCCTGTCCTATCAGTGAATTCAATCATTCCCTCTATTTTTGATATCATTCCTTCTACATAAGTTCCATTGCTTATGTAGCCCAAATGACACCTCCACCCATGAGCAAGAGTGAGAGATCAGCAGCCTTGAGGGAGCATGGAGATTTGAGGGACTAAAAAAACGTTTAGGGAGGGGAAAAAAGAGCCCTAGCAAGGGGAAAGGGGCACAACCACCCGGTGCGGATAGCCATGTGCTTAGTGGCCATGGAATGCTGACCAGATGCTGCATTGGATCAGGGAAGCGCAAACCCAGGCAGGGGGGCCAGTGGAATGGAGCACCTAGGAGAAGCGCACCGAAGAAGAAAACTCCATACTGCAACATTTTGTTGCAGTGTCCAATTACAAGGAAAATAACTCTCTGCTGTATGAAGAATATAGCTGTCTTGAATTTACTGTCCATTGATTTTAATTGGGTTAGGAGGAAAGGAAGAAAAAGCTTTGAATTTATGGAGCTCCATTAGGTCTCTTCTTAGTACAAGCTTACAAGGCCCCAAGACTCATAGAGGGGGGAATTCACACTCCTCATCCATTTGCCAGCTATTAGCTGCAGCTTTTCCAGTTTTTGCATGTACCTATAAAATGTATGTATGTGTACATAACATGCATCCATACTCCCACCCAAATAGTTTAGCTTGAAAAGGAGAAATTAAGCAGCCCCCCAACCCTTTCTGTTTCCCTGGTGTAGCTGCAAGGAAGAGACAGATCTCCTGTGCTTTTGATTTCAATTAACCCCTGTTTAGCATGCTGTCTAAATTATGAACATAGTTCATCTTAACTATGGTTTATTTGACACAAGTCAGCTTCCTAAACCATGGTTTGAAGTCTATTTCAAAAAAGCCATAGTTAAGAGTAACCACAGTTTGTTGGGTCTAGATGACATGCCAAGCCACTGGGAGCCATGATGGCTAGGGAGCTGCAGACTAAATCGGTTAGAGAGTTGCCCATCCTTGCTCTAAACTCTGATTTTGTGTGATGTCCAAACCAGGCTGGTGTTTGGCTCATCCATTACGGAGCAAATATATGAAATGTTGCTCGTGCCCACCTTTGCATCAGCTTTATTGCTCAGATCATTGGTGGCACTTCTGTTTACAGAAAGTAAGAAATGTTTGCTAGCAAGCTGTGTCTGCATGTGTGTGTAACGATTCTGAAAAAAGCAACAATAGTCATGGACGGAATGGAGAACATTCTTTATTGAGTTAGTAATTGAATGCTCTGGCATTCTACAATGTCTAAAAACATGACATTTCTGACGGAAGCTTATTCCAAGTAAATAATTTCTCAATTCTGTTCTCCCAGTAGATGCTCCGTTGTTCCCTCCACCCTCTGAAGACAGTCCATCCACCTGTACAGCTAATGTGCTGCCGTGTGAATTCTCTGACATCTATTAAGGCAGGCATTGTGAGAGAATCTTTTCTCACACACTCTGCACTCATGCGGCTTTTCTCCCGTGTGGATTCTAAGGTGTGTGGTAAGGTGAGCCTTCTGGCTGAAGCTTTTCCTGCAGCGCAAGCACTCGTAAAGCCTCCCCCTGGTATGGATTCTCTGATGAATATTAAGGTAAGAGCTGCGAGAGAACCTTTTCTCACAGGTTGTGAGGCCTCTCGCTTTCACATCACTTATGGTGCCCAATGAGGTGGATTTTCTGGCCAAATCTTTTCCCACAGTCTGAGCACTTAAAGGGCTTTTCTTCTGAGTGGATGCTTTCATGTTTACGGGGGTTTGGGCTCTGCCTGGATCTTTTCCAAAATGCACCGCAAAGGGTTTGTCTCTTACCAGTGTGGATTCTCTTCTGAAAGGTTACCACCTTCAAATCCTGGAAGTGCCCCCCAAATGGAACTGCAATATCAACAGCTTGCCCCATGATGATCTCTGGATGACTCCCCAGACTATTCTGGTGCTCACAAAACTGGAGGGGAGGGGGCGCTCTCCCCTGCTCTCCAAATGGGTGTCCCATGTGGTGGCAATAGCTCTGAATCATGCGGCGTGTATTTCTCCCCTTCACTTTGCTTTGGCCACCCTTTAGTTCCTGAAGGAGAGGGAAGAAAATGCTTCATTTTTGCTACAGAGGAAAATAATTTTCAGTAATGATAAAGAGCAATGTCTGCTTCTATCTGTCAATCAGTATCATAGTGCCAGAAATGTGAAAGTCAGACCCTGAAACTTGTTGTGCGTACAAAGAGGGCTCTAGTGATGTGGACCTTGGAGTTATTTTATTTCTAAAACCCATTCAAAATTGGTGCTTGCTCCCCGCATTAGGAGAATGGAGTGGGAAGACCTTTTGTTCTGGGGGTTCTAAAGGGACCGTGCCGGGGGGGGCGGCAGGGGGGCAATGTGTCCTCCTTTGACGGCCTGAAAGCGTTGCTGAATGAAAGCAAAGCTTTTGCTAGCTAAGTATGGCGCAAGTTATTACAAACATTTAAAACATATTTATTAAGGACCATGATTTTAAAAACAACAACAACAACTATTGGGGAGGGCAACTTGCAGTCTTCATGTCATTTGTCAAATTTCAAAATCCTACATTTCAGAAATCTGACAAGAATCTTTCTCCAGCAGCCCTCTGGAAGGAGGAGAATGAGAGAAGGAATATGTCATTGTTGAGCTCTTAAAAAGAACTACTGACTGAATAATTAAATGTGGATAAATATTGTTATTCCTACTGAATTTTCTTAACTGACGTACCAATATGTATTGTGCATACTAAAATGTTGAGATAGTTTAAATAAGCAATAATGGAGTTCCAGTTGTATTTTAATGAATCAGTGTTATTTTATTTGTTACATGTATAGTCTGGCTTTCCTTTGAGGAGTCCAAGGCTCTTTTTCTCAATGTTTTATCCTCACAACAACCCTGTGAGGTAGGTTAGGCTCAGTGTCCATGACTGGTTCCAAGTTCCCCAGTGACCTTCATGGCCAAGTGGGCACTAAAACCTGTTTTTTTGGAACCCCAGGCCAGCATTCTAACCACTACTCCATGCTGCCTCACCCATAATTGGTTCTGTTTGTTTGTGAACTGCTGTGTGTGCAACATCCTGTCGGAATGGTGATTTGCAAATCACTTGCTGTGGCTATGATTGTTTGGAATGTTTTCTCTTCATCCAGTCTGTCCTGGCACAAGGACAGGCTAGATGACCTCCAAGATTCCTCCTAACTCTACATTTCTCTTAAGTATTCATTCATTTCATTTCTATGCTGCCCAATAGCAGAAGCTCTTTGGGAGGTTCACAAACATTAATCAAAGATACAACAAAAATGCAAATATAATAAAGCACAGTATAAAATCCCCATGAGCCCATTTAAACAGCTCTAAATCCCAGTATACAAAAATATAGAACAGTTAAGCATCTAAAACGTTTCCATTAAAAACCAGATCTAAAAGCAGACATAACGCATCATATGCCATTGAAACCCTGGGAACAGAGGGCATATTTAACCTGACACTGAAAAGATGACCATGTTGGGCATTATTAATTTCCGCCTTCCCCAGTCCAGCCAGTAGAGTGCTGTCAGGGAATGAAGGAGCTTTGATTTGTTTATTATTAGATTTTTATCCCACTTTTTTCTAATGAACACAAAGTGGCTTACAGCATTCTCTTCCTGTTTGCAATTTTATCCCCACAACAACAACCCTGTGAGGTAGGTTGTGCTGAGAGTCTGTGACTGGCCCAAAGTCTCCCAGTTGGCTCCACGGCTGAGTGAGGACTAGAATCCAGATCATCTGAATCCCAGTCCCACAGTCTTAACCACCACACCACACTGGCTTTCATCATCATCATCATCATCATCATCATCATCCAGTACATCTGGAGAGCCCCAGATTGGAAAAGGGGGACTTACTGATTTTCTGTATTTTTATTGTACTTTTCAGACAAGCATCTCCCCAAGTGGATTTGAGCTCCATACGAGGGTTACCCATCAAGACGGCGTCTCCGTTGCTGCTTCCTCCTTGGCTTCCTTCCACAGCTGCTGGAGGCAGGGCTCAGGTGGGACTCTTTCTGGCTGGCCAAAGCTCAAAACCACCTCCTCAAGGGGCACTTTTACCTGAGAGAGCAGGAAAAGGTTTATTCAGAGCTGCAGCAGAAAGCTTGGGGCTTACTAACACAAGTCTTCCCCAGGTCACAGGGGTGGCCAGGCTGGGAACGGCCGTGCTAAAACCAGAGGCTACTTGCTTAAGAACTGAGCTCCAAGATGGGTTCTGCACTTCAAACTTATTATTTTGAATGCCAATAAAGATGATGCAGAGGACAGCGCTTGGCATGGCAGCATGCCCACTCCTCAATGAAATAAATAGGTACAGTCAGGACCCCCAGGGTGTGGAACGGGCTTCCCCGGGAGGTGGTTGAGGCCTCATCTGTGAGGGTGTTCGAAGATAGGCTGGACGTGCACATGGTGGGCATGTCGTGGGCGGAGCTGGCTGGTGCCAGGGGTCAGACTAGATGGCCCAGGAGGGCCCTTCTGACTCGCTCTGTTTCTATGTTTCTACGTTACACAAGTAAAACATAAATCAGGAGAGGCAGGGAGCTGAGTCAACCCCAAGACAGGTGAGGATGCCTTCCGCTTAGAGAAATGGTGAGAATGGGAGGCATAGAAAGAGAAGAAAAGCCCTGCTGGATCAGAGCCAAGGTCCATCCAGTCCAGCGCTCCATGCGCTTGGTGGCAAACCAGCTGCCCCCAGGATCCCTCCAGCAGGATGGGTGCAAGCCCTCCTCCTGCCCAGCCCCTCAGCAATGGGCGTGTGCCCACAGGCCACCTCTGCTGAAGGAGGGAGCACATGGCCAGCAGGGCTGGTAGCCACCCGTAACTTCCTCCCTCAGGCATCTCTCCAGTCCCTTTTCAAAGCCACCCAGATTGGCTGCCGCCACCACCACTTCCTGCGGCAGCAAATTCCACAGTGGAACTGTATGATGTGTGAAGAGGTCCTTCCTCTTATCTGCCCCCCCACCCATCAGCTTTCTGAGATGAGCCCCGATTAGAGTATTATGGGAGAGGGAGAAAATAATGCCACACCAGGCTCCATCCTGACTCCCTTTCCTTGCCTTTTTCTAAGCTCAACGGTCCTAGTTTTTGCAGTTGTTCCTCAAGTGGAGCTGTTCCAACCCCTGATCTCTGCAAATTTTCCAACGGAATAATGCCCTAATGTTCTGTAAGGTAACCAGAACTGAAAACGATATTCCATGTGCAGTCGCACCAAAGATTTGCTTATGGAAAGTAAGATCTTGGCAGTTCTGTTCTCTGCTTTGTTCCAAATTATGCCTAGCATGAAGTCTGCCCTCCTCACAGCAGCTGGGACGACATTTCCAGCGAGACAGGATAGAGGCATGTAGAAATCATACATGGTGTGCAGAAATGGATATTGTACACTTTGAATGTTTTTATTGGTGGCTACAACAAGCCTCTCGCTGGTTGAAAGTTCTTACAGATGAGATGATTTTGCGCACCTGCATTTGCTCTTCTCTGCCTCTCGCTGCAGTCGTAGGAAATCCTCGGCCAGAGCCACAGCCAGGGAGCAGGTTTCTGGGCCTCGTTCCCTGACCCAGCTCTGGATCTCCAGGGGCAGGACAGCCAGGAACTGCTCCAGGATCGGCATTTCCAGGATCCGCTCCTTGGAGTGTCACTCGGCCTTCAACCACTGGTGACAAAGCTCCTGCAGCCGGCTGTAAGCTCCCCTGGGCCCCTCGGCCTGCTGGTAGCTGAAGTGCCGGAAATGCTGGCACCTCTTCTCGTGGTTGAAAGAGTCCCCTCACAAAATGGCCGCCTTCACTTTCCCATAATCCTCTCTGTCCGGGTTCTTGAGCCTGCTGAAGGCTTCCTTGGCTTCTCCCCTGTGGGCTGGCCGAAGTTGGGCCACCCACTCTTGCTTGGGTCACCGGCAGGCCTGGGCCACTTGCTCGAAGGCAGCCAGGAAGGCCTGTGCGTCATCCCACGGGGTGGGCTCCTCTGTCAATGGAAGCGCCCGGCAGCCAGTGTGAGGGGACTCGACCTCCTTCAGGAATTCCTGCCATTGGACTTCCCAGCACTGAAGGAGCCCTTCTCCCACCTCCTCTTTCACTGGTTGCACCAGCTTCTTTTGCAGGAATTCCTGGACGCAGCCTCTTTGGATGGGACTTCTTGTCCCATCCAATCCCTCCACCAGCTTGGGGCCTATGAGGATTTAGCTCCTCCATTTCCATCCCCGGCCATCCTCTCAGCATCCACGGTACTCAAACAGGATTAGGGGCTGAATCGGAAATTTGTGCCTGGAGACCAGTGTGAGGCATTCCTCCCCGAAAGAAGGAAAAGAAGTGGGAGAGAATTAGCTGGGGTCAGCTTTCTGCTGAGTTTAATTTGATTTAAAAAAAAACAAACCTTAGCAATAAGAAGAATGTCATGGATTTGGGTTGTTTTTTCTCCAAACCAAAGTCCTCACCAGCTGCATCAGCTAAATTCAACAGGTGGAGTTAATCTCAAGTCAGCTAATGTCCATGTTTCTCCACTATGCCTTCCCATTCACCTGTCACTTCCTCAGGCCAAGAGCCAGATACTATTTCTCCTTTAAATAATTTGAAATACTAGTTCCTCTCTACTCAGCACTGGTTAGGCCTCATCTGGAGTATTGTGGGCACCACAGCTTTAAAAAGGTGCAGGATACCTGAAGGAACGCCTTTTTCCCTATACGCCCTCCTGCCCCCTAAGATCTACAGCAGAGGCCCTCCGGGAGCCCTCCTTGAAGGAGGTTAGGAGAGTAACACCTGGAGGACGGCCTTCTCTGTGGTGGCGCCCCAGCTGTGGAATGTGCTCCCCACCTGGCACCAACTTTATATGCTTTTCGGCACCAGGTTAAAACCCTTTTTATTCACTGGCTATTTTAAAGTTTAAATATTTTAATCTGCTTTTAGTAACATCCTCAGTCATATTTTATTTTGTTATTGATTGTTGTATTGATTGCTTATTTATCACATTGTAAGCCATCCAGAGAGAACTGGTATAGGATGGGCTAAAAATAGCCCAAATAAATGAATGAATGAATGAATGAATGAATGCATGCATGCCAGAAAGGATACAGAGGAGGGCAACAAGGATAATTCAGAGGCTGGAAACAGATCTCTGTAAGGAAAGATTCAGAGAACTAGGCATGGTCAGCCTCAGGAAGAGGGGAGATGTGATAGCACTCTACAAGTACCTCAAAGGCTGTCAAAAAGAGGAAGGCCAGGATCTCTTCTCGATCATCCCAGACAGCATGACATGGAATAATGGGTTTAATGAGATGCCAGATTCTGGCTGGGTATCAGAACAAGAGAGATTCAACACCCCTGGGATGGAATGGGAGGTGGCATAGAGAGAAAAGCTGCCCTGTTGTGGAAGTCATGCAGTCCACATTTAGCCATTGTCTGAAAACGGAGCAACAACAGTGTCTGAAAACGGAGCAACAACAGGGCCTGGAGATCAGGCACAGGAGGTGCCATGCCTGTTTCCCACTGCTAGCAGGATTGTCCTAGCACTGCTGGGACAATCCTGAAAATTAAGGACAGATCTTCCATTGCTTCAAATATCACATCCGGCAGAGACCCAAACTTATTTGGACCCCTTAGAAAGGCCTTTTAATCTCGGCAAATCATAAACGTCACCAAAAAGAAAAGAATAAATTTAATTGGAAAAAGTGCATTTTTCTACTTGTAGGAGACAGGGCCATCTGTTTTGAGGGTTGGCTCACCAAACATGAGGTATTGTTACTCCCAGGGAAAAATGAAATGCTGAAAATGCTTTTCGGCGCCAGGTCAAGACCTTTTTATTTAAACGTCATTTTAATTGTTGATTTTATTGATTTTAACAACCTTGGCCAGGATGTCTCCAGCTATATTTTACTGTAGTAATGATATTTATTTATTTGTAAGCCACCCTGAGGCTTCGGTAAATGGGGCGGCATATAAGTCTGCTAAATAAGCAAGCAAGCAAGCAAGCAAAAGTTCTGCCATAATATGGCTGCTAAAAGCCTAAAAGGGTAAGAAAAGTGTTAAAAAGGTGGGATTCCTGATCTGATCCTGCCGCAGGGGGCAAACTGCAGCTGGGATAGAGAAACCTGAGGAGATCCCTTCTTCTTGCAGATCCTACAGAAGTGCAGAAGTTCATCTCTGAAGGATGCCGACACTGTCGTGCCTGACGCCCCGACAGAGGCAGCACCCCACAAGGAGGATTTATGCTTGAGACCCTGTAGCCAAATGTCTCTTCCACAACCTAGCTTGGGAATGGCTGAACAGATAGCCATGCCTCATCCTGACCCGCTGAGCAAACAGCCGAGCCTACGTCAGACCAAGGGCGCTCCGAGGGAAAAGACACTATGAGTTCTGCTCATAGAGGGCCTGAGCAGACTGCCCCCCTTCCTCCTGACACAACCCCTGAGCATGACACAGGAGACACAGGAGGTGGAGTAGACCTTTCCCGCACGACCTTTAGGCGTTCTCTGCACAGAGTGGAGCAAAAGGAAGCTTTGTCCTGCCTCAGAGGGGAAAGGTGGGACCAAGATAGCTAGTCCCAAGTGAGCTCCCTGAGAGACATCACCAAGGAGTTAGCATCTGCCTTATAAAGACCTCAACAGTAGAGCTTATCTGTAGTGTTGCAAATCTTGTCGATAAATAGCAATAAAAGACTTTAGTTTTATTGCTTGCGAACAAGAGTTGTTCAAGGCTGGGGGAGGCTGGTGCCTACCAAGACTGGCTCTCCAAGCCTTCAGACTGCAGTCTTTTCCCAGGTCTCGATGCCGCCACTCAAACCTGGGACCCGTCCTGCAGCCGCATGTGGACCCTCGCCCGGAATCCTGCTCGGGCGCCACTGGATGCCCGAAGCGGCAGGGAAAGCGGCAGCGGGGAGGCAGCCTTCCCAACGGCCTCGTCTCCCCGCGAACCCACCGATGTCCTTCTCACACGCCAAGGACCGGCTCGTTCTCCTCCGATCCTGCCCCTCTGCGCACTGCGATGCCACAACTGCCCATTTAACGCAACCATAAATATACTGACAGATATTTGTTAGAAGAGATTCTCTATACACTCCTATTTTCTGTGGATGTTTGTCTCACCCAGCTGCAAACAGTCGCACTCCTGGGCCGGACCGCGGGCCTCCTCCAGAGGAAAGGCCGTGAGAGGAAGTGATCCCGGGACTGTTTTGCACTCACGTGCTCCGACTCGCACACCGGGCACACACTTCTGCGTGGCCTCTCGGCGTTAACAGATGCCGAGCAGTCTGGGTGGTGGGCAAGGGCTCGTCCGGGCTGGCCAGACGTGCGACTCGAGCCCTGAGATGGGAATGATGGACGTGCGAATGCACCTCCGTGCTGGAATCCATGCAACGTGGCACATCTGGAAAGGCCTCCCCACCGAAGCACCATGTGTAGAACGGGCTGCCTGGGGGGGGGAGAAGGGGTCCTCTGGGGGGGGCGGCAGCAAGAGTGCTGGGCACTGGTGGGAGCCCCTCCCGCTGCCCACACCGAGGCGCCCGCTTCCGCCCTCTGCAAAGGGTCTGAGGCATTTCCCCTCCCTCTCCAATACCCAAGCAGCCTTTACCCACCGGAAACATGCAAAAACCATCCAGGATCCATCATTCCCCCCCAGTAGAGGGGGAAAACCATGGAGCTTCGCGTAAGGATGATGAGCTAATGCCAGGGAAACCTGAGTTTCAGTCTCTGCTCTGCCACGAGCCCCACCGGGTCCGTTCCGGGAAGCCACATCTGCTGAAACAGCCTACCTCACAGGATTGTTGTGAGGTAAAAGGGGGTGGGAGCCAGCAGCTGTGGCCTAAGCGCCTTGGAGGAAGGATACCCAGGTTCTGCAGATCAGTGGTACACAGCCACTAATGTGGGACTCCAACCCCCATCAGTCCCAGCCAGAACAATCAACAACCAGGGATTGTGGGGCTTGTACTCTATCTGGAGGACCAGCCATCCGATGATGGTGAGTTCCACAGGCGGGTGATGCACACCCACGGGAGCTTTCAGGCTGGAGGGCAGGGCAGGGGTGTGGAGCTGTGGACCCCTGGGACGAATCAGGCCCTCCATGGGCCCCGTGCAGCCCTCCAGAGCTCTCCAGCTGGCCCTGCCTTCTTCCTGGGGCCCCACCTTGGGTGAGTCTTCCCATGTGCCTACAGCAAATCCCAGGGACATTTGCGAATTCCAACAACTGCGAGAAAATCCAGCCTTTACCTTCCACGAGATGAATGGACCCCATGCAGTTTGGATTCAATCCTACACTGTGGAGTTTCAGAGTGCAGCGCAGTTATTCTCCTATTTCCCCAGGCGTTTTGGTCTTTCAGCTTCTGCTGTTTTAAACCTCTTCTGCAGTTTAAATCTTTGCACTGTGACTGGGCTTCATTCTGGAGGTCATTGTTCTTACACAATGTAGTTTTAAACGTTTCGAACCTCTTTTTGTATCTCTTTGCGTTGAACTCTTTAGTTCTAATGTTGTGAACTGTCTAGAGATCATTGGCTCTTGGGTGGCACAAAATGTAATAGAGGAAGAAAGACATGGGTGTGCCAGAGTATTCCAGCACCAGAAGTAAAACCTCATCGGATTCCAAACCCCCATCAATGGAGCAGTGAGAGCAGAGTCCTGGAAGCAGAGGAGGTTGGGGAACACACATCCAGCACGTGTGAAGGAAGCTCCCGAAGGCTTGGCGAATGCACAACATACAATTTGAGAGTGTCCTTCCAAATCACTTTACTAAGAATCTCACTCATTATTTTCATTTTTGGAATAAAATAGGTGCATACATGAAAAGCAGACTGCAATACTGAAAACATGGATGCAAATAAGCAAAAACACAAGAGGCAATCCACATTTTTATCATCTCTGGTCTGTTATCTTTCATTCTCTTCATTCCATTTTGATTGCATTATTTAACAAATGCATGTGTAATACTACAATGCAATGCAAATTTAATTAAAATTAAAAATGCAATATCAACATATAGGCCTTGAAAAGAGCAAGGAACAGCAGATGCAATGCTCTGGCTCAGGCAATCACAGAAGGCGAGTGAACGGGGGCGGGAAAAGCAGGTTGCTTACATGTAACTGATGTTCTTCGAGTGGCCATCTGTGCAGTCACGCATATGGGTACTGCGCCTGCGCAGTGCCTGTGGCCGGAGATTGCAAGCTAGCGGTTTTTTTGGCGGGAACGGTCTGCGTCCCTTCCCCCTCAGGGTATAAATAGCGGAACGTCCGCCATTTTGTTCAGTCTTTGTGACCGAACGTGCGCCCCCTAAGCTAACTAGAATAAGCAGGAGACGGAGTAAAGGTACCAAATAAAGAAGAATCGGTACCAACGAAAGTCTCCACTCACCAACACCGAGCGGGGCCGGCGGGTGGGTTGTGTGACTGCACAGATGGCCACTCGAAGAACATCAGTTACAGGTAAGCAACCTGCTTTTCTCCGTCGTGGCCTCTGTCCATCACACATATGGGTAGAGTAACAAGCTTACCATTGAGGAGGAGGGAAGGTGTCCTTATTGTAGAACCGAAGAGAGGACTGCTCTTCCAAAGGAACAGTCTCATCGAGCCCGAACATCGAGACAGTGGTGTCTTGCAAATGTGCAAGGATTCGACCAAGTGGCAGCTCGACAGACATCATCTAATGAGACTCCCGATGCGAAAGCAGAAGAGGCAGCAACAGCTCCGAGTGGAGCGACTTCGAGGAACTGCAGGTAAATCGAGCTTGGCAAGCTGGTAGGACAAAGTGATAGTATGAACTATCCATTTAGCCAATCTCTGTGGGGAGACCAGGGTCCCTTGGTCTAATGTTGAGTATTTGATGAAAAGTCTATTCATAGGCCGAAGAGACTCCATCCTGGACCTATAGAAAGCCAAGCAGTGGCGAACATCGAGGGAGTGCAGTGACCACTCCAAGGGGGTCGCTGGTACTGGGAAAAAAGCCGGCAAAATGATGTCCTGTCCCAAATGAAAAGATGTTGAAAACTTTGGGAGAAAAGAAGGATCAAGTCGCAAGACAACCTTCTCTTTGTGAAAATTTAAATACGGGGGGGTGGGGTCAATTCTGAGCACACAAAGCTCGCTGGCCCTTCTAGCTGAGGTGACTGCAACAAGAAAGGCAGTCTTCCAGGATACTAGTCTGAGATCCACTGTATCCAAAGGCTCGAAGGGAGGTCTTGTCAGAGCCTGGAGAACCACTGAGAGACTCCACATAGGCATTACTGGTCTTATTATTGGATTAAGGTTGTGGAGGCCTTTAAGGAATCTCTTAACTACCGGCTGAGAAAAAAGAGGAACTCCGTCAATTACACCTCGATAAAAGGCAATCGCAGCAGTATACACTTTAATTGAAGATGGCTTCAGGCCAGAACGATGAAGCTCTAGTAGAAACTGCAGGATTTGAGGTATGGACGATTCCGATGGGGAGAAAGAGTGGGACTCAGCAAAGGTAGAAAAGCGTTTCCATTTCGCTGAATAAGACTTTCGCGTAGATGTCTTTAAGGAAGAATGTAGGATGTACTGGATGGACGGATCCAAGGTCGTCGGATTCAAGGAATCGGCAATCGGGGCCAAGGATGCAGTCGGAGCTGATGAAGCAGAAGAACCTGACTGCGCAGATGAGGCGGCAAGGGCTATCAGATCCGCCAGGCCGTGAGATTCAAGGACCTCAGATCTGGGTGTCGGAGCAAATCCTCCTGCTGGGTTATAAGGTCCGGAAGCAGTGGAAGAAGACGGTATTCCCCTTGGGAGATCATGAGAAGCGTCGCGAACCAGGGTTGGCGTGGCCACCAAGGGGTAATTAGAATCCCCGATGTCACCTCCCGCACTACCTTCGCTACAACTTTCGTAATCAATGGAATTGGTGGGAAAGCGTAAATGTGGAGATTCGTCCAAGAAATCATAAAGGCGCCCCCTAGGGATCCGACTCCGATCCCCGCCCTTGAGCAGAACGATTTGCTCACTCTGTTCAGTTGAGTGCGAATAAGTCGACATCCGGGAACCCCCAGCGATGGAAAAGCTGGTTGCATATATGAGGATGTAGTTCCCATTCGTGGAAGACCGCCATGTGGTGGCTGAGGAAATCCGCTTGAGTGTTGTCCACACCAGCCAGGTGTACCGCCACAAGAGTGATGCTTTGAGGGATGCACCAATCCCAACTCTGCATCGCAAGTCTGGCCAAGGTTGGGGACTTCATTCCTCCTTGTTTGTTCAGATAAAAGACCGCCGTAGTATTGTCCGTTATTTGAACGACTTGATGGTGAAGAAGATCCTCGAAGGAACGGATGGCGTTGAACACGGCTAACAATTCCAGGAAGTTGATGTGTTTCCTGGATTCGAGACGGTTCCATCTGCCCTGGGTACGGAAACCATTGCATATCGCTCCCCAACCCGAGAGGGAAGCGTCAGTGGTGACTGTCATCGACGGAAATGGATGCCAAAAAGGAATCCCCGAAGACAGGTTGCCCGGACCGTCCACCAGAGGAGGGAGTGGAGAACCAAAGATGTAATTCAAATCGGTTTCGACTGCGAGTCGCTCTGTGGGTGGAATAACTTGTTGAACAGTGGCTGTAGAAGGCGTAGACGAAGCCTGGCATGAGGCACCACAGCTACTGATGCTGCCATATGACCAAGTAGCATTTGAATTGCTCATGCTGGTACCGTCCCGTCACATCGAATCTGAAGAATATGCCGAATAAGCGTATCTTGTCTGTCATGAGGAAGAAAGCCCTTTTCCATCGTCGAATCCAGGCGCGCTCCGATGAAGGGAAGTATTTGTGTTGGAATGAGAGGATTTTTCTGCATTAATACGAAGGCCCAAGTCTTCCAGCAAGGTACACGTCGTACGAATAGAATGGAGAAGTCCATCTCTAGACTGAGAGACGAGGAGCCAGTCATCCAGATATGGATAGATCTGAATGCCCTGGAGTCGAAGGTAGGCACATACCAGGGCCATGCACTTGGTAAACACTCGAGGACCGGTGACCAATCCGAACGGTAGCACCGTAAATTCATACAAGTTGGGAGCAATGGCAAAACGAAGGAAACACCTATAATTCGGGTGGATCGAGATATGGAAATAGGCGTCCTTCAAGTCCAGTGAGGCAAACCAGTCCTGTTTCTGAAGCAACAGCAAAATATGTTGAAGAGTTGTCATCCGGAACTTTTTCGTTTGAATAAAACGATTAAGAGAACGTAAGTCCAAGATTGGCCGGAGACCACCATCACGTTTCGGGACCATAAAATATCTGGAGTAGAATCTGAGAAGTCCGTCACAGGGAGATAATTGACGAATAGCTCCCTTACTAAGCAGTTGTTGTATTTCGTCGAGCAAAACCGATGAGCGTGATGTAAAATGTATTGGGCTCGATGGGGGGACGGTATCGAATTCTATCAGGTAGCCGTGCTGTATGATGGACAATACCCACTGGTCAGATGTAACGGACTCCTCATATGAGAGGGGGGTGGGTATTGGGTCGGAAGAAGGAGAGGTTCGTCCGTCCCATCAGCGTTGTTGCCTGTTGGTATCAAATCGGCGACGGGACTGCTGGTAACGCTGCTGAGGCTGTTGGCGGCGGCGTTGCTGTTGCTGCTGCCTCTGGGCGGGCTGTTGCCTGGATTGAAACGGCTGTCTATAGGAGGGGCGAGTCCATTGCCACTTATGTCGGGTCTGAGAAGGCAGTTCCATCCGACGCGCCGTCATGCGGGATTCGTGTAGCTTCTTGAGCTTGTGGTCCGTGCATGAATGGAATAGCCCGGACCCATCAAAGGGCATGTCTTCTATCCGGCACTTGGTCTCATTGGGGAAGTGGCAATTTCTAAGCCAAGCATGCCTCCGCAAAGAGACCGCACCGACAAGGGCCCTTGAATTGGTGTCCATATGATAACGTGCAGTGGACAATTGCTGCACGGCCACTTGCATGGCCTCTTTTATTAACACTTTGGCCACATCTCCCTGGTGGTCTGGTAGGGTCGAGGCGACGTTGTGGAGGCGCTGCATAAGAAAATATTGATATCGCACCAATGTCACCTCGTAGTTAGAGATGCAGAGTCCCAAACCCGAGGCCGCCTACACTCTCCGAGCCAGGGGGTCGATCTTCCTCCCCTCTTTGTCACGTGGTGTGGTATGGCCTCTGGCCTCCCTACCCTGGGAGGACTCGACGACGATCGAGTTCGGCTTCGGGTGCTGGAGGAGGAAGGGGATGTCCTCCTCCCGAACCCGATACATCGTCTCATATCTCCACGATGTAGGCTGGGGGTGGGAGGCCAGCTCCCAAGGCTGAGTCATTGCCTGTTTCAAAGTTGTAACGAAAGGGAGGACAATCGAGGTGGACTGCACCCCCCCGGACAACGTCGTAAAATCTGTCCGTCGATGGGCCTGGATGTTGGACAGCATCAATATCCAGAGCCTGGACCAATCGCCCCATCAGGTCTGCGAACGAGCCGTGGGACTCATCGGGCGAAGCAGGGTCCGGGGCCGTGATGACTGCATCAGGGGAGGTAGAGTCCACTTCTAAGTCATCAGAATCGGCAAGATAATACGGAGGTGCCGACGAGGAGGAGTCAGGCGGTGACTGGGAGCGGCTGCTGTCGTGCCTAGAGGCATCGGTGAGACCCGTCTCAGATCCCTCAGACGTGGCCGGTCACGAGGGGGTGAAGATCGGCTCCGGGATGCCGGGTAGTATCCGACGGAGTAGGGTTCAGGCCATGGCCGATAGATAGACTAGTGCCATCCTTCCATAGGTCTATCCATGGATCGACTCCAATGGCTCCGAGGCAGAGAAATGACTACATCCCCTGAAGTAGGGGGCATCGGCGTGGGGGACCTTGCCTGTGGAGGGGAGTCCTGGATCTCCCCATCCGAGACCGAATCCCTCAAAGGAGTTGGAGGCGGATCCGAAGGGCGGTCCATAACACGTTGGGGGGGGACCCTTGTGGGGTAACTCTCATGGCCTCCTGAAGCAGCACGTCAGGTGGTGTCGGTACCAAAGTTGGGCCCGGTACCGACGGCGCTGATGAACCCGAGTCCCGGTGCCATGGGCGCTCAGATTGCTTCGGGCGCTTAGAAGGCTTTGGAGGTTTATCTTTCTTAGCCTTCTTATGGCCTGCCGACTTCGCAGTGTCCAAATGCTTTTGTTTCTCCGCCTTCTTTTTCGGAGAAACAGGAGGAGGAGCCATAGAGATGAGGCGCCTTCATCCGAAGGGCACCTCTGAGAAGCCTCAGAGGTGGAGGCCGGCTTAGGGGCAGTCACCAACGGGTCAGACTGCATAAGCGCACGATCCCACAAAAGCCTGCGAAGGCGATTTTCGCGATTTTCCCTGGCTTGCTTGGACCAAGCCAGGCGGTGCGCGCGTTTATCTGTCTGATGCCCCTCTCCCAGGCAGAGGCGGCATAGGTCGTGCGGGTCAGTCGGCGACATCTTTGACCCACGCTCCACGCACACGCGGAAGGCCGCCCGCTGCGCCATCATCGAAAGGAAGAAAGAGGAGATAGTGCCGAGGGTGACTATATATATTTTTGGGGTTTTTTTTTCTATAGAAAAGCAAGGAAAAAATCGAAGAGAGAATAAGAAGAATCAACTACGCTAACAACTATGAGGAGAACGAGGGTGTAACAACCGGGAACCACGCTAAAGGAGCTAACCAGAGGATAGCCAAAGCGAGAGCGAAGCAGCACGAGGCACAGCGAACGGCGATCGCAAAGACTGAACAAAATGGCAGACGTTCCACTATTTATACACTGAGGGGGGAGGGACGCAGACCGTTCCCGCCAAAAAAACCCCGCTAGCTTGCAATCTCTGGCTACAGGCACTGCGCAGGCACAGTACCCATATGTGTGATGCACAGAGGCCACGACGAAGAAGCACTGCATAGAAACATCCCAAGTCAGGAGGGACCTCCTGGGCCATCTAGTCTGACCCCAGCTCCAGCCAGATGCACTCATGTCATCCCCAACACGGGGTTGTCTGACCTTTCCTTGAACACCCTCCTTGAGGGGCCTCAGCCACCTTCCTGGAAAGCCCATTCCATCTCCTAGGGCTCCTCACCAACAGGAAGCACTTCCTGACATTCAACCGAAGACCCAGTTCCTTGAGGGACCACATCCTCTCCTCCGCTGCAGGGGAGAAGAGGTCATGACGCTCTCCGCGTGGCACCCCTTCACACACTTGCATGCCACTACAAGGTTCCCCCCTGAGTCACCTCCCGGCTGAAATGACCCAGCTCACTCGGCCTCCCCTCATCTG
The DNA here is from genome assembly GCA_023646645.1 of Varanus salvator macromaculatus. Lineage (NCBI taxonomy): Eukaryota > Metazoa > Chordata > Lepidosauria > Squamata > Varanidae > Varanus > Varanus salvator. The sequence continues at coordinate 1,916,800 of JAIXND010000685.1, forward strand.
CCATCCCCAGGCCCAAATCTGGCTCCCATCCTTGGGACCCTGCACTGAACTGGTTCCAATCAGGGCGTCCTTCTGGCTTGGCCTCCAGGACCTCCCCTCTGAGTGCCACCCACTGCTCCTGAACCCGCTGGCCTTCCACTGCCCTTTGCCAGGAGGCTTCTCCCGGCCTGGCCTTCCCTTGGCCCATGAGGGCCCTCATGCAGCCGCCCCTCTAGCCCTGGACCTGCCGCCCTCCCTGTTCTCCTCGTCCCCAAGCACAGGACGGAGAGCTCCCCTGGGCTGCACACGCTCCCCCAGCCCCCTCTGGGTCAACACCAAGGGGCCTCCTGGCCATGCCATCCTCTACAGCTGCATCTTCTCCTTGAGGAGAGACGCCAGGCGCATCCTGCTCTTTGGCATCATTTTCAGCCCGGACAAGCGTCCCAGGCTAAGAAAACACTGCCTGGGAAAGCTCCTCCTCCTGGGAAAGCTCCACCTGATTTTCCCCTCAGACATCTTCAGTCTACAGAAGGATGGCTCTCCGTCTCAGCGAGGCCGGGTACTTTAAGGGTTGCCCCTTCCTGAGGCTCTGCAGAATCAGAGGATATGCATTAGCAATGCAACAGTTTGCTTACTAAATTAAAAAAAAGCAAAGCTTCCACCGGATGGATTTCAGTTGGGTTCGTGGAGGCTTCTGCGCAGCACTGTCACTTTAAAAGGAGACCAAGTGAAGCTTCATCGGTTCCTTTGTTTTGGGCATGTTTGGGGGAAGGAAGGTGCCCTGCAGAACTTTTCCTATGGAGATTCCTGGATACTGTGGGGGCCTGTTTTCATCTTGGAGGGAGAAATCCCCATACAGAGGAGGGGACTGAAATCCAGGCATTTCTCCAGACTAGGCTCTCTGACAATATCCTAGGAGGACAAGGCTGTAGGGGGTCTCGGGTAAATTACACAGCATAAGCTGAGCTGGGGCAAAGCCAAGTCCACCTTCCTTGGTTCCTTTCCGTGGGGCCTGAGTGGGGTTGCCCCGACTTTTGGAATGCGTTCCCCAATCCTACCCCTGCCCCGAACTCAGTAGCAAACATGACTGCAGACCATAAACCTGCATGTGAATCTCCAAAGCTGCCTGGGCAGGAGACGCATCACTTCCCTCCCGAAGCCCAGGGGGAAAGGCAACTCCTCTTGCCGGGGATTCTGATACTGGCCTCCTCTGCCTGTTTCTGCAGCACATGGGTACTCGGATGTTCCCAGGAAAATGGGAGGTGAAGCTGCACTTCTCACATTAAGGCAGCTCTAATCTGCAGAATGATTCATGGAAGTTGGACGGGGCCAGAAAGCCATTGCGTCCAAGCCCTGCTATTGCAGGACACTCAGTTACACCATCCCACTCATGATGGCTGTCCAAAAATCACATTTAAAAAGATTTAAAATTAAAATAACTTCTACAAGACCAGAATGAGTAAATAATTAAAAAGCACTAGTAAACTTATAACATGCCCTACAGCAAAATTCCTCGGAGATGTCACCCTCATTGGAGAGATCTTCCAGCCCCTGTCTCACATTTCCTGCCCTTTCAATCACCTTTTTGGCCTTCCCCAAGTCAACAACATCCATGTCCAGGTGAGATATCCAGAAAAGGACACAAAACGTCAAGTGCAGATCCACCAAGGATTTGGGCAATGGCAGAAAGTTCATGGCAAGTTTAATTTCTATTCTGTTATAACCAGCATGGTGTTTGCCATTCCCAGTGACCATGGACTGGGATAAAAACTTTATCATGCATTCTGCACACAAGATCCCTTTATTGTTCATTGAATGCATTGGAAAGCCATATCTCTGGTATGAGTTCTTTGATGTTCACTAAGGTCTCCCCTCTGACAGAAGCTCTTTCTAAATTCCATTCATGTATGTGGCCTCTCCCCAGTGTGCATTCTTTGATGGATGGTAAGATGTGCACTTTGACTGAAGCTCTTGCCACATTCCATGCATGTATATGGCTTCTCTCCAGTGTGCCACCTTTGATGGATGGTAAGAGTACTACTGCAGCTGAAGCTCTTGCCACATTCCATGCATGTGCATGGCTTCTCCCCAGAGTGTGTTCTTTGATGGACTGTAAGATGTGCACTTTGACTGAAGCTCTTGCCACATTCCATGCATGTGTATAGTTTCTCCCCAGTGTGAGTTCTTTGATGCACTGCAAGATGTGCACTTTGACTGAAGCTCTTGCCACATTCCATGCATGTGTATGGTTTCTCCCCAGTGTGCGTTCTTTGATGCACGGTAAGCTTCCCACTTTCACTGAAGCTCTTGCCACATTCAATGCATGTGTATGGTTTCTCCCCAGTGTGCCACCTTTGATGGATGGTAAGAGTACCACTCCGGCTGAAGCTCTTGCCACATTCCATGCATGTGTATGGCTTCTCCCTGGTGTGCGTTCTGTGATGGATGGTAAGAGTACCACTCCGGCTGAAGCTCTTGCCACATTCCATGCATGTGTATGGCTTCTCCCTGGTGTGCGTTCTGTGATGGATGGTAAGAGTACCACTGCAGCTGAAGCTCTTGCCACATTCCATGCATGTGAATGGCTTCTCCCCAGAGTGTGTTCTGTGATGGATGGTAAGACTGCTACTGCAGCTGAAGTTCTTGCCGCATTCCATGCATGTGAATGGCTTCTCCCCAGAGTGTGTTCTGTGATGGATGATAAGACTGCTACTGCAGCTGAAGTTCTTGCCGCATTCCATGCATGTGTATGGCTTCTCTCCAGTGTGCGTTTTTTGATGAGTGGTAAGATTTCCACTTTGATTGAAGCTCTTGCCACATTCCATGCATGTGTATGGCTTCTTCCCAGAGTGTTTTCTTTGATGCACAGTAAGCTTCCCACTTTCACTGAAGCTCTTGCCACATTCAATGCATGTGTATGGCTTCTCCCCAGTGTGCGTTTTTTGATGGATTGCAAGAGATCCTCTGACACTGAAGCTCTTTCCACATTCCATGCATGTGTAAGGCTTCTCTCCAGAGTGCGTGCTTTGATGTGTGGCAAGATATCCACTTTGACTGAAGCTCTTGCCACATTCCATGCATGTGTATGGCTTCTCCCCAGAGTGCGTCCTGTGATGGATGGTAAGCTGCCCACTCTGACTGAAGCTCTTGCCACATTCCATGCATGTGTATGGCTTCTCCCCAGAGTGCGTTCTGCGATGGATGGTAAGATTTCCTCTGGCACTGAAGCTCTTGCCACATTCCATGCATGTGTATGGCTTCTCCCCAGAGTGCGTCCTGTGATGGATGGTAAGCTGCCCACTCTGACTGAAGCTCTTGCCACATTCCATGCATGTGTATGGCTTCTCCCCAGGGTGTGTTCTTCGATGGACTGTAAGATTTCCTCTGGCACTGAAGCTCTTTCCACATTCCATGCACGTGTATGGCCGCTCACCAGTGTGCGTCCTGTGATGGATGGTAAGATGCCCACGTTGACTGAAGCTCTTGCCACATTCCATGCATGAATATGGTGCATCTCCAGTGCGGAATCCTTGACCTTTACTAAGACCTCCACTTTCATGGAGGCCCTTCCTGTATCCCATGCATTTGTTTGGTCCCTCCCCTATCTCCTTTCTTTCCTGCCCAGAAGGATTTCCAGCACCACTGAAGCTCTTCCCAAATTCTGCGCATTTAGACGGCTGCTCTGCACTCTGCACCTGTCCGCTTTTTCTAAGTCTTCCGACAGCCCTTAAGCTCAGCCTTCCTTCCATGGCTTGATGTGGCTTCATCAAAGTTCTGGATCAGTGATGCTCACTACACCTCGGCCATCTCCGAGCCTCTTTCCACATTGCACGGGTTCAAAGAGCTTCTGCACGCTGGGAGTTGATGAACTCTCGTCCGAAGTTCGATGCTCTTTCAGCGTCCTGCACGTTCCTTTGGCCTCACTCCTTGCTACAATTTGGATCCATAGATTCACCGACCTTTCGATAATTTGTCAAAAACAAGAGTCCTTCCCCTTCCTCCTTCCTGGACTTCAAGGAATTAAAGCTGAGTGTTTGCAGGACATTGAGAAATATCGTATTTGTTTTCCTCTTGTTCTGTATTCGGTTTCTTGTGCTCTTGATATCCTTGAATTTGGAATTCTCTCTTTTCTCACTTCATGCTCACTGGCTTCTGCTTACTTGATGCAGGGATCCATATCATTCTCCTCTCCTACCATTCACCTGTTTGGGAGGAAAGAGACAAGAAATGCTTGGTAGGGGTGAAAGGCCAACACAGTTGCTCTCAATCAGGCGCATGGCAACACTGGCTCCTGTCAGGGCAACACCTCAGCCGTCTCCCTACCCACTGCACACGCACTGCCAAAACCGCAATTTATCTCTTTTTTTTTAATGCAACTTTTTATTAATTTTCAAAACAATACTAAAACATCCATAATCACAAACATCGAAAGTACTGAGTCAGCCCCTTATTACATATCTTTTAACATTCTGTGATCATTTCAAATCCATTTAAAAAATCTTAAAAAACCTTTGTAGATCTAGACCAAGTCCCATTTCTCCAGCCAATAACAAACAAAGGTTCCAAATTTGATAGAAGTCACTATCTTCTTTCTCTTTCTACGATAAGATCAGTTCGTCCATTTCTTACAAAGTCCAGTTTTTCCTTGGCCAATATTAGAGAAAGACTCTCTAAGTTCTGTAAAAGTCAGTATCTTCTTTCTTTTTTGATAGAAGTTTCAACCTGACCAACTCTACACAATTTCAAATCTTTTCATTTTTCTAGTATTGAGCAGATAAACTCCTCCTTATAATAATTACAACTACGATCAAATACATTTTTGCTTACAAATATTCCAATCTAATATCTACTAAAAAGGAAAGTGAAAGAGAAGGAAAGTTCATATTCACATGTCTAACATCCATTTATCATCTTTAAGGAAATCCTATCAAGCCTATTTGACAACAGCAATTATCTATATCTTTTAAACACATTTTGTTTAAGCTAATTTGTTAAAGTTTCATCAAGGTTAACTTCACTTAATCACATACAATTACCTCCTTAATAAGAATTCAGCTCCATAATCTTTAATATATCTTGCTTATAACAAAAAAAGAAAAGAAAAGAAAAAACTCTGTTTAGAACAGCTCCTCTTACTCCCATAATAGTCATTTTATATTATAGCAATTCAAAAACAGGAGAGTCATGCAACTTAGCTTTTGGTCATTCATCTTTAAAATTTAAGATAAGGTAAAAAAGAGAAAAGAAAGAAAAAAAAAAGAAGAAAAGAATCCTTCATTTTCCCTTATATCAACTACGTCTCTTCATAATTGAACACATTTAAATATAGAGAAGCTTCCACAATTAAAATCATGTATCTTAGCCTTTCCATACCACAATAAACATGTCAGCCCATTTATACCATTCCTTATTAAGACAATCATTTCTTCTTTACCCCCCTGCCTGATAAGGTTTGTTGAAAATCAGTATTTTTCCACCTTACATATCTAATCCATCTTTCTGGTCTTGGTGATACTTGTTGACAATCAACCCACTTCAAAGTCTGTATTTCAATCTTCACTACTTCCTGCTTTATCTTCAGTAATCGTAGCATTTGTTGTAGGTCATTAATCATTTGTAATGGCTGTATTTCTTGCTGTAAATCAACCTTCACTTTTTCTTCCTCGGAGTCAATTATAATAAATTCAGAGTCCGTCCGTCCATCCATCCATCCAAGGAAAAAAAAAAACTCCTTTCAGTGGCCAAAATTGTGTCTCTTTCTCTAACATAGCAAATAGATTCCATGATAGGTTATTTATTGGTTTTGCTAGTTTTGTTTATCTACAGTTTCAAATTTTCCATATACTTGTATTTCCTGCATACTCTTTGAACAATGACCCCCGTTTTTAAAAAAAGAAGCATCAATTTGATCAAAGCTTTTTCTCTTCAATTAGGAAAGTTTCCTGTTTTATCAAAATCATTTCTTGAGATGTTCTGAAATCTGATATCGATTGATTGCTGAAAGACACTTTTCAATTATTGGCATAGTTCCAAGAATATTACCAGTCAAAAGGTTGGCAGGCTGCCAAATACTTTGGCAGCGGTCCCAGAAATGTAGGAGAGAAACTTGAAGGGGCTGCAGCCACCCCCTGTGTTACTCAGTTGAGAAATACCTGAATTGTTCTTAACAGATATGGAATCGCCATCCCATATCCAGCCAAAAAACATGCCCAGGTAATCTGTCTTCACCCCAACAGGGTTGGATGAGTCTCCCACGACTCACTACTGAGTAATACCGGCGTGTTAACAGAGGTAGTTAATCACCTCCGTCTTGTTCCGACGCCATCTTGGAATCCCCGCCAACACCGCGATTTCTCAAGACTCTCTCCCCAGAGGAGGCATCGCATACACTGAGGTTTGCATGGGCTCTGTACTGTCCCGGCAGCTCTAATATCTCCAAAAAGGAAGGACATCTCCTGTTTCAGGGTGCTGCACTGTCCGGAAAAGCTGAGATCACAAGGCACCGGAGATGGTGAGTTGCCACAATCTTATGCAACGCTGATCAAATACAGGGAGATATAGCATGAGCACAGGCACACGAGACTCACACAAGGAATTCCAGGGACCAGTGCAAAGAAGAATCTGGGCCATTAACCATTCTCCTGTAGCAGCTCCTGCAGGGCAGAAACTGGAACCAGGCCGTCTCTGAGACACCAACACTCCCAGGCAGGAATGTGTGCAGCCCACCAGCAGATGCCTGCCGTGGAACATGGCTGTGGCCCCCTGCAGGGGCGGTGGGATCCCACAGGGAGGATTGGCATGATCCGGGTCTGCTCAGGAGGAGAGTTTGCGAGCTCTAGAGGCACTTACACTGTACGCAAGAGCGGCTCCCGTCACCCAGCGAGGCCCCATCAGCCACAACGGATGGACAGGGAAGCGAGCAGCTGCTTGCTGCAGACGCCTGCCTGGATGCAGGTGAGGGCTTTTCAGCTACACAGGCTCCGACTCCTTCAGGGTCGGCTAAGGGCTGCGTCCTGCCCAGCTCTGCCCATTGGCCGTGGTGGGTGGGAGCGAGAACAGCCTGTGCCACAGCCGGAGTCCCCTGGTCCGTCTGGAAGCAGGCTCGTTAGCCAGCCTTTTCAGTGCACAGGGCTCCCTGTCTGTCCTTTGCCTGACTGCCCAGCCAAATAGCTATAAGACAGACAGACAGACAGACAGACAGACGGTGCAAGACCCTGAGTCAGACACTGGGGCCTTCCTAGCCGTGCATTTGGCACTGAGCCTGCTCTGTACCAGAGGGAAGCTCTGACACGGGGTCTCCCTGCTCTGAGCCCATTCCCGAAAACCCAACCCCACACACGGCTCCCTCACAAGCTCGCTATATTAATGACCTCGAAGAGGAAGTGCAGGGAACAAGGACCACACCTGCAGAGGGCAGCAAAGTGGCCAGGTGACTGGCAACGTGGGAGGCGGACGGAAGACCCAAGGTGATCTGGAGGTGTTGGAGCCCCGGGCTGCAAACAGCAGGAAGAACTGCAATACGGAGCAAGGCCCGGGTTCCCAAGGAACCCGGAAAAAGAAACCTAATGCAGAGTTCCAAGTTGGGGAATACTAGGCCAATGATACAGCAAGTCAGAAGGATCTTTTTTTTTCGGGAGAAGCACCGGATTGGAAAAGGTCAGTTTACATTCGGATCCCAAAGAAAGGCAATGCCAAAACATGTTCAAACTACCGCGCCATTGCAATCATTCCACATGCTAGCAAAGTTATGCTCAAAATCATGGGCCCTCAGAGGAGGGCCTGCGGGCCTGATCCGGTGCGCCATGCCCATTTATCCGGCCCACCTCAGCGGTTCTGGACTCTCCATGCACACGCGTGCCCTCCACTGCCTGGATCACCCTGCGCCTGCCCCACTGCGCCCCACACCACACACCAGCCCTGCCTCGCCACATGCCGGCCCACGCGCACCATCAGCACCTTTTAATTGGTCCCCTGGTGAAAAAGTTTGAGGAGCCCTGCTGAAAATCCTACCGGCTGGGCTGAAGCTGAGGCAGTGTGTGGACTGAAAACTACCAGATGTACGGCAGGATCTCGAAGAGGGAGAGGAACCAGGGATCAGCCCAGAGATGCCAACATACGCTGGATCATGGAGAAAGCTAGGCAGTTCCAGAAAAACATCTACTTCTGCTTCATTGACTATGCTCAAACCTTTGATGATGTGGCTTACAACAAATTGTGGCAAGCTCTTAAAGAGATTGTTCCCAGCATTAGGATCTTCTCCATCATATTTGTCTCTAGATGGACCACCAGTTGGAATTAAAATTGCTGGGAAAAATATCAACAACCTCAGATATGCAGATGATACCACTCTCATGGCAGAAAGTGAAGAGGAACTGAAGAACCTCTTGATGCAGGTGAAAGAGGAGAGCACTAAAGTTCGCGTTAAACTCAGCATCATGAACTGTTTCCTCCTTTTCCAACATAGCAAGCCTATTTAAATCATCCCTTTTTAAGATGAAAAGAAGAACAAAAAGAAAGAAAGAGAAAAATCTCTAGTTACAAATAACATCAAAAGCATCCATGTATCATCTCTAAAAACGGCTTAACAACTCTATTTGGTGATTATTAATACCTATAATGAATTCTCTTATTTTCAAATACAGATAAAATCAGAAACAGCCACTTAACATCTTTAAAAGCACCATTGATTAATCTATTTGGTGACAACTAATTCCTATAATACCTTTTAGCTGAAATTTCTTTAAACTGAATTACTAAAACTTCACCAAGAACAGTAGCTTAGCTTTTCTACGGTACACATGAGCATACCAACCTCTATGCGTCACCCCTTTTTGAAATAACAAGGAAGAAAGTTCTCTTATCTTCCCTTTGATTTTTTTTTACACCTCTACCAAACTTTGTTTTCTTTACATTATAACGTCGTAACATCTGTAATAGAATTTTCAAATGTAGCCACATGAACAAAGCCTCTTAACTCATGAACTGTTTCCTCCTTTTCCAACATAGCAAGCAAATCCAAGAACCTCATGCTGATTAGCGCCACAGATTGTGCCAACTTTTCCGCTTGTACAAAAAAACATACCTGTGATAAATCGTGTAATAATTGTGTCCGCCTGTTGCTTCTTTGTTTACATTAGGGTGTCGTAGTGTCTGCAGTAGATTATGTGTCTTGGACTGTAGCCCAGCTATCTTCTCTTTTTCCAGCATAACAAGTAAATCACATGGAGGCTTGTTTATTCCTGATGTTTCCAAATATCCATCTGCTTGTTGTCTATTTACAAGCCCATCCCATAATAATTTACTTGTTATCTTCCCAGTTTCAAACTTTTCTTCTACTTGCTGGATATTTTGCATATTCTGCAAAGTTTGGTTAATGGAGAAATCTAGCTTATCAAAGCCAGCCTTTTCTTCAATCAAGAAACAGTCAAGTTGCTTAATTAAAAAATTCTTCTGTTGCACTATTATTGCCTGTTGGGCTAGTTGCAAGGCTATTAAAGAGGTCTGTATTATCGAAAATGTTTCCCGTATTTTTTCAATTTCTTCCACAATTTGGCAGGGGTCCAAGAGTCCCAGGAACAAAAAAGCAAAGATGGCCGTTATTTCATGGCAAAGGCCCAACACACAAGAAAGATACTTCTCTAATTCAATTAATCAGTAGTTTGTTATGTTAATTCTTCGCCCTTGGAGAGATTAAAAAGAAAAAGAGGGCTTTTCCTTACTTACAAAGAGCTCTGTCTCTCTCTTCTCATGAAATTCGCCACCTTTCAACTCCATGGGGGGAAGGGCTTTCTATTTTTTCTTTCTTTATGTCAGTTAGCAAGAAATGCAGCTTTTTCAATGGGTATCATTGCAGAAAAAAGAAATAAAAATAATTCCCAGTAAATCAGATGCTAATAGCTAAAGTAGACTAAACAAAAAAGAAGCATGCCGAGGACTTGCAGAGAGCTAACATCTCTCTTGTACCATCCGGCTGAGAAAAGCTTGATTCTCTCCCAGTAAGCGCAGAATTGCCATCCCACAGCATCTGGGAGTTATGCCAAGCAATCTATCTTCACCCCTACAGGGCTTAGATTGAGCCCCCGCGGCCCACCACTGGAGAGTTACCAGCGTGATAACGGAGCTTCGTTAATCACGTCTGTCTCGTTCGACGCCATACATGAATCACAAGCTCTCGGTATTAATGACCTCGAAGAGGAAGTGCAGGGAACAAGGACCACACCTGCAGAGGGCAGCAAAGTGGCCAGGTGACTGGCAACGTGGGAGGCGGACGGAAGACCCAAGGTGATCTGGAGGTGTCGAGCCCTGGGCTGAAAACAGCAGGAAGAACCTCAATACGGAGCAAGGCCCGGGTTCCCAAGGAACTCGGAAAAAGAAACCTAATGCAGAGTTCCAAGTTGGGAATACTAGGCAATGATACAGCAAGACAGAAGGATCTTTTTTTTCTGGGGAGAAGCACCGGATTGGAAAAGGTCAGTTTACATTTGGATCCCTAAGAAAGGCAATGCCAAAACATGTTCAAACTACCGCGCCATTGCACTCTTTTCACATGCTAGCAAAGTGATGCTCAAAATCATGGGCCCTCAGAGTGGGGCCTGCGGGCCTGATCCGGTCCGCCATCCCCATTTATCCGGCCCACCTCAGAGTTTCTGGACTCACCGTGCACACCTGTGCCCTCCACCCCCTGGCTCAACCTGCGCATGCCCACCGCTGCCTTGCCACGAAAACAATCTCCGAGGGGCCAAGCCACTGCCTCACGCGCCTGCCCCCCCTCGCGCTCCGCGCGTGCCATCAGCACCTTTCCATTGGCCCCGTTGTTAAAGTTTGAGGAGCCCTGCTCAAAATCCTACAAACTAGGCTGCAGAAATATGTGGACCACGAACTACCAGAAGTACGGCAGGATCTCAAAGAGGCAGAGGAACGAGAGATCAACATAGATATGCCAACATACGCTGGATCATGGAGAAAGCTAGGGAGTTCTGCAAAAACATCTACTTCGCTTCATTAACTTTGCTCAAGACTTTGACTGTGTGGATCACAACAAATTCTGGCAAGTTCTTAAAGAGATGGGAGTACCAGACCTTCTTATTTGTCTCTTGAGAAACCTATATGCAGGTCAAGAAGCAACAGTGAGAACTGGGCATGGAACCACTGATTGGTTCAAAAATGAGAAATGAGTCCAGCAAGGCTGTATACTGTTGCCCTGCCTATTTAACTTATATGCAGAGCACATCATGAGAAAGGCATGGATAGATGATTCATCAGTTGGAATTACGATTGCGCCAAGAAATAGCAACAACTTCAGATATGCAGATGATGCCACTCTCATGGCAGAAAGTGAAGAGGAACTAAAGAGCCTCTTGATGCAGGTGAAGGAGGTGAGTGCAAAGCTGGCTTGAAACTCAACATTAAGAAAACTAAGATCCTGGCATCCGGTCCTCTCACTCCCACGCATGCAGGGGGTCCTCCGGTGAGAATTCCTGGAGGAGTTGCAAGAGTTCCGTCGGCACGGAAACTCTGTGCATGCTCTAGGTATTGCTACGGCTTCTCCCCAGAGCAGAGTCTCTCCCGGAAATGAAGACGCTGCTTCCAGCCGATGCCCCTTCACATCCCACGCACTGACCTGACACCTTCCTCATCTGGGGGGTGGGGGGTCCCCAAAGTGAAGAAAGGCTTCCGCTAGCAGTGAACCTCCTTTTGCCACGTACTCATTTATATGGTTATTTTTCCTTGCTGGGAATTTTTAAAACAAAAATACAAAATATTATATTTTTGTGGATACACCACCACCCTTATGCTGGAACCACCACTTTAGTTGCTGTAAAGCATCCCAAGACTTTTAAGTGCGAGATGGTAGCGAAAAGTTTTAAATAAAAATAATACATAAATAAAGGCCTGCTCCTGATTCAGGAATCCAGCTGCTCAGTCCTCGCTAGACCTTTCTGCCCCTCCCCCATTTTAAATTCTCTTCCTCCCATGCTTCGTTATTATTTTGCATATTCCCCTACAAAGCTGAGTTTCTCCAAATTCGCTGATCATTACGACTTGGGCATGAGTTCAGCCATTTCAGGCACCTATGCTGGGGTCTTTGTTGGCTGAGTGCTGGAAACCAAGCAATGCTCTATGCCCCCACACCCCAATCTTGGCCTGGCTTGCTGGGGCTGATGTGCTTTGAAGCCTTGCACACCAGCAGGGCACAGGATGGGTCAAGGCCTGCCATCTCCCATGTTCCTTCTCGTTTGTCCCAAAAGGGCTCTGGCGCTTTTGATGCCACTCAGAACAAGAAGCAGGAATCGCTTGATTCTGGTCCATCGTAAATCAGTGCCCTCAACACCCATCAGCCCTTAAAGAGAGCTGTGGAACGTCGGGTGCAAATGCCGAATCCAATCTCCTGGAATTCCTGGCTAGCCTTCCAACCGCGCCACTTTCCCTGCCCCGGACTGGTCTCACCAGCCATGGAGTGTTGGATGGTTTCTCGGCTTTTGTGCATTGTTTGCCTTTTGGAAAATACATCTCAATCACTCTAAGAGCTTTCAGCTAAAATATATTGGCAGTTTGGCCTTGCTCCCCAGTGACATATACACTCCAAAATGCAATTTGACTGCAAAAATAACCAGCTATATAAATAGAAGACCACCCAAAGAATGTAATGATAAATGGCAAGATATATATATATAAACTTAACAATTCAGAGAAAAAGAATTTATGTAAGGATGACCTAGTTGTTGCATTTAATAATCCGCGACATAGAAGACCAATTAAAAGTGCTGAATTGAAAGCCTATTCTATATCCTTTATTTAGCAATAGTTACTTTTCAATATTATCAATACAATGATGAAAGAAATGCAATTGCTTTATGACTTTAACCTTCTTATGACATTCTTTTACATGGGAAAATCAATTATTAGTCCCTGGTGGATCTGTAGGTATTGTAGAATTCCTATTTACTTGGTACCCATGTTAATGCTTTTTTTGTAATAACCATTATTAGGTCAAAATTGTAGTTATACATGGATTGAAGTAATAAGACAAGTTGGAATTAAGATTGCCTGGAGAAATATCAAATACCTCAGATATGTAGATGATGCCACTCTCATGGCAGAAATGAAGAGGAACTAAATTGCCTCTTGAAGCGGGTGAAAGAGCAGAGCGCAAAAGTTGGATTGAAACTCAACATTAAGAAAACTAAGACCATGGCATCCGGTCCTCTCACTTCCACACATGCAGGGGTCCTCTGGGGAGAATTCCTGGAGCTCCGTGTGCATGGAAACTCTGTGCTTGCTCTGGGCATTGCTATGGCTTCTCCCAGGGGAGAGTCTCTCCCGGAAATGAAGACGCTGCTTCCAGCCGATGCCCCTTCACATCCCACGCACTGACCTGGCACCATCCTCACCTGGGGGGTGGGGGGTCCCCAAAGTGGAGAATGACTTCCGCTAGCAGTGAAGCTCGTTTGTATGGTTATTCTTCCTTGCTGGGAATTTTAAAAACACAAATACAAAATATCATAAAACAGAGGAAAAAAACACAAAATGCACAATAAAGTAGAAAAGGAAATTCACCCCTAGGGCACCCCTCCACCGGGACCATAGCAGCTGAGTATTAGTTTTCTTTTCCTCTTTCACTCCTTCATAAATAACCCCTTCCATCCAAAATTGCCATCCAAAACTTAATTTGTCTTTTCCTGATAATGCCACTTGGTTTCCCATTTTCTCCATCCAATCCTTTCCTTTAAATATTTGCTTTCTTTCAGTATCTTTCTCAAACTGTCTTTCAAATTCTCTGGAAAATCTCTGATCTGTGTAACTGGACTCACTGGTCAGAAAAGTGACATAAATTCTGCCCTGAACTTCTCCCAAACTTTGCTAAAAGGGATTTTCTATTCTTTTAACCATCTTCTTATCGTCGCAGTGAAAAAAATATTTAAGAATGTTTTTTTTAAGCCACGTGCTGGCAGCGCCCCGCCGATCGCCTGCGGGCCGTGCAGCGCCAGGAGCCCCCCGGGCGGAGGGAAGGAAAGGCGGATCGGGGCGCCCTCGCCGCGGCTCTGCGGGGCCCGCGCCGCTCCCCGTCCCGCGCCGGGCACTTCCCGCGCGTGGCCGCCAAAGGGGCTCTTGGCGCGACCATCGCGAGGACAAAGGCCGCCGCCAAGCGCGTCCCCACGACCGCCGAGCCTGCAGGGAGCTCCGAGCGGGCAGAAGGTCGTGCGAGCGGCGCCCCTTCCTTCTGGGGGGGCGAAAGGGACCCCTTCCCCCCCGGCCCCCCGCAAGGCTCGCCCCGCCGCACCAGGCCCGCTGCCCGGAGGCTCCGGCGCCGCGCTTCCCTTCCCTTCCCTTCCCTTCCCTCCCCGCCAGGCCCGGCCCGGCCCTACCTGCCCCGGTCCTGCTCGGCGGCCCGGCCCGGGGTCCCGCCAAGCGCCCGCGCCCCCTCCGGATGGAGCCCCTCCTGCCGCCCGGAAATGCGCCCGGAGGGAGGGCCGGACGGGGAGGGAAGAGCCGGCCGGACTCGCAGCCGGGCGCTGCGGCCCCCAGGACGTGTGGCGGGAGCAGCCCCGGAGCGACGCTGCTCTGCACCGGCCGCGACCGGAGCGCGAGCAGATCCGGACAACTGCGGCTCCACGCGCGGCGCCTCCTTCGGGTTCGGGCCTCGGATGAGGAGCCTTTGGGCCTGGCGGCTCCTCCTGCGGGACTGGCTTTGTCCCTCCCGGGAAGGCAGAGCCATCCCGGCAAAGGGGAGATGTTGGGAATCCTGGGGAGCTGCCAGCCTGGCAGGGAAACCTCAGTGGAAACCTTCCCGAGAAAGGGTGGAGATGTGACGCTCCAGGGGGGAAAGGGAAACACCAGACAGACTTTCTCCCGTTTTGCCCCCCTCCCACCTCATCCCCGCTCTCCCCTTGCTCTTCTGAACTTTTCAGAGGGAACCTGTGTGCTCTTTCCTGGGCTTCTCCCCCTTTAGGAGAGGAAAGCCCCTCAGACTGCCCAGGTCTCTGCTGGACCCATTCAAATTTTCCTGCATCTTTCCCAAATCCTGGTGCCCAGAACGGGACACTATTCCACATGAAGTTTCACTGGTGAGGAGTACAGAGGAAGTACTCCTCCTCGTGATCTGGAAGTACTACTTCTGTTAATGCATCCCAAAATAGCACGTGCCCTTTGGCTGCTGCATCACATTGTTGCCTCCTAGTCAGCCTTTGTCCACATTTCCTCTGAGATCTTGTTCTTGTTCAATTCTGTTGAGCTGTGCATCTCCCATCCCGTATTGATGCCTTTGGTTTGTTTTCCAAGGTGGAGGACTTGGCACTCGGGGGGCAGTGCAGCCAGCGCAGGACTGGCGAATGCGCTCGCGACACCCCATCCTCAGCAAGAGCCGCAACGCCGTTGGGACCAGGTGGAGCCCCCAGGCCCTCTTCCAGGACCCCCCTAAGAGCCCCTTCAGGCGACCGTGAGCGGTGCATGGATGGCTGCGGCGACATTCGCCTGTCCAAGTCAGAATGCAGCTGTGAAATCAGCCTGAGCCGAGAGATGGAGCTCCCGGGAGACAAAAGACAATTCGGGGACCAGGAGCACCCCCAAGCTAAGGACCATATCCTGATGGGGGAACACAACCCATCCAGATCAGGTTGAAATTCTCCCGGATGGGCGGACAGGCTGCCCACGCGGAGCGGCGCCATCTTGCCTGGATCCTGCTTCAGCTGAGGGCCCCTCATCCAGTCCATTGCTGAGTCTTGGCACTGGATAAGGATGGTGAGAGCCTCACCTGCATTAGGGGACCAGGAGGGGGGGAGCTGGGTGCCAGCTGCACACTGGTGCCACTGCAGCCCAGACCTCCGGATGACTTCACCCAGCATCCCCCATGCGGGCAGTGGTCTCCGCGGTGAGGAGCACTGGGAAAGGCCTTCCCTGTCCGTGGCCCCTTCCTCCAGGCCTGGACCGGCAGCCGCTGTCCTGGCCAGACCTTGTGCGCTGGAATCTCCAAAGGAGGCCTCTGGGCAGGAAGGCAAGATTCCAATGCCTGATCTAAGCTCAGGCCAAATTAAGAGTAAGGCTGTGTGCAAGACCCTAAGGAGAAAGGGAAAATATACAGAAACAAAGTAAGTCAGAAAGGGGGTGCTCCCCCGGTCATCTAGTCTGACCCCCGGTTTCGGCAAACTCTGCTCCTATGATCCCCAACAGGTGGTTGTCCAAACTCCTTTACTGATGGGCCTCAACCACCCCCTAGGAAACCCAGCCCTTTTCTAGGGGTTCCCTCAGACAGGATCTTTTGACATGCAACCTGAAACCTAGTTCCTGGAGCTTTGTTTCATTGGAGGGCAGCCTGCCATCAGTCCAATTAGCGCTGTGAAACAAGCGGATCTCCTCTTCAGAAACCCCTGGAAAAACCAGGATTCTGATTCTCCGAATGACACAATTCAGAGCTGGCACATGCTCATCAAACCATGTTACCTTTGTTTACATCAGTAACCAATTTAAACCTATTTTCTTCTACTTCCTTTTTACAACTCTGTACATGGTTCTGTACTCAGGCCCTGAGCCTAAGAGTCTTTTGCTCTGGTCTTAAGCAATCCATCATTCTTCTGCTTAGCACCAGTAATTTTCCTTCTCACGCACGACGTGTTCACACAACGTAATGAAGGAGTGGTTCCTGAGGCGCCTTCATCCTCCCTAGCGTAGGGTGGCAAACTTTCGAATGGATCCCATGATTTTCAGGCCTTCAGACAGGTTGAAACTGAGGCAGGCAGCCAGCTGCCCGCATACCTAGATTCCCCAGCCACACATCTAGTTTAACTTGTCAGGTTTCGGTCCTGACATGCAGAGGGGTCGTCAGAGCCGTATGGGGCCAGATGAATCCTCAGACCGGAGTGTATTTCGGCACTACAATTACACAGTAGTAAACCAGTTCCTACTTTTCCAGCCGCCTGCCCTGGGAAGACTATCCCAGGACCTTAACATTCTCCCCAGAGGAGTCCAATCTGGGAGGTCAGGAACTGTTCCTTGCTCCTCACCTTTTGGGGCACCCCCCTTCTAGACCCTTTCTTCCCCGTCACTCACCCTGCATGCTCAGGCCCAGTCCCAGTCGGCATCCCGGGAGCATCGCGCTGTGGGACTCACTAAAACATCTGTCGGGTCCCCGATCGTCCCTGCCCCGAACAGTCAGCCTCCCTCTGGGCCCACCAAAATCGACGGGGTGAGCACTCCCTCAGTAGGTTGCAGGACGAGTTGAGGACGGATCAGTCGCAAGATCCCGGATGAGCCCCCAGGGCTGTCATACAAGAGGCAGCGGATATACTTCTGCTCCAGTAAAGTGCCCAAGGCTGCCAGAGAGTGAGGCGGTTCCCTCGTGTATGGCAATCAGGGCAGGGTCCGCTCTACCCAAATCTCTCCCAGGGACACACACACAGCAGCTCCTCTTCGCCCCCAATCCGTCCGCCACAGCCCCCCTTTTCCCTCAGTGGGCGAGGCACTAGGGGCTGCACCCGCTCCGTCCGCCTGCTTCATGTCCCCCATCTCATCTCACTACATGCATCTGCATGTGGCACGTGAGCACTAGAATTGGCCCGTTGTCTATCCCAGGTGTGGGAGTTAAAATCCATCAGCCACTGCTTCAAGTCCTCCCTTTCCTTCTCTCTCTGCACTCCCAGCAGACTCTCCAAGGGGGTGTTTTGCCACTCCCGCCATCACAAGAGTGGCTCCTTTCCGAAAGAGGAACAGTACTATGAGGGCGAACACTGAAGCATGTTCAGGCAGAAGAGCAGTCCTACAATCCCCATCATTCTGGCTAAACATGCATCGATTTTCGCCCGGACCCTTCAACCTTGCCAACAAGCTGTCACACCGATCTGCAATATAAGGCTCGGAATCAGTTTCTTGTCAGGGCAAAAAGGTTTATTTACAATTGAATGCATGGATCCATGGGTGCCTAAAATAGGAGCACCCCCATGTATTTTGGGGTGCTGGAATTGGCTACAGCTTCCAGTAAAAGACAGATTCCTCCTGACCAGGGAGACAGGCCCGCCGGCCCCTGCAGCTTCACCTTGAAGGTGCACACTGCCTATGCAGGTGAGGGTCATTTGGATAAACTCAGAAGCACAAAAGCAGAGCAATTCCAAAGGGACCTCCTCGGGCAACCAGTCTGACCCCCGGCTACAGCCAGCTCTGTTGATGACATGCCTACTCTATGCATGTTTGAGAAATACTAGCATAATTGTTGGCAAGCTCTGCCAGTAAAAGCCTCAGTTGGAGAACCAAGAAAGCAATCATTCCAAGAACTTTGACCAGAATGAAATGTAAAACAGCTTATAAAGCATTGAGCTTTTAAATGTGATGCGCCCAAGAGACAGTTTTGTCTTCCACCAGTGTTGCAAACCCTGTCCTGGCTTGCCAGCAATGCAGTGTCCAGCACCTTCGCATGGCAAGTTGCTGTAGTTGAGCTTTGTCTGTCTGAAATGGCATCAGCTGTTTCACTACAAACATTGAATGCAGATACTAGCACTCCAACGTCATGGTGATTTGGGAAAATCCCAAATGGTGGAAAGATGGCACAGAGAAATGAATACCCTATCCCCCCTTTTGACAATGTCTTCCACCACTGCTTGAACTACTTCTCTGCAGTTAGGGCAAGCACCCCTGGGGAATTCTGTAGTAATTCAGAGATCGGGGACAAGGTATCCAGTGCCCTATCCTTCGGTAGGGAAAGCCATGAAAGCCTTCTGGCTACTAGCCCTATAAGTCCCATGGGTGATTCCCATGGTTAGAAGGCAAATCCCTGTTGTGAAACTGAGTCCAGAGATCCCCTGCAGAGGGTTTTCTCCTGGGGAGTTTTGCATATGCCAATGTGAGCCACTGAGCTAGGCCTGCTTGCTGACCTCCATCTTTTGGCCAGCTCCAAGTTGTCTTGTACCCAGTGTGTATTCCAGGCTGTACCAAGTTGCACTTACCAGCCCCATTTGTGCGAACAATACATGGCAGTCACCATCCCCACGTAGTTGCCCATCCGGCAGCAGGCCAGGGCCTTTCCAGCTTAGCAAAACCAAAGCCCCATTGTAGCCACCGCACCAAATATTCTCTCACACACAGAGAGCCTATTCCAGCAAGTGCCACTTGGATGTAAGGATGTTGCTAGTCCACCACCATCACCCCAACTGGTAAAGTGCTTTCAGTGGTCCTTCCTGTAGTGGCTTCACATGGAAATTTTTTTCCCCAAGGACCTGTGAAATCTTTTTTTCTTTTTTTAAACAAATATGATTTCTTTCCTTTTACTCTCCTTTAGCTGATCGGGGACAGCATGTGCTTGCCCTTCTGTAATCTACATGTCTGTTTCACTTGGTCCTTGGCAGGAATCCAGACATATAACATGTTCCAGGTGTAAGAAATCCATGCAGGATTTTCACCAGTGCTACTAAAGCATAAACATTCTATCACACACTGAACCGGTATTTTAAACTGAAAACTTAGAAACTAGGAAGTCCACTGTTTTCTTCCTACAAGGACATGTAGTATAGAAGGGAGTAACAAAGTTAACTGAACTACACAGAGACAGCCAGAGAAACAACTTCAAGAAACTCCCCCCCTTTCCTTCCGCATTGTCATCTAGGCTACTTAGCATCAGGCAAAGACTAGTCTCTTTGATCCAAGTCTTCAACCCGGTACCCGATCCTGGTCCCCGATAGGCTGCTTTTCTTCGGGGCTCTTCTCCCTTGCCCCCTTCAGTTGTGGGCCCTTGGCTGACCCTGATGTCAGCTTCTTCTCATCCTGGTCTGTTATGCTGCTGGTCCTCCCTTGCAGGGTTGATGTTTGAGCAGAAACTTCAGGTCCTCCACAAGTTCCATGGTCCTCTCGTCTCCCTGTGCTTTTTGCAGCTTTTCTCAGCCTGGAGTAACGTTCCCACGTAGGCCCTTCCTCCGATCTCACTGCTGTGTGTGGCAAGGGGCACCTGGGCCCGGTCCTCCCACTGCATCAATGATCTCCAGGCGGTCCAGTCTCAGGCAAGTCAGCTGGCGTAAGCCAGCAGCCCCCTTCCAATGGAAGGATCTTAGAAGAACATTAGCACAAACACACGCACACACATAAGGAGGAAAAGGAAAATTTACCCCTTCCCGAGGCTCTGCAGAAGCAGAGGATATGCATTAGCAATGCAACAATTTTCTTACTAAATTAAAAAAAAGCAAAGCTTCCACCGGACGGATTTCAGTTGGTTTCATGGAGGCTTCTGCGCAGCACCGTCAGTTTAAAGGAGACCAAGAGAACCTTCATTGGTTCTTTGGTTTTGGGCATGTTTGGGGGAGGAAAGGTGCCTTGCAGATCTTTTCCTATAGAGATTTCTGGATAGTGTGGGGGCCTGTTTTCATCTTGGAGGGAGAAATCCCCATGCAGGGCAGGGCCCTGAAAGCCAGGCATTTCTTCAGACTAGGCTCTGACAATATCCTAGGAGGACAAGGCTGTAGGGGGACTCAGGGGTAAATTATACAGCGTAAGTTGAGCTGGGGCAATGCCAAGTCCATCTTCCTTGGTTCCTTTCCGTGGGGCCTGAGTGGGGTCGCTCCGACTTTTGGAGTGCGTTGCCTCATCCTAACCCTGCCCCAAATTAAGTAGCAAATATGATTGCAGACCATAAACCTGCATGTGAATTTCCAAAGCTGCCTGGGCAGGAGACACATTCACTTCCCTCCCGAAGCCCAGGGGGAAAGGCAACTCCTCTTGCCGGGGATTCTGATACTGGCCTCCTCTGCCCGTTCCTGCAGCTGTCAGCACATGGGCACTGAGATGTTCCCAGGAAAATGGGAGGTGAAGCTGCACTTCTCATATTAAGGCAGCTCTAATCTACAGAATGATTCATGGAAGTTGGACGGGGCCAGAAGGCCATCGCATCCAAGCCCTGCTATTGCAAGACACGCACTTACACCATCCCACTCAAGATGGCTGTCCAAACACCACATTTAAAACAGATTTAAAATTTAAAAACCTTCAACAAGACCAGAATGAGCAAATAATTAAAAAGCACTAGTAGACTAACTACATGCCCTACAGTTAAATTATCCAGAGATGTCACCCTCATTGGAGAGATGTTCCAGCCCCTGACTCACATGTCCTGCCCTTTCAATCACCTTTCTTGTCCTTCCCCCAGTCAACGTCCATGTCAGGTGAAGCATCCAGAAAAGGACATAAAACGTCAAGTGCAGATGCTCCAAGGATTTGGGCAATGGGAGAAAGTTCATGGCAAGTTTATTTTCTATTTTGTACTAACCAGCATGGAGTTTGCCATTCCCAGTGACCATGGACTGGGATAAAAACTTTACCATGGATTCTGCACGCAAGATCCCTTTATTGTTCATTGAACACATTTCAAAGCTGCATATCTGGTGTGAGTTCATTGATGTTCAGGAAGTCTCCCCCCCACCCCCCGACAGCAGCTCTTTCCAAATTCAATTCATGTGTGTAGCCTCTCCCGAATGTGAATTCTTTGATGGATGGTAAGATTGCTACTCTGGCTGAAGCTCTTGCCACATTCCATGCATGTGTATGGCTTCTCCCCACTGCACATTCTGTGATGGATGGTAAGAGTACCACTGCAGCTGAAGCTCTTGCCACATTCCACACACGTGTATGGCTTCTCCCCAGAGTGCGTTCTGTGATGGATGGTAAGAGTACCACTGCAGCTGAAGCTCTTGCCACATTGTATGCATGTGTATGGTTTCATGCGTTCTGTGATGGCCACTGCAGCTGAAGCTCTTGCCACATTCCATGCATCTGTATGGCTTCTCCCCAGTGTGCTTTCTTTGATGGGTGATGAGATTGATATTTGTAGTGAAGCTCTTGCCACATTCCATGCATGTGTATGGCTTCTCCCCAGTGTGCGTTCTGTGATGGATGGTAAGATTGCTACTCTGACTGAATCTCTTGCCACATTCCATGCATGTGTATGGCTTCTCCCCACTGTGTGTTCTTCGATGGACTGCAAGAACTCCTCTGCCACTGAAGCTCTTGCCACATTCCATGCATGTGTATGGCTTCTCCCCAGTGTGCCTTCTTCGATGTTTGGTAAAACAGCAATTCCTGGTGAAGTTCTTGCCACATTCCATGCATGTGTATGGCTTCTCCCCATTGTGCATTCTTCGATGTTTGGTAAGACTGCAATTCCTGGTGAAGCTCTTGCCACATTCTATGCATGTGAATGGCTTCTCCCTAGAGTGTGTTCTCTGATGGATGACAAGACTGCTACTGATGCTGAAGCTCTTGCCACATTCCATGCATGTGTATGGCTTCTCCCCAGAGTGCGTTCTGTGATGGATGGTAAGAGTACCACTGCAGCTGAAGCTCTTGCCACATTCCATGCATGTGTATGGCTTCTCCCCAGTGTGCGTTCTGTGATGGCTGGTAAGATAGCTACTACAGCTGAAGCTCTTGCCACATTCCATGCATGTGTATGGCTTCTCCCCAGAGTGTGTTCTTTGATGCATGGTAAGATGCCCACTTTGACTGAAGCTCTTGCCACATTCCATGCATGTGTATGGCTTCTCCCCAGAGTGTGTTCTTTGATGCATGGTAAGCTGCCCACTTTGACTGAAGCTCTTGCCACATTCCATGCATGTGTATGGCTTCTCCCCAGTGTGCATTTTTTGATGCCTTTTAAGATTTCCTGTATTACAGAAGCTTTTCCCACATTCTATGCATTTGTATGGCTTCTCCCCAGTATGCGTCCTGTGATGGATGGTAAGCTGCCCACTCCGACTGAAGCTCTTGCCACATTCCATGCATGTGTATGGCTTCTCCCCAGTGTGTGTGATTTGATGACTGGTAAGATTACTACTAGAGCTGCACCTCTTGCCACATTCCATGCATGTGTATGGCTTCTCCCCAGTGTGCGTTCTGTGATGGCTGGTAAGAGTACCACTGCAGCTGAAGCTCTTGCCACATTCCATGCATGTGTATGGCTTTTCTCCAGAGTGCATGATTTGATGACTGGTAAGATGTGCTCTTTGACTGAAGCACTTCCCACATTCCATGCATGTGTATGGCTTCTCCCCAGAGTGCGTTCTGTGATGGATGGTAAGAGTACCACTGCAGCTGAAGCTCTTGCCACATTGCATGCATGTGTATGGCTTCTCCCCACTGTGCATTTTTTGATGCCTTGTAAGATTTCCTCTATTACGGAAGCTTTTTCCGCATTCCATGCATGTGTATGGCTTCTCCCCAGAGTGCGTTCTTTGATGCATGGCAAGCTTCCCACTTTGACTGAAGCTTTTGCCACATTCCATGCATGAATATGGTGCATCTCCAGTGCGGAATCCTTGACCTTCACTAAGACCTCCACTTTCATGGAGGCCCTTCCTGCATCCCATACATTCGTTTGGTCTCTCCCCTACATCGTTTCTTTCCTGCCCAGGATTATTTCTAGCACCACTGAAGCTCTTCCCACATTCTGCGCATTTAGACGGCTGCTCTTCACTCTGCACCCATCCGCTTTTTCTAAGTCTTCCGACAGCCCTTAAGCTCGGCCTTCCTTCCATGACTTGATGTGGCTTCCTCAGTGCTGGATCAGTGATGCTCACTAAACCTCGGCCATCTCTGAGCCTCTTTCCACATTGCACGGGTTCAAAGGGCTTCTGCACGTCGGGAGTTGATGAACTCTCGTCCCAAGTTCGATGCTCTTTCAGCGTCCTGCACGTTCATTTGGCCTCAGTCCTTGCTACAATTTGTATCCATAGATTCACCGACGTTTCGATAATTTGTCACAAACAAGATTCTTTCCCTTTCCTCTTTACGGGACTTAAAGGAATGGAGGGCGAATGTTTGCAGGACATTGAGAAATATCAGATGTTTCCCTCTTGTTCTGTATTCGGTTTTCTGTTGCTTCTTTGATATCCTTTAACTTGGAATTCCCTCTTTTCTCACTTCATGCTCACTGGTTTCTGCTTACTTGATGCAGGGATCCATGTCATGTTCCTCTCCTACCATTCACCTGTTTGGGAGGAAAGAGACAAGAAACACTTGGTAGGGGTGAAAGGGCGACAGAGACGCACTCAATCGATATCCTTTTCAGTGGATATTAGATTGAAATACTTGTAAGCAAAAAATGTATTTGGTTGTATTTGTAATTATGATAATGAGGAGTTTATCTCTTTAATATTAGAAAAATGAAGAGATTTGGAATTGTGTAGAGTTGGTTAGATTGAAGCTACTATTAAAAAAGAAAGAAGCACAAATTGAATCTCTTGGATACAAGCGAACTTGCTAAGCAAATGAAACTGGCTAAGCAGAACTTTTTTGAAAATGCAAAGAAACTGGGAGATAAAAAAGTTAAAAAAGAAAGAGAGAAGAGATTGATTTCAAAACTGAAAGACGAAGAAGGACGACTGCAGGTGCAAAATACACAAATTAAGAAAATAGCTGAAGATTTTTTTGCAAGGTTATACCGGAAGGAGGAGTTTTCGATCGAGATGGTAAAAGAATATATACAAAAGGGAGATTTGCCAAAACTACCAGAAAAGTATCAAAAAATACTGAATCAGGAAGTAACAACTATGGAAATAACGGAGGCAATTCTACGACAGAAGAACGATAAAACTCCTGGTCCGGATGGACTTCCAGCTGAATTTTACAAATTGTTTGAGGGAGTTTTTGGTACATTTTTTAATGATATATGTAATGAAGCATTGTTAAATGCTAAAATACCAGATACTTGGATGGAGGCAAACATCACATTAACACCTAAAGAAGATATGGACTTAACAGAGATTCAAAACTATAGACCTATATCATTATTCAATGTGGATTATAAAATTTTTGCCTCGATATTGGCAGAAAGGTTGAAGAAGTTTTTAACAGACTTTATACATCCAGACCAAAATGGTTTCCTGCCTAAAAGACAAATGAAGAATAATTTGACGGCTATCTTGGATATTCTAGAATGCTACGAGACACATATGGAAAAACCAATGGCTGTATTGTTTTTAGATGCCCAGAAAGCTTTTGATAATGTCAATTGGCAATTTATGATGCATCAGATGGACCAAATGGAGTTCGGGGGAAAATTTATGAATGCGATATCAAGCATCTATCAAAGACAATCGACCAGGATTTTAATTAATGGAGAATGTACAAGGGCTATAGAGATACAAAAGGGTACAAGGCAGGGATGCCCGCTGTCACCCCTATTGTTTATTTTGACTTTAGAGGTCTAGAACAGAAACATCAGGGATGACGAAGACATCAAAGGCACTAAAATTAGGGATGAAAAATATAAATTGCAAGCATTCGCAGATGATTTGGTCTTCATAATAGAGGAACCTTTTGTAACTATCCCTAAAATTTTACAACGGATTGAAGAATATGGTGAGGTCACGGGGAGGAAAATAAACAAAGAAAAAAGGAAACTTTTAGTTAAAATTATCACGCAAGATCAGAATAAAAGACGCCATGAGCAAGTGGGCTTGCAGATTGTTAAAAGGGTAAAATACTTGGGAATTTATCTTACAGCTAAATGTACAACTTTGAAAGACGATAATTATGATAAATTACTGAAAGATATTAAAGATGATCTGGAAAGATGGGCCAATTTACAATTGTCTTTGATGGGAAGAATAGCACTGGTTAAAATGAACATTCTACCAAAATTTTTGTTTTTATTTCAAATGATCCCTGTAAAAATCGATAAAAAGTTTTTTGAGGACTTAAATTTTCAAACTTTGAGAAAAGAAGGGAAAGATTAAATTAAAAATGCTTCAGGAAACCAATAAGAATGGGGGTTTTGGACTACCGGATTGGATGTTGTATTATCAAGCATCTGTTCTTACTTGGTTAAAAGAATGGATAACCTTGAGAAATAAAGGGAATTTTGTACCTTGAAGGTCATGATTTGCAAATGGGTTGGCATGCTTATATGTGGTATGAGAAGGTTAAGGCACAGGGGACTTTTCTAAGCTGCTTCCGTAGAAGATCACTAATGTCAGTATGGGAAAAGTTAAATCTAAAATTGCATAATAAGTTACCAAGACGGCTTTCACCTATGGAAGCCTTTCTGTATCCAAATGTATTGAATTTTGAAGGATTATAAGATATGATGATATTTTGGATAAGGATGGAGGCCTGAAACTAGAGCAAGAAATACAAGAACAAGGACTCAATATCTCTTGGTGGTATAAGGTGCAGATGCAATCAAGATATGCCAAAGAATGCAAAATATGGGGGTTTTATAAAGATCTAACAGCCTTTGATCAAGTGGTGTTAAAATCAGATGAGAAAATGATTAAAAGAATCTATGAGTTTTTGCTTGACAGGAAAATGGAAGGGGAACAGGTTAAGGACACTATGATAACATGGGAACAAAATTTTGGCTATAATATTGAATTAGAAAAGTGGCAAAAGCTCTGGGAGAGAAATGTTAGGGTAACCTTAGCAACCTCGTATAAAGAAAATTTATATAAAATGTTCTATAGATGGTATTTGTCGCCAAATCGATTAGCCAAGATGTTTCCAAATATGTCTAACAGATGTTGGAAATGTAAACATGATGTGGGTACTTTTTACCATATGTGGTGGACCTGTGAATATGTTAAAAAGTATTGCATTAAAATACATAAATGGCTTCAGGAAATGCTACACAAATCCTTAGCTTTCAAACCTGAAATTTTCTTGTTAGGCATTGTACCGGAAAATATTAGTAAAGAAGAAATGTATTTGATACTACATTTAATCACAGCGGTGAGGATCACGCTTGCTCAATACTGGAAGAGTGAGGAACTACCCACTAAGGAACTGATTTTGAAAAAGATTCTGGATTGTGCAGAAATGGACAGAGTGACTGTATCACTGAAGGAGAAAGAAGACAGACTTTTATCAGACTTGGGATTTTTTTTACGATTGGCTAGAGAAACGGGACTTGGCTTAGATTTAAAGATGTCTTTAAACTTTTATAAATCGATTTGAATATGATCACAGAATGTTAAAAGATATGCCATAGGGGGCTGACCCAGCTTGTCTGATGTATTTGATGATTGATGTTTTAGTTTTTAGTTTAAAATTTTAATAAAAACCTTATATAAAAAAAGAAAGAAGATACTGACTTTTACAAAACTTGGAGAGTCTTTCAATATTGGTCAAGGAAAACAGGACTCTGTAAGAAATGGATGGACTGATCTTACCGCAGAAGGAGAAAGAAGATAGTGACTTCTATCAAATTTAGAACCTTCGCTTGTTCTTGGCTGGAGAAACGGGACTTGGTCTAGATCTGAAAAGGTCCCAAGGAGCAAGCGTCTTTTAATTTCTTTCTTTTTTATTAATTTTCAAAACAATATTAAAAAACATCAATCATCACAAACATCGGAACTACTGAGTCAGCCCCTTACTACATATCTTTTAATATTCTGTGATCATATTCAGTTCCATTTATAAAATCTTAAAAGACACTTGCTCCTTGGGAGGAAAGCTTTGGCAAATCTAGACAATATACGACAAAGCAGAGACATTACCCTGCCAACAAAAGTGCGTATAGTCAAGGCTATGGTTTTCCCAGTTGCCATATATGGCAGTGAAAGGTCGACCATCAGGAAGGCTGCGCGCCCAAGAATTGAGGCCTTTGAATTGTGGTGCTGGAAGAGACTCCTGCCAGTCCCTTGGACTGCAAGGAAATCAAAGCAGTCCGTCTTAGAGGAGATCAACCCTGACTGCTTTTTAGAGGGCCAGACACTGAAGAGGAAACTCAAATACTTTGGCCACCTAGTGAGGAGGAAGGTCTCCCTGGAGAAGATCCTAATGCTGGGAACAATTTACGGCAAAAGCAGAAGGGGGCGGCAGAGGATGAGGTGGCTGGATGGGGTCACTGGGGCAGCTGAGGTGAGCTTAAGTGGCTTCTGTGATGGTGGAGGATGGGAGGGCGTGGAGGAATATTATCCATGGGATCAAGGTGGGTCGGACATGACTTCACGACTAACAGCAACTGCTACAGTGATCCCCGTGGAGCTGGACCCAAATCAGGATCAGCACCATGGATGGCTCATGTACTATTCAGACTGAAACCCAGAGTGGATACACCACCAACCTTATGCTGGAACCACCAGATTAGCTGCTGCAAAGCATCCCAAGACTTTTAAGTGTGGGACGGTAGCAAAAAGTTTTAAATAAATAAAAATAATACAGAAATAAAGGCCTGCTCCTCATTCAGGAATCCAGCTGCTCAGTCCTCGCTAGACCTTTCTGCCCCACCCCCCATTTACCATTCTCTTCCTCCCATGCTTTGTTATTATTTTGCATGTTCCCCTGCAAAGCTGAGAGTTCTCCAAATTCGCCGATCATTACAACTTGGGCACGAGTTCGGCCATTGCCGGGGTCTTTATTGGTTAAGTGCTGGAAACCAAGCAATGCTCTATGCCCCCCACCCTGCCCAATGTTGGCCTGGCTTGCTGGGGCTGATGTGCTTTGAAGCCTTGCACACCTGCAGGGCGCATGATGGGTCAAGGCTTGCCATCTCCCGTGTTCCTTCTCGTTTGTCCCAAAAGGGCTCTGGCGCTTTTGATGCCACTCAGAACAAGAAGCAGGAATCGGCTTGATTCTGGTCCATCTTAAATCAGTGCCCTCAACACCCATCAGCCCTTAAAAGAGAGGAGAGGAACTTCGGGTGCAAATGCCGAATCCAGATCTCCTGGAACTCCCGGCTAGCCTTCCGACCACACCACTTTCCCTGCCCCGGACTGGTCTCACCAGCCATGGACTATTGGACGGTTTCTCGGCTTTTGACTTTGTGGAAAATACATCTCAATCACTCTAAGAGCTTTCAGCTCAAATATATTGGCAGTTTGGCCTTGCTCACCAATAGCATATACACTCCAAAATGCAATTTGACTGCAAAAATAGAAGACCACCCAAAGCTATATAAAAAGACCACCCAAAGAATGTAATGATAAATGGCAAGATATATATATATAAACTTAACAATTCAGAGAAAAAGAATTTATGTAAGGATGACCTAGTTGTTGCATTTACTAATCCGCAATATAGAAGACCAATTAAAAGTATTGAATTGAAAGCCGATTCTATATCCTTTATTTAGCAATAGAGTTACTTTTCCATATTATAAAAACAATGATCAAAGCAAGATAATTGCTTTATGAATTTAACTTTATTATGACATTCTTTACATGGGAAAATCAATTATTAGTCCCTCGTGGATCTGTAGGTACTGTAGAATTCCTATTTACTTGCTACCCATGTCAAGTACCTCAGATATGCAGTTGATGCCACTCTCATGGCAGAAAGTGAAGAGGAACTAAAGAGCCTCTTGATGCGGGTGAAGGAGGAGAGCGCAAAAGTTGGCTTGAAACTCAACATTAAGAAAACTAAGATCCAGGCATCTGGTCCTCTCACTCCCACGCATGCAGGGGGTCCTCTGGGGAGAATTTCTGGAGCTCATCTGCACGGAAACTCTGTGCATGCTCTAGGCATTGCTACAGCTTCTCCCCAGGGGAGAGTCTCTCCCGGAAATGAAGACGCTGCTTCCAGCAGATGCCCCTTCATATCCCACGTACTGACCTGGCACCATCCTCCCCTGGGGGGTGGGGTTCCTGAAAGTGGAGTAAGGCTTCCGCTATTAGTGAACCTCCTTTTGCCATGTACTCGTTTATATGGCTATTTTTCCTCGCTGGGAATTTTTAAAACACAAATACAAAATAGCATTAAATAGAGGGAAAAAACACAAAATGCACAACATAAAGTAGAAAAGGAAATTCACCCCTAGGGCACCCCTCCACCTGGACCATAGCAGCTGAGTATTAGTTTTTCTTTCCCACTCCTTCATAAATAACCCCTTCCATCCAAAAGTGCCATCCAAAACTTAATTTGTCTTTTCCTGACAATGCCACTTGGTTTCCCATTTTCTCCATCCAATCCTTTCCTCTAAATATTTGCTTTTCTTTCAGTACCTGTCTCAAACTGCCCCTCAAAATTTCTGGAAATCCTCTAACCTGTGTAACTGCACTCACTGGTCAGAAAATTGGCATAAATTCTTCCCTGTACTTCTCCCAGATTTTTCAAAAAGGGATTTTCTATTCCTTTAACCATCCTCTTATCATCACATTGAAAAAATATTTAAGAAAGATTCAAAAGTTCCTGCTGTTCCATCCCTGCCCTTAGTATTTCATCTGGCATCCAAATACTATTCATATTCATCACTGGTTTGCTTCATAATATGCTTTAATATTCTGAATACATAGTTCGTTCCCTTTTTGTGAGTCATCCCATCATTTCCAAGTCATCTTTGCTTTCTTATTTCCATTACAAAATTTATTAACCTGTTTTTGCCACTCTTCTTACTGTTTTTGTGAGTTAACTGACAGTATCCCAAACAAGTTTACCTCAAGTAAAATCCCCCTTTTATGAAATGCTATTCTCCCAAACCAAGTCCACCAAAATTGCTAAACTGCCACTTGTTCTCATTCATTTCAGATTGTAATATAACAGAATTATTCCGATCAGACATAGGGTATTTTTTGAAATACCTATAGAGCCCAAATTTGAAACTTATCCTCACTTCCCGCGCGTGGCCGCCAAAGGGGCTCTTGGCGCGACGATCGCGAGGACAAAGGCCGCCGCCAAGCGCGTCCCCACGACCGCCGAGCCTGCAGGGAGCTCCGAGCGGGCAGACGGTCGTGCGAGCGGCGCCCCTTCCTTCTGGGGGGGCGAAAGGGACCCCTCCCCCTCCCCGGCCCCCCGCAGGGCTCGCCCGCCGCACCAGGCCCGCTGCCCGGAGGCTCCGGCGCCGCGCTTCCCCCTTCCCTTCCCTTCCCTCCCCGCCAGGCCCGGCCCGGCCCTACCTGCCCCCGTCCTGCTCGGCGGCCCGGCCCGGGGTCCCGCCAAGCGCCCGCGCCCCCTCCGGATGGAGCCCCTCCTGCCGCCCGGAAATGCGCCCGGAGGGAGGGAGGAGGGAAGAGCCGGCCGGACTCGCAGCCGGGCGCTGCGGCCCCCAGGACGTGTGGCGGGAGCAGCCCCGGAGCGACGCTGCTCTGCACCGGCCGCGACCGGAGCGCGAGCAGATCCGGACAACTGCGGCCCCACGCGCGGCGCCTCCTTCGGGTTCGGGCCTCGGATGAGGAGCCTTTGGGCCTGGCGGCTCCTCCTGCGGGACTGGCTTTGTCCCTCCCGGGAAGGCAGAGCCATCCCGGCAAAGGAGGTCGCGTCTCTGCCTTTGTGCCATAAACTGCCGACACCCCTTTCTCCGGAGGCGCCCAAGAATTCCGGGCCAGCTTCCTGTTTAGCCTTTGCTGCCACTTGAAGGAGTGGGGCCTGGCGGCTTCCCAAGAAGCCGCCAGGGCCGCTGCTCTGCTGATTGCAAGAGCGGATAAGCTGCCAGGTGAAGGGCTTTGCAATCGCCCTCGAGGAGAGGAAAGAAGCCCCTAAGCCTGCCCAGGTCTCCCTTGACAGGTCAGCTGCCCACTGCAAAGGGTGATGGAGAAGAAAAGGAGGGAATTGAGGATAAGTTTCAAGTTTGGGCTATGTCAGTATTTCAAAAAATACCCAATGTCTGATCATAGAAATTCTGATTTATTAAAATCAGGGTGGATCTGGATTTTATCTTTATTATGTTTTATTTTATTTATGTAAGCCGTCCCGAGGCTAAGCAATGGGACAGCATACAAATGCTATAAATAAATAGATAGATAGATAGATAGATAGATAGAAAGAAAAAGTGGCAGTTTAGGAAATATGGTGGTCTTGGTTAGGGAGAATAGCATTTCATAAAAGGCTGCAGTGGCACCAGTGTGCAGCTGGCACCCAGCTCCCCCCCTCCTGGTCCACTAATTCAGGGGAGGCTCTCACCATCCTTATCCAGTGCCAAGACTCGGTAATGGACTGGATGAGGGGCCCTCAGCTGAAGCAGGATCCAGGCAAGATGGCGCCGCTCCTCGTGGGCAGCCTGTCCGCCCATCCAGGAGAATTTCAACCTGACCTGGATGGGTTGTGTTCCCCCATCAGGATATGGTCCTTAGCTTGGGGGTGCTCCTGGTCCCCGAATTGTCTTTTGTCTCCCGGGAGCTCCATCTCTCGGCTCAGGCTGATTTCACAGCTGCATTCTGACTTGGACAGGCGAATGTCGCCGCAGCCATCCATGCGCTGAAGGGGCTCTCAGGGCTGTCCTGGAAGAGGGCCTGGGGGCTCCACCTGGTCCCAACGGCGCTGTGGCTCTTGCCGAGGACGGGGCGTTGCGAGCGCATTCGCCAGGCCTGCGCTGGCTGTGCCGCCCCCCGAGTGCCAAGTCCTCCACCTTGGAAAACAAACCAAAGGCATCAATACGGGATGGGAGATGCACAGCTCAACAGAACTGAACAAGAAAAAGATCTCAGAAGAAATGTGGACAAAGGCTGACTAGGAGGCAACAATGTGATGCAGCAGCCAAAGGGCACGTGCTATTTTGGGATGCATTAACAGAAGTAGTACTTCCAGATCACGAGGAGGAGTACTTCCTCTGTACTCCTCACCAGTGAAACTCATGTGGAATAGTGTCCCGTTCTGGGCACCAGGATTTGGGAAAGATGCAGGAAAATTTGAATGGGTCCAGCAGAGATCTGGGCAGTCTGAGGGGCTTTCCTCTCCTAAAGGGGGAGAAGCCCAGGAAAGAGCACACAGGTTCCCTCTGAAAAGTTCAGAAGAGCAAGGGGAGAGCGGGGATGAGGTGGGAGGGGGGCAAAACGGGAGAAAGTCTGTCTGGTGTTTCCCTTTCCCCCCTGGAGCGTCACATCTCCACCCGCTCTCGGGAAGGTTTCCACTGAGGCTTCCCTTTCCCTGCCAGGCTGGCAGCTCCCCAGGATTCCCAACATCTCCCCTTTGCCGGGATGGCTCTGCCTTCCCGGGAGGGACAAAGCCAGTCCCGCAGGAGGAGCCGCCAGGCCCAAAGGCTCCTCATCCGAGGCCCGAACCCGAAGGAGGCGCCGCGCGTGGAGCCGCAGTTGTCCGGATCTGCTCGCGCTCCGGTCGCGGCCGGTGCAGAGCAGCGTCGCTCCGGGGCTGCTCCCGCCACACGTCCTGGGGGCCGCAGCGCCCGGCTGCGAGTCCGGCCGGCTCTTCCCTCCCTCCGGGCGCATTTCCGGGCGGCAGGAGGGGCTCCATCCGGAGGGGGCGCGGGCGCTTGGCGGGACCCCGGGCCGGGCCGCCGAGCAGGACGGGGGCAGGTAGGGCCGGGCCGGGCCTGGCGGGGAGGGAAGGGAAGGGAAGGGAAGCGCGGCGCCGGAGCCTCCGGGCAGCGGGCCTGGTGCGGCGGGCGAGCCTTGCGGGGGGCCGGGCAGGGGGAGGGGTCCCTTTCGCCCCCCAGAAGGAAGGGGCGCCGCTCGCAGGACCGTCTGCCCGCTCGGAGCTCCCTGCAGGCTCGGCGGTCGTGGGGACGCGCTTGGCGGCGGCCTTTGTCCTCGCCATCGTCGCGACGCCAAGAGCCCCTTTGGCGGCCACGCGCGGGAAGTGCCCGGCGCGGGACGGGGAGCGGCGCGGGCCCCGCAGAGCCGCGGCGAGGGCGCCCCGATCCGCCTTTCCTTCCCTCCGCCCGGGGGGCTCCTGGCGCTGCACGGCCCGCAGGCGATCGGCGGGCGCGGAGGGACCCCAAACGTGGGCAGGGCGGGCCGGGGGGCCGGGAGGGGAGGGGGGCCGGGAGGGGAGGGGCCCCTGCGGGCGAGGAGCCCCGGGGCCCCTGCAGCGCCGAGCGTATTCGGAGCAAGCCGTGATCCAGGTTGAGCGCGGCGCCTGTAGATCCTGCAAAGCCCGGCAAGGCAGGGGAGGACCCGGGCGAGGGAATGGCTCGGATGGGGACCCAGCTGGTGAGAGAAGTGGGTACAGGTTGCTGGAGAGAAAATTGATATGATGTTGTTCAATTTCAATGGAGAAGAAAAGGAGGGAATTGAGGATAAGTTTCAAATTTGGGCTATGTCAGTATTTCAAAAAATACCCTATGTCTGATTGAAATAATTCTGATATATTAAAATCTGAAATGAATGAGAACAAGTGGCAGTTTAGCAATGTTGGTGGTCTTGGTTTGGGAGAATAGCATTTCATAAAAGGAGCATTTTACTTGAGGTTAACTTGTTTGGGATATTGTCAGTTAACTCCCAAAAAGAGTAAGAAGAGTGGTAAAAACAGGTTAGTAAATTTTGTAATGGAGATAAGAAAGCAAAGATGACTTGGAAATGATGGGATAACTCACAAAAAGGGAGCGGACTGCATATTCAGAATATTAAAGTATATTATGAAGGGAACCAGTGAAGATTTATGCCACATAATATTTTGAAGCCAGATGAAATACTAAGGGCAGGGATGGAACAACAGGAACTTTTAGAATCTTTTAAAAAATATTTTTTCAATGCGACGATAAGAAAATGGTTAAAAGAATAGAAAATCCGTTTTTGAAAAATCTGGGAGAAGTATAGGGAAGAATTTATGCCAATTTTCTGACCAGTGAGTCCAGTTTCACAGATTAGAGGATTTCCAGAAAATTTGAGGAATAGTTTGAGACAGGTACTGAAAGAAAAGCAAATATTTAGAGGAAAGGATTGGATGGAGAAAATGTGAAACCAAGTGGCATTGTCAGGAAAAGACAAATTAAGTTTTGGATGGCACTTTTGGATGGAAGGGGTTATTTATGAAGGAGTGGAAGAGGGAAAGAAAAGCTAATAATCGGCTGCTATGGTCGCGGTGGAGGGGTGCCCTAGGGGTGAATTTCCTTTTCTACTTTACGTTGTGCATTTTCTGTTTTTTCCCTGTATTTTATTATTTTTTGTCTTTGTATTTTAAAAATTCCCAGCAAGGAAAAATAGCCATACAAGCGAGAACATGGCAAAAGGAGGTTCACTGTTAGCGGAAGCCTTACTCCACTTTGGAGACCCCCCACCCCCCAGGGGAGGATGGTGCCAGGTCAGTGCGTGGGATGTGAAGGGGCATCGGCTGGAAGCAGCGTCTTCATTTCCGGGAGAGACTCTCCCTGGGGAGAAGCCGTAGCACTGCCTAGAGCATGCACAGAGTTTCCGTGGAGACGGAGCTCTTGCGGGGAATTCTCCCCGGAGGACCCCCTGCATGCGTGGGAGTGAGAGGACCGGATGCCCGGATCTTAGTTTTCTTAATGTTGAATTTCAAGGGAACTTTTGTGCTCTCCTTCACCCGCATCAAGAGGCTCTATAGTTCCTCTTCACTTTCTGCCATGAGAGTGGCATCATCTGCATATCTGAGGTATTTGATATTTCTCCAGGCAATCTTAATTCCAACTTGTCTTATTTCTTCAATCAATCTATAACTACAATTTTGACCTAATCATACTTGTTGTTACAAAAAAAGCTTTAAAATGGGTAGCAAGTAAATAGGAATTCTAAAATACCTACAGGCTTTCAATTCAACACTTTTAATTGGCCTTCTATATCGCGAATTAGTAAATGCAACAACTAGGTCTTCCTTACATAAATTCTTTTTCTCTGAATTGTTAAGTTTATATATATATCTTGCCATTTATCATTACATTTTTTGGGTGGTCTTCTATTCATATAGCTGGCTATTTTTGCAGCCAAATTCCATTTTGGAGTGTATATGTCACTGGGGAGCAAGGCCAAACTGCCAATGTATTTTAGCTGAATGCTCTTAGAGTGATTGAGATGTATTTTCCACAAAGGCAAACAATGCACAAAACCCGAGAAACCGTCCCACAGTCCATGGCTGGTGAGACCAGTCCGGGGCAGGGAAAGTGGCGCAGTCGGAAGGCTAGCCGGGAATTCCAGGAGATTGGATTCGGCATTTGAACCCGACGTTCCACAGCTCTCTTTTAAGGGCTGATCGGTGTTGGGGGCACTGATTTAAGATGGACCAGAATCAAGCGGATTCCTTCTTCTTGTTCTGAGTGGCATCAAAAGCGCCAGAGCCCTTTTGGGACAAACGAGAAGGAACACGGGAGATGGCAAGCCTTGACCCATCCTGAGCCCTGCAGGTGTTGAAGGCTTCAAAGCACATCAGCCCCAGCAAGCCAGGCCAACCTTGGGGGGTGGGGGGCATAGATCATTGCTTGGTTTCCAGCACTCAGCCAACAAAGACCCCGGCATAGGTGCCCGAAATAGCCAAACTCGTGCCCAAGTCGTAATGATCGGCGAATTTGGAGGAAGTCTCAGCTTTGCAGGGGAATATGCAAAATAATAACGAAGCATGGGAGGAAGAAAATATTAAAATGGGGGAGGGGCAGAAAGGTCTAGTGAGGACTGAGAAGCTGGATTCATGAATCAGGAGCAGGCCTTTATTTATGTATTATTTTTATTTATTTAAAACTTTTTGCTACCGTCCCACACTTAAAAGTCTTGGGATGCTTTGCAGCAGCTAATCTGGTGGTTCCAGCATAAGGGTGGTGGTGTATCCACTCTGGGTTTCGTTCTGAACAGTACATGAGCCATCCATGGTGCTGAACCTAATTTGGGTCCAGCTCCACGGGGATCACTGTAGCAGTTGCTGTTAGTCGTGAAGTCGTGTCCGACCCACCTTGATCCCATGGATAATATTCCTCCAGGCCTGCGGGGCCCGATCCCTGCTCCCCGGGGCCAAGCGCGGCGCCGGGAGCCTCCGGGCAGCGGGCCTGGTGTGGCGGGGCAAGCCTTGCGGGGGGCCGGGGAGGGAGAGGGGGGTCCCTTTCGCCCCCCCAGAAGGAAGGGGCGCCGCTTTTGCCCGCGCGGTGGTCGCGCCAAGAGCCCCTCTCGCGGCCACGCGCAGGAAGTGCCCGGCGCGGGACGGGGAGCGGCGCGGGCCCCGCAGAGCCGCGGCGAGGGCGCCCAAATCCGCCTTTCCTTCCCTCCGCCCGGGGAGCTCCTGGCGCTGCACGTCCCGCAGGCGATCGGCGGGGCGCGGAGGGACCCTAAACGTGGGCAGGGCGGGCCGGGGGGCAGGGGAGGCGAGGGGGGCCGGGAGGGGAGGGGCCCCTGCGGGCGAGGAGCCCCGGGGCCCCTGCAGTGCCGAGCGTATTCGGAGCAAGCCGTGATCCAGCTTGAGTGCGGCGCCTGTAGATCCTGCAAAGCCCGGCAAGGCAGTGGAGGACCCGGGCGAGGGAAAGGCTCGGATGGGGACCCAGCTGGTGAGACAAGTGGGTACAGGTTGCTTGAGAGAAAAGTGAGATGATGTTGTTCAATTTCAGTGGAGAAGAAAAGGAGGGAATTTAGGATAATTCTGATTTATTAAAATCAGGGTGGATCTTGATTTTATCTGTATTATATTTTATTTTATTTATGTAAGCCGTCCCAAGGCTAAGCAATGGGACGGCATACAAATGTTCTAATTAATTAATTAATTAATTAATTAAAATCTGAAGTAAATGAGAAAAAGCAGCAGTTTAGGAAATATGGTGGTCTTGGTTAGGGAGAATATTCTGATGTTTTTTAATATTGTTTTGAAAATTAATAAAAAGAAATTAAAAGACGCTTGCTCCTTGGGACCTTTTCAGATCTAGACCAAGTCCTGTTTCTCCAGCCAAGAACAAACAAAGGTTCTAAATTTGATAGAACTCACTATCTTCTTTCTCCTTCTGCGGTAAGATCAGTCCATCCATTTCTTACAGAGTCCTGTTTTCCTTGACCAATATTAAAAGAAAGACTCTCCAAGTTTTGTAAAAGTCAGTATCTTCTTTCTTTTTATATAAGGCTGTTATTAAAATTTTAAACAAAAAGCTAAAACATCAATCATCAAATACATCAGACAAACTGGGTCAGCCCCCTATGGCATATCTTTTAACATTCTGTGATCATATTCAAATCGATTTATAAAAGTTTAAAGACATCTTTAAATCTAAGCCAAGTCCCGTTTCTCTAGCCAATCGTAAAAAAAGTCCCAAGTCTGATAAAAGTGTGTCTTCTTTCTCCTTCAGTGATAAAGTCCGTCTGTCCATTTCTGCACAATCCAGAATCTTTTTCAAAATCAGTTCCTCCATGGGAAGTTCCTCACTCTTCCAGTATTGAGCAAGCGCGATTCTCGCTGCTGTGATTAAATGTAGTATCAAATATAGTTCTTGTTTACTAATATTTTCCGGTACAATGCCTAACAAGAAAATTTCAGGTTTGAAAGCTAAGGGTTTTTGTAGTATTTCCTCAAGCCATTTATGTATTTTAATCCAATACTTTTTCACATATTCACAGGTCCACCACATATGATAAAAAGTACCACCACATATGATAAATTTTTATATAAATTTTCTTTATACGAGGTTGCTAAGGTTACCCTAATATTTCTCTCCCAGTAGCTTTTGCCACTTTTCTTATTCAATATTATATCCAAAGTTTTGTACCCATGTTATCATAGTGTCCTTAACCTGTTCCCCTTCCATTTTCCTGTCAAGCAAAAACTCATAGATTCTTTTAATCATTTTCTCATCTGTTTTTAAAATCACTTGATCAAAGGCTGTTAGATCTTTATAAAACCCCCATATTTTGCATTCTTTGACATATCTTGATTGCATCTGCACCTTATACCACCAAGAGATATTGAGTCCCTGTTCTTGTATTTCTTGCTCTAGTTTCAGGCCTCCATCCTTATCCATAATATCATCATATCTTATAATCCCTTCAAAATTCAATACATTTGGATACACAAAGGCTTCCACAGGTGAAAGCCGTCTTGGTAACTTAGTATGCAATTTTAGCTTCAACTTTTCCCATACTGACAGTAGTGATCTTCTAATGAAGCGGCTTAGAAAAGTCCCCTGTGCTTTAACTGTCTCGCACCACATATAGGCATGCCAACCCATTTGCAAATCATGACCTTCAAAGTACAAAATTCCCCTTATTTTGAAAGGTTATCTATTCTTTTAACCAAGTAAGAACAGACGCTTGATAATACAGCATCCAATCCGGTAGTCCAAAACCCCCATTCGTTTGGGTTTCCTGAAGCATTTTTAATTCAATCCTTGCCTTCTTTTCTCAAAGTTTGAAAATTTAAGTCCTCAAAAAACTTTTTATTGATTTTTACGGGGATCATTTGGAAGAAAAACAAAAATTTTGGTAGAATGTTCATTTTAACAAGTGCTATTCTTCTCATCAAAGACAATTGTAAATTGGCCCATCGTTCCGGATCATCTTTAATATCTTTCAGTAATTCATCATAATTATCTTCTTTCAAAGTTGTACATTTAGCTGTAAGATAAATTCCCAAGTATTTTACCCTTTTAACAATCTGCAAGCCCACTTGCTCTTGGAGTCTTTTTTTCTGATCTTGCGTGAGATTTTTAACTAAAAGTTTCGTTTTTTCTTTGTTTATTTTCCTCCCCGTGACCTCACCATATTCTTCAATCCGTTGTAAAAGTTTAGGGATAGTTACAAAAGGTTCCTCTATTATGAAGACCAAATCATCTGCGAATGCTTGCAATTTATATTTTTCATCCCTAATTTAGTGCCTTTGATGTCTTCGTCATCCCTGATGTTTCTATTCAAGACCTCTAAAGTCAAAATCAACAATAGGGGTGACAGCGGGCATCCCTGCCTTGTACCCTTTTGTATCTCTATAGCCCTTGTACATTCTCCATTAATTAAAATCCTGGCCGATTGTCTTTGATAGATGCTTGATATCGCATTCATAAATTTTCTCTCAAACTCCATTTGCTCCATCTGATGCATCATAAATTGCCAATTGACATTATCAAAAGCTTTCTGGGTATCTAAAAACAATACAGCCATTGGTTTTTCCATATGTGTCTCATAGCATTCTAGAATATCCAAGATAGCCCTCAAATTATTCTTCATTTGTCTTTTAGGCAGGAAACCATTTTGGTCTGGATGTATAAAGTCTGTTAAAAACTTCTTCAACCTTTCTGCCAATATCGAGGCAAAAATTTTATAATCCACATTTAGTAATGATATGGGTCTATAGTTTTGAATCTCTGTTAAATCCATATCTTCTTTAGGTATTAATGCGATGTTTGCCTCCATCCAAGTATCTGGTATTTTAGCATTTAACAATGCTTCATTACATATATCTTTAAAAAATGTAGCAAAAACTCCCTCAAACGATTTGTAAAATTCAGCTGGAAGTCCATCCGGACCAGGAGTTTTATCGTTCTTCTGTCGTAGAATTGCCTCCGTTATTTCCATAGTTGTTACTTCCTGATTCAGTATTTTTTGATACTTTTCTGGTAGTTTTGGCAAATCTCCCTTTTGTATATATTCTTTTACCATCTCAATCGAAAACTCCTCCTTCCGGTATAACCTTGCAAAAAAATCTTCAGCTATTTTCTTAATTTGTGTATTTTGCACCTGCAGTCGTCCTTCTTCGTCTTTCAGTTTTGAAATCAATCTCTTCTCTCTTTCTTTTTTAACTTTAAATGCTAGCCATCTCCCTGGTTTATTAGCATTTTCAAAAAAGTTCTGTTAAGCCAGTTTCATTTGCTTAGCAAGTTTGTTTGTATCCAAGAGATTCAATTTGTGCTTCTTTCTTTTTTAATAGTAGCTTCAATCTAACCAACTTTACACAATTCCAAATCTCTTCATTTTTCTAATATTAAAGAGATAAACTCCTCATTGTCATAATTACAAATACAACCAAATACATTTTTTGCTTACAAGTATTTCAATCTAATATCCACTAAAAAGGATATCGATTGAGTGCGTCTCTGTCGCCCTTTCACCCCTACCAAGCGTTTCTTGTCTCTTTCCTCCCAAACAGGTGAATGGTAGGAGAGGAACATGACATGGATCCCTGCATCAAGTAAGCAGAAACCAGTGAGCATGAAGTGAGAAAAGAGGGAATTCCAAGTTAAAGGATATCAAAGGAGCAACAGAAAACTGAATACAGAACAAGAGGGAAACATCTGATATTTCTGAATGTCCTGCAAACACTCGCCCTCCATTCCTTTAAGTCCCGGAAAGAGGAAAGGGAAAGAATCTTGTTTATGACAAATTACCGAAAGAAGGGTGAATCTATGGATCCAAATTGTAGCAAGGACTGAGGCAAAGGAACGTGCAGGACGCTGAAAGAGCATCGAACTTGGGACGAGAGTTCATCAACTCCCGGTGTGCAGAAGCCCTTTGAACCCGTGCAATGTGGAAAGAGGCTCAGAGATGGCCGAGGTTTAGTGAGCATCACTGATCCAGCACTTTGAGGAAGCCACATCAAGCCATGGAGGGAAGGCTGAGCTTAAGGGCTGTCGGGAGGCTTAGAAAAAGCGGAAGGGTGCAGAGTGAAGAGCAGCTGTCTAAATGCGCAGAATGTGGGAAGAGCTTCAGTGGTGCTAGAAATACCCTGGGCAGGAAAGAAACGATGTAGGGGAGAGACCAAACAAATGTATGGGATGCAGGAAGGGCCTCCATGAAAGTGGAACTCTTAGTAATGGTCCAGGATTCCGCACTGGAGATGCACCATATTCATGCATGGAATGTGGCAAGAGCTTCAGTCAAAGTGGGGATCTTACTGTGCATCAAAGAACGCACTCTGGGGAGAAGACATACATGTGCATGGAATGTGGCAAGAGCTTCAGCCGGAGTGGTACTCTTAACGAACATCAAAAAATGCACACCGGGGAGAAGCCATACACATGCATGGAATGTGGCAAGAGCTTCAGCCGGAGTGGTACTCTTAACGAACATCGAAAAATGCACTCTGGGGAGAAGCCATACACATGCATGGAATGTGGAAAAAGCTTCCGTAATAGAGGAAATCTTACAAGGCATCAAATCATGCACTCTGGGGAAAAGCCATACACATGCATGGAATGTGGCAAGAGCTTCAGGCGGAGTGGTACTCTTAACGAACATCAAAAAATGCACACTGGGGAGAAGCCACACACATGCATGGAATGTGGCAAGAGCTTCAGCTGCAGTGGTACTCTTACCAGCCATCACAGAATGCACACTGGGGAGAAGCCATACAGATGCATGGAATGTGGCAAGAGCTTCAGCTGCAAAGGTACTCTTACCAGCCATCACAGAATGCACACGGGGGAGAAGCCATACACATGCATGGAATGTGGCAAGAGCTTCAGTCAAAGTGGGCATCTTGCCATGCATCAAAGAACACACTCTGGGGAGAAGCCATACACATGCATGGAATGCGGCAAGAGCTTCAGTCGGAGTGGGCAGCTTACCATGCATCAAAGAACACACTCTGGGGATAAGGCATACACATGCATGGAATGTGGCAAGAGCTTCAGCTCTAGCAGTCATCTTAGCAGCCATCACGGAACGCACACTGGGGAGAAGCCATACACATGCATGGAATGCGGCAAGAGCTTCAGTCGCAGTGGGCAGCTTAGCATGCATCGAAGAACACACTCTGGGGAAAAGCCATACACATGCATGGAATGCGGCAAGAGCTTCAGTCGCAGTGGGCAGCTTAGCATGCATCGAAGAACACACTCTGGGGAAAAGCCATACACATGCATGGAATGCGGCAAGAGCTTCAGCTGTAGTAGCTATCTTACCAGACATCACAGAACGCACACTGGGGAGAAGCCATACACATGCATGGAATGTGGCAAGACTTTCAGCTGCAGTGGTACTCTTTCCAGCCATCAAAGAACGCACACTGGGGAGAAGCCATACACATGCATGGAATGTGGCAAGTCCTTCAGACAAAGAGCACATCTTACCAGACATCAAATCACTCACTCTGGGGAGAAGCCATACTCATGCATGGAATGTGGCAAGAGCTTCAGCTGCACTAGTACTCTTACCATCCATCAAAGTTGGCACACTGCAGAGAAGCCATATACATGCATGGAATGTGGAAAGAGCTTCAGTGTCAGAGGATCTCTTACAATCCATCAAAGAAAGCACACGGGGGAGAAGCCCTACACATGCATGGAATGTGGCAAGAGCTTCAGGTACAGTAGCAATCTTACCACACATCAAAAAACGCACACT
Organism: Varanus salvator macromaculatus; assembly: GCA_023646645.1. Taxonomy (NCBI): domain Eukaryota; kingdom Metazoa; phylum Chordata; class Lepidosauria; order Squamata; family Varanidae; genus Varanus; species Varanus salvator. The sequence goes on from JAIXND010000685.1 coordinate 1,959,600, forward strand.
GGGGAGAAGCCATACATGTGCATGGAATGTGGCAAGAGCTTCAGCTGCAGTAGTACTCTTACCATCCATCAAAGGTGGCACACTGGAGAGAAGCCATATATATGCATGGAATGTGGCAAGAGGTTCAGTCAAAGTGCACATCTTACCATCCATCAAAGAATGCACACTGGGGAGAGGCCACACACATGAATGGAATTTAGAAAGAGCTTGTGTCCGAGGGGAGACCTTACTGAACATCAAAGAACTCACACCAGAGATATGGCTTTCAAAAGCATTCAATGAACAATGAACGGATCGTGTGTGCAGAATGCATGGTAAAGTTTTTATCCCAGTCCATGGTCACTGGGAATGGCGAACTCCATGCTGGTTAAAACAAAATAGAAAATAAACTTGCCATAAACTTTCTCCCATTGCCCAAATCCTTCGTGGATCTGCACTTGACGTTTTGTGTCCTTTCCTGATGCTTCACGTGACATGGACGTTGTTGACTTGGGGAAGGCCAAAAAGGTGATTGAAAGGGCAGGAAATGTGAGGCAGGGGCTGGAAGATCTCTCCAATGAGGGGGACATCTCTGGGGAATTTAACTGTAGGGCATGTAGTTAGTCTGCTAGTGCTTTTTAATTATTTGCTCATTCTGGACTTGTAGAAGTTATTTAAATTTTAAATCTGTTTTAAATGTGATTGGACAACCACCTTGAGTGGGATGGTGTGAGTGAGTGTCTTGCAGTAGCAGTGCTTGGATGCGATGGCCTTCTGGCCCCGTCCAACTTCCGTGAATCATTCTGCAGATAAGAGCTGCCTTAATGTGAGTAGTGCAGCTTCACCTCCCATTTTCCTGGGAACATCCGAGTGCCCATGTGCTGCAGAAACAGGCAGAGGAGGCCAGTATCAGAATCCCCGGCAAGAGGAGTTGCCTTTCCCCCTGGGCTTCGGGAGGGAAGTGATGCGTCTCCTGCCCAGGCAGCTTTGGAGATTCACATGCAGGTTCATGGTCTGCAATCATTTTTGCTACTGAGTTCAGGGCAGGGGTAGGATTAGGCAACGCACTCCAAAAGGCGGGGCGACCCCACTCAGGCCCCACAGAAAGGAACCAAGGAAGGTGGACTTGGCTTTGCCCCAGCTCAGCTTATGCTGTGTAATTGCCCCCTGAGTCCCCCTACGGCCTTGTCCTCCTAGGATATTGTCAGAGAGCCTAGTCTGGAGAAATGCCTGGATTTCAGTGCCCTGCCCTGTATGGGGATTCCCCCTTCCAAAATGAAAGAGTATCCACAGTATCCAGGAATCTCCATAGGAAAAGTTCTGCAGGGCACCTTCCTTCCCCCAAACATGCCCAAAACAAAGGAACCAATGAAGGTTCTCTTGGTCTCCTTTTAAAGTGACGGTGCTGCGCAGAAGCCTCCACGAACCCATTGAAATTGATCCGGGGGAAGCGTTGCTTTTTTAGATTTTCCTTTTCCTCCTTATGTGTGTGCGTACGTCTGTGCCTATGTTGTTCTAAGATCCTTCCATTGCTTTCTGTTTTTGTTTTGCGTTAAGTTTTGTTCTTAAGTTTTGTTGAGTTTTTGTGCACTCGGCATTGGGTGCCCACGCACTAAGCCTTGTGTACAGATGTTTGAGAATGTTGGGGGGAGGTGCAGTTTTTGGAAACAGCATAGAGGAAAGGCCAGTTGTGTCTAGCCACCCTCGCTCAGGGGAGGAGGGAATTCACCCACCTTTCTCTCAAACACTGGCTAGGGACTTGTCTAAATGGACCAGAGACTTTAATGCTGTTCTTACTACAATCATGAACAATCTTTTAATTGCCACTGGAGTCACAGACCAATGCACATCTGCTGGATTCTGCTGGTCACCACAGAAAAAGAGGCAAGCCTCACAAGGACAGGTGCGGGGGAAATTTCAGCTTCCTCAAGAAAGGAAGAAGGCAGCTTGTCAGACTCCCACTATCTATATATATATATAGTGTTATATATGCAGGCTTGGAAAACTGGCAGCCCGCGCTCTCTTGGGAGGCTCATGGCTGCTCCCCAGCACAGGGCAACTACTGGCATGGAAGTGCAACCAAGGAGGGAGGGGGGCTGGAGCTGGTCCTCTCCAGCACCAGACTCGGCAGGCATTTCTTCCCGTCCTACTGCGGCAGTGGCTAGCTGGCCGGCATCGCTCCTTCTCCGAGCCCAGAGTGGCCATGCTGGCTGCCCAGCAAGGCCAAAGCAGCCGTGCCTGATCAACTGCCTGCCTGCAGTGTGAGAAGCTGTGGCCACTGGCTGGTTGCTGCCCACGGCTTGCGATGGCACAAGAGAAGGGGGGCTGCTGTCTTGCGCCAGCTGACTCGCTTGAGACTGGACTGCCTGGAGATCATTGATGCGGTGGGAGGACCATGCCCAGGTACCCTTTGCCACACACAGCAGTGTGATCGGCGGAAGTGCCTACATGGGAACGTTACTCCAGGCGGAGAAAAGCTCCAAACACCACAGGGAGACCAGAGGACCATGGAATTCGTGGAGGACCTGAAGTTCCTGCTCAAACACCAACCCTGCAAGGGAGGACCAGCAGCATAACAGACCAGGATGAGAAGAAGCTGACATCAGGGTCAGTCAAGGGCCCACAACAGGAGGGGGCAAGGGAGAAGAGCCCTGAAAAAAAGCCTGTCGGGGACCAGGATCGGGTTCTGGGTTGAAGACTTGGATCAAAGAGACTAGCATTTGCCTAATGCTAAGTCGCCTAGATGACAATGCGGAAGGAAAGAGGGGGAGTTTCTTGAAGTTGTTTCTCTGGCTGCCTCTGTGTACTTCAGTTAACTTTGTTACTCCCTTCTATACTATATGTCCTTGTAGGAAGAAAACAGTGGACTTCCTAGTTTCTAAGTTTCCTGTTTTAGAATACTGGTTCAGTGTGTGATAGAATGTTTATGCTTTAGTAGCGCTGGTGAAAATCCTGCATGGATTTCTTACACCTGGAACATGTTATATGTCTGGATTCCTGCCATGGACCAGGTAAAACAGACATGTAGATTACAGAAGGGCAAGCACATGCTGTCCCAGGTCAGCTAAAGGAGAGTAAAAGGAAAGAAATCATATTTGTTTAAAAAAAATAATTTCTCAGATCCCTGGGGAATAAAATTTCCATGTGAAGATGCTACAGGTAAGGACCACTGAAAGCACTCTACCAGTTGGGGTGATGATGGTGGACTAGCAACATCCTTACATCCAAGTGGCACTTGCTGGAATAGGCTCTCAGTGTGTGAGAGAATATTTGGTGCGGTGGCTAGCATGGGGCTTTGTTTTTGCTAAGCTAGAAAGGCCCTGGCCTGCAGCCGGATGGGCAACCACGTGTAGATGCTGACTGCCATGCATTATTCGCACAAATGGGGCTGGTAAGTGCAACTTGGTACAGCCTGGAATACACACTGTGGGTACAAGACAACTTGGTGCTGGCCAAAAGACGGAGGTCAGCAAGCAGGCCTAGCTCAATGGCTCACATTGACATATACAAAACTCCACAGGAGAAAACCCTCTGCAGGGGATCTCTGTACTCAGTTTCACAACATGGATTTGCCTTCTAACCATGGAAATCACCCATGGGACTTATAGGGCTAGTAGCCAGAACGCTTTCATGGCTTTCCCTACTGAAGGATAGGGCACTTGTCCCCGATCTCTGAATTACTACAGAATTCCCCAGGGGCTCTTGCCCTAACTGCAGAGAAGTAGTTCAAGCAGTGGTGGAAGACATTGTCAAAAGGGGGGATAGGGTATTCATTTCTCTGTGCCATCTTTCCACCATTTGGGATTTTCCCAAATCACCATGACGTTGGAGTGCTAGTATCTGCATTCAATGTTTGTAGTGAAACAGCTGATGCCATTTCAGACATACAAAGCTCAACTACAGCAACTTGCCATACGAAGGTGCTAGACACTGTATTGCTGGCAAGCCAGGACAGGGTTTGCAACACTGGTGGAAGACAAAACTGTCTCTTGGGCGCATCACATTTAAAAGCTCAATGCTTTATAAGCTGTTTTACATTTCATTCTGGTCAAAGTTCTTGGAATGATTGCTTTCTTGGTTCTCCAACTGAGGCTTTTACTGGCAGAGCTTGCCAACAATTATGCTAGTATTTCTCAAACATGCATAGAGTAGGCATGTCATCAACAGAGCTGGCTGTAGCCGGGGGTCAGACTGGTTGCCCGAGGAGGTCCCTTTGGAATTGCTCTGCTTTTGTGCTTCTGAGTTTATCCAAATGACCCTCACCTGCATAGGCAGTGTGCACCTTCAAGGTGAAGCTGCAGGGGCCGGCGGGCCTGTCTCCCTGGTCAGGAGGAATCTGTCTTTTACTGGAAGCTGTAGCCAATTCCAGCACCCCAAAATACATGGGGGTGCTCCTATTTTAGGCACCCATGGATCCATGCATTCAATTGTAAATAAACCTTTTTGCCCTGACAAGAAACTGATTCCGAGCCTTATATTGCAGATCGGTGTGACAGCTTGTAGGCAAGGTTGAAGGGTCCGGGCGAAAATCGATGCATGTTTAGCCAGAATGATGGGGATTGTAGGACTGCTCTTCTGCCTGAACATGCTTCAGTGTTCGCCCTCATAGTACTGTTCTTCTTTTGGAAAGGAGCCACTCTGGTGATGGCGGGAGTGGCAAAACACCCCCTTGGAGAGTCTGCTGGGAGTGCAGAGAGAAAAGGAAAGGGAGGACTTGAGGCAGCGGCTGATGGATTTTAAATCCCACACCTGGGATAGACAACGGGCCAATTCTAGTGCTCACGTGCTGCATGCAGATGCATGTAGTGGGATGAGATGGGGAACATGAAGCAGGCGGGCGGAGCGGGTGCAGCCCCTAGTGCCTCGCCCACTGAGGGAAAAGGGGGGCTGTGGTGGACGGGTTGGGGGCGAAGAGGAGCTGCTGTGTGTGTGTGTCACGGGGGGAGATTCGGGTAGAGCGGACCCTGCCCTGATTGCCATACACGAGGGAACCGCCTCACTCTCTGGCAGCCTTGGGCACTTTACTGTAGCAGAAGTATATCCGCTGCCTCTTGTATGACAGCCCTGGGGGCTCATCCGGGATCTTGCGACCGATCCGTCCTCAACTCGTCTGGCACCCCACTGAGGGAGTGCTCGCCCCCTCGATTTTGGTGGGCCCAGGGGGAGGCTGACTGTTCAGGGCAGGGACAATCGGGGACCAAAGAGATATTTTAGTGACTCCCACAGCGCGATGCGTCCAGGATGCCGGCTGGGACTGGTCATGAACACGCAGGGTGAGCGACGGGGAAGAAAGGGTCTAGAAGGGGGGTGCCCCGAAAGGCGAGCAGCAAGGGACAGTTCCTGTCATCCCAGATTGGACTCCACTGGCGAGAATGTTAAGGTCCTGGGATAGTCTTCCCAGGGCAGGCGGCTGGAAAAGTAGGAACTGGTTTACTACTGTGTAATTGTAGCACCGAAATACACTCCGGTCTGAGGATTCGTCTGGCCCCATACGGCTCTGACAACCCCTCTGCATGTCAGGACTGAAGGCAGAAAAATCCAGCCAGATCTGTGGCTGGGGAATCTAGGTATGCGGGCAGCTGGCTGCCTGCCTCAGTTTCAGCCTGTCCGAAGGCCTGAAAATCATGGGATCCATTCGAAAGTTTGCCACCCTATGCTAGGGAGGATGAAGGCGCCTCAGGAACCACTCCTTCATTACGTTGTGTGAACACGTCGTGTGTGAGAAGGAAAATGACTGGTGCTAAGCAGAAGAATGATGGATTGCTTAAGACCAGAGCAAAAGACTCTTAAAAGGCCCAGCGCCTGAGTGCAGAACCATGTACAGAGTTGTAAAAAGGAAGAAGAAAATAGGCAGGTTTTAATTGGCTACTGATGTAAACAAACAAAGGTAAGGGAATAGTATGGCTGAGCTGAAAACAAAGCCAATAGTAGAAGGGTGCTTCTTACCTCAAAGTCCTGAAAAACACAAGGGCGGGTGAGGTTGGGGGCAGTGGTAAAACTGTCACCTTTGTGGAAGGGAGTAGGAAATCGATTGCCTCTCACAACTGGCCGTAAGGGGCTTGGAGGAAGGCCTGTTCGTCCTACCTCATCCTCCCACAAGCTTCGGGAAATGAGTGGAAAGGGCTGCCTTTCCCCCTTGGAAGCTGCCACTGAGCAGGGGGATGACGCCAGCTGGCGCACATACCTGTGAGAAACGTGCTGGATTTCAACCTGACCTGGATGGGTTGCGCTCCCCCAAGAGGACACGGTCCTTAGCTTGGGAGTGCTCCTGGTCCCCGAATTGTCTTTTGTCTCCCGGGAGCTCCATCTCTCGGCTCAGGCTGATTTCACAGCTACATTCCGACTTGGACAGTCGAATGTCGCCGCAGCCATCCATGCACCGCTCACGGTTGCCTGAAGGGGCTCTTAGGGGGGTCCTGGAAGAGGGCCTGGGGGCTCCACCTGGTCCCAACGGCGCTGCGGCTCTTGCCGAGGACGGGGCGTTGCGGGCGCATTCGCCAGGCCTGCGCTGGCTGCGCCGCCCCCCGAGTGCCAAGTCCTCCACCTTGGAAAACAAACCAAAGGCATCAATATTTATTTATTTATTTACTTACTTACTTATTTGGAAATGTATAGGCCGCCCCTTGCCACAAGCCTCGGGGCGGCTATGGGATGGGAAATGCACAGCTCAACAGAACTGAACAAGAAAAAGATCTTGGAGTAAATGTGGACACAGGCTGACTAGGAGGCAACAATGTGATGCAGCAGCCAAAGGGCACGTGCTATTTTGGGATGCATTAACAGAAGTAATACTTCCAGATCACGAGGAGGAGTACTTCCTCTGTACTCCTCACTTGTCAGACCCCATCTGGAACACTATCCCGTTCTGGGCACCAGGATTTGGGAAAGATGCAGGAAAATTTGAACGGGTCCAGTGGAGACCTGGGCAGTCTGAGGGGCTTTCCTCTGCTAGAGGGGGAGATGCCCAGGAAAGAGCACACAGGTTCCCTCTAAAAAGTTCAGAAGAGCAAGGGGAGAGCGGGGATGAGGTGGGAGGGTGTAAAACGGGAGAAAGTCTGCCTGATGTTTCCCTTTCCCCCCTGGAGCGTCACATCTCCACCCGATCTCGGGAAGGTTTCCACTGAGGCTTCCCTTTCCCTGCCAGGCTGGCAGCTCCCCAGGATTCCCAACATCTCCCCTTTGCCGGGATGGCTCTGCCTTCCCGGGAGGAACAAAGCCAGTCCCGCAGGAGGAGCCGCCAGGCCCAAAGGCTCCTCATCCGAGGCCCGAACCCGAAGGAGGCGCCGCGCGTGGAGCCGCAGTTGTCCGGATCTGCTCGCGCTCCGGTCGCGGCCGGTGCAGAGCAGCGTCGCTCCGGGGCTGCTCCCGCCACACGTCCTGGGGGCCGCAGCGCCCGGCTGCGAGTCCGGCCGGCTCTTCCCTCCCTCCGGGCGCATTTCCGGGCGGCAGGAGGGGCTCCATCCGGAGGGGGCCGAGCGGGGGCGCAGCCGGACGGGCGGGCGTTGGGGCGCGGGTGCTTCTCCAGGAGCTTCTCCGTGGAAGAGGACTGGGGCAGGTAGGGCCGGGGCGGGAGGGGGCCGGGCCTGGCGGGGAGGGAAGCGCGGCGCCGGAGCCTCCGGGCAGTGGGCCTGGTGCGGCGGGGCGAGCCTTGCGGGGGGCCGGGGAGGGGGAGGGGTCCCTTTGGCCCCCCCAGAAGGAAGGGGCGCCGCTTTTGCCCGCGCGGTGGTCGCGGCAAGAGCCCCTTTGGCGGCCACGCGCGGGAAGTGCCCGGCGCGGGACGGGGAGCGGCGCGGGCCCCGCAGAGCCGCGGCGAGGGCGCCCCGATCCGCCTTTCCTTCCCTCCGCCCGGGGGGCTCCTGGCGCTGCACGGCCCGCAGGCGATCGGCGGCGCGGAGGGCCCCAAACGTGGGCAGGGCGGGCCGGGGGGCCGGGAGGGGAGGGGAGGGGAGGGGAGGGGAGGGGCCCCTGCGGGCGAGGAGCCCCGGGGCCCCTGCAGCGCCGAGCGTATTCGGAGCAAGCCGTGATCCAGGTTGAGCGCGGCGCCTGTAGATCCTGCAAAGCCCGGCAAGGCAGGGGAGGACCCGGGCGAGGGAATGGCTCGGATGAGGACCCAGCTGGTGAGAGAAGTGGGTACAGGTTGCTTGAGCGAAAAGTGAGATGATGTTGTTCAATTTTGATGGAGAAGAAAAGGAGGGAATTGAGGATAAGTTTCAAGTTTGGGCTATGTCAGTATTTCAAAAAATACCCAATGTCTGATCATAGAAATTCTGATTAATTAAAATCAGGGTGGATCTCGATTTTATCTTTATTATGTTTTATTTTATTTATGTAAGCCGTCCCGAGGCTAAGCAATGGGACGGCATACAAATGCTCTAAATAATTAAATAAATAAATATAATCTGAAATAAATTAGAAAAAGTGGCAGTTTAGGAAATATGGTGGTCTTGGTTAGGGAGAATAGCATTTATAAAAGGAGAATTTTCAGGTTAACTTGCTTGGGATGTTGTCAGTTATGAATGTGGGCAAAGAGTAAGAAGACTGGCAAAAACAGATTGATAAATTTTGTAATCGAGATAAGAAAGCAAAGATGACTAGGAAATGATGGGATAACTCACAAAAAGGGAGCGGACTATGTATTCAGAATATTAAAATATATTATGAAGCGAACCAGTGAAGATTTATGCCGAATAGCCTTTTGAAGCCAGATGAAATACTAAGGGCAGGGATGGAACAACAGGAACTTTTGAATCTTTCTTAAATATTTTTTCAATGCGACAATAAGATGATGGTTAAAGGAATAGAAAATCCCTTTTAGAAAAATTTGGGAGAAGTACAGGGAAGAATTTATGCCAATTTTCTAACCAGTGAGTCCAGTTTCACAGATTAGAGGATTTCCAGAAATGTGAGGGGTAGTTTGAGACAGGTACTGAAAGAAAAGCAAATATTTAGAGGAAAGGATTGGATGGAGAAAATGGGAAACCAAATGGCATTATCAGGAAAAGACAAATTAAGTTTTGGATGGCACTTTTGGATGGAAGGGGTTATTTATGAAGGAGTGGGAAAGAAAAACTAATACTCGGCTGCTGTGGTCCCGGTGGAGGGGTGCCCTGCGGGTGAATTTCCTTTTCTGCTTTACGTTGTACATGTTGTGTTTTTTCCCTCTATTTTATTATTTTTTGTATTTGTATTTTAAAAATTCCCTCAAGGAAAAGTAACCATACAAACGAGTATGTGGCAAAAGGAGGTTCACTGCTAGCGGAAGCCTTACTCCACTTTGGGGACCCCCCACCCCCCAGGGGAGGATGGTGCCAGGTCAGTGCGTGGGATGTGAAGGGGCATCGGCTGGAAGCAGCGTCTTCATTTCCGGGAAAGACTCTCCCCTGGGGAGAAGCCGTAGCACTGCCTAGAGCATGCACAGAGTTTCCATGCACACGGAGCTCCAGGAATTCTCCCCGGAGGACCCCCTGCATGCGTGGGAGTGAGAGGACCGGATGCCTGGATCTTAGTTTTCTTAATGTTGAGTTTCAGGCCAACTTTTGCGCTCTCCTCCTTCACCCGCATCAAGAAGCTCCTTAGTTCCTCTTCACTTTCTGCCATGAGAGTGGCATCATCTGCATATCTGAAGTTGTTGATATTTCTCCCAGCAATCTTAATTCCAACTGGTGATTCATCTAGCCCTGCCTTTCTCATGATGTGCTCTGCATATAAGTTAAATAGGCAGGGCGACAGTATACAGCCTTGCCAAACTCCTTTCTCAATTTTGAACCAATCAGTAGTTCCGTGTCCAGTTCTCCCTGTTGCTCCTTGCCGTGAGAGTCGTATCATCTGCATATCTGAGGTATTTGATATTTCTCCAGGCAATCTTAATTCCAACTTGTGTTATTACTTCTATCAATGTATAATTACAATTTTGACCTAATAATACTTAGTTATTACAAAAAAAAGCTTTAACATGGGTAGCAAGTAAATTGGAATTCTACAATACCTACAGATCCAGCAGGGACTAATAATTGATTTTCCCATGTAAAACAATGTCATAAGAAAGTTAAATTCATAAAGCAATTATATTACTTTGATCATTGTATTTATAATATTGAAAAGTAACTCTATTGCCAAATAAAGGATATAGAATAGGTTTTCAATTCAACATTCTTTAACTGGTCTACTATATCGCGGATTAGTAAATGCAACTAGGTCATCCTTACATAAATTCTTTTTCTCTGAATTGTCTTGCTATTATCATTACATTCTTTGGGTGGTCTTCTATTTATATAGCTGGCTGTTTTTGCAGCCAAATTCCATTTTGGAGTGTATATGCCACTGGTGAGCAAGTCCAAACTGCCAATATATTTTAGCTGAAAGCTCTTAAAGTGACTGTGATGTATTTTCCAAAAGGCAAACATTGCACAAAAGCCAAGAGCCATCCAACAGTCCATGGCTGGTGAGACCAGTGCGGGGCAGGGAAAGTGCGCGGTTGGAAGGCTAGCCGGGAGTTCCAGGAGATCTGGATTCGGCATTTGCACCCGAAATTCCGCAGCTCTCTTTTAAGGCCTGATGGGTGTTGAGAACACTGATTTACGATGGACCAGAATCAAGCGGATTCCTCTAAGACTGACTGGTTTGATTTCCTTGCAGTCCAAGGGACTCACAGGAGTCTCCTCCACCATCACAATTCTAAGGCCTCACTTCTTGGGTGCATAGCGTTCTTTATGGTCCACCTTTCACAGCCATACATTGCAACTGGGAAAACCATAGCCTTGACTATCCACACTTTCATTGGCAGGGTAATGTCTCTGCTTTTTCGTATGTTGTCTAGATTTGCCATAGCTTTCCTCCTCAGGAGCAAGTGTCTTTTAATTTCTTGGCTGATCACCATCTGTGATGATCTTGGATCTCAAGAAAATAAAATCTGTCACTACCTCCATTTCTTCCTCATCTATTTGCCAGGAAGTGATAGGACCAGATGCCATGATCTTAGTTTTCTTGATGCTGAGTGTAAAGCCAACTTTAGTGCTCTCCTCTTTCAGCTGCATCAAGAGGCTCTTCAGTTCCTCTTCACTTTCTGCCATGAGAGTGGTATCATCTGCATATCTGAGGTTGTTGATATTTTTCCCAGCAATCTTAATTCCAACTGGTGATTCATCTAGCCCTGCCTTTCTCATGACGTGCTCTGCATATAAGTTAAATAGGCAGGGCGACAGTATACAGCCTTGCTGAACTCCTTTCTCAATTTTGAACCAATCAGTGGTTCCGTCCCCAGTTCTCACTGTTGCTGCTTGACCTGCGTAGAGGTTTCTCTAGAGACAAATAAGATGGCGAAGATCCTAATGCTGGGAACAATCTCTTTAAGAACTTGCCACAGTTTGTTGTAATCCACACAATCAGAGGCTTGAGGATAGTTAATGAAGCAGAAGTAGTTGTTTTTCTGGAACTCCCTAGCTTTCTCGATGATCCAGCGTATGTTGGCATCTCTATGTTGATCTCTAGTTAGTTCCTCTGCCTCTTCGAGATCCTGCCATACTTCTGGTAGTTCTTGGTCCACACACTGCTGCAGCCCAGCCTGCAGGCTTTTCAGCAGGGCTCCTCAAACGTTTTCACCAAGGGGCCAATTGAAAGGCGCTGAGGGTGTGCACGGGCCAGCGAGGGCGGGGGGGGGGGTAAGGCGAGGCAGGGCGGGTATGTGTGGTGGGGTGCGGTGGGGAGGCGCAAGGTGAGCCAGGAAGCAGAGGGCACGCGTGTGCATGAGTCCAGAACCGCTGAGGTGGGCTGGATAAATGGGGATGACGGACTGGATCCGGTCTGCGGGCCCTATTTTGAGGACCCATGATTTTGAGCATCACTTTGCTAGCATGTGAAAAGAGTGCAATGGCGCGGTAGTTTGAACATGTTTTGGCATTGCCTTTCTTAGGGATCCAAATGTAAACTGACCTTTTCCAATCCGGTGCTTCCCCAGAAAAATTCCAAGATCCTTCTGTCTTGCAGTATCATTGGCCTAGTATTCCGCAACTTGGAACTCTGCATTAGGTTTCTTTTTCCGAGTTCCTTGGGAACCCGGGCCTTGCTCTGTATTGAGGTTCCTCCTGCTTTTTTCAGCCCGGGGCTCGAACTCCTCCAGATCACCTTGGGTCTTCCGTCCGCCTCCCACGTTGCCAGTCACCTGGCCACTTTGCTGCCCTCTGCAGGTGTGGTCCTTGTTCCCTGCACTTCCTCTTCGAGGTCATTAATACCGAGAGCTTGTGATTCATGTATGGCGTCGAACGAGACAGACGTGATTAACGAAGCTCCGTTATCATGCTGGTAACTCTCCAGTGGTGGGCCGCGGGGGCTCAATCTAAGCCCTGTAGGGGTGAAGATAGATTGCTTGGCATAACTCCCAGATGCTGTGGGATGGCAATTCTGCGCTTACTGGGAGAAAATCAAGCTTTTCTCATCCGGATGGTACAAGAGAGATGTTAGCTCTCTGCAAGTCCTCGGCATGCTTCTTTTTTGTTTAGTCTACTTTAGCTATTAGCATCTGATTTACTGGGAATTATTTTTATTTCTTTTTTCTGCAATGATACCCGTTGAAAAAGCTGCATTTCTTGCTAACTGACATAAAGAAAGAAAAAATAGAAAGCCCTTCCCCCCATGGAGTTGAAAGGTGGCGAATTTCATGAGAAGAGAGAGACAGAGCTCTTTGTAAGTAAGGAAAAGCCCTCTTTTTCTTTTTAATCTCTCCAAGGGCGAAGAATTAAAATAACAAACTACTGATTAATTGAATTAGAGAAGTATCTTTCTTGTGTGTTGGGCCTTTGCCATGAAATAACGGCCATCTTTGCTTTTTTGTTCCTGGGACTCTTGGACCCCTGCCAAATTGTGGAAGAAATTGAAAAAATACAGGAAACATTTTCGATAATACAGACCTCTTTAATAGCCTTGCAACTAGCCCAACAGGGAATAATAGTGCAACAGAAGAATGTTTTAATTAAGCAACTTGACTGTTTCTTGATTGAAGAAAAGGCTGGCTTTGATAAGCTAGATTTCTCCATTAACCAAACTTTGCAGAATATGCAAAATATCCAGCAAGTAGAAGAAAAGTTTGAAACTGGGCAGATAACAAGTAAATTATTATGGGATGGGCTTGTAAATAGACAACAAGCAGATGGATATTTGGAAACATCAGGAATAAACAAGCCTCCATGTGATTTACTTGTTATGCTGGAAAAAGAGAAGATAGCTGGGCTACAGTCCAAGACACATAATCTACTGCAGACACTACGACACCCTAATGTAAACAAAGAAGCAACAGGCGGACACAATTATTACACGATTTATCACAGGCATGTTTTTTTGTACAAGCGGAAAAGTTGGCACAATCTGTGGCGCTAATCAGCATGAGGTTATTGGATTTGCTTGCTATGTTGGAAAAGGAGGAAACAGTTCATGAGTTAAGAGAGGCTTTGTTCATGTGGCTACATTTGAAAATTCTATTACAGATGTTACGACGTTATAATGTAAAGAAAACAAAGTTTTGGTAGAGGTGTAAAAAAAATCAAAGGGAAGATAAGAGAACTTTCTTCCTTGTTATTTCAAAAAGGGGTGACGCATAGAGGTTGGTATGCTCATGTGTAACGTAGAAAAGCTAAGCTACTGTTCTTGGTGAAGTTTTAGTAATTCAGTTTAAAGAAATTTCAGCTAAAAGGTATTATAGGAATTAGTTGTCACCAAATAGATTAATCAGTGGTGCTTTTAAAGATGTTAAGTGGCTGTTTCTGATTTTATCTGTATTTGAAAATAAGAGAATTCATTATAGGTATTAATAATCACCAAATAGAGTTGTTAAGCCATTTTTAGAGATGATATATGGATGCTTTTGATGTTATTTGTAACTGTAGAGATTTTTCTCTTTCTTTTTGTTCTTTTTTCATCTTAAAAAGGGATGATTTAAATAGGCTGGTATGTTCACATGAGATACATAAAAGCTAATTTAATATGGTTGCTAAAAACTTAAAAATCTAGATTAATGAAACATTGTTAAAGGGATATCCCTGACTATATCTGTAATTGAAAATAAGAGAGCTTACTATTTAAAAAAAATATGAATGACTTATATGGGTAAGTCTTTATGTGATACTGTATGGAGTTAACTATATTTGATTAAATGGAGTTTAAGTTAGATGAAACATTAGTAAGTGAGTTTAAAGAAAATTGGCTTAAAGTTATCACCAAGTAGAGTAGTTAGGATGCCCTTTGAGATGTTAAATAGATCTTTTTGAAGTTACTAGTAATCGTGGTAGTGAGGAAGTTATTTGATAGATTTTGAACTGTTCAGAAATGTTTAGATGAAACCTATCACTGAAGAAGAAAGAAGATAATTGTAATTTCACTTAACTTGGAGAAGCTTCCCTTAAATAATGGTTAAGAGAAACAGGACTTTGTAAGAAAAAGATGGGATTGATTTCACCAATAAAGAAGAAGGAAGATAGTAACTTCTATCAAATTTGGAAGTGGGCAGGAGACAACAGGATGGCGTTCAATGTGGATAAGTGCAAGGTCTTGCACTTGGGGCATAGGAATAGGTGTCATAAGTACAGGTTAGGTGACAAGTGGCTGGAGAGCAGCACTTGTGAAAGGGACCTCGGGGTACAAGTTGAGCGTAGGCTAAACATGAGTCAGCAGTGTGATGCGGTGGTCAAGAGGGCGAATGCCACCCTTGGTTGCATAGCCAGAAGTGTGGCTTCTAGATCAAGAGAGGTATTACTACCACTCTATACGACTCTGGTGCGCCCGCAACTGGAGTTTTGTGTTCAGTTTTGGGCCCCTCATTACGGAAAGGATATAGCCAGGTTGGAGTCAGTGCAGCGTAGGGCCACAAGGATGGTGGCTGGTTTGCAGGGGATGCCGTATGAGGCAAGACTGAGGGAACCGGGTCTCTTCAGCTTGGAGAAGAGGAGACTCAGAGGGGATATGTTGACGACATACAGGTATGTGAGGGGGTGTCACATGGAGATGGGGAGAGGCCTGTTCTCCCCTGCAGAGGAAGGCAGGACGTGCTCCAATGGAGCAAAGCTCAGGGAGCCAAGGTTCAATTTGGATGCCAGGAAGCACTTCCTGACAGTTAGGACCCCGAGGGCGTGTAATGGGCTTCCACGGGAGGTCGTTGAGGCCCCATCGGTGAGGGTGTTCAAAGACAGGCTGGACATGCACATGGTGGGCATGTCATGAGCGGAGCCGGCTGGTGCCGGAGGTCAGACTAGATGGCCCGGGAGGCCCCTTCTGACTCGTTCTGTTTCTGTGTTTCTATGAATTACTTTTTATTTGGCTGGAGAAACGGGACTTGGTTTTGATCTAAAGATGTTTTCATGTTATTATGAAAGGATTTTTCTATGATCATAGAATGTTAAAAGATATGTTGTAAGGGGATGACCCAGTAAATCTGATGTGTGTGATGATTGATATGTGTAGTTTTAGTTTAAAATCTTAATAATTTTTTTTTAAAAATACATAGAGCTTGTGAGGGAGCCGTGTGGGGCGTTGGGTTTTGGTGATGGGCTCAGAGCAGGGAGACCCCGTGTGAGAGCTTCCCTCTGGTACGGAGCAGGCTCAGTGCCGAAATGCACACCTAGGAAGGCCCCAGTGTCTGACTCAGGGTCTTGAGTCTGTTTTATAGCTATTTGGCAGGGAAGTTGGACAAAGGACAGACACGGAGCCCTGTGCACTGAAAAGGCTGGCTAACGAGCCTGCTTCGAGACGTGGACCAGGGGACTCCGGCTGTGGCACAGGCTGTTCTTGCTCCCACCCACCACAGCCAATGGGCAGAGCTGGGCAGGACGCAGCCCTTAGCCGACCCTGAAGGAGTCGGAGCCTGTGTAGCTGAAAAGCCCTCACCTGCATCCAGGCAGGCGTCTGCGGCAAGCAGCTGCTCGCTTCCCTGTCCATCCGTTGCGGCTGCTGGGGCCTTGCTGAGTGACGGGAGCTGCTCTTGCGTACACTGTAAGTGCCTCAAGAACTCGCAAACTCTCCTGAGCAGACCCGGATCGTGCCAATCACCCCTCTGGGATCCCTGGCACATTTGCGCTCCTGCAGGGGGCCACAGCCACGTTCCACAGCAGGCATCTGCTGGTGGGCTGCACACATTCCTGCCTGGGAGTGTTGGTGTCTCAGAGACGGCCTGGTTCCGGTTCCTGCCCTGCAGGAGCTGCTGCAGGAGAATGGTTAATGGCCCAGATTCTTCTTTGCACTGGTCCCTGCAATTCCTTGTGTGAGTCTCGTGTGCCTGTGTGCATGCTATATCTCCCTGTATTTGATCAGCGTTGCGTAAGATTGTGGCAACTCACCATCTCTGGTGCCTTTTGATCTCCACTTTTCCGGGCAGTGCAGCACCCTGAAACAGGAGATTTCCTTCCTTATTGGAGATATTAGAGCTGCCGGGACAGTACAGAGCCCATCCAAACCTCAGTGTATGCGATGCGTCCTCTGGGGAGAGAGTCCTTGAGAAATTGCGGTTTTGGCAGTGCGTGCGCAGTGGGCAGGGAGACGGCTGAGGTGTTGCCCTGACTAGTGCCAGGGTGGCCGTGCGCTCAACTGAGTGCATCTGTGTCGGCCTTTCACCCCTACCAAACTTTTCTTGTCTCTTTCCTCCCAAACAGATGTATGGTAGGAGAGGAAAATGATATAGATCCTTGCATCAAGTAAGCAGAAACCAGTGAGCATGAAGTGAGAAAAGAGGGAATTCCAAGTTAAAGGATATCAAAGAAGCAACAGAAAACCTAATACAGAGAGGGAAACATCTGATATTTCTCAATGTCCTGCAAACACTCGCCCTCCATTCCTTTGAGTCCCGGAAAGAGGAAGGGGAAAGACTCTTGTTTTTGAAAAATTACCGAAAGATGGGTGAATGTACGGATCCAAATTGTAGCAAGGACTGAGGCCAAAGGAACGTGCAGGACACTGTAAGAGCATCGAACTTGGGACGAGAGTTCATCAACTCCCGGCGTGCAGAAGCCCTTTGAACCCGTGCAATGTGGAAAGAGGCTCAGAGATGGCCGAGGTTTAGTGAGCATCACTGATCCAGCACTGAGGAAGCCACATCAAGCCATGGAAGGAAGGCTGAGCTTAAGGGCTGTCGGAAGACTTAGAAAAAGCGGATGGGTGCAGAGAGGAGAGCAGCCATCTAAATGCGCAGAATGTGGGAAGAGCTTCAGTGGTGCTGGAAATCCTTCTGGGCAGGAAAGAAACGATGTAGGGGAGAGACCAAACAAATGTATGGGATGCAGGAAGGGCCTCAGTGAAAGTGGAGGTCTTAGTGAAGGTCAAGGATTCCGCACTGGAGATGCACCATGTTCAGGTATGAAATGTGGAAAGAGCTTCAGTCAAAGTGGGCAGCTTACAGTGCATCAAAGAACGCACTCTGGGGAGAAGCGATACACATGCATGGAATGTGGAAAAAGCTTCCGTAACAGAGGACATCTTGCAAGGCATCAAAAAACGCACACTGGAGAGAAGCCATACACATGCATGGAATGTGGCAAGAGCTTCAGTCAACGTGGGCATCTTACCATGCATCAAAGAACACACTCTGGGGAGAAGCCATACACATGCATGGAATGTGGCAAGAGCTTCAGTCAAAGTGGGCAGCTTACCATACATCAAAGAACGCACTCTGGGGAGAAGCCATACACATGCATGGAATGTGGCAAGAGGTTCAGCTCTAGTAGTAATCTTACCAGTCATCAAATCACGCACTCTGGGGAGAAGCCATACACATGCATGGAATGTGGCAAGAGCTTCAGTCAAAGTGGGCAGCTTACCATCCATCACAGGACGCACATTGGGGAGAAGCCATACAAATGCATAGAATGTGGAAAAAGCTTCCGTAATAGAGGACATCTTACAAGGCATCAAAAAACGCACACTGGGGAGAAGCCATACACATGCATGGAATGTGGCAAGAGCTTCAGTCAAAGTGGGCATCTTACCATGCATCAAAGAACACACTCTGGGGAGAAGCCATACACATGCATGGAATGTGGCAAGAGCTTCAGTCAAAGTGGGCTGCTTACCATGCATCAAAGAACACACTCTGGGGAGAAGCCATACACATGCATGGAATGTGGCAAGAGGTTCAGCTCTAGTAGTAATCTTACCAGTCATCAAATCACGCACTCTGGGGAGAAGCCATACACATGCATGGAATGTGGCAAGAGCTTCAGTCAAAGTGGGCAGCTTACCATGCATCAAAGAATGCACTCTGGGGAGAAGCCATACACATGCATGGAATGTGGCAAGAGGTTCAGCTCTAGTAGTAATCTTACCAGTCATCAAATCACGCACTCTGGGGAGAAGCCATACGCATGCATGGAATGTGGCAAGAGCTTCAGCTGCAGTAGTACTCTTACAATCCATCAAAGGTGGCACACTGGAGAGAAGCCATACACGTGCATGGAATGTGGCAAGAGCTTCAGTGTCAGAGGATCTCTTACAATCCATCAAAGAAAGCACACTGGGGAGAAACCATATACATGCATGGAATGTGGGAAGAGCTTCAGGTGCAGTAGCAATCTTACCACACATCAAAAAACGCACACTGGAGAGAAGCCATACACATGCATGGAATGTGGCAAGAGCTTCAACTGTCATAATAGTCTTACCATCCATCACATAACACACTCTGGGGAGAAGCCATACACATGCATGGAATGTGGCAAGAGCTTCAGTGTCAGAGGAAATCTTGTAATCCATCGAAGAATGCACACTGGGGAGAAGCCATACACATGCATGGAATGTGGCAAGAGCTTCAGTGTCAGAGGAAATCTTGCAGTCCATCACAGAACGCACTCTGGAGAGAAGCCATACACGTGCATGGAATGTGGCAAGAACTTCACTAAGAATTGGAGTCTTACCAAACATCAAAGAACGCACTCTGGGGAGAAGCCATACACATGCATGGAATGTGGCAAGAGCTTCAGCTGCAGTAGTACTCTTACCATCCATCAAAGGTGGCACACTGGAGAGAAGCCATATACATGCATGGAATGTGGCAAGAGGTTCAGTCAAAGTGCACATCTTACCATCCATCAAAGAATGCACACTGGGTTGAGGCCATGCACATGAATGGAATTGAGAAAGAGCTTGTATCGGAGCGGAGACCTTACTGAACATCAAAGAACTCACACCAGAGATATGGCTTTCAAATACGTTCAATGAACAATAAAGGGATCTTGTGTGCAGTATCCATGGTAAAGATTTTATCCCAGTCCATGGTCACTAGGAATGGCAAACTCCAAGCTGGTTCTAGCAGAATGGAAAATAAACTTGCCATAAACTTTCTCCCTTTGCCCAAGTCCTTGGTGCATTTGCATTTTACATGTTGTGTCCCTTTCTGGATGCCTCACCTGGACATGGACGTCGTTGACTTGGAGTAGGACAAGAAAGACGATTGGACGGGCAGGGAAGGTGAGGCATGGGCGGGAACATTTCTCCAATGAGGGGGACATCTCTGGGGAATTTTACTGTAGGGCATGTAGTTAGTCTGCTAGTGCTTTTTAATTATTTGCTCATTCTGGTCTTGTTGAAGGTTTTTAAATTTTAAATCTGTTTTAAATGTGGTGTTTGGACAGCCATCTTGAGTGGGATGGTGTAAGTGCGTGTCTTGCAATAGCAGGGCTTGGATGCGATGGCCTTCTGGCCCCGTCCAACTTCCATGAATCATTCTGCAGGTAGGAGCTGCCTTAATGTGAGAAGTGCAGCTCACCTCCCATTTTCCTGGGAACATCCAAGTGCCCATGTGCTGACAGCTGCAGGAACGGGCAGAGGAGGCCAGTATCAGAAGGAGGAGTTGCCTTTCCCCTGGGCTTCGGGAGGGAAGTGAATGCGTCTCCTGCCCAGGCAGCTTTGGAGATTCACATGCAGGTTTATGGTCTGCAATCATATTTGCTACTTAATTTGGGCAGGGGTAGGATTAGGCAACGCACTCCAAAAGTCGGGACGACCCCACTCAGGCCCCATGGAAAGGAACCAAGGAAGGTGGACTTGGCTTTGCCCCAGCTCAGTTTATACTGTGTCATTGCCCCCTGAGTCCCCCTACAGCCTTGTCCTCCTAGGATATTGTCAGAGAGCCTAGTCTGAAGAAATGCCTGCATTCCAGTCCCCTGCCCTGTGTGGGGATTTCTCCCTCCAAGATGAAAACAGCCCCCCCCCCCAGTGTCCTGGAATCTCCATAGGAAAAGTTCTGCAGGGCACCTCCCCCCCCCCCCAAAACATGCCCAAAACAAAGGAACCAATGAAGATTCACTTGGTCTCCTTTTAAAGTGACGGTGCTGCGCAGAAGCTTCCATGAAACCTGATTGAAATCTGTCCGGTGGAAGCTTTGCTTTTTTTAATTTTGGAAGCAAACTGTTGCATTGCTAATGCATATCCTCTGATTCTGCAGAGCCTCAGGAAGGGGCAACCCTTAAAGTACCCGGCCTCACTGAGACGGAGAGCCTTCCTTCTGTAGACTGAAACCTGCAGCGGAGGAGAGGATGTGGTCCCTCAAGGAACTGGGTCTCGGACTGAATGCCAGGAAGTGCTTCCTGTTGGTGAGGAGCCCCAGGAGATGGAATGGGCTTTCCGGGAAGGTGACTGAGGCCCCTCAAGGAGGGTGTTCAAGGAAAGGTCGGACAACCCCGTGTTGGGGATGGCATGAGTGCATCTGGCCGGAGCCGGGGTCAGACTAGATGGCCCGGGAGCCCCTCCTGACTTGGGATGCTTCCATGCAGTGCTTCCTGCCCCCGTTCACTCGGCTTCTGTGATTGCCTGAGCCAGAGCATTGCATCTGCTGTTCCTTGCTTTTTTCAAGGCCTATATGTTGATGCTGCATTTTTAATTTTAATTAAATTTGCATTGCATTTGAGTGTTACCCATGCATTTGTACTGCACCCTGTTTCACTGAATTCATTTGTTAAATAATGCAATGAAAATGGAATGAAGAGAATGAAAGATAACAGACCAGAGATGATAAAAATGTGGATTGCCTCTTGTGTTTTTGCTTATTTGCATCCACGTTCTCAGTGCTACAATCTGCCTTTTCATGTATGCACCTCTTTTATTCGTAAAATAGAAATACTGAGTGAGATACATAGTAAAGTGATTTGGAAGGACACTCTCAAATTGTATGCTGTGCATTCGCCTGGCCTTGTGGAGCGTCCTTCACACATGATGGATGTGTGTTCCCCAACCTCCTCTGCTTCCAGGACTCTGCTCTCACTGCTCCATTGACCGGGGTTTGGAATCCGATGAGGTTTTACTTCTGGTGCTGGAATACTCTGGCACGCCCATGTCTGTCGTTCTCTATTACATTTCGTGCCACCCAAGAGCCAATGGTCTCCAGACAGTTCACAACATTAGAACCAAAGAGTTCAACTCAATGAGATACAAAAGAGGTTCACAACTACAGTGTGTAAGAACAACGACCTCCAGAATGAAGCCCAGTCACAGTGCAGATTTAAAATGCAGAAGTTTAAAGCAGCAGAAGCTGAAAGACCAAAACGCCTGGGGAAACAGGAGAATAACTACACTGTACTCTGAAACTCCACAGTGTAGGATTGAATCCAAACTGCATGGGGTCCCTTGGTCTCAAGGAAGGTTAAGTCTGGATCTTCTTGCGGTTGGCAAATGTCTGTGGGATTTGCCGTAGGCACACGGGAAGACTCGTCCAAGGCGGGGCCCCAGGAAGAAGGCAGGGCCAGCTGGAGATCTCTGGGGGGCTGCATGGGGCCCACAGAGGGCTCGATTCATCCTGGGGGTCCGCAACTCCACACCGCTGCTCTGCCCTCCAGCCTGAAAGCTCCCGTGGGTGTGCATCACCCGCCTGTGGAACTCACCATCATCGGATGGCTGGTCCTCCAAATGACATTAGAGTACAAGCCTCACAATCCCTGATTGTTGATTGTTCTGGCTGGGACTGATGGGTGTTGGAGTCCCACATCACTGGCTGTGTACCACCGATCTGCAGAACCTGGGTATCCTTCCCCCAAGGAGCTCAGGCTACAGCTGCTGGCTCCCACCCCCTTTTACCTCACAACAGTCCTGTGAGGTAGGCTGTTTCAGCAGATGTGGCTTCCTGGAAGGGACCCAGTGGGGCTCGTGGCAGAGCAGAGACTGAAACTCAGGTTTCCCCGGCATTAGCCCATCCTCACGCGGAGCTCCACGGTTTTCCCCCTCTGTTGGGGGGAATGATGATCCTGGATGGTCTTTGCATGTCTCCGGTGGGTAAAGGCTGCTTGGGCATCGGAGAAGGAGGGGAAATGCCTCAGGCCCTTTGGATGGGGCGGAAGCGGGCGCCTCGGTGTGGGCAGTGAGAGGGGCTCCCACCAGTGCCCAGCGCTCCTGCCGCCGCCCCCCCGGAGGACCCCTTCCCCCCCCGCAGAACAGCTCGGCATCAGCACCACTGTTTGGTGTGGGTACTGCGGGGGTTAACACTGAGAGGCCACATGGAAGTGTGTGCCCGGTGTGGGAGTCGGACACTGGAATTTAGGGTCTTTCCATAGATGCCTGGGAAGCAGATTTAGCAGGACAGACAAAGCAGAGTAATCTCTTTATCTGCCTCATAATTACGAGGAGTCTTCAAACAATTTTGCACTTTTTTATTGTGTAGAAATAGTTTACATATGTGTTGCTACTGGCATTAAAAAGTTGGTATGATGCTGGGAACAAAGCATCAAGAAGGAAGGTGCCTATGTGGAAAAGTGATGTTACTTGTTTTTGAAATTCTTAGTAGAGTCTCAGAAATTGTGGAAACTTTTTGAAGATCTGTTGTATGTTGGCAAAGCTGAAGAGTCCGGGCGAAAATCGATGCATGTTTAGCCAGAATGATGGGGATTGTAGGACTGCTCTTCTGCCTGAACATGCTTCAGTGTTCGCCCTCATAGTACTGTTCCTCTTTCGGAAAGGAGCCACTCTGGTGATGGCGGGAGTGGCAAAACACCCCCTTGGAGAGTCTGCTGGGAGTGCAGAAAAAAAGGAAAAGGAGGACTTGAAGCAGTGGCTGATGGATTTTAATTCCCACACCTGGGATAGGCAACGGGCTAATTCTAGTGCTCACGTGCTGCATGCAGATGCATGTAGTGGGATGAGATGGGGGACATGAAGCAGGCGGGCGGAGCGGGTGCAGCCCCTAGTGCCTCGCCCACTGAGGGAAAAGGGGGGCTGTGGCGGACGGGTTGGGGGCGAAGAGGAGCTGCTGTGTGTGTGTCCCTGGGAGAGATTTGGGTAGAGCGGGCCCTGCCCTGATTGCCATACACAAGGGAACCACCGTCTCACCCTCTGGCAGCCTTGGGCACTTCACTGGAGCAGAAGTATGTCCACAGCCTCTTGCATCACAGACTCATCCCATAATCACAGAACAGGCGAGTAGGAAGGGGCCAGAAGGCCATCGGGGCCAAACGGCCAAGCTTGTTTGAAATGTGGTGTTAAAGCTGAATCTTGGCCAGCCTGCACCCCCGCCCTGCGCATTCGGCCCTTGCCCATCACGACTCATTGAGACCTGAGCGGGGGACACGCCCCGAGTCCGGGAGGGCGAGACGGACCCTGCGAGAGAGAGCGAGGTCCCGCTCCCCCAAAGCCACCCTGAAGAGCCTGTCGTGGATCCAGGGGAGGTGGGTAAGCACAGCCTCCCTGCCCACTTCCCCTTCTCAGGCAGAGGGTTGAGCAGGCACTGGCTGACGAGTCCAGGCCCTCTGGGAAGAAATAGACTGTTTGGATCCATTCCAGTCCGCTTTAGGCCTGGCTTTGCAGTGGAAACTGATTTGGTCCCCCTGCAAGACGACCGTTGCCAGGGGAGACACGGGCCGCACGACCCCCCCGATTCTCCCGGACCTCTTGGTGACACTCCATGCCACTGACCATGGTGTCCTTCTGGAGAGGGTGGCCAGGCTGGGAGCTGCTGGCACTGCTTTGGGTTGGCTCTGCTCCCCCCAGTGGACCTTCCCCAGATGGTGGTGCTGGTGGGTGGTTGCTCCGTGCCACGGCACTTGCCACGTGGATTCCTGCAGGGCGCCATTGTGTCCGCCATGCTTTCAGCTTCTCCATGGGGCTGCTGGGTGAGGTCATCCGGAGGTTTGGGCTGAAGTGGCACCAATGTGCAGCGGGCACCCAGCTCCCCACCTCCTGGTCCCCTAATGCAGGGGAGGCTCTCACCGTCCTTATCCAGTGCCGGGACTTGGCAATGGACTGGATGAGGGGCCCTCAGCTGAAGCAGGATCCAGGCAAGATGGCGATGCAGGTACTAGCACTCTAATGTCATGGTGATTTGGGAAAACTCCAAATGGTGGAAGGATGGCACAGAGAAATGAATACCCTATCCCCCTTTTGACAATGTCTTCCAGCACTGCTTGAACTCCTTCTCTGCAGTTAGGGCAAGAGCCCCTGGGGAATTCTGTAATAATTCAGAGATCGGGGACAAGGTATCCAGTGCCCTATCCTTCGGTAGGGAAAGCCATGAAAGCCTTCTGGCTACTAGCCCTATAAGTCCCATGGGTGATTTCCATGGTTAGAAGGCAAATCCGTGTTGTGAAACTCAGCCCAGAGATGCCCTGCAGAGGGTTTTCTCCTGTGGAATTTGTATGTGCCAATGTGAGCCACTGAGCTGCGCCTGTTTGCTGACCTCCACCTTTTGGCCAGCACCGAGTTGTCTTGTACCCACAGTGTGTATTCCAGGCTGTACCAAGTTGCACTTACCAGCCCCATTTGTGCGAATAATGCATGGCAGTCAGCATCCACACGTGGTGGCCCATCCGGCTGCAGGCCAGGGCCTTTCCAGCTTAGCAAAACCAAAGCCCCATTGTAGCCACCGCACCAAATCCTCTCTCACACACAGGGAACCTATTCCAGCAAGTGCCACTTGGATGTAAGCATGTTGCTAGACCACCATCATCACCCCAACTGGTAGAGTGCTTTCAGTGGTGCTTATCTGTAGCGGCTTCACATGGAAAGGGACCTGTGAAATCTTTTTTTTTTTTTTAACAAATACGATTTCTTTCCTTTTACTCTCCTTTAGCTGACCTGGGACAGCATGTGCTTGCCCTTCTGTAATCTACATGTCTGTTTTACCTGGTCCTTGGCGGGAATCCAGACATATATCATGTTCCAGGTGTAAGAAATCCATGCAGGATTTTCACTAGAGCTACTAAAGCATAAACATTCTATCACACACTGAACCGGTATTCTAAAACTGAAAACTTAACTAGGAAGTCCACTGTTTTCTTCCTAAAAGGACATATAGTATAGAAGGGAGTGACAAAGTTAACTGAAGTACACAGAGACAGCCAGAGTAACAACTTCAAGAAACTCCCCCTCTTTCCTTCCGCATTATCATCTAGGCTACTTAGCATTAGGCAAATGCTAGTTTCTTTGATCTAAGTCTTCAACCTGGAACCCGATCCTGGTCCCCGATAGGCTGCTTTTCTTCAGGGCTCTTCTCCCTTGCCCC
Organism: Varanus salvator macromaculatus; assembly: GCA_023646645.1. NCBI lineage: Eukaryota > Metazoa > Chordata > Lepidosauria > Squamata > Varanidae > Varanus > Varanus salvator. Next base: position 1,985,026 of record JAIXND010000685.1, read on the forward strand.
CTCCGGTTGTGGGCCCTTGGCTGGCCCTGATGTCAGCTTCTTCTCATCCTGGCCTGTTATGCTGCTGGTCCTCCCTTGCAGGGTTGCTGTTTGAGCAGGAACTTCAGGTCTTCCACGAATTCCATGGTCCTCTGGTCTCCCTGTGGTGTTTGGAGCTTTTCTCGGCCTGGAGTAACGTTCCCACATAGGCACTTCCTCCGATCTCACTGCTGTGTGTGGCAAGGGGCACCTGGGCGTGGTCCTCCCACCACATCAATGATCTCCAGGCAGTCCAGTCTCAGGCGAGTCAGCTGGCGTAAGCCAGCAGCCTCCTTCCCTTGTGCCATCGCAACCCGTGGGCAGCAACCAGCCAGTGGCCACAGCTTCCCACACTGCAGGCAGGCAGTTGATCAGGCACGGCTGCTTTGGCCTTGCTGGGCAGCCAGCATGGCCACTCTGGGCTCGGAGAAGGAGAGATGCCGGCCAGCTAGCCACTGCCGCAGTAGGACGGGAAGAAATGCCTGCCGAGTCTGGTGCTGGAGAGGACCAGCTCCAGCCCCCCTCCCTCCTTGGTCGCACTTCCATGCCAGTAGTTGCCCTGTGCTGGGGAGCAGCCATGAGCCGCCCAAGAGAGCGCTGGCTGCCAGTCATCCAAGCCTATATATATAGTAGGAGTCTGACAAACTGCCTTCTTCCTTTCTTGAGGCAGCTGAAATTTCCCCCCTTGAAAATCAGAAAGCCAGATACTGCACCTGTCCTTGTGCGGCTTGCATCTTTTTCTTTGGTGACCCAGCAGAATCCAGCAGATGTGCATTGGTCTGTGACTCCAGTGGCAATTAAAAGATTGTTCATGTACAGTAGTAAGAACAGCATTAAAGTCTCTGGTCCATTTAGGCGAGTCCCTAGCCAGTGTTTGAGAGAAAGGTGGGTGAATTCCCTCCTCCCCTGAGCGAGGGTGGCTAGACACAGCCGGCTTTTCTTCTAAGCTGTTTCCAAAAACTGCACCTCCCCCCAACATTCGCAAACATCTGTACACCTTCACTTTTCAGCGCCAGGCGAAGACCTTTTTATTTAAGAAATATTTTAACTGTTAATTTATTAATTCTGATTGTAAATTTTAAATTATTATGTATATTGTTTATTGTTTATAATTTTGTGACTATGAGATGGGCCAGTTTTAGTTTTAGATTGTGTATTGTTTTATACTATTTATATGTTGTTAGCCGCCCCAAGGCTAGTTTGCGAGGGGGCAGCATAAAAATCTGTAAAATAAACACACACACACACACACACACACACACACACAAGGTTTAGTGCATGGGCACCCAATGCCTATTGCACAAAAACTCAGCAAAACTTAAGAACAAAATTTAACGCAAACAAAAACAGAAAGCAATGGAAGGATCTTAGAAGAACATTAGCACAGACGCACGCACACACACAAGGAGGAAGAGGAAAGTGGATGGCAGCACTGATCACAAACTGAGAATTTAAACACCAAATCCCAAGCCTTTTGACCACCTCAAACAATGAGGCTGGCTGGTCTTTGGGTTTCCCAAGAGTAGCTAATCAAAGCACAGGTAGAATTCTCCTAGCAAGCTGAGTGCCTCTCTCTCGCTCTCGCTCTCTCTCTCTCTCTGAGAGGGAGCAACTTGCTAGCCTGAGAAACCCCTTCTTTCTTGTCCTGGGTCCTCAAGGTTGAAGGGCTGGTGATTCCAAGCCGTAGCCATTGGGCTAGGATTCAGCTGCCCATTCATGCCCTCCTGGCCATGAAAGACTTTACTGCACCCAGACACGGTGACAGAATCCCCAGAGTTTCTCCCCACGCCAAACCAATACTCACGCTGCGCCGCTGGCTTTTGGAGGGAAGAGAGTGAGTTCTACTCTCGCTCTTCTTCTCTGTCCTCCCCCAGTGGAAACCAGTCTGCACTCTTCCAGCAAGTTCAGACTGTCAATGTAACAAACGCTTGCGCAGGAGCTCGAGCTGTTAATCGGTGTACTGATAGTAAAGTTGCAACTGTCCCGAAAAGAGTCTGAAAATCGATAGACCCTTCAGGTGGCCACTTTGCCCCACTGTCCAATTGACGCTGGGGCCAAATAGAATCATAGTCAACATTTAGTTTCTTTTCTTTGAGGTGGAATCTCTTTTGGACTTTTTCCCATTTCCCAAAAGACAACCCAGAGGTGTGCACATTTGTTTTACCTTGACCTATTGAACTAGTGGAGGGGACAGTATTCCAGATGAGATTCAAAATCCTAAAAGACGATGTAGTTAAAGTGCCACACTCAGCATGCCCAAAGAGGGGCAATGGCAAAGATTGTTCCTACAAGCTAGGCTCTAGCAGTAGGTGGACCAAAAACTACCAGAAGTACAAACAGGGTTTCCAAGAGGCAGAGCAACTATAGATCAAAATACCAACATACACGGAGGAAGCTAGAGAGTTCCCAGAAAAGCATCTACTTCTGCTACATTGATCATGCTAAAGCCTTTGATTGATTGATCACAGAAAATGGTGATAAACTCTCAAAGAGATGGGAGTACCAGACCATCTTATTTGTTTCTTGAGAAACTTGTCAAGAAGCAATAGTGAGAATTAGACATAGAACTACAGATAGGTTCAAAACTGGGAAGGAATACAGCAAGGCTGTATTTTGTCCCCCTGCCTATTTTATTTATTTATTTATTTATTTTTGGATTTATATCCTGCCTTTTTCCTACAAAGGGCTCAAGGCAGCTTACATCATTCTCTTCCTCCATCTTATCCCCACAACAACAACCTTGTGAGGTAGGTTGGGCTGAGGGTCTGTGACTGGCCCAAAGTCACCCAGTTGGCTCCATGGCTGAGCGGAGACTCGAACCCAGGTCGTCTGAGTCCCAGTCCCATGCTCTTAACTACTACACCACACTGGCTTTCATAGAGGCTCTCATATTTAACTTACATACAGATCACATCATGCAAAAGGCTGGGCTGGATGGATCACAAGTTGGAATTAAGATTCCTGGGAGAAATATCAACAAGGTCGGATATGCAGATTATACCACTCTAATGACAGAAAGTGAAGAGGAACTAAAGAGCCTCTTGATGCAGGTGAAAGAGGAGAACAAAAGTTGGCTTGAAACTTAACATCCAGAAAACTAAGATCATAGCATCTGGTCCTATCAATTTCTGGCAAATAGATGGGGAAGAAATGGAGGCAGCAACAGACTTTATTTTCCTGGGCTCCAGGATCACTGCAGACGGGGACTTCAACCAAGAAATTAAAAGACGCTTGCTCCTTGGGAGTAAAGCTATGGCAAATCTAGACAGCATACTAAAAAGCAGAGACATCACCCTGCCAGCAAAAGTGTGTATAGTCAGGGCCATGATTTTTCCAGTTGAAAGGTATGCCTATGAAAGCTGGGTCATAAGGAAAGCGCCTAAGAATGGAGGCCTTTGAATTGTGGTGCTAGAGAAGATTCCTGCGAGTCCCATGGACTGCAAGGAGATCAAACCAGTCAGTCTTAGAGGAGATCAACCCTGAATGCCCTTTAAAAGCCAGATCCTGAAGATGAAACTCAAGTACTTTAGTCATCCAAGGACTCACTGGAGAAGAGTCTAATGCTGGGAACAATTCACAAACCGGTTTCTCTGCCCTGGCCTCCAATCACACTTCGTGCACACAGTACAACAGTCGCTGCGAGGCTGGGTTTCTCAGTCCAGTCTCACGCCCTTGCCTTCGACCTTCGGGAGTTTCCAGAGGATCGGTGCGGCTGCGCAAGAATCGGTTGAGAGGGACCCTGGGAGCTTCTGGGGATGAATAAGGGTCACCCCGGCCAGACCCATACCCAAAAAGACCTGATCAGATACTTACATTCTGGAATCCAGTAACACCAGCCAAATGGGGTTTCCCTTAGACAATTGCCTACCAGAAACCGTTGCCTTGCAGGAGTCGAAGGCTTCCTTTCAAAGCCGGTATCTTGGCAGGACACCCAAAGATGCTCTACGCTAAAAAGAGCGTGTGCCGGCTAGAGAGGATCAAAGGGTCCTCTCTAGCCTCACGGTTGTCGCTTGTGTGGAAGCACAGCGTCTCCCCGATTCCGCCCTGTCGGCTGTGACCCCGGGATCAGAAGGAGGACTCTTGTCCCTTCTCCCCGCCTTCTCCACCAGAAAGCTGCCACACCGATCCGCAAAACAATGGCCCGGAATCAGTTTCTTGTCAGGTTTATTTACAATTGAAATAATTTTAAATATGCATGGCTCATGCATGGATCCATGGGTGCCTAAGATAGGAACACCCGGCATGTTAATTTCCTTAGGGTTATAGAGAACACACAAAAGGGGAGTGAATACAATACACAGGAAGGTGATTGGATCCTTTGGTATGGATAGGAAAGTGATTGAATACACGTCACAGCACCATAAAGAAAAGTTGCATTTCACACTAATTAGATGCCTTTGTCAGGCCTTCTAAACTAAAGTTACCTTGAACAGGCTGGCCAAGTTAAGTAAACAAAAAGGTTACATGTGTGAACTTAAAGGGTTAGGGAGGCACTTTAGCAAGCCTATAAAACAGAGATTATATTTTGACAGGTACCCACTGATGGAGTGGGGTCATTTGGTCTTCACCACCGGACACTGAGGCAACCTTTGCGATCGGTTTATGGCAAGGCAGTGAGGCAGGATGATATACCTTGTTTTTCTGTGTACAGGACAAAATCGGAAAAAGTCTGTCTGGTGTTTCCCTTTCCCCCCTGGAGCGTCACATCTCGCCCGCTCTCGGGAAGTTTTCCACTGAGGTTTCCCTTTCCCTGCCAGGCTGGCAGCTCCCCAGGATTCCCAACATCTCCCCTTTGCCGGGATGGCTCTGCCTTCCCGGGAGGGACAAAGCCAGTCCCGCAGGAGGAGCCGCGCAGGCCCAAAGGCTCCTCATCCGAGGCCCGAACCCGAAGGAGGCGCCGCGCGTGGAGCCGCAGTTGTCCGGATCTGCTCGCGCTCCGGTCGCGGCCGGTGCAGAGCAGCGTCGCTCCGGGGCTGCTCCCGCCACACGTCCTGGGGGCCGCAGCGCCCGGCTGCGAGTCCGGCCGGCCCTTCCCTCCCCGTCCGGCCCTCCCTCCGGGCGCATTTCCGGGCGGCAGGAGGGGCTCCATCCGGAGGGGGCGCGGGCGCTTGGCGGGACCCCGGGCCGGGTCGCCGAGCAGGACGGGGGCAGGTAGGGCCGGGCCGGGCCTGGCGGGGAGGGAAGGGGAGGGAAGGGAAGCGCGGCGCCGGAGCCTCCGGGCAGCGGGCCTGGTGCGGCGGGCGAGCCTTGCGGGGGGCCGGGGAGGGGGAGGGGTCCCTTTCGCCCCCCCAGAAGGAAGGGGCGCCGCTCGCACGACCTTCTGCCCGCTCGGAGATCCCTGCAGGCTCGGCGGTCGTGGGGACGCGCTTGGCGGCGGCCTTTGTCCTCGCGATGGTCGCGCCAAGAGCCCCTTTGGCGGCCACGCGCGGGAAGTGCCCGGCGCGGGACGGGGCGCGGCGCGGGCCCCGCAGAGCCGCGGCGAGGGCGCCCCGATCCGCCTTTCCTTCCCTCCGCCCGGGGGGCTCCTGGCGCTGCACGGCCCGCGGGCGATCGGCGGGGCGCTGCCAGCACGTGGCTGCCGCGGGTTTATTGATTTGAATATTGTCAGTTAACTCACAAAAAGAGTAAGAAGAGTCGCAAAAACAGGTTAATAAATTTTGTAATGGAGATAAGAAAGCAAAGATGACTTGGAAATGATGGGATAACTCACAAAAAGGGAGCGGTCCACGTCCTCAGAATATTAAAGTATATTATGAAGGGAACCAGTGAAGCTTTATGCCAAATAGTATTTTGAAGCCAGATGAAATACTAAGGGCAGGGATGGAACAACAGGAACTTTTGGAATCTTTTAAAAATATTTTTTCAATGCGACGATAAGAAAATGGTTAAAATAATAGAAAATCCCTTTTTGAAAAATCTGGGAGAAGTACAGGGAAGAATTTATGCCAATTTTCTGACCAGTGAGTCCAGTTACACAGATTAGAGGATTTCCAGAAAATTTGAGGAATAGTTTGAGACAGGTACTGAAAGAAAAGCAAATATTTAGAGGAAAGGATTGGATGGAGAAAATGGGAAACAAAGTGGCATTATCAGGAAAAGACAAATTAAGTTTTGGATGGCACTTTTGGATGGAAGGGGTTATTTATGAAGGAGTGGAAGAGGGAAAGAAAAACAAATACTTGGCTGCTATGGTCCGGGTGGAGGGGTGCCCTAGGGGTGAATTTCCGTTTCTACTTTACGTTGTGCATTTTCTGTTTTTTCCCTCTATTTTATTATTTTATGTCTTTGTGTTTTAAAAATTCCCAGCAAGGAAAAATAGCCATACAAACGAGAACGTGGCAAAACGAGGTTCACTGCTAGCGGAAGCCTTACTCCACTTTGGGGACCCCCCACCCCCCAGGGGAGGATGGTGCCAGGTCAGTGTGTGGGATGTGAAGGGGCATCGGCTGGAAGTAGCGTCTTCATTTCTGGGAGAGACTCTCCCCTGGGGAGAAGCCGTAGCACTGCCTAGAGCATGCACAGAGTTTCCGTGCACACAGAGCTCTTGTGACTCCTCCAGGAATTCTCCCCGGAGGACCCCCTGCATGGGTGGGAGTGAGAGGACCGGATGCCGGGATCTTAGTGTTCTTAATGTCGAGTTTCAAGCCAACTGTTTTGCTCTCCTCCTTCACCCGCATCAAGAGGCTCTATAGTTCCTCTTCACTTTCTGCCATGAGAGTGGCATCATCTGCATATCTGAGGTATTTGATATTTCTCCAGGCAATCTTAATTCCAACTTGTGTTATTACTTAGATCAATGTATAACTACAATTTTGATGTAATAATACTTGGTTATTACAAAAAAAACTTTAACATGGGTAGCAAGTAAATAGGAATTCTAAAATACCTACAGATCCACCAGGGACTAATAATTGATTTTCCCATGCACAAGAATGTCTTAAGAAAGTTAAATTCATAAAGCAATTATCTTGCTTTGATCATTGTTTTTATAATATTGAAAAGTAACTCTATTACTAAATAAAGGATATAGAATAGGCTTTCAATTCAACACTTTTAATTGGTCTTCTATGTCGCGGATTAGTAAATGCAACAACTAGGTCATCCTTACATAAATTCTTTTTCTCTGAATTGTTAAGTTTATATATATCTCTTGCCATTTATCATTACATTCTTTGGGTGGTCTTCTATTTATATAGCTGGCTATTTTTGCAGTCAAATTCCATTTTGGAGTGTATATGTTACTGGGGAGCAAGGCCAAACTGCCAATGTATTTTAGCTGAATGCTCTTAGAGTGATTGAGATGTATTTTCCACAAAGGCAAACAATGCACAAAACCCGAGAAACCGTCCCACAGTCCATGGCTGGTGAGACCAGTCCGGGGCAGGGAAAGTGGCGCAGTCGGAAGGCTAGCTGGGAATTCCAGGAGATTGGATTCGGCATTTGCACCCAACATTCCACACCTCTCTTTTAAGGGCCGATGGGTGTTGGAGGCACTGATTTATGATGGACCAGAATCAAGCGGATTCCTGCTTCTTGTTCTGAGTGGCATCAAAAGCGCCAGAGCCCTTTTGGGACAAACGAGTAGGAACACGGGAAATGGCAAGCTTTGACCCATCCTGAGTCCTGCAGGTGTTGAAGGCTTCAAAGCACATCAGCCCCAGCAAGCCAGGCCAACCTTGGGGGGTGGGGGGCATAGATCATTGCTTGGTTTCCAGCACTCAGCCAACAAAGACCCCGGCATAGGTGCCCAAAATGGCCGAACTCGTACCCAAGTCGTAATGATCGGCGAATTTGGAGAAACTCAGCTTTTCAGGGGAATATGCAAAATAATAACAAAGCATGGGAGGAAGAGAATATTAAAATGGGGGAGGGGCAGAAAGGTCTAGCGAGGACTGAGCAGCTGGATTCCTGAATCAGGAGCAGGCCTTTATTTATGTATTATTTTTATTTATTTAAAACTTTTTGCTACCGTCCCACAATTAAAAGTCTTGGGATGCTTTGCAGCAGCTAATCTGGTGGTTCCAGCATAAGGGTGGTGGTGTATCCACTCTGGGTTTCAGTCTGAACAGTACATGTCCTGATTTGGGTCCAGCTCCACGGAGATCACCTGTCTGTCCCTCTAAAGAGCAGTCAGGGTTGATCTCCTCTAAGACGGACTGGTTTGATTTCCTTGCTGTCCAAGGGACTGGCAGGAGTCTCTTCCAGCGCCACAATTCAAAGGCCTCAATTCTTGGGCGCGCAGCCTTCCTTATGGTCCACCTTTCACAGCCATATATTGCAACTGGGAACACCATAGCCTTGACTATACGCACTTTCGTTGGCAGGGTAATGTCTCTGCTTTGTCGTATATTGTCTAGATTTGCCAAAGCTTTCCTCCCAAGGAGCAAGCGTCTTTTAAGACTTTATAAATGGAACGGAATATGATCATAGAATGTTAAAAGATATGTAGTAAGGGGCTGACTCAGTAGTTCCGATGTTTGTGATGATTGATGTTTTTTAATATTGTTTTGAAAATTAATAAAAAGAAAGAAATTAAAAGACGCTTGCTCCTTGGGACCTTTTCAGATCTAGACCAAGTCCCGTTTCTCCAGCCAAGAACAAACAAAGGTTCTAAATTTGATAGAAGTCACTATCTTCTTTCTCCTTCTGCAGTAAGATCAGTCCATCCATTTCTTACAGAGTCCTGTTTTCCTTGACCAAGATAAAAAGAAAGACTCTCCAAGTTTTGTAAAAGTCAGTATCTTCTTTCTTTTTTTATATAAGGTTTTTATTAAAATTTTAAACTAAAAGCTAAAACATCAATCATCAAATACATCAGACAAGCTGGGTCAGCCCCCTATGGCATATCTTTTAACATTCTGTGATCATATTCAAATCAATTTATAGAAGTTTAAAGACATCTTTAAATCTAAGCCAAGTCCCGTTTCTCTAGCCAATCGTAAAAAAAGTCCCACGTCTCAAATATCATTAGTATCAAATACATTTCTTGTTTACTAATATTTTCTGGTACAAGGCCTAAGAGGAGAATTTCAGGTTTGAAAGCTAAGGGTTTTTGTAGCATTTCCTGAAGCCATTTATGTATTTTAATCCAATACGTTTTCACATATTCACAGGTCCAACACATATGGTAAAAAGTACCCACATCATGTTTGCATTTCCAACATCTGTTTGACATATTTGGAAACATCTTGGCTAATCGATTTGGCGACACATACCATCTACAGAACATTTTATATAAATTTTCTTTATACGAGCTTGTTAAGGTTACCCTAATATTTCTCTCCCAGAGCTTTTGCCACTTTTCTAATTCTATATTATATCCAAAATTTTGTGCCCATGTTATCATAGTGTCCTTAACCTGTTCCCCTTCCATTTTCTTGTCAAGCAAAATCTCATAGATTCTTTTAATCATTTTCTCATCTGTTTTTAGCATCACTTGATCAAAGGCTGTTAGATCTTTATAAAACCCCCATATTTTGCATTCTTTGGCATATCTTGATTGCATATGCACCTTATACCACCAAGAGATATTGAGTCCCTGTTCTTGTATTTCTTGCTCTAGTTTCAGGCCTCCATCCTTATCCAAATATCATCATATCTTATAATCCCTTCAAAATTCAATACTTTTGGATACACAAAGGCTTCCATAGGTGAAAACCGTCTTGGTAACTTATTATACAATTGTAGCTTTAACTTTTTCCATACTGACATTAGTGATCTTCTAATGAAGTGGCTTAGAAAAGTCCCCTGTGCCTTAACCGTCTCATACCACATATAAGCATGCCAACCCATTTGCAAATCATGACCTTCAAGGTACAAAATTCTCTTATTTCCCAAGGTTATGCATTCTTTTAACCAAGAAAGAACAGACGCTTGATAATACAACATTCAATCTGGTAGTCCAAAACCCCCATTCTGTTTGGTTTCCTGAAGCGTTTTTAATTTAATCCTTGCCTTCTTTTCTCGAAGTTTGAAAATTTAAGTCCTCAAAAAACTTTTTATCGATTTTTACGGGGATCATTTGGAAGAAAAACAAAAATTTTGGTAGAATGTTCATTTTAACCAGTGCTATTCTTCTCATCAAAGACAATTGTAAATTGGCCCATCTTTCCAGATCATCTTTAATATCTTTCAGTAATTCATCATAATTATCTTCTTTCAAAGTTGTACATTTAGCTGTAAGATAAATTCCCAAGTATTTTACCCTTTTAACAATCTGCAAGCCCACTTGCTCTTGGAGTCTTTTTTTCTGATCTTGCGTGAGATTTTTAACTAAAAGTTTCGTTTTTTCATTGTTTATTTTCCTCCCCGTGACCTCACCATTTTCTTCAATCCGTTGTAAAAGTATAGGGATAGTTACAAAAGGTTCCTCTATTATGAAGACCAAATCATCTGCGAATGCTTGCAATTTATATTTTTAATCCCTAATTTTAGTGCCTTTGATGTCTTCGCCATCCCTGATGTTTCTGTTCAAGACCTCTAAAGTCAAAATAAACAATAGGGGTGACAGCGGGCATCCCTGCCTTGTACCCTTTTGTATCTCTATAGCCCTTGTACATTCTCCATAATTAAAATCCTGGCCGATTGTCTTTGATAGATGCTTGATATCGCATTCATAAATTTTCCCCCAAACTCCATTTGGTCCATCTGATGCATCATAAATTGCCAATTGACATTATCAAAAGCTTTCTGGGCATCTAAAAACAATACAGCCATTGGTTTTTCCATATGTGTCTCATAGCATTCTAGAATATCCAAGATAGTCCTCAAATTATTCTTCATTTGTCTTTTAGGCAGGAAACCATTTTGGTCTGGATGTATAAAGTCTGTTAAAAACTTCTTCAACCTTTCTACCAATATCGAGGCAAATATTTTATAATCCACATTTAATAATGATATAGGTCTATAGTTTTGAATCTCTGTTAAGTCCATATCTTCGTTAGGTATTAATGTGATGTTTGCCTCCATCCAAGTATCTGGTATTTTAGCATTTAACAATGCTTCATTACATATATCTTTAAAAAATGTAGCAAAACCTCCCTCAAACGATTTGTGAAATTCAGCTGGAAGTCCATCCGGACCAGGAGTTTTATCGTTCTTCTGTCGTAGAATTGCCTCCATTATTTCCATAGTTGTTACTTCCTGATTCAGTATTTTTTGATACTTTTCTGGTAGTTTTGGCAAATCTCCCTTTTTATATATTCTTTTACCATCTCGATCGAAAATTCCTCCTTCCGGTATAACCTTGCAAAAAAATCTTCAGCTATTTTCTTAATTTGTGTATTTTGCAACTGCAGTCGTCCTTCTTCGTCTTTCAGTTTTGAAATCAATCTCTTCTCTCTTTCTTTTTTAACTTTATATGCTAGCCATCTCCCCGGTTTATTAGCATTTTCAAAAATCTGTTTAGCTAGTTTCATTTGCTTAGCAAGTTCGCTTGTATCCAAGAGATTCAATTTGTGCTTCTTTCTTTTTTAATAGTAGCTTCAATCTAACCAACTCTACACAATTCCAAATCTTTTCGTTTTTCTAATATTAAAGAGATAAACTCCTCATTGTCATAATTACAAATACAACCAAATACATTTTTTGCTTACAAGTATTTCAATCTAATATCCACTAAAAAGGATATCGATTGAGTGCGTCTCTGTCGCCCTTTCACCCCTACCAAGCGTTTCTTGTCTCTTTCCTCCCAAACAGGTGAACGGTAGGAGAGGAACATGACATGGATCCCTGCATCAAGTAAGCAGAAACCAGTGAGCATGAAGTGAGAAAAGAGGGAATTCCAAGTTAAAGGATATCAAACAAGCAACAGAAAACCGAATACAGAACAAGAGGGAAACACCTGATATTTCTGAATGTCCTGCAAACACTCGCCCTCCATTCCTTTAAGTCCCGGAAAGAGGAAAGGGAAAGAATCTTGTTTGTGACAAATTACCGAAAGAAGGGTGAATCTATGGATCCAAATTGTAGCAAGGACTGAGGCCAAATGAACGTGCAGGACGCTGAAAGAGCATCGAACTTGGGACGAGAGTTCATCAACTCCCGGCGTGCAGAAGCCCTTTGAACCCGTGCAATGTGGAAAGAGGCTCAGAGATGGCCGAGGTTTAGTGAGCATCACTGATCCAGCACTTTGAGGAAGCCACATCAAGCCATGGAGGGAAGGCTGAGCTTAAGGGCTGTCGGGAGGCTTAGAAAAAGCGGAAGGGTGCAGAGTGGAGAGCAGCCATCTAAATGCGCAGAATGTGGGAAGAGCTTCAGTGGTGCTGGAAATACTTCTGGGCAGGAAAGAAACGATGTAGGGGAGAGACCAAACGAATGCATGGGATGCAGGAAGGGCCTCCATGAAAGTGGAGGGCTTAGTAAACGTCACGGATTCCACACTGGAGATGCACCATATTTATGTATGTAATGTGAGCTTCAGTCAAAGTGGGCAGCTTGCCATTCATCAAAGAACGCACTCTGGGGAGAAGCCATACACATGCATGGAATGTGGAAAAAGCTTCCGTAATAGAGGAAATCTTACAAGGCATCAAAAAATGCACACTGGGGAGAAGCCATACACGTGCATGCAATGTGGCAAGAACTTCACTAAGCATTGGAGTCTTACCATCCATCACAGAACGCACTCTGGGGAGAAGCCATATACATGCATGGAATGTGGCAAGTGCTTCAGTCAAAGAGCACATCTTACCAGTCATCAAATCACGCACTCTGGAGAGAAGCCGTACACGTGCATGGAATGTGGCAAGAGTTTCAGCTGCAGTGGTACTCTTAACAGCCATCACAGAACACACACGGGGGAGAAGCCATACACATGCATGGAATGTGGCAAGAGGTTCAGCTCTAGTAGTAATCTTACCAGTCATCAAATCACGCACTCTGGGGAGAAACCATACATGTGCATGGAATGTGGCAAGAGCTTCAGTCGGAGTGGGCAGCTTACCATCCATCACAGGACGCACACTGGGGAGAAGCCATACAAATGCATAGAATGTGGAAAAAGCTTCTGTAATAGAGGAAATCTTACAAGGCATCAAAAAATGCACACTGGGGAGAAGCCATACACATGCATGGAATGTGGCAAGAGCTTCAGTCAAAGTGGGCAGCTTACCATGCATCAAAGAACACACTCTGGGGAAAAGCCATACACATGCATGGAATGCGGCAAGAGCTTCAGTCGGAGTGGGCAGCTTACCATGCATCAAAGAACACACTCTGGGGAAAAGCCATACACATGCATGGAATGTGGCAAGAGCTTCAGCTGTAGTAGCTATCTTACCTGCCATCACAGAACGCACACTGGGGAGAAGCCATACACATGCATGGAATGTGGCAAGAGCTTCAGCTGCAGTGGTACTCTTACCAGCCATCACAGAACGCACTCTGGGGAGAAGCCATACACATGCATGGAATGTGGCAAGAGGTTCAGCTCTAGCAGTCATCTTACCAGTCATCAAATCACGCACTCTGGGGAGAAGCCATACGCATGCATGGAATGTGGCAAGAGCTTCAGTCAAAGTGGGCAGCTTACCATGCATCAAAGAACGCACTCTGGGGAGAAGCCATACACATGCATGGAATGTGGCAAGAGGTTCAGCTCTAGTAGTAATCTTACCAATCATCAAATCACGCACTCTGGGGAGAAGCCATACTCATGCTTGGAATGTGGCAAGAGCTTCAGCTGCAGTAGTACACTTACCATCCATCAAAGGTGGCACACTGGAGAGAAGCCATATACATGCATGGAATGTGGCAAGAGCTTCAGTGTCAGAGGATCTCTTACAATCCATCAAAGAAAGCACACGGGGGAGAAGCCCTACACATGCATTGAATGTGGCAAGAGCTTCAGGTACAGTAGCAATCTTACCACACATCAAAAAACGCACACTGGAGAGAAGCCATACACATGCATGGAATGTGGCAAGAGCTTCAGCTGTCGTAATAGTCTTACCATCCATCACATAATGTACTCTGGGGAGAAGCCATACACGTGCATGGAATGTGGCAAGAGCTTCAGTGTCAGAAGAAATCTTGCAGTCCATCACAGAACACAGCCTGGAGAGAAGCCATACACGTGCATGGAATGTGGCACGAATTTCACTAAGCATTGGAGTCCTACCAAACATCCAAGAACGCATTCTGGGGAGAAGCCATATACATGCATGGAATGTGGCAAGAGCTTCAGTCAAAGTGCACATCTTACCATCCATCAAAGAATGCACACTGGGGAGACGCCACACACATGAATGGGATTCAGAAAGATCTTTTGTCGGAGGGGAGACCTTACTGAACATCAAAGTACTCACACCAGAGATATGGCTTTCAAAAGCATTCAATGAACAATGAACGGATCTTGTGTGCAGAATCCATGGTAAAGTTTTTGTCCCAGTCCATGGTCACTGAGAATGGCAAACTCCATGCTTTTTAAAACAAAATAGAAAATAAACTTGCCATGAACTTTCTCCCATTGCCCAAATCCTTCGTGGATCTGCACTTGACGTTTTGTGTCCTTTCCTGGACATGGATGTGGTTGACTTGGGGAAGGCCAAAAGGTGATTGAAAGGGCAGGAAATGTGAGGAAGGGGCTGGAAGATCTCTCCAATGAGGGTGACATCTCTGGGGAATTTTACTGTAGGGCATGTTATTAGTTTACTATTGCTTTTTCATTATTTACTCATTGTGTTCTTATAGAATTTATTTAAATTTTAAATCTGTTTTAAATGTGGTGTTTGGACAGCCATCTTGAGTGGGATGGTGTAAGTGCGTGTCTTGCAATAGCAGGGCTTGGATGCGATGGCCTTCTGGCCCCGTCCAACTTCCATGAATCATTCTGTAGATTAGAGCTGCCTTAATGTGAGAAGAGCAGCTTCACCTCCCATTTTCCTGGGAACATCTCAGTGCCCATGTGCTGACAGCTGCAGGAACGGGCAGAGGAGGCCAGTATCAGAATCCCCGGCAAGAGGAGTTGCCTTTCCCCCTGGGCTTCGGGAGGGAAGTGAATGTGTCTCCTGCCCAGGCAGCTTTGGAGATTCACATGCAGGTTCATGGTCTGCAGTCATTTTTGCTACTGAGTTCAGGGCAGGGGTAGGATTAGGCAACGCACTCCAAAAGACGGGGCGACCCCACTCAGGCCCCACAGAAAGGAACCAAGGAAGGTGGACTTGGCATTGCCCCAGCTCAGTTTATGCTGTGTAATTGCCCCCTGAGTCCCCCTACAGCCTTGTCCTCCTAGGATATTGTCAGAGCCTAGTCTGAAGAAATGCCTGGCTTTCAGGGCCCTGCATGGGGATTTCTCCCTCCAAGATGAAAACAGGCCCCCACAGTATCCAGGAATCTTCATAGGAAAAGTTCTGCAGGGGACCTTCCTTCCCCCAAACATGCCCAAAACAAAGGAACCAATGAAGTTTCACTTGGTCTCCTTTTAAAGTGACGGTGGCGTGCAGAAGCCTCCACGAACCCATTGAAATCAATCCGGCGGATGTGTTGCTTTTTTAAATTGTCCTTTTCCTCCTTATGTATGTTCGTGCGTCTGTGCCTATGTTCTTCTAAGATCCTTCCATTGCTTTCTGTTTTTGTTTTGCGTTAAGTTTTGTTCTTAAGTTTTGTTGAGTTTTTGTGCACTCGGCATTGGGTGCCCACGCACTAAGCCTTGTGTACAGATGTTTGAGAATGTTGGGGGGAGGTGCAGTTTTTGGAAACAGCATAGAGGAAAGGCCAGTTGTGTCTAGCCACCCTCGCTCACGGGAGGAGGGAATTCACCCACCTTTCTCTCAAACACTGGCTAGGGACTTGTCTAAATGGACCAGAGACTTTAATGCTGTTCTTACTACAATCATGAACAATCTTTTAATTTCCACTGGAGTCACAGATCAATGCACATCTGCTAGATTCTGCTGGGTCGCCAAAGAAAAAGATGCAAGCCTCACAAGGACAGGTGCAGTATCTGGCTTTCTGATTTTCAAGGGGGGGAAATTTCAGCTGCCTCAAGAAAGGAAGAAGGCAGTTTGTCAGACTCCTACTATATATATAGGCTTGGATGACTGGCAGCCAGCGCTCTCTTGGGCGGCTCATGGCTGCTCCCCAGCACAGGGCAACTACTGGCATGGAAGTGCGACCAAGGAGGGAGGGGGGCTGGAGCTGGTCCTCTCCAGCACCAGACTCGGCAGGCATTTCTTCCCGTCCTACTGCGGCAATGGCTAGCTGGCCGGCATCGCTCCTTCTCCGAGCCCAGAGTGGCCACGCTGGCTGCCTGGCAAGGCCAAAGCAGCCGTGCCTGATCAACTGCCTGCCTGCAGTGTGTGAAGCTGTGGCCACTGGCTGGTTGCTGCCCACGGCTTGCGATGGCACAAGTGAAGGGGGGCTGCTGCCTTACGCCTGAGACTGGACCTCCTGGAGATCACTGATGCGGTGGGAGGACCGGGCCCAGGTGCCCCTTGCCACACACAGCAGTGAGATCAGAGGAAGTGCCTACGTGGGAATGTTACTCCAGGCCGAGAAAAGCTCCAAACACCACAGGGAGACCAGAGGACCATGGAATTCGTGGAGGACCTGAAGTTCCTGCTCAAACAGCAACCCTGCAAGGGAGGACCAGCAGCATAACAGGCCAGGATGAGAAGAAGCTGGCATCAGGGTCAGCCAAGGGCCCACAACTGGAGGGGGCAAGGGAGAAGTGCCCTGAAAAAAAGCCTGTCGGGGACCAGGATCGGGTTCTGGGTTGAAGACTTGGATCAAAGAGACTAGCATTTGCCTAATGCTAAGTAGCCTAGATGACAATGCGGAAGGAAAGAGGGGGAGTTTCTTGAAGTTGTTTCTCTGGCTGTCTCTGTGTAGTTCAGTTAACTTTGTTACTCCCTTCTATACTATATGTCCTTGTAGGAAGAAAACAGTGGACTTCCTAGTTTCTAAGTTTTCAGTTTAAAATACCGGTTCAGTGTGTGATAGAATGTTTATGCTTTAGTAGCGCTGGTGAAAATCCTGCATGGATTTCTTACACCTGGAACATGTTATATGTCTGGATTCCTGCCAAGGACCAAGTGAAACAGACATGTAGATTACAGAAGGGCAAGCACATGCTGTCCCCAATCAGCTAAAGGAGAGTAAAAGGAAAGAAATCATATTTGTTTAAAAAAAGAAAAAAAGATTTCACAGATCCTTGGGGAAAAAAATTTCCATGTGAAGCCACTACAGGAAGGACCACTGAAAGCACTTTACCAGTTGGGGTGATGGTGGTGGACTAGCAACATCCTTACATCCAAGTGGCACTTGCTGGAATAGGCTCTCTGTGTGTGAGAGACTATTTGGTGCTGTGGCTACAATGGGGCTTTGGTTTTGCTAAGCTGGAAAGGCCCTGGCCTGCTGCCGGATGGGCAACTACATGGGGATGGTGACTGCCATGTATTGTTCGCACAAATGGGGCTGGTAAGTGCAACTTGGTACAGCCTGGAATACACACTGTGGGTACAAGACAACTTGGAGCTGGCCAAAAGATGGAGGTCAGCAAGCAGGCCTAGCTCAGTGGCTCACATTGGCATATACAAAACTCCCCAGGAGAAAACCCTCTGCAGGGCATCTCTGGGCTGAGTTTCACAACACGGATTTGCCTTCTAACCATGGAAATCACCCATGGGACTTATAGGGCTAGTAGCCAGAAGGCTTTCATGGCTTTCCCTACGGTCGAATAGGGCACTGGATACCTTGTCCCCGATCTCTGAATTACTACAGAATTCCCCAGGGGCTCTTGCTCTAACTGCAGAGAAGCAGTTCAAGCAGTGGTGGAAGACATTGTCAAAAGCGGGGATAGGGCATTCATTTCTCTCTGCCATCCTTCCACCATTTGGGGTTTTCCCAAATCACCATGACGTTGGAGTGCTAGTATCTGCATTCAGTGTTTGTAGTGAAACAGCTGATGCCATTTCAGACATACAAAGCTGAACTACAGCAACTTGCCATGCGAAGGTGCTAGACACTGCATTGCTGGCAAGCCAGGACAGGGTTTGCAACACTGGTGGAAGACAAAACTGTCTCTTGGGCGCATCACATTTAAAAGCTCAATGCTTTATAAGCTGCTCTACATTTCATTCTGGTAAAAGGGCTTGGAATGATTGCTTTCTTGGTCCTCCAACTGCGGCTGTTACTGGCAGAGCTTGCCAACAATTATCCTAGTCTTTCTCAGACATGCATGAGGTAGGCATGTCATGAACAGAGCTGGCTGGAGCCAGGGGTGGACTGGTTGCCCCAGGGGGTCCCTTTGGAATCGCTCTGCTTTTGTGCTTCTGGGTTTATCCAAATCGCCCTCACCTGCACAGGCAGTCTGGACCTTCAAGGTGAAGCTGCAGGGGCTTGGCGGCCTGTCTTCCTGGTCAGGAGGACTCTGTCTTTTGCTGGAAGCTGTAGCCAATTGTGGCACCCCAAAATACATGGGGGTGTTCCTATCTTAGGCACCCATGGATCCATGCATTCAAGTGTAAATAAACCTTTTTGCCCTGACAAGAAACTGATTCTGAGCCTATATTGCAGATCGGTGTGACAGCTTGTTGGCAAGGTTGAAGGGTCCGGGCGAAAATCGATGCATGTTTAGCCAGAATGATGGGGATTGTAGGACTGCTCTTCTGCCTGAACATGCTTCAGTGTTCGCCCTCATAGTACTGTTCCTCTTTCGGAAAGGAGCCACTCTGGTGATGGCGGGAGTGGCAAAACACCCCCTTGGAGAGTCTGCTGGGAGTGCAGAGAGAGAAGGAAAGGGAGGACTTGAAGCAGTGGCTGATGGATTTTAAATCCCACACCTGGAATAGACAACGGGCCAATTCTAGTGCTCACGTGCTGCATGCAGATGCATGTAGTGAGATGAGATGGGGGACATGAAGCAGGCGGGCGGAGCGGGTGCAGCCCCCTAGTCCCTCGCCCACTGAGGGAAAAGGGGGGCTGTGGTGGACGGATTGGGGGCGAAGAGGAGCTGCTGTGTGTGTGTGTCACTGGGGGAGATTCGGGTAGAGCGGACCCTGCCCTGATTGCCATACACGAGGGAACCGCCTCACTCTCTGGCAGCCTTGGGCACTTCACTGGAGCAGAAGTATTTCCGCAGCCTCCTGCATGACAGCCTTGGGGGCTCGTCCAGGATCTTGTGACCGATCCGTCCTCAACTCATCCGGCACCCTACTGAGGGAGTGCTCACCCCGTCGATTTTGGTGGGCCCAGAGGGAGGCTGACTGTTCGGGGCAGGGACGCTCGGGGACCAAAGGGATGTTTTAGTGACTCCCATAGCGCGATGCGCCCGGGATCCCGGCTGAGACTGGACCTGAACACGCATTGTGACGGGGAAGAAAGGGTCTAGAAGGGGGGTGCCCTGAAAGGCAAGGAGGAAGGGACAGTTCCTGTCATCCCAGATTGGAATCCGCTGGCGAGAATGTTAAGGTCCTGGGATAGTCTTCCCAGGGCAGGCGGCTGGAAAAGTAGGAACTGGTTTACTACTGTGTAATTGCAGCACTGAAATACACTCCGGTCTGGCCCCATACGGCTCTGACGACCCCTCTGCATGTCAGGACCGAAACCTGACAATAAGTCAAACCACATCTGTGGCTGGGGAATCTAGGTATGCGGGCAGCTGGCTGCCTGCCTCAGTTTCAGCCTGTCTGAAGGCCTGAAAATCATGGGACCCATTCGAAAGTTTGCCACCCTACACTAGGGAGGATGAAGGCGCCTCAGGAACCACTCCTTCATTACGTTGTGTGAACACGTCGTGTGTGAGAAGGAAAATGACTGGTGCTAAGCAGAAGAATGATGGATTGCTTAAGACCAGAGCAAAAGACTCTTATAAGGCCCAGCGCCTGAGTGCAGAACCATGTACAGAGTTGTAAAAAGGAAGAAGAAAATAGGCAGGTTTTAATTGGCTACTGATGTAAACAAACAAAGGTAAGGGAATAGTATGGCTGAGCTGAAAACAAAGCCAATAGTAGAAGGGTGCTTCTTACCTCAAAGTCCTGAAAAACACAAGGGGGGGTGAGGTTGGGGGCAGTGGTAAAACTGTCACCTTTGTGGAAGGGAGTAGGAAATCGATTGCCTCTCACAACTGGCCGTAAGGGGCTTGGAGGAAGGACTGTTCGTCCTACCTCATCCTCCCACAAGCTTCGGGAAATGAGTGGGCATCAATCCAGACGGTTACAAGGCTAAGCTGAGCGGCTGACCTTTTCGAAAGTAGTGCGCACGCTTAAGAGGTTCATGACCAATAACTGACACGCCTCTCATAGGTGAGGGGCTCATCAGCATGAACATGGGATGGATGAGCGGAAAGGGGGACATATCTAGGAGCAGCATGAAGTGGCGGATGGCGAAGATTGCGAACTCTTGGCACCCCAGCCAGTGGGAGGAAAGGCAGGGCCTGCGAGCCGGGAAGAGGGAAGAAAAGGCAGTCTTTTGTGACAACGGTGTGCTGCCTGTGTGGTGGGCACTGCTTGGGGTTTAATTTCATCCCTAACTTTTGCGTTCACCGGCTTGGGGAAGGGGGGGAAGGAGAGCGGGGGCATGGTGGCTCTCCCCGCGAGGATCCATTGCGTTGGGTCGAGTGAGCAGGCTGCAACCTCAGAGCAAGAACAGGCAGGGGCCACTGTGACAGGTCCTGCCCGGGTTTGTGTTTTTGCGTTGGTTTGATGACCATGTGCCAGTCTGAATTGTGTCATTAGGAGAATCAGAATCCTGGTTTTTCCAGGGGCTTCTGAAGAGGAGATCCGCTTGTTTCACAGCGCTAATTGGACTGATGGCAGGCTGCCCTCCAATGAAACAAAGCTCCAGGAACTAGGTTTCAGGTTGCATGTCAAAAGATCCTGTCTGAGGGTCAGGAACCCCTAGAAAAGGGCTGGGTTTCCTAGGGGGTGGTTGAGGCCCATCAGTAAAGGAGTTTGGACAACCACCTGTTGGGGATCATAGGAGCAGAGTTTGTTGAAACCAGGGGTCAGACTAGATGACTGGGAGAGGCCCCCTTTCTGACTTACTTTGTTTCTGTGTTTTTTCACTCATCTCTGAATGGTGTGCAAGTGATGCTGCACATGTCCTCTTGAAGGGCTCAGGGACCCTATGGAGAGGAGAGGTAAAGGAAGATCTCTTACGCTATGGTGGATCGGAGCAATTCTTTCACTGCTACTGCAGAGTTTCCTGCGGAAGGTGAGTCAAGGAGAGGGTCTATATAAAAGGAACGGAGGGAACAGCCTGTGCAGCCACAGCCCTGTTGGTGGACGTAGCCAGGAAGGAACATTTTGGGGCAGCTTTGGTGGCAACGGTGGCACACTAAGAGCCAGCTCTGTTGGCCACCGGGGCCCCTGGAAAGCGGTTAAGCGACTCCTGACGTGTTAAGTATGAGGCTGTATTGGCCAATCCAGTGGATGTGATTCTGAGCACTGGAGGAGCTGTGTCTCCTGTAATGTCTTGATAGGGGGCAGTGGCGACTTGGAGCAAGAGCCTGATTGTGTGGAATCCGTGGGTCTGGGCACGAAGGGGAAGACTTCCTGGAAGCACCGTCAGGGGGAGGAGTTGATGCTTTCATAGATGGGTCATCCAGTGTGTGGGAAGGGGAAGGCATGGTGGATGCGCAGTAATGGAAGGGAAGCCGGTGGGGGATAGTGGGAGACTGTCCTGCTCCTGGCCAGCCTAAAGCTTTGAGTTACGGGAAAAGCTTTGGTGCATGAGAAGTTGGTGCCAGGTCTGTTGACAAATTGGCTCTGCCTGAAGAATTGCCAATTATTCGTGTAAAGGGAGAACAGCCTGGAAATGGTGAAGAACGTGGAGGAAATCAACCAGCAGGGCTTCTGTCGAAGCAGCTGAGGCTCCACCATCGATACTGAACTTGATCCCCTTGGTTGACGTTCCTGTTTACACGCCTTAAGTTTGATGAGGCTGAAGTCGCAAGGGTGAAGGAACTGGGATGAGTCAGACCCTAAAGCTGCAATTCCAGAAAGCAATAATGGAAACTAAATTGCCTGGGACTATGCAGGTGGCAGAGTGGTTTAAACTGCTGAGCTGGTCGACGGAAAGGCTGCCGGCTCGGATCTGCACAACGGGGTGAGCTCCCGTTGCTCGGCCCCAGCTCCTGCCAACCTTGCAGTTCGAAAGCAGGCAAAGGCAGCTAGATAAAAAGGTACCACCTCGGTGGGCAGGTAACAGCGCTCCACGCGCTGCGGTGTTTAGTCATGCCGGCCACATGACCGCGGAGACTGCCTGCGGACAAACGCTGGCTCCCTTGGCTAGGAAACGGAGACGAGCAGCGCCCCCTAGAGTCAGGCCTGGCTGGACTGACCGTCCAGGGGTAGCCTTTCCCTTTCCCCTTAGGGTCTTGCGCACAGCGTCACTCTTAATTCGGCCCGAGCTTAGAGCAGGCATTGGAAGCTCGCCTTCCTGCCCAGAGGCCTCCTTGGGAGATTCCAGCGCACAAGGTCTGGCCAGGACAGCGGCTGCCGGTCCAGGCCTGGAGGAAGGGGCCACGGACAGGGAAGGCCTTTCCCAGTGCTCCTCACCGCGGAGACCGCTGCCCGCATGGCTGGGGTGGGCTGGGCTGGGCCTGGTTCCCCCACCGGAAAGGGTGCTCCCCACACACACACGGGAGGGGAAGGGGAACGGGGAGGAGGGAGCCTCCCGAAGCTGCTACTCGCCTGTCTCTGCGTACGCCTGCCAGTTGTGTTACCCCCTCCTACATCACGTTTCCGTGCAGGGAGAAAGGAGCGGAACGCCCCCTTGGGGAGCTTTTCCGTGTCGGATTACTGCTCAGTGTGCAAGAGGATGCTGCTGCTTTAGCAGCACTGGTGGAAGCCCGGCACGGATTTCCTACACCTGGAGAATGTTGTCTGTCTGGATTCCAGCCCAGGACCGGGTAACACTGGCATGCAGCTCCCCTCAGGCAAAGGGGAGTGAAAGGAAAGAATTTGCACTTGGCGTGAGCGTGATTCTGCGGTTCCCTAGGGAAAAGCCATCTTCCGTGTGAGGCCCCTGCAGGCAGCGAGCGCTGAGGCAGATTCCTGGTTGGGGTGGGGCGGCTGCTGGTGGACTGGCAGCATCCCCACAGCAGGCGACCCGAGGGAGCAACGGCCAGTCGGCACGAGCTGGAATTGCCCCTGTGTGAGGGAGTTCGCAGAAGCTCGATGTTGCTGTGCACCAGCGAGCATGTGGCCGCAGCCTTGCTAAGCCAGACAGGCCCCGGCCTGCGGGGGGAGGGGTGACTGTGTGTGGATGCTGCCTGCTCTGCATTGGCCACACGCCCAGGGCCAGGGAGGGCCCCTTGGCAGCCCCTGGAACGTGCCCTGCGGCTGCAGCAGGACTTAGCGCTGCGTGGAAAGGTGGCCGTCAGCAAATAGGCCTAGCTCCATGGCCCACACTGGCAATAGCTGGCAAGCACAACAGGTCACAGGAAGAAGCCCCTGCGTGAGACCTCTGAGCAGCGTCACAAGATGGGCGCAGAGCAAGCATGCATATTGTGAGGGCTGCCTTTCCCCCTTGGAAGGTGCCACTGAGAGGGGGATGACGCCAGCTGGCGCACGTACCTGTGAGAAACGTGCTGGATGGTCGTGGGAATGCGTGGCGCATTGGCCTCCAAACCTGGGAAGGCTGAGATAGTTGTACATCCTCATGACAGGGATAGTAGTAACAGGGTCACTTGCTGCATGTATGAGTGGTTCCCAGTCTGCTTGCAGTGCTGCAAAGCTATGCTTTCCCGCCCTAATAATGAGAAAAAGGTACGATTCATATTCGCTACGTGGGACCACCAAAGAAAGAGTGGAGCAATTTTTCTCACGTCAAGATTCTACAAAAAGAGAAGAGAAGAGAAGAGAAGAGAAGAGAAGAGAAGAGAAGAGAAGAGAAGAGAAGAGAAGAGGAGGGAGGAGTTGAAGGCAGTAACCATTGCCAGGGGAGACACGGGCCGCACGACCCCACCGATTCTCCCGGACCTCTCGATGCCTTTCCATGCCACTGACCATGGTGTCCTTCTGGAGAGGGTGGCCAGGCTGGGAGCTGCTGGCACTGCTTTGGGTTGGCTCTGCTCCCCCCAGTGGACCTTCTCCAGATGGTGGTGCTGGTGGGTGGTTGCTCCGTGCCAGGGCACTTGCCACGTGGATTCCTGCAGGGCGCCATTGTGTCCGCCATGCTTTTGAGCATCTCCATGGGGCTGCTGGGTGAGGTCATCCGGAGGTTTGGGCTGAAGTGGCACCAATGTGCAGCTGGCACCCAGCTCCCCCCCTCCTGGTCCCCTAATCCAGGGGAGGCTCTCACCGTCCTTATCCAGTGCCAGGACTCAGCAATGGACTGGATGAGGGGCCCTCAGCTGAAGCAGGATCCAGGCAAGATGGTGCCCCTCCTGGTGGGCAGCCCATCCGCCCATCTGGGAGAATTTCAACCTGACCTGGATGGGTTGCGCTCCCCCAAGAGGACACGGTCCTTAGCTTGGGGGTGCTCCTGGTCCCCGAATTGTCTTTTGTCTCCCGGGAGCTCCATCTCTCGGCTCAGGCTGATTTCGCAGCTGCATTCTGACTTGGACAGGCGAATGTCGCCGCAGCCATCCATCATGGCCGCCTGAAGGGCTCTTCGGGCTGTCCTGGAAGAGGGCCTGGGGGCTCCACCTGGTCCCAACGGCGCTGCGGCTCTTGCCGAGGATGGGGCGTCGCGAACGCATTCGCCAGGCCTGCACTGGCTGCACTGCCCCCCCGAGTGCCAATTCCACCTTGGAAAACAAACCAAAGGCATCAATACGGGATGGGAGATGCACAGCTCAACAGAACTGAACAAGAAAAAGATCTTGGAGTAAATGTGGACACAGGCTGACTAGGAGGCAACAATGTGATGAAGCAGCCAAAGGGCACGTGCTATTTTGGGATGCATTAACAGAAGTAGTACTTCCAGATCACGAGGAGGAGTACTTCCTCTGTACTCCTCACCAGTCAGACCTCATCTGGAACACTATCCCGTTCTGGGCACCAGGATTTGGGAAAGATGCAGGAAAATTTGAACGGGTCCAGTGGAGACCTGGGCAGTTTCCTCTGCTAGAGGGGGAGATCCCCAGGAAAGAGCACACAGGTTCCCTCTGAAAAGTTCAGAAGAGCAAGGGGAGAGCGGGGATGAGGTGGGAGGGGGTAAAACGGGAGAAAGTCAGCCTGATGTTTCCCTTTCTCCCCTGGAGCTTCACATCTCCACCCGCTCTCGGGAAGGTTTCCACTGAGGTTTACCTTTCCCTGCCAGGCTGGCAGCTCCCCAGGATTCCCAACATCTCCCCTTTGCCGGGATGGCTCTGCCTTCCCGGGAGGGACAAAGCCAGTCCCGCAGGAGGAGCCGCCAGGCCCAAAGGCTCCTCATCCGAGGCCCGAACCCGAAGGAGGCGCCGCGCGTGGGGCCGCAGTTGTTCGGATCTGCTCGCGCTCCGGTCGCGGCCGGTGCAGAGCAGCGTCGCTCCGGGGCTGCTCCCGCCACACGTCCTGGGGGCCGCAGCGCCCGGCTGCGAGTCCGGCCGGCCCTTCCCTCCCCGTCCGGCCCTCCCTCCCTCCGGGCGCATTTCCGGGCGGCAGGAGGGGCTCCATCCGGAGGGGGCGCGGGCGCTTGGCGGGACCCCGGGCCGGGCCGCCGAGCAGGACGGGGGCAGGTAGGGCCGGGCCGGGCCTGGCGGGGAGGGAAGGGAAGGGAAGGGAAGGGAAGCGCGGCGCCGGAGCCTCCGGGCAGCGGGCCTGGTGCGGCGGGCGAGCCTTGCGGGGGGCCGGGCAGGGGGAGGGGTCCCTTTCGCCCCCCCAGAAGGAAGGGGCGCCGCTCGCACGACCTTCTGCCCGCTCGGAGCTCCCTGCAGGCTCGGCGGTCGTGGGGACGCGCTTGGCGGCGGCCTTTGTCCTCGCGATGGTCGCGACGCCAAGAGCCCCTTTGGCGGCCACGCGCGGGAAGTGCCCGGCGCGGGACGGGGAGCGGCGCGGGCCCCGCAGAGCCGCGGCGAGGGCGCCCCGATCCGCCTTTCCTTCCCTCCGCCCGGGGGGCTCCTGGCGCTGCACGGCCCGCAGGCGATCGGCGAGCGTGGAGGGACCCCAAACGTGGGCAGGGCGGGCCGGGGGGCCGGGAGGGGAGGGGGGCCGGGAGGGGAGGGGCCCCTGCGGGCGAGGAGCCCCGGGGCCCCTGCAGCGCCGAGCGTATTCGGAGCAAGCCGTGATCCAGGTTGAGCGCGGCGCCTGTAGATCCTGCAAAGCCCGGCAAGGCAGGGGAGGACCCGGGCGAGGGAATGGCTCGGATGGGGACCCAGCTGGTGAGAGAAGTGGGTACAGGTTGCTGGAGAGAAAATTGATATGATGTTGTTCAATTTCGATGGAGAAGAAAAGGAGGGAATTGAGGATAAGTTTCAAGTTTGGGCTATGTCAGTATTTCAAAAAATACCCTATGACTGATCAGAATAATTCTGATATATTAAAATCTGAAATGAATGAGAACAAGTGGCAGTTTAGCAATTTTCGGGGTCTTGGTTTGGGAGAATACCATTTCATAAAAGGAGGATTTTACTTCAGGTTAACTTGTTTGGGATATTGTCAGTTAACTCACAAAAAGAGTAAGAAGAGTGGCAAAAACAGGTTAATAAATTTTGTAATGGAGATAAGAAAGCAAAGATGACTTGGAAATGATGGGATAACTCACAAAATGGGAGTGGACCACATCCTCAGAATATTAAAGTATATTATGAAGGGAACCAGTGAAGCTTTATGCCGAATATTATTTTGAAGCCAGATGAAATACTAAGGGCAGGGATGGAACAACAGGAGCTTTTGAATCTTTCTCAAATATTTTTTCATTGCGATGATAAGAGGATGATTGAAAGAATAGAAAATCCCGTTTTGAAAAATTTGGGAGAAGTACAGGGAAGAATTTATGCCAATTTTCTGACCAGTGATTCCAGCAAGAGAGATTAGAGGATTTCCAGAAAATTTGAGGGGCATTGAGACAGGTACTGAAAGAAAAGCAAAAATTTAGAGGAAAGGATTGGATGGAGAAAATGGGTAACCAAGTGGCATTGTCAGGAAAAGACAAATTAAGTTTTGGATGGCACTTTTGGATGCAAGGGGTTATTTATGAAGGAGTGGAAGAGGGAAAGAAAAACTAATAATCGGCTGCTATGGTCCCAGTGGAGGGGTGCCCTAGGGGTGAATTTCCTTTTCTACTTTACGTTGTGCATTTTCTGTTTTTTCCATCTATTTTATTATTTTTTGTCTTTGTATTTTAAAAATTCCCAACAAGGAAAAATAGCCATACAAGCGAGAATGTGGCAAAAGGAGGTTCACTGCTAGCGGAAGCGGTACTCCACTTTGGGGACCCCCCACCCCCCAGGGGAGGATGGTGCCAGGTCACTGCGTGGGATGTGAAGGGGCATCGGCTGGAAGCAGCGTCTTCATTTCCTGGAGAGACTCTCCCCTGGGGAGAAGCCGTAGCAATGCCTAGAGCATGCACAGAGTTTCTGTGCACACGGAGCTCTTGCGACTCCTCCAGGAATTCTCCCCAGAGGACCCCCTGCATGCATGGGAGTGAGAGGAACGGATGCCCGGATCTTAGTGTTCTTAATGTTGAATTTCAAGGGAACTTTTGTGCTCTCCTTCACCCAGATCAAGAGGCTCTATAGTTCCTCTTCACTTTCTGCCATGAGAGTCGCATCATCTGCATAACTGAGGTATTTGATATTTCTCCAGGCAATCTTAATTCCAACTTGTCTTATTTCTTCAATCAATCTATAACTACAATTTTGACCTAATCATACTTGGTTATTACAAAAAAAGCTTTAAAATGGGTAGCAAGTAAATAGGAATTCTAAAATACCTACAGGCTTTCAATTCAACACTTTTAATTGGCCTTCTATATCGCGAATTAGTAAATGCAACAACTAGGTCTTCCTTACATGAATTCTTTTTCTCTGAATTGTTAAGTTTATATATATATCTTGCCATTTATCATTACATTCTTTGGGTGGTCTTCTATTTATATAGCTTTGGGTGGTCTTCTATTTTTGCAGCCAAACTGCATTTTGGAGTGTATATGCTATTGGTGAGCAAGGCCAAACTGCCAATGTATTTTAGCTGAAAGCTCTTAGAGTGATTGAGATGTATTTTCCACAAAGGCAAACAATGCACAAAACCCGAGAAACCGTCCCACAGTCCATGGCTGGTGAGACCAGTCCGGGGCAGGGAAAGTGGCGTGGTCGGAAGGCTAGCTGGGAGTTCCAGGAGATCTGGATTCGGCATTTGCACCCGAAGTTCCACAGCTTTCTTTTAAGGGCTGATCGGTGTTGGGGGCACTGATTTAAGATGGACCAGAATCAAGCGGATTCCTGCTTCTTGTTCTGAGTGGCATCAAAAGCGCCAGAGCCCTTTTGGGACAAACGAGAAGGAACACGGGAGATGGCAAGCCTTGACCCATCCTGAGCCCTGCAGGTGTTGAAGGCTTCAAAGCACATCAGCCCCAGCAAGCCAGGCCAACCTTGGGGGGTGGGGGGCATAGATCATTGCTTGGTTTCCAGCACTCAGCCAACAAAGACCCCGGCATAGGTGCCCAAAATGGCCCAACTCATGCCCAAGTCATAATGATCAGCGATTTTGGAGGAAGTCTCAGCTTTGCAGGGGAATATGCAAAATAATAACGAAGCATGGGAGGAAGAGAATATTAAAATGGGGGAGGGGCAGGAAGGTCGAGCGAGGACTGAGCTGCTGGATTCCTGAACCAGGAGCAGGACTTAATTTATGTATTATTTTTATTTTATTTAGAACTTTTCGCTACCGTCCCACACTTAAAAGTCTTGGGATGCTTCACAGCAACTAGACTGGTTGTTCCAGCATAAGGGTAGTGGTGTTCCAGCTCCATGGACACCCCCTTAGCGGTTGCTGTTAGTCGCGAAGTCGTGTCCGACCCACTGTGATCCCACGGACAACATTCCTCCAGGCCCTCCCATCCTCCGCTATCCCCAGAGGCGACTTAAGCTCACCTCAACTGCCCCAGTGACCCCATCCAGCCACCTCATCCTCTGCCGCCCCCTTCTGCTTTTGCCGTAAATTGTTCCCAGCATTAGGATCTTCTCCAGGGAGACCTTCCTCCTCACTAGGTGGCCAAAGTATTTGAGTTTCCTCTTCAGTGTCTGGCCCTCTAAGAGCAGTCAGGGTTGATCTCCTCTAAGACGGACTGGTTTGATTTCCTTGCAGTCCAAGGGACTGGCAGGAGTCTCTTCCAGCGCCACAATTCAAAGGCCTCAATTCTTGGGCGCGCAGCCTTCCTTATGGTCCACCTTTCACAGCGATATATTGCAACTGGGAAAACCATATTGTAGATTTGCCAAAGCTTTCCTCCCAAGCAGCAAGCGTCTTTTAAGACTTTATAAATGGAACGGAACATGATCACAGAATGTTAAAAGATATGTAGCAAGAGGCTTACTCAGTAGTTCTGATGTTTGTGATGATTGATGTTTTTTAATATTGTTTTGAAAATTAACAAAAAAGAAAGAAATTAAAAGATGCTTGCTCCTTGGGACCTTTTTAGATCTAGACCAAGTCCCGTTTCTCCAGCCAATAACAAACAAAGGTTCTAAATTTGATAGAAGTCCCTATCTTCTTTCTCCTTCTGCAGTAAGATCAGTCCATCCATTTCGTACAGAGTCCTGTTTTCCTTGACCAATATTAAAAGAAAGACTCCCCAAGTTTTGTAAAAGTCAGTATCTTCTTTCTTTTTTTATATATGGTTTTTATTAAAATTTTAAACTAAAAGCTAAAACATCAATCATCAAATATATCGGACAAGCTGAGTCAGTCCCCTATGGCATATCTTTTAATATTCTGTGATCACATTCAAATCGATTTATAGAAGTTTAAAGACATCTTTAAATCTAAGCCAAGTCCCTTTTCTGTAGCCAATCGTAAAAAGAGTCGCAAGTCTAATAAAAGTGAGTGTCTTCTTTCTCCTTCAGTGATACAGTCAGTCTGTCCATTTCTACACAATCCAGAATCTTTTTCAAAATCAGTTCCTCCGTGGGAAGTTCCTCACTCTTCCAGTATTGAGCAAGCGCGATCCTCGCCGCTGTGATTAAATGTAGTATCAAATACATTTCTTGTTTACTAATATTTTCCGGTACAATGCCTAACAAGAAAATTTCAGGTTTGAAAGCTAAGGGTTTTTGTAGCGTTTCCTCAAGCAATTTATGTGTTTTAATTCAATTCTTTTTCACATATTCACAGGTCCACCACATATGATAAAAAGTACCCACATCATGTTTACATTTCCAGCATCTGTTAGACATATTTGGAAACATCTTGGCTAATCGATTTGGCAGCAAATACCATCTATAGAACATTTTATATAAATTTTCTTTATACGAGGTTGCTAAGGTTACCCTAACATTTCTCTCCCAGAGCTTTTGCCACTTTTCTAATTCAATATTATATCCAAAGTTTTGTGCCCATGTTATCGTAGTGTCCTTAACCTGTTCCCCTTCCATTTTTCTGTCAAGCAAAATCTCATAGATTCTTTTAATCATTTTCTCATCTGTTTTTAACATCACTTGATCAAAGGCTGTTAGACCTTTATAAAACACCCATATTTTGCATTCTTTGGCATATCTTGATTGCATCTGCACCTTATACCACCAAGAGATATTGAGTCCCTGTTCTTGTATTTCTTGCTCTAGTTTCAGCCCTCCATCCTTATCCAAAATATCATCATATCTTATAATCCCTTCAAAATTTAATGCATTTGGATAGACAAAGGCTTCCATAGGCGAAAGCCATCTTGGTAGCTTATTATACAATTTTAGTTTTAGCTTTTCCCATACTGACATTAGTGATCTTCTAATAAAATAACTTAGAAACATCCCCTGTGCCTTAACCTTCTCATACCACATATAAGCATGCCAACCCATTTGCAAATCATGACCTTCAAGGTACAAAATTCTCTTTATTCCGCAAGGTTATCCATTCTTTTAACCAAGCAAGAACAGTCGCTTGATAATACAACATCCAATCCGGTCGACCCATTCTTTTTGGTTTCCTGAAGCATTTTTAATTTAATCCTTGCCTTCTTTTTTTTCCAAATAAATCACGAAATTTGAAAATTTAAGTCCTCAAAAAACTTTTCATTGCGTTTTACAGGGATCATTTGGAATAAAAACAAAAATTTTGGTAGAATGTTCATGTTAACCAGTGCTATTCTTCTCATCAAAGACAATTGTAAATTGGCCCATCTTTCCAGATCATCTTTAATATCTTTCGGTAATTTATCATAATTATCTTCTTTCAAAGTTGTACATTTAGCTGTAAGATAAATTCCCAAGTATTTTACCCTTTTAACAATCTGCAAGCCCACTTGCTCTTGGAGTCTTTTTTTCTGATCTTGCGTGAGATTTTTAACTAAAAGTTTCCTTTTTTCTTTGTTTATTTTCCTCCCCGTGACCTCACCATATTCTTCAATCCGTTGTAAAAGTTTAGGGATAGTTACAAAAGGTTCCTCTATTATGAAGACCAAATCATCTGCGAATGCTTGCAATTTATATTTTTCATCCCTAATTTTAGTGCCTTTGATGTCTTCGTCATCCCTGATGTTTCTATTCAAGACCTCTAAAGTCAAAATAAATAATAGGGGTGACAGTGGGCATCCCTGCCTTGTACCTTTTGTATCTCTATAGCCCTTGTACATTCTCCATTAATTAAAATCCTGGCCGATTGTCTTTGACAGATGCTTCATATCGCATTCATAAATTTCCCCCCGAACTCCATTTGGTCCATCTGATGCATCATAAATTGCCAATTGACATTATCAAAAGCTTTCTGGGCATCTAAAAACAATACAGCCATTGGTTTTTCCATATGTGTCTCGTAGCATTCTAGAATATCCAAGATAGCCGTCAAATTATTCTTCATTTGTCTTTTAGGCAGGAAACCATTTTGGTCTGGATGTATAAAGTCTGTTAAAAACTTCTTCAACCTTTCTACCAATATCGAGGCAAAAATTTTATGATCCACATTTAGTAATGATACAGGTCTATAGTTTTGAATCTCTGTTAAATCCATATCTTCTTTAGGTATTAATGTGATGTTTGCCTCCATCCAAGTATCTGGTATTTTAGCATTTAACAATGCTTCATTACATATATCTTTAAAAAACGTAGCAAAAACTCCCTCAAACGATTTGTGAAATTCAGCTGGAAGTCCATCCGGACCAGGAGTTTTATCGTTCTTCTGTCGTAGAATTGCCTCCGTTATTTCCATAGTTGTTACTTCCTGATTCAGTATTTTTTGATACTTTTCTGGTAGTTTTGGCAAATCTCCCTTTTGTATATATTCTTTTACCATCTCAATCGAAAACTCCTCCTTCCGGTATAACCTTGCAAAAAAATCT
The DNA here is from genome assembly GCA_023646645.1 of Varanus salvator macromaculatus. NCBI lineage: Eukaryota > Metazoa > Chordata > Lepidosauria > Squamata > Varanidae > Varanus > Varanus salvator. The sequence continues at coordinate 2,017,399 of JAIXND010000685.1, forward strand.
TCAGCTATTTTCTTAATTTGTGTATTTTGCTTCTGCAGTCGTCCTTCTTCGTCTTTCAGTTTTGAAATCAATCTCTTCTCTTTCTTTTTTAACTTTATCTGCTAGCCCTCTCCCCAGTTTCTTAGCATGTTCCAAAAAGTTCTGTTTAGCCAGTTTCATTTGCTTAGCAAGTTTGTTTGTATCCAAGAGATTCAATTTGTGCTTCTTTCTTTTTTAATAGTAGCTTCAATCTAACCAACTCTACTCAATTCCAAATCTTTCCATTTTTCTAATATTAAAGAGATAAACTCATTATCATAATTAAAAATACAATCAAATACATTTTTTGCTTACAAGTATTTCAATCTAATATCCACTAAAAAGGAAAGTGAAAGAGAAGGAAAGTTCATGTTCACATGTCTAACATCCATTTAACATCTTTAAGGACATCTTATCTAAACTATTTGGCAACAGCAATTATCTATGATATCTTTTAAACAAGTTCACTTCACTTAATCATATACAATTACCTCCTTAATAAGATTCCAGCTCCATAATCTTTAATATATCTCGCTTATAAAAAAGAAGGGAAAAAAAATATTTAGTACAGCTCCTCCTACTCCCATAATAATCATATTATAGCAATTCAAAGACAAGATTGTCATGCAACTTAGCTTTTGGTCATTCATTTTTAAAATAAGAAAAGAAAAGTATCTCCCGTTTTCCCTTATATCACCCACGTCTCTTAATAATTCAACACATTTAAATATGCAGAAACTTCCACATTTAGAATCATATACCTTAGCTTTTCCATACCACAATAAACATGTCAACCCATTTATAGCATTCCTTTTTAAGACAATCATTTCTTCTTTACCGCCCTGCCTGATAAGGTTTGTTGAAAATCAGTATTTTTCAACCTTACATCTCTAATCCATCTTTCTGGTCTTGGTGATACTTGTTGAAAATCAACCTCCTTCAAAGTCTGTATTTCAAACTTCACTATGTCCTGCTTTATCTTCAGTAATTGTAGCATTTGTTGTAGGTCATTATTTATTTGATAGTGACTTCTATCAAATTTGGAACCTTTGTTTGTTATTGGCTGGAGAAACGGGACTTGGTCGAGATCTACAAAGGTTTTTTAAGATTTTTTAAATGGATTTGAAATGATCACAGAATATTAAAAGATATGTAATAACAGGCTGACTCAGTACTTTTGATGTTTGTGATTATGGATGTTTTAGTATTGTTTTGAAAATTAATAAAAAGTTGCATTAAAAAAAAGAAAGAAATTTTGGTTTTGTCAGTGGGCAGGGAGACGGCTGAGGTGTTGACCTGACAGGTGCCAGGGTTGCTGTGCGCTTGATTGAGTGCATCTGTGTTGACCTTTCACCCCTGCCAAGCATTTCTTGTCTCTTTCCTCCCAAACAGGTGAATGGTAGGAGAGGGAAATGACATGGATCCCTGCATCAAGTAAGCAGAAACCAGTGAGCATGAAGTGAGAAAAGAGGGAATTCCAAATTAAAGGATATCAAAAGAGCACAAGAAACGAAATACAGAACAAGAGGAAAACAAATACGAGATTTCTCAATGTCCTGCAAACACTCACCTTTAATTCCTTGAAGTCCCGGAAAGAGGAAGAGGAAAGAGTCTTGTTTTTGACAAATTACCAAAGGAGAGGTGAATGTATGGATCCAAATTGTAGCAAGGAGTGAGGCCAAATGTGGAAAGCGGCTCAGAGATAGCCGAGGTTTAGTGAGCATCACTGATCCAGCACTTTGGGGAAGCCACATCAAGTCATGGAAGGAAGGCTGAGCTTAAGTGCTGGCAGAAGGCTTGGAAAAGGCAGACGGGTGCAGAGTGGAGAGCAGCTGTCTAAATGCGCAGAATGTGGGAAGACCTTCAGTGGGGCTGGAAATCATCTTGGGCAGGAAAGAAAGGATGTAGGGGAGGGACCAAACAAATGTATGGGGTGCTGGAAGGGCCTCGATGGAAGTAGAGGGCTTACTGTACATCAAGGATCCTGCACTGGAGAGGCACCATATTCATGCATGGAATGTGGCAAGAGCTTCAGCGATAGTGGAAATCTTAAAAATCATGAAAGAATCCACAGTGGAGAGAAGCCATACAAGTGCATGGAATGTGGCAAGAGCTTCAGCCGCAGAAGTAATCTTGCCATCCATCGCAGAACACACTCTGGGGAGAAGCCATACACATGCATGGAATGTGGCAAGAGCTTTAGTAGAAGTGGATCTTTAACCATCCATCAAAGAACACACTCTGGGGAGAAGCCATACACATGCATGGAATGTGGCAAGAGCTTCCATCAAAGTGGAAATCTTACCAGACATCAAGAAATGCACACCGGAGAGAAGCCATACACATGCATGGAATGTGGCAAGAGCTTCCATCAAAGTGGAAATCTTACCACACATCAAAAAACACACACCAGAGAGAAGCCATACACATGCATGGAATGTGGCAAGAGCTTCAATCAAAGTGGATCTTTAACCATCCATCAAAGAACGCACTCTGGGGAGAAGCCATACATATGCATGGAATGTGGCAAGAGCTTTACTGGAAGTGGACAGTTAACCATCCATCAGAGAACACACTCTGGGGAGAAGCCATACACATGCATGGAATGTGGCAAGAGCTTCAGCTGCAGTCATGCTCTTACTGTGCATCAAAGAACACACTCTGGGGAGAAGCCATACACATGCATGGAATGTGGCAAGAGCTTCAGTCAAAGTGGGATGCTTACCACACATCAAAAAACACACACTGGGGAGAAGCCATACACATGCATGGAATGTGGCAAGAGATTTAGTAGAAGTGGATCTTTAACCATCCATCAAAGAACGCACTCTGGGGAGAAGCCTTACACATGCATGGAATGTGGCAAGAGCTTCAGTCAAAGTGGGATGCTTACCATACATCAAAAAACACACACTGGAGAGAAGCCATACACATGCATGGAATGTGGCAAAAGCTTTAGTAGAAGTGGATGTTTAACCATCCATCAAAGGACGCACTCTGGGGAGAAGCCATACACATGCATGGAATGTGGCAAGAGTTTTAGTGGAAGTGGATCTTTAACCATCCATCAAAGAACGCACTCTGGGGAGAAGCCATACACATGTGTGGAATGTGGCAAGAGCTTTGGTAGAAGTGGATCTTTAACCATCCATCAAAGAACACACTCTGGGGAGAAGCCATACACATGCATGGAATGTGGCAAGAGCTTCAGGTGCAGTAGCAATCTTACCAGACATCAAAAAACGCACAGTGGAGAGAAGCCATACACATGCATGGAATGTGGCAAGAGCTTTAGTGGGAGTGAATCTTTAACCATCCATCAAAGAACGCACTCTGGGGAGAAGCCATACACATGTATGGAATGTGGCAAGAGCTTCAGTCAAAGTGGGATGCTTACTACACATCAAAAAACACACACTGGAGAGAAGCCATGCAAATGCATGGAATGTGGGAAGAGCTTTAGTGGAAGTGGATCTTTAACCATCCATCAAAGAACGCACACTGGGGAGAAGCCATACACATGCATGGAATGTGGCAAGAGCTTCAGTCAAAGTGGGATGCTTACCATACATCAAAAAACACACACTGGAGAGAAGCCATGCAAATGCATGGAATGTGGCAAGAGCTTTAGTAGAAGTGGAGCTTTAACCATCCATCAAAGAACGCACTCTGGGGAGAAGCCATACACATGCATGGAATGTGGCAAGAGCTTTAGTGGAAGTGGATCTTTAACCATCCATCAAAGAACGCACTCTGGGGAGAAGCCATACACATGCATGGAATGTGGCAAGAGCTTCACGTGCAGTAGCAATCTTACCAGACATCAAAGAACGCACTCTGGGGAGAAGCCATACACATGCATGGAATGTGGCAAGAGGTTTAGTGGAAGTGAATCTTTAACCATCCATCAAAAAACACACACTGGAGAGAAGACATACGCATGCATGGAACGTGGCAAGAACTTCAGGTTCAGTGGCAATCTTACCAGACATGAAGAAATGCACACCGGAGAGAAGGCATACACGTGCATGGAATGTGGGAAGAGGTTCTGTGAAAGTGCACATCTTACAGTCCATCAAAGAAAGCACACTGGCGAGAAGCCATACACATGCATGGAATGTGCCTAGAGCTTCAGTCGAAGTGGGATGCTTACCAGACATGAAAAGTTGCGCACCGGAGAGAAGTCATACACATGTATGGAATGTGGAAAGAGTTTCAGTGTCAGAGGATCTCTTAAAATCCATCAAAAAATGCACACTGGGGAGAAGCCATACACATGCATGGAATGTGGCAAGAGCTTCAGAGGCAGTGGAAATCTTACACGCCATCATAGAAGCCACACTGGGGAGAGGCCGTACACAGGAATGTAATTTAGAAAGGGCTTTTGTTGGAGGTCAGACCTTACTGAACATCAAAGAACCCACACCAGAGATACGACTTTCAAATGCGTTCAGTGAACAATGACGGAATCTTCTGTGCAGAATGCATCGTAAAGATTTTATCCCAGTCCATGGTCACTGGGAATGGCAAACTCCATGCTGGTTCTAGGAGAATGGAAAATAAACTTGCCATGAACTTTCGCCCATTGCCCAAATCCTTGGTGCATCTGCACTTTACATGTTGTGTCCCTTTCTGGATGCCTCACCTGGACATGGACGTTGTTGACTTGGAGTAGGACAAGAAAGACGATTGGAAGGGCAGCGAAGGTGAGGCAGGGGCGGGAACATTTCTCCAATGAGGGGGACATCTCTGGGGAATTTAACTGTAGGGCATGTAGTTAGTCTGCTAGTGCTTTTTAATTATTTGCTCATTCTGGTCTTGTTGAAGGTTTTTAAATTTTAAATCTGTTTTAAATGTGGTGTTTGGACAGCCATCTTGAGTGGGATGGTATAAGTGCGTGTCTTGCAATAGCAGGGCTTGGACGCGATGGCCTTCGGGCCCCGTCCAACTTCCATGAATCATTCTGTGGATAAGAGCTGCCTTAATGTGAGAAGTGCAGCTTCACCTCCCATTTTCCTGGGAACATCCCAGTGCCCATGTGCTGACAGCTGCAGGAACGGGCAGAGGAGGCCAGTATCAGAATCCCGGCAAGAGGAGTTGCCTTTCCCCCTGGGCTTCGGGAGGGAAGTGATGCAGTCTCCTGCCCAGGCAGCTTTGGAGATTCACATGCAGGTTTATGGTCTGCAACCATGTTTGCTACTGAGTCCGGGGCAGGGGTAGGATTAGGCAACGCACTCCAAAAGACGGGGCGACCCCACTCAGGCCCCACAGAAAGGAACCAAGGAAGGTGGACTTGGCTTTGCCCCAGCTCAGTTATGCTGTGTAATTGCCCCCTGAGTCCCCCTACAGCCTTGTCCTCCTAGGATATTGTCAGAGAGCCTAGTCTGGAGAAATGCCTGGATTTCAGTCCCCTCCTCTGTATGGGGATTTCTCCCTCCAAGATGAAAACAGGCCCCCACGGTATCCAGGAATCTCCATAGGAAAAGTTCTGCAGGGCACCTTCCTTCCCCCAAACATGCCCAGAACAAAGGAACCAATGAAGGTTCTCTTGGTCTCCTTTTAAAGTGACGGTGCTGCGCAGAAGCTTCCATGAAACCTGATTGAAATCTGTCCGGTGGAAGCTTTGCTTTTTTAATTTTGGAAGCAAACTGTTGCATTGCTAATGCATATCCTCTGATTCTGCAGAGCCTCAGGAAGGGGCAACCCTTAAAGTACCCGGCCTCGCTGAGACGGAGAGCCTTCCTTCTGTAGACTGAAACCTGCAGCGGAGGAGAGGATGTGGTCCCTCAAGGAACTGGGTCTCGGGTTGGATGCCAGGAAGTGCTTCCTGTTGGTGAGGAGCCCCAGGAGATGGAATGGGCTTTCCGGGAAGGTGGCTGGGGCCCCTCAAGGAGGGTGTTCAAGGAAAGGTCGGACAGCCCCGTGTTGGGGATGGCATGAGTGCATCTGGCCGGAGCCGGGGTCAGACTAGATGGCCCGGGAGCCCCTCCTGCCTTGGGATGCTTCCATGCAGTGCTTCCCGCCCCCGTTCACTCGGCTTCTGGGATTGCCTGAGCCAGAGCATTGCATCTGCTGTTCCTTGCTCTTTTCACGGCCTATATGTTGATGTTGCATTTTTAATTTTAATTAAATTTGCATTGCATTTTAGTGTTCCACATGCATTTGTACTGCACCCTGTTTCACTGAATTCATTTGTTAAATAATGCAATCAAAATGGAATGAAGAGAATGAAAGATAACAGACCAGAGATGATAAAAATGTGGATTGCCTCTTCTGTTTTTGCTTATTTGCATCCACGTCTTCAGTGCTACAATCTTCCTTTTCATGTATGCACCTATTTTATTCCTAAAAGAAAAATAGTGAGATACTTAGTAAAATGATTTGGAAGGACACTCTCAAATTGTATGCTGTGCATTCGCCTGGCCTTGCGGAGCTTCCTTCACACGTGCTGGATGCGTGTTCCCCAACTTCCTCTGCTTCCCAGGACTCTGCTCTCACTGCTCCATTGACCGGGGTTTGGAATCCGATGAGGTTTTACTTCTGGTGCTGGAATACTCTGGCACGCCCATGTCTGTCGTTCTCTATTACATTTCGTGCCACCCAAGAGCCAATGGTCTCTAGACAGTTCACAACATTAGAACCAAAGACACAATGAGATACAAAAAGAGGTTCACAACTACAGTGTGCAGGAGCAATGACCTCCAGAATGAAGCCCAGTCACAGTGCAAAGATTTAAAATGCAGAAGAGGTTTAAAGCAGCAGAAGCTGAAAGACTAAAATGCCCGGGGAAACAGGAGAATAACTACGCTGTACTCTGAAACTCCACAGTGTTTGCCCTCATAGTACTGTTCCTCTTTCGGAAAGGAGCCACTCTGGTGATGGCGGGAGTGGCAAAACACCCCCTTGGAGAGTCTGCTGGGAGTGCGGAGAGAAAAGGAAAGGGAGGACTTGAGGCAGCGGCTGATGGATTTTAATTCCCACACCTGGGATAGGCAACGGGCTAATTCTAGTGCTCACGTGCTGCATGCAGATGCATGTAGTGGGATGAGATGGGGGACGTGAAGCAGGCGGGCGGAACGAGTGCAGCCCCTAGTGCCTCGCCCACTGAGGGAAAAGGGGGGCTGTGGCGGACGGATTGGGGGCGAAGAGGAGCTGCTGTGTGTGTGTCCCTGGGAGAGATTTGGCTAGACCGGGCCCTGCCCTGATTGCCATAAGCGAGGGAACCGCCTCACCCTCTGGCAGCCTTGGGCACTTCACTGGAGCAGAAGTATGTCCGCAGCTTTTTGCATCACAGACTCATCCCATTATCACAGAACAGGCGAGTAGGAAGGGGCCAGAAGGCCATCGGGGCCAAACGGCCAAGCTTGTTTGAAGTTTGGTGTTAAAACTGAATCTTGGCCAGTCTGCACCCCTGCCCCGTGCACTCTGCCCTTGCCCATCACGGCTCATTGAGACCTGAGCGGGGGACACACCCCGAGTCCGGGAGGGCGAGACGGACCCTGCGAGAGAGAGCGAGGTCCCGCTCCCCCAAAGCCACCCTGAAGAGCCTGTCGTGGATCCAGGGGAGGTGGGTAAGCACAGCCTCCCTGCCCACTTCCCCTTCTCAGGCAGAGGGTTGAGCAGGCGCTGGCTGACGAGTCCAGGCCCTCTGGGAAGAAATAGACTGTTTGGATCCATTCCAGTCCGCTTTAGGCCTGGCTTTGCAGTGGAAACTGATTTGGTCCCCCTGCAAGACGACCATTGCCAGGGGAGACACGGGCTGCACGACCCCCCCGATTCTCCCGGACCTCTTGGTGACACTCCATGCCACTGACCATGGTGTCCTTCTGGAGAGGGTGGCCAGGCTGGGAGCTGCTGGCACTGCTTTGGGTTGGCTCTGCTCCCCCCAGTGGACCTTCCCCAGATGGTGGTGCTGGTGGGTGGTTGCTCCGTGCCACGGCACTTGCCACGTGGATTCCTGCAGGGCGCCACTGTGTCCGCCACGCTTATCAGCTTCTCCATGGGGCTGCTGGGTGAGGTCATCTGGAGGTTTGGGCTGAAGTGGCACCAATGTGCAGCGGGCACCCAGCTCCCCCCCTCCTGGTCCCCTAATCCAGGGGAGGCTCTCACCGTCCTTATCCAGTGCCAGGACTCAGCAATGGACTGGATGAGGGGCCCTCAGCTGAAGCAGGATCCAGGCAAGATGGCGATGCAGGTACTAGCACTCTAATGTCATGGTGATTTGGGAAAACTCCAAATGGTGGAAGGATGGCACAGAGAAATGAATACCCTACCCCCCTTTTGACAATGTCTTTGACCACTGCTTGAACTGCTTCTCTGCAGTTAGGGCAAGAGCCCCTGGGGAATTCTGTAATAATTCAGAGATCGTGGAGAAGGTATCCAGTGCCCTGTCTGTCTGTAGGGAAAGCCATGAAAGCCTTCTGGCTACTAGCCCTATAAGTCCCATGGGTGATTTCCATGGTTAGAAGGCAAATCCGTGTTGTGAAACAGCCCAGAGATGCCCTGCAGAGGGTTTTCTCCTGGGGAGTTTTGTATGTGCCAATGTGAGCCACTGAGCTGCGCCTGTTTGCTGACCTCCACCTTTTGGCCAGCACCGAGTTGTCTTGTACCCACAGTGTGTATTCCAGGCTGTACCAAGTTGCACACCAGCCCCATTTGTGTGAATAATGCGTGGCAGTCAGCGTCCACACATGGTTGCCCATCCGGCTGCAGGCCAGGGCCTTTCCAGCTTAGCAAAAACAAAGCCCCATTGTAGCCACCGCACCAAATCCTCTCTCACACACAGGGAGCCTATTCCAGCATGTGCCACTTGGCTGTAAGGATGTTGCTAGTCCACCACCATCACCCCAACTGGTAAAGTGCTTTCAGTGGTCCTTACCTGTAGCGGCTTCACATAGAAATTCTTTTCCCTAGGGACCTGTGATATAATTTTTTTTAAGCAAATATGATTTCTTTCCTTTTACTCTCCTTTAGCTGACCTGGGACAGCATTTGCTTGCCCTTCTGTAATCTACATGTCTGTTTCACTTGGTCCTTGGCAGGAATCCAGACATATAACATGTTCCAGGTGTAAGAAATCCATGCACGATTTTCACCAGCGCTACTAAAGCATAAACATTCTATCACACACTGAACCGGTATTCTAAAACTGAAAACTTAGAAACTAGGAAGTCCACTGTTTTCTTCCTACAAGGACATATGGTATAGAAGGGAGTAACAAAGTTAACTGAAGTACACAGAGACAGCTAGAGAAACAACTTCAAGAAACTCCCCCTCTTTCCTTCCGCATTGTCATCTGGGCTACTTTGCATTAGGCAAATGCTAATCTCTTTGATCCAAGTCTTCAACCCGGAACCCGATCCTGGTCCCAGACAGGCTGCTTTTCTTCGGGGCTCTTCTCCCTTGCCCCCGCCAGTTGTGGGCCCTTGGCTGACCCTGATGTCTGCTTCTTCTCATCCTGGCCTGTTATGCTGCTGGTCCTCCCTTGCAGGGTTGGTGTTTGAGCAGGAACTTGAGGTCCTCCACGAATTTATTTATTTATTTTATTAAAACATTTATAGGCTGCCCCATCGCATCAAAGCCTTGGGGCGGCTTACAACAATTAAAAATACAGTATAATAAAATACAATAAAAGCATAAAAATCTAAACAATAAACACTATATCCCTCCCCCCCTCGGTGCATCTTGGCAACAACAACAACAAAAAACATAACTGCAAATTATAAACACATCTAACTAAAAATTAAAATATGACTTCAATAAAAAGGTCTTCGCCTGGTGCCGAAAAACAGATAACGACGGCGCCAGGCGAACCTCTCCAGCGAGCGCATTCCATAATTGGGGCGCCACCGCCAAAAAAGCCCTCCTCCGGGTACTTACCCACTTAACCTCCCTCAAGGGGGGCTCCCGGAGGAGGGCCGATGTTGCCGATCTTAAAGGACGGGAGGGCATATAAGGGCGTAAGCGGTCCATTAGGTATCCAGGTCCCAAGCCGTTTAGGGCTTTGTAGGTCAAAACCAAAACCTTGAATCAGGCCCGGACTTCAATTGGGAGCCAGTGGAGCTGACGGAGGACTGGGGTTATGTGAGAATAACACCCAGTCCCCATCAGCAACCTGGCAGCTCTATTCTGCACCAACTGAAGTATCCGGACCGTCTTCAAGGGCAGCCCCACGTAGAGGGCGTTGCAGAAGTCCAAACAAGAAGTCACCAATGCGTGCATCACTGTCGCCAGGCAGTCGTTGTCCAGAAAGGGGCGCAGCTGATATACCAATCGAAGTTGTAGGAAGGCACTTCTCGCTGCTGCTGTTACCTGGGCCTGTAACGACAGCTCCGGGTCAAGGAGTACCCCCAAGCTGCGAACCATGGTGCTCTGGTCTCCCTGTGGTGTTTGGAGCTTTTCTCGGCCTGGAGTAACGTTCCCACGTAGGCACTTCCGCCGATCTCACTGCTGTGTGTGTCAAGGGGCACCTGGGCGCAGTCCTCCCACTGCATCAATGATCTCCAGGAGGTCCAGTCTCAGGCGAGTCAGCTGGCGCAAGACAGCAGCCCCCCTTCCCTTGTGCCATCGCAAGCCGTGGGCAGCAACCAGCCAGTGGCCACAGCTTCCCACACTGCAGGCAGGCAGTTGATCAGGCACGGCTGCTTTGGCCTTGCCGGGCAGCCAGCATGGCCACTCTGGGCTCGGAGAAGGAGAGATGCCGGCCAGCTAGCCACTGCCGCAGTAGGACGGGAAGAAATGCCTGCCGAGTCTGGTGCTGGAGAGGACCAGCTCCAGCCCCCCTCCCTCCTTGGTCGCACTTCCATGCCAGTAGTTGCCCTGTGCTGGGGAGCAGCCATGAGCCTCCCAAGAGAGCGCTGGCTGCCAGTCCTCCAAGCCTGCAAATACAACACTATATAGTGGGAGTCGGACAAGCTGCCTCCTTCCTTTCTTGAGGCAGCTGAAATATCCCCCCACCCCTTGCAAGTCAGAAAGCCAGATACTGCACCTGTCCTTGTGAGGCTTGCATCTTTTTCTTTGGCGACCCAGCACAATCCAGCAGATGTGCATTGGTCTGTGACTCCAGTGGCAATTAAAAGATTGTTCATGTACAGTAGTAAGAACAGCATTAAAGTCTCTGGTCCATTTAGACAAGTCCCTAGCCAGTGTTTCACTCAGGATGGCTGTCCAAACACATTTAACAGAGATTTAAAATTTAAATAATTTATACAAGACCAGAATGAGTAAATAATTAAAAAGCACTAGTAAACTAATAACATACCCTACAGGAAAATTCCCCAGAGATGTCCCCCTCATTGGAGAGATCTTCCAGCCGCTGCCTCACATTTCCTGTCCTTTCAATCACCTTTCTTGTCCTTTCGCAAGTCAACAATGTCCATGTCCAGGCGAAGCATCCAGAAAAGGACACAAAACGTCAAGTGCAGACCCACCAAGGATTTGCGCAATGGGAGAAAGTTCATGGCAAGTTTATTTTCTGTTATGACCAGCATGGAGTTTGCCATTCCCAGTGACCATGGACTGGGATAAAATCTTTTGCACGCAAGATCCCTTTATTGTTCATTGAATGTGTGAGAAGTAGATTACTGTGACCAACAAACTCGAGCAGGTAAAGCTATGGATCACTTAGTGATTAATAAAGGCACTGCGATTAACAGACTAGAACGGGTAAAGCTATACAGATCACTTAATAAAGTTATTGTGCTTAACACAAACTAATAGACTACAAGATGTAATTGGTAGTCATGGCATTAAACGTTTGAACTTTTGAACTTAGAACCCAAAGTACGGCTGCATAATTAGCTAATGCATATTAATAGTGCCTCCTACTATGACTCAGTGGATAATTAACATGAACATGGGATGTATGAGCTGGTATCAAGCTGGTAACATATCAAGGAGCAGTATGATGAAGGCGGACGGGAAGAGTGTGAATTCCCAGTATCCCAGCCAATGGGAGAAAGGAGGCAGGAAATTTGCGCGTGAAGTAGGGAATAAGAGGCTGTGTAAACTGTTGCTCCAGTGCACTACCTTTGGGGTGAGTGCCTGCTCTGGCCAGAATGTATTAAAATGTTACTGCTTGGTACTTTGCCTCCCGTATCGTAATTGCTTGGATTCCACTCCTTACAAACATTCTGGTGTGAGTTCTTTGATGTTCAGTAAGGTCTCACCTCCGAGAGTAGCTCTTTCTAAATTACATTCAAGTGTATGGCTTCTCCGCAGTGTGGGTTCTATGATGGATGGTAAGATGTGCACTTTGACTGAAGCTCTTGCCACATTCCATGCATGTGTATGGCTTCTCCCCAGAATGTGTTCTTTGATGAACTGTAAGACTTCCTCCATGGGTGAAGCTCTTTCTACATTCCATGCATGTGTATGGCTTCTCCCCAGAGTGCGTTTTTTGATGTCTGGTGAGCTTCCCACTTTGACTGAAGCTCATGCGACATTCCATGCATTTGTATGGCTTCTGCCCAGAGTGCGTTCTTTGATGGACTGCAAGACTTCCCCTGTGGGTGAAGCTCTTTCCACATTCCATGCATGTATATGGCTTCCCCCCAGTGTGCATTTTTTGATGGACTGTAAGACTTCCTCCACGGGTGAAGCTCTTTCCACATTCCATGCATGTGTATGGCTTCTTCCCAGTGTGTGTTATTTGATGGATGGTAACCTCCCCACTTTGACTGAAGCTCTTTCCACATTCCATGCATGTGTATGGCTTCTCTCCAGTGTGCATTCTTTGATGGATGGTAACCTCCCCTCTTTGACTGAAGCTCATGCCGCATTCCATGCATTTGTATGGCTTCTCCCCAGTGTGCATTCTTTGATGTCTCGTAAGATTGCTACTGATGCTGAAGCTCTTGCCACATTCCATGCATGTGTATGGCTTCTCCCCAGTGTGCATTCTTTGATGGATGGTACAGGCCCCACTATGACTGAAGCTCTTTCCACATTCCATGCATGTGTATGGCTTCTCCCCAGAGTGCAATCTTTGATGTTCGATAAGAGTATCACTGTGACTGAAGCTCTTTCCACATTCCATGCACGTGTATGGCTTCTCCCCAGAGTGCGTTCTTTGATGTTTGGTAAGATTGCTACTGTTGCTGAAGCTCTTTCCACATTCTATGCACATGTATGGCTTCTCTCCAGTGTGCAATCTTTGATGTTTGATAAATTTATCACTATCACTAAAGCTCTTGCCACATTCCATACACGTGTATGGCTTCTCTCCAGTGTGCACTCTTTGATGTCTGGTAAGATTGCTATTATTGCTGAAGCTCTTTCCACATTCCATGCATGTGTATGGCTTCTCCCCAGTGTGTGTTTTTAGATGGATGGTAAGATGTTCACGTCGACTGAAGCCCTTCCCACACTGCATGCATTTGTATGGCTTCTCCCCACTGTGCGTTCTCTGATGGATGGTAAGATCACCACTGTGGCTGAAGCTGTTGCCACATTCCATGCAGGTGTATGGCTTCTCTCCAGTGTGCGTTTTTTGATGTTGGGAAAGATTGCTACTGCTGCTGAACCTCTTTCCATATTCCATGCATGTGTATGGCTTCTCCCCGGTGTGCATTTTTCGATGGACAGTAAGATGTTCGCTTCAACAGAAGCTCTTGCCACATTCCATGCATGTGTATTGCTTCTCTCCAGAGTGCGTTCTTTGATGGACGGTAAGATGACCGCTGTTGTTGAAGCTCTTGCCGCATTCCATGCATTTGTATAGCTTCTCCCCAGTGTGCATTCTTTGATGTTTGTTAACAGTATCACTGTGGCTGAAGCTCTTGCCACATTCCATGCATGTGTGTCGCTTCTACCCAGAGTGTGTTCTTTGATGTTTGGTAAGATTGCAATTCCTGTTGAAGCTTTTGCCACTTGTGTATGGCTTCTTCCCAGTGTGCGTTTTTCGATGGATGGTACGCTGGCCACTTCGACTGAAGCTCTTGCCACATTCCATGCATGAATATGGTGCATCTCCAGTGTGGAATCCTTGACGTATAGTAAGACCTCTACTTTCATGCAGGCCCTTCCAGCATCCAATACATTTGTTTTGTACTTCACGGAATGAAGGGTGAGTGTTTGCAGGACACTGAGAAATATCGTGTGTTTTCCTCTTGTTCTGTATTCGGTTTTGTTGTGCTCCTTTGATATCCTTTAATTTGGAATTCCCTCCTTTCTCACTTCATGCTCACTGGTTTCTGCTTCTTTGATGCATGGATCCATACCATTTTGCTCTCCTACCATTCACCTGTTTGGAAGAAAAGAAACAAGGAATGGTATAAATGGGTTGACATGTTTATTGTGGTATGGAAAAGCCAAGGTATATCATTCTAACTGTGGAAGTTTCTCCATATTTAAATGTGTTGAATTATGAAGAGACGTGGGTGATATGAGGGGAAATGGGAGATTCTTTTCTTTTTATTTTAAAAATGAATGACCAAAAGCTAAGTTGCATGACTCTCTTGTCTTTGAATTGCTATAATATAAAATGATTATTATGGGAGTAGGAGGACCTGTACTAAATAGAGTTTTTTTTTCTTTTTCTTTTTATACGCAAGATATATTAAAGATTATGGAGCTAGACTCTTATTAAGGAGGTAATTGTATATGATTAAGTGAAGTGAACTTGTTTAAAAGATATCATAGATAATTGCTGTCGCCAAATAGTTTAGATAACATGTCCTTAAAGATGTTAAATGGCTGTTAGACATGTGAACATGAGCTTTCCTTCTCTTTCACTTTCCTTCTTGTGGATATTAGATTGGAATACTTGTAAGCAAAAAATGTATTTGATTGTATTTGTAATTATTATAATGAGTTTATCTGTTTAATATTAGAAAAATGAAAAGATTTGGAATTGTGTAGAGTTGGTTAGATTGATGCTACTATTAAAAGAGAAAGAAGATACTGACTTTTACAAAACATGGAGAGTCTTTCTTTTAATATTGGTCATGGAAAACAGAACACTGGAAGAAATGGATGAACTGATCTTGCTGCACAAGGAGAAAGAAGATAGTGACATCTATCAAATTTGGAACCTTTGTTTGTAATTGGCTGGAGAAATGAGACTTGGTCTAGATCTAAAAAGGTCTTTTAAGACTTTATAACTGGAACTGAATATGATCACAGAATGTTAAAAGATATGTAGTAAGGGGCTGACTCAGTAGTTCCCATGTTTGTGATGAGTGATATTTTTTAGCATTGTTTTGAAAATTAATAAAAAAAAGAAAGAAATAAAAAGACCCTTGCTCCTTGGGAGGAAAGTTATGGCAAATCTAGACAATATACAACAAAGCAGAGACATTGCCCTGCCAACAAAAGTGCGTATACTCAAGGCTATGGTTTTCCCAGTTGCAATATATGGCTGTGAAAGGTGGACCATAAGGCAGGCTGCGCGCCCAAGAATTGAGGCCTTTGAATTGTGGTGCTGGAAGAGACTCCTGCAAGTCCCTTGGACTGCAAGGAAATCAAACCAGTCAGTCTTAGAGGAGATCAACCCTGACTGCTCACTAGAGGGAGAGGAACTAGAGATCAAATTGCCAACATACGCTGGATCATGGAGAAAGCTAGGGAGTTCCAGAAAAACATCTACTTCTGCTTCATTGACTATGCTAAAGCCTTTGATTGTGTGGATCACAGCAAATTGTGGCAAGTTCTTAAAGAGACTGTTCCCAGCATTAGGATCTTCTTCATCTTATTTGTCTCGTGAGAAACCTCTATGCAGGTCAAGCAGCAACAGTGAGAACTGGAAACAGAACCACTGATGGTTCAAAATTGAGAAAGGAGTTCGGCAAGGCTGTATACTGTCGCCCTGCCTATTTAACTTATATGCAGAGTACGTCATGAAAAAGGCAGGGCTAGATGAATCACCAGTTGGAATTAAAATTGCTGGGAAAAATATCAACAACCTCAGATATGCAGATGATACCACTCTCATGGCAGAAAGTGAAGAGGAACTGAAGAGCCTCTTGATGCAGCTGAAAGAGGAGAGCACTAAAGTTGGCTTTACACTCAGCATCAAGAAAACTAAGATCATGGCATCCAGTCCTCTCACTTCCTGGCAAATAGATGAGGAAGAAATGGAGGTAGTGACAGATTTTATTTTCTTGGGATCCAAGATCACCACAGACGGTGACCTCAGCCAAGAAATTAAAAGACACTTGCTCCTTTGGAGGAAAGCAATGGAAAATCTAGACAACATATGAAAAAGCAGAGACATTACCCTGCCAACAAAAGTGCGTATAGTCAAGGCTATAGTTTTCCCAGTTGCAATGTATGGCTGTGAAAGTTGGACCATAAGGAAGGCTGCGCGCCCAAGAATTGAGGCCTTTGAATTGAGGTGCTGGAGGAGACTCCTGCGAGTCCCTTGGTCTGCAAGGCGATCAAACCAGTCAGTCTTAGAGGAGATCAACCCTGACAGCTCTTTAGAAGGCCAGATACCGAAGATGAAACTCAAATACTTTGGCCACCTAGTGAGAAGGAAGGACTCCCTGGAGAAGAGCCTAATGCTGGGAATAATTGACAGCAAAACAAGGGATGGCAGAGGATGAGGTGGCTGGATGGAGTCACTGTAGCAGTCAGTGTGAACTTAAGTGGACTCGGGGAGATGGTGGAGGACAGGAGGGCCTGGAGGAATGTTGTCCATGGGATCACGGTGGGTCGGACAGGACTTTGTGACTAACAACAACTGCTACGGTGATCTCTGTGGAGCTGGACCCAAACCAGGATTAGCACCATGGATGGCTCATGTACTGTTCAAACTGAAACCCAGAGGGGATACACCACCACCCTTATGCTGGAACCACCAGATTAGCTGCTTCAAAGCATCCCAAGATTTTTAAGTGTGGGACGGTAGCGAAAAGTTTTAAATAAATAAAAATAATACATAAATAAAGGCCTGCTTCTGGTTCAGGAATCCAGCTGCTCAGTCCTCGCTAGACCTTTGCGCCCCTCCCCCATTTTAATATTCTCTTCCTCCCATGCTTTGTTATTATTTTGCATATTCCCCTGCAAAGCTGAGTTCCTCCAAATTCGCCGATCATTACGACTTGGGCACGAGTTTGGCCATTTTGGGCACCCATATCGGGGTCTTTATTGCCTGAGTGCTGGAAACCAAGCAATGCTCTATGCCCCCCACCCCGCCCAATGTTGGCATGGCTTGCTGGGGCTGATGTGCTTTGAAGCCTTGCACACCTGCAGGGCTCAGGATGGGTCAAGGCTTGCCATCTCCTGTGTTCCTTCTCGTTTGTCACAAAAGGGCTCTGGCGCTTTTGATGCCACTCAGAACAAGAAGCAGGAATCCGCTTGATTCTAGTCCATCTTAAATCAGTGCCCTCAACACCCATCAGCCCTTAAAAGAGAGCTGGGAACATCGGGTGCAAATGCCGAATCCAGATCTCCTGGAATTCCCGCCTAGCCTTCTGACGGCGCCACTTTCCCTGCCCCGGACTGGTCTCACCAGCCATGGAGTGTTGGACGGTTTCTCGGCTTTTGTGCATTGTTTGCCCTTTTGGAAAACACATCTCAATCACTCTAAGAGCTTTCAGCTAAAATACATTGGCAGTTTGGCCTTGCTCACCAATAGCATATACACTCCAAAATGCAGTTTGGCTGCAAAAATAGAAGACCACCCAAAGAATGTAATGATAAATGGCAAGATATATATATAAACTTAACAATTCAGAGAAAAAGAATTCATGTAAGGATGACCTAGTTGTTGCATTTACTAATCTGCGATATAGAAGACCAAATAAAAGTTTTGAATTGAAAGCCTATTCTATATCCTTTATTTAGCAATAGAGTTACTTTTCCATATTATAAAAACAATGACCAAAGCAAGATAATTGCTTTATGATTTTAACTTTCTTATGACATTCTTGTACATGGGAAAATCAATTATTAGTCCCTGGTGGATCTGTAGGTATTGTAGAATTCCTATTTACTTGCTACCCATGTTAAAGCTTTTTTTGCAATAACCAAGTATTATTACGTCAAAATTGTAGTTATACATTGATCTAAATAATAACACAAGTTGGAATTTGCCTGCAGAAATATCAAATACCTCAGATATGCAGATGATGCCACTCTCATGGCAGAAACTGAAGAGGAACTATAGAGCCTCTTGATGCGGGTGAAGGAGGAGAGCGCAAAAGTTGGCTTGAAACTCAACATTAAGAAAACTAAGATCCGGGCATCCAATGCCTGATCTAAGCTTGGGCCAAATTAAGAGTGACGCTGTGTGCAAGACCCTAAGGGGAAAGGGAAAGGCTACCCCTGGATGGTCAGTCCAGCCAGGCCTGACTCTAGGGGGCGCTGCTCGTCTCCGTTTCCTAGCCGAGGTGTTGCAGAACACAGAGGCACAGACACAGCTCTTTGTCAAAGGGGAAGCATTTATTGCGCAATGGTTCAGAGGCGTAGCTCAGCCAAAGTCTGAACCCCAAACAAAGGAAAAGGCAGAGCTTATATACACTTAACATATAGTACCTTTCTATCACGTGAGGTACATCCCTGTCCCATTTACCATATAGGGAACATTCCTGTACCTACTACCATGTAAGGCAAGTTCTTTTGTTCTTCCCAGCGAGTTTCCGGTTATCTAGACAGGTGAGATTCATCACCTTTCATCGGCCTGGAATCTATCTTCCCTGTGAGCTGAGCCTCATTACTTCTTTTGATCTTAGAATCAGCATCTGTGGATACAGTTGCTTCTTGTTGTTGGCACCCTTAGGAACCCTGAAACTGCCAGGCACAGCTCATTATCTGCCTCCTGGTCATCTCTTTTTGTGGTTCGAAGTATTCTCTTGAGGGAATGCTGATAAGCTATATCCTGTGGCAATTGGAGGCTATTCAGATCGAAGCCTGCTCACAGCAAAAGGCTGCTTAACCATTTAGGGTATGCAAGCACCGGGACCTTTCCACTTTAGAGGGAGCCAGCGTTTGTCCGCAGACAGTCTCCGCGGTCATGTGGCCGGCATGACTAAACACCGCAGCGCGTGGAGCGCTGTTACCTGCCCACCAAAGTGGTACCTTTTTATCTAGCTGCCTTTGCCTGCTTTCGAACTGCAAGGTTGGCAGGGGCTGGGGCCGAGCAACGGGAGCTCACCCCGTTGTGCAGATCCAAGCCGGCAACCTTTCCATCGACCAGCTCAGCAGTTTAAACCACTGTGCCACCTGCATAGTCCCAGGCAATTTAGTTTCCATTATTGCTTTCTGGAATTGCAGCTTTAGGGTCTGACTCATCCCAGTTGCTTCACCCTTGCGACTTCAGCCTCATCAAACTTAAGGCGTGTAAACAGGAACGTCAACCAAGGGGATCAAGTTCAGTATCGATGGTGGAGCCTCAGCTGCTTCGACAGAAGCCCTGCTGGTTGATTTCCTCCACGTTCTTCACCATTTCCAGGCTGTTCTCCCTTTACACGAATAATTGGCAATTCTTCAGGCAGAGCCAATTTGTCAACAGACCCGGCATCAACTTCTCATGCACCAAAGCTTTTCCCGTAACTCAAAGGTTTAGGCTGGCCAGGAGCAGGACAGTCTCCCAGTATCCCCCACCGGCTTCCCTTCCATTACTGCGCATCCACCATGCCTTTCCCCTTCCCACACACTGGATGACCCATCTATGAAAGCATCAACTCCTCCCTCTGACGGTGCTTCCAGGAAGTCTTCCCCTTCGTGTCCAGACCCACGGATTCCACACAATCGGGCTCTTGCTCCAAGTCGCCACTGCCCCCTATCAAGAAATTACAGGAGACACAGCTCCTCCAGTGCTCAGAATCACATCCACTGGATTGGCCAATACAGCCTCATACTTAACACGTCAGGAGTCGCTTAACCGCTTTCCAGGGGCCCCCGGTGGCCAACAGAGCTGGCTCTTAGTGTGCCACCGTTGCCACCAAAGCTGCCCCAAAATGTTCCTTCCTGGCTACGTCCACCAACAGGGCTGTGGCTGCACAGGCTGTTCCCTCCGTTCCTTTTATATAGACCCTCTCCTTGACTCACCTTCCGCAGGAAACTCTGCAGTAGCAGTGAAAGAATTGCTCCGATCCACCATAGCGTAAGAGATCTTCCTTTACCTCTCCTCTCCATAGGGTCCCTGAGCCCTTCAAGAGGACATGTGCAGCATCACTTGCACACCATTCAGAGATGAGTGAAAAAACACAGAAACAAAGTAAGTCAGAAAGGGGTCCTCCCCCGGTCATCTAGTCTGACCCCTGGTTTCAACAAACTCTGCTCCTATGATTCCCAACAGGTGGCTGTTCAAACTCCTTTACTGATGGCCCTCAACTACCCTCTAGGAAACCCAGCCCATTTTCTGGGGGTTCCTGACCCTCAGACAGGATCTTCTGACACGCAACCTGAAACCTAGTTCCTGGAGCTTTGTTTCATTGGAGGGCAGCCTGCCATCAGTCCAATTAGCGCTGTGAAACAAGCGGATCTCCTCTTCAGAAGCCCCTGGAAAAACCAGGATTCTGATTCTCCTAATGACACAATTCAGACTGGCACATGGTCATCAAACCAACGCAAAAACACAAACCCGGGCAGGACCTGTCACAGTGGCCCCTGCCTGTTCTTGCTCTGAGGTTGCAGCCTGCTCACTCGACCCAACACAATGGATCCTCGCGGGGAGAGCCACCATGCCCCCGCTCTCCTTCCCCCCCTTCCCCAAGCTGGTGAATGCAAAAGTTAGGGGTGAAATTAAACCCCAAGCAGTGCGCACCACACAGGCAGCGCACCGTTGTCACAAAAGACTGCCTTTTCTTCCCTCTTCCCGGCTCGCAGGCCCTGCCTTTCCTCCCACTGGCTGGGGTGCCAAGAGTTCACAAACTTCGCCATCCGCCACATCATGCCGCTCCTAGATGAGCAGGTTGCTTACCTGTAACTGATGTTCTTCGAGTGGCCATCTGTGCAGTCACACACATGGGTTCTGCGCCTGCGCAGTGCCTGTGGCCGGACGATTAAAAGCTAACGGTTTCTTTGGCGGGAAACTCCACTCCCCCTCCCGCCTTGGGACTATATAAAGGAGTGGCGTGTCCGCCATTTTCCAGTCTTGAAGAGCAGACGTTCGTTCAGTATTTGGTAATTAATTTTTAAGTTTCTCTTTTTTTTTTTAGAAAAAAAGGGAAGGGGGTGGTATCGAACAGGAGAAAAAAACAGAGCGAATCCACCCATGACACCATGTGGGGTCGGTGGGTGGGTTGTGTGACTGCACAGATGGCCACTCGAAGAACATCAGTTACAGGTAAGCAACCTGCTCTTCTTCGTCGTGGCCTCTGTGCATCACACACATGGGTAGAATAACAAGCTTACCCAATTAGGAGGAGGGAGGTGTCATCATCGGAGAACAGAGGAAAGGACAGCTCTGCCAAAGGAGCAGTCCTGCCTGGCACGAACATCCAGCCTGTAGTGCTTGGCGAAAGTACATGGCGTGGCCCAGGTGGCAGCCCTGCATACATCTTCCATTGGTACCCCAGACGCGAAGGCTGATGAGGCAGCAACAGCCCTGGTAGAATGGCCCGTTGGAGTGGATGGCAAGTCCAATTTCGCTAGTTGATAGGCCAGGACAATAGTATTAACTATCCATTTTGCAAGCCGCTGGGGGGTGACCGGGCAGCCCTTGCCATTTTCAGCGTATTCAACAAAAAGTCTATTAGATTGCCGAACAGACTCCGTCCGGGATCTGTAGAATGCTAGGCAGCGTCGGACGTCTAGCATATGTAACGACCTCTCTATCGAATTCGAGGGTACAGGAAAAAAGGCTGGTAAAACTATTTCCTGCTGCATATGGAAAGAAGTAGCAACCTTAGGAAGGAAGGTAGGGTCTAGGTGTAAAACTACTTTCTCCTTATGAAACTTCATAAATGGAGGATCCACCCTAAGAGCACAAAGTTCCGAAGAGCTACGGGCTGAAGTAACCGCTACTAAAAAGGCAGTCTTCCAGGAAGCGAGGCGCATATCAATTATCGCCATGGGTTCGAAGGGTGGTCGAGTCAGTGCTTGCAACACCACCGAGAGGCTCCAGGTGGGCATGAATGGTTTGATTGTTGGGTGTAAATTACAGAGTCCTCTCAAAAATCTCTTTATCAGGGGTTGGGAAAAAATGGAGAAGCCCTGGACAGTCTCACGATAGTGAGAGATCGCCGCTGTATATACTTTGATCGAGGAAGGTTTCAGTCCAGATCGGTGCAATTCAAAAAGAAATTGTAGAATCTGCGGTATCGATGCCGACATGGCCGGAAACGAGTGGGAGTCAGCGAAAACAGAGAATCTGCGCCATTTTGCAGCATACGACTTCCTCGTGGATGGTCTCAACGCAGAATCGAGAATATACTGCAGCTGCGGAGACATGGGGACCGAATGGGCAGTACCAGCAGACGGAGTGTGTGTCGATGCCGATACATCGGATCCGATCATCGGATTCGCCAGGCGGTGAGCTTCAGCGACAGGAGATAGGGGTGTCGGATTGTGCCCTCTTCCTGGGTGATCAGGTAAGGGAGATGCGGTAGGTGGATGAATTCATCTCGTGATATGTGAAGGAGAGTTGAGAACCACGGCTGACGGGGCCACCAAGGGGTTATTAGGAGCCCCGTCGCTCTTTCGTGGACAATCTTCGCCAGAACTCGCATGATGAGGGGAATGGGTGGGAAGGCATAAAAAGTCCTGCCGTTCCAGGGGATCATAAAAGCGTCTCCGGACGATCCCCGTCCTATCCCTGCTCTGGAGCAGTATGTCTCGCACACCCTGTTGTGACGGGTGGCAAAGAGATCTATGTCCGGTACGCCCCAAAGGTGAAACAGCTCGTCTCAAATTCGAGGGTCTAGCTCCCATTCGTGTGAGCACGACATGTGTCTGCTTAGGAGATCTGCCTCTGTGTTGTCCGTGCCTGCTAGGTGGACTGCCAGCAGCGTAATGTCCCGCGGGATGCACCAGTCCCAGATCTGCATCGCTAGGTGGGCCAGCGTTCGGGATCCAGTGCCTCCTTGCTTAAGTAAAACACCGCAGTCATGTTGTCCGACGAGACCTGGACTACTTGGTGTCGAAGTACGTCTTCGAACGACTGTAGGGCTTTGAAAATAGCAAGTAGTTCGAGGAAGTTGATATGATTGTTGGCATCTGTAGGATTCCAAGTCCCCTGAGTGCGGAGATTGGAACACACGGCTCCCCATCCCGAAAGGGATGCGTCGGTACCGATGGATATTGTAGGGTACCGAGGTCGAAACGGGACGCCCGTATTCAGATTTGCTGGATCTGTCCACCATGAGAGCGACTGTAGAACCGAAGAGGGAATTCGCAGTCGTCTGGTGGGTGGGTCCCTTTGCGGTTGGAAGATCCCGTTGAAGAATAGTTGTAGTGGTCGCAGGCGGAGCTTGGCGTGAGGAACTACAGCAATCGCAGCTGACATGTGTCCCAGTAGTCTCTGAATGGATCGCGCAGGGACGGTCCTTTGTCGTCGGATTCGAGCGATGTGTCTTGCAATGGCATCTTGTCTCTGCTGCGGGAGGAAGGCTCTTGCCACCGTCGAATCCAGTGTGGCTCCAATAAAGTTGATCACCTGTGTAGGAAGCAGGGAAGATTTCCGTCGATTAATACAGAGTCCCAAGTCTTGTAAGAGAGCACACGAAGACTGGACCGCTGAGATAAGTCCCTCTCTAGTCTCTGAAACCAACAGCCAATCATCAAGGTATGGGAAAATTTGGATTCCGTGCAGTCGAAGGTATGCACAGACAGGGGCCATACACTTCGTAAAAACGTGTGGTGCAGTGGCCAGCCCAAACGGGAACACCTTGAATTCGTAGATACTGGAATCTACCGCAAAGCGAAGGAATCGCCTATGCTGTGGATGAATAGCAATGTGGAAATAGGCGTCCTTCAAGTCAAGTGAGGCGAACCAATCTCCTCTTCCTAACAGCGGGAGGATAGTTTGTAACGTGGTCATCCGAAATTTTTTAGGCACAATGAACGCATTTAACGCTCTCAAGTCCAGAATTGGTCGGAGACCTCCATCCCGCTTCGGAACGGTAAAATACCTGGAATAGAATCCATGGAGTCCATCCGAGGGCGGTAGCTGAATGATCGCTCCTTTAGCAAGCAGCTGGTTAACTTCGTCTAGTAAAACCGACGAGGCTGCAGTAAACCGGATAGGACTCGGTGATGGAACAACATCGAATTCGATTCTATATCCGTGCCGAATGATGGATAACACCCAACCATCAGATGTAATGGTCTCCCAAATGGGGAGCCGACTTTTCAATCGGTCCCCAAAAGAGAGGGGGAAGGGTGTAGATGGGAGGAGAAGGGTTCGCTCGCCCCGTCAGCGCTGGCGCCGGTCGACGTCAAAGCGGCGACGCGTTTGTTGGAAGCGCTGGGATGGTTGCCTGCGGCGCTGCTGACGTTGATGAGGCTGTTGTTGTTGTCGAGACTGGTACTGCTGGCGGAATTGAGGGCGGGGCCATGACCACTTATGCCGCGGTTGGGATTGTAGCTCCATCCGACGGGCCGTCATCCTGGATTCGTGTATCTTTTTTAATTTACTGTCCGTCTTCAGATTGAACAGGCCGGACCCGTCGAAAGGCATATCCTCTATTCGGCGTTTCATCTCTTCCGGAAAATTACAATTCCTCAGCCAGGCATGTCTGCGGAGAGAGATGGCGCCTACGAGGGACCTCGAATCGGTATCGACGTGGTGGCGGGCTGTCGATAATTGTTGTACCGCCACCTGCATTGCTTCCCTCACAAATGTCTTCGCTAGGTCTGCCTGGTTTCCCAGGAAGGTGGAAATGATGCTGTCGAGGCGCTGCATCAAGAAGTATTGATAGCGCGCCAGGGTCGCCTCATAGTTTGAAATTCGCAGTCCGAGCCCAGATGCTGCGTAGACCCGGCGCGCTAAGGAATCCACCTTCCTGCCCTCTTTATCGCGGGGTGATGTATGTCCGCGTGCCTCCCGGCCCTGGGAGGATTCGACAACAACCGAATTCGGCTTGGGGTGCCGGAGGAGAAATGGGATGTCCTCCTCTCGGACTTGATACATGGATTCGTATCGGCGCGATGTCGGTTGAGGGTGGGCCGGGAGGTCCCATGGTTGGACCATAGCTTGCCGCAAGGTTGTGATCAGCGGCAGGGCAATCGATGTGGATTGTTCTCCCCTGACCACATCATAAAAGCGGTCAGTACTCGGTCCTGGTTGCTGGTGTGCTTCAATCTCTAGAGATTTTACCAGTCTCGCCATAAGCTCCGAAAACGAGGTGTATGGTTCCTCTGGTGACCCAGGGCCTTGTGAGGAAACCGCTGCCTCTGGGGAGGTCGAATCGACATCCGATTCGTTGGATTCCATCCAGTATGGCGGAGGAGCACTAGAGGAGGACTCCGCTGGAGACTCAGATCTGCTCGCTCTGGATGGAGGTATCAGAGCGTCTCTAGGTGCCGGTTGGAAGTGGTCCCTAGGAGCTGGTGGTGAGGACCGACCTCTGGGAGCTGGATAGTAAGCCGTAGAATGGTGTTCCTCCCGCCTCGGTACTGAGGAATACCGTGACTGGTACCAGTCGTCCGACCGTATGTCGGAGGAGCGGCTCCCTCGGCTTCTAGGTGGTGAAAAGACGGGTTCAGCCTCAAGAGGAGCAGACGGCATCGGTGTCGGGGATCGCACCCGAGGGGGAGAATCCCTTATTTCGCCGTCGGAAATGGAGCCATGATGCGGGTCTTCTTGCACCCTAGGCTCTGGAGGGTGTGGCGAGGCTGGCGGAGTGACCCTCATCGCTGCCTGGATGGCCGGAGTCGAATGCATCAGATCCGAGACCGGCATTGGTACCGAGGAGGCCGTCGAACCCGAATGTCGATGTTTTGGGCGTTCGGGATCCCTCGGTTTTTTAGAAGGCTTACTAGCCTTATCCTTTCTGGCCTTCTTGTGCACAGTATGTTTTTCTGGATCACTGTGCTTCCTTTTCTCCTTCTGCTTTTTCGGAGCAGATTGGTCGGCCATGCTCAAAGCGCTTTCAGCCGAAGGGCGTGAGGGTGGAGTAGCCGAAGAGGAAGCCGGACGCTGTGGCAAATCAGCCGAGGCTGGACGGCCTTCGGGCGGGGCTAAGGCTGTGGTCTTAGCCACAATCTGGTCCGATTGGTGGAGCGCCTGATCCCACAATAACTTGCGGAGGCGGTTCTCCCGGTTCTTCCTCGCTTGTTTTGAGAAGGCCAAACAATGGCGGCATTTATCGGTTCTGTGCCCCTCCCCTAGGCACAGGAGACACAGATCGTGCGGGTCAGCCGCAGGCATTTTAGAGCCGCACCCCCGGCACTTGCGGAACGCCGCCCGTTGCGCCATCATAGAAAGGTGAAAAAAGATAGTAAAGCGGGAAAGTAATATTTTTATAATAATTTTTTTTTTTTTTTAGAAACAGAAGAGAAGTGCACAAAGAACGAACAAAGTGAATATACTTAACAGGAATATCAACAGGATGAATAACTTGGAGAAAAAGGGAGATTTTCGAACAAAGAAGAGGTAAGTAACGATCTAAGCGAGAGCGAAGCGGCACGAGGCACAACGAACGGCGGTCGCAAAGACTGGAAAATGGCGGACACTCCACTCCTTTATATAGTCCCAAGGGGGGAGGGGGAGTGGAGTTTCCCGCCAAAGAAACCGTTAGCTTTTAATCGTCCGGCCAAAGGCACTGCGCAGGCACAGAACCCATGTGTGTGATGCACAGAGGCCACGACGAAGAAATGTCCCCCTTCCCGCTCATCCATCCCATGTTCATGCTGATTAGCCCCTCAACTATGAGAGGCGTGTCAGTTATTGGTCATGAACCTCTTAAGCGTGCGCACTACTTTCGAAAAGGTCAGCCGCTCAGCTTAGCCTTGTAACCGTCTGGCTTGATGCCCACTCATTTCCCAAAGCTTGTGGGAGGATGAGGTAGGACGAACAGGCCTTCCTCCAAGCCCCTTACGGCCAGTTGTGAGAGGCAATCGATTTCCTACTCCCTTCCACAAAGGTGACAGTTTTACCACTGCCCCCAACCTCACCCCCCCTTGTGTTTTTCAGGACTTTGAGGTAAGAAGCACCCTTCTACTATTGGCATTGTTTTCAGCTCAGCCATACTATTCCCTTACCTTTGTTTGTTTACATCAGTAGCCAATTAAAACCTGCCTATTTTCTTCTTCTTCCTTTTTACAACTCTGTACATGGTTCTGCACTCAGGCGCTGGGCCTTATAAGAGCCTTTTGCTCTGGTCTTAAGCAATCCATCATTTTTCTGCTTAGCACCAGTAATTTTCCTTCTCACACACGACGTGTTCACACAACGTAATGAAGGAGTGGTTCCTGAGGCGCCTTCATCCTCCCTAGCGTAGGGTGGCAAACTTTCGAATGGATCCCATGATTTTCAGGCCTTCAGACAGGCTGAAACTGAGGCAGGCAGCCAGCTGCCCGCATACCTAGATTCCCCAGCCACAGATGTGGTTTGACTTATTGTCAGGTTTCGGTCCTGACATGCAGAGGGGTCGTCAGAGCCATATGGGGCTAGACGAATCCTCAGACCGGAGTGTATTTCGGCGCTACAATTACACAGTAGTAAACCAGTTCCTACTTTTCCAGCCGCCTGCCCTGGGAAGACTATCCCAGGACCTTAACATTCTCGTCAGTGGAGTCCAATCTGGGATGACAGGAACTGTCCCTTGCTCCTCGCCATTCGGGGCAACCCCCTTTTAGACCCTTTCTTTCCCGTCACTCACCGTGCGTGTTCAGGGCCAGTCCCAGCTGGCATCCTGGACGCATCGCGCTGTGGGAGTCACTAAAATATCTCTTTGGTCCCCGATTGTCCCTGCCCTGAACAGTCAGCCTCCCTCTGGGCCCACCAAAATCGAGGGGGTGAGCACTCCCTCAGTGGGGTGCCGGACGAGGACGGATCGGTCACAAGATCCTGGACGAGCCCCCAGGGCTGTCATACAAGAGGCAGCGGATATACTTCTGCTCCAGTAAAGTGCCCAAGGCTGCCAGAGGGTGAGGCGGTTCCCTCGTGTATGGCAATCAGGGCAGGGCCCGCTCTACCCAAATCTCTCCCAGGGACACACACACAGCAGCTCCTCTTCGTCCCCAACCCATCCGCCACAGCCCCCCTTTTCCCTCAGTGGGCCAGGCACTAGGGGCTGCACCCGCTCCGCCCGCCTGCTTCATGTCCCCCATCTCATCCCACTACATGCATCTGCATGCAGCACGTGAGCACCAGAATTGGCCCGTTGTCTATCCCAGGTGTGGGAGTTAAAATCCATCAGCCTATTACGCCCGTGTGCTGAGAGCCACCGGCTCACGAGTCCACGCCAAGGACCCGCTCGTTCTCTTCCCATCCTGTCCCTCTCCGCACTGTGATGCCACAGCTGCCCATTTAACAGAATAGGACCAGAGGAAAGGCCGTGAGAGGAAGTGATCCCGGGACTGTTTTGCACTCACGTGCTCCGACTCGCACACCGGGCACACACTTCCGCGTGGCCTCTCGGCGTTAACAGATGCCGAGCCGTCCGGGTGGCAGGCAAGGGCTCGTCAGGGCTGGCCAAAGACACGCGACTTGAGCCCTGAGACGGGAACGACGGACGTGCGAATGCACCTCCACGCCAGAATCTCTGTCCATGTGGTGCATCTGGAAAGGTCTCCCCCCGAAGAGAAGCCCCATGTACAGAACGGGCAGCCTGGGGGGGGGGGAGGGCTCCTCCGGGGGGCAGCGCAGGAGCGCTGGTGGGAGCCCCTCTCACTGCCCACACCGAGGCGCCCGATTCCCCCCTCTCCAAAGGGCCAGAGGCATTTCCCCTCCCTCTCCAATGCCCAAGCAGCCTTTACCCACCAGAAACATGCAAAGACCATCCAGGATCATCATTCCCCCCAACAGAGGGGGAAAACCGTGGAGCTTCACGTGAGGATGATGGGCTAATGCCGGGGAAACCTGAGCTTCAGTCTCTGCTCAGCCACCAGCCCCACCAGGTCCCTTCCGGGAAGCCACATCTGCTGAAACAGCCTACCTCACAGGACTGTTGTGAGGTAAAAGGGGGTGGGAGTCAGCAGCTGTGGCCTGAGCTCCTTCAGGGAAGGATACTCAAGTTCTGCAGATCGGTGGTACACAGCCTGTGATGTGGGACTCCAACCCCCATCAGTCCCAGCCAGAACAATCAACCAGGGATTGTAGGGCTTGTAGTCTAATGTCATCCGGAGGACCAGCCATCCGATGATGGTGAGTTCCACAGGCGGGTGATGCACATCCTTGGGAGCTTTCAGCCTGGAGGGCAGGGCAGGGGTGTGGAGCTGTGGACCCCTGGGACGAATCGGGCCCTTTGTGGGCCCCGTGCAGCCCCCCAGAGCTCTCCAGTTGGCCCTGCCTTCTTCCTGGGGCCCCGCCTTGGACGAGTCTTCCCGTGTGCCTATGGCAAATCCCAGAATCATTTGCGAATTCCAACAACTGTGAGAAGGTCCAGCCTTTGCCTTCCATGAGACAAAGGGTCCCCATGCAGTTTGGATTCAATCCTACACTGTGGATTTTCAGAGTACAGCGCAGTTATTCTCCTGTTTCCGCAGGCATTTTAGTCTTTCAGCTTCTGCTGTTTTAAACCTTGTCAGCATTTTAAATCTTTGCACTGTGACTGGGCTTCATTCTGGAGGTCATTGCTCCTGCACATTGTAGTTGTGAACACAGAAACATAGAAACAGAGCGAATCAGAAGGGGCCTCCCGGGCCATCTAGTCTGACCTCCAGCACCAGCCGGCTCCGCTCATGACATGCCCACCATGTGCATGTCCAGCCTGTCTTTGAACACCCTCACCGATGGGGCCTCAACCACCTCCCGTGGAAGCCCATTCCACGCCCTCGGGGTCCTGACTGTCAGGAAGTGCTTCCTGGCATCCAAATTGAACCTTGGCTCCCTGAGCTTTGCTCCATTGGAGCGCGTCCTGCCTTCCTCTGCAGGGGAGAACAGGCCTCTCCCCATCTCCATGTGACACCCCCTCACATACCTGTATGTTGCCAACATATCCCCTCTGAGTCTCCTCTTCTCCAAGCTGAAGAGACCCGGTTCCCTCAGTCTTGCCTCATACGGCATCCCCTGCAAACCAGCCACCATCCTTGTGGCCCTACGCTGCACTGACTCCAACCTGGCTATATCCTTTCTGTAATGAGGGGCCCAAAACTGAACACAATGCTCCAGTTGCGGGCGCACCAGAGTCGTGTAGAGTGGTAGTAATACCTCTCTCAATCTTGAAGCCACACTTCTGGCTATGCAACCAAGGGTGGCGTTCGCCCTCTTGACCACCACATCACACTGCTGGCTCATGTTTAGCCTGCGGTCAACCAGTACCCCAAGGTCCCTTTCACAAGTGCTGCTCTCCAGCCACTTGTCCCCTAACCTGTACTTATGACAGCTATTCCTATGCCCCAAGTGCAAGACCTTGCACTTCTCCACATTGAACGCCATCCTGTTGTCTCCTGCCCACTTCCATAGTCTGTCCAGATCCTTTTGGATCTGGTGTATCTGGTCCTCAGTTGTGGCCAATGCTCCAGTTTTAGTGTAGCCTGCGAATTTGATCAGCAGACTGTTCACCCCTTCTTCCATGTCGTTAATGAAAAGATTAAACAGGATCGGCCCCAGGACAGAGCCCTGGGGGACCCCACTTGTCACTGGCTGCCATCCCGACGATTCCCCGCTAATGGTTACCTTCTGCTTTCGGTCAGTCAACCATGCCCTAATCCACCGGACAGTGCTTTGGTGTATCCCAAAACTCCTCAGTTTCTCCACCAGGATATCATGGGGCACTTTGTCAAAGGCCTTGCTGAAATCCAGGTATACCACATCCACTGCATCCCCTCCATCTAGCCATCTTGAAACCTTGTCATAGAATTCCACAGGGTTTGTCTGGGAGGACCTGTTTCTGCGGAAGCCATGTTGTGTGGCTGTCAGCCTCCCTTCCCTATCTAGCATCACTAGATCTCTCTCTATTATGAGCCTTTCCATTGTTTTTCCTACAATGGACGTAAGGCTAATTGGTCTATAATTCCCCATGTCCTTCCTACTACCCTTTTTGAAAATTGGGACCACCGATGCCACCCTCCAGTCCTCTGGAACTTCACCTGTTCTCCACGAGGCCTCAAAAATGGAGGCCAGCGGGCATGAGAGAACCCCTGCCAACTCTCTAAGTACTCTCGGGTGTAACCCGTCAGGGCCTGGCGCCTTTGTAATGTCCAATGCCCTGAGGAGCCCCTTGACTTCAAGGGGGGTGACTCTAATCTCTGCTCCTAAGTCCCCAGCCTCATCCAATCTCCTATACGGATATCCCCCGTCCTGCTTTGAGGAGAACACAGAGGCAAAATAGTCATTTAGCATCTGTGCCTGTTCCCTCATGTCAGTCACTGGATCTCCTTCCTCCTTATTTAGTGGTCCCACCACTTGTCTCCCCTTCCTTTTCCTATTTACATTCTGGAAGAAGCCCTTTTTGTTGCTCTTGATATTCTTGGCAAGTCTCAGCTCGTAATCAGCCTTAGCCTTACGAAGAATCCTTCTGCAACGGGCCTCCTCCTCCTGGCATTCCCTTTTGTCTATTTCCCCCAGTACCCATTTCCTATGGAGGTTCCTCTTTCATCTAATCCCTCTAACCACCTCCTTTCGCATCCATGGTGGCGCTCTCCTCCGCCTCCCCACCTTACTGACTAGAGGTATTGTCAGGGCTTGCGCCTGCAAAACCTCCCTTTTGAGTGCCATCCACCCCTCCTCAACTCGCTTACCTTCCAGTAACCCATCCCAGGAGACTTTCCCCAGCCTGGCCTTCAGTTGGCCAAAGTTGGCCCTCTTGAAGTCCCAGCTTCTAGTGCTCGCCCTGCTGCACGGCCCCAGTCCCCTGATCTCAAAGCAAAGGATGGAGTGATCACTCGCATCCAGAGCTCCCCTAATCTGTACTTCATCTATCAGCTCCTCCCTATTGGTCAAGACCAAGTCCAGGATGTTTCCCCCCCTCGTCGCCTCTCGGACCCTCTGTGTGAAAAAACCCACCCTCTAGAGCTTCTAGGAAGCGACGTGACCTGGCTGTCACCGCCGAGTGAGTCTCCCAAGTAATATCCGGGAGATTGAAATCCCCCATAATTACTGTGTCTCTCCCCCGAGATATCCTTAGAATCTGGCCTGTCAGGACATCATCCAGGGTCTCAAGTTGACCTGGAGGGCGATAACATACCCCCACTGTCAGGTCTCTTTCTCTGTCAAAACCCCTAAGTTTCACCCAGACTGCCTCTACCGAATCCCCATCTGTGCTGCACTCTATCTCACTGCATCCTATCCCTTCCCTGACATATAAAGCCACACCCCCACCTCTCTTTCCCTTCCTGTCCTTTCTAAAACAGTGATACCCTTCTATGTTCACATTCCAGACTTGCCTTTCATCCCACCAAGTTTCTGTGATTCCCACCAGAACCTCTTTTTGTATCTCATTGTGTCTTTGGTTCTAATGTTGTGAACTGTCTGGAGACCACTGGCTCTTGGGTGGCACGAAATGTAATAGAGAACGACAGACATGGGTGTGCCAGAGTATTCCAGCACCAGAAGTAAAACCTCATCGGATTCCAAACCCCCGTCAATGGAGCAGTGAGAGCAGAGTCCTGGAAGCAGAGGTTGGGGAACACACATCCAGCACGTGTGAAGGACGCTCCGCAAGGCCTGGCGAATGCACAGCATACAATTTGAGAGTGTCCTTCCAAATCACTTTACTAAGTATCTCACTCATTATTTCTATTTTAGGAATAAAATGGGTGCATACATGAAAAGGCAGATTGTAGCACTGAAAACATGGATGCAAATAAGCAAAAACACAAGAGGCAATCCACATTTTTATCATCTCTGGTCTGTTATCATTCATTCTCTTCATTCCATTTTGATTGCATTATTTAACAAATGAATTCAGTGAAACAGGGTGCAGTACAAATGCATGGGTAACACTAAAATGCAATTCAAATTTAATTAAAATTAAAAATGCAGTATCAACATATAGGCCTTGAAAAAAGGAAGGAACAGCAGATGCAATGCTCTGGCTCAGGCAATCACAGAAGCCGAGTGAACGGGGGCGGGAAGCACTGCATGGAAGCATCCCAAATCAGGAGGGGCCTCCTGGGCCATCTAGTCTGACCCCGGCTCCGGCCAGATGCACTCATGTCATCACCAACACGGGGTTGTCCAACCTTTCCTTGAACACCCTCCTTGAGGGCCCTGAACCACCTTCCCGGAAAGCCCATTCCATCTCCTAGGGCTTCTCACCAACAGGAAGCACTCCCTGGCATCCAACCTGAGACCCAGTTCCTTGAGATTCACCCCCCTGGACCGCATCCTCTCCTCCGTTGCAGGGGAGGTTATGACGCTCTCCGCGTGGCACCCCTTCACACACTCACATGCTAGTGCAAGATTCCCCCTGAGTCTCCTCCCGGCTGAAAAGACCCAGCTCACTCGGCCTCCCCTCATCTGCCATCCCCAGGCCCAAATCTGGCTCCCATCCTTGGGACCCTGCACTGAACTGGTTCCAATCAGGGCGTCCTTCTGGCTTGGCCTCCAGGACCTCCCTTCTGAGTGTCACCCACTGCTCCTGAACCCGCTGGCCTTCCACTGCCCTTTGCCAGGAGGCTTCTCCCGGCCTGGCCTTCCCTTGGCCCATGAGGGCCCTCATGCAGCCGCACCTCTAGCCCTGGACCTGCCGCCCTCCCTGTTCTCCTCGTCCCCAAGCACAGGACGGAGAGCTCCCCTGGGCTGCACACGCTCCCCCAGCCCCCTCTGGGTCAACACCAAGGGGCCTCCTGGCCATGCCATCCTCTACAGCTGCATCTTCTCCTTGAGGAGAGACGCCAGGCGCATCCTGCTCTTTGGCATCATTTTGAGGCCGGGCAAGTGTCCCAGGCTAAGACAACGCTGCCCGGGAAAGCTCTTTCTTCCTCCCAGGGCTTCAGTCTACAGAAGGAAGGCTCTCAGTCTCAGTGAGGCCGGGTACTTTAAGGGTTGCCCCTTCCTGAGGCTCTGCAGAATCAGAGGATATGCATTAGCAATGCAACAGTTTGCTTACAAAAGCTTCCACCGGATGGATTTCAGTTGGGTTCGTGGAGGCTTCTGCGCAGCACCGTCACTTTAAAAGGAGACCAAGTGAATCTTCATTGGTTCCTTTGTTTTGGGCATGTTTTGGGGGAGGGGGGGAGGTGCCCTGCAGAACTTTTCCTATGGAGATTCCTGGATACCGTGGGGGCCTGTTTTCATCTTAGAGGGAGAAATCCCCATACAGGGCAGGGGACTGGAATCCAGGCATTTCTTCAGACTAGGCTCTCTGACAATATCCTAGGAGGACAAGGCTGTAGGGGCACTCAGGGGTAAATGACAGAGTATAAGCTGAGCTGGGGCAAAGCCAAGTCCACCTTCCTTGGTTCCTTTCCGTGGGGCCTGAGTGGGGTCGCTCCGACTTTTGGAGTGGGTTGCCCAATCCTACCCCTGCCCTGAACTCAGTAGCAAAAATGATTGCAGACCATGAACCTGCATGTGAATCTCCAAAGCTGCCTGGGCAGGAGACGCATCACTTCCCTCCCGAAGCCCAGGGGGAAAGGCAACTCCTCTTGCCGGGGATTCTGATACTGGCCTCCTCTGCCCGTTCCTGCAGCTGTCAGCACATGGGCACTGGGATGTTCCCAGGAAAATGGGAGGTGAGGCTGCACTTCTCACATTAAGGCAGCTCTTATCTACAGAACGATTCATGGAAGTTGGATGGGGTCAGAAGGCCATCGGGTCCAAGCCCTGCTATTGCAGGACACTCAGTTACAACATCCCACTCAAGATGGCTGTCCAAACACCATATTTAAAACAGATTTAAAATTTAAATAACTTCTACAAGACCAGAATGAGCAAATAATTAAAAAGCAATAGTAGACTAATTACATGACCTACAGTAAAATTCCCCGCAGATGTCACCCTCATTGGAGAAATTCCCGCCCCTGCCTCCCCTTGCCTGCCCTTCCAATCATCTTTCTTCTACCTCAAGTCAACAACATCCATGTCCAGGTGAGGCATCCAGAAAAGGAAACAAAACGTCAAGTGCAGATGCTCCAAGGATTTGGGCAAAGGGAGAAAGTTCATGGCAAGTTTATTTTCCATTCTGCAAGAACCAGCATGGAATTTGCCATTCCCAGTGACCATGGAATGGGATAAAAACTTTACGATGCATTCTGCACATTAGATTCCGTCATTGTTCACTGAACGCATTTGAAAGTCGTATCTCTGGTGTGGGTTCTTTGATGTTCAGTAAGGTCTGACCTCCAACAAAAGCCCTTTCTAAATTACATTCCTGTGTATGGCCTCTCCCCAGTGTGGCTTCTATGATGGCGTGTAAGATTTCCTCTGCGTCTGAAGCTCTTGCCGCATTCCATGCATGTGTATGGCTTCTCTTCAGTGTGCGTTTTTTGATGTTTGGTAAGATTGCTACTGCACCTGAAGCTCTTCCCACATTCCATGCATGTGTATGGCTTCTCCCCAGAGTGTGTTCTCTGATGGATGGTTAAAGATTCACTTTCACTAAAACTCTTGCCACATTCCATGCATGTGTATGGCTTCTCTCCAGTGTGCGTTTTTTGATGTCTGGTAAGATTGCTACTGCACGTGAAGCTCTTGCCACATTCCATGCATGTATATGGCATCTCCCCAGAGTGTGTTCTCTGATGGATGGTTAAGGATCCACTTCCACTAAAGCTCTTGCCACATTCCGTGCATGTGTATGGCTTCTCCCCAGAGTGCATTCTTTGATGTGTGGTAAGCATTCCACTTTGACTGAAGCTCTTGCCACATTCCATGCATGTGTATGGCTTCTCCCCAGAGTGCGTTCGTTGATGGATGGTTAAAGATCCACTAACACTAAAGCTCTTGCCACATTCCATGCATGTGTATGGCTTCTCTCCAGTGTGTGCTTTTTGATGTGTGGTAAGCATCCCACTTTGACTGAAGCTCTTGCCACATTCCATGCATGTGTATGGCTTCTCCCCAGAGTGCGTTCTTTGATGGACAGTTAAAGATCCACTTCTACCAAAGCTCTTGCCACATTCCATGCATGTGTATGGCTTCTCCCCAGAGTGCATTCTTTGATGGACAGTTAAAGATCCACTTCTACCAAAGCTCTTGCCACATTCCATGCATGTGTATGGCTTCTCCCCAGAGTGCGTTCTTTGATGGATGGTTAAAGATCCACTTCTACTAAAGTTCTTGCCACATTCCATGCATGTGTATGGCCTCTCCCCAGAGTGCATTCTTTGATGGATAGTTAAAGATCCACTTCTACCAAAGCTCTTGCCACATTCCATGCATGTGCATGGCTCCTCCCCAGAGTGCCTTCTTTGATGGATGGTTAAAGATCCACTTCCACTAAAGCTCTTGCCACATTCCATGCATGTGTATGGCTTCTCTCCGGTGTGTGTTTTTTGATGTGTGGTAAGCATCCAACTTTGACTAAAGCTCTTGCCACATTCCATGCATGTGTATGGCTTCTCCCCAGAGTGCATTCTTTGGTGGATGGTTAAAGATCCACTTCTACTAAAGCTCTTGCCACATTCCATGCATGTGTATGGCTTCTCCCCAGAGTGCGTTCTTTGATGGACAGTAAGAGCATGACTGTAGCTGAAGCTCTTGCCACATTCCATGCATGTGTATGGCTTCTCCCCAGAGTGCGTTCTTTGATGGATGTTAAGAGCATGACTGTAGCTGAAGCTCTTGGCACATTCCATGCATGTGTATGGCTTCTCCCCAGAGTGTGTTCTTTGATGGATGGTTAAAGATCCACTTCTACTAAAGTTCTTGCCACATTCCATGCATGTGTATGGCTTCTCCCCAGAGTGTGTTCTGCGATGGATGGCAAGATTACTTCTGCGGCTGAAGCTCTTGCCACATTCCATACACTTGTATGGCTTCTCTCCACTGTGGATTCTTTCATGTTTTTTAAGATTTCCACTTTGATTGAAGCTCTTGCCACATTCCATGCATGTGTATGGCTTCTCCCCAGAGTGTGTTCTGCGATGGATGGCAAGATTACTTCTGCAGCTGAAATCCTTGCCGCATTCCATGCACTTGTATGGCTTCTCTCCACTGTGGATTCTTTCATGATTTTTAAGATTTCCACTATCGCTGAAGCTCTTGCCACATTCCATGCATGAATATGGTGCATCTCCAGTGCGGAATCCTTGATGTATAGTAAGCCCTCTACTTCCATCGAGGCCCTTCCTGCATCCCATACATTTGTTTGGTCCCTCCCCTATATTCTTTGTTTCCTGCCCAGGATGATTTTCAGCCCCACTGAAGCTCTTCCCACATTCTGCGCATTTAGACAGCTGCTCTCCACTCTGCACCCGTCTGCTTTTTCCAAGCCTTCTGCCAGCACTTAAGCTCAGCCTTCCTTCCATGACTTGAGGTGGCTTCCCCAAAGTGCTGGATCAGTGATGCTCACTAAACCTCGGCTATCTCTGAGCCTCTTTCCACATTTGGCCTCACTCCTTGCTCCAATTTGGATCCATACATTCACCTTTCCTTGGGTAATTTGTCAAAAACAAGCGTCTTCCCCCTTCCTCTTTCCTGGACTTCAAGGAATTAAAGGTGAGTGTTTGGAGGACATTGAGAAATATCGTATTTGTTTTCCTCTTGTTCTGTATTCAGTTTCTTGTGCTCTTTTGATATCCTTTAACTTGGAATTCTCTCTTTTCTCACTTCATGCTCACTGGTTTCTTCTTGCTTGATGCAGGGATCCATGTCATGTTCCTCTCCTACCATTCACCTATTTGGGAGGAAAGAGACAGGAAACGCTTGGCAGGGGTGAAAGGCCGACACAGATGCTCTCAATCAGGCGCACAGCAACCCTGGCACCAGTCAGGGCAACACCTCAGCCGTCTCCCTGCCCACTGCGCACGTACTGCCAAAACCGCAATTTCTCTCTTTTTTTTAATGCAACTTTTTAATTTTCAAAACAATACTAAAACATCCATCATCACAAACATCGAAAGTACTGAGTCAGCCCCTTATTACATGTCTTTTAACATTCTGTGATCATTTCAAATCCATTTAAAAAAATCTTTAAAAACCTTTATAGATCTAGACCAAGTCCCGTTTCTCCAGCCAATAACAAACAAAGGTTCCAAATTTGATAGAAGTCACTATCTTCTTTCTCCTTCTGTGATAAGATCAGTTTGTCCATTTCTTACAAAGTCCTGTTTTTCCTTGATCAATATTAGAAGAAAGACTCTCTGTTCTGTAAAAGTCAATATCTTTTCTTTTTTGATAGAAGTTTCAACCTGACCAACTCTACACAATTTCAAATCTTTTCATTTTTCTAGTCTTGAGCAGATAAACTCCTCCTCATAATAATTACTACTATGATCAAATACGTTTTTGCTTACAAATATTCCAATCTAATATCTACTAAAAAGGAAAGTGAAAGAGAAGGAAAGTTCATGTTCACATGTCTTAACATCCATTTATCATCTTTAAGGACATCTTATCTTGCCTATTTGACAACAGCAATTATCTATGATATCTTTTAAACACATTTTCTTTAAGCTAATTTGTTAGTTTCATCTAGGTTAACTTCACTTAATCACATAAAATTACCTCCTTAATAAGAGTCCAGCTCCATAATCTTTAATATATCTCGCTTATTAAAAAAAAAAGAAAAGAAGAAAAAAAACTATTTAGTACAGCTCCTCTTACTCCCATAATTGTCATTTTATATTATAGCAATTCAAAAACAGGAGAGTCATGCAACTTAGCTTTTGGTCATTCATCTTTAAAATTGAAGATAACGTAAAAAAGAAAAGAAAGAAAAAAAGGAGAATAAAAGAATCCTTCATTTTCCCTTATATCACCTACGTCTCTTCATAAGTCAACACATTTAAATATAGAGAAACTTCCACAGTTAGAATCATGTACCTTAGCCCTTCCATACCACAATAAACATGTCAGCCCATTTATACCATTCCTTATTAAGACAATTGTTGCAGTGTAACCTGGAGATCACCCAGAGACCATTCAAAATGCCCAATTAGTCAAATGCAAAAGTTCTTTATTTTTAGCCGGCGTCTGCATGAGGTAACAATCATGCAGCCCCAAAAAACGTTACTATCACCCTTTTATACCTTGTGTAATTCCTGTGACAGCCGAAGCTGAGATTTACTACTACCTTTTGGCCCCGAAATCAACATCTGTGGATACAATTGTTTTTGTTAGCTGATTTACAGACCAGAGACTGCCAGGGAGGGTTCACTATCTGCCTCCTTAGTCACGTCTTTGTGGATTCGTGGTATTTCCCTGGGAGAATGCTGATAAGCTAAGCATCCTGTGTCAATTAAGGGCTATTCAAACAGAGGTTGCTCAGAGCAAAGGCTACTTAGGCATTCCTTTTTTAACCTTGGGGCATGTCCTCCCTAGTCTCTGGAACAGAACTGAATTGTTAAGGTATTCAAGCATTTATACAAAAGCCAAAGGCTATAAATATTATGCCAACTGATATTAGCTAGATTATAACTACCACTAGAGTCAATACCTTTCTATCACACTGTCACACAATCATTTCTTCTTTACCCGCCTGCCTGATTAGGTTTGTTGAAAATCAGTATTTTTCAGCCTTACATCTCTAATCCATCTTTCTGGTCTTGGTGATACTTGTTGACAATCAACCCACTTCAAAGTCCGTATTTCAATCTTCACTATGTCCTGCTTTATTTTCAGTAATTGTAGCATTTGTTGTAGGTCATTAATCATTCATAATGGCTGTATTTCTTGCTGTAAAACAACCTTCATTTCTTCTTCCTCGGAGTCAATTATAATTAATTCAGAATCCATCCATCCAGCAGAGAGAGAGAAAAAAAAAACTCCTTCTTTCAGTGGCCAAAATTGTCTCTCTTTCTCTAACATAGCAGATAGATTCCATCATAGGTTATTTATTGGTTTTGTTAGTTTTGTTTATCTACACATTCAAATTTTTCAAATTTCCCATATACTTGTATTTCCTGTATACTCTGTTCTGTTTTGGTTTGAAGAATGACCCCCATTTAAAAAAAAAGAAGCATCTATTTGATCAAAGCTCTTTTTCTGTTTATTTATATTGCGATTTATATTCTGCCTTTTTCCAACAAAGGGCTCAAGGCAGCTTACATCTCCTCCTCCATCTTATCCCCACAACAGCAACCCTGTGAGGTAGGTTGGACTGAGAATCTGTGACTGGCCCAAAGTCTCCCAGTTGGCTCCATGGCTGAGCGGGGACTAGAACCCGGATCCTCCGAGTCCCAGTCCCATGCTCTTCACCACTATACCACACTGGCTCTCTCTGTTCAATTAGGAAAGTTTCCTGTTTTACCAAAATCATTTCTTGAGATGTTCTTAAAGCTGATATCGATTGATTAATTGCTGAGAGATACTCTTCAATTGTTGGCATAGTTCCAACAATACTAGCAGTCAGAAGGTTGGCAGGCTGCCAGATACTTTGGCAGAGGTCCCAGAAATGTCCGGGAGAAAATGCAGATTCTTCCTTCCACCTCTCCCTTCCCCTTTCCTTCCTTTCTTCCCCCACACTCTTCTCATACCAATTAACAACAGATACAGTTATCTCACAAGTAATATTGCAGAGAGAAGAAAAAAATGCTCACCGCAACACATTAGGGAGGAAGAAATCCGACAATGAAGAAAAAAAAAATTCCAATTGATCTTGTCAGACGTCCAAACAAATATCCACAATAATCAGTCAAGGCTTTGAGCTTCTATCTAATTGCACCGTACAGATTTGATTAGATTAGATTTGATTGATTTGATTAGATTGATTAGAGAGGTTAGAGGAAAAAGGTTTTTTTCCCCTTCAGTTTCAACCTGCACAAAAGCCTCAAACTCTCTCTAATCTCAGTCGCCGCCTACAGATTCAGAGGGTTCTCCATTTCTTCGTGCCAAATTATACACAGATGCAGCTTTTCCACGACTATTATTGCAAAGAAAACATAAAATAAAAAATATTTACTCAGCAGCTCCGATGCTTATCCAGCTAATAAAAATCCTAAACTAATCTTCTAAGATGTTGAGAACTTGAAGGGGCTGCAGCCACCCCCTGTGTTACACAGCTGAGAAATACCTGAATTGTTCTTAACAGATATGGAATCGCCATCCCATATCCAGCCAAAAAACATGCCCAGGTAATCTGTCTTCACCCCAACAGGGTTGGATGAGTCTCCCACGACTCACTACTGAGTAATACCTGCGTGTTAACAGAGGTAGTTAATCACCTCCGTCTTGTTCCAACGCCATCTTGGAATCCCCTCCAACACCGCAATTTCTCAAGGACTCTCTCCCCAGAGGAGGCATCGCATACACTGAGGTTTGCATGGGCTCTGTACTGTCCCAGCAGCTCTAATATCTCCAAAAAGGAAGGACATCTCCTGTTTCAGGGTGCTGCACTGCCCGGAAAAGCTGAGATCACAAGGCACCGGAGATGGTGAGTTGCCACAATCTTATGCAACGCTGATCAAATACAGGAGATATAGCATGCGCACAGGCACACGAGACGCACAC
Organism: Varanus salvator macromaculatus; assembly: GCA_023646645.1. Taxonomy (NCBI): domain Eukaryota; kingdom Metazoa; phylum Chordata; class Lepidosauria; order Squamata; family Varanidae; genus Varanus; species Varanus salvator. Next base: position 2,058,964 of record JAIXND010000685.1, read on the forward strand.
AAGGAATTGCAGGGACCAGTGCAAAGAAGAATCTGGGCCGCGAACCGTTCTCCTGCAGCAGCTCCTGCAGGGCAGGAACCGGAACCAGGCCGTCTCTGAGACACCAACACTCCCAGGCAGGAATGTGTGCAGCCCACCAGCAGATGCCTGCCGTGGAACGTGGCTGTGCCCCCCTGCAGGAGCGCAAATGTGCCAGGGATCCCAGAGGGGTGATTGGCACGATCCGGGTCTGCTCAGGAGAGTTTGCGAGTTCTTGAGGCACTTACAGTGTACGCAAGAGCAGCTCCCGTCACTCAGCGAGGCCCCAGCAGCCGCAACGGATGGACAGGGAAGCGAGCAGCTGCTTGCTGCAGAGGCCTGCCTGGATGCAGGTGAGGGCTTTTCAGCTACACAGGCTCCGACTCCTTCAGGGTCGGCTAAGGGCTGCGTCCTGCCCAGCTCTGCCCATTGGCCGTGGTGGGTGGGAGCGAGAACAGCCTGTGCCACAGCCGGAGTCCCCCGGCCCACGTCTGGAAGCAGGCTCGTTAGCCAGCCTTTTCAGTGCACAGGGCTCCCTGTCTGTCCTTTGCCTGACTGCCCAGCCAAATTGCTATAAAAGAGACAGACAGACAGACAGATGCCGCAAGACCCTGAGGCAGAGACACTGGGGCCTTCCTAGCCGTGCATTTTGGCACCGAGCCCACTCCGTACCAGACGGAAGCTCCCACACGGCTCTCCCTGCTCTGAGCCCATTCCCGAAAACCAAACCCCACAGACGGCTCTCTCACAAGCTCTCTGTATTAATGACCTCGAAGAGGAAGTGCAGGGAACAAGGACCACACCTGCAGAGGGCAGCAAAGTGGCCAGGTGACTGGCAACGTGGGAGGCGGACAGAAGACCCAAGGTGATCTGGAGGTGTTGGAGCCCCGGGCAGCAAACAGCTGGAAGAACTGCAATACGGAGCAAGGCCCGGGTTCCCAAGGAACCCGGAAAAAGAAACCTAATGCAGAGTTCCAAGTTGGGGAATACTGGGCCAATGATACTGCAAGACAGAAGGATCTTGGAATTTTTCTGGGGAAGCACCGGATTGGAAAAGGTCAGTTTACATTTGGATCCCAAAGAAAGGCAATGCCAAAAAATATTCAAACTACCACGCCATTGCACTCTTTTCACATGCTAGCAAAGTTATGCTCAAAATCATGGGTCCTCAGAGTTGGGGACAACTACTTCTGCTTCATTGAATATGCTCAAGCCTTTGATTGTGTGGATTACAACGAACAGTGGCAAGCTCTTATAGAGCGAAAAATACAGTACCTGGGCATGTTTTTTGGCTTGATATGAGATGGCGATCACATACCCGCTGAGAACAATTCAGCTGTTTCTCAACTGAGTAACACAGGGGGTGGCTGCAGCCCCTTCAAATTCTCGACATCTTAGAAGATTAGTTTAGGATTTTTATTAGCCAGATAAGCATCGGAACTGCTGAGCAAATATTTTTTATTTTTTTGCAATATTACCCATGGAAAAGCTGTATTTGCTTATAATTTGGCACTAAGAAAAGGAAACCCCTTTGGTTTTGTAGGCAGCGACTGGAATCAGAGAGTGGTGAGGCTTTTGTCCAAGTTGAAGCTGAAGAAAAAAAAGCTTTTCTGCTCTAACCTCTCTAAGGGTCTAAATTAGTTTTTGCTTTTTTACAGTGCAATTAGATCAAGTTAGAGGTTCAAAGCCTTGATTGATTAATTTGGATATTTGTTTGGACTTCCACCAAGATCAACAGGATATTTTTTACATTGTCGGATGCTTCCTGCTTGAATGTGATGACTGTCTGTGTGAGCATTCTTATTTTTCTTTGCAATGCTACTTGTGGGAAAACTGTATCTGTTGTTCATTGGCATAAGAAGAGGGGAGAAAAGGGAAGAGAGAAGTGGAAGGAAGAATCTCCATTTTCTCTCCTGCGTTTCTAGGACCTCTGCCAAAGTATGTGGCAACTTGGCAACCTTCCGACTGCTAGTATTATTATGGAATTATGGCAACGTTCGAAGAATATTTTTTTGGGAATCAATCAATCAATCAATCAATCATAGCTTTAAGAACATCGCAAGAAATGATTTTGAGGAAACAGGAAATCTTCTCAACTCAACAGAAAAAGCGCTTCAATAAAATTGATGCTTCTTTTTTTGAAATGGGGGTTGTTGTTCAACCCAAAGCTGAACGGAATATACAGGAAATACAACAAGTACATGGAAAATTTGAAAAACTTGAAACTGTAGATAAAGAAACAAAACTAACAAATCCAATAAATAACCTATCATGGAATCTATTTGCTATGTTAGAGAAAGAGAGACAATTCTGGCCACTAAAAGAAGGAGGTTTTTTTCTCTGAAGGATGGATGGATTCTGAATTAATTATAATTGACTCTGAGGAAGAAGATACAATGAAGGTTGATTTACAGCAGGAAACACAGCCATTGGGAATAAATACTGACCTACAACAAATGCTGCAATTACTGAAGATAAAGCAGGACATAGTGAAGATTGAAATACAGACTTTGAAGGGGGTTGATTTTCAACAATTTATCACCAAGACCAGAAAGATGGATTAGAGATGTAAGGTTGAAAAATACTGATTTTCAACAAACCTTATCAGGCAGGGGGGTAAAGAAGAAATGATTGTCTTAAAAAGGAATAGTATAAATGGGTTGACATGTTTATTGTGGTATGGAAAAGCCAAGGTATATGATTCTAACTGTGCAAGTTTCTCCATATTAAAATGTGTTGAATTATGAAGACACGTGGGTGATATGAGGGAAAATGGGAGATTCTTTTCTTTTTATTTTAAAAACGAATGACCAAAAGCTAAGTTGCATGACTCTCTTGTCTTTGAATTGCTATAATATAAAATGATTATTACGGGAGTAGGAGGAGCTCTACTTAATAGTTTTTATTTCTTCTTTTCTTTTCTTTTTTATAAGCGAGATACATTAAAGATTATGGAGCTGGAATCTTATTAAGGAGGTAATTGTATATGATTAAGTGAAGTGAACTTGTTTAAAAGATATCATAGATAATTACTGTCGCCAAATAGTTTAGATAAGATGTCCTTAAAGATGTTAAATGGATGTTAGACATGTGAACATGAACTTTCCTTCTCTTTCACTTTCCTTTTTAGTGGATATTAGATTGGAATACTTGTAAGCAAAAAATGTATTTGATTGTATTTGTAATTATGATAATGAGGAGTTTATCTCTTTAATATTAGAAAAATGAAAAGATTTGGAATTGTGTAGAGTTGGTTAGATTGAAGCTACTATTAAAAAGAAAGAAGCACAAATTGAATCTCTTGGATACAAATGAACTTGCTAAGCAAATGAAACTGGCTAAACAGAACTTTTTTGAAAATGCTAAGAAACTGGGGAGATGGCTAGCATATAAAGTTAAAAAAGAAAGAGAGAAGAGATTGATTTCAAAACTGACAGATGAAGAAGGACGACTGCAGGTACAAAATACACAAATTAAGAAAATAGCTGAAGATTTTTTTGCAAGGTTATACCGGAAGGAGGAGTTTTCGATTGAGATGGTAAAAGAATATATACAAAAGGGAGATTTGCCAAAACTACCACAAAAGTATCAAAAAATACTGAATCAGGAAGTAACAACTATGGAAATAACGGAGGCAATTCTATGACAGAAGAACAATAAAACTCTGGTCCGGATGGACTTCCAGCTGAATTTCACAAATCGTTTGAGGGAGTTTTTGCTACATTTTTTAAAGATATATGTAATGAAGCATTGTTAAATGCTAAAATACCAGATACTTGGATGGAGGCAAACATCACATTAATACCTAAGAAGATATGGATTTAACAGAGATTCAAAACTATAGACCTATATCATTATTAAAAGTGGATTATAAAATTTTTGCCTCGATATTGGCAGAAAGGTTGAAGAAGTTTTTAACAGACTTTATACATCCAGACCAAAATGGTTTCCTGTCTAAAAGACAAATGAAGAATAATTTGAGGACTATCTTGGATATTCTAAGTGGGCTTGCAGATTGTTAAAAGGGTAAAATACTTGGGAATTTATCTTACAGCTAAATGTACAACTTTGAAAGAAGATAATTAAGATAAATTACTGAAAGATATTAAAGATGATCTGGAAAGATGGGCCAATTTACAATTCTCTTTGATGGGAAGAATAGCACTGGTTAAAATGAACACTCTACCAAAATTTGTTTTTATTCAGAATGATCCCCGTAAAAATCAATAAGAAGTTTTCTGAGGACTTACATTTTCAAATTTCGATATTTATCTGGAAAAAAAAGAAGGCAAGGATTAAATTAAAAATGCTTCAGGAAACCAAAAGGAATGGGGGTTTTGGTCAACCGGATTGGATGTTGTATTATCAAGTGTCTGTTCTTACTTGGTTAAAAGAATGGATAACCTTGCGAAATAAAGAGAATTTTGTACCTTGAAGGTCATGATTTACAAATGGGTTGGCATGTTTATATGTGGTATGAGAAGGTTAAGGCACAGGGGGCATTTCTAAGCCACTTCATTAGAAGACCACTAATGTCAGTATGGGAAAAGTTAAAGCTAGAATTGTATAATAGGTTACCAAGATGGCTTTTAATAGGTTACCAAGATGGCTGTGGAAGCCTTTGTGTATCCAAATGTATTGAATTTCGAAGGTATTATAAGGCATGATGATATTTTGGATGAGGATGGAGGCCTGAAACTAGAGCAAGAAATACAAGAACAGGGACTCAATATCTCTTGGTGGTATAAGGTGCAGATGCAATCAAGATATGCCAAAGAATGCAAAATATGGGGGTTTTATAAAGATCCAACAGCCTTTGATCAAGTGATGTTAAAAACAGATGAGAAAATGATTAAAAGAATCTATGAATTTTTGCTTGACAGGAAAATGGAAGGGGAACAGGTTAAGGACACTATGATAACATGGGAACAAAATTTTGGATATAATATTGAATTAGAAAAGTGGCAAAAGCTTTGGGAGAGAAATATTAGGGTAACCTTAGCAACCTCGTATAAAGAAAATTTATATAAAATGTTCTATAGATGGTATTTGTCACCAAATCGATTAGCCAAGATGTTTCCAAATATGTCAAACAGATGTTGGAAATGTAAACATGATGTGGGTACTTTTTACCATATGTGGTGGACCTGTGAATATGTGAAAAAGTATTGGATTAAAACACATAAATGGTTTGAGGAAATGCTACAAAAACCCTTAGCGTTCAAACCGGAAATTTTCTTGTTAGGCATTGTACCGGAAAATATTAGTAAACAAGAAATGTATTTGATACTACATTTAATCACAGCGGCGAGGATCGCGCTTGCTCAATACTGGAAGAGTGAGGAACTACCCACTAAGGAACTGATTTTGAAAAAGATTCTGGATTGTGCAGAAATGGACAGACTGTCTCTATCACTGAAGGAGAAAGAAGACACTGACTTTTGTCAGACTTGGGACTGTTTTTACGATTGGCTAGAGAAACAGGACTTGGCTTAGATTTAAAGATGTCTTTAAACTTTTATAAATTGACTTGATTATGATCATAGAATGCTAAAAGATATGTTATAGGGGGCTGACCCAGCTTGTCCGATGTATTTGATGATTGATGTTTTTAGTTTTTAGTTTAAAATTTTAATAAAATCTTATAAAAATAAAATAAAATAAAACTTTTCGCTACCGTCCCACACTCAAAAGTCTTGGGGTGCTTTACAGCAACTAAACTGGTGGTTCCAGCATAAGGGTAGTGGTGTTCCAGCTCCATGGAGACCACCGTAGCAGTTGCTGTTAGTCGCGAAGTCGTGTCCGACCCACCGTGATTCCATGGACAACCTTCCTCCAGGCCCTCCTGTCCTCCACCATCCCCATCCGCCACTTAAGCTCGCCTCAATTGCCCCAGTGACCCCATCCAGCCACCTCATCCTCTGCTGCCCCCTTCTCCTTTTGCCGTCAATTGTGGAGCAAAGCCCTTGTGGGGCTTCCTGTCCCGTCAAGGCCGGGGCTGGAGTGCCTCCACTTGGTGTTGGGCGACCGAGACAGATTGGGGATTCTGTTGGTGTACCGAGCACCCTTCTGCCCAACAGACTTCCTGCCTGAGCTGACGGAAGTCATCTCGGACCTGGTGTTCAAGACTCCCAGGATGGTGGTCCTGGGGGACTTCAATCTCCTTGCCGAGGCGGCTCTTACCGGGGCGGCTCAGGACTTCATGGCCTCCATGACGGCCATGGGGCTGTCTCCACGTCATCGGCCCGACCCATGAATGTGGACACACTCTGGACCTGGTTTTCTCGACGGGACAGGAAGAGGGTGATCTGAGGGTGAGGAATTTAAGCTTGAAACCCTTGTCATGGTCAGATCACTTCCTCATAAGGTTTGAGCTCGAGAGTGGCCTCTCCCTCTGCAAGGGTGCGGACCCGATTCTGTGGGTCCGCCCCCGGAGCAGGATGGATCCTGAAGGATTCCTGAATGCTCTGGGGAACTTTCCAGGTGATAAGTCTGGTGATACTGTTAATGCCCTGGTTGAATTGCGGAATGAGGAGATGACCAGGGCTATTGACACGATCGCTCTCAAGCATCCTCTTCCGCCTGGCGGAGCCTGTTCATCTCTGTGGTATACGACCGAATTACGGGCGATGAAGCAGGTTGGGAGACGTCTAGAGGGCAGATGGAGGAGATCACAACGAGTATCTGACCGAACACACTTGTGTGCACATTACCGTGCCTATGCTGTGGCGGTGAGGATGGCGAAGAAGAAATTCTTCTCCGTTTCCATTGCCTCCTCACAATGCCGTCCAGCGGAGCGCTTTCAAGTGGTGCAGGGCCTAGTACATCCAGGCCCAAAAAAAGATCTGGTACCGCCCTCGAAGGCCCGCTGCGATGAATTTCAGTTGCTGCGGCCTGATGATGTGGACAAGGTGCTTGAACAAGTATGCCCTACCACTTGCTTACTAGACCCATGCCCTTCCTGGCTACTTAAGACAGCCAAGGACGGGATTGGGCCCTGGATCCTGGAGGTGGTCAACGCCTCTTTAAGAGACGGCCGGGTACCTGCACCCTTAAAGGAGGCGGTAGTCCGGCCACTCCTAAAGAAGGCATCCATGGATACAGAGATGGCCGCCAATTATAGACCGGTGGCCAACATCCCGTTCCTGGGCAAGGTACTAGAGCGGGTGGTGGCGGGACAACTCCAAGCATGCTTGGATGAGACGGATTATCTGGACCCATTTCAGTCCGGTTTCAGATCCGGGTACGGCACTGAATCTGCCTTGGTCGCCCTGTGCGATGACCTGTGCAGGGAGAGAGACAGGGGGAGTGCGTCCCTGTTGGTTCTCCTGGACCTCTCAGCAGCTTTCAATACCATCGACCATGGTATCCTTCTGGATAGGCTTGCGGGATTGGGAGTTGGAGGCACCGCTGGGCGGTGGTTCCGCTCCTACCAAAATGGCCGATTTCAGAAGGTGGTGCTGGGGGACTATGGCTCTACGCCATGGCAGCTATGCCATGGGGTACCGCGGAGGTCCATTTTGTCCCCCTTGCTATTTAACATCTACATGAAACCGTTGGGAGAGGTCATCAGGAGGTGTGGGCTGTGGAATCATCAGTACGCTGATGATACCCAGCTCTACCTCTCGTTCTCCACCGATCCAGGTGATGCGGTGGCTTATTATACAATTTTAGCTTTAACTTTTCCCATACTGACATTAGTGATCTTCTAATAAAGTGACTTAGAAAAGTCCCCTGTGACTTAACCTTCTCATACCACATGTAAGCATGCCAACCCATTTGCAAATCATAACCCTCAAGGTACAAAATTCGTAGCAAAAAGTTTTAAATAAATAATAATAATACATAAATAAAGGCATGCTCGTGGTTCAGGAATCCAGCTGCTCAGTCCTCACTAGACCTTTCTGCCCCTCCCGCATTTTAATATTCTCTTCCTCCCACGCTTCGTTATTATTTTGCATATTCCCCTGCAAAGCTGAGTTCCTCCAAACTCGCCGATCATTACGACTTGGGCACGAGTTCGGCCATTTCGGGCACCTATGCCGGGGTCTTTGTTGGCTGAGTGCTGGAAACCAAGCGATGATCTATGCCCCCCACCCCCCAAGGTTGGCCTGGCTTGCTGGGGCTGATGTGCTTTGAAGCCTTCAACACCCGCAGGGCGCAGGATGGGTCAAGGCTTGCCATCTCCCGTGTTCCTTCTCGTTTGTCCCAAAAGGGCTCTGGCGCTTTTGATGCCTCTCAAAACAAGAAGCAGGAATCCGCTTGATTCTGGTCCATCTTAACTCAGTGCCCTCAACACCCATCAGCCCTTGAAAGAGAGCTGGGAACGTTGGGTGCAAATGCCGAATCCAGATCTCCTGGAATTCCCGCCTAGCCTTCCGACTGCGCCACTTTCCCTGCCCCGGACTGGTCTCACCAGCCATGGATTGCTGGATGGTTACCTGGCTTTTGTGCATTGTTTGCCTTTTTGGAAAACACATCTCAATCACTCTAAGAGCTTTCAGCTAAAATATATTGTCAGTTTGGCCTTGCTCCCCAGTGACATATACACTCCAAAATGGAATTTGACTGCAAAAATAGCCAGCTATATAAATAGAAGACCACCCAAAGAATGTAATGATAAATGGCAAGAGATATATATAAACTTAACAATTCAGAGAAAAAGAATTTATGTAAGGATGACCTAGTTGATGCATTTACTAATCCGCGACATAGAAGACCAATTAAAAGTGTTGAATTGAAAGCCTATTCTATATCCTTTATTTAGCAATGCAGTTACTTTTCCATATTATAAAAACAATGATCAAAGCAAGATAATTGCTTTATGAATTTAACTTTATGACATTCTTGTACATGGGAAAATCAATTATTAGTCCCTCGTGGATCTGTAGGTATTGTAGAATTCCTATTTACTTGCTACCCATGTCAAATGCCTCAGATATGCAGTTGATGCCACTCTCATGGCAGAAAGTGAAGAGGAACTATAGAGCCTCTTGATCTGGGTGAAGGGGGAAAGCACAAAAGTTGGCTTGAAACTCGACATTAAGAACACTAAGATCCGGGCATCCAGTCCTCTCACTCCCACGCATGCAGGGGGTCCTCCGGGGAGAATTCCTGGAGGAGTCGCAAGAGCTCCGTGTGCACGGAAACTCTGTGCATGCTCTAGGCAGTGCTACGGCTTCTCCCCAGGGGAGAGTCTCTCCTGGAAATGAAGACACTGCTTCCAGCCGATGCCCCTTCACATCCCACGCACTGACCTGGCACCATCCTCATCTGGGGGGTGGGGAGTCCCCAAAGTGGAGAAAGGCTTCCGCTAGCAGTGAACCTCCTTTTGCCACGTTCTCGTTTGTATGGCTATTTTTCCCTGCTGGGAATTTTTAAAACACAAATACAGAAAATAATAAAATAGAGAGAAAAAACACAACATACACAACGTAAAGTAGAAAAGGAAATTCACCCGCAGGGCGCCCCTCCACCGGGACCATAGCAGCCGAGTATTAGTTTTTCTTTCCCACTCCTTCATAAATAACCCCTTGCATGCAAAAGTGCCATCCAAAACTTAATTTGTCTTTTCCTGACAATGCCACTTTGTTTCTCATTTTCTCCATCCAATCCTTTCCTCTAAATATTTGCTTTTCTTTCAGTACCTGTCTCAAACTGCCCCTCAACATTTCTGGAAATTCTCTAATCTCTGTTACTGGACTCACTGGTCAGAAAATTGGCATAAATTCTTCCCTATACTTCTCCCAAATTTTCAAAACGGGATTTTCTATTCTTTCAATCATCCTCTTATCATCGCAATGAAAAAATATTTGAGAAAGATTCAAAAGTTCCTGTTGTTCCATCCCTGCCCTTAGTATTTCATCTGGCTTCAAAAGGCTATTCGGCATAAACCTTCACTGGTTCCCTTCATAATAAACTTTAATAGTCTGAGGATGTGGTCCGCTCCCATTTTGTGAGTTATCCCATCATTTCCTCCTCATCTTTGCTTTCTAATCTCCATTACAAAATTTATTAATTTGTTTTTGCCAGTCTTCTTACTCTTTGCCCACAATCCTGACAACATCCCAAGCAAGTTAACCTGAAGGAAAAGTCTCCTTTTATGAAATGCTATTCTCCCAAACCAAGACCACTATATTTCCTAAACTGCCGCTTTTTCTCATTTATTTCAGATTTTATTTAATTAATTAATTATTTAGAGCATTTGTATGCCATCCCCTTGCTTAGCCTCCGGACGGCTTACATAAATAAAGGCCCCTTGTGGCAAGGGGCGGCCTATAAATTTCCAAATAACTAACTAACTAACTAACTAACTAACTAACTAACATAATAAAGATAAAATCCAGATCCACTCTGATTTTAATAAATCAGAAGTATTCAGATCAGACATAGGGTATTTTTTGAAATACTGACATAGCCCAAACTTGAAACTTATCCTCAATTCCCTCCTTTTCTTCTCCATCAAAACTGAACAACATCATCTCACTTTTCGCTCAAGCAACCTGTACCCACTTGTCTCACCAGCTGGGTCCCCATCCGAGCCATTCCCTCGCCCGGGTCCTCCCCTGCCTTGCCGGGCTTTGCAGGATCTACAGGCGCCGCGCTCAACCTGGATGACGGCTTGCTCCGAATACGCTCGGCGCTGCAGGGGCCCCGGGGCTCCTCGCCCGCAGGGGCCCCTCCCCTCCCGGCCCCCCTCGCCTCCCCTCCCCTCCCCTCGCCTCGCCTGCCCCCCGGCCCGCCCTGCCCACGTTTGGGGTCCCTCCGCGCCCCGCCGATCGCCTGCGGGCCGTGCAGCGCCAGGAGCCCCCCGGGCGGAGGGAAGGAAAGGCGGATCGGGGCGCCCTCGCCGCGGCTCTGCGGGGCCCGCGCCGCTCCCCGTCCCGCGCCGGGCACTTCCCGCGCGTGGCCGCCAAAGGGGCTCTTGGCGCGACGATGGCGAGGACAAAGGCCGCCGCCAAGCGCGTCCCCACGACCGCCGAGCCTGCAGGGAGCTCCGAGCGGGCAGACGGTCCTGCGAGCGGCGCCCCTTCCTTCTGGGGGGCGAAAGGGACCCCTCCCCCTCCCCGGCCCCCCGCAAGGCTCGCCCGCCGCACCAGGCCCGCTGCCCGGAGGCTCCGGCGCCGCGCTTCCCTTCCCTTCCCTTCCCTTCCCTCCCCGCCAGGCCCGGCCCGGCCCTACCTGCCCCCGTCCTGCTCGGCGGCCCGGCCCGGGGTCCCGCCAAGCGCCCGCGCCCCCTCCGGATGGAGCCCCTCCTGCCGCCCGGAAATGCGCCCGGAGGGAGGGAGGGCCGGACGGGGAGGGAAGAGCCGGCCGGACTCGCAGCCGGGCGCTGCGGCCCCCAGGACGTGTGGCGGGAGCAGCCCCGGAGCGACGCTGCTCTGCACCGGCCGCGACCGGAGCGCGAGCAGATCCGGACAACTGCGGCCCCACGCGCGGCGCCTCCTTCGGGTTCGGGCCTCGGATGAGGAGCCTTTGGGCCTGGCGGCTCCTCCTGCGGGACTGGCTTTGTCCCTCCCGGGAAGGCAGAGCCATCCCGGCAAAGGAGGTCGCGTCTCTGCCTTTGTGCCATAAACTGCCGACACCCCTTTCTCCGGAGGCGCCCAAGAATTCCGGGCCAGCTTCCTGTTTAGCCTTTGCTGCCACTTTAAGGAGTGGGGCCTGGTGGCTTCCCAAGAAGCTGCCAGGGCCGCTGCTCTGCTGATTGCAAGAGCGGATAAGCTGCCAGGTGAAGGGCTTTGCAATCGCCCTCGAGGAGAGGAAAGAAGCCCCTAAGCCTGCCCAGGTCTCCCTTGACAGGTCAGCTGCCCACTGCAAAGGGTGATGGAGAAGAAAAGGAGGGAATTGAGGATAAGTTTCAAATTTGGGCTATGTCAGTATTTCAAAAAATACCCTATGTCTGATCGGAATAATTCTGATTTATTAAAATCAGAGTGGATCTGGATTTTATCTTTATTATGTTTTATTTTATTTATGTAAGCCGTCCCGAGGCTAAGCAATGGGACGGCATACAAATGCTCTAAATGAATGAATGAATGAATGAATGAGCAAAAGCGGCAGTTTAGGAAATATGGTGGTCTTGGTTAGGGAGAATAGCATTTCTTAAAAGGAGAATTTTACTTCTGGTTAACTTGCTTGGGATGTTGTCAGTTGGGATTGTGGGCAAAGAGTAAGAAGACTGGCAAAAACAGATTGATAATTTTTTTAAGGGAGATAAGAAAGCAAAGATGACTAGGAAATGATGGGATAACTCACAAAAAGGGAGCGGACTATGTATTCAGAATATTAAAGTATATTATGAAGGGAACCAGTGAAGATTTATGCTGAATAGCCTTTTGAGGCCAGATGAAATACTAAGGGCAGGGATGGAACAACAGGAACTTTTGAATCTTTCTTAAATATTTTTTCATTGTGACGATAAGAAGATGGTTAAAAGAATAGAGAATCCCTTTTTGAAAAATTTGGGAGAAGTACAGGGAAGAATTTATGCCAATTTTCTGACCAGTGAGTCCAGTTACACAGATTAGAGGGTTTCCAGAGATTTTGAGGAATAGTTTGAGACAGGTACTGAAAGAAAAGCAAATATTTAGAGGAAAGGATTGGATGGAGAAAATGTGAAACCAAGTGGTATTGTCAGGAAAAGACAAATTAAGTTTTGGATGGCACTTTTGGATGGAAGGGGTTATTTATGAAGGAGTGGAAGAGGGAAAGAAAAACTAATACTAGGCAGTTATGGTCCCGGTGGAGGGGCGCCTGCGGATGAATTTCCTTTTCTGCTTTACGTTGTGCATTTTGTGTTTTTTCCCTCTATTTCATTATTTTTTGTATTTGTGTTTTAAAAATTCCAAGCAAGCAAATATAGCCATACAAACGAGTACAAGGCAAAAGGAGGTTCACTGCTAGCGGAAGCCTTTCTCCACTTTGGGGACCCCCCACCCCCCAATTTGCTGTGATCCACACAATCAAAGGCTTTAGCATAGTCAATGAAGCAGAAGTAGATGTTTTTCTGGAACTCCCTAGCTTTCTCCATGATCCAGCGTATGTTGGCAATTTGATCTCTAGTTCCTCTCCCTCTAGTGAGCAGTCAGGGTTGATCTCCTCTAAGACTGACTGGTTTGATTTCCTTGCAGTCCAAGGGACTTGCAGGAGTCTCTTCCAGCACCACAATTCAAAGGGCTCAATTCTTGGGCGCGCAGCCTGCCTTACGGTCCACCTTTCACAGCCATATATTGCAACTGGGAAAACCATCGCCTTGAGTATACGCACTTTTGTTGGCAGGGCAATGTCTCTGCTTTGTTGTATATTGTCTAGATTTGCCATAACTTTCCTCCCAAGGAGCAAGGGTCTTTTTATTTCTTTCTTTCTTTTATTAATTTTCAAAACAATGCTAAAAAATATCACTCATCACAAACATGGGAACTACTGAGTCAGCCCCTTACTACATATCTTTTAACATTCTGTGATCAGTTCCAGTTATAAAGTCTTAAAAGACCTTTTTAGATCTAGACCAAGTCTCATTTCTCCAGCCAATAACAAACAAAGGTTCCAAATTTGATAGATGTCACTATCTTCTTTCTCCTTGTGCAGCAAGATCAGTTCATCCATTTCTTACAGTGTTCTGTTTTCCTTGACCAATATTAAAAGAAAGACTCTCCATGTTTTGTAAAAGTCAGTATCTTCTTTCTCTTTTAATAGTAGCATCAATCTAACCAACTCTACACAATTCCAAATCTTTTCATTTTTCTAATATTAAACAGATAAACTCATTATAATAATTACAAGTACAATCAAATACATTTTTTGCTTACAAGTATTCCAATCTAATATCCACAAGAAGGAAAGTGAAAGAGAAGGAAAGCTCATGTTCACATGTCTAACAGCCATTTAACATCTTTAAGGACATGTTATCTAAACTATTTGGCGACAGCAATTATCTATGATATCTTTTAAACAAGTTCACTTCACTTAATCATATACAATTACCTCCTTAATAAGAGTCCAGCTCCATAATCTTTAATATATCTCGCTTATAAAAAAGAAAAGAAAAGAAGAAATAAAAACTATTAAGTAGAGCTCCTCCTACTCCCGTAATAATCATTTTATGTTATAGCAATTCAAAGACAAGAGAGTCATGCAACTTAGCTTTTGGTCATTCGTTTTTAAAATAAAAAAAAGAAAAGAATCTCCCATTTTCCCTCATATCACCCACGTGTCTTCATAATTCAACACATTTTAATATGGAGAAACTTGCACAGTTAGAATCATATACCTTGGCTTTTCCATACCACAATAAACATGTCAACCCATTTATACTATTCCTTTTTAAGACAATCATTTCTTCTTTACCCCCCTGCCTGATAAGGTTTGTTGAAAATCAGTATTTTTCAACCTTACATCTCTAATCCATCTTTCTGGTCTTGGTGATAAATTGTTGAAAATCAACCCCCTTCAAAGTCTGTATTTCAATCTTCACTATGTCCTGCTTTATCTTCAGTAATTGCAGCATTTGTTGTAGGTCAGTATTTATTCCCAATGGCTGTGTTTCCTGCTGTAAATCAACCTTCATTGTATCTTCTTCCTCAGAGTCAATTATAATTAATTCAGAATCCATCCATCCTTCAGAGAAAAAAAACCTCCTTCTTTTAGTGGCCAAAATTGTCTCTCTTTCTCTAACATAGCAAATAGATTCCATGATAGGTTATTTATTGGATTTGTTAGTTTTGTTTCTTTATCTACAGTTTCAAGTTTTTAAAATTTTCCGTGTACTTGTTGTATTTCCTGTATATTCCGTTCAGCTTTGGGTTGAACAACAACCCCCATTTCAAAAAAAGAAGCATCAATTTTATCAAAGTGCTTTTTCTGTTGAGTTGAGAAGATTTCCTGTTTCCTCAAAATCATTTCTTGCGATGTTCTTAAAGCTATTACTGATTTATTTATTTTCAAAAAATATTCTTTGAATGTTGCCATAATTCTATAATAATACTAGCAGTCAGAAGGTTGACAAGTTGCCACATACTTTGGCAGAGGTCCTAGAAACGCAGGAGAGAAAATGGAGATTCTTCCTTCCACTTCGCTCTTCCCTTTTCTCCCCTCTTCTTATGCCAATGAACAACAGATACAGTTTTCCCACAAGTAGCATTGCAAAGAAAAATAAGAATGCTCACACAGACAGTCATCACATTCAAGCAGGAAGCATCCGACAATGTAAAAATATCCCGTTGATCTTGGCGGAAGTCCAAGCAAATATCCAAATTAATCAGTCAGGACTTTGAACCTCTATCTATATCTAATTGCATTGTAAAAAAGCAAAAGCTAATTTAGACCCTTAGAGAGGTTAGAGCAGAAAAGCTTTTTTTTCTTCAGCTTCAACTTGGACAAAAGCCTCACCACTCTCTGATTCCAGTTGCCGCCTGCAAATCCAAAGGGTTTTCCTATTCTTAGTGCCAGATTATAAGCAAATACAGCTTTTCCACGGGTAGTATTGCAAAAAAATAAAAAATATTTGCTCAGCAGTTCTGATGCTTATCTGGCTAATAAGAATCCTAAGCTAATCTTCTAAGATGTCAAGAACTTGAAGGGGCTGCAGCCACCCCCTGTATTACTTTCCTATTCAGTCGAGAAATAGCTGAATTATTCCTAACAGATATTCTTAACCGGCAGGTGGCAAGGCAGTGCGGGCGTGTGGTGTGGGGCGCAGTGGGGCAGGCGCAGGGTGATCCAGGCAGCGGAGGGCACGTGTGCGTTCGGTGAGTCCAGAACCGCAGAGGTGGGCCAGATAAATGGGGATGGCTCCCTACAGCGGGCAGGGAGACAGCTGAGGTGTTGCCCTGACAGGTGCCAGGGTTGCTGTGCGCTCGATTGAGTGCCTCTGTGTCGGCCTTTCACCCCTACCAAGCGTTTCTTGTTTCTTTTCTTCCAAACAGGTGAATGGTAGGAGAGCAAAATGGTATGGATCCATGCATCAAAGAAGCAGAAACCAGTGAGCATGAAGTGAGAAAAGAGGGAATTCCAAATTAAAGGATATCAAAGGAGCACAACAAAACCGAATACAGAACAAGAGGAAAACACACGATATTTCTCAGTGTCCTGCAAACACTCACCCTTCTGTAGGCATAACTTATCTCATGAACCCGGATACGTATTCACTATAGCCAAAGGATGTGCTTAGCTCATATATAGTAGTATTACCATATAAGGAAAATATAGGCTACCTTACCATATAAGGAAAGTGTATGTTACATTACCATATAAGGAAAGCATGTATGTTACGTTACCATATAAGGAAAGCATGTATGCCGTACGTACTGATTGGAGAGTTTGTATCTTGAAGGGGCGTGGAGAAGAGAGCGGGAAAGTGAATGATTGGGGAAAATGGGACAAAGGACGGAAAGGGGTATAAAATAAACGGTGGTGTGGGGGAGACGACAGAGCTCACGCACACCTCCCAAAGACCCTGGTCTCCTGTGTCTTTCTTCGCCCGAACCCAAGGCCTTCTCCCGCGACTCCGGCCGGCCCGGAGGCGCACCACACCCTTCATTCCTGGAAGTACAAAACAAATGTATTGGATGCTGGAAGGGCCTGCATAAAAGTAGAGGTCTTACTATACGTCAAGGATTCCACACTGGAGATGCACCATATTCATGCATGGAATGTGGCAAGAGCTTCAGTCAAAGTGGCCAGCGTACCATCCATCGAAAAACGCACACTGGGGAGAAGCCATACACATGCATGGAAAGTGGCAAAAGCTTCAACAGGAATTGCAATCTTACCAAACATCAAAGAACACACTCTGGGTAGAAGCGACACACATGCATGGAATGTGGCAAGAGCTTCAGCCACAGTGATACTCTTAACAAACATCAAAGAATGCACACTGGGGAGAAGCTATACAAATGCATGGAATGTGGCAAGAGCTTCAACAACAGCGGTCATCTTACCATCCATCAAAGAACGCACTCTGGGGAGAAGCAATACACATGCATGGAATGTGGCAAGAGCTTCTGTCGAAGTGAACATCTTACTGTCCATCGAAAAATGCACACCAGGGAGAAGCCATACACATGCATGGAATGTGGAAAGAGGTTCAGCAGCAGTAGCAATCTTTCCCAACATCAAAAACGCACACTGGAGAGAAGCCATA
Source organism: Varanus salvator macromaculatus (assembly GCA_023646645.1). NCBI lineage: Eukaryota > Metazoa > Chordata > Lepidosauria > Squamata > Varanidae > Varanus > Varanus salvator. The sequence continues at coordinate 2,076,122 of JAIXND010000685.1, forward strand.
CACATGCATGGAATGTGGCAACAGCTTCAGCCACAGTGGTAATCTTACCATCCATCAGAGAACGCACAGTGGGGTTAAGCCATACAAATGCATGGAGTGTGGGAAGGGCTTCAGTCGACGTGAACATCTTACCATCCATCTAAAAACACACACTGGCGAGAAGCCATACACATGCATGGAATGTGGAAAGAGCTTCAGCAATAATAGCAATCTTACCAGACATCAAAGAGTGCACACTGGAGAGAAGCCATACACGTGTATGGAATGTGGCAAGAGCTTTAGTGATAGTGATAATCTTATCAAACATCAAAGATTGCACACTGGAGAGAAGCCATACATGTGCATGGAATGTGGAAAGAGCTTCAGCAACAGTAGCAATCTTACCAAACATCAAAGAACGCACTCTGGGGAGAAGCCATACACATGCAGGGAATGTGGAAAGAGCTTCAGTCACAGTGATACTCTTATCGAACATCAAAGATTGCACACTGGGGAGAAGCCATACACATGCATGGAATGTGGAAAGAGCTTCAGTCATAGTGGGTCCTGTACCATCCATCAAAGAATGCACACTGGGGAGAAGCCATACACATGCATGGAATGTGGCAAGAGCTTCAGCATCAGTAGCGATCTTACCAAACATCAAAGAATGCACACTGGAGAGAAGCCATACACATGCATGGAATGTGGAAAGAGCTTCAGTCAACGGGGGAAGCTTACCATCCATCAAATAACGCACACTGGGAAGAAGCCATACACATGCATGGAATGTGGAAAGAGCTTCAACCGTGGAGGAAGTCTTACAGTCCATCAAAAAATGCACACTGGGGGGAAGCCATATACATGCATGGAATGTGGAAAGAGCTTCACCCACAGGGGAAGTCTTGCAGTCCATCAAAGAACGCACTCTGGGCAGAAGCCATACAAATGCATGGAATGTGGCATGAGCTTCAGTCAAAGTGGGAAGCTCACCAGACATCAAAAAACGCACTCTGGGGAGAAGCCATACACATGCATGGAATGTAGAAAGAGCTTCACCCATGGAGGAAGTCTTACAGTTCATCAAAGAACACATTCTGGGGAGAAGCCATACACATGCATGGAATGTGGCAAGAGCTTCAGTCAAAGTGCACATCTTACCATCCATCATAGAACCCACACTGCGGAGAAGCCATACACTTGAATGTAATTTAGAAAGAGCTACTCTCGGAGGTGAGACCTTACTGAACATCAAAGAACTCACACCAGAGAGTTTGTAAGGAGTGGAATCCAAGCAATTACGATACGGGAGGCAAAGTACCAAGCAGTAACATTTTAATACATTCTGGCCAGAGCAGGCACTCACCTCAAAGGTAGTGCACTGGAGCAACAGTTTACACAGCCTCTTATTCCCTACTTCACGCGCAAATTTCCTGCCTCCTTTCTCCCATTGGCTGGGATACTGGTAATTCACACTCTTCCCGTCCGCCTTCATCATACTGCTCCTTGATATGTTACCCCCACCAGCTCATACATCCCATGTTCATGTTAATTATCCACTGAGTCATAGTAGGAGGCACTATTAATATGCATTAGCTAATTATGCAGCCGTACTTTGGGTTCTAAGTTTAAAAGTTCAAACGTTTAATGCCATGACTACCAATTACATCTTGTAGTCTATTAGTTTGTGTTAAGCACAATAACTTTATTAATTATTAAGTGATCTGTATAGCTTTACCCATTCTAGTCTGTTAATCGCAGTACCTTTATTAATCACTAAGTGATCCATAGCTTTACCTGCTCGAGTTTGTTGGTCACAGTAATCTACTTCTCACACATTCAATGAACAATAAAGGGATCTTGCGTGCAAAAGATTTTATCCCAGTCCATGGTCACTGGGAATGGCAAACTCCATGCTGGTCATAACAGAGCAGAAAATAAACTTGCCATGAACTTTCTCCCATTGCGCAAATCCTTGGTGGGTCTGCACTTGACGTTTTGTCTCCTTTTCTGGATGCTTCACCTGACATGGATGTTGTTGACTTGGGGAAGGACAAGAAAGGTGATTGAAAGGACAGGAAATGTGAGGCAGGGGCTGGAAGATCTCTCCAATGAGGGGGACATCTCTGGGGAATTTTCCTGTAGGCCGTGTTATTAGTTTACCAGTGCTTTTTAATTATTTACTCATTCTGGTCTTGTATAAGTTATTTAAATTTTAAATCACTTTTAAATGTGGTGTTTGGACAGCCATCCTGAGTGAAACACTGGCTAGGGACTTGTCTAAATGGACCAGAGACTTTAATGCTGTTCTTACTACTGTACATGAACAATCTTTTAATTGCCACTGAAGTCACAGACCAATGCACATCTGCTGGATTCTGCTGGGTCACCAAAGAAAAACATGCAAGCCTCACAAGGACAGGTGCAGTATCTGGCTTTCTGATTTTCAAGGGGTGGGGGGAAATTTCAGCTGCCTCAAGAAAGGAAGAAGGCAGTTTGTCAGACTCCCACTATATAGTGTTGTATTTGCAGGCTTGGAGGACTGGCAGCCCGCGCTCTCTTGGGAGGCTCATGGCTGCTCCCCAGCACAGGGCAACTACTGGCATGGAAGTGCGACCAAGGAGGGAGGGGGGCTGGAGCTGGTCCTCTCCAGCACCAGACTCGGCAGGCATTTCTTCCCGTCCTACTGCGGCAGTGGCTAGCTGGCCGGCATCTCTCCTTCTCCGAGCCCAGAGTGGCCATGCTGGCTGCCCAGCAAGGCCAAAGCAGCCGTGCCTGATCAACTGCCTGCCTGCAGTGTGGGAAGCTGTGGCCACTGGCTGGTTGCTGCCCACGGCTTGCGATGGCACAAGGGAAGGGGGGCTGCTGTCTTGCGCCAGCTGACTCGCCTGAGACTGGACCTCCTGGAGATCATTGATGCAGTGGGAGGACCGGGCCCAGTTGCCCCTTGACACACACAGCAGTGAGATCGGCGGAAGTGCCTACGTGGGAACGTTACTCCAGGCCGAGAAAAGTTCCAAACACCACAGGGAGACCAGAGCACCATGGTTCGCAGCTTGGGGTACTCCTTGACCCGGAGCTGTCGTTACAGGCCCAGGTAACGGCAGCGGCGAGAAGTGCCTTCCTACAACTTCGATTGGTATATCAGCTGCGCCCCTTTCTGGACAACGACTGCCTGGCGACAGTGATGCACGCATTGGTGACTTCTTGTTTGGACTTCTGCAACGCCCTCTACGTGGGGCTGCCCTTGAAGACGGTCCGGATACTTCAGTTGGTGCAGAATAGAGCTGCCAGGTTGGTGACGGGGACTGGGTGTTATTCTCACAGAACCCCAGTCCTCCGTCAGCTGCACTGGCTCCCAATTGAAGTCCGGGCCCGATTCAAGGTTTTGGTTTTGACCTACAAAGCCCTAAACTGTAGGCATAACTTATCTCATGAACCCAGATACGTATTCACTATAGCCAAAGGATGTGCTTAGCTCATATATAGTAGTATTACCATATAAGGAAAGTATAGGCTACCTCACCATATAAGGAAAGTGTATGTTACATTACCATGTAAGGAAAGCATGTATGTTACGTTACCATATAAGGAAAGCATGTATGCCGTACGTACTGATTGGAGAGTTTGTATCTTGAAGGGGCGTGGAGAAGAGAGCGGGAAAGTGAATGATTGGGGAAAATGGGACAAAGGACGGAAAGGGGTATAAAATAAACGGTGGCGTGGGGGAGACAAGAGAGCTCGCGCACACCTCCCAAAGACCCTGGTCTCCTGTGTCTTTCTTCGCCCGAACCCAAGGCCTTCTCCCGCGACTCCGGCCGGCCCGGAGGCGCGCCACAGGTGGTGACCCCGACGTGATGCTTGCTTAAGGCCGTCGCCATCTCCCAGTTCAGTCCTCACCGACCGGTTTGTGGTCTCCAGGCGCCTGACATTCATTCTGACAACGAAAATCGTGAGTGACTCCCTCTCCTCTTTGAAAAAATGGGTTCGGGTCTTTCCTCTGAGCAAACCAACTACGCGGCTGAACTGCACCGCCTCCTGACGAAAAGCGGACATAGTTGTTCTCGTCAGGAGGTCATAGAACTTGTTAGGATGCTTGAAGATTATTGTCCTTGGTTACCAAGGGAAGGAACATATAGCATAAAGGACTGGATGAGAGTTGGAGCCAACCTGCAAGGACATCCAAAAGTTTCCCCCACCCACCTTTATACTTGGTGCAAAATACGTTCCTGTTTGAGTGACCTTACCCCGGCAAACATCTATTGGACAGGAAAAACTGAGGCGGCCGTTAATCTTCCGCCTCTTCCGCAGATCCTCCCGCCCTTGGGGAAGGACGCCATCATGTTGGGAGGCCCTGAAAAGGGGGTAAAAGACTTGCAGGGAGTGGTCTCCGTCAAAGACAGACCGCCCGACTCGCAAGAAAAGGACTTGCCGGGATGTGCCCCGTTCCCTCCCGCCTACCCATCTGCTCCCCCGGTGCCACAACCGGCAGACGTCTATGTTTCCCCGATATGTGCGGCTCTAGAAGACCATATAGCTGCCTTTCCTGTTATTCGGGGAGTCGCAGGAAGGGAAATCACCCAGGTCAGCCAGATCGGTATGAGTCCCTGGGATACAAGTTAATTAAGGACTTTGCGGATAGTGTTCGTCAGCACGGCCACCATGCCCCTTTCACTAAGGCGCTTTTAACTGCGTTAAGTACCCGACTTATGCTACCGTATGACTGGATACACCTCGCTCAAGCGGTCCTTCAACCAGCCGACAATCTAGTATTCCTCCAGGCCTGGCGGCAAGCTACAATTGATCACATTGCTGCACGGGGCGCTGGAGCTGCAATCAATTTAGAGCGGTGGCTGGGGGAGGGGCAGCATGCTTTGCCCACAGCACAATTTGCCTTAAATGATGTAGATCTGCAAACTATTGGGGAACTGGTCGTGAAAGCGTGGGCCAAAATCCCAGTGAAAGGCGATGTGGCGGCAGGAGCATTTTCCTCTATTCACCAAGGCCCCAAAGAGCAGTACAGTGAGTTTGTGAACAGGCTTATAACGGCAGCAGAGAGGCAGGTGGAGAACGAGGATGCTAGGAGGCTGCTTTTGAAACAGCTCGCATATGAGAACGTGAACGCTGACTGTAAAGCAGCTTTAGCACCAGTCTACCCGGACAATGGCACAGACTTAACGAAAATGATTAGGGTGTGTCAGAACGTCGGTACTCAGACTCACAAAGCGCAGATCATGGCTGCCGCCACTGCTTCAGCCATGATGGCGCGAGGTGGAGCGCCACAAAATGGCGAGGCCGAAAAACGCTGTTTTAGGTGCAACAAAGTGGGCCATTTCCGCTCTGTCTGTCCTCAGAACGAGCGCCGCCCACAAACGCCACCCACCAAATGCCCCAATTGTAAAAAGGGGTTCCATTGGGCGAACCAATGCCGGTCCCACCCAGGGGGCGGAGGCGAGACTTACCAGAAACGCCATGAGGCGGGAAACGGAACAACGGGCCGTGCCCCGGCCCTGGTGAAACAGTAGGGCAAACTGTAGCAGCATTTGATCCATCCTCTGCCATCGCTCCACAGTCATCACTGCACGGCAGTGGCCCACCTTGGCCAGCGCTGCAATTGTGGGCGGAAGAGGCAGTATCTATGCCGCAACCAGGACTCGTTTATAGTGTCAAAGTCCGCTTCCATAGCTTCATGCCAAAAGGAACCGTGGGTGTGATAACTCCCAGGTCCGAAATTACCTTTACGGGAATGCATGTTGCTCCAGCGGTCGTTACTGACCCTGCCACTGATGCCTTTTACCTAGCAGTGTGGTCCAACCAGCCTGACTTTGTCAGAAGAGGAGATCTAATGGCATATGTTGTATTTCTGAAAACAGAAGCAGTTTCTCCTCTTGGCACGGCAGCTTTTCCAGTGTACTCCATAACCCCGCAGGAACGGCCTTCTATGGTCCTGGACATGGGCGGCCGTCCAGTTACAGGGCTCATTGATACAGGAGCGGATGTCACCATCGTAGCGGAAAAGGACTGGCCACCGGATTGGTCTACCTTCCCTGCTCCAGCAGTGCAAGGTGTGGGCGGCCCTTCACTTGCACGAAAGGCCGCCAAACCCGTATCTTTCAAATCACCCTCCGGTAAGACTGTTTGCCTGCAACCACATGTTCTTGACGTGCCTTGCTCCCTATGGGGGAGGGATTTACTGGCGCAAGGGACAGCAAAGCTTTATACAAATTTTTGATAGGGGCCTTCGCAGCCCAATCCGCTGTGGCAGAAAAAATCACTTGGTTGCCTGGACCTCCTGTCTGGGTAGATCAGTGGCCACTGCCTGTACACAAGCTCCGTGCAGCGGAGGCCCTAGTAGAGGAGCAACTGGAACTAGGACATATTCAGCCTTCTACTTCTCCATGGAATACACCCATTTTTGTCATACAAAAGAAATCAGGCAAGTGGAGGCTGCTGCAGGATCTTAGGCAAGTCAATGCCAGAATGGAACTGATGGGAGCCTTGCAGATGGGTATGCCAAATCCAAACATGATACCACGAGAGTGGCAGCTTGTTGTCATTGACCTCAAGGATTGTTTTTTCACCATTCCACTCCATCCAGAGGACAGCAAATATTTTGCCTTCACGGTTCCTGTCATCAACAACAGCGGTCCAACTCGCCGATTCGAGTGGAAGACACTACCTCAAGGGATGGCTAACAGCCCCACCATGTGTCAGATGTTTGTAGCATCAGCCCTGAAGGCCTTTCGTGATGCTCACCCTCAGGTCATGCTCTATCATTACATGGATGACATTCTTCTAGCAGCCCCCACTGTCACTGAGGGGATGCTTGTCGAACTCATCCAAGACCTGACAAAAAGAGGCTTATGTGTTGCACCGGAAAAGGTTCAGAGACATTCGCCATATCATTATTTGGGACATTTGCTCTTGGAAACAACGTCTGCACCAGAACTGCCCCAGATCTGCCTTCCACCAACACTCACCTTAGTGAAAATGCAGCAGATTTTAGGAAACATCAACTGGGCTAGACCATTTTTGCAACTCACCACGGCACAGTTGTCGCCGCTATTTCACAGCCTTAAAGGAACCAAACATCCAGCAGATGTCATTCCCGTAACTCCTGCCATGCGAGTAGCGATTGAAACAGTTAACAAAGCCCTGAGACAAAGAGCTGTGGATCGTCTGTCATCCTCTACCCAACAACTGTCTCTCGCGGTGCTTCCAACAAAACAGCTGCCTACAGCTATGCTCTTTGCACCGCTACCACCTTCCGCTATTCAGTCTGTCATCGCCATTGTGGAATGGCTTTATCTCCCAAGCACGCCACCACGAAACCTCTACTCTGACGTGGAAGCTACATCAGACTTGGTTCAGAGAGGACGGCGGCGAAGCTTGGTGCTTAGTGGGCAGGATGTTGCAGAAATATACGTGCCCTTTTCAAGGGAACAAGTGGAACAACTGCTTGCCAACAGTACTCCATTTCAAATAGCATTGGCCGGCTTTGTCGGCTCCTTTATCTACAACTTACCCAAGGACCCCAGGCTTGCTCTACTAAGAGGGGTCCTCTATACTTTGCAGACCATGCAGGCTCAGCAGCCTATATCCTCTGCACTCACCCTCTTCACTGATGGGAGTAAAACCAGGGGGGTTGTTACGTGGCAGAATGAGGAGGGTCAGTGGCAAGTTAAATTTACCACTGAACAATTGTCTGCTCAACGGGCAGAGTTGGCTGCTGTGATCTTGGCATTCGCCTGTTTTCGGGACTATAGTTTTAACCTTATAGTGGACACTCAGTATGTCTACAGAGCTCTTCTTTCCCTCACAAATGCATACATCACCCCTGCAATTGATACTAACTTGATGTCTTTATTTTGTCAGCTTCAGCAGGAACTTTCGTCACGCAGACATCCATTCTTTGTAGCGCACATACGCTCACACACTACTTTTCCAGGACCTCTGACGGAGGGCAACACCCACGCAGACGAGGCCCTTCGAGAGGAGCATTTGCCGAAGCAGCTAGTATGCGCTGCGGTACTGGACACAGCGCTGGAGGCGCATCAGATGCTGCATTTGCCTGCTAACACGCTGCACAAACGTTTTCAGATTCCGATCAAAGAGGCCAGAGAAATTGTGTCTTCTTGTCCCGTATGTGCACTGTCTCCTATAAGTAGTATACCTTTCGATGCAGTTAACCCGCGAGGTGCATCTGCTAATCAGATTTGGCAGATGGATGTTACACATGTCCCTGCGTTAAGCCCATGGTCTAAAGTGCATCTGACTGTGGACACTTCCTCAGGTTACATTTGGGCCACGCCTCTTAAGGGAGAAACTTCCAAACATGTCATTCAACATATGATGAAGTGCCTTTCGGTCATGGGCAAGCCGGAGGAGATCAAGACAGACAACGGACCTGCCTATGTCTCATCAGCCTTTCAAACGTTTTGTGACTCATGGGGAATTAGGTTAAAGCATGGAATTCCCTTCAACAGCACAGGCCAAGCGATTGTTGAACGGGCTCACCTTACCTTCAAGACTTTACTACATAAACAGACTGGGGGCAAAGGGATTTTGCCTGCAGATATTCCTACAGTGGTCGCCAAGGTTCTTTTCACACTAAACTTTTTGCTTACTCCTCATAACAGGTCTCATACGCCGGTGGAAGCACATTTCCGGGTTGAAGCAGAACTACCCAGACCTTTGGTCACCTATCGCCAGCCGCCGGATCCAGCCTGGAAAGGGCCAGTCCCCCTGGTTACTTGGGGAAGAGGCTACGCGGCTGTATCACTGGACGATAGGACACTTTGGATTCCTGCTCGCTGTGTTAGGCCATTTGTTAAACAAACGAGTGGCAAAGAGTAGTAGATCACCCGGAGGCTGCCATGCGTCTGGCATGGGTCCTTCTGCTGTTCCTCTCCTGCCCCCAAGAAGGGTGGACGGGATGGGAGCACAATCTCTGGCACCTTGCAGTTCACACCGTCACCAAGGGGCTTAACTTGTCCCATTGCTGGTTGTGTTCTCATGGGCCTTCACATAGCCAGCAAGGATGGCCTGTTATACCCACTTCCACTCTGACGATTTCAGGTTGGAATTCCACCCGAATATATTTTGCCTCTAGCTCTTCTTCAATTCCTCATATGACGGGGAAACTCTCAGATAGTGACCAGTTTCTACTGTCTCATAGGTTCCCCTGGCCGATTGCACCCTTATGTTTGCGCTGGCACAATGCCTCATCTCCACGCACTAAATTAATAGATATAAAAGGGGTTGTCTCGTATCGCCTTGTGCCTCGAGCACAAGTGGGAGACTACCCCTCCTGTAGTTTCACGGTCTTGGTGGGACCGGTTGGATCAGGTATCAACAACTCCCACCTGTTGTCACTTGGTGGCTCACCCTTTTTGGAATTGGAAAAGGATGATAGGGGCCGGCCTGAGGATCACATTCTTCACATGGGATACAGAAGCGGGCAAAACCTTTTCTATGGGCTCATTAACGAGATTTACTCGTTCACAGGGCGTGTCATTTATGGTTTGCCCCCCGGCCTCTTATGGATTTGTGGCAGCTGGGCTGGTAGGATTCTTCCCGGTAGCTGGAATGGCACCTGCACTGTAGGTACTGTTTCCCTGGGGGGTCTCCAAGTGCACCATTTCTCCCAGCCACAGTCCGCATGGACAGCTCGTGGATATTGGCACCGTAGAAGACGGGCCATCGATAAGGATCTCGGGTATGACCCCTCTGATACTTATCTCACCGAAGGTGAGAGGCTTGCCGCTATAGCGTTCCCGCACCTGGGAATAGGTTGGAATATTAAGCAAATCCGGCGCCTGAGCGCACAGTTGGAACTCCTGGCCAACACTACCGTGCATGGTTTACATGCCCTTCAGGGAGAGGTGGACTCCTTAGCTCAAGAAAATCTCCAGCATAAGCTAGCTCTTGACTACCTTCTCAGTAGAGAGGGTGGTCTGTGTGTGTGGTTAAATACCACCTGCTGCCACTATGTCAATCACTCAGGTGATATAGAAACAGATATCAGTAAGCTTCAGGGCATCTCCCGGGCAATCCGGAGGACATACAGTATGGGCGAGGATTGGTGGTCACGTCTGTGGTCCTGGTTGCCTGGGTTTGGTTGGATAAAGACTATGTTAATGTACCTCATGATCATTGTAGTGTGCTTGATCACACTTTGCTGCTGTATTCAGTGCATCCCTTCACTGATGGCCATGTGTCGTAATTGCTTCGAGTCAAGAGTGGAAAAACGCCGCGGCGCCCACGCGGTCTTCGCGGCAAGATATGCACCGGTACAAATGGAAGAAGAAGAACATATTATGACACAAAGGGAGAATGATGGTTCTAAAGACTGGTCAGATGCCTATTGTTATTGGGAAAATATGGCAATTCCTCAAGAATAGCCATTTGTCTTAAGATTGTTTTTTATTGACTTTATATTAACGTTTTATATAATCATGTTGTTTTTATTGAATTTATATTAACATTTTTATATAATCAGGAAAGGGGACATGTAGGCATAACTTATCTCATGAACCCAGATACGTATTCACTATAGCCAAAGGATGTGCTTAGCTCATATATAGTAGTATTACCATATAAGGAAAGTATAGGCTACCTCACCATATAAGGAAAGTGTATGTTACATTACCATGTAAGGAAAGCATGTATGTTACGTTACCATATAAGGAAAGCATGTATGCCGTACGTACTGATTGGAGAGTTTGTATCTTGAAGGGGCGTGGAGAAGAGAGCGGGAAAGTGAATGATTGGGGAAAATGGGACAAAGGACGGAAAGGGGTATAAAATAAACGGTGGCGTGGGGGAGACAAGAGAGCTCGCGCACACCTCCCAAAGACCCTGGTCTCCTGTGTCTTTCTTCGCCCGAACCCAAGGCCTTCTCCCGCGACTCTGGCCGGCCCGGAGGCGCGCCACACTAAACCGCTTGGGACCTGGATACTTAACGGACCGCTTACGCCCTTATATGCCCTCCCGCCCTTTAAGATAGGCAACATCGGCCCTCCTCCGGGAACCCGCTGTGAGGGAAATCAAGTGGGTGAGGACCCGGAGGAGGGCTTTTTTGGCGGTGGCGCCCCAATTATGGAATGCGCTCGCTGGAGAGGTTTGCCTGGCGCCGTCGTTATCTGTTTTTCGGCACCAGGCGAAGACCTTTTTATTTAAGTCATATTTTAATTGTTAGTTAGATGTGTTTATAATTTGCAGTTATGCTTTTTGTTGTTGTTGCCAAGATGCACCGAGGGGGGGAGGGATATAGTGTTTATTGTTTAGATTTTTATGCTTTTATTGTATTTTATTATACTGTATTTTTAATTGTTGTAAGCTGCCCCGAGGCTTTGATGTGATGGGGAGGCCTATAAATGTTTTAATAAAATAAATAAATAAATTTGTGGAGGACCTGAAGTTCCTGCTCAAACACCAACCCTGCAAGGGAGGACCAGCAGCATACCGGTTCAGTGTGTAATGGAATGTTTATGCTTTAGTAGCTCTAGTGAAAATCCTGCATGGATTTCTTACACCTGGAACATGTTATATGTCTGGATTCCCGCCAAGGACCAAGTAAAACAGACATGCAGATTACAGAAGGGAAAGCACATGCTGTCCCAGATCAGCCAAATGAGATTAAAAAGGAAAGAAATCATATTTGCTTAAAAAAAATTATGATATCACAGGTACCTAGGGAAAAGAATTTCCATGTGAAGCCACTACAGGTCAGGACCACTGAAAGCACTCTTCCACTTGGAGTGATGATGTTGGAATAGCAACATCCTTACAGCCAAGTGGCACATGCTGGAATATGTTCCCTGTGTGTGAGGGAATATTTGGTGCGGTGGCTACAATGGGGCTTTGTTTTTGCTAAGCTGGAAAGGCCCTGGCCTGCAGCCGGATGGGCAACCATGTGTGGACGCTGACTGCCACGCATTATTCACACAAATGGGGCTGGTGTGCAACTTGGTACAGCCTGGAATACACACTGTGGGTACAAGACAACTCGGTGCTGGCCAAAAGGTGGAGGTCAGCAAACAGGCCCGGCTCAGTGGCTCACATTGGCACATACAAAACTCCCCAGGAGAAAACCCTCTGCAGGGCATCTCTGGGCTGAGTTTCACAACACGGATTTGCCTTCTAACCATGGAAATCACCCATGGGACTTATAGGGCTAGTAGCCAGAAGGCTTTCATGGCTTTCCCTACCGAAGGATAGGGCACTTGTCCCCGATCTCTGAATTACTACAGAATTCTCCAGGGGCTCTTGCCCTAACTGCAGAGAAGCAGTTCAAGCAGTGGTGGAAGACATTGTCAAAAGCGGGGATAGGGCATTCATTTCTCTCTGCCATCCTTCCACCATTTGGAGTTTTCCCAAATCGCCATGACATTAGTGTGCTAGTATCTGCATTCAGTGTTTGTAGTGAAACAGCTGATGCCATTTCAGACATACAAAGCTGAACTACAGCAACTTGCCATGCGAAGGTGCTAGACACTGCATTGCTGGCAAGCCAAGACAGGGTTTGCAACACTGGTGGAAGACAAAACTGTCTCTTGGGCGCATCACATTTAAAAGCTCAATGCTTTATAAGCTGCTCTACATTTCATTCTGGTAAAAGGGCTTGGAATGATTGCTTTCTTGGTCCTCCAACTGCGGCTGTTACTGGCAAAGCTTGCCAACAATTACTCTAGTCTTTCTCAGACATGCATGAGGTAGGCATGTCATGAACAGAGCTGGCTGGAGCCAGGGGTGGACTGGTTGCCCCAGGGGGTCCCTTTGGAATCGCTCTGCTTTTGTGCTTCTGGGTTTATCCAAATCGCCCTCACGTGCACAGGCAGTGTGCACCTTCAAGGTGAAGCTGCAGGGGCTTGGTGGCCTGTCTCCCAGGTCGGGAGGAATCTGCTTTTGCTGGAAGCTGTTGCCAGTTGCAGCACCCCAAAATACCTCAGGAATGGTTAGCCACAGGGAGGCCACATTGTAAAAACACCGCAGTTATATACAAGCACTTGTAGGATGACATTTTTGGTAAGGCATAGTGGAAAATGAGCTGTTGTCACAGGTTGTGTAGTTACACAAGGTACTCATATGGTGGCCACCCCGGTGGATGCCTCACCCCAGGAGTCTTCAATGGGCCAGATCATGGTCGTAAAGCCACTTACACAGGATATTTCCCAACTCGTAGAACAGCCAGAGTGTCCTAACTCAGATGAGCGCAGAATTACGTTTCACCAGCAGTTTGGCAGATAATAAAAGGGGGAAAGCTGTGCACAGAAAAACAAGGTATATCATCCCGCCTCGCTGCCTTGCCATGAACGGATCACAAAGGGTGCCTCAGTGTCCGGTGGTGAAGACCAAATGCCCCACTCCATCAGTGGGTACCTGTCAATTGCTATCTTTGTATTTGATGGGTTTGCCAAAGTGCCTCCTTGACCCTGTAAAGTTCACTCATGTAACTTCTGGCAGGCCTGTTCAAGATAACTTTAGAAGGCCTGTCAAAGGCATCTACTCAGAGTGAAATGTAACTTTTCTTTATGGTGTTGTGACGTGTATCCAATCACTTTCCTATCCATACCAAAGGATCCAATCACCTTCCTGTGTATTGCATTCACTCCCCTTTTGTGTATTCTATATAACCCTAAGAAAGTTAACATGAGGTGTTCCTATCTTAGGCACCCATGGATCCATGCATTCAATTGTCAATAAACCTGTTTGACCGGACAAGAAACTGATTCCGAGCCTATATTGCGGATCGGTGTGACAGCTTGTTGGCAAGGTTGAAGGGTCCGGGTGAAAATCGATGCATGTTAAGCCAGAATGATGGGGATTGTAGGACTGCTGTTCTACCTGAACATGCAGGAGTCTCCTCCACCACCACAATTCTAAGGCCTCACTTCTTGGGTGCATAGCGTTCTTTATGGTCCACCTTTCACAGCCATACATTGCAACTGGGAAAAGCATAGCCTTGACTATCCGCACTTTCATTGGCAGGGTAATGTCTCTGCTTTTTCGTATGTTGTCTAGATTTGCCATAGCTTTCCTCCTCAGGAGCGAGTGTCTTTTAATTTCTTGGCTGATCACCATCTGTGGTGATCTTGGATCTCAAAAAAATAAAATCTGTCACTACCTCCATTTCTTCCTCATCTATTTGCCAGGAAGTGATAGGACCAGATGCCATGATCTTAGTTTTCTTGATGCTGAGTGTAAAGCCAACTTTAGTGCTCTCCTCTTTCAGCTGCATCAAGAGGCTCTTCAGTTCCTCTTCACTTTCTGCCATGAGAGTGGTATCATCTGCATATCTGAGGTTGTTGATATTTTTCCCAGCAATCTTAATTCCAACTGGTGATTCATCTAGGCCTGCCTTTCTCATGACGTGCTCTGCATATAAGTTAAATAGGCAGGGCGACAGTATACAGCCTTGCCAATCTTTCTCAATTTTGAACCAATCAGTGCTTCCGTGTCCAGTTCTCACTGTTGCTGCTTGACCTGCGTAGAGGTTTCTCTAGAGACAAATAAGATGGAGAAGATCCTAATGCTGGGAACAATCTCTTTAAGAACTTGCCACAGTTTGTTGTAATCCACACAATCAGAGGCTTGAAGATAGTTAATGAAGCAGAAGTAGTTGTTTTTCTGGAACTCCCTAGCTTTCTCGATGATCCAGCGTATGTTGGCATCTCTATGTTGATCTCTAGTTAGTTCCTCTGCCTCTTCGAGATCCTGCCATACTTCTGTTAGTTCTTGGTCCACACACTGCTGCAGCCCAGCCTGTAGGCTTTTCAGCAGGGCTCCTCAAACGTTTTCACCAAGGGGCCAATTGAAAGGCGCTGAGGGTGTGCACGGGCCAGCGAGGGCGGGGGGGGGTAAGGCGAGGCAGGGCGGTTATGTGTGGTGGGGTGCGGTGGGGAGGCGCAAGGTGAGCCAGGAAGCAGAGGGCACGCGTGTGCATGAGTCCAGAACCGCTGAGGTGGGCCGGATAAATGGGGATGGCAGACTGGATCCGGTCTGCGGGCCCTATTTTGAGGACCCATGATTTTGAGCATCACTTTGCTAGCATGTGAAATGAGTGCAATGACGCGGTAGTTTGAACATGTTGGGCATTGCCCTTCTTTGGAATTGGAATGTAAACTGACCTTTTCCAATCCGGGGCTTCTCAAGAAAAATTCCAAGATCCTTCTGACTTGCAGTATCATTGGCCTAGTATTCCGCAACTTGGAACTCTGCATTAGGTTTCTTTTTCCGGGTTCCTTGGGAACCCGGGCCTTGCTCCGTATTGCAGTTCTTCCAGCTGTTTGCTGCCCGGGGCTCCAACACCTCCAGATCACCTTGGGTCTTCTGTCCGCCTCCCACGTTGCCAGTCACCTGGCCACTTTGCTGCCCTCTGCAGGTGTGGTCCTTGTTCCCTGCACTTCCTCTTCGAGGTCATTAATACCGAGAGCTTGTGATTCATGTATGGCGTCGGGACGAGACAGACGTGATTAACGAAGCTCTGTTACCACGCTGGTAACTCTCCAGTGGTGGGCCGCGGGGGCTCAATCTAAGCCCTGTAGGGATGAAGATAGATTGCTTGGCATAACTCCCAGATGCTGTGGGATGGCAATTCTGCGCTTACTGGGAGAAAACCAAGCTTTTCTCAGCCGGATGGTACAAGAGAGATGTTAGCTCTCTGCAAGTCCTCGGCATGCTTCTTTTTTTGTTTAGTCTACTTTAGCTATTAGCATCTGATTTACTGGGAATTATTTTTATTTCTTTTTTCTGCAATGATACCCATTGAAAAAGCTGCATTTCTTGCTAACTGACATAAAGAAAGAAAAAATAGAAAGCCCTTCCCCCCATGGAGTTGAAAGGTGGCGAATTTCATGAGAAGAGAGAGACAGAGCTCTTTGTAAGTAAGGAAAAGCCCTCTTTTTCTTTTTAATCTCTCCAAGGGCGAAGAATTAACATAACAAACTACTGATTAATTGAATTAGAGAAGTATCTTTCTTGTGTGTTGGGCCTTTGCCATGAAATAACGGCCATCTTTGCTTTTTTGTTCCTGGGACTCTTGGACCCCTGCCAAATTGTGGAAGAAATTGAAAAAATACGGGAAACATTTTCGATAATACAGACCTCTTTAATAGCCTTGCAACTAGCCCAACAGGCAATAATAGTGCAACAGAAGAATGTTTTAATTAAGCAACTTGACTGTTTCTTGATTGAAGAAAAGGCTGGCTTTGATAAGCTAGATTTCTCCATTAACCAAACTTTGCAGAATATGCAAAATATCCAGCAAGTAGAAGAAAAGTTTGAAACTGGGAAGATAACAAGTAAATTATTATGGGATGGGCTTGTAAATAGACAACAAGCAGATGGATATTTGGAAACATCAGGAATAAACAAGCCTCCATGTGATTTACTTGTTATGCTGGAAAAAGAGAAGATAGCTGGGCTACAGTCCAAGACACATAATCTACTGCAGACACTACGACACCCTAATGTAAACAAAGAAGCAACAGGCGGACACAATTATTACACGATTTATCACAGGCATGTTTTTTTGTACAAGCGGAAAAGTTGGCACAATCTGTGGCGCTAATCAGCATGAGGTTATTGGATTTGCTTGCTATGTTGGAAAAGGAGGAAACAGTTCATGAGTTAAGAGAGGCTTTGTTCATGTGGCTACATTTGAAAATTCTATTACAGATGTTACGACGTTATAATGTAAAGAAAACAAAGGTTTGGTAGAGGTGTAAAAAAAATCAAAGGGAAGATAAGAGAACTTTCTTGTTATTTCAAAAAGGGGTGACACATAGAAGTTGGTATGCTCATGTGTAACGTAGAAAAGCTAAGCTACTGTTCTTGGTGAAGTTTTAGTAATTCAGTTTAAAGAAATTTCAGCTAAAAGGTATTATAGGAATTAGTTGTCACCAAATAGATTAATCAATGGTGCTTTTAAAGATGTTAAGTGGCTGTTTCTGGTTTTATCTGTATTTGAAAATAAGAGAATTCATTATAGGTATTAATAATCACCAAATAGAGTTGTTAAGCCGTTTTTAGAGATGATACATGGATGCTTTTGATGTTATTTGTAACTGTAGAGATTTTTCTCTTTCTTTCTTTTTGTTCTTCTTTTCATCTTAAAAAGGGATGATTTAAATAGGCTGGTATGTTCACATGAGATACATAAAAGCTAATTTAATATGGTTGGTGAAAACTTAAAAATCTAGATTAATGAAACATTGTTAAAGGGATATCCCTGACTATATCTGTAATTGAAAATAAGAGAGCTTACTATTTAAAAAAATATGAATGACTTATATGGGTAAGTCTTTATGTGATACTGTATGGAGTTAACTATATTTGATTAAATGGAGTTTAAGTTAGATGAAACATTAGTAAGTGAGTTTAAAGAAAATTGGCTTAAAGTTATCACCAAGTAGAGTAGTTAGGATGCCCTTTGAGATGTTAAATAGATCTTTTTGAAGTTACTAGTAATCGTGGTAGTGAGGAAGTTATTTGATAGATTTTGAACTGTTCAGAAATGTTTAGATGAACCTATCACTGAAGAAGAAAGAAGATAATTGTAATTTCACTTAACTTGGAGAAGCTTCCCTTAAATAATGGTTAAGAGAAACAGGACTTTGTAAGAAAAAGATGGGATTGATTTCACCAATAAAGAAGAAGGAAGAAGGAAGATAGTAACTTCTATCAAATTTGGAAGTGGGCAGGAGACAACAGGATGGCGTTCAATGTGGATAAGTGCAAGGTCTTGCACTTGGGGCATAGGAATAGGTGTCATAAGTACAGGTTAGGTGACAAGTGGCTGGAGGACAACACTTGTGAAAAGGACCTCGGGGTGCTGGTTGACCGCAGGCTAAACATGAGACAGCAGTGTGATGCGGTGGTCAAGGGGGCGAATGCCACCCTTGGTTGCATAGCCAGAAGTGTGGCTTCTAGACCAAAGAGGTATTACTACCACTCTATACGACTCTGGTGCGCCCGCAACTGGAGTATTGTGTTCAGTTTTGGGCCCCTCATTACGGAAAGGATATAGCCAGGTTGGAGTCAGTGCAGCGTAGGGCCACAAGGATGGTGGCTGGTTTGCAGGGGATGCCGTATGAGGCAAGACTGAGGGAACTGGGTCTCTTCAGCTTGGAGAAGAGGAGACTCAGAGGGGATATGTTGGCAACATACAGGTATGTGAGGGGGTGTCACATGGAGATGGGGAGAGGCCTGTTCTCCCCTGCAGAGGAAGGCAGGACGCGCTCCAATGGAGCAAAGCTCAGGGAGCCAAGGTTCAATTTGGATGCCAGGAAGCACTTCCTGACAGTCAGGACCCCGAGGGCGTGGAACGGGCTTCCACGGGAGGTCGTTGAGGCCCCATCGGTGAGGGTGTTCAAAGACAGGCTGGACATGCACATGGTGGGCATGTCATGAGCGGAGCCGGCTGGTGCCGGAGGTCAGACTAGATGGCCCGGGAGGCCCCTTCTGACTCGTTCTGTTTCTATGTTTCTATGAATTACTTTTTATTTGGCTGGAGAAACGGGACTTGGTTTTGATCTAAAGATGTTTTCATGTTATTATGAAAGGATTTTTCTATGATCATAGAATGTTAAAAGATATGTTGTAAGGGGATGACCCAGTAAATCTGATGTGCGTGATGATTGCTATGTGTAGTTTTAGTTTAAAATCTTAATAATTTTTAAAAAAAAAATACATAGAGCTTGTGAGGGAGCCGTGTGGGGCGTTGGGTTTTGGTGATGGGCTCAGAGCAGGGAGACCCCATGTGAGAGCTTCCCTCGGGTACGGAGCAGGCTCAGTGCTAAAATGCACGGCTAGGAAGGCCCCAGTGTCTGACTCAGGGTTTTGCACCATCTGTCTGTCTGTCTGTCTGTCTGTCTGTCTGTCTGTTTTATAGCTATTTGGCTGGGCAGTCAGGCAAAGGACAGACAGGGAGCCCTGTGCACTGAAAAGGGTGGCTAACGAGCCTGCTTCCAGACGGACCAGGGGACTCCGGCTGTGGCACAGGCTGTTCTCGCTCCCACCCACCACGGCCAATGGGCAGAGCTGGGCAGGACGCAGCCCTTAGCCAACCCTGAAGGAGTCGGAGCCTGTGTAGCTGAAAAGCCCTCACCTGCATCCAGGCAGGCGTCTGCGGCAAGCAGCTGCTCGCTTCCCTGTCCATCCGTTGTGGCTGATGGGGCCTCGCTGAGTGACGGGAGCTGCTCTTGCGTACACTGTAAGTGCCTCAACAGCTCGCAAACTCTCCTCCTGAGCAGACCCGGATCCTGCCAATCCTCCCTTGGGATCCCACCGCCCCTGCAGGGGGGCACAGCCACGTTCCACGGCAGGCATCTGCTGGTGGGCTGCACACATTCCTGCCTGGGAGTGTTGGTGTCTCAGAGACGGCCTGGTTCCGGTTCCTGCCCTGCAGGAGCTGCTGCAGGAGAATGGTTAATGGCCCAGATTCTTCTTTGCACTGGTCCCCGCAATTCCTTGTGTGCGTCTCATGTGCCTGTGCTCATGCTATATCTCCTGTATTTGATCAGCCTTGCATAAGATTGTGGCAACTCACCATCTCCGGTGCCTTTTGATCTCATAGAGTCCTTGAGAAATTGCGGTTTTGGCAGTGCGTGAGCCGTGGGCAGGGAGACGGCTGAGGTGTTGCCCTGACTGGTGCCAGGGCTGCTGTGCGCTCAATTGAGAGCATCTGTGTCAGCCATTCACCCCTACCAAGCGTTTCCTGTCTCTTTCCTCCCAAACAGGTGAATGGTAGGAGAGGAAAGTGATATGGATCCCTGCATCAAGTAAGCAGAAACCAGTGAGCATGAAGTGAGAAAAGAGGGAATTCCAAGTTAAAGGATATCAAAGGAGCAACAGAAAACCGAATACAGAACAAGACGGAAACACCTGATGTTTCTCAATGTCCTGCAAACACTCACCTTTAATTCCTTGAAGTCCAGGAAAGAGGAAGGGGAAAGACTCTTGTTTTTGACAAATTACCGAAAGATGGGTGAATGTATGGATCCAAATTGTAGCAAGGACTGAGGCCAAAGGAATGTACAGGACGCTGAAAGAGCATCCAACTTGGGACGAGAGTTCATCAACTCCCAGCATGCAGAAGCCCTTTGAACCCGTGCAATGTGGAAAGAGGCTCAGAGATGGCCGAGGTGTAGTGAGCATCACTGATCCAGCACTTTGAGGAAGCCACATCAAGCCATGGAGGGAAGGCTGAGCTTAAGGGCTGTCGGAAGACTTAGAAAAAGCGGATGGGTGCAGAGAGGAGAGCAGCTGTCTAAATGCACAGAATGTGGGAAGAGCTTCAGTGGTGCTGGAAATCCTTCCGGGCAGGAAAGAAACGATGTAGGGGAGAGACCAAACAAATGTATGGGATGCAGGAAGGGCCTCCGTGAAAGTGGAGGTCTTAGTGAAGGTCAAGGATTCCGCACTGGAGATGCACCATGTTCAGGTATGAAATGTGGCAAGAGCTTCAGTCAAAGTGGGCAGCTTACCGTGCATCAAAGAACGCACTCTGGGGAGAAGCGATACACATGCATGGAATGTGGAAAAAGCTTCCGTAATAGAGGACATCTTGCAAGGCATCAAAAAATGCACTCTGGAGAGAAGCCATACACATGCATGGAATGTGGCAAGAGCTTCAGTCAACGTGGGCATCTTACCATGCATCAAAGACCACACTCTGGGGAGAAGCCATACACATGCATGGAATGCGGCAAGAGGTTCAGCTCTAGTAGTAATCTTACCAGTCACCAAATCACGCACTCTGGAGAGAAGCCATACACATGCATGGAATGTGGCAAGAGCTTCAGTCAACGTGGGCATCTTACCATGCATCAAAGACCACACTCTGGGGAGAAGCCATACACATGCATGGAATGCGGCAAGAGGTTCAGCTCTAGTAGTAATCTTACCAGTCACCAAATCACGCACTCTGGAGAGAAGCCATACACGTGCATGGAATGTGGCAAGAGCGTCAGTCAGAGTGGGCAGCTTACCATCAATCACAGGACGCACACTGGGGAGAAGCCATACACATGCATGGAATGCGGCAAGAGGTTCAGCTCTAGTAGTAATCTTACCAGTCATCAAATCACGCACTCTGGGGAGAAGCCATACACATGCATGGAATGTGGCAAGAGCTTCAGTGTCAGAGGATCTCTTACAATCCATCAAAGAAAGCACAATGGGGAGAAACCATATACATGCATGGAATGTGGGAAGAGCTTCAGGTGCAGTAGCAATCTTACCACACATCAAAAAACACACACTGGAGAGAAGCCATACACATGCATGGAATGTGGGAAGAGCTTCAGTGTTAGAGGAAATCTTGTAATCCATCGAAGAATGCAGTCTGGAGAGAAGCCATACACGTGCATGGAATGTGGCAAGAACTTCACTAAGAATTGGAGTCTTACCAAACATCAAAGAACGCACTCTGGGGAGAAGCCATACACATGCATGGAATGTGGCAAGAGCTTCAGCTGCAGTAGTACTCTTACCATCCATCAAAGGTGGCACACTGGAGAGAAGCCGTATACATGCATGGAATGTGGCAAGAGGTTCAGTCAAAGTGCACATCTTACCATCCATCAAAGAATGCACACTGGGGAGAGGCCACGCACATGAATGGAATTTAGAAAGAGCTTGTATCGGAGCGGAGACCTTACTGAACATCAAAGAACTCACACCAGAGATACGGCTTTCAAATACGTTCAATGAACAATAAAGGGATCTTGTGTGCAGAATCCATGGTAAAGATTTTATCCCAGTCCATGGTCACTAGGAATGGCAAACTCCAAGCTGGTTCTAGCAGAATGGAAAATAAACTTGCCATAAACTTTCTCCCTTTGCCCAAATCCTTGGTGCATTTGCATTTTACATGTTGTGTCCCTTTCTGGATGCCTCACCTGGACATGGACGTTGTTGACTTGGAGTAGGACAAGAAAGACTATTCAAAGGGCAGCGAAGGTGAGGCAGGGGCGGGAACATTTCTCCAATGAGGGGTACATCTCTGGGGAATTTTACTGTAGGGCATGTAGTTAGTCTGCTAGTGCTTTTTAATTATTTGCTCATTCTGGTCTTGTTGAAGGTTTTTAAATTTTAAATCTGTTTTAAATGTGGTGTTTGGACAGCCATCTTGAGTGGGATGGTGTAAGTGCAATAGCAGGGCTTGGACGCGATGGCCTTCTGGCCCCGTCCAACTTCCATGAATCATTCTGCAGATAGGAGCTGCCTTAATGTGAGAAGTGCAGCTTCACCTCCCATTTTCCTGGGAACATCCGAATGCCCATGTGCTGCAGAAACAGGCAGAGGAGGCCAGTATCAGAAGGAGGAGTTGCCTTTCCCCTGGGCTTCGGGAGGGAAGTGATCAGTCACCTGCCCAGGCAGCTTTGGAGATTCACATGCAGGTTTATGGTTTGCAACCATGATTGCTACTGAGTCTGGGGCAGGGGTAGGATTGGGGAACGCATTCCAAAAGACGGGGCGACCCCACTCAGGCCCCATGGAAAGGAACCAAGGAAGGTGGACTTGGCATTGCCCCAGCTCAACTTATGCTGTGTAATTTACCCCTGAGTCCCCCTACAGCCTTGTCCTCCTAGGATATTGTCAGAGAGCCTAGTCTGGAGAAATGCCTGGATTTCAGTGCCCTGTCCTGTATGGGGATTTCTCCCTCCAAGATGAAAACATGCCCCCACAGTATCCAAAAATCTCTGTAGGAAAAGTTCTGCAGGGCACCTTCCCTCCCCCAAACATGCCCAAAACAAAAGAAGTGATGAAGGTTCACTTGGTCTCCTTTTAAAGTGACGGTGCTGCTCAGAAGCCTCCCCGAACCCATTGAAATCCATCCGGTGGAAGCTTTGCTTTTTTTAATTTTGGAAGCAAACTGTTGCATTGCTAATGCATATCCTCTGATTCTGCAGAGCCTCTGGAAGGGGCAACCCTTAAAGTACCCGGCCTCACTGAGACGGAGAGCCTTCCTTCTGTAGACTGAAACCTGCAGCGGAGGAGAGGATGTGGTCCCTCAAGGAACTGGGTCTCGGGGTGGATGCCAGGAAGTGCTTCCTGTTGGTGAGGAGCCCCAGGAGATGGAATGGGCTTTCCGGGAAGGTGGCTGAGGCCCCTCAAGGAGGGTGTTCAAGGAAAGGTCGGACAACCCCGTGTTGGGGATGGCATGAGTGCATCTGGCCGGAGCCGGGGTCAGACTAGATGGCCCGGGAGCCCCTCCTGACTTGGGATGTTCCATGCAGTGCTTCCCACCCCACCCTTCCCAATATGTTGATATTGCATTTTTAATTTTAATTAAATTTGCATTGCATTTTAGTGTTACCCATGCATTTGTACTGCACCCTGTTTCACTGAATTCATTTGTTAAATAATACAATCAAAATGGAATGAAGAGAATGAAAGATAACAGACCAGAGATGGTGAAAATGTGGCTTGCCTCTTGTGGTTTTGCTTATTTGCGTTTTCAGTGCTACAATCTGCCTTTTCATGGATGTTGTTGTTGTTGTTAGTCGCGAAGTCGAGTCCGACCCATCGCGACCCCATGGACAACATTCCTCCAGGCCCTCCTGTCCTCCACCATCCCCCGGAGTCCACTCAAGCTCACACCAACCACCTCAGTGACTCCATCCAGCCACCTCATCCTCTGCCGTCCCCTTCTTCTTTTGCCATCTATTGTTCCCAGCATTAGACTCTTCTCCAGGGAGTCCTTCCTTCTCATTAGGTGGCCAAAGTATTTGAGTTTCATCTTCACTATCTGGCCTTCTAAAGAGCAGTCAGGGTTGATCTCCTCTAGGACTGACCGGTTTGATCGCCTTGCGGTCCAAGGGACTCGCAGGAGTCTCCTCCAGCACCACAACTCAAAGGCCTCAATCCTTTTGCGCTCAGCCTTCCTTATTGTCCAGCTTTCACAGCCATACATTGCAACTGGGAAAACCATAGCCTTGACTATACGCACTTTTGTTGGCAGGGTGATGTCTCTGCTTTTTAGTATGCTATCTAGATTTGCCATAGCTTTCCTCCCCAGAAGCAAGCGTCTTTTAATTTCTTGGCTGCAGTCCCCGTCTGCGGTGATCTTGGAGCCCAGGAAAATAAAATCTCTCACTTCCTCCATTTCTTCCCCATCTATTTGCCAGGAAGTGAGAGGACCAGATGCCATGATCTTAGTTTTCTTAATGTTGAGTTTCAAGCCAACTTTTGCGCTCTCCCCCTTCACCCGCATCAAGAGGCTCTTTAGTTCCTCTTCACTTTCTGCCATGAGAGTGGTATCATCTGCATATCTGAGGTTGTTGATATTTCTCCCAGCAATCTTGATTCCAACTGGTGATTCATCTAGCCCTGCCTTTCTCATGATGTGCTCTGCATATAAGTTAAATAGGCAGGGTGACAGTATACAGCCTTGCCGAACTCCTTTCTCAATTTTGAACCAATCAGTGGTTCCGTGTTCGGTTCTCACTGTTGCTTCTTGACCTGCATATAGGTTTCTCAAGAGACAAATAAGATGGTCTGGTACTCCCATCTCTTTAAGAACTTGCCACAATTTGTTGTGATCCACACAATCAAAGGCTTTAGCGTAGTCAATGAAGCAGAAGTAGATCTTTTTCTGGAACTCCCTGGCTTTCTCCATGATCCAGCGTATGTTGGCAATTTGATCTCTAGTTCCTCTCCCTCTTCGAAATCCTGCCTGTACTTCTGGTAGTTCTCGGTCCACATACTGCTGGAGCCTAGCTTGTAGGATTTTGAGCATCACTTTGCTAGCATGTGAAATGAGTGCAATGGTGCGGTAGTTTGAACATTCTTTGACATTGCCCTTCTTGGGGATCGGAATGTAAACTGACCTTTTCCAATCCTGTGGCCACTGTTGAGTTTTCCAAATTTGCTGGCATATTGAGTGTAGCACTTTAACTGCATTGTCTTTCAGGATTTTGAATAGCTCAGCTGGAATGCTGTCACCTCCACTAGCTTTGTTGTTGCTCAGACTTCCTAAGGCCCATTTCACTTCACATTCCAGGATGTCTGGCTCGAGGTCAGTGACCACCCCATCGTGGTTATCAGGGATGTTAAGCTCTTTCTTGTATAGTTCTTCTGTGTAATCTTGCCACCTCTTCTTAATCTCTTCTGCCTCTGTTAGGTCCCTGCCATTTTGGTCCTTTATCATGCCTATCTTTGCATGAAATGTTCCCTTCATATCTCTAATTTTCTTGAAGAGATCTCTGGTCCTCCCTATTCTATTGTTTTCTTCTATTTCTTTGCACTGTTCATTTAGGAAGGCATTCTTATCTCTTCTAGCTGTTCTCTGGAATTCTGCATTCAATTGTTTGTATCTTTCTCTTTCTCCCTTGCCTTTCGCTTCCCTTCTTTCCTCAGCTATTTGTAAAGCTTCCTCAGACAGCCATTTTGCTTTCTTGCATTTCTTTTTCTTTGGGATGGTTTTAGTTGCTGCCTCTTGTACAATGTTGCGAACCTCCGTCCATAGTTCTTCAGGCACTCTGTCTATCAGATCTAATTCCTTAAATCTATTTGTCACCTCTACTGTATATTCATCAGGGATATGATTTAGGTCATACCTGAGTGGCCTAGTGCTTTTCCCTACTTTCTTCAACTTAAGCCTAAATTTTGCCACCAGAAGCTCATGATCTGAGCCACAGTCAGCTCCTGGTCTAGTTTTTACTGACTGTATAGAACTTCTCCATCTTTGGCTGCAGAGCACATAGTCAATCTGATTTCTGTGTTGACCGTCTGGTGATGTCCATGTGTAGAGACGTCTCTTGGGTTGTTGGAAAAGAGTGTTTGTTATGACCATCGTATTCTCTTGACAAAATTCTACCAGCCTATGCCCTGCTTCATTTTGTATTCCAAGGCCAAACTTGCCTGTTATTCCGGTTATCTTTTGGTTTCCTACTTTAGCATTCCAATCCCCCATGATGATAAGGACATCATTTTTTGGAGTTAATTCTAGCAGGTGTTGTAGGCCTTCATAGAACCGGTCAACTTCAGCCTCTTCAGCACCAGTGGTTGGGGCATAGACTTGGACTATTGTGATGTTGAATGGTTTGCCTTGGATTCGAACTGAGATCATTCTGTCATTTTGGAGATTGTATCCCAGTACTGCTTTCCCTACTCTTTTATTGACTATGAAGGCTACTCCATTTCTTCTGAGGGATTCTTGCCCGCAGTAGTATACCTGATGGTCATCTGAACTAAATTCACCCATGCCTGTCCATTTTAGTTCACTGATTCCTAAGATGTCGATGTTCAGTCTTGTCATCTCTTGTTTGACCACATCCAGCTTGCCTTGATTCATGGATCTTACATTCCAGGTTCCTATGGAGTAAAGATCTTTGCAGCATTGGACTTTCCTTTCACCTCCAGATACATCGGCAACTGAGTGTCCTTTCGGCTTTGACCCAGTCGCTTCATTCTTTCTGGCGCTACTAGTACTAGCCCTCCGCTCTTCCCCAGTAGCATATTGGACACCTTCCGACCTGAGGGGCTCATCTTCCGGTGTCATATCGTTTTGCCTTTTAGTTTTCATGTCCATGGGGTTTTCATGGCAAAGATACTGGAGTGGGTTGCCATTTCCTTCTCCAGTGGATCACGTTTTGTCAGAGCTCTCTGCTATGACCTGTCCGTCTTGGGTGACCCTGCACGGCATAGCTCATAGCTTCATTGAGCTACGCAAGCCCCTTCGCCACGACAAGGCAGTGATCCATGAAGGAGTTTTCATGGATGCACCTATTTTATTCCTAAAATAAAAATACTGAGTGAGATACATAGTAAAGTGATTTGGAAGGACACTCTCAAATTGTATGCTGTGCATTCGCCAGGCCTTGCGGAGCGTCCTTCACACGTGCTGGATGTGTGTTCCCCAACCTCCTCTGCTTCTAGGACTCTGCTCTCACTGCTCCATTGACCGGGGTTTGGAATCCGATGAGGTTTTACTTCTGGTGCTGGAATACTCTGGCACACCCATGTCTGTCGTTCTCTATTACATTTCGTGCCACCCAAGAGCCAATGGTCTCTAGACAGTTCACAACATTAGAACCAAAGAGTTCAACTCAATGAGATACAAAAGAGGTTCACACCGCTGCCCTGTCCTCTAGCCTGAAAGCTCCTGTGGGTGTGCATCACCCGCCTGTAGAACTCACCATCATCGGATGGCTGGTCCTCCAAATGACATTAGAGTACAAGCCCCACAATCCCTGATTGTTGAATGTTCTGGCTGGGACTGATGGGGGTTGAAGTCCCACATCACTGGCTGTGTACCACCGATCTGCAGAACCTGGGTATCCTTCCCCCAAGGAGCTCAGGCCACAGCTGCTGGCTCCCACCCCCTTTTACCTCACAACAGTCCTGTGAGGTAGGCTGTTTCAGCAGATGTGGCTTCCCGGAAGGGACCCAGTGGGGCTGGTGGCTGAGCAGAGACTGAAACTCAGGTTTCCCCGGCATTAGCCCATCATCCTCACGTGAAGCTCCACGGTTTTCCCCCTCTGTTGCGGGGGAATGATGGATCCTGGATGGTCTTTGCATGTTTCTGGTGGGTAAAGGCTGCTTGGGCATCGGAGAGGGAGGGGAAATGCCTCTGGCCCTTTGGAGA
The DNA here is from genome assembly GCA_023646645.1 of Varanus salvator macromaculatus. Classification (NCBI taxonomy): domain Eukaryota; kingdom Metazoa; phylum Chordata; class Lepidosauria; order Squamata; family Varanidae; genus Varanus; species Varanus salvator. The sequence continues at coordinate 2,103,699 of JAIXND010000685.1, forward strand.
GGGGGGAAGTGGGCGCCTCGGTGTGGGCAGCGAGAGGAGCTCCCACCAGCACTCCTGCTGCTGCCCCCCCGGAGGACCCCTTCCCCCCCCGCAGAACAGCTCGGCATCAGCACCGCTGTTTGGTGTGGGTACTGCGGGGGTTAACGCTGAGAGGCCACGCGGAAGTGTGTGCCCGGTGTGGGAGTCGGACACTGGAATTTAGGGTCTTTCCATAGATGCCTGGGAAGCAGATTTAGCAGGACGGACAAGGCAGAGTAATCTCTTTATCTGCCTCATAATTACAAGGAGTCTTCAAACAATTTTGCACTTTTTTATTTTGTAGAAATAGTTTATATATGTGTTGCTGCTGGCATTAAAAAGTTGGTATGACGCTGGGAACAAAGCATCAAGAAGGAAGGTGACTACGTGGAAAAGTGGTGTTACTTGTTTTTGAAATTCTTAGTAGAGTCTCAGAAATTGTGCAAACTTTTTGAAGATCTGTTGTATGTTGGCAAAGCTGAAGAGTCCGGGCGAAAATCGATGCATGTTTAGCCAGAATGATGGGGATTGTAGGACTGCTCTTCTGCCTGAACATGCTTCAGTGTTCGCCCTCATAGTACTGTTCCTCTTTCGGAAAGGAGCCACTCTGGTGATGGCGGGAGTGGCAAAACACCCCCTTGGAGAGTCTGCTGGGAGTGCAGAAAAAAAGGAAAGGGAGGACTTGAAGCAGTGGCTGATGGATTTTAACTCCCACACCTGGAATAGACAACGGGCCAATTCTAGTGCTCATGTGCTGCATGCAGATGCATGTAGTGGGATGAGATGGGAAACATGAAGCAGGCGGGCGGAGCGGGTGCAGCCCCTAGTGCCTCGCCCACTGAGGGAAAAGGGGGGCTGTGGCGGACGGGTTGGGGGCGAAGAGGAGCTGCTGTGTGTGTGTCCCTGGGAGAGATTCGGGTAGAGCGGGCCCTGCCCTGATTGCCATACACGAGGGAACCACCGTCTCACCCTCTGGCAGCCTTGGGCACTTCACTGGAGCAGAAGTATGTCCGCAGCTTTGTGTAACAGACTCATCGCATAATCACAGAACAGGCGAGTAGGAAGGGGCCAGAAGGCCATCGGGGCCAAACGGCCAAGCTTGTTTGAAATGTGGTGTTAAAACTGAATCTTGGACAGTCTGCACCCCCGCCCTGCGCACTCCGCCCTTGCCCATCGCGGCTCATTGAGACCTGAGCGGGGGACACACCCCGAGTCCGGGAGGGCGCGATTGACCCTGCGAGAGAGAGCAGGGTCCCGCTCCCCCAAAGCCACCAAGAAGAGCCTGACATGGATCCAGGGGAGGTGGGTAAGCACAGCCTCACCGCCCACTTCCGCTTCTCAGGAAGAGGGTTGAGCAGGCGCTGGCTGAGTCCAGGCCCTCTGGGAAGAAATAGACTGTTTGGATCCATTCCAGTCCGCTTTAGGCCTGGCTTAGGAATGGAAACTGATTTGGTCCCCCTGCAAGACGACCGTTGCCAGGGGAGACACGGGCCGCACAACCCCCCCGATTCTCCCGGACCTCGCGGTGGCTTTCCATGCCACTGACCATGGTGTCCTTCTGGAGGGGGTGGCCAGGCTGGGAGCTGCTGGCACTGCTTTGGGTTGGCTCTGCTCCCCCAAGTGGACCTTCCCCAGATGGTGGTGCTGGTGGGTGGTTGCTCCATGCCACGGAACTTGCCACGTGGATTCCTGCAGGGCGCCATTGTGTCCGCCATGGTTTTCAGCTTCTGCATGGGGCTGCTGGGTGAGGTCATCCGGAGGTTTGGGCTGAAGTGGCACCAATGTGCAGCGGGCACCCAGCTCCCCCCCTCCTGGTCCCCAATCCAGGGGAGGCTCTCACCGTCCTTATCCAGTGCCGGGACTCGGCAATGGACTGGATGAGGGGCCCTCAGCTGAAGCAGGATCCAGGCAAGATGGCGATGCAGATACTAGCACACTAATGTCATAGTGACTTGGGAAAACTCCAAATGGTGGAAGGATGGCACAGAGAAATGAATACCCTATCCCCCTTTTGACAATGTCTTCCACCACTGCTTGAACTCCTTCTCTGCAGTTAGGGCAAGAGCCCCTGGGGAATTCTGTAATAATTCAGAGATCGGGGACAAGGTATCCAGTGCCCTATCCTTCGGTAGGGAAAGCCATGAAAGCCTTCTGGCTACTAGCCCTGTAAGTCCCATGGGTGATTTCCATGGTTAGAAGGCAAATCCCTGTTGCGAAACTGAGTCCAGAGATCCCCTGCAGAGGGTTTTCTCCTGGGGAGTTTTGTATATGCCAATGTGAGCCACTGAGCCGGGCCTGTTTGCTGACCTCCATCTTTTGGCCAGCTCCAAGTTGTCTTGTACCCACAGTGTGTATTCCAGGCTGTACCAAGTTGCACTTACCAGCCCCATTTGTGCGAATAATGCATGGCAGTCAGCATCCACACGTGGTGGCCCATCCGGCTGCAGGCCAGGGCCTTTCCAGCTTAGCAAAACCAAAGCCCCATGCTAGCCACTGCACCAAATATTCTCTCACACACTGAGAGCCTATTCCAGCAAGTCCCACTTGGATGTAAGGATGTTGCTAGTCCACCATCATCACCCCAAGTGGAAGAGTGCTTTCAGTGGTCCTTACCTGTAGCAGCTTCACATGGACATTTTAGAAACATAGAAAACATAGAAAAAGAGCGGGTCAGAAGGGGCCTCCCGGGCCATCTAGTCTGACCTCCGGCACCAGCCAGCTCCGCTCATGACATGCCCACCATGTACATGTCCAGCCTGTCTTTGAACACCCTCACCGATGGGGCCTCAACGACCTCCCGTGGAAGCCCGTTCCACGCCCTCGGGGTCCTGTCAGGAAGTGCTTCCTGGCATCCAAATTGAACCTTGGCTTCCTGAGCTTTGCTCCATTGGAGCGCGTCCTGCCTTCCTCTGCAGGGGAGAACAGGCCTCTCCCCATCTCCATGTGACACCCCCTCACATGCCTGTATGTCGCCAGCAGATCCCCTCTGAGTCTCCTCTTCTCCAAGCTGAAGAGACCCGGTTCCCTCAGTCTTGCCTCATACGGCATCCCCTGCAAACCAGCCACCAACCTTGTGGCCCTACGCTGCACGGACTCCAACCTGGCTATATCCTTTCCGTAATGAGGGGCCCAAAACTGAACACAATACTCCAGTTGCGGGCGCACCAGAGTCGTGTAGAGTGGTAGTAATACCTCTCTCGTTCTAGAAGCCACACTTCTGGCTATGCAACCAAGGGTGGCGTTCGCCCTCTTGACCACCACATCACACTGCTGACTCATGTTTAGCCTGCGGTCAACCAGTACCCCAAGGTCCATTTCACAAGTGCTGTTCTCCAGCCACTTGTCACCTAACCTGTACTTATGACAGCTATTCTTATGCCCCAAGTGCAAGACCTTGCACTTCTCCACATTGAACGCCATCCTGTTGTCTCCTGCCCACTTCCATAGTCTGTCCAGATCCTTTTGGATCTGGTGTATCTGCTCCTCAGTTGTGGCCACTGCTCCAGTTTTAGTGTCGTCTGCGAATTTGATCAGCAGACTGTTCACCCCTTCTTCCATGTCGTTAATGAAAGATTAAACAGGATCGGCCCCAGGACAGAGCCCTGGGGGACCCCGCTTGTCACTGGCTGCCATCCCGACGATTCCCCGCTAATGGTTACCTTCTGCTTTCGGTCAGTCAACCATGCCCTAATCCACCGGACAGTGCTTTGGTCTATCCCAAAACTCCTCAGTTTCTCCACCAGGATATCATGGGGCACTTTGTCAAAGGCCTTGCTGAAATCCAGGTATACCACATCCACTGCATCCCCTCCATCTAGCCATCTTGAAACCTTGTCATAGAATTCCACAAGGTTTGTCTGGCAGGACCTGTTTTTGTGGAAGCTGTGTTGTGTGGCTGTCAGCCTCCCTTCCCTATCTAGCATCACTAGATCACTCTCTATTATGAGCCTTTCCATTGTTTTTCCTACAATGGACGTAAGGCTAACCAGCCTATAATTCCCCATGTCCTTCCTACTACCCTTTTTGAAAATTGGGACCACCGATGCCACCCTCCAGTCCTCTGGAACTTCACCGGTTCTCCACGAGGCCTCAAAAATGGAGGCCTGCCGGTGTGAGAGAACCCCTGCCAACTCTCTAAGTACTCTCGGGTGTAACCCGTCAGGGCCTGGCGCCTTTGTAATGTCCAATGCCCTGAGGAGCCCCTCGACTTCAAGGGGGGTGACTCTAATCTCTGCCCCTAAGTACCCAGCCTCATCTAATCTCCTATACGGATATCCTCCATCCAGCTTTGGGGAGAACACAGAGGCAAAATAGTCATTTAGCATCTGTGCCTGTTCCCTCATGTGTCACTGGATCTCCTTCCTCATTTAGTGGTCCCAGCACTTGTCTCCCCTTCCTTTTCCTATTTACATGCTGAAAGAAGCCCTTTTTGTTGCTCTTGATATTCTTGGCAAGTCTCAGCTCGTAATCAGCCTTAGCCTTGCGAAGAATCCTTCTGCAACGGGCCTCCTCCTCCCGGTATACCCTTTTGTCTATTTCCCCCAGTACCCATTTCCTATGGAGGCACCTCTTTCGTCTAATCCCTCTAACCACCTCCTTTCGCATCCATGGTGGCGCTCTCCTCCGCCTCCCCACCTTACTGACTAGAGGTATCGTCAGGGCTTGCGCCTGCAAAACCTCCCTTTTGAGTGCCATCCACCCCTCCTCAACTCGCTTACCTTCCAGTAACCTATCCCAGGAGACTTTCCCCAGTCTGGCCTTCAGTTCCTTTCCCCAGGAACCTGTGAAATCATTTTTTTTTAAACAAACATGCTTTCTTTCCTTTTACTCTCCTTTAGCTGACCTGGGACAGCATGTGCATGCCCTTCTGTAATCTACATGTCTGTTTTACCAGGTCCTTGGTGGGAATCCAGGCATATAACATGTTCCAGGTGTAAGAAATCCATGCAGGATTTTCACTAGAGCTACTAAAGCATAAACATTCCATTACACACTGAACCGGTATTCTAAAACAGGAAATTTAGAAATTAGGAAGTCCACTGTTTTCTTCCTACAAGGACATATAGTACAGAAGGGAGTAACAAACTTAACTGAAGTACATAGAGACAGCCAGAGTAACAACTTCAAGAAACTCCCCCTCTTTCCTTCAGCATTATCATCTAGGCTACTTAGCATTAGGCAAATGCTAGTCTCTTTGATCCAAGTCTTCAAGCCGGAACCTGATCCTAGTCCACGATAGGCTGCTTTTCTTCGGGGCTCTTCTCCCTTGCCCCCTCCGGTTGCGGCCTGACCCTGATGTCAGCTTCTTCTAATCCTGGCCTGTTATGCTGCTGGTCCTCCCTTGCAGGGTTGGTGTTTGAGCAGGAACTTCAGGTCCTCCACGAATTCCACGGTCCTCTGGTCTCCCTGTGGTGTTTGGAGCTTTTCTCGGCCTGGAGTAACGTTCCCATGTAGGCACTTCCTCCGATCTCACTGCTGTGTGTGGCAAGGGGCAACTGGGCCCGGTCCTCCCACTGCATCAATGATCTCCATGCAGTCCAGTCTCAGGAGTCAGCTGGCGTAAGACAGCAGCCCCCCTTCTCTTGTGCCATCGCAAGCCGTGGGCAGCAACCAGCCAGTGGCCACAGCTTCACACACTGCAGGCAGGCAGTTGATCAGGCACGGCTGCGTTGGCCTTGCCAGGCAGCCGGCGTGGCCACTCTGGGCTCGGAGAAGGAGCGATGCCGGCCAGCTAGCCATTGCCGCAGTGGGACGGGAAGAAATGCCTGCCGAGTCTGGTGCTGGAGAGGACCCGCTGCCTCCCCTCCCCTGCTTTTTTGTACTCCCATGCCAGTAGTTGCCCTGTGCTGGGGAGCAGCCATGAGCCGCCCAAGAGAGCGCTGGCTGCCAGTCCTCCAAGCCTGCGAATATAACACTATTTATATATATAGTGGGAGTCTGACAAGCTGCCTTCTTCCTTTCTTGAGGAAGCTGAAATTTCCCCCGCACCTGTCCTTGTGAGGCTTGCATCTTTTTCTTTGGCGACCCAGCACAATCCAGCAGATGTGCATTGGTCTGTGACTCCAGTGGAAATTAAAGGATTGTTCATGTACAGTAGTAAGAACAGCATTAAAGTCTCTGGTCCATTTAGACAAGTCCCGAGCCAGTGTTTGAGAGAAAGGTGGGTGAATTCCCTCCTCCCCTGAGCGAGGGTGGCTAGACACAACTGGCCTTTCCTCCAATCTGTTTCCAAAAACTGCACCTCCCCCCAACATTCTCAAACATCTGTACACAAGGCTTAGTGCATGGGCACCCAATGCACAAAAACTCAACAAAACTTAAGAACAAAACTTAATGCAAAACAAAAACAGAAAGCAATGGAAGGATCTTAGAAGAACATAGGCACAGACGCACGAACACACATAAGGAGGAAAAGGAAAATCTAAAAAAGCAACGCTTCCCCCGGATCAATTTCAATGGGTTCGTGGAGGCTTCTGTGCAGCACCATCACTTTAAAAGGAGACCAAGAGAAACTTCATTGGTTCCTTTGTTTTGGGCATGTTTGGAGGAAGGAAGGTGCCCTGCAGAACTTTTCCTATGGAGATTCCTGGATACCGTGGGGGCCTGTTTTCATCTTGGAGGGAGAAATCCCCATACAGGACAGGGCACTGAAATCCAGGCATTTCTCCAGACTAGGCTCTCTGACAATATCCTAGGAGGACAAGGCTGTAGGGGGACTCAGGGGGCAATTACACAGCATAAGCTGAGCTGGGGCAATGCCAAGTCCACCTTCCTTGGTTCCTTTCCGTGGGGCCTGAGTGGGGTCGTCCCGACGTTTGGAGTGGGTTGCCTAATCCTACCCCTGCCCCAGACTCAGTAGCAATCATGGTTGCAAACCATAAACCTGCATGTGAATCTCCAAAGCTGCCTGGGCAGGAGACGCATCACTTCCCTCCCGAAGCCCAGGGGGAAAGGCAACTCCTCTTGCCGGGGATTCTGATACTGGCCTCCTCTGCCCGTTCCTGCAGCTGTCAGCACATGGGCACTGGGATGTTCCCAGGAAAATGGGAGGTGAAGCTGCACTTCTCACATTAAGGCAGCTCTAATCTGCAGAATGATTCATGGAAGTTGGACCGGGCCAGAAGGCCATCGCGTCCAATTCCTGCTATTGCAAGACATGCACTTACACCATCCCACTCAAGATGGCTGTCCAAACACCACATTTAAAACAGATTTAAAATTTAAAAACCTTCAACAAGACCAGAATGAGCAAATAATTAAAAAGCACTAGCAGACTAACTACATGCCCTACAGTTAAATTCCCCAGAGATGTCCCCCTCATTGGAGAAATGTTCCCGCCCCTGCCTCCCCTTCCCTGCCCGTCCAATCGTCTTTCTTGTCCTACTCCAAGTCAACAATGTCCATGTCCAGGTGAGGCATCCAGAAAGGGACACAACATGTAAAATGCAAATGCACCAAGGACTTGGGCAAAGGGAGAAAGTTCATGGCAAGTTTATTTTCCATTCTGCTAGAACCAGCTTGGAGTTTGCCATTCCCAGTGACCATGGACTGGGATAAAAACTTCACGATGCATTCTGCACAGAAGATTCCGTCATTGTTCACTGAACGCATTTGAAAACCGTATCTCGGGTGCGGGTGCTTTGATGTTCAGTAAGGTCTGACCTCCAACAAAAGCCCTTTCTAAATTACATTCCTGTGTACGGCCTCTCCCCAGTGTGGCTTCTATGATGGCGTGTAAGATTTCCACTGCCTCTGAAGCTCTTGCCACATTCCATGCATGTGTATGGCTTCTCGCCAGTGTGCATTCTTGGATGGACTGTAAGATGTGCACTTTCACAGAACCTCTTCGCACATTCCATGCACGTGTATGCCTTCTCTCCGGTGTGCATTTCTTCATGTCTGCCACTGAACCTGAAGTTCTTGCCACGTTCCATGCATGCGTATGTCTTCTCTCCAGTGTGTGTTTTTTGATGGATGGTTAAAGATTCACTTCCACTAAAGCTCTTCCCACATTACATGCATGTGTATGGCTTTTCCCCAGAGTGCGTTCTTTGATGTCTGGTAAGATTGCTACTGCACGTGAAGCTCTTGCCACATTCGATGCATGTGTATGGCTTCTCCCCAGAGTGCGTTCTTTGATGGATGGTTAAAGATCCACTTCCACTAAAACTCTTGCCACATTCCATGCATGTGTATGGCTTCTCCCCAGAGTGCGTCCTTTGATGGATGGTTAAAGATCCACTTCCACTAAAGCTCTTGCCACATTCCATGCATGTGTATGGCTTCTCTCCAGTGTGTGTTTTTTGATGTGTGGTAAGCATCCCACTTTGACTGAAGCTCTTGCCGCATTCCATGCATGTGTATGGCTTCTCCCCAGAGTGCGTCCTTTGATGGATGGTTAAAGATCCACTTTCACTAAAGCTCTTGCCACATTCCATGCATGTGTATGGCTTCTCCCCAGAGTGCGTCCTTTGATGGATGGTTAAAGATCCACTTCCACTAAAGCTCTTGCCACATTCCATGCATGTGTATGGCTTCTCTCCAGTGTGTGTTTTTTGATGTGTGGTAAGCATCCCACTTTGACTGAAGCTCTTGCCGCATTCCATGCATGTGTATGGCTTCTCCCCAGAGTGCGTTCTTTGATGGATGGTTAAAGATCCACTTCCACTAAAGGTCTTGCCACATTCCATGCATGTGTATGGCTTCTCCCCAGAGTGCGTCCTTTGATGGATGGTTAAAGATCCACTCCCACTAAAGCTCTTGCCACATTCCATGCATGTGTATGGCTTCTCTCCACTGTGCGTTTTTTGATGTCTGGTAAGATTCCCTCTGAAATTGAAGCTCTTTTCACATTCCATGCATGTGTATGGCTTCTCTCCAGTGTGCGTTTTTTGATGTGTGGTAAGATTGCTACTGCACCTGAAGCTCTTGCCACATTCCATGCATGTGTATGGCTTCTCCCCAGAGTGCGTTCTTTGATGGATGGTTAAAGATCCACTTCCACTAAAGCTCTTGCCACATTCCATGCATGTGTATGGCTTCTCTCCAGTGTGTGTTTTTTGATGTGTGGTAAGCTTCCCACTTTGACTGAAGCTCTTGCCACAATCCATGCATGTGTAAGGCTTCTCCCCAGAGTGCGTTCTTTGATGGATGGTTAAACATCCAGTTCTACTAAAGCTCTTGCCACATTCCATGCATGTGTATGGCTTCTCTCCAGTGTGTGTTTTTTGATGTGTGGTAAGCTTCCCACTTTGACTGAAGCTCTTGCCACAATCCATGCATGTGTAAGGCTTCTCCCCAGAGTGTGTTCTTTGATGGATGGTTAAAGATCCACTTCTACTAAAGCTCTTGCCACATTCCATGCATGTGTATGGCTTCTCCCCAGAGTGCGTTCTTTGATGGATGGTTAAAGATCCACTTTCACTAAAGCTCTTGCCACATTCCATGCATGTGTATGGCTTCTCCCCAGAGTGCGTTCTTTGATGGCTGGTTAAAGATCCACTTCCACTAAAACTCTTCCCACATTCCATGCATGTGTATGGCTTCTCCCCAGAGTGCGTTCTTTGATGGATGGTTAAACGTCCACTTTGACTGAAGCTCTTGCCACATTCCATGCATGTGTATGGCTTCTCTCCAGTGTGCGTTTTTTGATGTGTGGTAAGCTTCCCACTTTGACTGAAGCTCTTGCCACAATCCATGCATGTGTAAGGCTTCTCCCCAGAGTGTGTTCTTTGATGGATGGTTAAAGATCCACTTCTACTAAAGCTCTTGTCACATTCCATGCATGTGTATGGCTTCTCCCCAGAGTGCGTCCTTTGATGGATGGTTAAAGATCCACTAAAGCTCTTGCCACATTCCATGCCTGTGTATGGCTTCTCTCCACTGTGCGTTTTTTGATGTCTGGTAAAATTGCTACTGTACCTGAAGCTCTTGCCACAATCCATGCATGTATAAGGCTTCTCCCCAGAGTGTGTTCTTTGATGGATGGTTAAATATCCACTTCTACTAAAGCTCTTGCCACATTCAATGCATGTGTATGGCTTCTCCCCAGAGTGCGTTCTTTGATGGATGGTTAAAGATCCTCTTCTACTAAAACTCTTGCCACATTCCATGCATGCGTATGGCTTCTCCCCAGAGTGCGTCCTTTGATGGATGGTTAAACGTCCACTTTGACTGAAGCTCTTGCCACATTCCATGCATGCGTATGGCTTCTCCCCAGAGTGCGTTCTTTGATGGATGGTTAAAGATCCACTACTACTAAAGCTCTTGCCACATTCCATGCATGTGTATGGCTTCTCTCCAGTGTGCGTTTTTTGATGTGTGGTAAGCTTCCCACTTTGACTGAAGCTCTTGCCACAATCCATGCATGTGTAAGGCTTCTCCCCAGAGTGTGTTCTTTGATGGATGGTTAAAGATCCACTACTACTAAAGCTCTTGCCACATTCCATGCATGCGTATGGCTTCTCCCCAGAGTGCATTCTTTGATGGATGGTTAAAGATCCACTTCCACTAAAGCTCTTGCCACATTCCATGCATGCGTATGGCTTCTCCCCAGAGTGCGTCCTTTGATGGATGGTTAAACGTCCACTTTGACTGAAGCTCTTGCCACATTCCATGCATGTGTATGGCTTCTCCCCGGTGTGTGTTTTTTGATGTGTGGTAAGAATCCCACTTTGACTGAAGCTCTTGCCACATTCCATGCATGTGTATGGCTTCTCCCCAGAGTGCGTCCTTTGATGGATGGCAAGATTACTTCTGCGGCTGAAGCTCTTGCCACATTCCATGCACTTGTATGGCTTCTCTCCACTGTGGATTCTTTCATGTTTTTTAAGATTTCCACTTTGATAGAAGCTCTTGCCACATTCCATGCATGCGTATGGCTTCTCCCCAGAGTGCATCCTTTGATGGATTGTTAAACATCCACTTCCACTAAAGCTCTTGCCACATTCCATGCATGTGTATGGCTTCTCTCCACTGTGGATTCTTTCATGTTTTTTAAGATTTCCACTTTGATAGAAGCTCTTGCCACATTCCATGCATGCGTATGGCTTCTCCCCAGAGTGCGTCCTTTGATGGATGGCAAGATTACTTCTGCGGCTGAAGCTCTTGCCACATTCCATGCACTTGTATGGCTTCTCTCCACTGTGGATTCTTTCATGTTTTTTAAGATTTCCACTTTGATAGAAGCTCTTGCCACATTCCATGCATGCGTATGGCTTCTCCCCAGAGTGCATCCTTTGATGGATTGTTAAACATCCACTTCCACTAAAGCTCTTGCCACATTCCATGCATGTGTATGGCTTCTCTCCACTGTGGATTCTTTCATGTTTTTTAAGATTTCCACTTTGATAGAAGCTCTTGCCACATTCCATGCATGCGTATGGCTTCTCCCCAGAGTGCATCCTTTGATGGATTGTTAAACATCCACTTCCACTAAAGCTCTTGCCACATTCCATGCACTTGTATGGCTTCTCTCCACTGTGGATTCTTTCATGTTTTTTAAGATTTCCACTATCGCTGAAGCTCTTGCCACATTCCATGCATGAATATGGTGCATCTCCAGTGCAGAATCCTTGATGTATAGTAAGCCCTCTACTTCCATCGAGGCCCTTCCAGCATCCCATACATTTGTTTGGTCCCTCCCCTACATCCTTTCTTTCCTTACCAGGATGATTTCCAGCACCACTGAAGGTCTTCCCACATTCTGCGCATTTAGACAGCTGCTCTCCACTCTGCACCCGTCTGCTTTTTCCAATCCTTCTGCCAGCACTTAAGCTCAGCCTTCCTTCCATGACTTGAGGTGGCTTCCCCAAAGTGCTGGATCAGTGATGCTCACTAAACCTCGGCTATCTCTGAGCCGCTTTCCACATTTGGCCTCACTCCTTGCTACAATTTGGATCCATACATTCACCTCTCTTTTGGTAATTTGTCAAAAACAAGACTCTTTCCCCTTCCTCTTTCCGGGACTTCAAGGAATTAAAGGTGAGTGTTTGCAGGACATTGAGAAATATCGTATTTGTTTTCCTCTTGTTCTGTATTCGGTTTCTTGTGCTCTTTTGATATCCTTTAACTTGGAATTCTCTCTTTTCTCACTTCATGCTCACTGGTTTCTGCTTACTTGATGCAGGGATCCATATTATTTCCCTCTCCTACCATTCACCTGTTTGGGAGGAAAGAAACAAGAAATGCTTGGCAGGGGTGAAAGGCCGACACAGATGCACTCAATTGAGCACACAGCAACCGTGGCACCTGTCAGGGCAACACCTCAGCCGTCTCCCTGCCCACTGCACACGCACTGCCAAAACCGCAATTTCTTTCTTTTTTTTTAATGCAACTTTTTATTAATTTTCAAAACAATACTAAAACATCCATAATCACAAACATCAAAAGTACTGACTCAGCCCGTTATTACATATCTTTTAATATTCTGTGATAATTTCAAATCCATTAAAAAAATCTTAAAAAACCTTTGTAGATCTCAACCAAGTCCCATTTCTCCAGCCAATAACAAACAAAGGTTCAAAGGATAGTGAAAGAAGTCCCTATCAAATAAAGAATGACCTACAACAAATGCTACAATTACTGAAGATAAAACAGGACATAGTGAAGATTGAAATACAGACTTTGAAGGAGGTTGATTTTCAACAAGTATCACCACGACCAGAAAGACGGATTAGAGATGTAAGGTTGAAAAATACTGATTTTCAACAAACCTTATCAGGCAGGGCGGTAAAGAAGAAATGATTGTCTTAAAAAGGAATGGTATAAATGAGTTGACATGTTTATTGTGGTATGGAAAAGCTAAGGTATATGATTCTAAATGTGGAAGTTTCTGCATATTTAAATGTGTTGAATTATTAAGAGACGTGGGTGATATAAGGGAAAACGGGAGATACTTTTCTTTTCTTTTTTTATTTTAAAAATGAATGACCAAAAGCTAAGTCGCATGACAATCTTGTCTTTGAATTGCTATAATATGATTATTATGGGAGTAGGAGGAGCTGTACTAAATAGTTTTTTTTCCTTCTTTTTTATAAGCGAGATATATTAAAGATTATGGAGCTGGAATCTTATTAAGGAGGTAATTGTATATGATTAAGTGAAGTGAACTTGTTTAAAAGATATCATAGATAATTGCTGTCGCCAAATAGTTTAGATAAGATGTCCTTAAAGATGTTAAATGGATGTTAGACATGTGAACATGAACTTTCCTTCTCTTTCACTTTCCTTTTTAGTGGATATTAGATTGAAATACTTGTAAGAAAAAAATGTATTTGATTGTATTTGTAATTATGATAATGAGGAGTTTATCTCTTTAATATTAGAAAAATGAAAAGATTTGGAATTGAGTAGAGTTGGTTAGATTGAAGCTACTATTAAAAAAGAAAGAAGCACAAATTGAATCTCTTGGATACAAATGAACTTGCTAAGCAAATGAAACTGGCTAAACAGAACTTTTTGGAACATGCTAAGAAACTGGGGAGAGGGCTAGCAGATAAAGTTAAAAAAGAAAGAGAAGAGATTGATTTCAAAACTGAAAGACGAAGAAGGACGACTGCAGAAGCAAAATACACACATTAAGAAAATAGCTGAAGATTTTTTTGCAAGGTTATACTGGAAGGAGGAGTTTTCGATTGAGATGGTAAAAGAATATATACAAAAGGGAGATTTGCCAAAACTACCAGAAAAGTATCAAAAAATACTGAATCAGGAAGTAACAACTATGGAAATAACGGAGGCAATTCTACGACAGAAGAACAATAAAACTCCTGGTCCGGATGGACTTCCAGCTGAATTTCACAAATCGTTTGAGGGAGTTTTTGCTACGTTTTTTAAAGATATATGTAATGAAGCATTGTTAAATGCTAAAATACCAGATACTTGGATGGAGGCAAACATCACATTAATACCTAACGAAGATAAGGACTTAACAGAGATTCAAAACTATAGACCTATATCATTACTAAATGTGGATCATAAAATTTTTGCCTCGATATTGGTAGAAAGGTTGAAGAAGTTTTTAACAGACTTTATACATCCAGACCAAAATGGTTTCCTGCCTAAAAGACAAATGAAGAATAATTTGAGGACTATCTTGGATATTCTAGAGTGCTACGAGACACATATGGAAAAACCAATGGCTGTATTGTTTTTAGATGCCCAAAAAGCTTTTGATAATGTCAATTGGCAATTTATGATGCATCAGATGGACCAAATGGAGTTCGGGGGAAAATTTATGAATGCGATATCAAGCATCTATCAAAGACAATCGGCCAGGATTTTAATTATGGAGAATGTACAAGGGCTATAGAGATACAAAAGGGTACAAGGCAGGGATGCCCGCTGTCACCCCTATTGTTTATTTTGACTTTAGAGGTCTTGAATAGAAACATCAGGGATGACGAAGGCATCAAAGGCACTAAAATTAGGGATGAAAAATATAAATTGCAAGCATTCGCAGATGATTTGGTCTTCATAATAGAGGAACCTTTTGTAACTATCCCTAAACTTTTACAACGTAATGAAGAACATGGTGAGGTCACGGGGAGGAAAATAAACAAAGAAAAAAGGAAACTTTTAGTTAAAAATCTCACGTAAGATCAGAAAAAAAGACTCCAAGAGCAAGTGGGCTTGCAGATTGTTAAAAGGGTAAAATACTTGGGAATTTATCTTACAGCTAAATGTACAACTTTGAAAGATAATTATGATGAATTACTGAAAGATATTAAAGATGATCTGGAAAGATGGGCCAATTTACAATTGTCTTTGATGGGAAGAATAGCACTGGTTAAAATGAACATTCTACCAAAATTTTTGTTTTTCTTCCAAATGATCCCCGTAAAAATCGATAAAAAGTTTTTTGAGGACTTAAATTTTCAAATTTCGAGATTTATTAGGAAAAAAAAGAAGGCAAGGATTAAATTGAAAATGCTTCAGGAACCCAAAAAGAATGGGTCGACCGCAGTGGATGTTGTATTATCAAGCGACTGTTCTTGCTTGGTTAAAAGAATGGATAACCTTTCAAAATAAGGGGAATTTTGTACCTTGAAGGTACAAAAGGTACCTTGTAGCTTGATTTGCAAATGGGTTGGCATGCTTATATGTGGTATGAGACGGTTAAGGCACAGGGGACTTTTCTAAGCCACTTCATTAGAAGATCACTAATGTTAGTATGGGAAAAGTTAAAGCTAAATTTGTATAAGTTACCAAGACGGCTTTCACCTATGGAAGCCTTTGTGTATCGAAATGTATTGAATTTTGAAGGAATTATAAGATATGATGATATTTTGGATAAGGATGGAGGCCTAAAACTGGAGCAAGAAATACAAGAACAGGGACTCAATATCTCTTGGTGGTATAAGGTGCAGATGCAATCAAGATATGCCAAAGAATGCAAAATATGGGGCTTTTATAAAGATCTAACAGCCTTTGATCAAGTGATGTTAAAAACAGATGAGAAAATGATTAAAAGAATCTATGAGTTTTTGCTTGACAGGAAAATGGAAGGGGAACAGGTTAAGGACACTATGATAACATGGGCACAAAACTTTGGATATAATATTGAATTAGAAAAGTGGCAAAAGCTCTGGGAGAGAAATATTAGGGTAACCTTAGCAACCTCGTATAAAGAAAATTTATATAAAGGTTCTATAGATGGTATTTGCTGCCAAATCGATTAGCCAAGATGTTTCCAAATATGTCTAACAGATGCTGGAAATGTAAACATGATGTGGGTACTTTTTATCATATGTGGTGGACCTGTGAATATGTGAAAAAGAATTGGATTAAAATACATAAATGGCTTGAGGAAACGCTACAAAAACCCTTAGCTTTCAAACCTGAAATTTTCTTGTTAGGGATTGTACCGAAAAATATTAGTAAACAAGAAATGTATTTGATACTACATTTAATCACAGCAGCGAGAATCGCGCTTGCTCAATACTGGAAGAGTGAGGAACTTCCCACGGAGGAACTGATTTTGAAAAAGATTCTGGATTGTGCAGAAATGGACAGACGGACTTTATCACTGAAGGAGAAAGAAGACACTGACTTTTATCAGACATGGGACTTTTTTTACGATTGGCTACAGAAACGGGACTTGGCTTAGATTTAAAGATGTCTTTAAACTTCTATAAATCGATTTGAATATGATCACAGAATGTTAAAAGATATGCCATAGGGGGCTGACCCAGCTTGTCTGATGTATTTGATGATTGATGTTTTAGCTTTTAGTTTAAAATTTTAATAAAAACCTTATATAAAAAAAGAAAGAAGATACTGACTTTTACAAAACTTGGGGAGTCTTTCTTTTAATATTGGCCAAGGAAAACAGGACTCTGTAAGAAATGGATGGACTGATCTTACCGCAGAAGGAGAAAGAAGATAGTGACTTCTATCAAATTTAGAACCTTTGTTTGTTATTGGCTGGAGAAACGGGACTTGGTCTAGATCTAAAAAGGTCCCAAGGAGCAAGCATCTTTTAATTTCTTTTTATTAATTTTCAAAACAATATTAAAAAACATCAATCATCACAAACATCAGAACTACTGAGTAAGCCTCTTACTACATATCTTTTAACATTCTGTGATCATGTTCCGTTCCATTTATAAAGTCTTAAAAGACGCTTGCTGCTTGGGAGGAAAGCTTTGGCAAATCTACAATATGGTTTTCCCAGTTGCAATATATGGCTGTGAAAGGTGGACCATCAGGAAGGCTGCACACCCAAGAACTGAGGCCTTTGAATTGTGGCGCTGGAAGAGACTCCTGCCAGTCCCTTGGACTGCAAGGAAATCAAAGCAGTCCGTCTTAGAGGAGATCAACCCTGACTGCTCTTAGAGGGCCAGACACTGAAGAGGAAACTCAAATACTTTGGCCACCTAGTGAGGAGGAAGGTCTCCCTGGAGAAGATCCTAATGCTGGGAACAATTTACGGCAAAAGCAGAAGGGGGCGGCAGAGGATGAGGTGGCTGGATGGGGTCACTGGGGCAGTTGAGGTGAGCTTAAGTCGCCTCTGGCGATAGCGGAGGATGGGAGGGCCTGGAGGAATGTTGTCCATGGGATCACGGTGGGTCGGACACGACTTCGCGACTAACAGCAACTGCTACGGTGGTGTCCATGGAGCTGGAACACCACTACCCTTATGCTGGAACAACCAGTCTAGTTGCTGTGAAGCATCCCAAGACTTTTAAGTGTGGGACGGTAGCGAAAAGTTCTAAATAAAATAAAAATAATACATAAATTAAGTCCTGCTCGTGGTTCAGGAATCCAGCTGCTCAGTCCTCGCTCGACCTTCCTGCCCCTCCCCCATTTTAATATTCTCTTCCTCCCATGCTTCGTTATTATTTTGCATATTCCCCTGCAAAGCTGAGTTCCTCCAAATCCGCAGATCATTACGACTTGGGCACAAGTTCGGCCATTTCGGGCACCTATGCCGGGGTCTTTGTTGGCTGAGAGCTGGAAACCAAGCAATGCTCTATGCCCCCCACCCCCCAAGGTTGGCCTGGCTTGCTGGGGCTGATGTGCTTTGAAGCCTTCAACACCTGCAGGACTCAGGATGGGTCAAGGCTTGCCATCTCCCGTGTTCCTACTCGTTTGTCCCAAAAGGGCTCTGGCGCTTTTGATGCCACTCAGAACAAGAAGCAGGAATCTGCTTGATTCTGGTCCATCTTAAATCAGTGCCCTCAACACCCATCAGCCCTTAAAAGAGAGCAGAGGAACTTCGGGTGCAAATGCCGAATCCAGATCTGCTGGAACTCCCAGCTAGCCTTCCGACCACGCCACTTTCCCTGCCCCGGACTGGTCTCACCAGCCATGGACTGTGGGACGGTTTCTCGGCTTTTGTGCATTGTTTGCCTTTGTGGAAAATACATCTCAATCACTCTAAGAGCTTTCAGCTAAAATACATTGGCAGTTTGGCCTTGCTCACCAATAGCAATAGAAGACCAATTAAAAGTGTTGAATTGAAAGCCTATTCTATATCCTTTATTTAGTAATAGAGTTACTTTTCCATATTATAAAAACAATGATCAAAGCAAGATAATTGTTTTATGAATTTAACTTTCTTATGACATTCTTTTACATGGGAAAATCAATTATTAGTTCCTCGTGGATCTGTAGGTATTTTAGAATTCCTATTTACTTGCTACCCATGTTAAAGCTTTTTTTGTAATAACCAAGTATGATTAGGTCAAAATTGTAGTTATACATTGAAGAAATAAGACAAGTTGGAATTAAGATTGCCTGGAGAAATATCAAATACCTCAGATATGTAGATGATTCCACTCTCATGGCAGAAAGTGAAGAGGAACTATAGAGCCTCTTGATCTGGGTGAAGGAGAGCACAAAAGTTCCCTTGAAATTCAACATTAAGAAAACTAAGATCCGGGCATCCGGTCCTCTCACTCCCACGCATGCAGGGGGTCCTCCGGGGAGAATTCCTGGAGGAGTCGCAAGAGCTCCGTCTGCATGGAAACTCTGTGCATGCTCTAGGCAGTGCTACGGCTTCTCCCCAGGGGAGAGTCTCTCCCAGAAATGAAGACGCTGCTTCCAGCCGATGCCTCTTCACATCCCACGCACTGACCTGGCACCATCCTCCCCTGGGGGGTGGGGGGTCCCCAAAGTGGAGTAAGGCTTCCACTAGCAGTGAACCTCCTTTTGCCACGTTCTCGCTTGTATGGCTATTTTTCCTTGCTGGGAATTTTTAAAATACAGAGACAAAAAATAATAAAATAGAGGGAAAAAACAGAAAATGCACAACATAAAGTAGAAAATGAAATTCACCCCTAGGGCACCCCTCCACTGGGACCATAGCAGCCGATTATTAGTTTTTCTTTCCCTCTTCCACTCCTTCATAAATAACCCCTTCCATCCAAAAGTGCCATCCAAAACTCAATTTGTCTTTTCCTGACAATGCCACTTGTTTTCACATTTTCTCCATCCAATCCTTTCCTCTAAATTTTTGCTTTTCTTTCAGTACCTGTCTCAATGCCCCTCAAATTTTCTGGAAATCCTCTAATCTCTCTTGCTGGAATCACTGGTCAGAAAATTGGCATAAATTCTTCCCTGTACTTCTCCCAAATTTTTCAAAACGGGATTTTCTATTCTTTCAATCATCCTCTTATCATCGCAATGAAAAAATATTTAAGAAAGATTCAAAAGTTCCTGTTGTTCCATCCCTGCCCTTAGTATTTCATCTGGCTTCAAATAATATTCGGCATAAAGCTTCACTGGTTCCCTTCATAATAAACTTTAATAGTCTGAGGATGTGGTCCACTCCCATTTTGTGAGTTATCCCATCATTTCCAAGTCATCTTTGCGCTGCAGGGGCCCCGGGGCTCCTCGCCCGCAGGGGCCCCTCCCCTCCCGGCCGCCCTGCACTCCCCCGATGCGGGCCCCCCTCCCCTCCTCTCCCGGCCCCCCTCCCCTCCCCTCCCCTCCCGGCCCCCCGGCCCGCCCTGCCCACGTTTGGGGGCCCTCCGCGCTCGCCGATCGCCCGCGGGCCGTGCAGCGCCAGGAGCCCCCCGGGCGGAGGGAAGGAAAGGCGGATCGGGGCGCCCTCGCCGCGGCTCTGCGGGGCCCGCGCCGCTCCCCGTCCCGCGCCGGGCACTTCCCGCGCGTGGCCGCCAAAGGGGCTCTTGGCGCGACGATGGCGAGGACAAAGGCCGCCGCCAAGCGCGTCCCCACGACCGCCGAGCCTGCAGGGAGCTCCGAGCGGGAAGACGGTCCTGCGAGCGGCGCCCCTTCCTCTGGGGGGGCGAAAGGGACCCCTCCCCCTCCCCGGCCCCCCGCAAGGCTCGCCCGCCGCACCAGGCCCGCTGCCCGGAGGCTCCGGCGCCGCGCTTCCCTTCCCTTCCCCCCCCCTCCCCGCCAGGCCCGGCCCGGCCCTACCTGCCCCCGTCCTGCTCGGCGGCCCGGCCCGGGGTCCCGCCAAGCGCCCGCGCCCCCTCCGGATGGAGCCCCTCCTGCCGCCCGGAAATGCGCCCGGAGGGAAGGGCCGGACGGGGAGGGAAGAGCCGGCCGGACTCGCAGCCGGGCGCTGCGGCCCCCAGGACGTGTGGCGGGAGCAGCCCCGGAGCGACGCTGCTCTGCACCGGCCGCGACCGGAGCGCGAGCAGATCCGGACAACTGCGGCTCCACGCGCGGCGCCTCCTTCGGGTTCGGGCCTCGGATGAGGAGCCTTTGGGCCTGGCGGCTCCTCCTGCGGGACTGGCTTTGTCCCTCCCGGGAAGGCAGAGCCATCCCGGCAAAGGGGAGATGTTGGGAATCCTGGGGAGCTGCCAGCCTGGCAGGGAAAGGGAAGCCTCAGTGGAAACCTTCCCGAGATCGGGTGGAGATGTGACGCTCCAGGGGGGAAAGGGAAACACCAGACAGACTTTCTCCCGCTTTGCCCCCTTCCCACCTCATCCCCGCTCTCCGCCTGCTCTTCTGAACTTTTCAGAGGAGGGAACCTGTGTGCTCTTTCCTGGGCTTCTCCCCCTCTAGCAGAGGAAAGCCCCTCAGACTGCCCAGGTCTCCGCTGGACCCGTTCAAATTTTCCTGCATCTTTCCCAAATCCTGGTGCCCAGAATGGGACACTATTCCAGATGAGGTCTCACTGGTGAGGAGTACAGAGGAAGTACTCCTCCTCGTGATCTGGAAGTACTACTTCTGTTAATGCATCCCAAAATAGCACGTGCCCTTTGGCTGCTGCATCACATTGTTGCCTCCTAGTCAGCCTTTGTCCACATTTCCTCTGAGATCTTTTTCTTGTTCAGTTCTGTTGAGCTGTGCATCTCCCATCCCGTATTGATGCCTTTGGTTTGTTTTCCAAGGTGGACTTGGCACTCGGGGGGCGGTGCAGCCAGCGCAGGCCTGGCTAATGCGCCCGTGACGCCCCGTCCTCGGCAAGAGCCGCAGCGCCGTTGGGACCAGGTGGAGAACCCAGGCCCTCTTCCAGTACCCCCCCTAAGAGCCCCTTCAGGCGACCGTGAGCGGTGCATGGATGGCTGCGGCGACATTCGCCTGTCCAAGTCAGAATGTAGCTGTGAAATCAGCCTGAGCCGAGAGATGGAGCTCCCGGGAGACAAAAGACAATTCGGGGACCAGGAGCACCCCCAAGCTAAGGACCATGTCCTCTTGGGGGAGCGCAACCCATCCAGGTCAGGTTGAAATTCCCCCAGACAGGCGGATGGGCTGCCCACCAGGAGCGGCGCCATCTTGTCTGGATCCTGCTTCAGCTGAGGGCCCCTCATCCAGTCCATTACCGAGTCTTGGCACTGGATAAGGACGGTGAGAGCCTCACCTGCATTAGGGGACCAGGAGGGGGGGAGCTGGGTGCCAGCTGCACATTGGTGCCACTTCAGCCCAAACCTCTGGATGACCTCACCCAGCAGCCCCATGCAGAAGCTGAAAAGCGTGGCGGACACAATGGTGCCCTTCAGGAATCCACGTGGCAAGTGCCCTGGCACGGAGCAACCACCCACCAGCACCACCATCTGGGGAAGGTCCACTGGGGGGAGCAGAGCCAACACAAAGCAGTGCCAGCAGCTCCCAGCCTGGCCACCCTCTCCAGAAGGACACCATGGTCAGTGGCATGGAAAGCCACCGCGAGGTCCGGGAGAATCGGGGGGGTCGTGCGGCCCGTGTCTCCCCTAGCAATGGTTACTGCCTTCAACTCCTCCCTCTCCTCTCCTCTCCTCTCTCCTCTCCTCTTCTTGAAGAATCTTGATGTGAGAAAAATTGCTCCACTCTTTCTTTGGTGGTCCCACCTAGCTAATATGAATCGTACCTTTTTCTCATTATTAGGGCGGGAAAGCATAGCTTTGCAGCACTGCAAGCAGACTGGGAACCACTCATACATACAGCAAGTGATCCCTGTTACTACTATCCCTGTAATGAGGATATACAAGTATCTCAGCCTTCCCAGGTTTGGAGGCCAATGCGCCACGCATTCCCACGACCATCCAGCACGTTTCTCACAGGTACGTGCGCCAGCTGGCGTCATCCCCCTGCTCAGTGGCAGCTTCCAAGGGGGAAAGGCAGCCCTCACAATATGCGTGCTTCCTCTGCGCCCATCTTGTGACGCTGCTCAGAGGTCTCACGCAGGGGCTTCTTCCTGTGACGTGTTGTGCTTGCCAGCTATTGCCAGTGTGGGCCACGGAGCTAGGCCTATTTGCTGACGGCCACCTTTCCACACAGCGCTGGTGGAGCCTCAACTTCTTCGACAGAAGCCCTGCTGGTTGATTTCCTCTACGTTCTTCACCATTTCCAGGCTGTTCTCCCTTTACACAAATAATTGCCAATTCTTCAGGCAGAGCCAATTTGTCAACAGACCCGGCACCAACTTCTCATGCACCAAAGCTTTTCCCGTAACTCAAAGGTTTAGGCTGGCCAGGAGCAGGACAGTCTCCCACTATCCCCCACCGGCTTCCCTTCCATTACTGCGCATCCACCATGCCTTTCCCCTTCCCACACACTGGATGACCCATCTATGAAAGCATCAACTCCTCCCCCTGACGGTGCTTCCAGGAAGTCTTCCCCTTCATGCCCAGACCCACGGATTCCACACAATCAGGCTCTTGCTCCAAGTCGCCACTGCCTCCTATCAAGAAATTACAGGAGACACAGCTCCTCCAGTGCTCAGAATCATATCCACTGGATTGGCCAATACAGCCTCATACTTAACAAGTCAGGAGTCACTTAACCACTTTCCAGCTGGCCCTGGTGGCCAACAGAGCTGGCACTTGGTGTGCCACCGTTACCACCAAAGCTCCCCCAAAATTTTCCTTCCTGGCTACGTCCACCAACAGGGCTGTGGCTGCACAGGCTGTTCCCTCCGTTCCTTTTATATAGACCCTCTCCTTGACTCACCTTCCTCAGGAAACTCTGCAGTACCAATGAAAGAATTGCTCCGATCCACCATAGTGTAAGAGATCTTCCTTTAGCTCTCCTCTCCATAGGGCCCCTGAACAGGCCTTCCTCCAAGCCCCTTACAGCCAGTTGTGAGAGGCAATCGATTTCCTACTCCCTTCCACAAGCGTGTCAGTTATTGGTCATGAACCTCTTAAGCGTGCGCACTACTTTCGAAAAGGTCAGCTGCTCAGCTTAGCCTTGTTACCGTCTGGCTTGATGCCCACTCATTTCCCGAAGATTGTGGGAGGATGAGGTAGGACGAACAGGCCTTCCTCCAAGCCCCTTACGGCCAGTTGTGAGAGGCAATCGATTTCCTACTCCCTTCCACAAAGGTGAGTTTTACCACTGCCCCCAACCTCACCCCCGCTTGTGTTTTTCAGGACTTTGAGGTAACAAGCACCCTTCTACTATTGGCTTTGTTTTCAGCTCAGCCATACTATTCCCTTACCTTTGTTTGTTTACATCAGTAGCCAATTAAAGCCTACATCAGAAGCCTATTTTCTTCTTCCTTGTTACAACTCTGTACATGGTTCTGCACTCAGGCCCTGGGCCTTATAAGAGTCTTTTGCTCTGGTCTTAAGCAATCCATCATTCTTCTGCTTAGCACCAGTCATTTTCCTTCTCACACACGACGTGTTCACACAACGTAATGAAGGAGTGGTTCCTGAGGCGCCTTCATCCTCCCTTGTGTAGGGTGGCAAACTTTTGAATGGATCCCATGATTTTCAGGCCTTCAGACAGGTTGAAACTGAGGCAGGCAGCCAGCTGCCCGCATACCTAGATTCCCCAGCCACACATCTAGTTTAACTTGTCAGGTTTCGGTCCTGACATGCAGAGGGGTCGTCAGAGCCGTATGGGGCCAGACGAATCCTCAGACCGGAGTGTATTTCGGCGCCACAATTACACATTAGTAAACCAGTTCCTACTTTTCCAGCCGCCTGCCCTGGGAAGACTATCCCAGGACCTTAACATTCTCGTCAGTGGAGTCCAATCTGGGATGACAGGAACTGTCCCTTGCTCCTCGCCATTCGGGGCAACCCCCTTTTAGACCCTTTCCCGTCACTCACCGTGCGTGTTCAGGGCCAGTCCCAGCTGGCATCCTGGACGCATCGCGCTGTGGGAGTCACTAAAATATCTCTCTGGTCCCCGATTGTCCCTGCCCTGAACAGTCAGCCTCCCTCTGGGCCCACCAAAATCGAGGGGGTGAGCACTCCCTCAGTGGGGTGCCGGACGAGTTGAGGACGGATCGGTTGCAAGATCCCGGACGAGCCCCCAGGGCTGTCATGCAAGACTCAGCGGATATACTTCTGCTCCAGTAAAGTGCCCAAGGCTGCCAGAGGGTGAGGCGGTGGTTCCCTCGTGTATGGCAATCAGGGCAGGGCCCGCTCCATCCGAATCTCTCCCAGGGACACACACACAGCAGCTCCTCTTCACCCCCAACCCGTCCGCCACAGCCCCCCTTTTCCCTCAGTGGGCGAGGCACTAGGGGGTGCACCCGCTCCGCCCGCCTGCTTCATGTCCCGCATCTCATCCCACTACATGCATCTGCATGCAGCACGTGAGCACTAGAATTGGCCCGTTGTCTATTCCAGGTGTGGGAGTTAAAATCCATCAGCCACTGCTTCAAGTCCTCCCTTTCCTTTTCTCTCCGCACTCCCAGCAGACTCTCTAAGGGGGTGTTTTGCCACTCCCGCCATCACCAGAGTGGTTCCTTTCCAAAAGAAGAACAGTACTATGAGGGCAAACACTGAAGCATGTTCAGGCAGAAGAGCAGTCCTACAATCCCCATCATTCTGGCTAAACATGCATCGATTTTCACCCGGACCCTTCAGCTTTCCCAACATACAACAGATCTTCAAAAAGTTTCCACACTTTCTGAGACTCTACTAAGAATTTCAAAGACAAATGGCATCACTTTTCTACATAGTCACCTTCCTTCGTGATGCTTTTTTCCCAGCGTCATACTAACTTTTTAATGCCAGCAGCAATACATCTATAAAATATTTCTACAAAATAAGAAAGTGCAGAATTTTCTGAAGATTCCTTGTAATTATGGGGCAGATAAAGAGATTACTCTGCCTTGTCCGTCCTGCTAAATCTGCTTCCCAGGCATCTATGGAAAGGCCGTAAATTCCAGTGTCCCACACGCACACCGGGAACACACTTCCGCGTGGCCTCCCGGCATTAACCCTCGCAGTACCCGCACTGAGCGGCGGCGCTGATGCCAAGCCGTCCTGGCGGCGGGGGGTGGCAGCAGGAGCGCTGGTGGGAGCCCCTCCTGCTGCCCACACCGAGGCGCCTGCTTCCGCCCTCTCCAAAGCATCCGAGGCCTTTCCCCTCCCTCTCCGATGCCCAAGCACCCTTTACCCACTGGAAACATGCAAAAACCATCCAGGATCCATCATTCTCTGCAACAGGGGGGGAAAACTGTGGAGCTTTGCGTGAGGATGATGAGCTCATCACGGGGAAATGTGAGTTTCAGAGTCTGCTCAGCCACAAGCCCCACTGCGTCCCTTCCAGGAAGTCACAGCCTACCTCACCGGATTGTTGTGAGATAAAAGGGGGTGGGAGCCAGCAGCTGTGGCCTGAGCTCCTTGGGGGAAGGATACCCAGGTTCTGCAGATCGGTGGTACACAGCCAGTAATGTGGGACTCCAACCCCCATCAGTCCCAGACAGAACAGTCAACAACCAGGGATTGTGGGGCCTGTAGTCTAACGACATTCGGAGGAGCACACATCCGATGATGGTGAGTTCCGCAAGCGGGTGGTGCACACTCACAGGAGCTTTCAGGCTGGAGGGCAGGGCAGGGGTGTGGAGCTGTGGACCCCCAGGACGAATCGGGCCTCCGTGGGCCCCATGCAGCCCCCCAGAGCTCTCCAACTGGCCCTGCCTTCTTCCTGGGGCCCCACCTTGGACAAGTCTTCCCGTGTGCCTACAGCAAATCCCAGAGCCATCTGTGAATTCCAACAACTGCACAAAGATCCAGCCTTTATCTTCCATGAGACGAAGGGACCCCATGCAGTTTGGATTCAATCCTACACTGTGGTGTTTCAGAGTACAGCGTAGTTATTCTCCTGTTTCCCCGGGCATTTTAGTCTTTCAGCTTCTGCTGCTTTAAACCTCTTCTGCATTTTAAATCTTTGCACTGTGACTGGGCTTCATTCTGGAGGTCGTTGCTCTTGCACACTGTAGTTGTGAACCTCTTTTTGTATCTCATTGTGTCTTTGGTTCTAATGTTGTGAACTGTCTAGAGACCATTGGCTCTTGGGTGGCACGAAATGTAATAGAGAATGACAGACATGGGTGTGCCAGAGTATTCCAGCACCAGAAGTAAAACCTCATCGGATTCCAAACCCCCATCAATGGAGCAGTGAGAGCAGAGTCCTGGAAGCAGAGGAGGTTGGGGAACACACATCCAGCACGTGTGAAGGACGCTCCGCAAGGCCTGGCAAATGCACAGCATACAATTTGAGAGTGTCCTTCCAAATCACTTTACTATGTATCTCACTCAGTATTTCTATTTTAGGAATAAAATAGGTGCATCCATGAAAAGGCAGATTGTAGCACTGAAAACGTGGATGCAAATAAGCAAAACCACAAGAGGCAAGCCACATTTTCACCATCTCTGGTCTGTTATCTTTCATTCTCTTCATTCCATTTTGATTGCATTATTTAACAAATGAATTCAGTGAAACAGGGTGCAGTACAAATGCATGTAGAACACTAAAATGCAATGCAAATTTAATTAAAATTAAAAATGCAATATCAACATATAGGCCATGAAAAGAGCAAGGAACAGCAGATGCAATGCTCTGGCTCAGGCAATCCCAGAAGCCGAGTGAACGGGGGCGGAAAGCACTGCAAAGGAACATCCCAAGTCAGGAGGGGGCTCCCGGGCCATCTAGTCTGACCCTGGCTCCGGCCAGATGCACTCATGCCATCCCCAATACAGGGTTGTCTGACCTTTCCTTGAACACCCTCCTTGAGGGCCCAGAACCACCTTCCCGGAAAGCCCATTCCATCTCCTAGGGCTTCTCACCAACAGGAAGCACTCCCTGGCATCCAACCCGAGACCCAGTTCCTTGAGATTCACCCCCCTGGACCGCATCCTCTCCTCCGTTGCAGGGGAGGTTATGACGGTCTCCGCGTGGCACCCCTTCACACACTCACATGCTAGTGCAAGATTCCCCGAGTCTCCTCCCGGCTGAAAAGACACAGCTCCCTCGGCCTCCCCTCATCTGCCATCCCCAGGCCCAAATCCGGCTCTCATCCTTGGACCCTGCACTGAACTGGCTCCAATCAGGGCGTCCTTCTGGCTTGGCCTCCAGGACCTCCCCTCTGAGTGCCACCCACTGCTCCTGAACCCGCTGGCCTTCCACTGCCCTTTGCCAGGAGGCTTCTCCCGGCCTGGCCTTCCCTTGGCCCACGAGGGCCCTCATGCAGCCGCCCCTCTAGCCCTGGACCTGCCGCCCATCCCTGTTCTCCTCGTCCCCAAGCACAGGACGGAGAGGACGCTCGCTCGCATCCAGAGCTCCCCTGGGCTGCACACGCTCCCCCAGCCCCCTCTGGGTCAACACCAAGGGGCCTCCTGGCCATGCCATCCTCTACAGCTGCATCTTCTCCTTGAGGAGAGACGCCAGGCGCATCCTGCTCTTTGGCATCATTTTGAGGCCGGGCAAGTGTCCCAGGCTAAGACAACGCTGCCCGGGAAAGCTCTTTCTTCCTCCGAGGGCTTCAGTCTACAGAAGGAAGGCTCTCTGTCTCAGTGAGGCCGGGTACTTTAAAGGTTGCCCCTTCCTGAGGCTCTGCAGAATCAGAGGATATGCATTAGCAATGCAACAGTTTGCTTACAAAATTAAAAAAAGCAAAGCTTCCACCGGATGGTTTTCAGTTGGGTTCGTGGAGGCTTCTGCGCAGCACCGTCACTTTAAAAGGAGACCAGGTGAACCTTCATCGGTTCCTTTGTTTTGGGCATGTTTGGGGGAAGGAAGGTGCCCTGCAGAACTTTTCCTATGGAGATTGGGAATTGTGGGAACATTTTTTCACCTTGGAGGGAGAAATCCCCATACAGGGCAGGGACTGAAATCCAGGCATTTCTCAGACTAGGCTCTCTGACAATATCCTAGGAAGACAAGGCTATAGGGTGATTCAGGGGTAAATTACACAGCATAAGCTGAGCTGGGGCAAAGCCAAGTCCACCTTCCTTGGTTCCTTTCCATGGGGCCTGAGTGGGGTCGCCCCGACTTTTGGAGTGGGTTGCCTAATCCTACCCCTGCCCTGAACTCAGTAGCAAAAATGATTGCAGACCATAAAGCTGCATGTGAATCTCCAAAGCTGCCTGGGCAGGTGACGCATCACTTCCCTCCCGAAGCCCAGGGGGAAAGGCAACTCCTCTTGCCGGGGATTCTGATACTGGCCTCCTCTGCCCGTTCCTGCAGCTGTCAGCACATGGGCACTGGGATGTTCCCAGGAAAATGGGAGGTGAAGCTGCACTTCTCACAATAAGGCAGCTCTAATCTGCAGAATGATTCATGGAGGTTGGACGGGGCCTGAAGGCCATCGCGTCCAAGCCCTGCTATTGAAAGACACGCACTTACACCATCCCACTCAAGATGGCTGTCCAAACACCACATTTAAAACAGATTTAAAATTTAAATGAATTCTACAAGAACAGAATGAATAAATAATTAAAAAGCAATAGTTAACTAATAACATGCCCCACAGTAAAATTCCCCGGAAATGTCACCCTCATTGGAGAGATCTTCCAGCCCCTGCCTCACATGTCCTGCCCTTTCAATCACCTTTCTTGTCCTTCCCCAAGTCAACGTCCATGTCCAGGTGAAGCATACAGAAAAGGACACAAAACGTCAAGTGCAGATGCTCCAAGGATTTGGGCAATGGGAGAAAGTTTCTGGCAACTTTATTTTCTATTTTGTTCTAACCAGCATGGAGTTTGCCATTCCCAGTGACCATGGACTGGGATAAAAACTTTACCATGGATTCTGCACGCAAGATCCCTTCATTGTTCATTGAACACATTTGAAACCGTATATCTTGTGTGAGTTCTTTGATGTTCCGTAAGGTCTGCCCTCTGAAAGCTCTTTCTAAATTCCATTCATGTGTATGGCCTCTCCCCAGTGTGCATTCTTCGATGGACTGTAAGACTCCCACTGTAACAGAAGCTCTTGCCACAATCCATGCATGTGTATGGCTTCTCCCCAGTGTGTGTTCTTCGATGGACTGTAAGACTCCCGCTGTAACAGAATCTTTTGCCACATTCCATGCATATGTATGGCTTCTCCCCAGTGTGTGTACTGTGATGGAGTGTAAGAGATCCTCTGTAACTGAAGCTCTTTCCACATTCCATGCATGTGTATGGCTTCTCCCCAGTGTGCGTTCTGCGATGGAGTCTAAGACTTCGTCTGTCACTGAAGCTCTTTCCACATTCCATGCATGAGAATGGCCTCTCCCCTGTGTGCGTTCTTTGATGGATGGTAAGATGTTCACTTTGACTGAAGCTCTTTCCACATTCCATGCATGTGTATGGCTTTTCCCCAGTGTGCGTCATGTGATGGATGGTAAGATATTCGCTTTGACTGAAGCTCTTTCCACATTCCATGCATATGTATGGCTTCTCCCCAGTGTGCGTTCTTTGATGGCGTGTAAGATTTCCTCTGTCACTGAAGCTTTTTCCACATTCCATGCATGTGTATGGCCGCTCACCAGTGTGTGTCCTGTGATGGATGGTAAGATATTCACTTTGACTGAAGCTCTTTCCACATTCCATGCATGTGTATGGCTTCTCCCCAGTGTGTGTTCTTCGATGGACTGTAAGATTTCCTCTGACACTGAAGCTTTTTCCACATTCCATGCACGTGTATGGCCGCTCACCAGTGTGCGTCCTGTGATGGATGGTAAGCTTCCCACTTTGACTGAAGCTCTTTCCACATTCCATGCATGTGTATGGCTTCTCCCCAGTGTGTGTTCTTCGATGGCATGTAAGATTTCCTCTGACACTGAAGTTCTTGCCACATTCCATGCATGAATATGGTGCATCTCCAGTGCGGAATCCTTGATGTTTACTAAGACCTCCACTTTCACGGAGGCCCTTCCTGCATCCCATGCATTTGTTTGGTCCCTCCCCTACCTCCTTTCTTTCCTGCCCAGAAGGATTTCCAGCACCACTGAAGCTCGTCCCACATTCCGTGCATTTAGACGGCTGCTCTCCTCTCTGCACCCTTCCGCTTTTTCTAAGTCTTCCGACAGCCCTTAATCTCAGCCTACCTTCCATGACTTGATGTGGCTTCCTCAAAATGCCGGATCAGTGATGCTCACTCTTTCCACATTGCACGGGTTCAAAGGGCTTCTGCACGCCGGGAGTTGATGAACTCTCGTCCCAAGTTCGATGCTCTTACAGCGTCCTTCACGTTCCTTTTGCCTCAGTCCTTGCTACAATTTGGATCCGTACATTCACCCATCTTTCGGTAATTTGTCAAAAACAAGAGTCTTTCCCCTTCCTCTTTCCGGGACTTCAAGTAATGAAGGGCTTTGTGTTTGCAGGACACTGAGAAATATCAGATGTTTCCCTCTTGTTCCGTATTTGGTTTTCTGTTGCTCCTTTGATATCCTTTAACTTGGAATTCCCTCTTTTCTCACTTCATGCTCACTGGCTTCTGCTTACTTGATGCAGGGATCCATATCATTTCCCTCTCCTACCATTCACCTGTTTGGGAGGAAAGAGACAAGAAACGCTTGGTAGGGGTGAAAGGTCAACACAGATGCACTCAATTGAGTGCATGACATCTCTGACAAAGAACAAGGACACCAACACTCCCAGGCAGGAATGTGTGCAGCCCACCAGCAGATGCCTGCCGTGGAACGTGGCTGTGCCCCCCTGCAGGGGCGCAAAGGTGCCGGGGATCCCAAGGGAGGATTGGCACGATCCGGGTCTGCTCAGGAGGAGAGTTTGCGAGCTGTTGAGGCACTTACGGTGCAGGCAAGAGCGGCTCCCGTCACCCAGCGAGGCCCCAGCAGCCGCAATGGATGGACAGGGAAGTGAGCAGCTGCTTGCCGCAGACGCCTGCCTGGGTGCAGGTGAGAGCTTTGCAGCCACACAGGCTCCGACTCCTTCAGGGTCGGCTTTTGGGTTGCATCCTGCCCAGCTCTGCCCATTGGCCGTGGTGGGTGGGAGCGAGAACAGCCTGTGCCACAGCTGGAGTCCCCCGGCCCACGTCTGGAAACAGGCTCGTCGGCTAGTCTGATGAGGATGCCGTTCAGGGCATAGGGCTCCGTGTCTGTCCTTTGTCCAACTTCCCTGCCAAATAGCTATAAAACAGACAGACAGACAGACAGACAGATGGCGCAAGACACTGAGGCTGAGACTCTGGGGCCTTCCTAGCTGTGCATTTTGGCACTGAGCTCGCTCCGTACGAGAGGGAAGCTCCCACATGGCTCTCCCTGCTCTGAGCCCATTCCCGAAAACCCAACCCTACACACGGCTCCCTCACAAGTTCTCTGTATTAATGACCTCGAAGAGGAAGTGCAGGGAACAAGGACCACACCTGCAGAGGGCAGCAAAGTGGGCAGGGTGACTGGCAACGTGGGAGGCGGACGGAAGACCCAAGGTGATCTGGAGGTGTTGGAGCCCCGGGCTGCAAACAGCTGGAAGAACCTCAATACGGAGCAAGGCCCGGTTTCCCAAGGAACCCGGAAAAAGAAACCTAATGCAGACTTCCAAGTTGCAGAATACTAGGTCAATGATACTGCAATTCAGAAGGATCTTGGAATTTTTCTGGAGAAGCACCGGATTGGAAAAGGTCAGTTTGCATTCCAATTCCAAAGAAGGGCAATGCCAACACATGTTCAAACTACCACGGCATTGCACTCATTTCACATGCTAGCAAAGTTATGCTCAAAATCATGGGCCCTCAGAGGAGGGCCTGATCCGGTGCGCCATGCCCATTTATCCGGCCCACCTCAGAGTTTCTGGACTCACCGTGCACACCTGTGCCCTCCACCCCCTGGCTCACCCTGCACGTGCCCACCGCTGCCTCGCCACGAAAACAATCTCCAGGGGGCCAAGCCACTGCCTTGCCTGCTGCCCCGCCTCGCCTTGCCCCCCGCCGGCCCACGCACACCATCAGCACCTTTTAATTGGCCCCTTGGTGGAAACGTTTGAGGAGCCCTGCTGAAAATCCTACAGGCTGGGCTGCAGCAGTGTGTGGACCGAGAACTACCAGACGTACGGCAGGATCTCGAAGAGGCAGAGGAACTAGGGATCAGCACAGAGATGCCAACATACGCTGGATCACGGAGAAAGCTATGGAGTTCCGGAAAAACAACTACTTCTGCTTCATTGACTATGCTCAGGCCTTTGATTGTGTGGATCACAACAAATTGTGGCAAGTTCTTAAAGAGATTGTTCCCAGCATTAGGATCTTCTCCATCTTATTTGTCTCTAGAGAAAACTTTCTGTAGGTCAAAGAGTAACAGTGAGAACTGGACATGGAACCACTGATTGGTTCAAAATCGAGAAAGGAGTTCGGCAAGGCTGTATACTGTCGCCCTGCGTATTTACCATATTTTTCGCTCTATAAGATGCACTTTTTTCCCCCTCAAAAGTAAGGGGAAATGTCTGTGCATCTTATAGAGCGAATGTGTGTGTGCCCAACCCACGGGACGCTGACGGCCCACCTGCACCACGTGGCACACCTGGCCGGCACATGCTCGGCGTGCCCTGCTGCGCCCCCCACTCCGGGAACTGCCCGCCCCCACCGGGAAGACCTGTTGTGCACCGCCCCGCCACTCGCCGCTGCCTCCATGTGCCGCCACACCCCTCCGCCACCACCTGCCGCGCGCGCGCCCCCCCCCCTCTGCACCGCCCGGAAAACCACCGCCGGCATGCTGCTGGCCCCACCTGGTCGGCACGCACTCAGTGCACCCTGCTGCGCCCCCCTCCTCCGGCGCAGGTGAGAACTGTGCCACCACATGGAGACATGGACTGCTCACCCCCACTGGAAAGACCTGTGAACTTTAAAGTCTCTCTTTTGTTAATGACAGTGATGATGGTTCTTAATGCCACTGTTGACTGCTGTTCGCTTTACAAGGTTGAAATACGGTATTACTGTATTCTGTTATAGTTTGTTAAATAGTTTAGTAAACCATTTGATTCAGAATATTGTTTTTTTCATTTTTTCCTCCTCTAAAAACTAGGTGCGTCTTATGGTCAGGTGCGCCTTATAGAGTGAAAAATACGGTAACTTATATGCAGAGCACGTCATGAGAAAGGCAGGGCTAGATGAATCACCAGTTGGAATCAAGATTGCTAGGAGAAATATCAACAACCTCAGATATGCAGATGATACCACTCTCATGGCAGAAAGTGAAGAGGAACTAAAGAGCCTCTTGATGCGGGTGAAAGAGGAGAGCACTGAAGTTGGCTTTAAACTCAGCATCAAGAAAACTAAGATTATGGCATCTGGTCCTATCACTTCCTGGCAAATAGATGGGGAAGAAATGGAGGCAGTGACAGATTTTATTTTCCTGGGATCCAGGATCACCACAGATGGTGACCGCAGACAAGAAATTAAAAGACGCTTGCTCCTTGGGAGGAAAGCTTTGGCAAATCTAGACAGCATACTAAAAAGCAGAGACATTACCCTGCCAACGAAAGTGCGTATAGTCAAGGCTATGGTTTTCCCAGTTGCAATATATGGCTGTGAAAGGTGGACCATAAGGAAGGCCAAGAGAAAAAGGATTGAGGCCACCTAGTGAGGAGGAAGGACTCCCTGGAGAAGATCCTAATGCTGGGAACAATTGACGGCAACAGGAGAAGGGGGCGGCAGAGGATGAGGTGGCTGGATGGAGTCACTGGGGCAGTTGGCGTGAGCTTAAGTGGCCTCTGGGGATGGTGGAGGACAGGAAGGCCTGGAGGAATGTTGTCCATGGGATCACAGTGGGTCGGACACAACTTCGCAACTAACAGCAACTGCTACGGTGATCTCCGTGGAGCTGGACCCAAATTAGGTTCAGCACCATGGATGGCTCATGTACTATTCAGACTGAAACCCAGAGTGGATACACCACCACCCTTATGCTGGAACCACCAGATTAGCTGCTGCAAAGCATCCCAAGACTTTTAAGTGTGGGACGGTAGCGAAAAGTTTAAAATAAATAAAAATAATACATAAATAAAGGCATGCTCATGATTCAGGAATCCAGCTGCTCAGTCCTCGCTAGACCTTTCTGCCCCTCCCCCATTTTAATATTCTCTTCCTCCCATGCTTCGTTATTATTTTGCATATTCCCCTGCAAAGCTGAGTTCCTCCAAACTCGCCGAACATTATGACTTGGGCACAAGTTGGGCCATTTCGGGCACCTATGCCGGGGTCTTTATTGGCTGAGTGCTGGAAACCAAGCAATGCTCTATGCCCCCCACCCCCCAGTGTTGGCCTGGCTTGCTGGGGCTGATGTGCTTTGAAGCCTTCAACACCTGCAGGACTCAGGATGGGTCAAGGCTTGCCATCTCCCGTGTTCCTTCTCGTTTGTCCCAAAAGGGCTCTGGCACTTTTGATGCCGCTCAGAACAAGAAGCAGGAATCGGCTTGATTCTGGTCCATCTTAAATCAGTGCCCTCAACACCCATGAGCCCTTAAAAGAGAGCAGAGGAACTTCGGGTGCAAATGCCGAATCCAGATCTCCTGGAACTCCCGGCTAGCCTTCCGATCGCACCACTTTCCCTGCTGGTCTCACCAGCCATGGACTGTTGGATGGTTTCTTGGCTTTTGTGCATTGTTTGCCCTTTTGGAAAATACATCTCAATCACTCTAAGAGCTTTCAGCTAAAATATATTGGCAGTCTGGCCTTGCTCACCAATAGCATATACACTCCAAAATGCAATTTGACTGCAAAAATAGCCAGCTATATAAATAGAAGAACACAATGTAATGATAAATGGCAAGATATATATATAAACTTAACAATTCAGAGAAAAAGAATTTATGTAAGGATGACCTAGTTGTTGCATTTACTAATCTGTAACATAGAAGACCAATTAAAAGTACTGAATTGAAAGCCTATTCTATATCCTTTATTTAGCAATAGAGTTACTTTTCAATATTATCAGTACAATGATCAAAGAAATATAACTGCTTTATGAATTTAACTTTCTTATGACATTCTTTTACATGAGAAAATCAATTATTAGTCCCTGGATGATCTGTAGGTATTTTAGAATTCCTATTTACTTGCTACCCATGTTAAAGCCTTTTTTGTAACAGTCAAGTATTATTAGGTCAAAATTGTAGTTATACATTGATTGAAGTAATAAGACAAGTTGGAATTAAGATTTCCTGGAGAAATATCAAATACCCCAGATATGCAGATGATACCACTCTCATGACA
This sequence comes from Varanus salvator macromaculatus, assembly GCA_023646645.1. Lineage (NCBI taxonomy): Eukaryota > Metazoa > Chordata > Lepidosauria > Squamata > Varanidae > Varanus > Varanus salvator. Next base: position 2,139,009 of record JAIXND010000685.1, read on the forward strand.
GAAAGTGATGAGAAACTAGAGAGCCTCTTGATGCAGGTGAAGGAGGAGAGCGCAAAGTTGGCTTGAAACTCAACATTAAGAAAACTAAGATCCTGGCATCCGGTCCTCTCACTCCCACGCATGCAGGGGGTCCTCCGGGGAGAATTCCTGGAGGAGTCGCAAGAGCTCTGTATGCACGGGAACTCTGTGCATGCTCTAGACATTGCTACGGCTTCTCCCCAGGGATGAGTCTCTCCCGGAAATGAAGACGCTGCTTCCAGTCGATGCCCATTCATATCCCACGAACTGACCTGACACCTTCCTCATCTGGGGGGTGGGGGGTCCCCAAAGTGGAGAAAGGCTTCTGCTAGCAGTGAACCTCCTTTTGCCACATACTCGTTTGTATGGTTACTTTTCTTTGCTGGGAATTTTTAAAACACAAATACAAAATAGCATAAAATAGAGGGAAAAAGCACAAAATGCACAACGTAAAGTAGAAAAGGAAATTCACCCCTAGGGCACCCCTGCACTGGGACCATAGCTGCCTAGTATTTGTTTTTCTTTCCCTCTTCCACTCCTTCATAAATAACCCCTTCCATCCAAAAGTGCCATCCAAAACATAATTTGTCTTTTCCTGACAATGCCACTTGGTTTCCCATTTTCTCCATCCAATCCTTTCCTCTAAACATTTGCTTTTCTTTCAGTACCTGTCTCAATGCCCCTCAACATTTCTGGAAAAACTCTAATCTCTGTAACTGGACTCACTTGTCAGAAAATTGGCAGAAAATTGCCTTGCCGGGCTTTGTAGTATCTACAGGCCCCGCGCTCAACTTGGATGATTGCTTGTTCCAAATACGCTCGGCGCTGCAGGGGCCCCGGGGCTCCTCGCCCGCAGGGGCCCCTCCCCTCCCGGCCCCCCGGCCCGCCCTGCCCACGTTTGGGGTCCCTCCGCGCCCCGCCGATCGCCCGCGGGCCGTGCAGCGCCAGGAGCCCCCCGGGCGGAGGGAAGGAAAGGCGGATTGGGGCGCCCTCGCCGCGGCTCTGCGGGGCCCGCGCCGCTCCCCGTCCCGCGCCGGGCACTTCCCGCGCGTGGCCGCCAAAGGGGCTCTTGGCGCGACGATGGCGAGGACAAAGGCCGCCGCCAAGCGCGTCCCCACGACCGCCGAGCCTGCAGGGAGCTCCGAGCGGGAAGACGGTCCTGCGAGCGGCGCCCCTTCCTTCTGGGGGGCGAAAGGGACCCCTCCCCCTGCCCGGCCCCCCGCAAGGCTCGCCCGCCGCACCAGGCCCGCTGCCCGGAGGCTCCGGCGCCGCGCTTCCCTTCCCTTCCCTTCCCTCCCCGCCAGGCCCGGCCCGGCCCTACCTGCCCCCGTCCTGCTCGGCGGCCCGGCCCGGGGTCCCGCCAAGCGCCCGCGCCCCCTCCGGATGGAGCCCCTCCTGCCGCCCGGAAATGCGCCCGGAGGGAGGGAGGGAAGGGCCGGCCGGACTCGCAGCCGGGCGCTGCGGCCCCCAGGACGTGTGGCGGGAGCAGCCCCGGAGCGACGCTGCTCTGCACCGGCCGCGACCGGAGCGCGAGCAGATCCGGACAACTGCGGCTCCACGCGCGGCGCCTCCTTCGGGTTCGGGCCTCGGATGAGGAGCCTTTGGGCCTGGCGGCTCCTCCTGCGGGACTGGCTTTGTCCCTCCCGGGAAGGCAGAGCCATCCCGGCAAAGGAGGTCGCGTCTCTGCCTTTGTGCCATAAACTGCCGACACCCCTTTCTCCGGAGGCGCCCAAGAATTCCGGGCCAGCTTCCTGTTTAGCCTTTGCTGCCACTTGAAGGAGGGGCCTGGTGGCTTCCCAAGAAGCTGCCAGGGCCGCTGCTCTGCTGATTGCAAGAGCGGATAAGCTGCCAGGTGGAGAAGGGCTTTGCAATCGCCCTCCGTTGCATCTCCCCCTCGAGGAGAGGAAAGAAGCCCCTAAGGCTGCCCAGGTCTCCCTTGACAGGTCAGCTGCCCACTGCAAAGGGTGAAAGGGGGGAATGGCCCGGCCCCGGCCAGGGGACGCAAGACGCTTGCTCGGAGCCAGATGCCACGGGAAAGCGTTCTCTTCGGCGCGGATTCCCTCGTGTGCACCGCAGTTTGACCTGCTGCCGACGCTTTTCTCACTCCTGCAGCATTTCATAGAGCACTCCAGTTGGCAGGGGGCAAGAAGGCCACCAGGTCCAGCCTCCTGCTAGTGCAGGACACCATGTGACACCATCCCACTCAGATGGCTGCCCAGTTTCCCCTTGGACCTCTCCAGTGCGGGAGAGCCCCCCACCTCTCCAGGCCGCTGGTTCCACTGTCCTATTGTTGTGACGGTGCGGAAGCTTTTCCTGATGTCCATCCTGAATCTGCGGTGTTGCAACTTGCATTGATTAGTCCATGTCCCACACTCTGGAGTCAGTGAGGAGAGATCTTGACCTTCCTCTCCGTGACAGCCCTTGAGGTCCTTCAGGAGGGACACCATGTCCCCCTCAGCCTTCCCTTCTCAAGGCTGAGCATGCCCAGTCCCTCTCACAGGGCAGGATTTCTCCACCCTGACCATTTGTGTTGCCTTACTCTGAACCCGTTCAAATTTTCCTGCATCTTTCCCAAATCCTGGTGCCCAGAATGGGATAATGTTCCAGATGGGGTCTGACAAGTGAGGAGTACAGAGGAAGTAATCCCTCGTGATTTGGAAGTACTACTTCTGTTAATGCATCCCAAAATAGCACTTGCCCTTTGGCTGCTGCATCACATTGTTGCCTCCTAGTCAGCCTTTGTCCACATTTCCTCTGAGATCTTGTTCTTGTTCAGTTCTGTTGAGCTGTGCATCTCCCATCCCGTATTGATGCCTTTGGTTTGTTTTCCAAGGTGGAGGACTTGGCACTCGGGGGGGCGGCACAGCCAGCGCAGGCCTGGCGAATGCGCTCGCGACACCCCGTCCTCAGCAAGAGCCGCAGCGCCGTTGGAACCAGGTGGAGCCCCCAGGCCCTCTTCCAGGACCCCCCTAAGAGCCCCTTCAGGCGACCGTGAGCGGTGCATGGATGGCTGCGGCGACATTCGCCTGTCCAAGTCAGAATGCAGCTGTGAAATCAGCCTGAGCCGAGAGATGGAGCTCCCGGGAGACAAAAGACAATTCGGGGACCAGGAGCACCCCCAAGCTAAGGACCGTGTCCTGATGGGGGAGCGCAACCCATCCAGGTCAGGTTGAAATTCTCCCAGATGGGCGGACGGGCTGCCCACCAGGAGCGGCGCCATCTTGCCTGGATCCTGCTTCAGCTGGGGGCCCCTCATCCAGTCCATTGCCGAGTCTTGGCACTGGATAAGGACGGTGAGAGCCTCCCTGCATTAGGGGACCAGGAGGGGGGGAGCTGGGTGCCCGCTGCACATTGGTGCCACTTCAGCCCAAACCTCCGGATGACCTCACCCAGCAGCCCCATGGAGAAGCTGAAAAGCGTGGCGGACACAGTGGCGCCCTGCAGGAATCCACGTGGCAAGTGCCGTGGCACGGAGCAACCACCCACCAGCACCACCATCTGGGGAAGGTCCACTGGGGGGAGCAGAGCCAACCCAAAGCAGTGCCAGCAGCTCCCAGCCTGGCCACCCTCTCCAGAAGGACACCATGGTCAGTGGCATGGAAAGCCACCACGAGGTCCGGGAGAATCGGGGGGGTTGTGCGGCCCGTGTCTACCCTGGCAACGGTCCTCTTGCAGGGGGACCAAATCAGTTTCCACTGCAAAGCCAGGCCTAAAGCGGACTGGATTGGATCCAAACAGTCTTATTTCTTCCCAGAGGGCCTGGACTCGTCAGCCAGCGCCCGCTCAATCCCCCTGCCTGAGAAGGGGAAGTGGGCGGTGAGGCTGTGCTTACCCACCTCCCCTGGATCTATGTCAGGCTCTTCAGGGGTGGCTTTGGGGGAGCGGGAACCCCGCTCTCTCTCGCAGGGTCTGTCATGCCCCCCCCCCGGACTCGGGGCATGTCCTCCGCTCACATTTCTCAATGAGCCGCGATGGGCAAGGGCGGAGTGCGCAGGGCAGGGGTGCAGACTGGCCAAGATTCAGTTTTAACACCAAATTTCAAACAAGCTTGGCCGTTTGGCCCCGATGGCCTTCTGGCCCCTTCCTACTCGCCTGTTCTGTGATTATGCGATGAGTCTGTGACAAAGGCTGCGGACATACTTCTGCTCCAGTGAAGTGCCCAAGGCTGCCAGAGGGTGAGACGGTGGTTCCCTTGTGTATGGCAATCAGGGCAGGGCCCGCTCTACCCAAATCTCTCCCAGGGACACACATGCAGCAGCTCCTCTTTGCCCCCAACCCGTCCGCCACAGCCCCCCTTTTCCCTCAGTGGGCGAGGGACTAGGGGGCTGCACCCGCTCCGCCCGCCTGCTTCACTTCCCCCATCTCATCCCACTACATGCATCTGCATGCAGCACGTGGGCACTAGAATTGGCCCGTTGTCTATTCCAGGTGTGGGAGTTAAAATCCATCAGCCACTGCTTCAAGTCTTCCCTTTCCTTTTCTCTCCGCACTCCCAGCAGACTCTCCAAGGGGGTGTTTTGCCACTCCCGCCATCACCAGAGTGGCTCCTTTCCAAAAGAAGAACAGTACTATGAGGGCGAACACTGAAGCATGTTCAGGCAGAAGAGCAGTCCTACAATCCCCATCATTCTGCCTAAACATGCATCGATTTTCGCCCGGACCCTTCAACCTTGCCAACATACGACAGCACTTCAAAAAATTCCACACTTTCTGAGACTCTACTAAGAATTTCAAAAACAAGTAACATCACTTTTCCACATAGTCACCTTCCTTTGTGATGCTTTTTTCCCAGCGTCATACCAACTTTTTAATGCCAGCAGCAACACATATATAAACTATTTCTACAAAATAAAGTGCAGAATTTTTTGAAGACCCCTCATAATTATGGGGCAGATAAAGAAGTTACTCTGTCTTGCCCTTCCTGCTAAATCTACTTCCCAGGCATCTATGGAAAGACCGTAAATTCCAGTGTCCAACTCGCACACCAGGCACAGATTTCCGTGTGGCCTCCTGGTGTTAACCCTCGTAGTACCTGCACCGAGCAGCGGTACTTATGCCGAGCCGTCCGGGTGGCGGGCAAGGGCTCGTCCGGGCTGGCCAAAGACGCGCGACTCGAGCCCTGAGACGGGAATGAGGGACGTGCGAATGCACCTCCACTCCAGAATCTCTGGCCACGTGGTGCGTCTGGAAAGGCCCCCCCAAGAGAAGCACCATGTGCAGAATGGGCTGCCTGGGGCGGGAAAGGGGTCCTCCGGGGGGCGGCGGCAGGAGTGCTGGGCACTGGTGGGAGCCCCTCCCGCTGCCCACACCGAGGCCCCTGCTTCCGCCCTCTGCAAAGGGTCTGAGGCATTTCCCTCCCTCTCCGATGCCCAAGCAGCCTTTACCCACCAGAAACATGCAAAGACCATTCAGGATCATCATTCCCCCCAACAGAGGGGGAAAACCGTGGAGCTTCGCGTGAGGATGATGGGCTAATGCTGGAGAGACCTGAGTTTCAGTCTCTGCTCTGCCACGAGCCCCACTGGGTCCCTTCCGGGAAGTCACATCTGCTGAAACAGCCTACCTCACAGGATTGTTGTGAGGTAAAAGGGGGTGGGAGCCAGCAGCTGTAGCCTAAGCTCCTTGGAGGAAGGATACCCAGGTTCTGCAGATCAGTGGTACACAGCCAGTAATGTGGGACTCCAACCCCCATCAGTCCCAGCCAGAACAGTCAACAACCAGGGATTGTGGGGCTTGTAGTCTAATGTCATCTGGAGGACCAGCCATCCGATGATGGTGAGTTCCACAGGCGGGTGATGCACACCCACGGGAGCTTTCAGGCTGGAGGGCAGGGCAGGGGTGTGGAGCTGCGGACCCCCAGGACGAATCAGGCCCTCCGTGGGCCCCATGCAGCCCCCCAGAGCTCTCCAGCTGGCCCTGCCTTCTTCCTGGGGGCCCGCCTTGGACGAGTCTTCCCGTGTGCCTACAGCAAATCCCAGACATTTGCGAATTCCAGCAAATGCAAGAAGATCCAGCCTTACGTTCCATAAGACCAAGGGACCCCATGCAGTTTGGATTCAATCCTACACTGTGGAGTTTCAGAGTACAGCGTAGTTATTCTCCTATTTCCCCAGGCGTTTCAATCAGGGCGTCCTTCTGGCTTGGCCTCCAGGACCTCCCTTCTGAGTGCCACCCACTGCTCCTGAACCCGCTGGCCTTCCACTGCCCTTTGCCAGGAGGCTTCTCCCGGCCTGGCCTTCCCTTGGCCCACAAGGGCCCTCATGCAGCCGCCCCTCTAGCCCTGGACCTGCCGCCCTCCCTGTTCTCCTCGTCCCCAAGCACAGGACGGAGAGCTCCCCTGGGCTGCACACGCTCCCCCAGCCCCCTCTGGGTCAACACCAAGGGGCCTCCTGGCCATGCCATCCTCTACAGCTGCATCTTCTCCTTGAGGAGAGACGCCAGGCGCATCCTGCTCTTTGGCATCATTTTGAGCCCGGACAAGCATCCCAGGCTAAGAAAACACTGCCTGGGAAAGCTCCTCCTTCTGCCTCATGTTCCCCTCAGACATCTTCAGTCTACAGAAGGAAGGCTCTCCGTCTCAGTGAGGCCGGGTACTTTAAAGGTGACCCCTTCCCGAGGCTCTGCAGAATCAGAGCATATGCATTAGCAATGCAACAGTTTGCTTACTAAATTAAAAAAAGCAAAGTTTCCACCGGACGGATTTCAATGGGTTTGTGGAGGCTTCTGCGCAGCACCGTCACTTTAAAAGGAGACCAAGTGAACCTTCATCGGTTCCTTTGTTTTGGGCATGTTTGCGGGAAGGAAGGTGCCCTGCAGAACACTCAATTGAGCGCACGGCCACCCTGGTACCTGTCAGGTCAACACCTCAGCCGTCTCCCTGCCCACTGGGTACCCACTGCCAACACCGCAATTTCTCAAGGACTCTCTCCCCAGAGGAGGCATCGCATACACTGAGGTTTGCATGGGCTCTGTACTGTCCCGGCAGCTCTAATATCTCCAATAAGGAAGGAAATCTCCTGTTTCAGGGTGCTGCACTGCCCGGAAAAGCTGAGATCACAAGGCACCAGAGATGGTGAGTCGCCACAATCTTGCGCAACGCTGATCAAATACAGGAGATATAGCATGTGCACAGGCACACGAGATGCACACAAGGAATTGCGGGGACCAGTGCAAAGAAGAATCTGGGCCGCGAACCGTTCTCCTGCAGCAGCTCCTGCAGGGCAGAAACGGGAACCAGGCCGTCTCTGAGACACCAACACTCCCAGGCAGGAATGTGTGCAGCCCACCAGCAGATGCCTGCCGTGGAACGTGGCTGTGCCCCCCTGCAGGGGCGGTAGGATCCCAAGGGAGGATTGGCATGATCTGGGTCTGCTCTGGAGGAGAGTTTGCGAGCTCGAGGCACTTACAGTGCAGGCAAGAGCGGCTCCCCATCACCCAGCGAGGCCCCAGCAGCCACAACAGATGGACAGGAAGTGAGCGGCTGCTTGCCGCAGACGCCTGCCTGGATGCAGGTGAGGGCTTTGCAGCTGCACAGGCTCCAACTCCTTCAGGGTCGACTTAGGGCTGCGTCCTGCCCAGCTCTGCCCATTGGCCGTGGTGGGTGGGAGCGAGAACAGCCTGTGCCACAGCCAGATTCCCCCGCCCCACATCTGGAAGCAGGCTCGTTAGCGATCCACCAAGGCTGCCCAACATCTGAAGCCAGAAGGACAACCATAGCACAAGAGAAGCAGGCACTCCGTAAAGCCAGAGTTGCAAATGTTGCAATAGTGGTGCCCACACATGTCTACCCGACACGTGGCAGAACACTCCATGCCCGTATTGGCCTTATCAGCCACCTGCGGACACACCGTGGCCAGCTCACAACCCATCACATTGTTGGTTGTTTAGTTTATGACCTACAACAGCCCCAAGATCCTTCTCGTTTGTCCATACTCCTGAGCCGAGAGTTCTCCATCTTGTAATGATGCAAAATAGAGAACGTGGCAATTGGGTTGGGTTAAAACAATCCATCAAAACACAGTTGAAATGCACCACACATTAAAAAACATTGTGAAAAAGTTTGGCATAGAACGTTTTGAAACCACATTTAAAACGCATTTAAAATTTCACTAACATCTACAAGATAAATCCTGACTGAACCAGAACAAACAACAAACAAAGCCCTAGTAAATTAATTAAATTCCTGAGACTAAAATTCCCTGGAGATGTCACTCTTCATTGGAGGGATCCTTTAGGCTCTGCATCAGATTTCTTGCCCTTTCAATAATCGAAGAACTCACACTGGGGAGAAGCTATACACATGCATAGAATTTGGAAAGAACTTCAGTCAGAGTCAAAGTTTATGAAGCCATCTGAGAATTCAAACTAGGGAAGTATCTTGAGGATAGAAACTGTGATGAAAATTCCAGTCCTTTGCAACTTCACTGTGATAAAGGCCAATTCCATTTCGGTCATAGGAGAGGACTCAAGGATGGAATTTCAGGATCTTATTCTCTTTGTAGAAATCTCTGCTGAAACTGCTCTACAAGAATTGTCTCCCATTCTGGTAGACCCAGCTAAAGACATTTATTGTATTAGAGAAATTATGGGCAAGAGTAACGAAATGATGATGGTGCTGGAGCAACCCCACTACAAGGAGGGGCTTCAAAATTGGGACTGTTCAATTTAGAAGAAAGGCAAGTGAGGGGGGCCAAGATAGGGGTTGCTAAGATCAGGCACACAGGGGATAAAACGGAGAGTCAGGCACTTTTCATCCTCTGCCATTCCGCTCACCTTGGGGTCAAGCCAGGGAACCTGCATGGGGGCGGTTTACAACAGATAAAAGGAAATTCTGAAAATTTAGCATTTGTTATCAGATTATGATTTATTGAACCCATTGCCCAATGCATCGTTTCACTGTCTCATTGACTATACTGTGCTTATCCTGTTGCATTTTATATTGCCCTTTTTGTATCATGTAAGAAACTTTTAGCTATTATTGTTACCTATTTTCAGCTGTGTCCTTGGAATGATTGTGATATGAGCCACCCAGAGAGCCTTCTGGCCATGGGGTGGCATTCAAGTGCCAGCAATTAACAGACCACTAAATATATATTTTTCACTCAGCATGTAGTAGACCTGCCGGATACGCTGCCGTGGGATGTAGTGGTGGCCACCAATTGCAAAGACTTCTATTACAAGGGATAGAAGAGGTTCAGGGCAGTGCAGGCGATCTGTGGCTGTGAGCATCACTGATGAAGGGAGTTTGTGCCTGCACAGATCAGTTGTGGAGGAGCTGGGCAGGCAGAGCCCATGTGTCCTTGGACATGAAGGAACCCTCACTGGAGGGAAGCCACATAAATGCCTGCAATATGCCAAGCCCTTCAGGGACAGGGGCACCATAGGAAGCCTCAGAGCACTCAGACCGGGATGGGTATCGCAGAATTTCAGAGTGCGGGGGGGCTTCAGCAATCCTAGATGGTGCTGGGGCAGAGCCCTGGGTGCCTGGCATGGATGAATCTCAGGGCAAAGCGGCTACAGGCAGATCCACTGGAGCTGGACTAGGAAGGACGCATGAGGCAGGAGTCCTGAGCCCTGTTCCTGATTTGATGGGAAGCCCATCAAGTGCAACATTTGCTTTGCACAATTTGGTACATTTTGATCTCAGCACAGCTTTTGATGAAGTGCCCCATGATATTTCAATCAAGAAACTAGATAAAAGTGGGTGAGGTGGAACCCTCTCAGGTGGATAGATTTTTCTTTGCTCCAGGCTGTCTCCTGGGCCGGACCTCCTGGCTGAGATGGACCCTCCAGCCCGAGGATGCTGCTTTGGGGCAGTGGCCCTTGTTGGTTCTGCCCTGCGGGACTGTCCCTGTTTGGCCAAGTGACTGGCAGCTCCTTTGCTCTGAGGAAGGGAACCTGGTGGGGAACACACAGACCCCACACCCTCCCCCTCAGAGCACGTGGCTCCTTTGTGAATTTGGCCCCATACAGAGGTGTCCTGGGGTTCGCTGCTCCCTTTCATGCAGTGGTTGGGCCTACCTCCTGCTTCTCTCATCCAGTCTTGTTCTGGCTGTTTCTTCTGGCAGGTGGCACCTGCCTCCCAGCTGTTCCCCTTTCTCCTTGTTCTGCCACATATCGCCTGCAGGAAGCAAGAACGAGGAGCACTGGCTGCAAATTCTGCCTGAAATGAAGGATGGTTGGAGCAGCCAAGGCCCGATTTTCATGTAGGACTGGAGGACCTGCATGGTCGACCAGTCTGCCTCTGAGCACAGGACTGAACCCCACATCCTGGAACCTGTGCCATTTCTCCTCACACATGCTCAGAGAAGTGATTTTTCAGCACAGTGGGCAGTGGGAAAGCATCACGCAGTGAGAGAATTGTCACTTGTGCACCACACCATCAAAATAATACGCACGGCAATGGAAATGACCTCGTGAGAAGGCCTGCGCCAGTTCCTGGTCTGAGGGGTCCCTCTGTCCGGACACCCAGCAGGTCCTTTTGCATTTGCAGAAAGGGAAAACTGAAAGTTTCCATTCTGCTGAGCACAGACGCAAGAGCAAGTCTTTTGGCACAATCGCATGTGTCAGAATCCCAAAATCTCAATTTGTGAGAGAAAATAAAACTAGGGGTCATGAGAAAGATCAGTCGTTATGAACCTCCGTGTCTTTATTGTCTATCCCAGGTTCCCACAGTTGACTCACGATAAGGCATTACGGGGCTAGCAGAGATAAACTCGCAAAAACTTCAACAGAAACAGAGTTTTTATACACTCCCAGTCATGTCACAGATACAGGGCAATTGAAGATTCTGAGGTCATCACATACAGAACAGATAAAGGAATGTCAGTCAATCACACAGTAACAATGAGATTACAGTATTTCTAATTGCCTGTATTGACACTTTAGTTCAGTAGCTTGAACCCATCTCCAGGTCTGCTTAGACACGTAAATCCAAGCTACTGAAACTATGCATGAACTCAAGACTCTTATCTACTCTAGACATTCTGAATTGGCCAGGGCACATGGAGTCCTCTGGGCTATCAAAAGATACTTCCTTGTAAACTGAATTACAACAATTATTTACAATGTATATTTGGACTAAATGGCTTGTCTACTGTAGCTTACAGCTAAAGGTGAGAGAAAGGAGCGGGGGAATGCCATTTTAAACAATGACAGTTTGGTTTTGAGAAGGAAGACAGGATTTGATCCCACAGTTCAAAAGCACACACAAAAGTAATGCTTTTCAGACAGGATTTACCCAAAATTTCCCAACAATCCCCCCTTTGTCACTAGCTTCACTATGTGACACAAACAAGTGAGTCAGTTTGGATAAATCCTGTTCCAAGCTTTTTTCCCAGAAAACAGCTTCCATCTCAAAACTAAACTAATGTGAGTAGAAAGTTATTGCATACAATGGACACTTGTGTATTTGCTGAGAGTGCAATTCAAAGGGTAGGAAAAATGGGACACAATTTGAAAAAGCAGCAAGGAAAAAGAGAAAAAAAGCAAGCAGTTCAAAACACATGATGTGCAACCCCAATGCTATTAGCCCTCCTGGGAAGCTCCTTGCTGATTTTGGCCCCCCTTTGGCTGCAAAGAACTCAGTGCCAGCCCGCTCTCATCCTCACCTGCTCCCCCACCTCTCTCCAGTTTTGCCACCCAATTTTGAGGCCTGGTCCTTTGCTCCCTAGGCCTCCTCTGACCCATTGCAGCCTTAAGAATTCCATCTTCGTCTGGGCTGAGGCCCTCGCGGTGATGAATATCCTGTCTGCGGCCACCATCCCTTCCAGTCAGCAAACTTGGTGATTTGCAAGGTGGGAGCAGTGTGAGGTTAGGCAATGGCCTGATGTCCAGTTCAGTCATTTGTCTTGCCCTTTTAGGCAATTCTTTGAGATTTCATTGTCTAGGCTTCACTCAAGTTTCTTAGCTGTAGAACTTGCCTCTCACAGTTTGGTTAGTTCTTTCCTTGTGGATGATGCAATGGAGCAAGGCAGAACACAGGAATGAATTCCCATCACAGTCACTGAAGTTCCTGGAGCCTGGGCATAGCATGGGACATGGAGGGCTTTTCCTTCCAGGGCTGTAAAGAAAAGGAGTCTTTTTCTTTTCTGGGGTGCCAGTGTGGCTGTTTGGTTCCTGGAGAAGGTGCAGCTCAAAAAAAAAAAAAAAAAAAAAGATTAAGAGGCAAAAAAAGGCTTTTACATTTCTTCACAGAAGCTGGTTGTAGGCAGTGACAGAGAGATCCACATGAGTTTGGAGAGAAACCTCAAGATGTAAAGTCTGTCCTTTTTGAGTTTCTTTAGCACAGTCTCAAGAAGAAAATGTTTGAGTTGCTGAAATTAATCCAACCAATGCTAAAATGCACACAAAAGAAATCCTCTTTGTTGAACTTGTGTTGCACAAACCTGTTGCTTGCCTAGACTAAAGAGAAATGTGCTTCCTGCTGGACAATGAGAACAGTTTTACACAATTTCTTATTACAGAGATGATACTCTCCCACAGATACAAAATGCTCCAACCCATTGTTAACACAAACAAACATTTAGATGAACATATGAGTGCTTATGTTCATGGAAATAAGTTTTGAGAACTTGCCATTTTAGCTGCCCACATCCTTGGGCTGGCAAATGGGCTCAGTCCCCGATAAACATTAGGCTACTGTAAGGGAAATTTTTCTGTTTGCACCATCAATAACAACAGTAACAATCGTTATCACTATCATTAATATTTGGCAACACTGCAAAAGGGAAAAAGGAAACAAAACTTTTTGTTGAACTTCAAAGGGAAAAGTAGCCTCATAGATTTGAGAGGAAATTCCTCCCACTACATGCGTGTGCATGCACACACGCACACACAGCCCCAGAATTTCATACATTCCCTCCCAATCATTCAGTTGTAACATAGCAATAACAAGATGGTATACTCAGAATTCAGAACTTACACACACACACATATATAAGACCCAGATCCATGTTGCGTAGGAAAATGGAAGTTATTGGAGAGGGAACACTCTTGCTGGTTGACACAAATAATTAAGACACATGCTCACAACATTGCTTTTTGGAAGGATTCCCTTCCTAAAAAAAAATCCCCTAATTCCTCATTGCAAGTGCTTAAGGGTCTGTTTTAACCCATACCTTCCCAGACAGATTTTTTCCTGAGGCAATACAAGCTTTGAACACTCAAAGAACCTCAAATGCCTTGCCTCAGTTCGCAACTTTTTAATTTTTTTTTTAAGACACCAAGATTTCTTTTGAGAGTTTTCTAGAAACTCAAAGACTTTCTTTTGAGAACTAGTGCAAGCCCGCCTCCAATCTGTGGCTGGAAGCAGAGCTGCTTCCCAAAGTACTTTGAACTCTGCACATGCTCAGAAGCTTTGTATGTGCTGCTTCTGCAGTGCTCACAAAGTGGTGGTAGCTTCCTGCCAGAGCATCCCCCCTTTTCTTGGCTCTGTGGAATAGCCAAGCCCACAGAGTCAAGAAATCCACATTTTCCAGCACAAATTCCCCTGAATGCAGTTGGCCAGACCAAACCCAGAGGAGAGGCTGCAGTTACTGTCTCTTGAAATAATGGGAGTGCTCTTAGCAAGGTAGACAATTCCTCTTTTTCCATTTGTTTCTTGTCTTCACTCCAACAATTACACATTTCTTCCCATTTTTTTCCAGTAGAAAAAGTATCAAATCACCATTTACCAAAAACTCTTAAAATTCTCTCTCACACCAAGCACCATGTACCCCTTGAATCAAGGAATTCTTGTCAAATGCACACTCATTCTCACATGGCATACACACAACATCCAGAAAAATAAAATCTTTTTGCCTTTTTCAAACCTCACATTCCAAACAATTCCAAGTTCAACAGGGGGAGAAAAACCAGACAATTTGGCAGAAAGATTTATTAATGGTTAACTGCAATCTGTCTTCCCGATTTTACACTCTGCCCTGTTGAATTCCAGCCTGCTACTGCTCAGGCTAATTGCTAAACACAACAATTCAAATTTTCAAGACTTTACCAGCAAATGTCCCCAATATAAAATCCTTTTCTTTATCTCTCTGAGAATCCTTTTCAGGATTCCTACTGAGTATTCAACAGTATATACATTTCCCCCCCCCCCCCCCATTTTTCATCTGCCCATCAGCATCACCTCCTGGAATTTCAAACACAATTATTTAATCTAACAAGAAAATCTTCCTACCTAGGAGGGCTGTAAGGCAGATGAAAGAGGCTGGAAAACTTGCAAGACATTAAAGACATTAAAAGAGTGTTGTCAGTTTCTGACAAGGAAAGGACCTGCATAAAAATGTTTCTAAATAACCCCTCTTTCATACAGGATAAGCTTATTGAGGATGTCCAGAAAACTGGGTAGGACCTGTGTTTGCAAGCCCAATTCCAGGGCCACACATTTCCTTACTTCCCAGTTCTGGCTCATATAGAAGGAATGGGGGAAGGAAAAAATCTCACATGCACATTTCCCTGATCATCCCCTTTTTCCCAGCCGGACTCAGCCATGTTTGGGCTCAGGCAAATGACCTCATGAATCTATTTCCCAATCAAAGCCAGGTTCACACATTCTCATCTCAGGGACAAGAACACCCATCCACACCCTTGCTTTCAACCATGCCCTGAAGATGACAGATTGGTGCAGCTGCATGGGGAGCTTCTATTTCCTGAGGAACCCCCACAACCCACTCTGGGCTATGCCTACCTCCCAGAAAGGGGAACACTTTAAAATACAGACAAGACAGAAAACACAGACAGCAACAATGAACACAAGACTTTCGCAAACAGTGAACATAAAACTCTACACAAACCCCAATGCCAACATATACTCACATGTGTAGATCTTTCCTGGTGTACCAATACCATATTAGCTAGCCTTTTTTTTTTTTCTTCTCTATCAGCTTGGACCAAACTAACCCTCATTCCATCTCCTTAGGATGTAGTTCCACCAGATGCTTTTTCAAAAGGTGTAGCCAATTTCAATCAAATGAGCCCTCTGAGGCCAAATTAGTTAGGTTTGACCATGCTGTTTTAAATCAAAATACCAAGCGGTTGCTTCTGTGACAACCCCACAGGTGCCACCCATGGCCATTCACCCCACCCTGCAATTTGATGCAGAGGTGTCCATGGGGTAGTAAACCGAGATTCTGAAACCTCCATGCTTCCTGGGAGTCCACAACCAAAGGACATGTGCAATGAGGTTCAAAACCAGATCTAATTACTGTATTTTTTGCTCTATAAGATGCACCTAGTTTTTAGAGGAGGAAAACAAGAAAAAAATATTCTGAATCAAATGGTTTACTAAACTATTTAATAAATTATAACAGAATGGGATGTGTTGGGATGTCTTAATCCCAGTTGCTTTACTCTCATGTGCCTCCAGCATACTGTGTGCATGACCCCCCCATCCCCCGCAGACTGCATGTAACTGTTAGGGGATGAAAACATCTTGTATAGAATCCATCTCTGCAGTCCCTTCAATGCCACATGTATTTCCTGTAGGTCTGAATAAATTGTAAATATTCTTTTGATTGCACACCCCCAGCATACCTGCTCTCTCTGGTTTTTCTTGCCTCTATCTTAGACAGAGAAGGTGAGCAATGAGGAGAGACCTAAATTCAATCCTCCAACTTTTCTCTCTTTTTTTCATATTTAAAAGTGATGCTTAAGAAACTCGGGCTGCATCTATGCATCCTTTTGAGTCGAGAGAAATGTTCACTCAGTGGTCTCGTGTGTCATTTCTTCCTCTGGGCCAAGGGCATGAAAATCTAACATTTGCACAGTTGCAGAGATCACTATAATAATTGTGTTTCTTGTATCCTCAATTGGGAAGGGAACTTTATATCCACATTGTTTTTGTTAAGCATTTAGAAGTCCCAGTTAATTATCCATGAGGTATTAAAAGGCCCTACCCTTGAAAGACAAAGCTGAATTGTGGGGAACTTCCCTTCCATTCCCAAAAGGTATTTCAAGCTCACTACACTTCTGCTGTTGAATCTTTTTTTTTTTCTCAGAACAAAGGAGTGATGGGTGTTTTCATGGGGATTAACCCTTTTTTTCCCCAGATGCCACAATTAAGAGAGATTCCTACCAGACACCTTTGAAAGTTTCTTTGATATTTTCTTTCTCATCCCATTCCATAAAATGACTATCCTAAAATGTGAAGTAACCAGTAGAGTTCAGTGCTGTAATGCTGGTTTTATCTTGATGTGTTATTCATATCATATTAGGCCATTGTATTAGATTTAGAAGGATATAATTTCCATTAAAACCCAGAGCAAATTTTGGCATCTATCATATAAACCCCTGAAAGCAGCATTTTGTACTCGAACTGCTGATACAAGCTTAACTAGAGCATCAAGATGGGTAAAATCTACTACAAGGGATGGCAGTGCAGGGGGGCGGCGGTGGCTTTAGAAGGATTGTGCTTCTAAAGTGTCATCTGTGCCTGTGGAGGCAGTGGCGTGGGGGCAGGGTGGCAGTGCGGGGCTGCATTGGCCGGCACGGGATGGCAGTGCGGGGGCGGTGGCGGCGGCTTTAGAAGGTTTGTGCTTCTAAAGTGTCATCTGTGCCTGCATCTGCGGTGGCACGGGGCAGTGGTGCGCGGCGGCGGCGTGGGGCGGCTGTGCGCGGCGGCAGTGGTGCGTGGTGCGGAGTGGCCGCGTGCGGCAGCACGGGGCAGCGGTGCGGGGCAGCGGTGCGCGGCGGAACAGGGCGGCCGCGTGCGGCAGCGGTGGCGCGGGGCGATGCAGTGCGTGGTGGCAGTGGCGCGGGGCAGCAGTGCGCGGTGGCATGGGGCGGTGGTGCACGGTGGCGCGGAGCAATGGTGCTGGGCGGCAGTGCGCGGTGGCGGAGGCGCGGAGCTTCCAGGTGGGGGTGATCAGTTCCCGGAGTGCGGGGTGGAGCAGGGCACGCCGAGCACATGCCGGCCTGGTGGTGCAGGCGGGCCGGCAGCGTCCCGGGCATCAGACACACACACATTCGCTCTATAAGACGCACAGACATTTCCCCTTACTTTTGAGGTGGAAAAAAGTACGTCTTATAGAGCGAAAAATACGGTACATTGACCTGCCTGTGAAACGGTTGAGACAGTCAGTATCTGTGCTCCCAGAAAGGGAGAATTTTCGGCCAAACTTACCGTCTCTACCACCCAGGATAAATGGCCAAAAACCCACGATCCCAGCTTCGTTGCCAAATTGTCAGAATCCCGGA
The DNA here is from genome assembly GCA_023646645.1 of Varanus salvator macromaculatus. NCBI lineage: Eukaryota > Metazoa > Chordata > Lepidosauria > Squamata > Varanidae > Varanus > Varanus salvator. Next base: position 2,156,220 of record JAIXND010000685.1, read on the forward strand.
ATCTCAATTTGAGAGAGGAAATAAAACTCGGGGTTGTGGGAAAGATCAACCGTTATGAACCTCAGTGTCTTTATTGTGTATCCCAGGTTCCCACAGTTGACTCACGATAAGGCATTACCGGGCTAGCAGAGATAAGCTTGCTGCAAAAACTTCAACAGAAATAGAGTTTTTATACACTCCCAGTCATGTCACAGATACAGGGCAATTGAAGATTCTGAGGTCATCACATACAGAACAGATAAAGGAATGTCAGTCAATCACACAGTAACAATGAGATTACAGTATTTCTAATTGCCTGTATTGACACTTTAGTTCAGTAGCTTGAACCCATCTCCAGGTCTGCTTAGACACGTAAATCCAAGCTACTGAAACTATGCATGAACTCAAGACTCTTATCTACTCTAGACATTCTGAATTGGCCAGGGCACATGGAGTCCTCTGGGCTATCGAAAGATACTTCCATGTAAACTGAATTACAACAATGATTATTTACAATGTATATTTGGACTGAATGGCCTGTCTACTGTAGCTTACAGCTAAAGGTGAGAGAAAGGAGCGGGGGAATGCCATTTTAAACATTGACAGTTTGGTTTTTGAGAAGGAAGACAGGATTTGATCCCACAATTCAAAAGCACACACAAAAGTAATGCTTTTCAGACAGGATTTACCCAGATTTTCCCAACACATGCAAATCGATAAAGGTGTGGGGCATTTTGCTGCCTCGTGTGTCTAGAGGGCACCTTGGCGGCCATTTTGAGGGATTCTGGCCTGCAGGTTTCTCCTCGGCCGCACCGCGCGCTCTTGGTTGCCGGAGAAACAAGACGAAACTCCTTTTCTCATTGGCTCCCTCCTGTCTCCTGCCCCTCCCAGCCACCCAATCAGTTTTCAGGCAATGTGGCAGGACTGGCACTCGTAAATTTTCAGACACTGCTAGCGATTGGTTGCTACATCCGAAGTTAAGCAAAGGATCAAATCCTAAAACTGGCCCCAAGGACACGTGTGCGCAAGCGCGCTCAGAGTCGAACCTTGGCAAGCTCAATGCAGGTCACTCCCCAGTAAGTATGATTAGAGTTGCAAATTATAAAGTTTCCCTAAAGAGGTTTGGCTCCTGGCAGGGGGTGGGGCAGGGAAGGTATGATTAATACTTCCTCCAGTTCTCCCAGTGGCATTGCTGCTGGTCCTCCAGGGGCTGCCCAGTGAATCCAACCCCAGAGTCTTCTGGCAGCTGAAACCCGAGCCAGGGACCCATGTCCCGTCCCTCCGAGAGGCCGAGTTGGAGCAGGCTGCCTGGCGGGGCCGGGCTGGCTCTGGCCGGCCTGGCCCGGGCCGGACCTCCTGGCTGCGACGGACCCTCCAGGCGGAGGATGCTGCCTCGGACGGTCCGGTCCGGTTCCTGGCTGTTTCTCGCGGCAGGTGGCGCCCGGCCCATCTCCGCTCCCACCCGGTTCGCCTTCCTCCTCGCCCTGCCACGGGCCACCTGCGGGCAGCACCAAGGGGCGCCCATCGGAGGAAGAGGTCATGCAGCCGAGCCCTTTTCAGGACAGCGGAGTCAAAGCCCCGTCCGCCCATCCCGCTCTCCTCCCTGGACCCGCCCGACACAGGAAGCCCACCCGCACCTCCTCAGCCCCTGCGGCTCCTCAGGCAGGCGGGACTTGCCGCGGCTCACCTGGGGAAGCTGGGCTGCCACAGGACTGGCCTCCCTTGCCCATTTCCTCTCGGGACTTTCACGCTGCCCTCCTGGAGTGGCATTTCTCTGCTTGCACACTGTCTCTTGGGAAACAGGTTGCTCTCACAGGTAAGAAAGGTCTGTGACACATTTTACCTCACATATGTAACTATCTTGCAACAAAGCACGAGTTTTCTGGCCCCTACAAATATTCAGACCATCCTGTGGGGATTGGTGATCGGTTCCTCTGTGATTTCTATTGCATGCAAAGGAATTTCGGTGCATACAGGAAAGGGATCAGAATGGAGGCACAACGCATCGTTCTTAAGTTTGCTTCATTGTTCTGCATTGCTCACAATCCAAGATCTTTCTCATTTGTAATATTCTTGAGCCAAGCATCTCCTGGCTGCAGAACGGCTTTCTTTTACTTCCATACAACTCAATTGGGCTTGCCCTTGGGGCAACTTAAGGCAATCCATGAAAACACTCTGAAAGCGACACCACGGAATTAAAACATTGTGAAAAATGAGGGGAGATTTGCGATAGAAAAATTTATAACTGCATTGGAAACAGATTTGAAATTCCAATAACTGCGGAATTAATGAGATAAAACCTGATAGAGCTTGAGCAAGGAACAGCCAAGCAGCAGTAAATGAATTATATTCCTTGGGAGCCTCATCTCAACCTACTGCTGAAAAGAAAGCAAGGTGGGCTTGGGGAGGTCATTCTTGGCATCCGCCCTGGTTGCATTTCCCTCTGTTGCTTTCACCCCAGCACAACAGCCTATCCAGATCACCTTGAATTTGGCTCCTTCCCACTCAGGTGTTCGCTACACCCCCGGGTACATGTCAGTCACCTGCAACTCAGACAGGCCTGCCCTGCACCGCTTGGTCCCAGCCATTCATATGCATGTGGAGGGATCACTGGGCACACGACCGAGCCTGGAGCCCACTTGTGGCGGCTCCAGAGCCTGAGACAATGCCCCTCAGAAGCCCCCCCCCCCGAGTCCAGCTCTGCTGGCATCTCTGGATCCCCCCCCCCTCAGAGTGGTTCCCTCTCACCCACTTTTAGCTAGTTACCAGGGCAGAGTATCATGGGGCACTTTATCAAAGGCTTTGCTCACATCAACACTTGGCACACTCTGCAAAGAACATGCTTCACTCGAGGGGCTCCCTGTCAAATCCAGGACACATCCTAAGACTCCTGCCTCGTGCTTCTTTCTCAAACCAGCAATGAGGGATCTCCCTGAGGCCCATTTCACCCTGAAATCCATGCAGGCCGAGCACCCAGGGCTGTCCCAGCACCACGGGGAGCAGGGCACTCCTGCATTCAGCAGGATTCCTGCAGCTCCTCCCAAAGTCCACACATTCCTGAATTCCCTTGCAGGAGTTTACGTGGCTTCTCTCCAGTGAGGGTTGCTTTATGTCCAAGGACACATGGGCTCTGCCTGCCCTCCTCCTCCACAAGTGATCCGTGCAGGCACAAACCCACTTCATCAGTGACGCTCACAGCCACAGATCGCCTGCGCTGCCCTAAACCCTTGTTAAAGCCATCGGAATTGGGGGCCATCACTACATCCCAGGGCAGCAAACCTGCAGTGGACCTGTATGCTGAGTGAAAAATATTTATTTATTGGTTTATTATTTTCCTTTGTAGGTCATGCTCCAGTGGATGGGAGTGAGAACAGCTTGTGCCACACTGAATTAATGTAACACCATGTACAAGCTCTCTCACCCTCTCTCTGTATGAATAGTAAGGATGACCCAGTGCACAAAACTGGTTGGGACAGCTAATACCCTGGAAGACAGAAAGAAGATTCAAGGGCATCCTGGACAAATGCCAAGTTCTGCACCTAGGAAAAAGAAATCTGAGGCATCGATAAGAGACGGAAAACTCGTACTCGGCCCAACTATACTGCAAGTGAGAAGCATCTTGGAAGCATCCCCCCCACACCCCAGGGGCTGAATTCCTCTCCGGCAGGGCTCCGGATGGGAGGACCTGGGATCAGATCCTACAAGCGGCCCCATAGGTTCCCTTTTCCCTCCCCCCCTCCATGTTCGCCCCCCCCATCCCGCACTCGCGGGGCCTTCCCTGCCCTCTCACCCCCACGAACCCGGCTCCCCATCGGGAACCCCACCAGGCCGGTCGCCGTACCGAGCATATGGAGCTGCGCAGGAGGGTTGCGCGGCTGCTCCGAAGTCCTCGGTCAACCGGGCGGCGCAAGGGCCGCGCACGCAGCCCGGGGAGGGACCCTGCCGCGCCGCCGCGCCCCCCCCCCTCTCGCTGGCCTGAACCCCCGAGTGTTGAAGCAGGATCCCCCCCCAAACCCCACTCGTGGGCCTCGCGGTGCGCAGCAACCCGGAGCAGCCGCGGGCTCTGTGGCGCTGCCGCCGGAGGACGCTGGGCTGGATGGGGCTCGGGACGGTCCCGGAAGAAGCGGACCCGGAGCAAATCCCGCGATCCGCCTTTTCCATTTCTCCCCGAGGAGGCGGCTCCGAAGGGGCGGGCAGGAGGCGGTCGCTTCCCGCGCTGCGCCCCGGAAGGTCCGGGAGGAGCTTCTTCGGGGCAGGAAACGGGCGAGCGGGAGGCAGCGTGGACGCCTCCCTGGGGAGCCGGCAGGACGGTCGGCCTGGGGGGATCCGCGGCCTGGAGGGAAGGCGACTTGTGCGGGTGAGAGGGATGGGCAGGGGCCGGGCGGGCGTGGGGGCAGGAGGAGGCCGAGCATGGCGCCTGCGGGAGGGAAGAGTGGGGGGTCGTCAGCCGCCCCTCTGCACTGGAATGGAGGGGCCGCCTGCAGGGTCCGATCGCAGCTCTCCAAGTGCAAAGCGCGACGAGGTTCCCATGGCGGGATCCCCTCTTGGGAGCCGATCCCGGAGAGGAGTTCAGCCCCGGTGCAGCGAGGCGAGCCTCGCGTGGGGCAGGAGGACGAAGAGGAGGGTGGCGAGGAGGTTCGCTGCACGTGGAAGGCTGACTGCAAATTGGAGAGGCCCAAATGCGCTGGAAATTCATTGAATGTGGAGGGGCGTCAGCTACAACCAGCACCTTCAGCTCCGTGGAAGAATCCCCACGGGAAAAGCCAGGCATAGACTCTTTCCACGCACGTGGAGCTCTTAGGACACCTCAGAGAAGGCACCCCAGAGAGGACCCACATCCACGCACGGAGGAGGGAAGAGCTGTCGTGATGGCGGAAGGAAGGAAGGCCTTCCCAGAAAAGAGCCCCCGCCCCGCCCCTGGTGGAGAAGCCACGGGCTGCTCTGTTTCCTTTTAATAAGATTTTATTAAAATTTTAAACTACAAATTAAAAACATCAATCATCAAATACATTGGACAAGCTGGGTCAGCCCCCTATAACATATCTTTTAGCATTCTATGATCATAATCAAATCAATTTATAGAAGTTTAAAAACATCTTTAAATCTATGCCAAGTCCCGTTTCTCTAACCAATCGTAAAAAAAGTTCCAGGTTTGGTAAAAGTCAGTGTCTTCCTTCTCCTTCAGTGATAGAGTCAGTCTGTCCATTTCTGCACAATCCAGAATCTTTTTCAAAATCAGTTCCTCCGTGGGAAGTTCCTCACTCTTCCAGTATTGAGCAAGCGCGATCCTCACCGCTGTGATTAAATGTAGTATCAAATACATTTCTTGTTTACTAATATTTTCCGGTACAATGCCTAACAAAAAAACTTCAGGTTTAAAGGCTAAAGATTTTTGTAGTATTTCCTCAAGCCATTTATGTATTTTAATCCAATACTTTTTCACATATTCACAGGTCCACCACATATGATAAAATGTACCCACATTGTGTTTACATTTCCAGCATCTGTTAGACATATTAGGAAACATCTTAGCTAATCGATTTGGCAACAAATACCATCTATAAAGCATTTTATATAAATTTTCTTTATACGAGGTTGCTAAAGTTACCTTAATATTTCTCTCCCACAGCTTTTGCCACTTTTCTAATTCAATATTATATCCAAAGTTTTGTTCCCATGTTATCATAGTGTCCTTAACCTGTTCCCCTTCCATTTTCCTGTCAAGCAAAAACTCATAGATTCTTTTAATAATTTTCTCATCTGCTTTTAACATCACTTGATCAAAGTCTGTTAGATCTTTATAAAACCCCCATATTTTGCAGTCTTTGGCATATCTTGATTGCATCTGCACCTTATACCACCACAATAAATTAAGTTCCTGTTCTTGTATTTCTTGCTCCAGTTTTAGGCCTCCATCCTTATCCAAAATATCATCATATCTTATAATCCCTTCAAAATGTAATGCATTTGGATAGACAAAGGCTTCCATAGGCGAAAGCCATCTTGGTAGCTTATTATACAATTTTAGTTTTAGCTTTTCCCATACTGACATTAGTGATCTTCTAATAAAATAACTTAGAAACATCCCCTGTGAGTTGACCTTCTCATACCACATATAAGCATGCCAACCCATTTGCAAATCATGACTCTCAAGGTACAAAATTCTCTTGTTTCGCAAGATTATCCATTCTCTTAGCCAAGTACAAATAGACGCTTGATAATACAACATCCAGTCCGGTAAACCAAAACCCCCATTCCTTTTAGTTTCTTGAAGCATTTTTAGTTTAATCCTTGCTTTTTTTTCCAAATAAATCTCGAAACTTGAAGATTTAAGTCCTCAAAAAACTTTTTATCAATTTTTACAGGGATCATTTGGAATAAAAACAAAAATTTTGGTAAAATATTCATTTTAACCAGTGCTATTCTTCCCATTAAGGACAATTGTAAATTGGCCCATCTCTCCAGATCACTTTTAATATCTTTCAGTAATTTATCATAGTTATCTTCTTTCAAAGTTGTACATTTAGCTGTAAGATAAATTCCCAGATATTTTACCCTTTTAACAATCTGTAAGTCCACTTGCTCTTGGAGTTCTTTCTTCTGTTTTTGTGTAAGGCTTTAAACTAAAAGCTTCGTCTTTTCTTTATTTATTTTCATCCCCGTGACCTCACCATATTCTTCAATCCTTTGTAAGAGTTTAGGGATAGTTACGAATGGTTCCTCTATTATGAAAACCAAATCATCTGCAAATGCTTGAAATTTATATTTTTCATCCCTAATTTTAGTGCCTTTGATGTCTTCATCATCCCTGATGTTTCTATTCAAGATCTCTAAAGTCAAAATGAACAATAGGGGTGACAATGGGCATCCCTGCCTTGTACCCTTTTGTATCTCTATAGCCCTTGTACATTCTCCATTAATTAAAATCCTGGCCGACTGTCTTTGATAAATGCTTGAGATCACATTCATAAATTTTTCCCCGAACTCCATTTGCTCCATCTGATACTTCATAAATTGCCAACTGACATTATCAAAAGCTTTCTGAGCATCCAAAAACAATAAAGCCATTGGCTTTTCCGCATGTATCTCATAGTATTCTAAAATATGCAAGATAGTCCTCAGATTACTCTTCATTTGTCTTTTAGGCAGGAAACCATTTTGGTCTGGATGTATAAAGTCTATTAAAAACTTCTTCAACCTTTCTGCCAATATTGAGGCAAAAATTTTATAATCCACATTTAATAGTGATATAGGTCTAAAGTTTTGAATCTCAGTTAAATCCATGTCTTCTTTAGGTATTAGTGTTATATTTGCCTCCGTCCAAGTATCTGGTATTTTGGCATTTACCAGTGCTTCATTACATATGTCTTTTAAAAAAGTAACAAAAACTCCCTCAAACGATTTGTAAAATTCCTCTGGTAGACCATCCGGACCAGGAGTTTTATCATTCTTCTGTCATGTAATTGCCTCTGTTATTTCCATAGTTGTTACTTCCTGGTTCAGCATTTTTTGAAATTTTTCTGGTAGCTTTGGCAAATCTCCCTTTTGTATATATTCTTTCACTTTCTCAATCGAAAACTCCTTTTGGTATAATCTTGCAAAAAAGTCTTCAGCTATTTTCTTAATTTGTATATTTTGTACCTGCAGTCGTCCTTCTCCATCTCTCAGTTTTGAAATCACTCTCTTCTCTCTTTCCTTTCTAACTTTATATGCTAACCATCTCCCCGGCTTATTAGCATTTTCAAAAAAGTTCTGTTTAGTCAATTTCATTTGCTTGGTAAGCTCGCTCATATCCAAGAGATTTAACTTGTGCTTCAAAGTGTTCATTTGAACCCTAAGATTACTCTTTGTTGGATCTGCCTGCAATTCTTGTTCCTGTTTCCTCAATTCTTCTAGTAATGTTGCTCGCGCTTGCCTTTTCTTTTTATTTATTCTTGCTAAATAGGTTATTATCAATCCCCTGACATAGGCTTTAGCTGTATCCCAGACATTCTGTAAAGAAGTTTCTTCAACTTTGTTTATTTGAAAGAATATTTGCATCTCTTTGCTTATCTTTTCTAGAAACTTTTTATCTTTCAATAACGCTTTATCTAGACTCCATCTGGGCATCCTTGCAACTCCTTTCAGTGATATAAATATAGGATTGTGGTCAGCCTAGACATTTGTCTCCATTTCAGTTTATATCAGATCTGGGATTAGGTCTGGCGTTACCCAAACCATATCAATTCTAGACCATGACCTATGTTGGCTTGAGTAGAAAGAATAGAAACATAGAAACAGAGCGAGTCAGAAGGGGCCTCCTGGGCCATCTAGTCTGACCTCCGGCACCAGCCGGCTCCGCTCATGACATGCCCACCATGTGCATGTCCAGCCTATCTTTGAACACCCTCACCGATGGGGCCTCAACGACCTCCCGTGGAAGCCCATTCCACGCCCTCAGGGTCCTAACTGTCAGGAAGTGCTTCCTGGCATCCAAATTGAACCTTGGCTCCCTGAGCTTTGCTCCATTGGAACGCGTCCTGCCTTCCTCTGCAGGGGAGAACAGGCCTCTCCCCATCTCCATGTGACACCCCCTCACATACCTGTATGTTGCCAACATATCCCCTCTGAGTCTCCTCTTCTCCAAGCTGAAGAGACCCGGTTCCCTCAGTCTTGCCTCATACGGCATCCCCTGCAAACCAGCCACCATCCTTGTGGCCCTACGCTGCACTGACTCCAACCTGGCTATATCCTTTCTGTAATGAGGGGCCCAAAACTGAACACAATACTCCAGTTGCGGGCGCACCAGAGTCATGTAGAGTGGTAGTAATACCTCTCTTGATCTAGAAGCCACACTTCTGGCTATGCAACCAAGGGTGGCATTCGCCCTCTTGACCACCGCATCACACTGCTGACTCATGTTTAGCCTGCGGTCAACCAGTACCCCAAGGTCCCTTTCACAAGTGCTGCTCTCCAGCCACTTGTCCCCTAACCTGTACTTATGACAGCTATTCCTATGCCCCAAGTGCAAGACCTTGCACTTCTCCACATTGAACGCCATCCTGTTGTCTCCTGCCCACTTCCATAGTCTGTCCAGATCCTTTGGATCTGGTGTATCTGCTCCTCAGTTGTGGCCACTGCTCCAGTTTTAGTGTCGTCTGCGAATTTGATCAGCAGACTGTTCACCCCTTCTTCCATGTCGTTAATGAAAAGATTAAACAGGATCGGCCCCAGGACAGAGCCCTGGGGGACCCCGCTTGTCACTGGCTGCCATCCCGACGATTCCCCGCTAATGGTTACCTTCTGCTTTCAGTCAGTCAACCATGCCCTAATCCACCGGACAGTGCTTTGGTGTATCCCAAAACTCCTCAGTTTCTCCACCAGGATATCATGGGGCACTTTGTCAAAGGCCTTGCTGAAATCCAGGTATACCACATCCACTGCATCCCCTCCATCTAGCCATCTTGAAACCTTGTTATAGAATTCCACAAGGTTTGTCTGGCAGGACCTGTTTCTGCGGAAGCCATGTTGTGTGGCTGTCAGCCTCCCTTCCCTATCTAGCATCACTAGATCTCTCTCTATTATGAGCCTTTCCATTGTTTTTCCTACAATGGACGTAAGGCTAATCGGTCTATAATTCCCCATGTCCTTCCTACTACCCTTTTTGAAAATTGGGACCACCGATGCCACCCTCCAGTCCTCTGGAACTTCACCTGTTCTCCACGAGGCCTCAAAAATGGAGGCCAGCGGGCGTGAGAGAACCCCTGCCAACTATCTAAGTACTCTCGGGTGTAACCCGTCAGGGCCTGGCGCCTTTGTAATGTCCAATGCCCTGAGGAGCCCCTCGACTTCAAGGGGGGTGACTCTAATCTCTGCCCCTAAGTCCCCAGCCTCATCCAATCTCCTATACGGATATCCCCCGTCCTGCTTTGGGGAGAACACAGAGGCAAAATAGTCATTTAGCATCTGTGCCTGTTCCCTCATGTCAGTCACTGGATCTCCTTCCTCCTTATTTAGTGGTCCCACCACTTGTCTCCCATTCCTTTTCCTATTTACATGCTGGAAGAAGCCCTTTTTGTTGCTCTTGATATTCTTGGCAAGTCTCAGCTCATAATCAGCCTTAGCCTTGCGAAGAATCCTTCTGCAACGGGCCTCCTCCTCCCGGTATACCCTTTTGTCTATTTCCCCCAGTACCCATTTCCTATGGAGGCTCCTCTTTCGTCTAATCCCCCTAACCACCTCCTTTCGCATCCATGGCGGCACTCTCCTCCGCCTCCCCACCTTACTGACTAGAGGTATTGTCAGGGCTTGCGCCTGCAAAACCTCCCTTTTGAGTGCCATCCACCCCTCCTCAACTCGCTTACCTTCCAGTAACCTATCCCAGGAGACTTTCCCCAGCCTGGCCTTCAGTTGGCCAAAGTTGGCCCTCTTGAAGTCCCAGCTTCTAGTGCTCGCCCTGCTGCACGGCCCCAGTCCTCTGATCTCAAAGCAAAGGATGGAGTGATCACTCGCATCCAGAGCTCCCCTAATCTGTACTTCATCTATCAGCTCCTCCCTATTGGTCAAGACCAAGTCCAGGATGTTTCCCCCCCTCGTCGCCTCTCGGACCCTCTGTGTGAAAAACCCACCCTCTAGAGCTTCTAGGAAGCGACGTGACCTGGCTGTCACTGCCGAGTGAGTCTCCCAAGTAATATCCGGGAGATTGAAATCCCCCATAATTACTGTGTCTCTCCCCCGAGATATCCTTAGAATCTGGCCTGTCAGGACATCATCCAGGGTCTCAAGTTGACCTGGAGGGCAATAACATACCCCCACTGTCAGGTCTCTTTCTCTGTCAAAACCCCTAAGTTTCACCCAGACTGCCTCTACCGAATCCCCATCTGTGCTGCACTCTATCTCACTGCATCCTATCCCTTCCCTGACATATAAAGCCACACCCCCACCTCTCTTTCCCTTCCTGTCCTTTCTAAAAAGGTGATACCCTTCTATGTTCACATTCCAGACTTGCCTTTCATCCCACCAAGTTTCTGTGATTCCCACCAGATCATATCCTCCTATTCCCAGGAGAGCTTCAAGCTCTTCCTGCTTATTACCCATGCTCCTAGCATTGGTGTACATGCACCTCAACTCCTTCCCACTGCTTCCTTTCCTTGGAGTGCCCAGCATCCTCCTTCCTCCCATCCTCCCTGGTACCTGGCCCCTCTCTGTAGAAGTCCTGTCAGTCCCTGCAGTATCTCTAAAGCCCTGCTCCCAGAGCCCCGATCCTCCCCGCACACTTGTCCAGTGCAGACACGTTACTGGGGGGCCTGAACCCACCCCCCACTGGCTCAGTTTAAAGTCTTCCGGATGAAGCTCGCTAGAGCATCTCCAAAGGACCTTTTCCCCATCCTCGTGAGGTGTAACCCATCCCTTGCCAGAAGTCCATTGGCAAGAAAACGAGTGCCGTGGTCGAGGAACCCGAAGCGTTCCTTCTGGCACCATACCCTAAGCCAGTCGTTCACCTCAGAGGCCCTCCTGTCCCTTCCTGTCCCAAATCCCCGGACAGGTAAGATTGACGAGAAGGCCACTTGGGCCTTCAGCTCCCTGAGTTTCTTCCCGAAGGCCGAAAAGTCCCTGGTGATCCCGACCACCCCCTGCCTGGCCACGTCGTTTGTGCCCACATGGATCACCAGGAGTGGCTGGTGACCCCCGGAGCGAACAAGAAGCTCCACTCTGTCCTTCACGTGCCGGATGCGTGCGCCCGGCAGGCAGCAAACCTCCCTTGTCTCAAGGCTGGGGCGGCACACCGCCGCCTCAGTGCCCCTCAGCAGGGAGTCCCCAACAACTATCACCCGCCGCCGTGTCTTCCTGGTGCTGGTGGGCAGCCGTGCCCTGGCCCTCGCCTCTCCTGCAGCGGCTCCCTTGCCACTTGTTGTCCCAGGCTGGTCCCTGAGGCCTCATCAGCCCCAGCCTCCCCAGGTGGAGAGAACCTGTTTCCCAGCTCCAGATTGGTGCCAGGAGGAGAAGGAGGCCGTGCTGGCCGCCTCCTCCCGTGGGTGACATACCTCCATGCCTCTGCAGCTGCTCCTCCTGTGGCCTCTCCCTCAGCCCTCTCAGTCCAGAGGGGGGCTGCTCCGGGGGGCCTGGAGAGCTCTCTCGGCCCTCAGACACCTCACCTCCTCCTCTAGCAGGGTCACCAGCTTGCACCAAGGGCAAGTGTATCCCTGCCTCTCCTGGGGGAGAAGGGCGAACATGTCGCAGCTCTCGCAGCGGACAGCAACACCCGTGACTCCCGCCAAGGCCATCTCCTGGTCTGCCATCTGTAACCCTTCCGAGACCTTACCTTGGTCCCCTGTCTTGTAAGTCCTGCAGTTCCTCTCACTCTCCCAGTTCTCCCAGGCAAAAACCCCACTTGCACACACACACAAGGAGAAAATAAACTTAAATTTAAATTGGAAGAAAAAAAAAACAAAGCACAACAAAGCAAAGCAAAGTGCAAACAAAACAAAATAAAAAGACACAAAACAAAAAACAAACAAACAATCAAACAAACAACCTCTGTGTCTCAGGGAAGGGAGTCCCTGGACCGCCCGGACCGCAGCTCAGGGACGCAGACGAGGGACGACGCCCGAGCTTGGCCCTCTCAGTCCCTCCGGCCAGTGGCCCTGCCCCCTGCTTCCCCCTGGCTGCTCTCGCTCTCTGGCCCACCCCCTCCCTCTCTGCTGCTCCTGGACCTCTGCTCCCACCTGCCCAGCTCCTACCTTGCCTGTGCCAGTCCCCTGGCCACTCAGCACTCTCTCCCAGCCTGTGCCTCTGCTGCTCTGCCGTTCTGCCAAGAGGCCAGAGCCAATAATTGGCTGAAGATGGATTTTTGTGTCTCCAGGTATCTATCAAACTGAATTCCTCAATCAAATTGGAACAGGATTTTGGAAGACTCTTTCTGCCCTTTTCCCCCTTATTTTCAGCCTTATAGTCAATTTCCTTATTCACAATTGCATTAAAATCACCCATTATACACATAGTCTGATAGTCCACTTGCAAGAGTAATCTATGTAGCTTTTGATAAAAAATTTCCTGATGATCATTCAGTGCATATATTGCCACTAAGAGCACCTTTTTGAGTTTGATTGTGATTTCCACCATCAAGATCCTGCCATCCTCTTTAGCAAAAACATACTTAGGGTCCAATTTTTCTGTAACATACAGTGCTAAACCTCTTTTCTTTTCTGATGCAGAAGACACAAACAATTTCCCCAGTTTTGAACATTCCAGAAATTTATCATGTTGTTTCTTAATATGTGTTCTTGTAGACAGATTACCTCTAGGTTTCGTTTTTGAAGCTGCGCAAAAATCCTTCTTCTCTTAGACGGTCCATTTAGTCCATTAACATTTAGAGAGAGAAGTTCAATTTTTCCTTCCTTTTTGCTAGCCATGTTTGGTAAGGTTATTTACTTATTCTTTGCCTTTACTATTCTACCTTTTCTCTTCTCCTTTGGGTCCAAAGTCTGCGCTTCTTGTGGATCAACCCTCAGCGATTCTCCTTGTTCAGTTTGGTACACTATTAATTCCATCGCTTCGGAATCTTTTTCTCCTTTCTCAGATACGACAAAGTCCTCCTCTTCCAATTCAGCTCTAAATTTTTCATAGAACTCTTGTGCTTTAAGAATTGAATCCAATTTATATCTTACAGAATTCCATGTAAGAAATATTCCTTCTGGTGTTAGCCATTTAAAGATGATCTTTTTCTTAGTCAATCTTGTAGTAAGGAATCGGTATTTCTTTCTTCCCTCTCTGATCCTCCATGGAATTTGTTTCAGGACCGTCACCTCCTGATGATCGTCTCTCTTTAATGGTTTCTCCCGCACTGCCTTCAAGACGTTATCTCTTATGGATCTTAAAGCAAACTTGACATGAACTTCTCCCGGTAGTTTATTTTTTCTGGTATAAGAGGAATTGACCCTATAAACGAGAGCAATTCCCAACGCCATGGTTCCATCCTCTATTTCCAAAAGATCCGCCAAGATAGTAGTTATGATCTCTCGCAAGTTTTCATCTTTTTTTTCTGTTATGTTCTGGAATCTTAGATAATACGATGCCTTTTCCATCTCTAGCACGGCCATTGAATCCCATGTTGATTTGTCTAGTATCTCCAATTTTTCAGATACTTGCTGCATTTTTTTTGTGTTCCGTTCCGCTTTAAGTCGTACTTCCGATAGTTGCGTTGTCATTTCTTCAAACAAGTTTTCCAATTTATCAATTCGCTCCTGCTGTTTATTTGATAGGGTTTCCAGCTGTATTGTCATTGCCTCTTGAGATGCTTACAAGGTTGTCAGAGTCGCTTGTATCGCCATTAAAGTTTTTGCAACATCTTCTGTCTTGGGGTGATGTATTGCACTTTGTCTCACAGAGGAGGGCGCTGAGGATGGTTGAGTTTTCCTTATGATGAAGGTTGTTAGAAAAAGAAAAAAAAGAGTAACTTGCAATAATTTCAGTCACCACCGGGTGGCAGCAAAATTCTATTTAAAAATAAAAATAGAAAAAAATAGGACTGCTCTGTTTCCATTGTGCTGTGCAGGAGTGGGAAGAGGGCGAGGGGGAGCATGGCCAGCATCTGAGCTCTTCTTTGCCTTCCAAAGACGAGGTTCAAGGCAAAGCCTGGGCTAACTAAATGCCTTGGCCTGCTCCCCTGGAGCCGGAGAAAGAAAATCCCCATGGGTGTATTATCCCTACTTTGCACCAGGGGCAGCGGAAGGCCATGTTTTTCCTGCTCTTCTTGTGCCTGCCTGGCTCCTGCCCTCTCTCCCTCCAGCCGCACTCCCAGAGCCTCTGTCCTGCCACTGGAAGTGCTCTTGAGGCATCAGGACAGCCATCTGTCAGGGGTGCTTTCGCTGGAGCCTCCCAGGACCCCTGCAACTCCACCCCTCTGATTCCAGGACAGCCCTGCAAGAGAGTATGATGGGGAAAGGGCTGGAATGCACTGGAGGGCCCCTTTGCTCAGTGCAGGACCCCAAGTCAAACTGCCCGTATCAGATGGCTGTCCAGTTGCATCCTGAATGCCTCCAGTGTGGCAGAGCCCACAAACTCCCAGCTAACTGGTCCCTTGCTGTACTGCTCTAACAGTCATGAAATTTTTGCAACCTCTCCAGATCCCCTTGAATCTTCTTTGTGTCTGCCAGAGCATGAACTGCCCCACGCAGTTTTGGGTCACCTGCAAATGTGCCAATTGTTCCCTTCCTTTCTTTATCCAAATCACCAATAGAGAAGAGTTGTGTGAGAGCCTGTTTCTTTTGCCTGCTTGGGATCACCCCGTAGAGGCCCCATCTCAGACCTCTGCCCTTCTATGGTGGTGGCTCAGTGATGGAGCACAGGCCTTGGAGGGCCCCTCGGGGTCTTCTGCCTTCTGTTCGCCCATCTTCTAGCTCCTTGCCTGGCAGGCAGGCCTGCAGTTCCCTCTTGGCATGGAAGGTGGACACAGGACAGGCACGAGGAACCAGCAATGGAGAGGATGCGCTTAGGGGCTCGCTGCTGGCCTTCATTCCACGCTGGGGCCGGGTTAGTCCGATGCGGCACAGGCTGTTCTCCCTCCCATCCACCATGACAGAACCTCCCTCAGTCATCGCCGCGTAACCTTGGCCATCTATGGGTCGATTGCTAGCAGTAGCAGTGCTGGCGTGTGGTGCGGAAAGCATTTTGCCAGTGCGCAGAGCTGGGCAGGATGTGACCCTAAAGCGGATGTAGTTCTAATCCGGGTAACCTCTGAGCTTTTGCTACAAAGGACAGCTGGCTTTGCTCTCTGCCCGTTCCAGCTGCTGGGAGCCTCACTGACTGAGTGACGGTTGCTGTTCTGCCTGCATTGTAGATGCTTCATGTGATCAATGTTTCTCCTTGGGAGTAAAGCTGGATCTTGCATATCCTCTCTGTGGGGTCCCAGATCCTTTCAGCCCCATGTAGGGGCCCCACCCATGTCCAATTGCAGCATTCCTGACGGGGCTGCAAGAATTCCTGCCTGGAAATGTCGGCGTCCAAGAGGGGCCCTGCTTCTCACCCTGGCTCCCGCCCTACAGGGAGGTGCTGCAGAAGAGCTGTCCGTGGCCTGGATCTTTTCTTTGCAGTGGTCCTTACAATTCTTGGCCCGTGTGCCTGGTTTTTATACGATTTCTCTTTGTATTTGATAAAAGTTTGTTTGTTTATTTATAACATTTCTATGCCACACCCATCGTCGAAGCCTCGGGGCGGCTCACAAGAAAGTTTATCAGGCATAAAATAATATTAAGAATTCGGAGAGATGTGAGATGTGTTTTGATCTCAACCTTACTGTCAGTGCAGCACCCTGGAAAATTAGTTTTCCCCTCCTACTTCTAGGGAACAAAGTTTCCCCTATGAGACGAGATGCAGAGTATCAAGCAGCAACAGTTTAATATGTTCTGGCCAGACCGGGCCCTCACGCCGAAGGTTGTGCTCTGGAGGAGCCGTTTACAAAGCCCTTTATTCCCTGCTTCTCGCGCAAAGTCCCTGCCTCCTTTCTCCCACTGGCTGAGGTACGAAGAGTTCGCAATCTTCTCCACCCGCCTTCATCATACTGCTCCATGGTATGTTACCCCCTCCTGCCCATACATCACATGTTCATGTTAATAACTCTGAGTCATACTAGGAGGTACCATCAATATGCATTAGCTAATTATGCAGCCATACTTTGGATTCTAAGTTCAAAAGTTTAATGCCAAATCTACCGATTACATCTTGTAGTCTATTAGTTTGTGTTAGCACTAGTTTCATTATTAACCACTAAGTGATTTATAGCCTTAACTGTTCTAGTCTGTTTGTCACAGCAATTTTCTACTTCTCACATACTGGAAAAATTTCTTTGCCTGGCTGCCTAGACAGTACAGAGTTCATTGAAGTTCGATGTATCTCATGTCTTCTCTTTAAGGCAGTCCTTGAGAAAGTGAGATTTCCGTCTGGCATACGACGTGAAAAAGGAAGAATATTGGAGAGGTAAGGCATGGGGGATGCAACCTTTCTCTTGAGCTTTAATGAAAATCTCTGGGGGATTTTCCGGCTGACAGGGCTGGTGATCCTGTTGACGCCCTGGTAGAATTGTGGAATGAGGAGATGACCAGGGCTGTCGACACGATTGCTCCCAAGCGTCCTCTTCCGTCTAGCCGAGCCCGTTCATCTCCGTGGTACACGATCGAATTACAGGTGATGAAGCAGGCAGGGAGACGACTAGAGGACAGGTGGAGGAGATCACGACAGGTATCTGACCAAACACGCTTGTGTGTGCATTATCACGCCTATGTTGTGGCAGTGAGGATGGCAAAGAAGAAATTCTTCTCCGTTTCCATTGCCTCCTCACAGTGCCGTCCGGCGGAGCTCTTTCGAGTGGTTCAGGGCCTAGTACATCCTGGCCCTAAGAAGGATCTGGCGCCGCCCTCAGAAGCCCGCTGTGACGAGTTTGCCCAGCATTTTCGGGAGAAAATCATTCAGATACGCTGCGAGCTCGACTCTGCTTTGGAAGCAGATTCTACTGGGGAGTTGCCTTCGACGCCGTCTGGTCCATGCTTAATGGATGAATTTCAGTTCATGTGGACTGATGATGTGGACAAGGTGCTTGGACGAGTACGCCCTACCACTTGCTTACTAGACCCATGCCCTTCCTGGCTACTAAAGACAGCCAAGGACAGGATTGGACCCTGGATCCGGGAGGTGGTCAACGCCTCTTTAAGAGACGGCCGGGTGCCTGCACTCCTAAAGGAGGCGCTAGTCCGGCCAGTCCTAAAGAAGGCATCCCTGGATCCAGAGGTGGCTGCCAATTATAGACCGGTGGCCAACAGTTTCTGGGCAAGGTGCTGGAGCGGGTGGTGGTGGGACAACTCCAAGCACTCTTGGAGGAAACTGATTATCTGGACCCATTTCAGTCCGGCTTCAGACCCGGCTTTGGCACTGAATCCGCCTTGGTCGCCCTGTACGATGACCTGCGCAGGGAGAGAGACGGGGAGTGTGTCCCTGTTGGTTCTCCTGGACCTCTCAGCGGCTTTCGATACCATCAACCATGGTATCCTTCTGGATAGGCTTGCGGGATTGGGAGTTGGAGGCACCGCTTGGTGGTGGTTCCGCTCCTACCTTGACGGCTGATTCCAGAAGGTGGTGCTGGGGGACTATGGCTCTGCGCCATGGCAGCTATGCCATGGGGTACCGCAGGGGTCCATTTTGTCTCCCATGCTATTTAATATCTACATGAAACCGCTGGGAGAGGTCATCAGGAGGTCTGGGCTGCGGAGTCATCAGTACGCTGATGACACCCAGCTCTACCTCTCGTTCTCTACCGATCCAGGTGAGGCGGTGGCTGTGCTGAACTGGTGCCTGGCCAATAAACTGAAGCTCAATCCAGACAAGACGGAGGTCCTGTTGGTGGGCGGTTTGGGTCTTGGAGTGGGGGACTTGGGCCTTGTCCTGGATGGGCTTGCACTCCCTCTAAAGGACAAGGTCCACAGCCTGGGGGTGCTCCTCGACCCGGAGCTGTCGTTACAGGCCCAGGTGATGGCAGCGGCGAGGAGTGCTTTCCTGCAGCTACGGCTGGTACATCAGCTGCGTCCCTTCCTGGACTATGACTGCCTGGCGACAGTGACACACGCGTTGGTGACTTCTTGACTGGATTTCTGCAATGCCCTCTACGTGGGGCTGCCCTTGAAGACGGTCCGGATACTTCAGTTGGTACAAAATAGAGCTGCCAGGTTGCTGACGGGGGCTGGGCATTATTCTCCTATAACCCCAGTCCTCTGTCAGCTCCACTGGCTCCCAATTGAAGTCCGGGCCCAATTCAAGGTTTTGGTATTGACCTATAAAGCCTTAAATGGCTTGGGACCTGGATACCTAATGGACCTCCTGTGCCCTTATATGTCCTCCCGCCCCCTAAGATCTGCAACAGCGGCCCTCCTCCGGGAGCCCCCCTTGAGGGAGGTTAAGTGGGTAAGTACCAGGAGGAGGGCTTTTTCGGCGGTGGCACCCCAACTATGGAACGCGCTCCCTGGAGAGGTTCGCCTGGCGCCGTCATTATATGCTTTTCGGCGCCAGGCAAAGACCTTTTTATTTAAGTCTTATTTTAATTTTGGTTTAGTTTATTTGTGTTTAGATGTTTTGTATGCCAATGGTTGTTTTACTTCGTTGTGGTTTATATTTGTTTTCAAAGTGGATTTTCTTTATTTTAATTTATTTTGGTTTGATTTGGGTGTAGTCTAATTATATTTTTAGTTGCCGAGATGCACCGAGGGGGGGAGGGATAAATTTATATGTAATATTGTTTTAATTGTATTTTAAACTCTGTTGTAAGCTGCCCCGAGGCTTTGTTGCGATGGGGCGGCCTATAAATGTTTCAATAAATAAAAAACTAAATAAAATAAAAATCCAGCTGTTTCAACCTTTAACTCATACCAAGGTTTTCATTTTCTCTTTCTTCTCAAGCAGAAGAATTGTGAAGCAGTGAATGGATCCCTGCATAATATCAGTGACATGTGAGGATGAAGTGAGAAAAGAGGCATCTCCAAGTTAAACCTGATCCAAAAAGTATAATGAAAAGCACAAAAAGAACAGAAGTGAATAATTCTGTATTTCTCTGAGTGTTGGAGACCACATGGCTTCTTTCCAGAAGGTCAAAAAAGAGGAAGGATAAAGGGTTGGAAACATAAGATCAATTATTATATTTTTCAAAATAGATGAAAAATTTGGATGAACAAATAAATCGTCTTCGTAAGCAAGAGTGATCTGACAACTTTGGCAGCCGTGTGGAATCATGGAATGCAGGAAGAGCTTAAGTTCTGGTGGAAGGCTTACAAAAGATGGAAAAGTCCAGGCTGGAGAAGCTATATAAATTCATAAAATATGGTAAGAGCTTCAATGATCAAGACAACCTTTCTAGACATCAAAAATGCATGGATATCCCAAATAAAGGCATGGAATGTGGAAAAAGCTTCAGTCAGAGTGGACATCTGACTAAGCATCTAAGAATGCACACAGGGGAGAAGCGATACATGTGCATGAAATGTGGGAAGAGCTTCAGTCGAAGTGGGCATCTTACTGATCATCAAAGAACCCACACTGGGGAGAAGCCATTCACATGCATGGAATGTGGAAAGAGCTTCACTAAGAATGTAAGTCTTGTTTTGCATCAAAGAACACACACTGGGGAGAAGCCATACACATGCATGGACTGTGGAAAGAGCTTCAGTTACACAGGAAGTCTTATTCGCCATCAACGAACCCACACTGGGAAAAAGTCATACAAATGCATGGAATGTGGAAAGTGCTTCAGTCAGAGTGGAAGTCTTACTCAGCATCAAAGAACTCATACTGGAGAGAAGCCATACAGATGTATGGAATGTGGAAAGAGCTTCAGTGTCAGAGGAAGTCTTACAGTCCACCGAAGAACGCACACTGGTGAGAAGCCATACAGATGCATGGAATGTGGAAAAAGCTTCAGTGACAGTGGAAGTCTTACAGTCCACCAAAGAATGCACACTGGGGAGAAGCCATACAGATGCATGGAATGTGGAAAGAACTTCAGACACGCAGGAAAACTTAACGAACATCAAAGAACACACACTGGGCAGAGGCCATACAAATGCATAGAATGTGGAAAGAACTTCACTCGAAAGCGAACTCTTACTCGACATCAAAGGACCGACACTGGGGAGAGGCCATACACATGCATGGAATGCGGAAAGTGCTTCAGTGACAGAGGAAGTCTTATTTCGCATCAAAGAACACACACTGGGGAGAAGCCATACAGATGCATGGAATGTGGAAAGAACTTCAGTCAGCCAGGGAAACTTAATCAACATCAAAGAATCCACACTGGGGACAGGCCATACACATGCATGGAATGTGGAAAATGCTTCAGTCAGAGTGGAAATCTTACTCAGCATCAAAGAACCCACACTGGGGAGAAGCCATATACATGCATAGAATGTGGAAAGAGCTTGAGTGACAGTGGAACTCTTAAAGTCCACCGAAGAACACACACTGGGGTTAAACCATACAGATGCATGGAATGTGGAAAAAACTTCAGTCAGGCAGGACAATTTAATGAACATCAAAGAACCCACACTGGGGAGAGGCCATACAGATGCATGGAATGTGGAAAATGCTTCAATCAGCGTGGACATCTTTCTCAGCATCAAAGAACCCACACTGGGGAGAAGCCATACACATGCATGGAATGTGGAAAGAGCTTCAGTTACAGCGGAGGTCTTAGAGGCCATCAAAGAACCCACACTGGGGAGAAGCCATATAAATGCATGGAATGTGGAAAGAGCTTCAGGGAAAGTGGAACTCTTACTAAACATAAAAGGATCCACACTGGGGAGAAGCCATACAAATGCATGGTATGTGGAAAGAGCTTCAGTCACACAACAAGTCTTAATGTACATCAAAGAACCCACACTGGGGAGAAGCCATACACATGCATGGAATGCGGAAAGAGCTTTAGTCAGGATCAACAGTTAGGAAGGCATCTGACAATTCATCTTCAGAGCCATCAAGGAACACAAACTAGGGAGGTATCTTGAGGGTAGAAACTATGGTGAAACTTCCAGTCCTTTGCACCTGCACTGTGATAAAGGCCAATTCCATTCCAGTCATAGTTAGGAGTGGAATTGAGGAAGGAATTTCAGGTTCTTATTCCCTTTATAGAAATCTCTGGTGCAACTGCTCTAGATGAATTGTCTCCCATTCTGGTAGACCCAGCTCAAGATATTTATTGTATTAGAGAAACTACAGGAAAGAATAACAGAATGATGACGGTGCTGGAGCAACTCCACTACAAGGAGGGGCTTCAAAATTGGGTCTGTTCAATTTAGATGAAAGGCAAGTGAGGGGGGCCAAGATAGGGGTTGCTAAGATCAGGCACACAGGATAAAATGGAGAGCTGGGCACTTTTCATCCTCTGCCATTCCGCTCACCTTGGAGTCAAGCCAGGGAACCTGTGGGTGGGATGTTTACAACAGATAAAAGGAAATTCTGAGAATTTGGCATTTGTTATCAGATTATGATTTATTGAACCCATTGCCCAATTCATTGTTTCACTGTCTCATTGACTATGCTGTCCTTATCCTGTTGCATTTTATATTGCCCTTTTTGTATCATGTAGGAAACTTTTAGTTATTATTGTTACCTATTTTCAGCTGTATCCTTGTAATGATTGTGATGTGAGCCACCCAGAGAGCCTTCTGGCCATGGGGTGGCATTCAAGTGCCAGCAATAAACAAACCACTAAATATATATTTTTCACTCAGCATACAGTAGAACTGCCGGATACGCTGCCATGGGATGTAGTGGTGGCCACCAATTGCAATGGCTTAAACAAGGGTTAGAAGAGGTTCAGGGCAGTGCAGGCGATCTGTGGCTGTGAGCATCATTGATGAAGGGAGTTTGTGCCTGCACGGATCACTTGCGGAGGAGCTGGGCAGGCAGAGCCCATGTGTCCTTGGACATGAAGGAACCCTCACTGGAGGGAAGCCACATAAATGCCTGCAATGTGCCAAGCCCTTCAGGGACATAGCAAGCCTCACAGCACTCAGACCGGGATGGGTATCGCAGAATTTCAGAATGTGGGGGGGCTTCAGCACTCCTGGATCATGTGCTGCAACCCATGGTGCTGGAGCAGAGCCCTGGGTGCCTGGCCTGGATGAATCTCAGGGCAAAGCCGGCTACAGGCAGATCCACTGGAACTGGACTAGGAAGGACGCATGAGGCAGGAGTCCTGAGACCTGTTCCTGATTTGTCAGCAAGCCCATCGAGTGCAGCATTTGCTTTGCACAGTGTGGTACATTTTGATCTCAGCAAAGCTTTTGATGAAGTGCCCCATGATGTTTCGAACAGGAAACTAGATAAAAGTGGGTGAGGTAGAAGCCCTCTCAGGTGGATGGATTTTGGCTGCTACATACTAAATCAAGCCATATCATCGAAGGGTGACATTGAGCAGATTTGTGTGCAAATGAACTCGGCATCAATTATTAGCAAGCTCAGTGGAGTTCACTCCCAAACAAGCATGATCAGAATCGCAAACCATAAGCTTTCACCCAAGGAGCTTCGCCTCTTGGCAGCGGGTGGAGCAATTAATAGTAATACTGGCTCTGCTTCTCCCAGTTCCTGCCAGGCTTCCCTAGGGTTCCTGGGGAATGTGGAAGCCTTCAGTTGGATGAAACCCAAGGCAGGGCCCCCTGTTCTGGTCCTTTGTCAAGCCAAACAGGAACAGGCAGGCTGGCGGGTCAGGGCTAGCACTGCCCGGCTTTCCCCTGGTGCGTCTCCCCTTGGCTGTCTCCTGGGCCAGACCTCCTGGCTGAGATGGACCCTCCAGCCCGAGGATGCTGCTTTGGGACAGTGACCCTTGTTGGTTCTGCCCTGCGGGAATGTCCCTGTTTGACCATGTGACTGGCAGCTCGTTTGCTCTGAGAAAGGGAACCTGTTGGGAACACACAGACCCCACGCCCGCCCCCTCAGAGCACATGGCTCCTTCGTGAATTTGGCCCCATACGGAGGTGTCCTGGGGTTCGCTGCTCCCTTTCATGCAGTGGTTGGGCCTACCTCCTGCTTCTCTCATCCAGTCTTGTTCTGGCTGTTTCTTCTGGCAGGTGGCACCTGCCTCCCAGCTGTTCCCCTTTCTCCTTGTTCTGCCACATATCGCCTGCAGGAAGCAAGAACGAGGAGCACTGGCTGCAAATTCTGCCTGAAATGAAGGATGGTTGGAGCAGCCAAGGCCCGATTTTCATGTAGGACTGGAGGACCTGCATGATCGACCAGTCTGCCTCTGAGCACAGGACCCAACCCCACATCCTGGAACCTGTGCCATTTCTTCTCGCACATGCTCAGAGAAGTGATTTTTTTTTTCAGCACAGCAGGCAGTGGGAAAGCATCACGCAGTGAGAGAATTGTCACTTGTGCACCACACCATCGAAATAATACGCACGGCAGCGGAAAGGACCTCATGATAAGTTCTGCGCCAGTTCCCGGCCTGAGGGTCCCTCTGTCCGGACACCCAGCAGGTCCTTTTGCATTTGCAGAAAGGGAAAACTGGAAGTTTCCATTGTGCTGAGCACAGACGCGAGAGCAAGTCTTTTGCCACAATCGCAGGCAAGTCGAGAAAGGTGTGGGGCATTTTGCTGCCTCGCGAGCGTCTGGAGGCAGGAAATGGCACCTTGGCGGCCATTTTGAGGGATTCCGGCCTGCAGGTTCCTCCTCGGCCGCACCGCGCGCTCCTGGTTGCCGGAGGAGCAAGACGAAACTCCTTTTCTCATTGGCTCCCTCCTGTCTCCCGCCCCTCCCGGCCACCCAATCAGTTTTCAGGCAATGCGGCAGGACTCGCACTCGTAAAGTTTCAGACACCGCTAGCGATTGGTTGGTGATTGGTGCTCAGTGAATCCAACCCCGGAGTCTTCTGGCGGCTGAAACCCGAGCCAGGGACCCATGTCCCGTCCCTCCGAGAGGCCGAGTTGGAGCAGGCTGCCTGGCGGGGCCGGGCTGGCTCTGGCCGGCCTGGCCCGGGCGCGCCTCCCTTGTCTCTCTCCCGGGCCGGACCTCCTGGCTGCGACGGACCCTCCAGGCGGAGGATGCTGCCTCGGACGGTCCGGTCCGGTCCCTGGCTGTTTCTCGCGGCAGGTGGCGCCCGGCCCATCTCCGCTCCCACCCGGTTCGCCTTCCTCCTCGCCCTGCCACGGGCCACCTGCGGGCAGCACCAAGGGGCGCCCATCGGAGGAAGAGGTCATGCAGCCGAGCCCTTTTCAGGAGAGCGGAGTCAAAGCCCCGTCCGCCCATCCCGCTCTCCTCCCTGGACCCGCCCGACACAGGAAGCCCACCCGCACCTCCTCAGCCCCTGCGGCTCCTCAGGCAGGCGGGACTTGCCGCGGCTCACCTGGGGAAGCTGGGCTGCCACAGGACTGGCCTCTCTTGCCCATTTCCTCTCGGGACTTTCACGCTGCCCCCCTGGAGTGGCATTTCTCTGCTTGCACACTGTCTCTTGGGAAACAGGTTGCTCTCACAGGTAAGAAAGGTCTGTGACACATTTTACCTCACATATGTAACTATCTTGCAACAAAGCACGAGTTTTCTGGCCCCTACAAATATTCAGACCATCCTGTGGGGATTGGTGATCGGCTCCTCTGTGATTTCTATTGCATGCAAAGGAATTTCGGTGCATACAGGAAAGGGATCAGAATGGAGGCACAACGCATCGTTCTTAAGTTTGCTTCATTGTTCTGCATTGCTCACAATCCAGGATCCTTCTCATTTGTAATATTCTTGAGCCAAGCATCTGGCTGCAGAACGGCTTTCTTTTACTTCCATACAACCCAATGCCGCCGGAGGACGCTGGGCTGGATGGGGCTCGGATGGTCCCGGAAGAAGCGGACCCGGAGCAAATTCCGCGATCCGCCTTTTCGTTTTCTCCCCGCAGAGGCGGCTCCGAGGGGGCGGGCAGGGGGGTCCGGGAGGAGCTTCTTTGGGGCAAGAAACGGGCGAGCGGAAAGCTGCGTGGACGCCTCCCTGGTGAGCCGGCAGGACGGTCGGCCTGGTGGGATCCGCGGCCTGGAGGGAAGGCGAGAGGGTGAGAGGGCAGGGCAGGGGAAGGGAAGGGAAGGGAGGCAGGAGGAGGAGGCCGAGCATGGCGCCTGCGGGAGGGAAGAGTGGGGGGTCGTCAGCCGCCCCCCTGCACTGGAATGGAGGGGCCGCCTGCAGGGTCCGATCCCAGCTCTCGAGGTGCAAAGCGCGGCGAGGTTCCCATGGCGGGATCCCCTCTTGGGAGCCGATCCCGGAGAGGAGTTCAGCCGCGGTGCAGCGAGGCGAGCCTCGCGTGGGGCAGGAGGACGAAGAGGAGGGTCGCGAGGAGGTTCGCTGCACGTGGAAGGCTGACTGCAAATTGGAGAGGCCCAAATGCGCTGGAAATTCATTGAATGTGGAGGGGCGTCAGCTAGAACCAGCACCTTCAGCTCCGTGGAAGAATCCCCACGGGAAAAGCCAGGCATAGACTCTTTCCACGCACGTGGAGCTCTTAGGACACCTCAGAGAAGGCACCCCAGAGAGGACCCACATCCACGCACGGAGGAGGGAAGAGCTGTCATGATGGCGGAAGCCTTCCTTCCCAGGAAAGAGCCCCCGCCCCGCCGCCCCGGGTGGAGAAGCCACGGGGCTGCTCTGTTTCTGTTGTGCTGCGCAGGAGGGGGACAGGGCGAAGGGGAGCATGGCCCGGAGCTCTCCTTTGCTTTTCAATGTCACACTGATCCGCAATTCAAAGGCTCGCAAATCAGTTTCTGGTCAGGGCAAATAGGTTTATTTACAATTGAATGCATGGATCCATGGGAGCCTAAGAAGGAACACCCAATGCTAATTCTATCAGGGTTATATAGAATACACAAAGGGGAGTGAATACAATACACAAGAAGGTGATTGGATCCTTTGGTATGGATAGGAAAGTGATTGGATACACGTCACAACACCATAAAGAAAAGTAACATTTCACACTAATTAGATGCCTTTGACAGGCCTTCTAAACTAAAGTTACCTTGAACAGGCTGGCCAAGTTAAGTAAACAGAAAGGTTGCATGTGTGAACTTACAGGGTTAGGGAGGCACTTTAGCAAGCCTATAAAACAGAGATTACACTTTGACAGTTACCCACTAATGGAGTGGGGTCATCTGGTCTCCACCGCCAGACACTGAGGCATCTTTTGATGTGTTTATGGCAAGGCAGTGAGGTGGGATGATAAGAATCGTTTTTCTGAGTACAGCTTTCCCCCCTTTTACCATCCCGCCAAACTGCCGAATGTAACATGACTGCATGTATTTGAGTCAACACAGTCAGGTAAAAGCATGGCTCGACCCACTGAACGTGTCCCCCCCTCCGGGGTGTTTTGTCACCATATGAGTACTCTGTATACTATACAACTCATGACAACAGCATCTTTTTGCACCATGCCTTACCAAAAATGTTATCCTACTAGTGCTTGTATATAACTGTGGTGTTTTTACAATGTGGCCTCTCTCTGGCCAACCATTCTTGAGGTGTTTTGGGGTGCCACAATTGGCAACAGCTTCTAGCAATAGACAGATTCCTCCTGACCCGGGAGACAGGCCACCAAGCCTCTGCAACTTCACCTTGAAGGTGCAGACTGCCTGTGCAGGTGAGGGCCGTTTGGATAGAGAAGCACAGAAGCAGAGCAATTCGAAAGGGATCTCCTGGGGCAACCAGTCTGACCTCTGGCTCCAGCCAGCTCTGTTCATGAAATGGAGAACCAAGAAAACAGTCCTACCAAGCCATTTTAACCAGAATGAAATGTAAAGCAGCTTATAAAGCATCGAGCTTTTAAATGTGATGCACCAAAGAAACAGTTTTGTCTTCCACCAGTGTTGCAAACCCTGTCCTGGCTTGCCAGCAATGCAGTGTCTAGCACCTTCGCATGGCAAGTTGCTGTAGCTGAGTTTGTATGTCTGAAATGGCATCAGCTGTTTCACTACAAACATTGAATGCAGATACTAGCACTCCAACGTCATGGTGATTTGGGAAAACCCCAAATGGTGGAAGGATGACACAGAGAAATGAATACCCTATCCCCGCTTTTGACAATGTCTTCCACCACTGCTTGAACTACTTCTCTGCAGTTAGGGCAAGAGCCCCTGGGGAATTCAGAGATCAGGGACAAGGTATCCAGTGCCCTGTCTGTCTGTAGGGAAAGCCATGAAAGCCTTCTGGCTACTAGCCCTATAAGTCCCATGGGTGATTTCCATGGTTAGAAGGCAAATCCCTGTTGCGAAACTGAGTCCAGAGATGCCCTGCAGAGGGTTTTCTCCTGGGGAGTTTTGTATATGCCAATGTGAGCCACTGAGCTAGGCCTACTTGCTGACCTCCACCTTTTGGCCAGCTCCAAGTTGTCTTGTACCCACAGTGTGTATTCCAGGCTGTACCAAGTTGCACTTACCAGCCCCATTTGTGTGAATAATGCATGGCAGTCAGCATCCACACATGGTGGCCCATCCGGCTGCAGGCCAGGGCCTTTCCAGCTTAGCAAAAACAAAGCCCCATGCTAGCCACCGCACCAAATCCTCTCTCACACACAGGGAGCCTATTCCAGCAAGTGCCACTTGGCTGTAAGGATGTTGCTAGTCCACCATCATCACCCCAACTGGTAGAGTGCTTTCAGTGGTCCTGTAGCGGCTTCACATGGAAATTCTATAGATCTATATTTTGAACTATAGATCAAAATACCAACATACATGGATCATGAAGGAAGCTAGGGAGTTCCCAGAAAAGCATCTGCTTCTGTTTCATTGATCATGCTCAACCCTTTTATTGATTGATCGCAACAAATTGTGGTAAACTCTCAAAGAGATGGGAGTGCCAGACCATCTTGTTTCTTGAGAAATTTGTCAAGAAGCAAGAGTGAGAATTAGACACAGAACTACAGGTAGGTTTAAAACTGGGAAGGAATACAGCAAGGCAGCTGTGCCTGTTCCCTCATGTCAGTCACTGGATCTCCTTCCTCCCTATTTAGTGGTCCCACCACTTGTCTCCCCTTCTTCTTCCTATTTACATGCTGGAAGAAGCCCTTTTTGTTGCTCTTGATATTCTTGGCAAGTCTCAGCTCGTAATCAGCCTTAGCCTTGCGAAGAATCCTTCTGCAACGGGCCTCCTCCTCTCGGTATACCCTTTTGTCTATTTCCCCCAGTACCCATTTCCTATGGAGGCTCCTCTTTCGTCTAATCCCCCTAACCACCTCCTTTCGCATCCATGGCGGCACTCTCCTCTGCCTCCCCACCTTACTGACTAGAGGTACTGTCAGGGCTTGCGCCTGCAAAACCTCCCTTTTGAGTGCCATCCACCCCTCCTCAACTCGCTTACCTTCCAGTAACCTATCCCAGGAGACTTTCCCCAGCCTGGCCTTCAGTTGGCCAAAGTTGGCCCTTTGACAAGTCTTCTAAACTAAAGTTATCTTGAACAGGCTGGGCAAGTTACATAAACAAAAAGGTTAAATGTGTGAACTTACAGGGTTAGGGAGGCACTTTAGCAAGCCTACAAAACACAGAGATTACACTTTGACCATTACTCACTAGTGGAGTGGGGTCATCTGGTCTCCACCGCCAGACACTGAGGCATCTTTTGATGTGCTTATGGCAAGGCAGTGAGGTGGGATGGTAAGAATTGTTTTTCTGAGTACACCGAGGATGAAGTTCAAGGCAAAGCCTGGGCTAACTAAATGCCTTGGCCTGCTGCCCCAGAGCTGGAGAAAGCAAATCCCCGTGCCTGGATGATCCTTATTTTCCAGCAGTGGCACAGGAAGGCCGTGTTTTTCCTGCTCTTCTTGTGCCTGCCTGGCTCCTGCCCTCCTTCCTCCAGCTGCACTCCCAGAGCCTCTGTCCTGCCACTGCAGGTGCTCTTGAGGCATCTGGACAGCCATCTGTCTGCCTCCCAGGACCCCTGCAACTCCACCCCTCTGTGATTCCAGGACAGCCCTGCAAGAGAGTATGAAGGAATAGCAGGGCTGGGATGCACTGAAGGGCCACCAGGTCCAACCCCCGTGCTCAGTGCAGGGCCCCAGTCAAACCGCCCCTCTCAGATGGCTGTCCAGTTGCATCTTGAATGCCTCCAGTGTGGCAGAGCCCACAACCTCCCAGGTAACTGGTCCTTTGCTGTACTGCTCCTACAATCAGGAGATTGTTCTTGATATCTGTCCCGAAGCGGGCTTCATGTAACTTGATCCCTTCACTCCCCTGTTCAATGCTCGGGGATCAGCGGGAAGAGCCCATGCCCTCCTCTGAGTGCCACCTTTCAAGCACTTGCGGAGTGCCCTCATATCCCCACTCTCTGGAGAAGTCTCTTCTCCAGGCTAAGCATTCCCAGTTCTAAAGGAGGCCTAGACTTCTCCTTCTGCTCTTCTCATCCCAGTACTGCAACCTCTCTAGATCCCCTGAATCTCCTTTCTGTCTCCCAGGGCATGAGCTGCCCCACCCTGCAAATATGATAATTGTTCCCTAGATCCTCATCCAAATTCAAAATAAATACATAAAAAATCCAAGTCCTTAATAAAGGATGACTTGTGAGAGAGCCTCTTTCCTTTGCCCTCTTGGGATCACCCTGAAGAGACCCTGTCTCAAAGCTCTGCCCTTCTATGGAGGTGGCTCAGTGATGGAGCACAGGCCTTGGAGGGCCCCTCGGGTCTTCTGCCTTCTGCTAGCCCACTTCTAGATCGGCAGGCAGGCCTGCAGTTCGGCCTCTTGGCACAGAAGGTGGACACAGGACAGGCACTGGGAGCTGCTGCAGAAGGGCAGTCCGGGACCTGGATCTTGCTTTGGAATGGTCCTTACAATTCTTAGCCTGTGTGTCTGCTTCATATGCGGTTTCTCTTTGTATTTGATAAAAGTTGTGTGAGATGTGTTTTGATCTCAACCCATTTTTTCAGTGCAGCACTCTGGAAAATTAGTTTTCCCCTCCTACTGGAAATGTTTCTTTGCCTGGCTGCCTAGACAGTACAGAGTTCAGTGAATTTCGATGTATCTGATGTCTTCTCTTCAAGGCAGTCCTTGAGAGAAAGAGATTTCGGTCTGGCATACAAAGTGAACAGGGGAGAATATTGGAGAGGTAGACATAAATGGTACTCCCTTTGCCTTGAGCTTTAATTAATTCAGCTGTTTCAGCCTTTAACTCCTACCAAGGTTTTCATTTTGTCTTTCCTCTCAAGCAGATGAAGTGCAAGGCAGGGAGTGGATCCCTGCATCATGTCATCGGGGACATGTGAGGCTGAAGTGAGAAAAGCGGCATCTCCAAGTTAAACCTGATCCAAAAAGTATAATGAAAAGCACAAAAAGAACAGAAGTGAATAATTCTGTATTTCTCTGAGTGTTGAAGACCGTACGCCTTCTATCCAGAGGGTAAGAAACAAGGAACGTGGAACGGTTCGAAAAAACCAATAGATGAAGATTTTTTTTTTTTCAAAATTGGTGAAAAAAAGTTCAAAATGGATGCAAAATTTGGATGAAAAAATAAATCCAAATTATAGAAATTCTATATATTATTCTACATATTCTATATATTATTTCTATATATAGAAATTATAGAAATAGCAAAGACTGAAGGAATATGCAGAATGTTGAAAGGGCATCCCTGTGGGCACGAGAAATCCTCACCTACAAAGAAGTCACAGTGCGCCGAATCCAGATGAACATGAGTCTTGTGGAAGGAACCTCAGAGAGGAACCTCAGAGTCTTAGTGAACAAGAGTGATCCAAAAACTGAGGAAGTCATATGGAATGATGGAGTGTAGGCAGAGCTTAAGTGCTGGTGGAAGGCTTACAAAAGAGGGAAGAGTCTAGGCTAGAGAGGAGCTATGTAATTTCATGGGATACGGTAAGAGCTGCAGTGATCCAGAAAAAACTTCTGGAGATCAAAAAATGCATGAAGGGGACATCCCAAATAAAGGCATGGAATTCAGAAAGAGATTCAGTCAGAGTGGACATCTGACAAGGCAGCAAAGAACACACACTGGGGAGAAGCCATATACATGTGTAGAATGCGGAAAGAGCTTCAGTCAGAATTGGAATCTTACTCAGCATCAAAGAACCCACACTGGGGAGAAGCCATACATATGCATTGAATGTGGAAAGAGCTTCAGTTACAGCGAAGGACTTAGGGGCCATCAAAGAATGCACACTGGGGAGAAGCCATACACATGTATGGAATGTGGGGAGAGTTTCACTGTGAATGGAAGTCTTATTCAGCATCAAAGAACCCACACTGGGGGAAAGCCATACAAATGCATGGAATGTGGAAAGTGCTTCAATCAGAGTGGAAATCTTACTCAGCATCAAAGAACACACACTGGGGAGAAGCCATACACATGCATGGAATGTGGAAAGTGCTTCAGTGATGGTGGAAGTCTTAAAAAACATAAAAGAATCCACACTGGGGAAAAGCCATACACATGCATGGAATGTGGAAAGAGCTTCACTTGGAAGGGAACTCTTACTCGGCATCAAAGAACCCACACTGGGGAGAGGCCATACACCTGCATGGAATGTGGAAAGTGCTTCACTCAGAAGCAAACTCTTACTCCGCATCAAAGAACTCATACTGGGGAGAGGCCATACACCTGCATGGAATGTGGAAAGTGCTTCAATCAGAAGGGAACACTTACTCGGCATCAAAGAACTCACACTGGAGGAAAGCCATACAAATGCATGGAATGTGGAAAGTGCTTCAATCAGAGTGGAAATCTTATTCAGCATCAAAGAACCCACACTGGGGAGAGGCCATACACATGCATGGAATGTGGAAAGAGCTTCAGTGACAGCGGAACTCTTACAGTCCATCGAAGAATGCACACTGGGGAGAAGCCATTCAGATGCATGGAATGTGGAAAGAACTTCAGACAGGCAGGAAAACTTAATGAACATCAAAGAACCCACACTGGGGATAGGCCATACACATGCATGAAATGTGGAAAGAGCTTCACTCAGAAGCGAACTCTTACTCAACATCAAAGAACCCACACTGGGGAGAGGCCATACACATGCATGGAATGCGGAAAGTGCTTCAGTGACAGTGGAAGTCTTACTAAACATAAAAGAATCCACACTGGGGAGAAGCCATATGCATGCATTGAATGTGGAAAGAACTTCAGTCAGAGTCAACATTTAGGGAGTCATTTGAGAATTCATCTTCGGAGACATCAAGGAACTCAAACTAGGGAGGTATCTTGAGGGTAGAAACTGTGATGAAAATTCCAGCCCTTTCCACCTTCATTGTGAAAAAGGCCAATTCCATTCTGGTCATACTTATGCGTGGAACCAAAATTAGAATTTCAGGATCTTGTTCCCTTTGTAGAAATCTCTGGTGAAACTGCACTAGAAGAACTGTCTCCCGTTCTCATTGACCTGGCTAAAGACTGACATTTTTGCATTGGAGAAATTACAGAGAAGAGTAACAAAATGATGAAGGTGCTTTAGCATCTCCACTACAAGGAGAGGCTTCAAAATTGGGACTGTTGAATTGAGAAGAGAGGCGAGTGAGGGGGGACCAGACAGGGGTTGCTAAGATCAGGCACACAGGAGATAAAATGGAGAGGCAGGCATTTTTCATCCTCTCCCAAAACATTCAACTGGAGGTCAAGCCAGGGAACCTGTTGGTGGGATGTTTACAACAGAAAAAAGGAAATTCTGAAAATTTAGCATTTGTTACCAGATTTTTTGAACCCACTGCCAGTTTCATTGATTCACTGTCTTATCGATTATACTGTGCTTATCCTCCTGTTACATTGTATATTGCCTTTTTGTATCATGTAATAAATTTTTAGCTATTATTGTTAGCTATTTTCAGCTGTGTCCTTGTAATGATTGTGATGTG
Organism: Varanus salvator macromaculatus; assembly: GCA_023646645.1. NCBI lineage: Eukaryota > Metazoa > Chordata > Lepidosauria > Squamata > Varanidae > Varanus > Varanus salvator. The sequence goes on from JAIXND010000685.1 coordinate 2,189,534, forward strand.
AGCCACCCAGAGAGCCTTCTGGCCATGGGGTGGCATTCAAGTGCCAGCAATTAACAGACCACTAAATATATATTTTTCTCTCAGCATGTAGTAGACCTGCCGGATACACTGCCATGGGATGTAGTGGTGGCCACCAATTGCAAAGGCTTTAACAAGGGATAGAAGAGGTTCAGGGCAGTGCAGGCGTTCTGTGGCTGTGAGCATCACTGATGAAGGGAGTTTGTGTCTGCACGGATCAGTTGTGGAGGAGCTGGGCAGGCAGAGCCCATGTGTCCTTGCGCATGAAAGAAGCCACACTGGGGAGAAGCCACAGGAATGCCTGCAATGTGCAAAGCCCTTCAGGGACAGGGGAACCTTAGAGAGTCTCAAAGCACTGATCTGGGGAAGGGGCTGGTGGTAACACTAAAATGTCAGACCATGGGAAGAGCTTCGGCTATCCTGGATCGTGTGCTGCTCCCCATGGTGCTGAGGCAGAGCTCTGGGTGCCTGGCCTGGATGAATTTCAGGGCAAAGCTGGCTACAGGCAGTTCCTTAGCAATCTCAATGCAGTTTACTCCCCCATAAATATGATCATTATAAACTTTTACCCAAACAGCTTTGGCTCTCGCAGGCAGGTAGGGAAAATGATACTGATAATGGCTCTGCTTCTCCTACTGGCATCAGTTCCTGCCAGCCCTCCCCAGGGCTGCCCAGGGAAGCCAAGAGCAACCCCAGAGTCTTCTGTCAGCTGAGAGGTGGGTCAGGGCTGGCCCTGCCCAGCTCAGCACTGGCGTGTCTTGTCTCTCTCCTGTGCCATACCTCCCTTCTGCTTGTACAGTGCCTCTTGGGAAACAGGTTGCTCTCATAGGCAAGAAAGAAGGAATATGACATTAATAATAATAACACATTTTGCCCCACAAATGCAATTATCTTGTAACAAGTATACGTTTCCTGGTGCCTACAAATGTTCAGACTATCATGTGGGGTTTAGTGATCAGCTCCTCTGAGGTTTCTTTTGCATGCAAAAGAATTCGGGTGCATCCAGGAAAGGGATCAGGATGGAGGTGCAATGCATCATTCTTAATTTTTCTTCAGTTCTGCAGTTTGGTAGGTAAATGGTGCTGGCACATCCTGGCCTTCCAGTTCGCCATCCATGAGATCAACCAGAATTTGGAGCTCTTTCCCAACCTCTACCTGGGCTGCAGCCTAAGTCCTATTTGATGGTGAGCCGCCTCCTCTGCCATACACACGGGTTGGCAACCTTTAACGCTCGAAGAGCCTTTTGGACCCGTTTGCCACAGAAAAGAAAACACTGGGAGCCACAAAGCCCTTTTGACATCTAAAATGAAGATATACACTGCATATATTGTTTTTTACCTTTATGCTTTGTATAAAAAAACTATAGTGTGTTGTATTTATGAAATCAATGAACTGCTACAGAGAAAACCAGTTTTTATTTCTGCATGCAACAAAAACATTTTGAACTCCGAAAAACACCCCCGCTGGGTTGAAGGTTACTTTCAAATAAAATACTCAATGTCTATTTGAGTCCTCCTCGTATTTATGAAATAAAAAGCCAAAGTTAAATTATCCACCTGCAGCAAACCGAAAATGCCCTCTGCTTCTCTGTGCCCTCATCCTTTTATCACGAGTCCTGGAGGGTGCAGTCAGCTGTCAACCTGAATAAAAATGGACTAATTGATACTTTCATACAGTAAGTAGAGTTTCTGCAATACAACAAATATGAATAAGAGTCTGGTGAAATATTGAACAAACATCCCTCTCCCAATGTGATAATGTTGCTGGAATTTTTATAAGAATCTTCTTAAAACAAGGGAGTAGATTCATTATAAATCATCTTCATTATGATTTAGCTGCAGCTCTTGTTCAGTCACTAAAAACTGTTATTTTTAATCTTACATTATAAAATAGTAGGAGTCCTTTCATATATTTTGAATAGGAGAACAGCTTCCTGCAAAGTCAAAGTCAGTGCTAAAGGGCATTAAACAGCAAACCCCGTAAGTTCGTCAGCAGTAAAAGCAAATGAATCTACCCATGTACCATTAAACATTCGGTTTTCTTCAGAAACTTTTCTTCAATTTATCCATGGTTGGCCTACAGGGCAGCGGGGGGAGGGGGGAGCTCAGTAAATCCTGCTGTGCTGGAGATATAGGTGTGTTTAGTGACTGATTAGCAGATAAACAGTCCAGTGATGTGAATTGTGACAGGTCCCAAGCGCAGGTTTTAACATTCAGATGAAGGAGATCACATTTGGACAAAGAGAATCTTCTCAGCAGCTTTGTGTAACGTGAGAGCCTGCAGGAAACTTGTTCCACTCTTTCCCTGCACAATAGCAGAGGAATGTCGCAATTTACTTAACCAGCTCACACAGCGTTCCTGAGTGGAGCTTCCGTCGCAGATCAGTGGCTGACGGAGCCGCAGCAGCGGGATTCAAGAGCCACGTGCAGCTCTGGAGCCACGGGTTGCTGACCCCTGGCCATGCAGCAGCTGCTTGTGGGTGGGGAACCCACCTCCCCAGTTGCAGCTGCGGGAGAAGGATGAACCTGCTGCCTGTTCTCGAAGGGACCAATGTGGACCTCTCCACCCTGATTTCAGCCACGTGGGGCATCTACAAAATCCCACAGGTAGGAATAGGGAGGGGATGGGGGACAGCTATGTAGCAAGGGGAGCTGAACACTGATTTGGCTGACCTCCGACTCTGGGGTGCCTCTGCCTACTGGGGAACTGGGGAAGCTCAACTTGGGGCGTGTGTTGGTAAGGAGCAATGCCAAGCATTGGGCTTTGGAGCCAGGAGCTTAAAAACAAGTCTGGAAGAATATGCGAGTCAGGGCTGGTTTCAGTGCCAGGCATGCTGGACCTTCACCAGGGCCCCTTATCTCAGGAGGGCCCACCTTCTGATCTGCCCAAGTGCTGCCTCTTGTTCATTTCAGCAGTGATCGAATAGACCCCAAAGAAAGCCAACCTGCGGCTCCCAGGTGTGTTGGCTGAGCGCCATATTCAAGGGCATTTTCATCCTCCTCCAGAGTAGCCCTGATTTCAGAGGCTTCTGAATTGACTGCCAGACAGACCTCACCATTAAGGGGGTGGGTGTCTAAGGGACATGAGGTGTCTCTGCAGCATCCCTGGTCGAGGCAAGCATGCTGCCCCAGAGTCGTGACCTCATCTATTTCTCAGCTGAAGACACAGCCCTGTTGCCCCTTCGGGGCTTCCAGGCTCTTGCACGGCCCCCAAACAGCATCTGGGACAGAGTGTGGAAACGGGGCTCAAGCTAAACCTCATGGGCTTCTGTTTTTAGTGACAGAGTTGCCTACCAGTTGGCCCCAAAGGAAGGAACCCGGTACCCAGGGAACATGCAGCTGCTCCTGGTCTTCGGGTGGATGTGGATGGTCTCTTTGCACCAGACCCGGACAAAGGAGAGACGCTCATGAATGCCTTGACGCCTTTGATGATCAGCAGTGGAATCTGCTTTGCCTTCACAGAAAGACTGCCTTGAAATATTGGTGGATGAGCCTCGTCAGAGGAGACAGAGGGAAGGTGACATAGGCCTCCGTGCACCAGTTGCTGAGGAAGATGGAAGGGACAGTCCCTGTCCTGCTTCTGGGCTTCTTGTAGGCAGGTGATGGACCACTGTGTGAATGTCGTGCCAGATTAGATGGAGCCTTGGATTGGTTGATCTGGCAGGGTTCTTCTTACTCTTCCACGACCTTGTTAATTCTACTGGCTCTCTTGTCTGCCCTTGACCTCATCAAGCCACCACTTTTGTGGACCTCCTGCACTGGTGTTAAAGGCCCCAGACACTCATCTCCCCCTCTCCCCGGCCTTTGAGATGCTTTCATTAAAGCCACTTCATTCCTTGACTTCCTGATCTGTGGGCCTCCAGAGGGTGTAGCATTCTTCCCCCACAGTTATTCCCCTCTGCACCAAGCCCTTGGGCATAGCCCTTGGGGTTTAGCAGAAGAGGGGGACACCGTGTGCTGATGACACAGCTCGGCCTTGCATCTAACATCAAACATCTCCACTGAAGGAGTGACACTGACTGCTCATCTTGGCTTGGGCCAGGGTCAAGGTTTTCCATGTTGTTTGGCAAAATGGTTCTTAGTGGTTTTCAATCGCAGCAAACACTCCAAAAGTAGTTGGCCAGAGGAAGGCCCCATAAATAGTTGGCCAGAGGGAGGCCGCATAGGAAAAACACCACAGTTATACTGTCCCAGAAGGGAACGTGTAACAACAAAATGAACTTTGTATAACCAACCGCTAACAAGCTAGCTTGACCTTGAATACAGTAATCAAAGGGACAGTGGAAACCGGTCATAGCCACCACAAAAGTTGCAAACGTGCAGGGAGTAAGAACATGGCAAGCCTGTGTGAATCTTGAGCAGATAAGAAATAGATTTGGGAAATATCCGGTCTTTGACAGAAGAAAGAACTCTTTGAAGCGAACAGCACGGGAAGGGGTGCATACATTGATGTATCGATGCATTAGTTGTGTATTAGGTGACCTAATTGTTTATCCAGGGTATAAAACACATGTACCGGGGCGCAACTTTTGAGACACCGCTTTGGGCTGAATGTCCCCTTTTGTCTCCTTTTATTCTACAGTGCACTAGAATAAAGCTGGCTTGACTCTTAAGTCTCATCTCAGGCTCCTTTTGACTCAAGTCTGGAGTCCACCTGGGCTTGCCCTGAGCTGTTGACTGGCTGAGTTCGATAACAACCAGGATATCTGAACACACACATTCTCCATGGGTGTTGAAGGCCTCTGTATTTCTCAAGCTCCAGAAGGCGAAACAATATGGAAATCTGGGTGCATTTGAAATTTTGGGGAGCAGTGCAATTGCTACTTTGCTAGATTCCTTTTGATACATCTATTTTCAGTGGTCAGTTAATATGCCCTCATGCCCCTTAAGATCTGCGGGAGAGGCCCTGCTCCGAGAACACTCCCTGAAGGAGGTAAAAATGACATTGACTCGGAGGAGGGCCTTCTCTGCGGTGGCACCCAGATTGTGGAATGCGCTCCCCAGAGAGGTTCGCCTGGCACCGAGTTTATATTCTTTTCGGCACCAGGTTAAAACCTTTTTATTTAATTGCTATTTTAAAAACTTTTTAATGTTTAACAGTCACTTTTTATTTAACTTATTTAAGTTATATTTTCTGGTTAATTGTTATTTAATATTTTGAGATAGTTGTTTTACTGTGTTTTGTTTTAATGATTGTAAGCTGTCCTGAGATGCCATGCATAAGGGATGGCATATAAAAGACATTAATTAATTAATTTATAGCAAGATTTCAGTGCATTGAACCCTGAAAAATGAGCATGGGCAATGGGGAACATAAATTCTGAGACTATTTCCTGATTTCAAAGTGCCAACTGTTTTCTAAGAGAAGTCCAGTTTTCTAACATTTCTATGAGTGGACCATATATGGATGAAAACAGGGAGCTGGACATTGATGTTGTGAATCGGGTGCTGCCTGCCAGTGATACTCCTGGGAGAGAGAATATTGGGAGTGCACAAGGCAAACCTCTGCAGACACCAAGCTCCCCATTAACCCAGAAGTCATTGCATGGCCCAGGCATTGAATGGGGAGGAAAAATGCCTTGCATCAGAAAATTGGCTTGTGACATCTGCTAAGCTCTGTTTTTGACCAGAGTTGAGGTCATAGAAACAGAGCAAGTCAGAAGGGGCCTCCAGGGCCATCTAGTCTGACCTCCGGCCACTCACGACCATGCCCACCATGTGCATCCGGTTGTGAGCCGCCCCGAGGCTTGTGGCAAGGGGCGGCATATAAATCTGTTAATAAAATAAAATAAAATAAAATAAATCCAAACTGTTGTGTGCCCATTCACAATCTATGGGTGTGCAAGTTGGACAGTGAAGGAAGCCAGTAGGATGAAAATGGATGTGTTCAAAACATGGTGCTGGAGGAGAGCTTTGCGATTACCTGGACTGAGAGGAAAACAAGCAAGGGGGACCTAGATCAAAGCAAGGCAGAGCTTTCCCTGGAAGCAAAAAGGACAAAACTGAGGCTGTCACACTTGGGGCATATCATGAGAAGGCCAGACTCCCTGGAGAAGCCAATCCTGCCAGTGAAAGTTGGCGGCAGAAGAAGGGGAAGGCCAGATTGAGATGGATTGGCTCCCTAAGAGAAGCCACAGCCTTGAGTTTAGAACAGCCAAGCAGGTCCGTCATGAACAGGATGTTTTGAAGATAGGATCACCGTAAGTCAGAGATGACTTGATGGTACATAATGGCAGCAACAAGAACAACACTCTGGCCTCCCACCCAGCCCGTTCCAGAATGCCACCCTCACCTTCAGGTGGACCAAAATTGGGAGCAAGAGCACAGCTTGTCTGAATTGACTCCAAATCTGAGGAGAGATGTGGTGTGGACAGAGTCCTGTGGGGACGCCCAGAACCCTCTGCAGTTGTGCAAATTTCGCCGAGGTGCGTCTCTTTCAGGGGCTGCCTGGCTCAGAGCGAGTGCCCCGAAAACACCGGGTCACCAAAGTCCACAAGGCTTGTTGGAACCGTGTGATTGCCCTGCAGCGCTTCCCGCCATTTCCCGCTCACTTTCAGAGGCATCTCACAAGACTCGCCTGAAGGGGGCGCCTTTCCCCCTTCGCTGCAGGAGCCGCGCCAAGGGACGCTGGGAACGCTTCGCACCCGAGCGGTCCTCTCTGCGGCCGCAGCCCTTTGGGGGAGCCCGCTCGGCTCCCCTTCCTCCCCGTGCCGGCTGCAGAGCGGTCGTCTCCGGCGCTGCCATTCCCACAAGCCGCTCGGCTCGGCTCTCGGCTCTCGGCTCGGCTCGGCTGCTCTGGCGAGGCCGAGGCCGAGGCCGAGTGGCCCGAGGCTGAGCGGGGGGCCTGCAGCGGAGGGCAGCGGCTTCCCCAGGGCCCCGGCTAATCCGGGGGGCGCGGGGCAGCGGGCTTGCTTGCGAGCAGCGCCGGCCTCCCCCCTCCGCGGGCGCGGAGCCACTCGGCCGGCCGGCGTGGCAGCGCTTCCCGCCACTTGCTCGCGGGCTCTCGGATCCTTTGGCTGCGGAAATCACGGCGGGCGCGGGGCGTGTGACCCGCAAGCGCAAGCACGCCCCGCAGCGGGCAGAGCACGCAGCGCCCCTCCAGGTGAACAGGTAACGCTGCCCGCAGGGCTCAGCCTGGGTTGAGTTTCTCCAGTCCCGGGCACTGCGGAGTCCAGCCCTGGCCTGGCTTCACTGACCTGCAACGTGGCACGTTGGACAAGATGGCACCGGGGCGGTTCTGACGGACCAGGGCGATGATCTTTCCTAAGGTTGATGCCCTGGCAGGAGAGACCCCTGCAGACACCCGCCAGACCTGGGCGCTCGGGGTGATCTTGACACAGAAGATGGCGTCGTGGATGCCACCAAACGAGGATGCTCTGTAATAAGGGGTGAGCTCAGCTGCCCCGCACTGGATGTGCTGCCCCAGCCATGAGAGGGGGGTTAAATTCTGCAATGCCCCAAAGGACACTCACCCAGACCATGGAGCAGAGCAAAGAGGAGGCATCCCAAAACACCTTTGTGGCTGTGGCCCAGTTGCTCCCATCAAATCCCTTGTGCCCCACTCCTGCCATGGGAATGGGAGAGGCATGGGGGGGGGAAGACACCCCGGGCAGCCAACTCTGGGAGAGGCGCCTCCCGCCCCAGACAGCTCAGCTGCTGCCTCTTCCTTGGCTTTTCCTAGGGGTGCGTTTGCTGGACCATGAAAGCACCTCCTGCTTTGTGCTGAAAGGTGCCGTGAAAATGTGCTTGCAGAGGAACAGAAATAAATCAGTGCTTTTTGTTTGTTTATTTATAAAGGTATAGGCCACTGAATAACCTAAAAGGACTCTCTCTCTAACAATAAATTACAAGACATAACATTGCAACTCCTAGTACCAAAACCCCCAACTGCTAGTCATGCACGGCATCGTAAAACAACCAGTTATTAAAATCAGGTCTCCAAATGTATGTGGAAAAGAACAGTCTTCACCTGGCACTGAAGTGAAAGTAGTGATGGTGCCTGGGAGGCCTCTCTAGGAAGCCCCTTCCAGAGTTGGGGGCAGCTCCTATTTGCCATCCCTCTTTGAGAAGTGAGTGAATAAATAAATAAGAATAAATACTCTTTATTCTTGTATATATAAATAAGTGAATATAAGAATAAATACAAGAAATACTCTTGTTTAATAACAACCATAAGTAAATTTAAATAGTAACTAAACTATTTTGGTAGACACATTATTTTAACCACCAGAATTGTTGGCTAATGGCTTTTAATCCATTCTATTTATTTTTATTTTTGGATTTATATCCTGCCTTTTTCCTATAAAGGGCTCAAGGCAGCTTTCATCATTCTCATCCTCCATCTTATCCCCACAACAACAGCCCTGTGAGGTAGGCTGAGCTGAGAGTCTGTGACTGGCCCAAAGCCACCCAGTTGGCTCCATGGCCGAGTGGGGACTCGAACCCAGGTCGTCTGAGTCCCAGTCCCATGCTCTTAACCACTACGCCACACTGGCTCTCTATACATGAATATTCTGTACATGGATATTACTCATCAACGTTGAAGTCGGTTGCCAGTCCTGGATCCTGCCGGTTTCCCAACAATAGAGAAATGGTGCAGGGGACTGGGTGAATTTTAGAGAGGAATCTAACCAATAAATGGCCTAAAATAGGGAACAACAGAAATCCAAGATGAAAAACAAGGAGGCAATTTAGTGCCCTCCAAACTACAGCCAGCATCACTATAAATGCAGTTTCGGAAGAGATGAATGACCTGGGAGGCAATTTTCCTCAGTCATTCCTTCATTTTCCCCAGCAGTGAGAAAACTTTGTTTCTGGCCCCAGCCATGCTCAGCCACATGGATGTGTATGATGGAGATGAGCTGTGCTTAAGCCCTGCTTGTTTTGCTCCTATCAGGTGACTCGAAGGGGAAAGGATTAGCAAAGGGGAATTCAGGAAAGCTTTCCTGGCCTGCACTGTGGGTCCCTCCGCAGCAATGAAGCTGGCATGCGGTTTCCCAGGAGAAGGTGCGGAATTGGTCGGAAGCTGCTTCTGAGTACAAGACAGAGAAGATTGGACTGTTTGGTGCTGCTTGCTTTTGCTAAACTTGCATGGGTGTGAAGGCGGTGTGTAGCTGCGGCTTTAACACTTCATCCTTCACCAGATTCTCTTCTGGAGCAGGGCTGTACCACCTTAAAGCTCCTTTGGGGTTTCCCTCTGGCTTTTAGCTCCCAGCTGAACATTTACAAAGGTGGCCTTTTTGTGACCCTGGTTTGGCTTCAGGTGGCAACATGGGAACTGAGCTCAGTTTTGAAGGCCTGGCTGACTTAATCTAATAAAAACATTCATTCAGTGTTGGGAAAATTTGGGTAAATCCTGTCTGAAAAGCATTACTTCTGTGTGTATTTGCATTGTAGGATCAAATCCTGTCTTCCTTCTCAAAACCAAGCTGTCACTGTTTAAAAGTATTCCCCCACTTCTTTCTCTCACCTTTAGCTGTGAGCTACAGAAGACAGAGCCATTCAGTCCAAATATACTTCGTTAAATAATCATTGTTGGAATCAGTATCTTGATAACCCAGAGGGCTGCATGTGCCCTGGTCAATTCAGAATGTTTAGAATCTAGATTTGAGTTCATGCATAGTTTCAGTGGCTTGAATTTACATGTGTAAGCAGTCCTAGAGATGGGTTCAGGCTTCTGAACTAAAAGTGTCAATTAGAAATATTGTAATCTTATCGTTACAGTATGATTGACTGACATTTCTTCATCTGTTCTGTATGGGATGACCTCAGAATCTTATTGTAATCTTTACATTCTGTCATCAATTGCCCTGTACCTGTATGTGACTGGGAGTGTATAAAAAGTCTCTGCTGAAGCTTTGCAGCAGAGTTCACCTCTTGCTCGCCCGGTAAGGCCTTAATCGTGAGTCAACCGTGGGGCCTGGGATAGACAATAAAGACACAGAGGTTCATAACGACTGATCTTTCCTACAACCCCGAGTTTTATTTCCCTTCAAAGCTTCAGCAGAAATACAGAGTTTTTATACACTGCCCAGATAACTAGCTGAAGGTGGGCAAGATGCAACCACTGTTGGGAAATCCAGAGGTGGCCACAGAGCTGGACTCGGGGGGCTTCTCCAGGGCATCATCTCAGGCTGCGGAGCCGCCACGAGTGGGCTCTGGGCTCATTGGTGGCCCAGCATTCCTCCACATGCATGTGAATGGCTGGGGCCAAGCGGCAGCCATGTCAGAGTTGCAGGTGACACGTACCTGGGAGTGTAGCAAATACCTGAGTGGGAATCTGTTTCCAATGTGGTATTAAATTTTTCTCTGGCAAGTTTTTCTCATTTACACGATGTTTTTATACTGTGGTGTCTTTCGTATTGTATTTTAATGGATGCCGTAAACCACACCAAGGCCATCAGCAATTTTATGGTACAGAAGCTCAATAATAAATGAATCGGTTCTCCAGATGCAGATGCTTGGCTCAACAGTATTGCAAGTGAGAAGAATCTTGGAATTGCTGTGGCTCAATGGCTGTGTGTGCGATGCGAGCAGCTGCAAAAGGGACCAATGTTCTCTTGGGCTGCACTAAGAGAAGGATCACTTGCAAACCATGTGAGGGCCCTGCTTTGCCATCTCAGCAGCAGCACTGACTATGCGGAGCGAAGGGCACGGAGATGCCGGGCGGCAGTGCTGCGCAGGAGGCACAGAGGCCTCGCAGGCCCCGCGGCACCACCCCGTCCGCCTCGGGGAAGAGCAAGCCCTGCCGCTCCAGGCTCCCACTTTCGCGACGGCCAGGCAACAGGAGGGGCTGCGGGGCATCTTCCTGCCTCCCCTGCGCCTGGACCGCCCCTTTCAGGCCGGCTCGCAGTTCTTCACCCCTGCAGCACCGCGTGCTCATGGTTGCCAGGGAAGCGAGAGGAAACTCGTCCTCTCATTGGTGCTCCCTACTCCTGTCCCCGCCCCACGTCGCCACTTCAATCACTTGTTAGGTAATCCAATGGGATTAGCACAGGACCTTGGCAAGCTCAATGCAGCTCACTCCCCAGTAAGTTTGATTAGAGTGGCAAATTATAAAGTTTTATCCAAAGAGGTTTGGCTCTTAGCAAGGGGTGGGGCAGAGAAAATACTCCTGATAATTCCTCTGCTTCTCCCGCTGCTGCTAGTCCTACAGGGGCTGCCCAGGGAAGCCAAGAGCAACCCCAGAGTCTTCTGGCACCTGAAACCCGAGCCAGGGACCCGTTTTCCGTCCCTCCGTGAGGCCAAGTTGGAGCAGGCGGGCTGGTGGGTCAGGGCTGGCTCTGGCCGGCCTGGCACTGGCACGTCTCCCCTTGCTTGTCTCCGGGCCGGACCTCCTGGCTGCGACGGACCCTCCAGGCGGAGGATGCTGCCTCGGGACGGTTCAGTCCAGGTTCTAGCTGTTTCTTTAGGCAGGTGGCACCTGGTCCCTCTCGCTGACTCCCCCCCCCCCCCCGCTGTTCCCCTTTCTCCTCTTTCAGCCACAAGTCACCTGCGGGAGGCAAGAGCAAGGAGCACTGAGGTCTCATTTGCAACTGAATTACTTTCAGGATAGCGGAGTCAAAGACCGTGTCTGCCCATCTACCTCTTGTCCCTGGATGCAGACTAACTGGAACAAGCTAAGAGGAGGGCAACACAGATGATCTGGAGGCTGGAAAGCAGCCATACGAGGAGAGATGGGAAAACTGGGCATGTTGAGCCTTGAGAAGAGAAGACAGAGGGGAGACAGGCGAGCTGCCTTCCAGTGCTTGAGAGGCTGCCGCTCGGGAGGGCCTGGATCTCTGCTCAATCATCACATAACACGTTCAGGATGCAGGAGGTTAGATTTTGGCTAGAGATCAGTCAGAATGTCCTGACTCTGATACTGAATGAGACTGTGACCGGTGCCCTAGTGTGGTTGTGGGCTCTGCCCCACTGGAGGCATTGAAGAGGCTGCTGGACAGCCCTCAGAGAGGGGTAATTTCCCTTGGGGTCTGCGCTGAGCAGGGACTTGGTCCCGATCCACCTCCTGGCCATTCCAGCTCCCCAGTGATCTAAGCCATTGTCACTGATCAGCAGACACTTCTGCCTGGCAGTTCCTTAGCAAGGGCAGGAGAAAGTGGTTCCCACCATAAGGGCAGAGTTCTGTGGTGTTTAGGCAGAAGGAAGATCCTGCCCCTCCCAGCTGCAAATTGTCCAGGAGGCATCCGATTGTCCCCTAGGTTAGGATGCTGAGATGAAGGAAGCTTAGAGCAACCAAGACTGGATTTTCATGTAGGGCTGCTGCGGGCTCTGCACAGTTGGCCAGTCCGCATCTGAGCACAGGACCAAACCCTGGGTCTTGCAGCCTGGGCATGTCAGGTGTAGAGCCGACTGGAGCCAGGGGTCAGACTAGATGGCTCCGGAGGACCCTTCTGACTTGCTCAGTTTCTATGGTCCTATATCCCTGCACATGCTCAGAAAATTCCCTTTTTCAGCAGTAGCAAAGCATCATGTGGGGAGAGAACAGGACAGGGCATAGTGGACAGCATTCCTTCCAAGGGTTGCCATGATTCAGAGCCTGGTGGGAGAAAGCACAGGAGGCGCAAAACGGTCATAGCCAAATTGCAGGCCGAACCATCCCCCTGCCCCGACGTGGCAGCTGGAGCGGAGTTGTTTATACTTACTGGACACCTGGGGTGTACAGGTGTGATGCGTTGTGAAGGCAGGAGCAAGCCGAGTCTTCCCTCGGCTGAATCCCGAGCCAGGGCCCCCTTTTCCATCCCTCCGTGAGGCCAAACTGGAGCAGGCAGGCTGGTGGTTCAGGGCCGGCCCTGCCCGGCCTGGCACTGGAGTGTCTCCCTTGCTTGTCTTCTGGGCCGGACCTCCTGGCTGCGATGGACCCTCCAAATGGATGCTGCTTTGGGACGGTGACTTTGCGTGTTCTGCCCTGCGCGACTGTCCCCGTTAGGCCATCTGACTGACAGCGGGTTTGCTCTGGGGAAGGGAGCCTGGCGGGGAATGTACAAACCATCCCCACCCCCTCACAGCACCTGGATTTTTCTGCCTACACATGCACAGAATTCTGCCCTTAGGGTGGGAGCCACTTTCTCCTGCCCTTGCTAAGGAACAGCCAGGGAGAAATGTCTGCCGATCAATGGCACTAGCTCAGAGATCACTGGGGAGGTGGAGGGGGCCAGGAGGGGAAGTGGGTCCAAGCCTCTGTTCAGCATGGACTCCAAGTGAAACCATCCTTTTCAGAAGGCTGTCCAGCTGCCTTTTCAATGGCCATTGCAACCAATGCAGAGCAGGACGACACAGATGCTCACGAGGACCGGCTGGCGAGAACACATTGCACCAGTCCTCTGTCAGCTGCATTGGCTCCGGGCCCCAATTCATTGGCTCCAGGCCCCTATTCAATTCAGAGCCAGTGTGGCGTAGTGGTTAAGAACATGGGACTGGGACTCAGACGACCTGGGTTCTAGTCCCCGCTCGGCCATGGAGCCAGCTGGGTGACTCTGGGCCAGTCACAGACTCTCAGCCCAGCCTACCTAACGGTTGTTGTTGTGGGGATAAGATGGAGGAGGAGAATGATGTAAGCTGCCTTGAGCCCTTTGTAGGAAAAAGGCAGGATATAAAGCCAAAAATGAATGAATGAATGAATGAATGAATGTGTTGTCTGTGGCATATAAGGCCCCAAACAATACCCGAGGGCCCGAGGGAGCGCCTCTCTCCACATATTCCTACCCATCCACTGCAATCCCCTTCGGACCTCCGCCTCCGAATACCCTCCCTAGTGAGATCCAAGGGGAAAGGGCTTGGAGGAGGGCATTTCCTGCAGTACGACCAGACTCTGGAATTCACTTCCCAGGGATATCCACCTGGTGCCAACTCTTCTTGCCTTTAGGTGCCAGGTTGGAACTTTATTATTTAAATGTGTATTTGGTCTATTTAATACTTCTGTATCTTGCTATGGATGGTTTTAATTCTTGGTTAATTTACTAGCTGCATTATGGTGTGTGGGGCTATATTTTATAATGAGCTCTTCATCTAATATGTTATTGTTTTATCAATTTTATCTGTTTATCTATTGTTTTTATTGTATCCTATGTCTTCTACATCAGGGATGCGGTGACGCAGTGGATTAAACTGCTGAGCTGCTGGGCTGGTTGATCAAAAGGTCGAGGGTTTGAATCCACAGACAGGATGAGCTCCTGTGCTTCATCCAAGATCTTGCCAACCTTGCAATTCAAAAGCATGCAAATGCAAGTAGATAAAAAGGTACCACTATGGAGGCCAGAAGGCTCTCTGTGTAGCCCACATTGCAATCGAAACAATGATACAGCTGAAAGAAGACAACAATAATAGCTAAAACTGTAATGCATATTACAGTTAAAATGCTATAGAAAATAAAACAAGAAGCACAATATAATCAACAAGACAATTACCAATGAACCAGGAGGAGGATCAATAAATCATAATCTAAAAACAAGTACTAATTTTTTAAAAATGTCCTGCTATCTGTCCTAAACAACCAACCAACCAGTTTCTTGAGTTGGCACCAGGTTTGAGTGTTATGGGAGAGGAGGAAGAATGCCTGCCTCCCCATTTTATCCCTCAGCTGCATGATTTTAGAAACCCCTTTCTTGTCCCCCATCACTCGCCTTTCTTCCAAGTTGAACAGTCCCAGTTTTACAGCCACTCCTTCTATGGGAGATGCTCCAGCCCCTTGATCATTTCCAGTTCTCTTCCCTGCACTTTCTCCAAATCAAAAATGTTGATCTTTAGCTGGGGCAATCAGGACTGGTGATAATTTTTAGTGCATTTGCACCAGACATGTGTACAATAGGAATAAGATGCAGAAATTGTATATTTGATTCCCTTTCCTCATTCCATGCATGTGTCTGGCTTGTCCCCTTTGTGGGTTCTTTGGTGTTTAATAAGTATTTCTTTCCGAGTGAAGCTCCTCTTACATTCTGTACATTTGTACGGCTTCTCCCCAGTGTGTGTTCGTTGATGTTTAGTAAGACCTTCACTTTGACTGAAGCTCTTCCCACATTTGATACATGTGTAGGGCTTCTCCCCAGAGTGGGTTCTTTGATGAATAGTAAGCATTCCACTGTGACTGAAGC
The DNA here is from genome assembly GCA_023646645.1 of Varanus salvator macromaculatus. NCBI lineage: Eukaryota > Metazoa > Chordata > Lepidosauria > Squamata > Varanidae > Varanus > Varanus salvator. Next base: position 2,204,640 of record JAIXND010000685.1, read on the forward strand.
TCTTTCCACATTCCACACATGTATATGGCTTCTCTCCAATGTGGATTCTTTGATGCCTAGTAAGACGTCCACTTGAAATGAAGCTCTTCCCACACTCCATGCATACATATGGCTTCTCCCCAGTGTGGGTTCTTTGATGTAGAGTAAGGACTTCATTTTGACTGAAACTCTTTCCACATTCCATGCATGTGTATGGCTTCTCCCCAGTGTGTGTTCTTCGATGCCTAGTAAGATGTCCACTCCGACTAAAGCTCTTTCCACATTCTGTGCATATATATGGCCTCTCTCTAGTATGGGTTCTTTGATGCTCAGTAAGATGTGCACTCTGACAGAAGCTCTTTCCACATTCTGTGCATGAGTATGGCTTCTCCCCTGTGTGTGTTCTTTGATGATTAGTAAGTTTTCCACTGTCAGTGAAGCTCTTTCCACATTCTGTGCATGAGTATGGCTTCTCCCCTGTGTGGATTCTTTGATGCTTAGTAAGTTTTCCACTGTCAATGAAGCGCTTTCCACATTCCAGGCATGTGTATGGCTTCTCTCCAGTGTGTATTCTTTGATGCTCAGTAAGATGTCCACTCCGTTTGAAAGTCTTCCCACATTCCATGCATTTATATAGTCCCTTTCTAGTGTGTGTTCTTTGACACTTTCTACTTTCATAAAAACTCTTTCCACAATCGATGCATTTATTCGGTTTCACTCCTTTATACTTTTTTTGACGACTAGAAAGTTTTTCCAGCTCACTGAAGTTCTTACCATGTTTTATACATTTATGTGGTTGTTCTCCCATCTGGCCTGTTCCATCTTTTGTAGTCCTTCCACCAGCACTTCTGCTCTGCCCGCATTCCATGATTTTATATGACTTCCTCAATTGTTGGATCCCTCTGGCTCACTAAGACATCTCCCTCTCTGAGGCTCTTTCCACAGGATGTGTGTTCATCTGGGTTCTGCACATTGTGAGTTCTTTGAAGGGGAGAGTCCCTCGTACCTGCAGCGATGCTCTTTTCACATTGTGCTCTTTTCGCTTTGTACTTTCTACAAATTGGATTCAGTTTTTCCTCAATTGTTTGGTATGTTGTGACACCCTAGACCCTTTCTCCTTTCTCTTTTCTGGACTCCCAGAATGAAGGTTTATGGTTGCCAACACTCAAATTATTTCCTCCTGTTCTTTATGTGGTTTTCCTCGTGCTTTTCAGATTCTGTTTCATTTGGAAATGTCTCTTTTCTCACATGTCCCAGATGATATGATGCAGGGATCTGAATAATTCCATTCCCTTGCAATTCATCTACTTGGAAGGAAGGAGAAAATGAAAATCTTGGTATAAGTTAAAGGCTGAAACACCTGAATTCATCCAAGCTCAAGGCAAACTTAGCATCTTTCATGTCAACATCTCTAATAGTCTCCCTTTTTTTTTTTAACTCTTTATGCCCTGCCAAAACCTCACTTTCTCAAGGATTGCCTTAAAGAGAAGACATCGCATCCATTGAACTGTTGTTGAACTCTGTACTGTCTAGGTAGCCAGGCACATATTGTTTCAAGTAAGAAACAAAATCTAATTTTCCAGGGTGCTGCACTGACAGTAAGGTTGAGAGCAAAACACATCTGAGGCAACTTTTATCAAATAAAAGAGAAATTGCATAAGAAGCAAGGCCAAGAATTAGAGGGCCCATTGCAAAGAAAAGATCCAGACCAAAAGATCTTCTACAGCAGCTCCCTGTAGGGCTGGAAGCAGGGCCCCTCTTGGGCGCCAACATTTCCAGACAGGAATTCTTGCAGCCCCGTCAGGAATGCTGCAATTGGACATGGGTGGGGCCCCTACATGGGGCTGAGAGGTTCTGGGACCCCACAGAGAGGATATGCAAGATCCAGGTTTGCCCACAAGGAGGGTCTTTGATCACCTGAAGTATCTACTATGCAGGCAGAACAGTAACCATCACTCAGTCAGTGAGGCTCCGAGCAGCTGGAACGGGCGGAGAGCAAAGCCAGCTGTCCTTTGCAGCAAAAGCCCACCTGGATGCAGGTGGGAGCTCTGAGGTTACCCAGATTAGAACTACATCCGCTTTAGGGTCACATCCTGCCCAGCTCTGCGCACTGGCAAAATGCTTTCCGCACCACACGCCAGCACTGCTACTGCTAGCAATCGACCCATAGATGGCCAAGGTTGGCGGCGATGACTGAGGGAGGTTCTGCCATGGTGGATGGGAGGGAGAACAGCCTGTGCCGCATCGGACTAACCCGGCCCCAGCGTGGAATGAAGGCCAGCAGCGAGCCCCTAAGCACATCCTCTCCATTGCTGGTTCCTCGTGCCTGTCCTGTGTCCACCTTCCGTGCCAAGAGGGAACTGCAGGCCTGCCTGTCGGGCAAGGAGCTAGAAGGTGGGCTAACAGAAGGGGCCCTTCAAGGCCTGTGCTCCATCACTGAGCCACCGCCATAGAAGGGCAGAGGTCTGAGATGGGGTCTCTACAGGGTGATCCCAAGAGGGCGCACACAGGCCATTCTTTATTAATGATTTATATGAGAAAGTGCAGGGAACAATTATTACCTTTGCAGGTGACCCAAAACTGGGTGGGGCTGCTCCTCCCCTGGGAGACAGAAAGAGGATTCAAGGGGACCTACAGAAGTTGGAGCACTGGGAGGAAAAGAGCAGAATGAAAAGTTTAGGCCTCATCTAGGTTGAAAGAACTGGGCACGCTGAGGCTCGAGGAGAGAAGTCTGAGTGGGGACACGATAGCACTTTACAAGTACCCACGATGCTCTCACTCAGAGGGCAAGGATCTGTCCTTGGCCATCCCAGAGTACACAACATGGAATTAGGGCTTCTTGTCATTTTAGTCCTTATCATGGCTAGATATCAGGAAAAATTTCCAGACTGTTAGAGTAGTACAACAAGGGATCAATTATCTGGAGATTTTGTGGTCTTTTCCACACTGGAGGCATTGAGGATGCAACTGGACAGCCATCTGAGAAGGACAGTTTAACTTGGGGTCCTGCACTGAGCAAGGGGGTTGGACCTGGTGGCCCTCCAGTGCATTCCAGCCCTTCCCATCATACTCTCTTGCGGGGCTATCCTGGAATCACAGAGGAGTGGAGTTGCAGGGGTCCTGGAAGGCTCCAGGCAGGGCTCCAGCGAAAGCATTCGTGACAGAAGGCCATCCAGATGCCTCAAGAGCACCTGCAGTGGCAGGACAGAGGCTGTGGGAGCATGGCTGGAGGGAGGGAGGGCAGGAGCCAGGCAGGCACAAGAAGAGCAGGAAAAACACGGCCTTCCTCTGCCAGCCCTGCAAAGCCAGCATGATCCACCCAGGAGCAATTTGCTTCTCCAACTCCAATGCAGCAGGCCAAGGCATTTAGTTATTCCAGGCTTTGCCTGGAACCTTGTGCTTGGAAAGCAAAGAAAAGCTCAGATGCTGGCCATGCGCCCCCTTGTCCTCTCCCCACTCCTGCCCGGCAGGATGGAAACAGAGGAGCCCTGTGGCTTCTTTACCATGGGGGCTCTTTTCTGGGAAGACTTCCAGAATTAAAAATATTATTTTCATCCCCCATGCATTGCTGTGGTTCCTCTCTAGTGTGCCTTCTCTGCTATTTTGGGATGCATTAACAGAAGTATTAACTTGCAAATCATGAGAAGTAGTAGTTCCCTTATACTCCTCACTGGTCAGAATCCATTTGGAATACTGTATCCAATTCTGGGCACCAAAATTTCAGAAAGATGTAGAACAATTAGAAAGGGTCCAGCGGAGGACAACAAAAATGATCCAGGATTTGAAAACCCTGCCCTGTGAGGAGAGACTGAGAGAACTGGGCATGTTCAGCCTTGAGAAGAGAAGACATGGGGGAGGCATGATATGCCTCTAGAAGTACCTCAAAGGCTGTTACAAAGAGGAAGGTCATCTCTTCTTGGTAATGCCAGAGTGTAGGACATGGAATAATTAATTCAAGTTGAATCAACCCAGATTCAAGTTGGACATCAGGAAAAGCTTCCTCACAGTCAGAGCAATATGACAGTAGAACCAGCTGCCTGGAGAGGTGGGGGCTCTCCCACACTAGACATTCAAGGGGAAACTGGGCAGCCATCTGAGTGGGATGGTGTCACATGGTGTCCTGCAACAGCAGGGGGTTCAACCTGATAGCCTTCATGGCCCTTTCCAACTCTACTATTCTATGATTCTTCTTCAACTTTTAATTATTGGTTGGATTAAAAATATACTCAATACACTTATGAGGAATGTTAATGTTTGAGCACACCCTGAGCCCAGTCCCCTCGTTTTTTCTGGAACTTCTAGAATCTGAGGATTGAGAACAGTCTGCCAAGGAGAGGACTCATTTTTCCTCCTCTTCCTTACGTGGCTTCTGTCCTGTCTTTTCCACTCCTGTCAGTTTTGAAATGCCCCTCTGCTCACTCTGCGCTCCCTTGATATTGTTGAAAGGGCAGGTGGAGCCGTGCACTGCTCAGGGGTCGGTCAATCCTCTGCTTGGGTACAGGGGCAAAATGAAAATGTGGCCATGAGTTTAAGGCCTGGACAGCTGATTTCCAAAGTTTTTAATATTGTGCATGTTTTTAGGTGTTGTGAGCCGCCCCGAGGCTTGTGGCAAGGGGCGGCATATAAATTTGTTAATAAATAAAATAAAAATTTCACTGGGGATTGACAGAAAGTGTGGCTTCTGCTGCTGTTTCAGCACCTGGAAAGTTTTCCCGTTCCCACTGTGTGCGGGCTTGCATCCTGCCCGAATTTCCAGGAGTCCTGCTGTCCCCATTTCGCTGGGCAACCTGCCCTCTCCTCGGAAGCAAGCAGGAGCGATTCTGGAGAGTGTTCCGTTCACCGCTAACCGCAAGAGAGAAGGAAATGCAGGGCCCTCCGTGGCGCCCCTGCGAAACAGGCGAGCGCCGCTCGGGGGCGTCTCGGGCCTTTTCCCGGCGGTTTGGCCCAAGGATTTCCGGGAAAACTCCTGTCTGGGGCGGCAGCACTAGCGGGGCTCGGCCTGGCTCCCCAGCTTGGGAGGCAAAGAGGCGCGGCTCGCCGCTGAACGCAGCCCCTGCTCCCGCCGCCTTGTAGCCCAGCAGGAGAAACCCTCGGCCTCCCGCAGACGCTCGCAGCTCCAGCTCCAGCTCCAGCTCCGGGGCGCGAAGCAGCGCGATGATCGCGGGCACGAAAGCCGCCCCCAGAATCGCATTCCCACGACCCCCGAGCCTGCAGGGAGCTCCGAGCGGGCAGAAGGTTCTGCACGCGCAGCCCCGCAGTGGGGGAGGCACGTCGCAGGCGCGGTTGCTGCGGGGCCCCTTCCTTTCACGGCGGCGGGGGGGGGATCCCTCCTCCCCTTCTTCCTCCAGCCCCTCGCAAGGCTCGCCTCGCTGCACCGGGGCCCGGGCCCCCGAATCTCCCGGGGCTGAATTCCTCTCCGAGGGCTCCCAAGAGGGGATCGCGCCATGGGAACCTTGCCGCCCTTTGCACCGGAGGAGCAGGGATCGGATCCCACAAGCGGCCCCTCCGTTCCGATGCCGGGCGAGGCTGACGGGCTCTCCCCGGGACCCCCTACCTCGGGCCCTATTCCTGCTCTCTCCTCCCACCCCACGAGTCCTCCTCCTACCAGGCCGATCGTCCTGCGCCTCCCGCTCGCCCGTTTCATGTCCCTGAGAAGCGCGCCGCTCCTCGCTGAACCCTCCCAGGCACCGTGTGCGAGGCGACCCCCTCCCGCCCGCCCCCTTGGCACCTCCGCCCCGGGGAGAAAAGGAAAAGCCGGATCCCGGGATCGCAACTGGGTGCTCCGGGTTTCCCGTGGCTTCTCCCGGTACCATCTCCCAAGCCACCTTCCAGCCCAGCTTCCTTCAAGGGCGGCACCACAAAACCCGCGGCAGCTCCAGGCGCAAACGGGAATGCGCAGGAGGGTTGCGCGGCTCCACCGGAATCCTCGGTCAAAGGGGAGGCGCGAACGCTGTGCACGCGCCCCGGGGAGGGATCCTGGAGTTGCGCGCACAGCGTGGACGCGTCCCGCTGTCACTTGCTTGGATCCTTGGTGTTTCTGCGCCAGGGAGGAAGTCCTGCTGGCTGAGCGCCCCTGTAGCAGCTCAGCCCTGGGAAGAAAGCCCGGTGTGGCTTGTGTGTGTGTGTGTGTGTGTGTGTGTGTGTGTGTGTGTGTGGGGGGGGTCGGGTCGGGTCTGTACCTGAAAGATCAATTCTAACCAGCCGCTATGATCGATACCTGGGGCCTCCCCACCACTACACCTCTAAGAAAGGCTCAGCAGATGGCAACAAGGAGAAGGGCCTTTTCCCTGGTGGCTCCATTTATTCACCCCCTGCTCAGTGCAGGACTCCCAAGTTACACCATCCCTCACGGAGGGCTGCCCAGCTCTACTAGGATGCCTCCAGTGTGGGAGAGCCCACCTGCTCCCCAGGCAATTGGCTGCATTATTGCCAGTGACAAGCCTTGTGCCATGGTACACGGTCCGACGGCTCTCACTTGGTTCCTTCCACCAGCTGGAGCAGCTCATTGAATCAGAAGCTTAGCGGGTCATCTGAGCCTAGGATGCTGGCCTGTTGTTCCTTTTACCTGAATGATGTGATTCTTGAGATTGAAATCCTGGCTGATTTCAGAGCAACAAGGCAGGTTCCCCATCCAGACAACATGCTTACTTTCTGGATTCCAGTTGAGCTGCATCTTCTGGCAGGAGGAGCCAAGCGGGAACGAATGAGCTGCGGGCACCGGCACACAACCAGCGTGCCAGCATGAAGCACATTTGTTGAACGAACGAGCTGCAGGCACCGGCACACAACCAGTGTGCCAGCGTGAAGCACATTTACTTTAAACCAGGTTTCTGCAGCATCTTGGCTCACTGCACCTCTTGTACTGTGTGAATGCCATGAACATGTCCCCCACGCAGGCCTAGTTTCAGACCCAGTGATGGGACACAGGGCTTGTTATGTAGGAACACTGAATCAGACCAGGGTGGGCTATTCAAAGAGTGCTGGCCACCTCTTGTGGTAGCAAATTGTGAGAGCCAGTGTGGAGTAGTAGAGCGTGGAACTGGGAATCAGGCGATCCTGGTGCTAGTCCTCTCTCAGCCATGGAGCTCCCTGGATGTCTTCCAGGCATTCACAGACTTTCCACACACTACCCCTCTGGATCCTTCTGTGAGGTTGAAACTGAGAGGAGGAGCAGAGTTATCTAAGCTCCCTTGAGTTCCTTGAAAGGAAGAAGGTGGGATTTAAATATAGCAAAGCAATCGTGGAATTTAATGATGCTCAGTGTGAGGAAATACTTCCACTGTCCTGCAACTCCCACCAAGCTGCTTCATGAGGTGACTCTCGTTTCTTGTATCATGAGGGGGGCAGAGAAAGGTCTCACCATCCGCTTCCACAGCCCAGGCACCCGTTTGCACACCTGTGTGACACGCACCTTTTCGCTGAGTCCAGCAGCCCCGCATGCTGCAGCTCCTCCTCGCAGGGGAATTCTCCCAGGCCCTTGGTCATTTCGAAGCTCTGCAGCCCCTGCGTTTAGGTGAGGGGAACAGGACTGCACCACATTCCAGCTCTGCTCACACTGCATAACTTGCTTCTGGGGTTGGTGATAAAGCCATGGCTTCTTGTTGGGTTAACTGGTAAGGCATCCAGCCCTTAAACAACCCATTACTCCAGGTTTGGATGACACACTAAGCAAACTACACTGGAGCTGATTGGAAGCTGCTGAGAAAGTGTGTCACAAGCCGTACATCCCTTTTTTTTTCCTGGTGGCGCGCAGTAGCCCATGTGCTGTGCAAACTATTAATAGAGCAGTGTCTAGGCGATCTACTACCGTGCCAATACCTGCCCAGGTTCATCTACTGTTGACAAACCACCTCCTGCCAGCTCAGTGTAATCTTTGTGTCACATGATCTAATATCTGTAGGTCAGCCTTCCATCACTTGATGGCTTTCAGAGGCATTTGGACCACAACTCCCAGAATTCCCATCCACCAGGGCCACAGACTGGGAATTCTGGGTGTTGCAGTCCAAACATGTCTGGAAGGCACAAGGTTGGGGAAGGCTGCTGTACATTGTTGTCACCTGCCCAGAGAACTTTGGCTGTTGACCAATGTAGAAATGTCATAAATAGACAGACAATTTTAATTGAATGTGCATTTAATTTTGGAGTGGGTGGTGGATCAACATGCAGGGCTCTCCATGAAGCGGGATGAAGCTCCCAGTTCGGGTGTGGAAGGGGAAGACCATGGACTGCACTGCTCCCTCCAGCACACCCCACCCCTGGGTGGGCTTGCTGCTGCCACCTCCCATGGGTGTTCCAGAACGTCCTGCCAGCTACGCTCTACCATGACATTTGCCGCGGTGAGAAGGTGGCCAGTGGGAATTAAGCACCCCCCCCCCGAGAGCCACAAGCAGCTGCCTTAGCTTTTCATAGAGCCCCCCAGGCCAAAACGCCAGGTTCTGTGGAGGTCTTTCCCTGGACCAAGGCATGGGAGGGTGTCCAAGGGAAAATTGCCTGTACAGACAGGGAAGGTTGAGAAAACTGACTCAAAGCAAGTCTCATTACAGCAGTCACGTTATGTTTTTCAACTCTAATGGAATGATTGCTTTTGTTTGCATGTCAAAGCCATAACAATAAAATTCACTCTCAACAATATTTCTGCAACCAGTTTTATTTATTTATTTATTTATGATTTATATCCTGCCTTTTTCCTACAAAGGGCTCAAGGCAGCTTACATCTCCACCTCCATCTTATCCCCACAACAACAACCCTGTGAGGTAGGCTGGGCTGAGAGTCTGTGACTGGCCCAAAGTCACCCAGTTGGCTCCATGGCCAAGCGGGGACTAGAACCCAGATCCTCTGAGTCCCAGTCCCATCTCTTAACCACTGCACCACACTGGCTTTTGTCCTTGAAGCTCAGTTATGATCATTATAAAATACCCGTGGACCTATAAATACTGTTCTCATGAAACATGTGTTTTCTGTTTATAACACGGTGGAACCCAGTTCCTTTCATGGAGTGGGTTGTAAGATACCAAAGTCTGATAACTGCCCCTTCACACAGCTATCATGAGCCCTGTCCTTTTTCGCATCAAGCCACCCCAACTTCAACAATATTTACTCCCAGTAAGAGGCGCCAAGACTGTGCTTTGCCTGAGTCATATGCTGAGCCAACAGCAGACTTTCGGTGTGATGCAGGACTGCTTCCCCGTGCGTTTTAGTGCTTTGGCCGCAGGTTTGAATAAGGATTGCTGCCCAGGCAAGCTATATTGTTCAAGATGCCATTTTCCTTGCGGAGTCCCTTTAGGCCTTCTTTTACTAGGAACTAAACCCATCCCCCATCATATGGGATCGGGCTAGTTCTCAATTTGATAGAGCGACCTGCTTTGCAAAACACAAGAAGCATCATGGGTAATGTTGATTGTTACGTTGTTTGAACCCAGCCTGGGTTAGCCTTGGTGGCGTCTTCTCTTCCAGAGTCTCCCTAAGAAGCCATGCTGCATCCTAGGGCTTATTTTGCTCACAGCTGACAGCTGACATTTGTGACCCCTCTTTTGACAGCCACTGACAATCCCTTCCAAGTGTCCAAGTGGCTGGCAGAAACTTCGTCCTTTCCCCCCCCCCCAAGAGTTGGCTCACATTTTCAACTTCTCAGGTGCATTCCTGCAGGGATTTGAAGCCACAGCAGGAGAAATGTCTGGAAGTGCCCACTGCCAAAGTGGGGCACGTAGCAACCCTAGATATTGTCCAGAAGGGGCTCCAACTCTCCACCTCCCTCACAGCTGTCAAGATATGAGCTATCAAACCAAATGCAGAAGGAATAGTTGCAGGTGAAAAGGGTTGGGGGAGGAGTCACACCTCTTTCTCTATAAAGATCCTTATTTTCCCCCCATCCCAGTTAGTACCCATCTTAGAGCACCATTTACAGTTTCTTCCCAACCTCTGAGTGCTTGTGCAGGTGCAAATATGCATCTCGCCCTTTTGTAGGGAAAATTACTCTTGAAAGCTAGTTGTTAAAATACTGGGCCCCTTTAAAAAGGGGCTCTGACTAGGCAATGTTCTAAAAAATATTGGGACATCCTATGTATATTGCTGCAGGGGGGAGGGTGGATGATGTGTGAACCTGCCTAGTGAAGCCTTCAAACAAATTAAGCAGCTGTCAGAGTTAGACACAGAGAGCCTCTCTCTCTCTCTCTCTCTCTCTCTCTCTCTCTCTCTCTCTCTGAATGGAGCCACACTTTCTGGCACCCATAGGCATTAAGCCCCTGAACCCTTTGAAACAACAAGATCTTTTCCTTAAGGAAGCTGTCTCACAGCAGGGGAGAGGGCACAGATGTATAACTGTGCTGCTCACCTGCTCATCTCCCCCGAATTTAAACTGTTTAAACTGCAAAGCTATGCACTGATTAGAGAAGACTGCACTGTGTGACTGAATATGTTACTGCAGCTTCAACTAGATGGTCCTATTAGAATTAATTAGAATTAATTAGCATTACTTGATTGACGAAAAAACAAAAGTGTGTGCCAGGGTTTCCTCAGTAAGCAGGCTGTTTCAGGTGTCTAGGTTTCACAGTCTCCTATTCTGAGTGGGATGGTGTAATGTGGTGTCCTGCAACAGCAGGGGGTTGGACCTGATGGCCTTCTTGGCCCCTTGCAACTCTACTGTTCTAGGGTTCTATATTTTGGCTACAGACTCACAAAAGATGCTTTTTTGCCATGATTTTTCTAGCTGCCTGCTCAGGTGCCCTAGTTTTTCCTGCAGCATCAGAGTCTCCATCTTTAAGGCTGATTGTTGTGGGCTTTTGTCCCCCTGCTCGCAAAGGATTTCGTGCAGTTGATCAGTGCTAAAGTCCACCACAAATCCAAAGATCTACCTACTGTGCACATTAGTTTCCAGTGTGAAAGAAAATGGAGGAAGACTACTCTAGGAAGAGCTTTGAAGTAAGACTTGTTCAGGCATGGAGAGCAATCAATGCCTCCTTCCAGCTTCTTTTTGTTCTGCTTCTCATATTCTATCCATGTGCCCCGCAGCCCGGGCTGGCTCTTCCAAGGTTTTGCTTTCTTTTCTTCCCACTGCTAAGCAACCCTCCCCTTTCGAGTGCAGAGCCTTTGGGTCGTTAATTGCTAGCATGAAAACCAGACAGTCCCTCCCCTCCAGCCCTGGTACTGAATTGCAAAATCCCTTGCAGCCCCAGGCAGAAGGCGAAGAAAGTCCGGGCTGCACAGACGTAGCCCAGAGATGTCTTCTGGAAAGTGGGTGCCTCTCTGGCTAATATGGATGGGGACTCTGGTAGCCCTGAGCCAGCAAGCGCCAAGGTGAATATGTTGGGCAGGGGTGGGCTAGCTGGACTAAATCCTGTTTTTCCTTCAAGTCAGCCTACCTCAACATGATGTCTTTCTGATATTTTGGATTTAAGCTCTCATCAACCCAAGCCAACATGGCTAGTGATTGAAGATGATGGGTATTATAGCCCAAAACATCTAGACAGCACACAGTTGAAGAAGATGGATCTAAATAAAAGCTACTTTTAAAAAGACATGAAAAGAAAGAAAAAGGAGGACCTCAGTGTTTCTAGGAACTATATAGCAAACAGAAGTTCAACAGGCGAAGCTTTCAGCATTATTATACTGTCTTATTGCATAAACCTTTGCCTGCTCTATTTCTGTCTGGTGCTGATGGGTTAAAGATGGCTTCTCCAACCCAGCATCCTTCCGATATGTGAGGATGACAACTCCTGTCATCTGCAGGCAGTATGGAGACGCTGGCTCTGGATGATGGGAGCTATCAGCCTGACACAACTGGATTTGGCTGATTTGGGAAGGCAGGGATGAGGCATCCCCATGCAGCAGGCTGCTCAATAAGGCCATGATCTGATGTTAGTTGATTTAGTTGTGTGATGATGTTACTAGGCTGTTTTTGTACCTTAAAAGAAAAAGAGGCACAGGTGTTAGCACATATTCTTCCTTTCCCTTCTCTCTCTCTAATAATATTGTGCATTGCTTCATTTAATAATGTCTAGCTCCATGCATATTTTATTTTTTAAAATACTGAACAGCAAGGAGGTGAGATAATTAGATTGTGCTAGGATATTTAGCAAATGCTAAGGAAACTATTCCACATTTTCAAATGTGTTTAATATTGTTTATTTAATGCACTATTAATCATTTTGGCCTCTGATTTATTATACACATAGTATGCAGTTTTGAGATGATGTGAAATATAAACCTATGCATATTAACTCAGAGGTTAGCCTGATTAAATTTAATGGTGCTTACTCTTGAGTAAGTAAATGGCTACACCATTTCAGGCTGCAATCGTCTGAGCCCCATTTAATGCAGTGAGAGTGAGTATGGAGCATAGAAATGTGCATTTGCTCATGATTTTGTGTTAGCTTTTTGGAAAGTCATGAATCCCTGGACATACAATATATTGCTTTTTCTTAACGGGTGAGACCTGCCAGGATTCAGTGACCAGCAAGGGTTACACAATGATTTACACAGCATAAACGATGCAACTCTACACTAATCTATTTAGAAGTAAGTCTCCATGGAGCGTTTGAAGATACCTACTCCCAGGTAAGTATGTTTAGGATTGCAGTTTGTTTGGTACAATGGAATTGCAGATCAGGATTGAAGTCTGTACTGGAGTACCTATAAACAACTACGTGAAATTTTTGCAGCTATGTGGTGACATGCAGTACCCCCACATCCTCACACACATTCTTTCACAATCAACTCATTTATGCAAAATTGGAAATTCCAGAATTGTGCTCAGTATTAAGGACCAGCAGAGACAGAAGAACAGACTGGGAAATTCAGCCGTGGAGACTGCTGCCAACAACAATACTATGAAAGTACAGAAATATATTATTTCCTCATGCACACACTGAACTGTTTTTGTTTAATTTTTAAAGGAGTGATAGAAATGAACTGTATGCACAACAAAACAGGATTCCGTAGATTAAGGCTTCGGTTCTAAGTACAGACTTACTTGGGAGTAAACCACATTGAACTCAGTGGGATTTACCTCTGAGTAAGACATGCTTAAGTTTGCACTGTAAGATACCTTGCTAGTTCTAGCACTACCTTTCTAATCCTTCCCTTTTAAAAAAAACTCATCCTTTTTTCTAATCCAGGTTTTTTGTTTCTGATGTCAGCCAGGCAGATGTGTCACAACCAGGGAATGAGAGCTTGACAATTGCCTGTTACATCCTCTGATATTAATTTGAAACTGCACCTTTTCCCCAGAACTGCACATTTGAACCCGGTTGCACTTTTTAAAAGCCTGGCTCTGTTCCATTCTCCCCAACAATGAACCAGCATTCTGTTTTCCCCAACCTTGCAGTCAGTGACCGTTCTGCACCCACTGAATATCTTCAGTCCTTACTGGGCTGCTGTGGGAATTGTTCCCCTGCCAAATTGGACATGTCATGAGCAGAGTCAGCTGGAGCAGAGGGTCAGACTAGATGGCCCAGGAGGGCCCTTCTGACTCGCTCTGTTTCTATGTTTCTAAATTCTTCCTTGGTGTTCCCTGCTGATACATCTCTCTTGTGTGTGGATGTACAATTTGACTACATAAACAACAGCATTCCCCGTTGAAAATTGGAATTTATATATGTAATGACGTTCTCTTTGACTGGTTCTTGTCTTAGTTGTGCTTGGAGCTGAAACCTAGTCAGTGCACCGGAAATATATTGTAGAGTTTGATAAAGTTCAGAAAAAGATGACTAAATAATGACCAACAGGCTGGACTAATTCCCCTCTGAGGAAAGGTTATAACATCTGGGATAGTTTAGCTTAGAAAAAAGGAGAGTATACATTTTTCTCCCTCTCTTATAACATCAGACCCCAAAGGGGTCATCTCATGATGATGAATATTGGTAGATTCTGGACAGATAAAAGGATTTTGTTGTCAACTATGGAATTCACTTGCACAAATATAATGATGACCATCAATTTGGAGAGCTTTAAAAGGGAATTGTCTCAATTCATAGAAAACAAGGCTATACATCCTGATGGCTATAGGTTGCCACCAGTATCATAAGCATTTCACCTTTATATACTAGTTGCTGGGGAACATGGGTGGAAGAGTGCAGATACATTCACATTCCACTTGTGAGACTGTGGGCAGCTGGGCAGCCAGAATTGAATCCTGAACTAGATGAACCCTTGGCCCAGTCCAGCATGGCTCTTAAGTTCTTAGCCATCGAAATCAATGGGACCAGTTAGTCACGATTATCTGCAATCTAACTCAGGGGTAGGTCATTTGCAGTCCACAAATTCCATCAGCCCTAAGAAGTATAGCAAATAGGGATGGATGATGTGATCTATAGGCCAGGCCATCTGGAAGGCCACAAGTTGCCCATTCCTGGTCTAATTAATTTCCTTGTAAGCATGATTAAACTTGGATCCAATCCTTTTTATCCAGAATTTCAAGATATCCTGGACTGAACTCTCCTCCTTAAATCTGTTCTGATTAGCCCTCTTGAGCAAATAAAAGCTCCAGTGTTACAAAAAGGGCAAAAAATAAACAAGCCCCTTCCCTCACGATCCACAGTTTCAGGGCTGACTCCATGGCTCCCAGGGCCTTTGGGCAAGACACCTTCCATGGGCTCCCAGCTTCCATGAGTCGGCCTTCTCACTGCTGTGGTCTCCATCTGCTTGTGCCACTCCTATTTCTCGTCATCCTTTCTCCCACCTGCTCTTGCTTGCATGGCAGGCCGAGAGCCAGGGAGCAAAGATCCCAGGGCATCTTGCCCAATATCACCTGGCCAGAGGGAGAAGCTGAAGAAACAGGGTGCAAGCCCAGCGGGCTTTTGCCAGGCCTCAGAGGACTATCCCAGCTCCTCGCCCTGCCGGTCACCTTTCCACACACATGAACCAGCCTTATAAACCAGAGCATGTGTGTGGAAGGTCCCTGTTTTTTCCACCTGCTAGAAACTAGGTGGTTGCCATGCAAGCTGGCAGTGGGCCCCTGAGGCCTACAACCCACACTAGCTGAGGGGGGCATGCTTGGCAGGCCGTATTTTGGCCTGGTGGGTCGGTCACAACATTGATCATATTTTTGTCCTGAAAGGAGGTGTAGAAATAATGGAACCAAAAAAAAAGCTATTTCCCATTTGTGTGGTAAGCCTCCTTATCAGAGGGAGATGGGGACCTAAGAAACAGGCCTGTAGAGACCATTTCTCTGACTGGAAGTCTCTAAGTCGACTTTCCCTGACTTGGTGCCCTTCAGTTGATTTGAACTTCAAATTCCATCAGCCCCAGCCATCACAACCAATAGGTAGGAATGCCAGGAGTTATAATGGTTATTGTATTGCAGTTATATCCTGCCATTTTTCCTCTTGTGATGAACTGAAGGCAGCTTTCATAGTCCTATTTTATCCCCACAGCAACCCTGTGAGGAAAGTCAGGTTGAGAGTCAGTGACAAAGTCACTCAGTGAGCTTCATGAAGACTAAAATAAGGATGTCTGAGCCCAGTGCAACACTCTGAGGTTGCAAGGCTAGGAAGGCTGTGCTAAAGTCTAAGGAAGGGAATTTTTCCCCAGACACGCTGCAAGGGCAAACTTAAGATGTTTTGCTAACTGATTTATTAAATTGTGTCACGGCTTCTCTTCAAGTGCACAGTACTGGAGGCCAAACAAATTATTTTGGTACCTGTGGCAGAAAAATCTCTCAAATTCCTCTCCCTGCTCCGTGGTAGTGAAAATACATTAATTATATACTCGGCACACCCTCTGTATCTCTCAGGCCAGAGCTGTTTAACATAGATTAAACATTTAGCTATTTGAGCATTGCAACATCGAACTGTCTGGAGCATGACACTCAAAACCATCTGCCTAAGATGGCAGCCTTGTTCTGCCTAATGGTGGGGCAGTCCTCTCCAGCAGTCTGCATGTGAAGCAGAGTGATCTGCCCCTGGGGTGGGGCGTATGCGTTTTCAAGGGCGTGCTGGGCAGAATTGGGGCCAGCAAAAATGATGGTTGGGCAGCTGCCAAGGGCCTGCACCTCAGCAAAGGGGTGCTGCCAAGAGCCCCTGGGCTTGCTCCGCCGCCTCTTGCCTTGCACCCGGCTTCTTCTCCGGCCTCTCGCTCCGGCCCAGACAATGGCGGTGGTGGTGAGGAGGTGCAGCCCTTGCCATGGTCTGGCTGCTCAGCAGAATAAGCAAGTGGGAGCAAGAGGAGGAGGTGGTGAGGAGGTGGATGGAGGGAAGGGGGGCCTTTGAGGATGGCCTGCTGCAGGGCCTCCAAGAACCCGGAGCCAGCCCTGTCCAGAAGCCCAGGGAGCTGCTTACACTGAGCGAGGGCCATGGTTCCGTGTTTTTGATAGCAAATGGCAGCAGCACTCCAGGGTTTTGGACAGAAACTTTTCCAGCCCCACCTAGAGATGCCGGGAACCAAAACCAGAACTGCGTTATGGCCCCTTCCCCATTGCTGTGACGGCAAAGGGACAATTTGTGCTAATGGAGAGTTCAGACAGCAAGTCTTTTATTAATGTCTGGAAACAAAACAAGTCTTTTGTTTTCTCTCTACCATTTCTTTTTCCTAATCCAAGATTGCAACATCCTGGGGAATTTGACTTTAGAATCAGGAATGGCTTGGTGGTAGTTGTAGGTTTAACCATATGTTATCTCTGTTTTTTCTCACTTCACAGGTTGCTCATGGTGGCCCCCAGTGTGGTGACGGTGGGGACCGAGGTGGGGGTTGTACTTCAAGTTGAGGGAGCCCCATCTGGGCTCTCCGGCACAGTTTTTTTCCAGAATGAGAATACCAGGATAAAATGCTCTCAGGAGATGCCATTCAATCTTCAGTGCAGTGAGTGCATAGAAAAAGTAAACTTGAAGGTACGTGTGACAATGAGTCTTTGCACTTCCACCCCTGTGAGGAAGGACCCGGCTGCATCACAGGCTTAGTTGACTCTTCAGGATGATTCCACTGCCATCCATGTTAGTAGCCTTTAGTTTGAACACACAGACAATTCAGACTTACGATATGCACTCATGGAGGGGCAAAACCCTTTACACGGTCTGTTTTAAGGAACCTTGTTCAGTTGCAGTTGTGTCCAACACTTTGCGACCCCATGGACAACATTCTTCCAGGTTCTCCACCATCCCCCGGAGTCCACCAAGGCCCACTCACATCTCACCAGTGATCCCATCCAGCCACCTCAGGCAATGCCATCCCCTTCTCCTTCTGCCTTCAATCGTTCCCAGCATCAGAGTCTTTTACAATGAGCCCTTCCTTCTCATTGGGTGACCAAAGAATTTGAGCTTCAGCTTCAGTATCTGTTCTTCTAAAGAGCAGTCAGAACCTTAGGTCTGGTGGTCAAATCTGGCCTTGCAGAGCTCTGCAGATGGGCACATCCCCCTTTTCCTGATCACTGGTTCATCTGAAAGCTTCCGGTGCCTCTCCGAAGCTGCATTTCCTGGTAGATGAAGCTCTAAGCAAAAATATGGTAGCGTGTTGACCTCACAGTTTTGCCTTCCTTCTACCCACCTCCAGAAGCTTATCCAGAATGGAATTTGGCCAGATTGAAAGATGTTCTGTATCCCTGTTCTAAACATCTTGAAAACTAGGTCAGAAGGATTGGCAGCCCAGTGAGAGAGTGTGACTGATCTCAGGCAGCGCCAAAGAACTAAATCAACTCCAGAGTCCAGCTGGGTGCGTGTATCTAAGATCAGTAGATCTGTTTGTCTTTAAGATGTAATACAACTCTGTCCTGCTTTTCTTCTGAATGAGACAGAATGTTCCAGAGAGGAGTTGAGGGAGGTCTAGGCAACCTCTATTCCTGGCCAACCAAGCCCAAATTGTACATTTATTTGACTTCTGTCCCACCCTTTTTCTTTTTCTAAAGAACTCAAAAGTAGCTCACATAATTCTCCTCCTCCTGCTCTCAGTCATTTCCCCACAACAACAACCCTGTGAGGTAGGTTGGGCTGAGCGTCTATGACTGGCCCAAAGTCACCCGTTGGCTCCATAGCTGAGTGGGGACTAGAGCCCAGATCCCCTGAGTCCCAGTCCCATGTTCTTAACCCCTATGCTACACTGGCTCTCAGAGTGGATTGGGTGCCTGCACAGAGCTTGCTTCTCTTCACATCTCTCCTCACATTGTACACACCAAGTCCTCCCTCTTGACTTCCAGATTTAGGGCAATCTGTGGCTTGAGGGAATATCTGAAGTTTGCCTGCAACCATGCTTCAAGCAAAGGCCTTAACTGAAAGGCTAACAAAAGTGCTGTCTTGGCAAGAGAGACTCCAGGGTTGCTCTTACAAATTTGTCTGAAACAATCCGCTGATGTTTGTGAGTCATAGAAAAGCAGACTCATGGCCAATCAGGTGCTGACAGGCAAAAATTAGCTTCATAAAAACAGCAATGCAGAACTCGAAGTGGGAACTTGATGGGAAAAAGGGGATGTGCACAGCATATGGAGAAGAAGGTGGGGGTCCTGAAAAAGGGGAACACTGATGAGAGGCAGCCTGAAGTTCCAGAAATAAAAATTGAAATTGGCACAACAACTTTTCTTCTGTTCTATAGAGAGCTTCTGCTTTTCATGTGGATGCTGACAAGGGTATTTATACAGCTGTCAGTCATCCTATTTCACATGTTTTTAGACAAAAAATTATCAAGGTTAAAAAGATAACAATTAGCAAGGGTACAGCTAGGTAGAGATTGGATTTATTGGTTATAGGGGACAATCCTATGCACATTTAGACAAAAAAAATCCAACTCCCAGTATGGCCATATACTTTACTGAAATTGTAAAACAAACAATGAAAATTTCTCTCCTCTCCCGCTGTCATTGTTTGCTTTCCAACTACTTCTATTGTTCTGATATGTTAGAACAAAAACAAAACAAAACATCCACTTACCAATCCTGATGAAAAAAGAAAGCCTGAGCTTTTGCACTGTGAGCTCACTTAAATCACGGTACTATCCCGAGTAAAATGGAATTTGCTTCTGCAACCCTCAGGCTCAACACAAATTTCTTCGGCATGAGCCCCATTTTCTTTTATAGGTGCACGTGCATGCATGCACACACAAGGGCAATAATATGTTTTCGAAGCTAAAACAAGAACAATTACCATCTGTGCACACGCCTGACTTTCTGCCCACTGATGACAAAGCATGTTTAAATATAGGAAAAAAGGATGCTATGGCAGGAAGTGGCTGGGGGTACTCAGCCCAGATGCTAAGAAGATGACGTCTTGCTACTGTCCCATCACTTGCTGCTCTCTGAGTCCTTCTTCATGGGGGAGGTGGGTAAGGCCCCAAGCCCAGCTCTAGCTGCATCGCTATTGATGCTCCTGCTGCTACTGATTTCCTGTGTACTGTATTTGCCTTTCCTCCCAAGAGGTCAGTATGACACATAAGGAAATTGCCCTTTTTCCTCCTGTCAACACCAGCATGAGATCAGTTCGGCTGAGTGAAACAGAATTGCCCAAGAAACTTGGTAGCTGAGCCAGGATCCAAATTCAGCTGTCTTCAGTCCAAGGCTCTGTCTTGTACCAGGGGAGGCAGACATCAGACTTGCAGTATCTACTTTCTTTTTTTTACTAGGACTTGCAATTTTTAAAAAACCCATTTATTTATTTAAAGTTTTCATATGCTGTCCAATACCATAGTCTTTGAATGGCTTACAAAAACAACAACAACAACAACCCAGCTTACAGAAAACCCAGCATCATACCAACAAACAACACACTGCATTAGCTGTAAAATCAAAGATAGAACCAGTTAAATATTAAAATGTCAGGAAAATAAAAAGGGTTTTGCCCGACACCAAAAAAAAAAAAAAAAGTGTCTAACATCCTTTCTTTTGTTTGGTTCTGTTTTTATGTCACCAGAATGCTCAGTTTTGCTTTTTTACTAGCATTCTGTAACTGAAGCCAGATGCAGAAGACTTAAGGTTAGGATTAAAGAATTCTCAACCCAGAGTTTTGTGTTGAGTTCCAGAACTGAGTGGGGCTCATAGTACTTCTGCATAAAAATCCAATTTCTCCCAAGCTTGGTTCTCCCAAGCTCTTTCCATCTCAGTAAAATACTAATTTAGGGTAGGAAGGGAGTCAGTGTCTTGCTGCTGTTGCTAAATAATAAGGAGCCATAAATCCTTGCTGATTTACTGCACTTCACCTAGAGATCCTACTGGCAGGTCCAAAACAACCATTGCACTATACTATATTCACTAGTGTGGTGCAGCCAAGAACACAGCACTGGAATGTTTCTACTAGCAGAGACATGGATCTGAATTGCCACTCCAGCCACCCCAGGATTCTCTGTTCCTTCCAAGCTTAGCTGAAATCCTCACATTAACTGATTGATTTTTCTTAGCAAGAATGTATTCTTCCCTGTTATAATACAGAGAGGCTTGGTTTGGTCTGGAATGGCCAATTAAGATCCGGCTGCTTTACAAAAGCCCATGTCCTTGTGAAGAGGAAAACTGCCAGAATTGTTTTGTTGAGATGAATCAACACAGCAGCCTGAATTTTTGGACTCTTCTTTGCGGGACAGGGAAGTGGGTATGGCAAAAGTCATGATGAGCAGTTGCAATTTGCAGTGTAGCATTTCATCCCCGACCGCACTGTTTGGCTCTTCTAAGGTGGCCCTCACCGTGGAAGCTCCATACTTTGGAAAACAAACATTTTGAAATGTTGACACTGAATTATTAATCTGAACTACAGTGCTGCTGCTGCTGCTATTACTCACCTCATTTTCATTTCATATAACCAGGGTCTGGGAGAGTGATGTAAGGATGGTGCTTGGCTCTTTTGGGGAATTATCAGAAGACAAGGTGCTAAAATCATTCCTCCTGTGCCATACCATTTCAGACTGCAAATGGGAAGTTTGCACCACTGAATCCGCTTTTGTAACAAAAAAGAACGATTCTTCTAACCTGGACTTTTCCCATAAATTGTGCCATCCAGAAACATTTCCTGATGAGAAAGCATCCAACCATGCAAATGTCATCCAGCAGGGGTCAGTCCAGGATGTCTGATCCCTTTGCTTGCTGTTTGCAAGGTTGGTCTTTTCCTCCAGTGGTCTTTGTCAACCTTCAACATCTCCGCTTTCTCGCTGCTGCAGGTGACTCATGCTTTCTTTGCCCAGTGTGATCTGAGTGGCCAGCGACGGGACCCTTACATCCAGCTTGTTGCCCACAGTGCCCAGCTCCCCACCCCCAATGGCATTCAGACCCTCAACCTGCGCTGGAGTTCCCGGCGCGGGTACCTCTTTGTGCAGACAGACAAGCCAATCTATACTCCTCGGCAAAAGGGTGAGTCCATCTTTAGCCTCCTTCCTAGTCCAATTGTATTGTCCTGCTTATTTGAATGGATGCTTTCCTTCATCCTGCCTGTCTATATGACCTATAAAATGTGGGTCTGGATGTCATTACAGTGGTGCTAAGAGCATAAAACATAGACATCTGGAACTCAGCATGCATACTGAAAGGGCTCTCGGGGCATGTTTGTTTATTAGATTTATATCCTGCTTTTTTCTTATGAACGCAAAGTGGCTCACATAATTCTCCTTCTCCTGCGCTCAGTCTATCCCAAAACAACAACCCTGTGAGGTAGGTTGGGTTGAGGGTCTGTGACTGGCCCAAAGACATCCAGTTGGCTCCATGGCTGAGCGGGGACTAGAACCCAGGTTGCCTGAGTCCCAGTCCTGCGCTCTTAACCACTACACCACACTGGCTCTCAGGTATATGGGTATGTATTATAGTTATATCCCTCCTTTTCCCTCCTAGGAATTCAGGGTGGTTTCCATAATTCTTTCGTTACTTAGGGTGGCCCAAGAAGACAATCCGGTGATAGGCATTGGTGACTTATCTTTTTTCCTCCTCCCAACCAGCTGGACAAGGGTATGTGCGAGGAGCCACAGTTTAGTCTATGCAGGAACTAGCTCTGAAAGAATGTGGAGAGCTGACTTAGCTCTCTGTAGGGAATCCCGTGGTCCTGCAGATTTCCTCTAAAAGTCAGCTGGAAAACAAATCTGTTGGGGTGCTCATGCTGTGCTTCCACATCCTCTGGCTCAGTGGCAGAGCTCCTGCTTTGCCTGCTGAAGGCCCAGGAATTGCAATTTCAGATAGCACTCGAAAATAATCCTACCAAATCCTTGAAGAGCAGCTGCCAGGCTGTGCTGACTAAAGCGGACGAAATGGACCAAGGGTCTGACGTGGAATAAAACAACTTCTGTGTTTCTATTGTCAGCCTGTATATATGCAGCAATGATGTTTATGTCACAGACACACTGTATGTCTCCAATAACTTCCTTCTAAGGCAGTTGGTAATCCTGAAATATCTCACTGCTTGGAAATGCGGTCATTAACAGTATGTCCTTTTCTCCTCCACTGTTAAAAGTGTCTGCCTTAGCAGATTCTTGCTTGCTTGCTTGCTTTATTTGTTTGTTTGTGTTGTGTGTTGTGTTGAAGAAACAATAGAATGGTTCTTAGTAAATTAACCTTAATGTTGAAGATCCAGTTGAATGATTCCTTTATGAAGAAAGGTTATAACGTTTGGGACCGTTTAACCGAGAAAAAAGTCAAGTAGGACGGAGACATGTTAGAGGTGTACAGATTTATGCATGGTGTGAAGAAAGTGTTTCTTCCTCTCTCCTAATTTTAGAATCCCTTGATTGGTGGGAGGTTCAAGACAGATTGAAGGAAGGACTTCTTCACACAGTGCATGTGGAACTCACTTCCATGAGACATTCTGATAGCTGCCAGTTTGGACAGATTTAAAAGGGGATCGGACAAATTCATGAAGGAGAAGGCTATGAATGTCTCTGCCCCCAGTATCGGAGGCAGGGCACCCATGCACACTAGTTCTTGTTGTGCTCACGTCCTGCTTGTGGGTTTCCCATGGGCAGGGGACTGGCCACTGCATGAACAGAATACTGGATTAGTGGGGCCCTTGAGCATGGCCCTTCGTAGTTTGAGGCTATAATGATACACAGAGAATCTCTTCCCCCACCCCCGCTTCCATCACACACACACATACACACACACATTCACATGCAACCCAGGAGCCCTTGGTTTTTTCTCCCACGCTCACATTTGGTTTGTTAATTCTAGTGAATTTCCGAGTCTTTGTCCTGGATCACAAATTGCGGCCGAGCACTGAGTCAGTCATCATCAATATTCAGGTAATGAGACTCTTGTTCAGGTTCAGAAAGAGGAAGCTCTGGCTGGGGGCGTGAAGATGGGAAATTTTGCTTATGTGTACCTCAATGCTTTTTTAAAACCCCACCACCTGTTTGTCTTTCTGACTTTTGGTTTGCATCAGAACTCTCGGGGTCTTCAGGTCCGGAAAGCTGAGTTGATGCCAATGAATTTTGTGATAAATAGCCACCTAACAATCCCCGATATCGCTGAGTAAGTCTGACCAGCACCATAATCAGGTCCAGCCTGTCGGAGCAGGTAATGTACAGCAGCCCTCAGTATTCTGGTGCCTGCAGATGGGAAGCACCACAGCATTCATTGCTCTGGCTAGGTGAGGCAAATAAGCAAATGCCTAAGAAGGCAACATTCCAGGGGCCCTGCATGAATGCCACTACAGTTCTTTCATTGTGTACAAACAAATGGATCCATAGTCTCTCCTCGTTGTACCATATAGCAAAAGGGGACTTAAAGAGCTGGAAGGCTGTTTTGCAGGAGCTGGTTCCAAAACCGCCTCTTCCCTCTCTCAAGGCAACATCCTAACAACCCAAACATCCCTAACCACCCAAACAAACATCAGGCTGAGATAGGGAGGTTAGAAACAGAGCATGTTCAGAAGGGGTCTCCTGGGCCATCTAGACTGACCCCCGGCTCCAGCTGGCTCCGCTCATGACAGACCTACCATGTGCATGTCCAGCTGTCTTTGAACACCCTCACCGATGGGGCTTCAACCACCTCCCATGGAAGCCCATTCCATACCTTTGGGGTCCTAACTGTTAGGAAGTACTTCCAGGCATCCACCTTGAATCTTGGTTTCCTGAGGTTCTTTTTATTTTTATCCGGGAAGAACCTCCAATGCCGTTAACACTGCAAGGCACACATGGTGGGGTTGGAAGGTGCAACAATGGATGTTGGAGTTTTGCACTTTGCTTCTGGCCCAGGAACTCTGACCAAAAGAAAAAAAAAGAGCGCTGACACCAAATATAAAGAATGTAATTTGTTTGACACCTGAGAGCTCCAAAGTTTTCCAAATTTTTGGAAGCTCAGTCTGAGATTTCAGTAATCGCTTCACATTTTTCAGGGGTTAAACTATAGAATTGATTGTAAATTTAAGGCATGCTTGCCAGTTTTTTGGAAAAAACATCCTGGCCTGCACCTGTGTTTCTGCTAATCACTTAATATGCAAAAGTTAACATTGGAAGTGCTCGAAAATGGTTGAAGCCTGCAGTTGCTGTTAAAGGCAGAAAAAGCAGGGGCTGTTTGGCAAGTTAGCAGCTCTAATGTCAGACTAAAACCCGGAAGCAAAGGCCTGCTCTAGGATAGTCAAAGGCTTGCATCCATCCACTAGAACTCTTTGCTTCTGTTTTTCTTTGATCAGTAGACCTCTATGGAGCATGGTCACAAACCGCCCTTGAAAGTCTCCCGAGGGCCAGATGTGCTTGCCATGGAACAGCCTTCAGCTCCCAGCAGCCTCAGCTAGCTGGGAGCTTTGGTCCAGCACGTCTGGCGGGCACCATGTTAGGGAAGACTGCTGTACATCACAGGGTGAGGAGAGCCTCTTGAGGGAGCACAATTTCAGACATGCAAACATCACTGAGTTTGTCCTGCCCTTTTGTCTTACTGCTTCCTTCACAGGCCTGGCATTTGGCGCATCACAGCCCAGTTTGTTAACTCACCGGACTCCAACACAACAACAGAGTTTGAGGTGAAAAAATATGGTATGTTTCTGGAATGATAGCACATTTTCTTACTTGGATAGATGCTCAGAGTTTCTAAGAGCTGTGTGGCAGGTTGCAATTCAAGCAAGTGCAAACGTTGACTGCATCCTGGAATTGCAGTTAATTTTTTAATTAAAACAAGGCGTTTCCTGAGAAAGCAATTGATTCAAAACAAACATCTCTGAGTATTGCTGAATAGATAGTAATGGCCTGGCTTAGCAAGATGCAGCTTCACAAAGCAAGCTCCAGGGGGTGGTGAGGCTGGGCTTATGTCAGGGCCTCAAATGTAGCTGCATCATTTTTCATCACAAAGCCACCAGAAGGAGGTAAGTGGCATCTCACCTGGCTGCAGCAGAAGGAAAGGAAAGAGAGTGAGGCCCACCCAGGTGGCAGACATGAGAGACATGTCCCCCACATCGCAGCATCTCCATCATGTTTCCTATTAAATATCCCTGACACTGTGATGAATCAAGCCAGCTTGAGCAGATCATGTTCCACATGCCTGGGGCTATCACAGATGAGACCCTGCTCCCAGCTGTAGCATGCAATGATCTTTGTTCCCTGCCTGGGATTCCCTAGAGTTTCCCAGAAGCTCTTTAGTGGCTGCACAAAGTGTTTCTATGGGAATAATAAGGGAAACTGTATCTGTCAAACTTCCGCTTGTCTGCAACTTTCATTTAGTGCTCCCCCATTTTGACGTGACGATTGTTCCAGCACGGAAATATATTTTGGTCTCTGAACAGCAGGACTCTGACTTGGAAATTGGCATTCGGGCTAAGTAAGTTGTATTCAGGCTGCTCTTTATGATAAAGTTAATTAATTAAAACGTTTTGCATCCCATCTTGCAAGTACTTACTGCAAAATGAAACAATTAGTGCCTTCCCCAACCCTTTGTCATCTACACAGGGCAGTAGAGCTAGACCTTACCCCATTCCTAACAAGAAAAGCCTCTGCTCTCTGGGGGATGCTGGGAGGTGTAATGGTTGGAGGGCATCCAAGTAGGAAAGGGGCATATACAGAAACCAATAATGCAGGTGAGTTAAAATCCAGCATTTATTCAGGGTGAGCCCCCCACCCATGGCACCTGGTCCCAAAAAGGGGAGATTTGTGGTGATAGCTGCCTAAAATGAACCAGCGAGGAGCACGCTCAAGCCTGCCCTCCCTCCTCAATTGTTGCAGGTACTTCTGGCTCATGGACGGTGTCATCCTGGGGAAGAGAGTCTTCTGCATCCACGGATGCTCTCCACATGGCCAAAAGCGCAGGCCACATGCCCTTTTGTCGAAGCAAAGGATTTGCACCTTTAGCACATGATGGATCCATTTCATCTTGGATGGATCCATTTCATAGTTGCACCTTCAGCACATGCATCCACATGGATCCACACTGGAGAGCCAATGTGGCGTAGTGGTGAAGAGCATGGGACTGGGACTCAGAGGATCTGGGTTCTAGTCCCCACTCAGCCATGGAGCCAATTGGGTGACTCTGGGCCAGTCACAGACTCTCCACCCAACCTACCTCATAGGATTGTTGTTGTGGGGATAAGATGGAGGAGGAGATGTAAGCTGCCTTGAGCCCTTTGTAGGAAAAAGGCAGGATATAAATCGCAATGTAAATAAAATACATAAATAAAATATTCTGCAGCGGTACTCACCCTGGAGAGGCAGAATCACTGAGCAGGCTAGAAGCTGAGGGTGATTCCATACTTTTAAACATAACAGTGGCAGTGGGGAGACATGGGGTTTTTTAAACCAAGTTTCGTCTTGTAGTTTTAAACTTTTAATCTTTTGGAGACAGCTCTCAGAGAGCTTTAATCTGGGCCAGATAAAAATGTTGCTGTCATTGCTGTTGTAAGAAACTCCTCCTCAGCTAACCCTTTGACTTCTGCCTGGCTTCCACTCCCTCTTCAACAGATTTTTCTACGGGAAGGGGGTCACCGCCATGGCTTACGTGCGTTTTGGCGTCACTGATGATAATGGGGAAAAAATCTATATTTCAGGACTGGAGCAACAAGTCTCGGTAAAAGAACTCAGGCTTTCATTGTTTTCTATTGTTTTTAAAGTTTTCTTGTTCATCATAAAGGCTTTATTTGTAAGCTATGGGCCACGTGGGAGCTCATAAATTTTAAGGGAGCAGTGCTGCCCATTGTGTCCTTGATGCTGTTCAGCCCCCACATGTGAAGGCTTGTAAACCTTGCAAATCGTAAGGCTTGTATCCAGTGCAGCACGGCAGAAGTGGTGGAAGTTGTCTTCACCTTGCCCCACACCTCTTGCTTAAGCAATGACCCATAGCTGCTTGCAAAATGGCACTTTCTGCCCCTTGAGGTCAGTCTGGGATGGCTGAGTGGCCACTGCAGGCCACTCCAAGCCAACCGTAACACCTGGCAGTTCTAATCTGCTCCCCTTCCTGCCCCTTGAAACACCTGCTTTACCCCCTCCCTGTGGGTAAACTTAGAGAGGCCACCAGCATAGTTGTGCCAGCTGCTTAGGAGGTGTGGGATGTGGATTCCCAGTCCCAGGTTCAGGGTGCTGTCTCCAGCCTCAGATCTGAGACTCCAAATTGTCCTGTGCTTCCTGCTATGAGGTCTGCAGGCCATAGGATTGCTCCCTAAATAAATCAAATAAAACCTCAGCAGGAGAACTTAAAAGGCTTTAGCAGCTGCAGAAATGTGGGTTGGGACTGCGTGAGTATGGAGGGCAGGGAATAGGGAACCATATGGGAGGTGGGGTCTTATGGAGGAGGCATGACTGGCTGGCTTGAGCCATGAACAGGAGTTGCCACCATGTGTTCCAGATCTCGCTTGTCCCTTCTGGTATTCTGTTTTGGCCGGCTTCTCTCTTAATTAGTGACTTGCCGAATCAGGCCTGAACAAAGAAATAGCCAGCTGCTGCCAGCACCCGTTCCCACAGCCGACCCAACCATTAAACAGAGCAAGGCAGCTGCTTCAGGCAGCAGGTATAAACGCAGAGCGTTTATACTTGTTACTGTTGTGTTTTTGCTGCCAGGGATGAGAAGAGGTGCTTTTGGAAGTTCTGTCTCATGTACCAGAAATAACCTAACCGATCTCTAGTGCTGAACGCCTTGACCCGGTTGGGTGGGGGCCTCCTCGCTGTTCTGCCCCAGGGAGAAAAGTGCCTTGGGCCAGCAGTGCCCTTTCCCATCCTTAGCACCTACACCTGATGGATAGATTAGGGTTCTCTGTTTTGGGGATCTCCCAACACCATACCCACTGGTTCCCCTGCTCTCCGGATTTTTCTTTCTTAAGATTTCTATTTCACTTTATTGTTTTACTTGGGATGTTGGCGTTCTACAAAGTGAAGTTCTGCCCTCCAGGGCCACCTCCAAGTTCAAAGGAGTGTCTTTACATTGTGCAGCTTCAATCCTATTTCTGCCTTGTACTTAACGTTCCTGGACTCGTTACTTTTCTTTTCTTCTCACTGTTCACCTTCTGAGAAATCAGAGTTTTGTGACTAGCTGTGCCTACCATGGCAGCCGTTTAGTGGAAGGTTGCCCTCCGTAGCAACCATTTCATGAGTGCACAGTTCCAAACGTTCCCAGTGGCCCAAAAAGGCCTGGGGAAAGCCTGCAGTTGCTTGCCTCTTTTATGCCTCCCCAACAACTCTTCTGCCCTCACTATGGAGCATCACTCCATCCTTCTTTCGAGACCCAGGAGAAATGTGCTTGCAGCCAACCTTAATATTTATCCTGTACCTTACGTCTGGACAACACATGCCCCATCTGAGGCCTTCCTCTGAATCCCACCTTGTAGGGAGGCTTGGCTAGTGACATCAAGGAAGGCATCCATTCCAGTGACCATGGATGATCTTTACCCCAAGGCCTGTTGGTGTTGTTAGTTGCGAAGTCGCATCTGCCCCATCATGACCCCATGGACAACAGTCCTCCAGGCCCTCCTGTCCTCCACCATCCCCTGGAGTCCACCCAAGCTCATGCCAACTGCTTCAGTGACTCCATCCAGCCACATCATCCTCTGCCGTCCCCTTCTTCTTTTGCCATCTATTGTTCCCAGCATTGCACTCTTCTCCAGGGAGTCCTTCCTTCTCATTAGGTGGCCAAAGTATGTGACTAGTTGCAAAGTTACACGTGACCCATCGCGACCCCATGGACAACATTCCTCCAGGCCTTCCTGTCCTCCACTATCCCCCGGAGTCCACTCAAGCTCACACCAACCGCCTCAGTGACTCCATCCAGCCACCTCATCCTCTGCCGTCCCCTTCTTCCTTTGCCATCAATCGTTTCCAGCATCAGGCTCTTCTCCAGTGAGTCCTTCCTTCCCCCAAGGCCTACCCAGTGCCAATTTTGCTGTTTTCTCAGCACAATGTTAGGACTGCTCTCCATGCTGAGGCATTTAATGGATTTAGCTAGTATGCAAGAGTAGGGGTTATGTCAGCTTTTTTTCCTTACTAGCAGATTCAGCTGAATTGAACTTGTATTAGTTGCTCAAATGGTTTTAAATTCTATTTTAAATGTCGCAATGTGATTTATTGCTGTTTTATTGCATTTCTGTTTTGTATGTTATTGTTGCTAACCTCCTAGAGCAGCACAGAAATAAATACATATTTTCCTGTACCCCCACCCTAATTCCATCCTTGTCAGGTAACTGAAGGCCTTGGTTCAGTGACCCTAAAGCAAAGCCTTCTTTCCGAGAAATTAGACCGCCCTTTGCAGGACCTGGTTGGAACTGCGCTCTACATCGCCGTGACAGTCATAGAGAGAGCGAGTAAGTTTGGATCAGGGAACTCCACCTGGAGCATGTCCAACGCTAATGCTAAGCCAAAACTGCTCAGATGCCTTTGTGTTTAACAGCTTAGGCTTGATATTTTTCTTGCTTTTCCTCTCTTTCTTTTTTGCAGCCCTAATATGATGTGCAGTGTTTTCCAGCTAATATTGTGAAATGCTCAGCTCTGCACTAAAACTCAGGATGCCTTACATGATCACTCTTGTGAGATTTAAAACTCCTTGAGACAGGATTCGAGTAGGTAAAGCAGTTTATTCCATACAAAAAGCGTTTGCAAAGGCTGGCTCAATGTCTCAGTTGCCTGAGGAACAAAGAGCAATTATTTCAAACATCAATGAGATTATATACATTCATTTCCCTGATGCTCAACACTATCCCTGCT
Source organism: Varanus salvator macromaculatus (assembly GCA_023646645.1). NCBI lineage: Eukaryota > Metazoa > Chordata > Lepidosauria > Squamata > Varanidae > Varanus > Varanus salvator. The sequence continues at coordinate 2,234,602 of JAIXND010000685.1, forward strand.
TTGCCATTGGCTGGTTACTAAGAAGTCACAATCTTCCCCATCCGCCTATATCATACTACTCCTTAATATGTTCCCCGCTCCTGCTCATACATCTCATGTTCATGCTAATGAGCCTATTACCTATGAGAGGTGTGTCATTTACTATTCATAAACTTATTATGCGTGCACTCTATGCCTTTTAAAAGTTCAACAGGCCGAAGTGGCCTTGAAAATTCTTACTTGATGCCAAAATGTTTCTTAAATCTTGTGGGGAGGATGAGATAATGAGAACAGGATTTCCCCAGGCTCCTTATCGCCAGTTGTGAAGTAATTCATTGTCTGCTCTCCTCCACTGAAGGTGACAGTTTTACCACTGCCCCCCAATTTTACCCCTTCTGGTATTTTTCAGGACTTTTATTTATTTATTTAGCGCATTTCTATGCCGCCCCATTGCCGAAGCCTCGGGGCGGCTCACATATGTTTCTTTTGATGTAAGAAACATTATTGCTCTTAGAACAACTATTTACATGTTTTGATTCTCAGGCTTTTTGGCCTTAAGAGACTTCAATGATCCTGTCCTATTCCTGTTTTTCACCCTTAACACTTAGTAACAGTAACATTTCATTTCTCACACTCTGAATTACCCTTCTTGCTATGTGGAGCCTGACTGTGGGGCAGATCTGGGCAATGTGGTTTACTTGAGCTTGTTGAAAGGGAAGGGAAGGAAAATGTATTCTGCTGGGTGCTTGCAGTATCTTTATTTAATTGATAGATTTATATCTTGCTTTTCCTTACAACAAACTCAAACTGGCTTACATCATTCTCTTCCTCCTGCTCTCAATCTTATTCCCACAACAACAGCCCTGTGAGGTAGGTTGGACTGAGAGTCTGTGACTGGCTCAAAATCACCCAGTTGGCTCCATGACCAAGCAGGGACTAGAACGCAGAACACCTGAGTTCCAGTCCTGTACTCTTAACCACTACCCCACAATGGTGCTCTTACTTGAGTATCCCACTCTTTGTATGTTTGTATCCAAGAGAGGAGTCACATCTGTTTCCTTTTCTTCACTGATGGTTCCTTCATTCCTACAGGTGGAGAACTGGAGGAGCAGGAGCTTTCCTCTGTGAAGTTCGTGTCATCTCCATACACCGTAGACCTGTCTAAAACCAAGCGCTATTTTGTGCCTGGTGCCCCCTTTGAAGTGCTGGTACGTCTGCAGCAGTGCACGTGTTCCGTTTTGTGTTGTGTTGTGTTGTGGCAAGGGAAGGGGCCTCACTCCACTCTTGTTCACTACTTTTTGCTCCCAGGAGCAGTGGGTCGGGTGAAAGCAGCTGAAGTTAGACGTGGGCCTGGTGGGGCTGTTACACACAGTTCTTTATCTTAGGCTGTACCTAGGCTAGAGAGCCCTTCAAATACAGCCCTGCCCACTGTGAAAGAAGACAGCCCGGCATCCACTTCCTTCGGGGCAATATACATGCATTGGTGGATTGGCTCTTTTGTGAGCCGTCCTGAGGCTATATGCAATGGGAGGCATACAAAACCCCCCACTAAATACATACATACATACATACATAAATTTACTAATCTGTTGTATCTGTCCAATGCCTCTTGAAAACATGTGTATTCACAGAGCCCTTTGCTTACCTGAGAGAGGCTCTGTTCCTTTCCTGTTTTATTGTTATAGTATTCTTATGTTGTTTTAGATGATCAAGGGCACAGTCCTCTGGTCTTCCAGTGTTGTCTAGGGGCCACTGGATGATGCAGAGCCCCAGTACTGAGGCCCTACTGTGAACCTAGAGGTGGAACTTTGAACTGCCCCCCCACCCCCGCCAGCCATGGAAAGAAACATACCAGCTTCCTCCCTGAGGCTACAAATATAGGCAGGCCTCAAAGGGAACAAAAAGAGGCTTGCCAGCAGCAGAGAAAGGAAGAGTCTGGGGCTCTTTGGTCCCTCAGAGTCCTTTCCTCCCCATCACTGGTGCTTAATCTTGATGGTGGAGATTGATTTGGTTTGTAACCCACCTTTCTTTCTTTTTTTTAATTAATTTATTATTTATTTATTTATATTGTGATTTATATCCTGCCTTTTTCCTATAAAGGGCTCAAGGCAGCTTACATCATCTCTCCGCCTCCATCATATCCCCACAACAACCCTGTGAGGTAGGTTGGGCTGAGAGTCTGTGACTGGCCCAGTTGGCTCCATGGCTGAGCGGGGACTAGAACCCAGATCGTGTGAGTCCCAGTCCCAGGCTCTTAACCACTACACCACACTGGTACCACATGTTGTATGTTTCTACCAAACCGCCTTGGAATTTCAATAAATTAAGCAGTATGGAAGTATTATTTATTTATACATACATACATACATACATACATACAATAAATAAAACAACTTCAATGTGTATATCAGAAGCCATATGTCATAAACTTTTCTGGTTGTTTTTCTTTGTCTTCCAGGTGTCTGTTTCACTCCCAGATGGTACACCTGCCAGCCACCTTCCAGTCCACTTCTCAGCTCAGATAACCGGAGCCCCATCTATTGATGATGTCCAAACGGATAGCAACAAACAGGGGCTTGCAATGCACAAAATCAACATTTCTCCCGGAGCTACAGCAATCACCATCACGGTATAGGCCCCATGGCCCTGTTAAGAAGTGGGAAAAGGAACAGGAGGAGGGGGAAGAAAAGGCAGTTGGATTAAGGTAGGGGTGCAGAACCTCGGGTCTGGGGTATCTCCAGATGGCCAAGGCCCCTTCTTCTGACTCCATCATGTTTTCTCCAAAAGTTAATCAATTGCAGGTTTCCTGGCCTTCCTGCAGTTTTTCCACTATTCTAATATAATTAAAGGTCCCCTACAGCTTAGTTACTGGCCAAAAAAGAAAAAAAAGTGATACTGCTAGTATTTTTGGCCTCATGCATCATTGGAATGTGTCCAGCGAAAGCATCTCCCAGATGGATTTTGGCCCTCTAGCTGAAAGAGGTTCTGCACTCCTGGACTAAGGAAGGGGGCACTGGCCCTGAAAACAGGGAGGTTCCGCGGATTTAAAAAATCTGCTCACAGACAATCTTCTCTGCTTCTTCTCCTTCAAGCGATTCAAAGGTCACATCAGCTTTCAGTTCTTTCTCATGGTTTTTGTGCACCACCCACAAGGGCTTCTGTGCCTGCGCAAGGCCCTAGACCAGGAAAAAATGTCCAAGAGCAGCAGGAATTTCCAGCCACGGGACGTGATAGAGGCTGGTGGCTTCTGGGTCTCAGGAGGATTAGACAATCCCCATGGAGGTGGAAGAGGCTATCAAAAAGACACGTTCAAATATGTAACATACCGTATTTTTTGCTCTATAAGACTCACTTTTTTCCCCCTCAAAAGGAAGGGGAAATGTCTTTGCGTCTTATAGAGCGAATATGTGTGTGCAGTAAGTCTGTCAGATGTGCAGCCCATGGGGAAGTGATGGGGAATGTGCCTGTGATTGTGTGCCCATTTGATTCAGAATATTTTTTTTTCTTGTTTTCCTCCTCTAAAAACTAGGTGTGTCTTTCGCTCTTATAGAGCGAAAAATACGGTAGATGATGGGCCAGATTTGGTTTTTGTTACACCAAAAGAAGGACTTAAGCATTGGCTGTAAGCTGCAAAGCACATTTTTTGTTTGTTAGCTCCTTTATTCAAAGCATTTTCATTCTACTTTCCAGACAATACTCCCAGACTGGTTCACCAGAATCAGGAATAGGACTGGCAGTAGAGATTCTTTGGCCCATCCTATTCACAAAACAACATTTCCCGGGACTTCCTGTTCAAAGGCCAGGCGAAATCTTGTTTCAGTGCTCTGTGTGTGAGCCTGCTCCCCCCTCCCCCCACCCTCTTCACTGCCAGGAGGGGGTGGCAAGCATTTTGCTTCCATTTTCAGCCAGTTGCAACTTGCTGTTTCGTGCAAACTGGTTAATTTTTAATTGTAGCTTTACCTGATCAAGCCAAGATCAGAATCATAGTTTGAAAACCATGGTAGTTTTTTAAACAGGCATGGGAAATGTGTGCTGTCCAGTTCTTGGCAGACTGCATTCCCATCAGCCCTGGCCAGCATAGCAATGGTGAGGGCTGATGGGAAATGCAGTCCAACAACTCAAGGGAGTTTCACACCTCCTGCATCTCTGCTTTAAAGGTGTCAAGGTTGATACCAGCACTTTTCTTATTTCAGCCTGGTAACACATTGGTAGTGGGTGGAATGGATGCAGAACTAATGTAATACGAGTAAACTCTCCAGTCCTTACTAGTTTTCTGGAAGCTGCATTTTCCAAACTGTCTTTAAAGGTGCAATTCCATACAAGTTCAGACAGAAAAAAAGCTCTTACAATTCCTAGCATGGCTGGCTAGGGGATGCTGGGATTCCTTGGACATTTTTCAGTCTAGGGTTTCAGTCTAGACATACACAGGACTAAGCTCTCAAGATTGCCGTATATGGAAAGCATCACAATAGCCTGTTCTGGACATGACCAGCGTGTGTCTCTTGTTGCTCACACAGGCAACAGCTGGGACAGAGTCTCCAGCAGAAGCCACCCTGACAGCCGAAGCCATGAATTCTCTAAACGGGAACTACCTAATAATTGAAAGCCCAAAATACCAGGGCTGGATCATTGGAAGCACCATGCGCCTGGAGTTGCAAAATGTCGGATCGGATGCCTTTTCCCACTTCTACTACATGGTGAATCCTTGTGGGTGGCGGATGGGATCTCTCTTGTCTGGGATGAATGGGAAAGTAGTCTCTGACATGCTTCAGGGTTGCTGCCACTCTTTCAGCTTCTTCTCTGCCTCTTTTTTTTTTAAACAGTTCTATGCCGCCCCATTTGAAAAAAGCCTTGGGGCGGCTTACAAAACAGACACAATACACACAATTAACCTTAAAAATGTGGAGACATTTGGGCACAATATAAAACCCAATAGTCAATTAACAATTAAAATAACTTTTAAATAAAAAAGTCTTGGCCTGGCGCTGAAAAACAAATAACAATGGTGCCAGGCAGACCTCTCTGGGGAGCGCATTCCATAGGTGGGGCGCCACCACAGAGAGGTATTCACCCTCCTAATATCCTTCCCGGAGGGCTCCCGGAGGAGGGCCTCTGCCGCTGATCTCGGGGGGCGGGAGGGCGTATATGGACACAAGCGCTCCTTTAGATAACTTGGTCCCAAGCCGTTGAAGGCTTTATAGGTGGTAACCAACACCTTGAATTGGGCCTGGACTTCATTGGGAAGCCAGTGAAGCTGATGGAGGATTGGGGTTATATGAGAACAATGCCCAGTTCCCATCAGCAACCTGGCAGCTCTGTATTGCACCAATTGAAGTATCCGGACCGTCTTCAAGGGCATTCCCACATAGAGCGCGTTACAGAAGTCTAATTGGGAAGTTAGCAATGCATGTGTCACTGTTGCTGGGCAATCGTTCTCCAGGTAGGGACGCAGCTGATGGATCAGCCGAAGCTGAAGGAAAGCACTCCTCGCCACCGCCATCACCTGAGCTTCTAATGGCAGCTTTGGGTTGAGGAACACTCCCAAGCTGCAAACCCTGTCCCTAAGAGGGAGTGCAACCCCGTTCAGGACAAGGTCCAGGTCCCCCATCCCGAGGCCCGACCCACCTACCAACAGGACCTCCATCTTGTCTGGATTGAGCTTCAGTTCATTGGCCCTCATCCAGCTCATTACCTTGGCCAGTCACCGGTTCAGCACAGCCACTGCCTCACCTGGATCGGTGGAAAACGAGAGGTAGAGCTGGGTATCATCAGCGTACTGGTGATTCCACAGCCCACACCTCCTAATGACCTTTCCCAGTGGTTTCATGTAGATGTTAAATAGCAAGGGGGACAAAATGGACCCCTGTGGGACTGCCATGGCACAGAGCCACAGTCCCCCAGCACCACCTTCTGGAATCGACCATTGAGATACGAGCGGAACCACTGCAAAGTAGTGCCTCCAACTCCCAGTCCTGCTAGCCTATCCAGAAGGATACCATGGTCGATGGTATCGAAAGCTGCTGAGAGGTCCAGGAGAACCAACAGGGACGCACTCCCCCTGTCTGTCTCCCTGCACAGGTCATCATACAGGGCAACCAAGGCAGATTCAGTACCATACCCAGGTCTGAAACCGGACTGAAATGGGTCCAGATAGTCAGTTTCATCCAAGAGTGATTGGAGTTGTCCTGCCACCACCCGCTCTAACACCTTGCCCAAGAATGGGATGTTGGCCACCGGTCTATAATTGGCAGCCATCTCTGGATCCAGGGATGCCTTCTGCAGGACTGGCCGGACTACCGCCTCCTTTAAAGGGGCAGGTACCCGGCCATCCCTTAGAGAGGCATTGACAACCTCCAGGATCCAGGCCCCAATCCCGTCCTTGGCTTTCTTAAGTAACCAAGATGGGCAACGGTCCAGTAAGCAGGTGGTAGGACATACTTGTCCAAGCACCTTGTCCACATCATCAGACTGCAACAACTGAAACTCATCCATCAATTTTGGACCAGACGGCAGCATTGGCACCTCCCCAGAAGGTTCTGATTCACTAGTAGAGTCCAGCTCGTGACGAATCTGAGCGATTTTCGCCTTGAAATGCTTGGCAAGGTCATCACAGCAGGCCGTCGAGGGTGGCACTAGATCTTTCTTGGGGCCCAGGTGAACCAGCCCCTGTACCACCCAAAAGAGCTCCACTGGACGGCATTGTGAGGAGGCAGTGGAAGCAGAGAAGAATTTCTTCTTCACCGCCCCCACCACCACAGCATAGGCCCGATAATGGGCTCTTAAGTGTGTTCAGTCTGATTCATCCCGTGATTTCCTCCACCTACGCTCTAGACGTCTCCCAATCCACTTCATCGCCCGTAGTTCAGGTGTGTACCAGGGGGATGAATGGGCTCTGCCAGGTGGGAGAGGATGCTTAGGAGCAATCGTGTCAATAGCCCTGGTCATTTCCCCATTCCATAGTTAACCAAGGCATCGACAGGAGCACCAGCCTTATCAACCAGGAAATCCCCCAGGGCCTTCAGGAATCCATCCGGATCCATCTGGCTTCGGGGGCGGACCAAAACAATTGGGTCCGCACCCTTACAGAGGGAAAGGCCGCCATTGAGCTCAAACCTCACGAGGAAGTGATCTGACCATGACAGGGGTGTCAGACACAAGTTCCTCACCCTAAGATCACCCTCTTCCGGACCCGTCAAGAAAACCAGGTTCAGAGTGTGTCCATGTTCATGGGTCGGGCCAATGACATGTTGGCCTGCAGGCCTGGACTTCCACATCTGTCCTGTGTTTCTAGCCCAACCAATGAGGAATCCTAATCTGGCCTTCCATCTGTGGTTTCCGTGAAGACCACATCCCTTATGCTTTCCCCTGTTGCCTTCCACTGATCTCCAGTGGCAGATCATTTGCTGATGTTCCAGCTTTTACCTGTTTCCCCCCATTCTGTAAGACTAAACTGCCTCTCCTACACCTGAGCTACTAGCTATGGAAGTGTTAAGTAGCTACTAGCTATGGAAGTGATGCTGAAGTTCTGGCCGAACCAGTTTTGCATTTGATCCCACTTTTGGCCTCCAGACTTCATTGTCACTGAAACATGTTCCCAAGAGCTTCTCCAAAATTGATTTTGCCCTTCAGGCCAACGTAGGTTTGACACTCTTCTTATGTAATTCAGCACCAGTAGTCATGAGTTCAGCTCTTGTTAGCCAGTTTCTAGGTGTACAGTTCAACTTTCCCTCATCCCTCTCTCTGCCCCATTGGGCTGCACTAAATATAGAAGTATAGAATCGTAGAACAACAGGGTTGGAAGGGGCCAGTCAGGCCCTTCAGTTCAGCCTCCTGCTCAGTGCTGAACTCCAAGGTCAAGCATCGCTAACCAATGGCTGTCCAGCTGCATCTCAAATGCCTCTGGTATGGGAGAGCCCACCACCTCCCAGAATAATTGCTTCCATTGTTGTATTGCTTTAACGATCAGTAAGTCTTTCTGGAAGTCCTGTCCTGCACTCTGTGTGACGTGAAGTACTTGAAGAGTGCTATCATATTTCCCCTCAATCTCCATTTCTCAAGGTTCTACACATGCCAATTCTGCAGTCTCTCCTCATAGGGCTTGTTGTGGGTTATTTAACCATCAGCGCCATAGTACCAATAAATGCCACTTTCCATTCTCAGCCACTTGTTTAGGATTAAATAACCATAAAACAGACCATAGGTTGTGCAAGGGTTGCTTAACTCTCACATAATCCACACTTGCTGTGTTCACAAAACGCAATGTGAACGAAATTGTCCTGCAAAATGAGCAGGAACGAAACAAACCTGAACAGCCTGCATTCTGTTTGTTTGTCCGCAAGACATTTCATGGCTAAAGCAGCATGTGATGCTTACTAAAACCCTGGCTTATGGTATGTGCAAGTGTAGCCATGTATGTATGACACTTACAGAATTCAAAAATAGTGCACATTCATGCCAAATAATGCTCTTTCAATTGCGTCTTTTCTTCCAGGTTTTGAACAAAGGGGACATTGTCTCTGTAGGCAAAGTTGCCCGTGCTTCCTATGTTTCAGTCCCCATTCGCATCACACCTGACCTGATGCCCACTTTCCGCTTTGTGGCCTTCTACCGCATTGGAGAGGAAGTTGTGGCAAACTCCATTTGGGTGGATGTTGTTGACCGCTGCGAGGGAAAAGTGAGTGGTGTTTGAAAATGAGCTTGCCTTCTGAATGTCCTTTCCCAGAATCTGCTGCTATAGATTGTGGAGTTGATTTATATGTTAGATAGTCGACACTAGTACAGGTCCAAAGAATGATCTGAGGACACAGGATACTGGATCTGTTACATGTTATGCTGGTCTCAAACTGGAAAGTTCCTAGACATCAGACTTCCTTGGAGCACCTTTCAAACAGCTCTGAGTTTTGCAAATGAAAAGTTGGCTAGAATTCAACAGGTTACAAAATGTTGCAATATGGAATACTCCTGTTCGGGTGGGTGGGAGGAGTACTCCTTTTCAGGCTAATCAGCCATACCCTCTTCCCTGGGTTATGAACGTCTGAGTTACAAGCAATCCATACTTACAAATGAACTGTCATAAAGCCCATTAATTGTTTAAAAGAATACTATGGAAAATCATTATTAACATAGAGAGAGCGGAGGGGAGAGAGGGAAACCTCCAAATCATGCCTTCCTGCCCTGCCCTGCTCTTCTTTCTTGCTGTAAAGAGGAGGTGCTGGTGAATTTGGGTAGGCTAGAGATATTCACGTTTTTGCCACTTTCATGGGGTTCCTGCACCCTGAACCCCCACAAATGTGGAATGCTGACTATACATAGAAATCACAAAAATTCAACTTAAAGGCAAATTTCTGTTTTCTAAGGAATGAAACTCGTTTGTAACTCTGAGGCTGCCTGTTCTCTTCATGTTGTTCCTTTCAGCAGCCCCCAGTTCAATGTAGCTACTGAACTTTGGTCTTCATGAAGCTGTTTTAGGTTTGTTGTTTTGCCGCATCTCCACCCCCGGCAGGAGTGGGGAGTGTGTGGCCCACCAGTGTTGCTACAAAGCATTTCCCGCCAGCTCTAGCAGGCAGTGAGGGATTTTTGGAACTGCATTTCAACAGTAATTTGAAGACCATTCACTCCTCTTCTCTGCTGGGGGTGGTGGGAGCAGGGCACCTACAGTGGTTTGTACTTCTGCAAGCCTTGTGGCTCCAAAGAATATGCTTACACCTCCTTTCTCTGTGGCCTCCTTTTACCTATGTGTTACCAGCACCTGACTTTGCTATTAGAGGGAGTGTTAAATAAAATTTGAAAGTAGTGCATATTGAACAAGACTTTTGAAATTTATAATTGTCATGTTAAATAGCATTTTGTTGTTGTTGTTGTTATAGGCAGTGTGGTGTAGTGATTAGTTTGTTGGACTAGGATTTGGGTGATCCAACTTCTAAGTCCCCTTTTGGCCATGAAGCCTGGGTGAGCTTAACTTATCAAAACAGGGTTATTGTGAGAAAATGGAGAGCAGGAGGACTTTGTAGGCCACCTTGGGAAGAGGAAGGAAGATGGGATGTAGATGTCACGCCATTGTAATAATATTAACAACATTCTCATCTTCCTACCAACACTAACACCATCGCTCTCCTGACACTTGCATTGCACAACTGTAAACGTGCGGCACATTGCACACAAACTTACCATGCCAGGGAAAAAGCATCCTTTCTGGTCTGGTTAAAAGGTTTGCCTGGCACAGGAGGGCAGGCGATTGAAGGAACAGGAAGATGACAGAGTGCATGGTGCATGGGAAAATGCACCTTGATGGGGAAGTGGTGGGTTGGCAAGTGTTGCGTGGTGGCTGGGGATTTTTAGAGGTGACTGCAAGGGGGTACCTGGTGCTAAAGAGGCGTACAGGGCATTCCTAACTGCGTCCCTCCCATCTCCAGCTGGAAGTCAGCATAAAGGAAAACAGAAACGAATGGAGACCCCAAGACCAGCTGATACTCTCCATCAAAACAGACACACACTCTGTTGTGTCTCTGGCTGCCACCGATTCTGCTGTTCATGCCCTTGGTCGGAAGAACCGCTTCGCACAGGGCAAGGTATGTCTAAGCACATGAAAACCAGAGGGGCTCAAGTGCACCAAAATTCATGAAACTGAATTTCAAAGCTTGGTTTAACTCGCACCCATTGTTTGTGGTGTATTTTTTCACCTCAGTCAGATGGGGAAAGCGTGCCTTTTGAACAGGCAGAAGTGTATGTTTTTCAAAAGTGCACACTTTTCCTCCATTGACTAAAGCAAGAAGCATTTGAGGTTACAAACAGGGCATTTTCAGGTGATTTGTGAACTGATCTGAAATTTTTGCATATCTCTAGCTACATTTCTCCTGCCTACTCTTTCCTGTATTGCTTGCTTTTTTCTTGGCCCTTGGTGTGTCCCATAATAGTCTTTCACAGTGTTGCTAAAACAGGTTGACCACCTGCTGCCACTCTAATATCCAGGAATGGTTGTGACCAACCCTGTGCTTCCAGAGCCTGACAGGACCAGAGACATTGCTAGGCCTGAGATCATGGGCTCCCAGCTCCAAATCTATTCTCCAAGCCCCAGATCTATTCCTCACAGATAATGCTTCGCTTCCCACATACCATAACCCAAGGCATCTGAGAGAAATTCAGTTTTGCATATTAGGACCACTGCACCAACCTTCCCCAATCTTGTGTCTCCAATTGTATTGGACTGCAATTCTCATCATTCCCAGCAAGCATGGCCATGGGAGTTGCAGTCCAACACACTTGGAGGGGACCAGGTTAAGGTAGATGGTGCTAGGCAACCAAACCTCCAAATCTACACTTCTCTGAATGTTGCAGTGGAGTATTCTAATAAGCATACACACACAAAACATATTTAGAGGAAATAATAATAAAATGCATTACAAAAATATGTCTATAGTAGGCAAAACACGTACAAAGTATTAGGAGAAATGCACAGAGTCTTATGAATGTTCATGAAAGCGTACAAAATTTCTCAAATTGCAGGATGCACCAAACATAGGAGTGGAGACATTTTTAATGTTTAAGACAAACTGAAGCTATGAATGAAAAAAATGAGAAACTGAGGGGGAGGGAAATAAACAGGCCCATCTACCTGGCAGCGCCAGAAGCAGAGGTGCTGGACATTAAGCCTGGGTCGTAGCATCATGACCAGGCCTAAGCCAGAGCACATCAAGTTGGAGGACCTTGATCCAGGGCTCTTGGAATCCATTTGTTCAAAATGTGCACCCCTGAAAGGACTCTGGGAGCCTGGACTCCCATGTTGGCAGCAGTGAACCTGGATTTGCCAGATCAGAGGTAGGGAACCCCAAACTAGTGGGTTGGATTCAGCCCTCTTGGGGTCCCAGTTTGGCTCCCGCAGATGGTCACACCTCCTGTGCTCCAACCGCTGTTCATTTCCTCATTTTCATGCTGTTTCCTCACATTCTGCGAGATTGAAATGCTTCTTTTTATTTACTGACAATGATAGCTTTAAGCTACAACATTCATTCATTCATTCATTCATTCATTCATTCTATTTCTACACTGCCCATCAACCCAAAGGCTCCCGATACAATACAGTACAATATTTGTATAATTTATTGTACAATAAAACAGTCATAAAATCACCAACAGTACAATAATATAAATACAATAAAACAATGATCACCCACTGCAACCACAGTTAGCTCAATCTTAGACGTACAGTAATAAAATATAGTAAAAATGGGAATACCATTAATATTGGGAAAACTATTAATATTGGGAAAATAAAAAGTTTTTCCCCTGGCGCCAGAAGGAATGCAGAGCAGATGCCAGGCATGCCTCTCTGGGGAGCTAATTCCACTGACGGGGTGCCACAACTGACAAGGCCCTTCTGCTAGTAGCCAATCTCCTTGCTCCCTTTAGAGGGGCTTTCTGAGAAGGACCTCCACTGACATTCCCAGGCACCTATGGAAGGAGGTGATCCTTCAGATAACCTGGCCCCAAACAGTTAAGGGATTTCAATGTTAATGTTGGCACAATAGACTGGTATTTTATCCCACCCCTTCTGCCACGGCCTGCACCCACCAATGGGATGCAGGGGAATGTAGTTTCTCCGAAAGGAAATTTGGCCCTCAAGGAGAAAGACATTCCCCATCCCAGCACTGGAACTGGGTCCCCTCAGTGAATGGAAGTAGGCCTTGATTGAGGGAAATCCAGTTACAGTCGAAGCAGGGCCAGCACTGCCATTAGGTGGAGCGAAGCGGCTGCCTCAGGCATCTGAGTAGGGCTGTCTTATCTCATGTATTTCTTTCTTTCTTTTTATGTGTTTTATACTGTATTATTGCACCATATTGCCAGGAAAGGCAGAAAGACTTTTCTGCTTCAGGTAGCAGTGTGAAATGGTTACTTGGTTACTGTGCACTTTGGTCTGGGTGTTCAGGGGGAGCCACTGACTGCTCTGCAAGCAGCAAAAATGTCTGTGGCTGTTCCTGGATCCAAGCCTCTGCTGCCTCCTTCTGCCCTTCTGTGAAAAGCCCGTGAAAATATGACAACCTGCATGGGGAAGCACGCACACTCCAGCAAGCTGTTAACATGAACCTGGTGACCAGACATCTTCCGTCATCTTTCCCCCCATCTTTTCCTGGGTATCTCTCGGTGTTGCCCTTGTATCCATTCTTGTTCATCATCCCATCCTTTTTGCACCACCCATGTGCAGTGGAGCTAGAGCTCCATGAGATGCAGCCTGACATTTTTGGATTGGCAGGGATGCTGACACCCTGTGCCACCCCCCTCAGACTTCCTTGCTCTCTCTGGGCATAGCAACAATCCTCAGAGTAGCTTGTGGTGAGGATGAAGTTGCTTAGCCACATTTTGTGGCTGCTGTTTTGGGGTAGCTGGCCTTGAATAGGAAAGTAAGCCCTATTTGCACCTGGTGGGGATGAACATTGCTAGAACTGTTTATTTGTTATAGATCAGGCCGCTCCCTGCATTTTTGGACCTTCCTTGGGAAGGAATCTACAGGGACAATCATGACAAGCCCTCCCACTTCAACACTTAACACTGCTGCCCATAACCTTCTTTTTTCTTTGTCTTTCTGGAAACAGGTTTTCCAGGCCATGGGGAGTTATGACCTTGGCTGCACGGCTGGCAGTGGAAGAGATACCCTCAGTGTTTTTGCCGATGCTGGACTCTCCATTCGTGCCGGGACGCTGCACAACCCTCTCCGTAAAGGTGAGCTTCCGCAAGTGTGCTTATGCCCAGGATCCCGTGTGAACAGAGAGGCCAGCCCTGTAGCATCTTGCATTCCGGTCCTGGATGCAGCAGCGGTGCAAAAGCACGAGTGACAAATCTGCTTTTGTGAATCCTGAAGGGAACCCCATTTTGTTCTGCGTAGGGTGGAAAGACACAGGATACCCATTTCACTGCCAGTAACTGAGCCTAGGACAGGATTTCCACCTTCAGAATGGAGAACTGCAGAAAATCCAGGAAGGCTCCAAACAGTTGGTGATTAGAGGAAGAGGAGGAGCCAGGGGCCTGGCAGGGCCACTGGGAAACCCTGGAGAGGTGGACTAGGATGTCAGTAGGGACAGGCTTGGGTGTATAGCAGTCATATTAAATTCCAAAGAGATGCAATTGCGTGCACTGTTTCCCCTGCAACAGCCATGTTAACTTATGTAGAACAGCAGTGTCCCGTGACTTAACATGCCACGCTCACATTCGCTTTGCTTTTCACAGCTCACGGATGCAGTGAGGTTGCTTCCCGGAAGAAGCGCTCCTTGCAGGTCCACTCTGAGCTCAAGAAGAAGCGTAAGTGGTGTGAGGGAGAGGGAGGGTGGAGGGTCGTGCCAAAGGGCAGGGGAAAGATTGGTGTCTGCTCCAGTGTGGCCAGGCGTGCCAAAGGCCCACGGCCCACCCCTGTGCTGAGGCCTGTCCTGGGCATTCCTCCCCGGCTGGATTGAAGCCAATATTTTAACTTGCCCTCACCATGTCCCTCCGGGAGCTACTTCTTCGAATTCCTATGTTGCCTCAGATCGATGCCGTGTCAGGGGCATTGTGGGACGGAGACTGAAATAGCTCGAAATCCCTCACTATGCATGCTCCCAGAGCAGGCCTTGCATTGTGCCATCGCTGTGCCTCACTCATGGAATTTCACAGGCGCTCCAGATGGAGCTGCCTCCCACCCATCACCCTCGTGTGTGTTCTTGCCGCACACGTAGCATTTTCCCCCTTCCCTACGCCATGTCCTCTGGCACCACCAGGTAGAGCCGCCTGTCTGAAAGCACTTGCAGCGTCACGGAAAAAACATCTTGTGCCCTAGAGCACAACATACACAGGACACGCCTGGCGATGCCAGAGCCGTGTTTCTGGTGGCCCTTGGGGAAGAGTGTCTCAGTGTGCCACCTCAGTCAGTGAGCTGGCCTTCTCCCCACCATGTTCCCTGCTTCTCTTCCTCCTCACTCTCTTTATGATCACTGCTACCACCCTCTTGCTCGACGAACAGAGACTCGGGGAAGAAATGAGCCATGTTGTATACTTGTTGCTGCTCCTCCTGGCCATCCTTGTTGCTAAGACCAGAGCAAGAGGCAGGTTGCAAGGGTTGCTCCAGTGAAGGGGCAACTCCAGGGATCTCTTGCCACTGAGCCCTTGCAGGTCTGGAACCACACTCCTTCCTGCATCAGGCAAGGTGGAAGTCCTGCTGCTCCTGCTTACCTAACTGCTCCCTTGGCCAGCTTCCCCAACTCGCCAAAGACTCCCTCCCTCACTCCTGTTTGTCTGGCCGCTCTCGCCTTCTGCCCTTGCTGGGGAACCCCCATGAGAGATCAGCCAACCTCTTGTGCCCTGCGGATGGAGCACACGGCTGGAGCTGCCAGATGGGCAGAAATGAGTAGCTAGCCGGGCTGGCAGGCTGACCAAACAGGTCCAATGGGAAGGCAGGGAGGCTGGCTGCCGCAAGAGATAATGGTGGCTAGTAATGCACCCACCAAGTTGCTTTAGAGTATCTTGCCAATTGCTTTCTCGTGGCAGCAAGTGCCACAGTGGAAAGACAGAAGGCAGGGCACTCTGGAGCACCTGCTGGGGGAAGCAGTGGGCGATTCTTCCTGCTGTGCTGCCTGACGAAGGTGCATCAGCCCGCACAGGGGTAGAGCTGGCCCTGACCGCCCACTGCCCAGTCATCCCTACTCTTGACACTGGGCCTGACAGCAAGTTGCTTCTCCTAGGCAGCATCTCCTGGCATGTTACAACACATTTTCTCTCCACCTTGCTTGGCTTGAACTCACAGAAGCATAAGGGGGAAACATCTGCTACCTTTTTATCATCACCCCCTCTTTCCTGTGTCCTTCCCTCCCATCTCCCCAGTTTCCAAGTACCGGGACTCCTATTCTCAATGGTGCTGCCAAGGTGGCATAGCGCGGCTACGCGGATCGGTGACGTGCGAGCAACGTGCGGAACGGATACAGGGTCCCAAAACACAGCAGTGTCGCAATGCCTTCCTTGACTGCTGCAAGCATGCTGCCAGCCTGCGACGGAAATCCTGGGGATCCCACAGTCTTGCACGGAGTGAGTAGAGAGCCTGTAGTGCACTGTGGATCTCTAACTAACCTTGGAGTGGACAATGGGCTAAATATGAGCCAATAATGTCATGCAGCTGCAAAAAGGGCAAATGCTATTTTGGGATGCATTAATAGAAGCATTGCTTCCAAATCACGAGAAGTAGTAGTTCCCTTATACTCCTCACTGGTCAGACCCCATCTGACATACTGTGTCTGGTTCTGGGCACCAAGATTTAAGAAACATGCAGGTAAATTAGAAAGGGTCCAGAGGAAGGCAACAAAAATGGAAACTCTGCCCTGTGAAGAGAGACTGAGAGAACTGGGCATGTTCAGCCTCGAGAAAAGAAGACAGAGGGGGGACATGATATCCCTCTAGCAGTACCTCAAAGATTTACACAGAGAGGAGGGTCAAAATCTCTCCTCACTGATGCCAGAGTGTAGGACACGGAATTATCAGCTCAAGTTGCAACAACCCAGACTCAGGCTAGATATCAGGAAAAGCTTCCTCACTGTCAGAGCACTGAGGCAATGGGACCAGCTGCCTAGAGAGGTGGTGGGCTCTCCTATCCTATAGATATTCAAGGGAAAACTGGACAATCATCTGAGAGGGATGGTGTAAATTGGTGTCCTGCAACAGCAGGGGGTTGGACCCAATGGCTTTCTTGGCCCCTTCCAACTCTGCTGTTCTATGATTCTATGAACTAAAGTGGGGGGGGGGGGGGCTATTGGTGCTACTCATCTTGCTGGCTGCATGTTACCCCTAGACTCAGAGGCAGCATGTCTGCGTTGCAGGAGCTGCTGGAGAACAAGAGTGGGGGCTTGATATTACAGCATCTGTCTAAGTTTCTCAGACACATGGACAGCTCAGTGAAAATGTTTACTCAGTGTGTAACAGATGTGAGAAAGGAAAATGCCATGTTAGGCATCATTCAGAAGTTTTAAAAATAAAACTGCCAAGGTCATAGTCAGTTTATAGAAATCTTTGGTGAGATCACAATTGAAATCCTGTGTCACTGCACCTGAAAAGAAGGGATGTTGTAGAGTTAGAAAAAGGGCTGCTGAAATGATCATAGGCTTGGGCAGCCCCCTGACAAGGAAGGGCTACAGCAGCTGGGATTGTTTAGCTTAGTAAAAAAGATGAGTAGGGGAAGTACAGAATTATGCATGGTGTGGAGAAAGTGAATTGGACCTAGGAGTGTCATCCTACGAAGCTGACTGGTGCAAGATTCTGGACAGATAGAAGGAAGCGCTTGCTCACATAGTGCAGAGTTCAACTTCTGCAAATGTAATGATGGCCAGCAGTTTTGATGGCTTTAAAAGCACACTGGACAAATTCATGGTGCATCAGTAGTCAATGGCTACTAGTCCTCATGGCTGTAGGCTACTTTCAGTATGAACATGTATACCAGCTGCTGGGGAATTTAGGCAGTAGGTTGCTGTTGTACTCTGATGCTACCTGTGGGCTTTTTGAGACCATCTGATTGGCCACTGTGTCAACAGAATGCTGGACTAAATTTTTATTTATTTTTTATTTATTTTTCGATTTATATCCTGCCTTTTTCCTACAAAGGGCTCAAGGCAGCTTACATCTCCTCCTCCATCTTCCATCTTATCCCCACAACAACAACCCTGTGAGGTAGGTTGGGCTGAGAGTCTGTGACTGGCCCAGAGTCACCCAGTTGGCTCCATGGCCGAGCGGGGACTAGAACCCCGATCGTCTGAGTTCCAGTCCATGCTCTTAACCACTACACCACACTGGACCTTTGATCTGAAGGGTGCTTGTATGTTAGCTGTTCTTATGTTAGATAAACAACTATATGGACTTATTTGGTGGGTGGAAAAGATAAATCAAACAAAGCAGCTGTTTCAACCTTCTGGATGTGTCCAAGATCCCAGATTGCTAAGGCCTGTTTTAGTTGCTAAATATTTGACTCCAGTGCCTTGTGAAATATTATTACAGTGGTACCTCAGCTCACGAACTTAATCTGTTCCATGACTCTGGTAGCTACCCAAATTGGTCGCGAGCCAAGTCAAATTTCTCCATAAGGTTCAGTATAAATAAGGTTAATCCCTTCTGTAAATATTTTTCAATCACAAAAAATAAAAACAAAGTAACAAAGAACAACAAAGTAACAAAGTACAGTAGAGAACACTAAAGGGGGAAGTTATTATTTGGAGGGAGAGTCCAAACCATAATTGTGTGATAGCGATCATGCGAGTGGGGGTGGAGATGGCCGTGATCGTGCTGGGAGGAGATGGCCTTGATGGAGGGTGTGCTCGTTCAGGGAAGAAAGGGCAATCACGGGCGCGATCGCGGGCGACTCGGTGGGGGAGACTGGTGCGATCACGGGCGCACTCGTGCAGGGAAGAGGGACGCGATCAAGCCCTCCCCCCAAGCACGACCACGATCACGCCCGTCTTCCCTGCATGAGTGCGACCACGATCGCAGCCATCTCTTCCCCCACCCCAAGCACGATCGTGCAGGGAAGACGGGCGCGATTGGGATCATCACCCAATGCGGAGTTTGCGACCTGAGTCAATTTTTTTCTGAAATTTTTGTTTGTGACCTGATTTGGACATGAACTGAGGTGTTTGTGAGCCGAGGTGCCACTGTATTAAGTAAATCACCCCGAGTCCTCTGCATATGGCAGACTGGAGGAATAAACCTGAGAGCAAGCATCGTCCTAAGGTCATTTGCTTGTGTGCATTAAGACTGGAATGGGACTCTACACAGTCTCTTGACCACCTGTGAGTTCACAATCCATTTCCCTTCTGTCCTTAATGGCAGTCTGATGTAGTGAGCACCCAGTGTGGACTTCCTGGGTTCAGTTCAGTTCAGCCATGGAGCTCTCTTCACAGCCTTCGCTCAGTTGTGTACACGCACCCTAACAAGCTTTCCTCAACATGGTTCCCTCCGGATGTTTTGGAGTTCAACTTCCACTAGGTCCAGCCACCAAGTCTGGTGCTGTGGAATCCCAGGAGCCGTAATGGAAAACATCTGGAGGTCAAGGAAAAAGCATTTACAAAAACCAAGTTGACATAATGACAACTGGGGGCATGGTCTGAGCTCAGCACTTCTGCCAGGCTTCTCACAGTTTTGACTGGCCTACCATAGGCTTCCCCAGTCTGGTGCTCTCCAGATGTTTTGGACTTCAACTCCAATTAGCCTAAGCCAGCATCAGCAATGTTCAGGAATGATGGGGGAGTTGGGAAATCATCGTAGAATCATAGAGTTGGGAGGGGCCAAGATGGCCATCAGGTCCAGCCCCCTGCTTATTGCAGGACCACCAGTTAAACCATCCCTTTCAGATGGATGTCCAGTTGCATCCTGAATGCCTCTAGTGTGGGAGAGCTCATAACCTCCCCAGGTAATTGGCTCTATTGTTGTACTGCTCTAGCAATCCTGATGTCCATCCAGAACATTTCCTGTCACTGGAGCCCATTATTCCATTCCTGTGCTCTGGGATGATTGAGAAGAGATCCTGGCCTTCCTCTTTGTGGCAGCCTCTCAAGTATCTGTAGAGCGCCATCATATCTCTTCTTGAGGCGAAACACACCCAGTTCTTTCAATCTCTCCTCCCAGGGCTTTGTTTCCAGTCCCCAGATCATCCTCGTTGCCTTCCTCTGTTCCCTTTTCCAGCTGGCCTGCATCTTTCTTAAGCTGTGTGCCCATAACTGGAGACAGGACTCCAAATGAAGCACCAGGTTAGGGAGCATCGTCCCAACCCTCCCCACAGGCTGCTTATGATGATAAATGTGGGGATGGACACTGCGCATAATGTCCTGAACTGCCTGAAGGAAGGAGTGGGTTTGAAAGTAATCAATCAAATGAGGAGGGACTAAAATAGTAATTCCCCTCCATAATCTCAAAAGAATAACCTGGTCTGCAGAGAACAGAATCCTGAACAAACCAAAAATCTGGGAGAGAGGGAACTCTCACCCTAGATGCTCCTCTTTCCGTGTAGCTGAAGATGAAGAGGACAAAGATTTCTTTAATGATGACGACATTCAAGTTCGGAGCGTCTTCCCTGAGAGCTGGCTCTGGAAATCGTACACGGTCAATAACAACCTCATGTGAGTCGGCTGAGAAGCTTTCCCGGTGTTCCTTTTCTTTCTTCCCAATGTCATTCTTTCCCTCACTCCCATTTGGCAGACACTGAGTCTCAAGCTGCCTTAGACTGTCTTCCCCCCACCCCCCCTCCCCTCAGTGCCTTGCAGATGTGTTGGTGTGCAGCCCCCATGCTTCCTGGGGATGCTGGGAGTTGTTGTTCAGCATTTGGGAGTGAGCCAGGCTGGAGAAGGCTGAGCATGAAGCTGGAGGAGGGATCTCAAGCCCCTGGACTGGGGTCTACAAGGAAGAACTTCACACCAGGGCAGGCAGGAGAGAACATCCTCTAGTCTCGGAAGGGATATGGTGCTTCGCTAGGGCGCTTGGTTTGCATGCAGGCAATCTCAGCTTCCACTCCTGGCTTCTCTGAGTAGCACTGAGAAAGACACTTGCCTGAAATGCTGGAGAGCCGCTGGCCAGTCAGTGTCTGGATACAGGACAGTTTCTGGTGCTTCTAAGAAGTCCCGTGGCCCCAGAAAGGCCCAAACAGGATCAACACGGGCCAGAACAGGGCATGTCTCTCAAACTGCTTTGCGGCGATGTGCTGTTGTTTTCATTTTTGCTCTTGTGTGAGTGCAGGGCCCTGATCCAGATTAGACCCCGACATGGAGGCTAGTGGGTTCTTAAGTGCGAAATTGGTCCTTTTGTGCCTATTCTAGAGGAAAAATGAAACTGTGAAATAGTGGCTAGACAGAGATGCCTCTTTCAGTTCTCAGTTGCACTAGTTCAGATTACAAGCAGAAGTCTGCAGGATTCAAAGCTCCTCCCAGATTACGAGCAGGGGCTTGCAGGATCCCACCCTGCCCACACAGTTCTACACATGTATGCACCTGCCCTTCTCCCCTGACGTGCTAGTCCTCTATGTGTTGAGGATTTCCCCCACTCATAGCAAGACATTTTTTCCATCCTGTGAACCTGCACGTGCAGCTCCTGGTGGTGGGACCAAGGTGCCTGTGGATCAACTCAGTGTGAGGGACGAGGCATGTTCCTGGCCTTCCCAATGCTGCCACACCAAGGGGAGCAGATGGGTTGTTGCTGTTGGCTGAGTAACATTGAAGCCAAAGCAAGCGTGTAATAACCTCGGAAACCTTCCAACCAATAACAGAACAGAACCACAAGTTACCTCCCAACTCCTGATGCTCACCGTCTCCACTTTCCCCTCTGTTCCATTGGTTCTTTCCTGCCCTCACCAGGTAAAAAGATTGTATTCCTGTCTCCCCCAGGCGACAAATATTTCTTCCTGACTCCATCACCACCTGGGAAATACAGGCAGTCAGCATGTCTTCACAGAGAGGTGAGCTGAGCCATATCTCTGCTTGTTGAAGAACTAACCCCACACAGACTTTACCTGTAACCCTAATCTTTAGGACTGCCTTCTCTTGTGTGTGCCTTCCTGCAGTCCAGAAAACCACGACCCTCCAGATGGTCTCGGACCTCCTCTCCCAATTGTTGTGCGCACGTGTACAAGCAAACCTGAGGCGCATTCATGGGAGGCTAACCATGCTATTGTGGCTGTGATTCAGAGTTGGATGATGAAACTGGGGAGCTGCGAGGGGTAGCTCAAGGTCCTGGGACACAACTGGGGGAGACAGTAGAGGGTTAGGGTTAGGGTCTACCCAAGGGCAGACAAGGATGCAAACCCCCCTGGAAGAGTGGAAAGTTGCAACCTGTGGGAGGGGCTGTTGAGATGGGGAATTCTTCCAACAGAGTCCAATCCCTCCCTTCGGAGGTGGACCCAGTGCTCCATCAGCAATACCAGCAAGAAACCCAACAAAGCTGGTTTCATAAGGAGATGGGTTCATAAGGAGAGCTTTGGGAAGTGAGCAGTAGATAGGGTTCAACAAACTACTTTGTGTATGCTCAGAGATCCATGTGAAACAATAAAAATCATTAACAAGAAAACAGTTGGAGGCTGGTGCTTGTTGGAGGGAGAAATATGGCACATTATACCAATCACCTGTAGTCTGAGTGGAGCTTACTCCTAATTTGACCTAGGCTATATTTTGATAGCACCTGTGGTGGGTTTAGGCCAGAGTGTTAAACCACTTTGAGCCCAGCAGCCAAATACCATTTTGGAAATTTCTTTGAGGCTTCATTCTAGTGGTGGGCAAAAAGGACAGGGCCAAAACCAACTTTTACTTAACCCAAAGCTCTCACTATTATTAACTAAACCTTAAGAGAGAGATTTTAACTTTTGCAGATGGGGTGAAGCTGCACAAAAGTTGGGAAACCACTAAACAATCTATTGCTAGGGAAATGGGAAGAGCCACGGGAAGGGGTATGATCACTGAGGGGACCATGGAGGGCTAGATTGGGACCCCAGATCTTGGGCTCAAGGTTCTTATATCCCTGCCTCCTGTGTGTGTCCCACCTATTTGTCCAGCTGCCCATCTTTCTCCCTCTCCATCTTTTCACACCCTTAGGCATCTGCATCTCAGAACCACTCCAGCTTAGAGTCTTCCAGGACTTCCACATCTCCCTCCGGCTGCCATACTCAGTGAAACGGTTTGAGCAGATAGAGCTCCGTCCAGTTCTGTACAACTACCAGCCACAGCCAGTCACGGTAAGTGCAGTCTACAAGACCTTGTTCCCCTTTGGCTGCTCAGTTTGGCTTCTTACCCCAACTCTGTGAGATAATGGCAAAGAATTTACACTGGCTCCCTGTGATCTTTTGGGGCACAACTGTTTAAAACTGGCCCCTGTAAATTAAGCAGTAAACCTTTAGTTGAGAAATTTACTAGTTGATTAATCTACTTGTTAAGCAGATTAACTCTTGCTGCTCCATTTCTTCTCTTCCTGTTTAGGCCTCTGTGTATCTGGAACCAGCTGAGGGCATCTGTTCCCCAGCGACTATAGGCCCAAAGCAGAAGCAGCAGGTGGAGGTTCCT
Organism: Varanus salvator macromaculatus; assembly: GCA_023646645.1. Taxonomy (NCBI): domain Eukaryota; kingdom Metazoa; phylum Chordata; class Lepidosauria; order Squamata; family Varanidae; genus Varanus; species Varanus salvator. The sequence goes on from JAIXND010000685.1 coordinate 2,257,611, forward strand.
GGGAACTCAGCGGTTCCAGTTCCCTTTGTTTTGGTTCCCATGGGAGCAAGTGACATCCCCATCACTGTGGCTGCCATTGGTGACTGGGGGATAGGGGACAAAGTTTCCAAGAAACTAAGGGTGGAGGTAAGAAGTTTTCAGTTCCTCCAATATTTTTGCACTCCCACACCCAGGTCCCTCACCCTAAAGGCAGAACCAGAGCTGATGATGCGTACTGGTTAGCACATTGATTACACCAGAATCCTCATGTGAACATTTTACAATTGCCTCTCTCTCACTACCGCCGTGCGTATATGATGCTGCAGAGACCAGCCACTTCTAGTCTGTTGGATTCACACTTTAATTGTATCTGTGTACTAATACCAATCTCAGATTATGAGCATTCACGTTTATGGAGTCAAAATGGCACCACCCATGCACAAGAAGGGCAAGATCTCTTCTTGCTCATCCCTGAGTGTGGGACATGGAGTGATCAGCCCATGTTGCAACAACCCAGATTGAGGCCAGAGATCAGGAAAAGTTTCCCTGCTGAGAAGCAATACAACAGTGGAACCAGTTGCCTAGAGAGGTGGTGGGCTCTCCAACTAGAGACTTTCAAAAAGAAACCAGACAGCATTTGATGGTGTAACTTGGTGTCCTGCATCAGCAGGGGGCTGGACTTGATGGCCTTCTTGGCCCCTTCCAACTCTGCTATTCTGTGATTCTTTGAAAAGGAGGGAAAGGTGCATGGGAGGGAGGGAGGGAGGGGAATGGAAAGGAGTATCCTGAAAAGGGGCATTGATGGGAGGAAGAATGGATTTGCTAAACCATAAACAAAGGCATGCAAACTAACATTTTGGTGCAATAACTATATCTACCCCTTTCTCCCAGGAGCTCAGGACAATGGAATTAATCCATTTTCCCCAAGATATTGGTGAGGTTCTGTGTTTGGCCTCAGTTCACCCAAGAAGCTTCATGACTAAGCAGGGATTCTTCAAACTGAGATAATCCTCCATTCAAGTCCAACCCCCTGTTCCCTGAGGACCACCCTGGCTCTCCTATTGCCCCTGACATTTCCCTGCACCCATCTGTTCTGTTTCTCCTCTAACACAGAGAGAAGGCGCCATCTGCGTGGAGGAATACACGATCCCCCTGGATAACGACGGTAAGGAGAAAACATCAATGGTGACGGCAGAACTGAAATGAATTCCTGATGGTGGGAAACACAGTGCAAGCTCTTAACACTGAACTTTAGCACCTGCCCTCCACCCACACCCCCTCTCCCTGCAATGCTGCATTAGCCCATGTCACATTTCTTATTTCTTCCTGCTTTAACAAACTTTTTTTTTAAATTTGGAAATTAAAACGAGAAAATTAGCTGAGAGAGAAATTAAATGCAGTTGAAACAGACCCATGCTCCAGAGCCAGGTTTGGAAGGAAGGAAACCCTTCAGTCCACTTCAGGCATCAGTGATGATGACTGGTTGGAGCAAGAAGTGTGTGGTTTCTGGGCCAGTGTCAAGAGTGCTTGCAGAAGGTCCACAAACCATTAGGGGCTGACTTCTAAGAACCTCCTGGGGCTGACGCACCTTCTTGCTCTGCCCCAGGCAGAAGGTGGAGCTGCAGACGCCACTGCTGATTTGCTGCCTGGTTCCCTGCCTACCCCACACTCAAGCAAAAGCAAGGCCGAGAAAGAAGAGGGGGTGCAAAGCAGCTGGAACTGTGGTGGCAGCGAAGGGGGAGTCACTGAATGTGGGGCCTATTGGGGTGCTTTGCCCAAGAGCTCCCCAAAACCTGGCAGTACTGGGATTTCCTTCTCCTGCAACATGTGACCTCACTCTTTAGCTCGAGCTGTTCCTTCTTCAAGCAACTTGGGAGCTCCCCTGTGCCACTCTCTGACTTAATATAGGTCAGAAGTTGAGCGACTTGTCCTCCGTACAAAGCTGCAACTCCCATCATCCATCATCTGCCATGATGGCTAGGTGGTCAAGGGGTCCTCCTCATGTCATTTATACATTGCTACATCTCTGTCGGCTTCATCTATGGGGCAGCTTAGGAATCAGTCCATCAAGCTCATCCCCAACATCCTTTCCTTTGCCTAAGCTTGAAATGGTTCCAATCTTAAACTTCATAAGGAAGAGTTAAACTGGCAAAAAGAATGCTAAGGAACTGGTGATCTGAGCCACCAGAAATATCTTGTGGGCGGGATTCCTAGCTGCTTGACCAAAAGGAGTTCTGAGGGAAATTTGCAGAACCTTCTGGAAGGCGAAGCTGAGTATTTCTGAGTTGAGGATGGAGCAGGTATGGTTCCTGGTGCCTGCACCTAGAGTGGGTGGAGAAGGGGAGGAAGCAAATTCAAGATTCCTAAATGATTTGGAAGAGCTGTTGTGTTGGAGCATAAGAAGAACCTTTCTCCTCTCTCTCTCGCTCTCATTGTGACAGATGGAAAACTCCGATCTCTGGAGATTTCAGGCAAGATGCCCTCCAATGCCATTCCTGATGGTGACTTCAAGATGAGTGTCCGGATAACAGGTGTGAAAGCGACTCTGAAACCAAAAATTCTACCCTGGCTTTAGCTCTCCGTATTCTACTGCTAATGCTCCACAAATGATTCCAGTCTGAGGGGACTGTATCTTTTCAAAGGCATATGAGCAGCAGTTCAGTCTTTTCTTTCCCAACAGATTTTCTGCAAGGAAAAAAAAATAGAAGCAGTAGGAAAACAAGGAGGGTTCCAGCTGTAAGATGACTAGCTCTCTGTGCCACAGAAACATTCTGTGAATGAGGCAGGGTGATGGGGTGTGGCCCGGAGGCAAATGTTTCTTTTTAAGATTCAGAAACAAGGAATACTCCATAGGTGAAGGCTAACTGTTGTTAATAAGCATGGAAAAGCAAAGGAAGAAAGCAAAACACTGCAGGGCAATGACTACAGCAAGAAACTACAGAGCAAGGTGCTTATGCTGAAGACTTGTAAGCTGCCTAGGAAGTACTTTGGCAGTTATAAGCGGCATATAAATATGCAAATAAATAAATAAGACCCTACAACCATCCAGATTTCAGCTTGCCTAAAACTTTTTATAAGGCTGTCTTGAGTGGAGCTGGCTGGAGCCAGGAGTCAGACTAGATGGCCCAGGGAACACCTTCTGACTCACTCTGTTTCTATCTTTCTACCTTGGCAGTGTCTCTGGGACTTCTATGTTATTATGCTCACATTAATCACACCTCTGTCCTGGCCATATTCCAATGCCTCTGGGAAAGTTTGCATGTTCTTGCAAAGCTAAGTAAATGCTCTAGTAAATGGCAACCCACCAGCACAGCTAACAATCATCCTGGAGATGCTCCTGCCTATACCAGGGAGCAGACCTTGAGATGGCCTCTCAGCTCATGTCTCCTGAGACGGACAGCCGGCTCTGAGAAGTTAGTGAGGAAAAGAAGTACACCAAATTACTGAAAGAGCCCTGGGGCAACAGGAAGTCAAGGCATGGAAGTTCTTAACGCCTCCAGATGATGCACACTGTTTTTAGATTTAAATAGTGAAGGAGATTCTGTGGGTCCCCAGCAAAGAATTCTCAGTGCCCTTAGGAAGCAATCTTATGCATGTTTGGACAGAAAAATGTTTTATCGCATTCAGAATTGTAGGACGTTTTATGTCTAAACACACGTAAGATTGCACCCTTACCAAACTAAAACGTTCTGTGTGGAAGTCGGCAACTGTTCAAATGGTATCAGACACCCGAACGCCAAATTCCAGCATCTTGAGCACACACCTGTCACTGAACAGAATGCGGCCCCTGTGAGCAGTTCTGAACCGGCGGTGGCTTTGCCTGCTGACCTGTCATTGGTGATGGATCCAGACTTACTCATATTTAAAGCAAACCCAGTGAAACGAATAGGACTTAATGTAGTCAGGATTGACTTACCGTATTTTTTGCTCTATAAGACTCACTTTTTCCCCCCTCAAAAGTAAGGGGAAATGTCTGTGCGTCTTATAGAGCAAATATGTGTGTGCAGTAAGTCTGTCAGATGTGCAGCCCATGGGGAAGTGATGGGGAATGTGCCTGGGATTATGTGCCCATTTGATTCAGAATATTTTTTTTCTTGCTTTCCTCCTCTAAAAACTAGGTGCGTCTTATGGTCAGGTGCGTCTTATAGAGTGAAAAATACGGTAAATCTCATTGATTTCATTGGGTATGAGTAAAACTGGATCCAACTCCACACTTTTCTTTTGGTTATTTTGGGTGTTCTGGACATCATCATCATCATCATCATCATCATCACCACATTACATTTCTATGCTACTGTAGCCCAAGCTCTCTGGGTGGCTCACAACAGAGCTGTAAGAGTGCGCACAGAAGTGAGAAATGTAGAAACCCAGGACTTCGTTATTATAGTGATTTTGCAGCACTTCTGCCCCCTGAATATAAATACATTTTAAAATCATTCAGAATATGCAATAAAATAAAATCTATTGCCAACGGGAAGCCTGGACATACAGATTTGTCCAGGATCTTTTGCTTAAATGTCGAACCGCCCGTGTTGCAGTTGGGTGGTTTTAGACTCTGGTCTTAATGAGTTCAGGCGATTTCTGAAACTTTTTCTCAACTTCTTCAGTGTTGCGTTATGCTGCTTACTTCAAATGGTCTTGTTGGATGATACTGTGTACGACCCAATTTGCTTCAAAACGTGGCAAGCCAGCCCTGCTGTGCTTGGAGCAGGTCCTTCTGATGAAACTGGGGCTATGTAGCACCCCAGTGTATAGTGGTTAGAGTGGTAGACTGGAACTTGGGAGATCTGGGTTATAGGCCTCACTTGGCTGTGAAACTCACAGGGTGAGTTTGGGCCAATCACTTACTCTTCCCCCTAACCAACCTCACAGGGTTTTTGTGAGGGTGCAATGGAAGGGGGGATTATGTAAGCTGCCTTTAGTTTGTGAAAGGAAAAAAAGGCTGTATATAAATTGGTTATTACTATTATAATGGCACTGCTGTGAGTTACATGTTGTGTTGAAGTTTTGTGTCCAGATATGCCAATATTAAAAAGAGAAGCAATATTGGGGAGGGGAAATGGCTTCGTTCATCCTGATCCTCCAGCCCCTTCCCAACCCAAGCGGACTGCTGATCCATTCTTTCACCTGGGTGCAGGATCGGTGCCCACAGACACCTTGGAGAGCTCTCTGACACCAGACGGCCTGTCTTCACTGCTGCGGGTCCCACGGGGATGTGGAGAGCAAACCATGATTCTGATGGCTCCTGGGGTCTACGCCATGCGCTACTTGGACAAGACTGAGCAGTGGCTGCATTTGGAATCAGAGAGCAAGGAAAAGGCACTGGAGAACCTCCGCACAGGTGTGTGGCGTGTCTGCCAGGATGCAAGAGGAGTATGCGTTGCCCTGCACCAAGGCATCTCCTGATTAACTTGCCTTCTCAGGAAAAAACTGGGTGCATTCCCCATCCCAACTGCGCAGACTGCAGCCAAGCTCAGAGAGAACAGGGACTTCTGAGGGGCGTGCCAGGGTCCCAGTTTAAAAAGAGATGGTGCAGCCTCCCTGGGAACCCTGGTTCCTCTGCTCCATTGTCCATTGATTAGCAGCTCCCCTGCCTCCAGCTCTTATTATTTATGTATTTCTTTGGGGCATTGTTATCCCATCCTTTACAAAAGCCTCACAAGCTCTGCCCTTGTGCCAGGCCAGCACAAAAGCCAGCCTGCTTCTTCCTCTCCTCCCAGACGACAAAAATGGTGATTCCAGAAAGCCATGAAAAATTGCCAGTCACTCACTTGTCTTTTGTGCACAGGCTATGAGCGGATCCTCACTTTCCAGAAAGAGGATGGGTCCTATAGCGCTTGGCTCAGCAGCCCCAGCAGTACCTGGTGAGTCCCAGCACTGGGAAGGAGTCTGCGTGAGCAACAGGGGAAGAATGGGAGGGTCCCATTGAAAATCTTGGGGAGTGGGGTCCTTAGCAGACTCCTCTCCAGCTTTTTGCTCATTTACAAGCAGGGTGTGTGTGTGTGTGTGTGTGTGTGTGTGAGAGAGAGAGAGAGAGAGAGAGAGAGAGAGATGTGCATTAGGTTAACTTCAGTCCCATCCATTTCAGTGGGGCTACTCTAAGGAGGGCCTGCATTGGATACAACTTGAGGAAATTGTAGTGGACGGTTCGAGTGCCTAAAATGAAGCTCTGTCCATCTTTATCAGAGGAAATGGGGTTAAAGGATGGGTTGCAAGCTTGGGGGCTGGGCAAGAGAGGGTTAACAGAACCAGGGAGACTGGGTGCAGATTGCCTTAATGGCCCTAGACAAGTTGCCAAGTGCTTCCCTTCTGTAATTCCCTTCTGGCTGATTTGGCCTTAGTGGCTGCCCTCTGTAATGATTAGGATGAGATGCAGAACCTCAGGCCAATTTGGAGTCCCAATATAGCCCTCCAGAGGCTCTGCCTCATTTCTCCTCTCCTCTCCTCTCTATTTGGTGTCCCGGCATTTGAGCAACCTCTGACTCTCTCTCTCTCTCTCTCTCTCTTTCTCTCTGCGAAAAGTCTGAATGAAAAGTCTCTCTTTCTAAAAAGTCTGAATGAAGTCTTCCCAGCTTATCTGAAACAGAATTCAGCCCTTGGGCTAAAAGAAGTTTATTTATTTCAATGTATTTTTCAATTTATATCCTGCCTTTTCCTACAAAGGGCTCAAGGCAGCTTACATCATTCTCCTCCTCCATCTTATCCCCACAACGACCCTGTGAGGTAGGTTGGGCTGAGAGTCTGTGACTGGCCCAAAGTCACCCAGTTGGCTCCATGGCCGAGCGGGGACTCGAACCTGGATCGCCTGAGTCCCAGTCCTGCACTCTTAACCACTACTCCACACTGGCTCTCAACAAGCTAGTCATATAGATCGTATACAGTTGCTGCTTGCCCTGTGATATTGGAAGATTCCTGCAGTGCAGTTTGCTCCAGTCACTGATGGGCATTGGCAGTATAGGGTGGGAGTCCTAGTCCAACACATCTGGGCTACAACAAGCAAGATCTGGCCTGCTTCCACTGCCACGTCCAAGGGAGGCTTGGTGGGTGGCACAAAGAGAAAGTGATAGCCCCCCAGTCTATTCTGTAACTCCCCGCTGAGGCCTGTCTGGTGCCAACTGCAGTATCTTTCCTAACCAAGTTAAGACTGTCCTCTTTCACAGGGTATTTAATTAGTTTATGATTAAATTGGGGCTTATGTCAGCCGCTTAAGCTATTGTAGCTTTTTGCATTGGTTTTAAATTCAGATTTTAAAATTTGTATGGAAACATTTGATGATGTTTTTATTGTTTTCTGTATTTTATATTGTATTTTATGTGTGGCTTGTTATACATCGCCCAGATTGCTTTGGCTGTTGGGTGGTATAGAAATAAAACTCGTCATCACCATTTGGCAGACACCAGGCTGGGGAAGGCTGCCTTTGACACACACCCTGCCTGAGCACCCACCTGCTGAGTCACCTGCCACTCTGCCATCTCACTTCCTTTAGGCTGACAGCTTTTGTGGTGAAAGTTCTGTCTCTGAGCCGTGAGTACCACGCTGTGGATGACTCCAAGATCCGTGAAAGTGTGCAGTGGCTGCTGGAAAAGCAAGAGTCGGATGGCTCCTTCACAGACCCAACCCCCGTCTATCAGCGGGAGATGCAGGTGAGTCCTTATGGCATGTCTGCAGTCCTCCTGGGGCACCCTGCACCACTCTGAGGCACATGGCTGCCGACTCCCCCCGGGCCCTGTCACAGTCCTGTTCCATGAACACACGCCTTGGTCTTTCTCCCTCAGGGTGGTGTTGACGGCCTGCATGGGGGAATCTCCCTCACAGCATTTATCACCATTGCACTCAAGGAAGCCATGGCTGCATATTCAGGCGGAGATGCGAAGATGCAGGAGCAGCTGAGTCAAGTGGTATGAAGCAAGGGAAGGGGGCATAAGCCAACCTTTGTAATTCAGCAGCCACCCTTCACAAGTGGAGGCATCTGTAGGTGGAGCACAGGACCCTGTGTGATGAGGATTTCCACTTTTCTCTTTCAACACACACACACACACACACACACATGTTACTAGTCCTTATGACTGATCCAGGAGGCTTTTACTGCAAGGCACTGACTTCTGCAAGAAAAGACATCAAAGCTGCCTTCCCTACCCTTTGCCATCCTACTGTTTGGGCTTCAACTTTCGCCACCCCCAGCCAGCATACCCATGGGCCAGGGATGATGGGAGTTGCAGTCCAAACCACCTAGAGAGCAACAGGTTGAGGAAAGCATGCATAAACACATGTGTTTGTGAAAAAGATTAGAGCTGATATAGCATGATGGCTACGCATGTTGAAAGTCCCTGCTTTAAAACCCTTTAGGCAAACTACATCCCTTGTTCCAGCAGCACCAAGCAAGTGATAAACAGCTTTGATCTATAAAGAAAAGAAGGTCCTTCCTCTGATTCATATAGAGCCCTAAAATCACAGATTTGGAATGGACCATGAAGATCAACTAGACCAGGACTAGGTAACATTTTTTAGCCCATGGCCAAGTTTGGCAATTTGAAAACGTGACTTGGGCACTACTACAAAATGACTGCTGTGGGACATAGTGACTTTGAACCGAATTTTTTTAGCACTAACAAAAACCTATATCATAGAAGATAATTTTTCCCACTAACTCATCCCCACCTGTATCTCTTTTTTACTCTCACTCTGGCTTATCACCTGTAAACTCTCTCTCTCTCTCTCTCTCTCTCTCTCTCTCTCTCTCTCTCTCTCTCACACACACACACACACACACACACACACACACAGAGTCAGAGTTTCCGGCTCCAAGAAAGCTGAGCAGCTAAGCCTTTGGGTCACCTGAAGCAGACTTTAGCCATTCCCCCCTCACCCCCATGGACACCCTTTTCCCCTTTCCAGCTCATTATCTTCATGTAATGGCACCAAGAGAACAAGGAAGGGAAACAGGAAAGGCTACAGCGAACAGCAGAAGGCTATAAGGAGGGGCCTGAGGTCTCCCTGACTGGTTCTGCTTCCCTTTCTTCCCCTCGCAGAGAAACAGCCTGGATCGGGCTACTTCTTTCCTGGCTGGCAAACTGAACGATCTATCCCTGGGTCCTTACCCCATCGCGATCACCAGTTATGCCCTTTCTCTTGCTTCTGATGATCAGTCGGCCATTGTTGCTGCTGGTACTCGCCTGAAGGACCTCGCCTTGCAGGATCAAAGTACTCACTCTTTCTCCTAATTACGTTCTGTTAATTCCTGGGGTTGGAAATCTCCTGTACTCAGCCCATGCAAGGGTAGGGCTTAATGAGCGGATCCCCAATCAAGGGACTGGAAGTGGAAGCAGGGCCAGATTATGCAGTAGACCATAGGTGGGAAGATCTTTTTGGTCCAAGGGACAACTCCCCAGGGCTGTATGTATGCTGCTCACAGTTTTTATTCTATTTTATTTATTTATTTATCTTTCGATTTATATCCTGCCTTTTTCCTCAAAGGGCTCAAGGCAGCTTACATCATTCCCCTCCTCCATCTTAGCCCCACAACAACAATCCTGTGAGGTAGGTTGGGCTGAGAGTCCGTGACTGGCCCAAAGTCACCCGGTCGGCTCCATGGCCGAGTGGGGACTAGAACCCGGATCGTCTGAGTCCCAGTCCCACGCTCTTCACCACTACACCACACTGGCTCTCATTCACACAGACACACATGCACTATTCATTTACAAATGCCATCCACACAGTTCTCACACACACTCCATTCCTATGCACACGTGCAACACCTTTCCAGCCAAACACTACAGATGTTCCATACAGATCAGCTGAGGGACAGGAGAGAGCACAGGAGAGCTAAAGAAGGGAAGCGAGGTGTGGTGAGCCAGGTGCCCTTTCCCGCCAAAGGGAATCACTCCAGCATTTGCTAAAAGTGGCTTCATTCCAAACAGCTACAAAATAATCTTTATTCCAAAGGACTACAAAGTATTCACAACACCAACAATACATTCAAGGTAGAAAGTTGACCTCTCGCTCTGACTAACTTCACCCCACACATTGCTTATGAACCTGGGCCTGTCCCTTGGGGGTGGTGCACTTTGGACGTGCGCTTGCCGCCACTCCTCAAACCGTGTCTCCAGTTGCCCCAGCCGACACGTGCGCCTGCACGATCGAGCATCCCAAACGATCTCTGGAGCCTCCCTCGCCTGCTCTCTATCAGCTTTGTTCTCACAATTAACAGTAGTATCAAGCCCCGCGTCTGTCCTTGAAGTGTTTTGATCCTATACTGCCTCAGCCTGCCTCCCCGGGGATGGCTCACCACCCACCGCAGCTCTAGCCATAACATCTAGAGAATTAGGGTGAGAACTCTGTACTGGTGTTGGAACTCTTCTTCTCCTAATCTGGAGTTCCGGTTCTCACCCAAGCCTTCACTCTCCTATGCATGTGTGGGAATCTCACCTGAGCGCGAGTGCACAACACAAGGTTCCTGCTCTCGATCATATTTTTAGTCTGGTGCTGTACGATAGGAAGTGCTTGTGGTGGTCTGATGGCTGTCTATAAACTGGAAAGACAGCTTGTGGAGGGGAAAGTTGCAGTAAAGAAGAGAATGGGGCAGCACATTGCCCTTTCCTTTGTCTGCTGTCGTAAGGGTTTGGCCCAGTTCTTCCAAAATACAGCATTCTAAGACAGAGATTTCAGGCTTAGAGTCTGTACCTTGAACTAGGAGAAAAGTAGAATCAGAATGCTTAGCTGAAATGCCAAGGTTAATGAGCTCTGGGATGAGCCAAACTGCTGGAGAGATCTAGATTGCCCCTGGTCCAAGGGTTTTTTTTTTTTTTGTGGGGGGACCTAGAACAGGGCTCCTCAAACTACGGCCTGCAGGCCAGATATGACCCACCATGGGCATTTACCCAGCCCACCTCAGAGCTTTCGAACTCGTTCAGTGAAAAGGATCTCTGAATGAGTCCGAAAGCTCTGAGCCGGCGCAGGCATATTCTGAAACTCTCTCAGTTTTGGAGAGAGCCGGCGCACATGCCAAATTGTGACAGCTCCCTTCAACTGCACATGCGCTGGCTCTCTCTTCTAGCTCTGGCTAGCTCCTGCTGCTGTGCTGGTCTTGCCAGCATGAATTGCGCACTTGCCGGCTCTTCCCCCTATTGCACGCATGCGTTGGCTTTGAATACAGAGTGGGAATACAGAAGAGAGGAGCAAATATGGAACCGAGCATTGACCATCTCAGTAGCCAAAAGCAGGCCCATACTTCCCATTGAAATACTAATCAGTTTATGTTGATTAAAATCGTTCTTCATTTTAAATACTGTATTGTTTTTTTCCTGTTTTTTGCACTACAAATAAGTTATGTGCAGTGTGCATAGGAATTTGTTCGTATTTTTTTCAAACTATAGTCTGCTCCCCCCCCCCCCAACAGTCTGAGGGACAGTGAACTGGCCCCCTTTTTAAAAAGTTTGAGGACCTCTGCCCTAGAACAAGGAAGGTCAGAGGAGGAGGAGTGCAAATTTATTGGCCCAATGGTTCATCATTAAGTCAAGTGAGTGGACCACTTAAATAACATCTGACATTCCCACTGTCTGACCCACAAGCAACATGAACCTCCCTGTGGGTGGTGCCAACTCCATTTGGTGGGAACGGAAAGAAGGAAATTCAGTCTGGAATCAATTCTTGCTATGGGCAAGAACTAACTTGGCGATTAGAGGGATTGTTAACTTGATGGACATTTCTCACTAATGGCTTTTATGCTATTCACTCTGTATTACAAAGTCAGCCTAATTCAATAAATAAACTCTCACAGTGAAAAGGAGAGAGAAAGGGAGAAGGGGAGAGACATGCGTGCATTAACTGTTTCCAAACACTGGATTATCCCTGCAAGCCCTCTTTCCACATCATTTTGAGATCTTGCACAGGGGAAACCCATATCATTTTCTTGTCAAAACAGGGCCTAGGTAAAGCAGTGAGCTGGCAGGCAGGAAATGCTGTAGAAATGGTGGACCCCCCATCTCTTGGGGCCCATGTCCCTGATCGGAATATTTGAATCAGATGCTCATGGAATTACTATTTTTGAAAGCACAATATCCCCATCACAGAGCTCTTGCACCATGTCTGTGTGGGCCAACAATTCTTTTCTCTCATCCTCATGCTCCCAGACAAAACGGTGCTGTTCTGGGCTGTAGAGGAGCAGGACGAACTGAAAGAGGACACCTTTGAATCGGAGCCTTCAGCTTCAGCTATTTCAGTGGAGGCCACAGCCTATGCGCTTCTGTACCTGGTGACACAAAATGACACTGCAACTGCTGGCAAGGTCTCCCGGTGGCTAACAGAGCAGAGGAACTATGGTGGCGGGTTCAAATCCACCCAGGTACCACCTGATATACCACCTGGCTTTTGGGAAAGGGGCATTGCTGTGGGACTTGAGAAGGGGCGGCAGGAAGAGATGAAGACTTGGGTGCATTTATTTATGGGTGTCAGACTGCACGTTGGTTTGTTTACAACAAGGGTGGGCATCTTTGGGTTGGTCCGAGTGCCATTGCTGCCCTCCAGAAGTTTCCTCATAGGTAGCACCAATCTTTGCAATGGCATCTACAGCAGCCACAGAGCACCAAACTAGTCAAAGGTCACTTGTTTGTGACCAGGTGACCTAAAATGTGCATTTTACAAACAGACATGAAAGTGGAGGGTCGTGACATCGTCTGAAGGGCCCACGAATGACCACGAGCAGAAAAGGATGGGTGGTGCGCAGCAAGGGCCTCCTCACCGGTACCCCACCCCTCATAGCAGGGAGCAGCTCGTGCCATCTGGGCTTTCCCCTCACAGTTGCGGAACTGATCAAACGCCTGACTTGTCTGCTGGCCTCTTTTCAGGACACCGTTGTGGCTTTGGAAGCTTTGTCAAAATACTGGATCAGCACCTTCAAAGAGGAAGAGAACGAACTGGTGGTGACCCTCAATCTCCCTGGCAAAAGCTTCCCCATGGTGCATTCATTTGGAAGGTCTAATGATCCAGTCCAGAAGGAACTTCAGGTACATGAACGTAACTTGCCTGTGGCACTTTCTGCCCTTGGGGCATTTCTACTTGGTTGGTTTCGCATCCACTATTTTTGGGCAACTTGCTTCCCATCAGATGTTGGGACTACAGTTCCAACCAGCATGGCCAGTGATCAGGGCATATGGGAACTATAGTCTAAAACATTTGCCGGGCACTGGATTACCTACTCCGGTTTAAGGCTGTATATGTAAAACGGAGTTTGCCTGCCAGTGCTTAACAGAGCACAGTATTATCCAGCAATGAGGCCTCGCTCTAACCCGAATCTTTCAGGGATGTCTGCTCTTGAGTGAGTCCCAGTCAGCCCTTTTAAAGTTCATTGGCAAGCTTCCCATTTGTAAGTTTAACTTGTTTTTCTTACTCAGTGTTTTTAATGAGTTATTTATTAAGAACAAGTTTGTTAGATGGCCTGGGAAACCCCTTTTGACTAACTGTGTGTCTATGTTATTCAGGTGGCAGAATTCAGCTTTTCCTGGTGCAGGATTCTGTTACCTCAAAATAGGATGCATTATTCTAATGCAGCAAACATCCAGTTTTGACCATAAAGACTAAATGTGTGTGTGTGTGTGGGGGGGGGGGGGGGTTGGTGTTTAAAGGAAAAAAACTTGAGTACTTTGGGTTCCTGTCATCTACTGATATGTACTCAGCAGCCTACCCTAACTTGATATCCTCCAGAGGTTTGGGACCACAACCCCCATCATCTCTGACTATTAGCCATGCTGTTATTTCTTAAAGATTTTTGGCCCAAACTTCCAATTGATACTAACAGAAAGCACCCCCCCCCACAAGTTTAAATGCAACATAGGTGGCATTTAGGAAGGGGTAACTCTCCAACTGTTATTCCTATCAAAATCCCACCCTCAGACCTGGCAGTTAAACTTTAAACATCCCACCTCTGTTGACAGTATTTTTTAAAGAATTGCAGGAAGGCTGTGAGAGAGACACGGCAGCTTGTGGGGCAGAGAAGATTTATCCATCCCACCCCAGCTGCAATCCCTGTCAAAATCCCTCCTCCATGTCCCCCATATGGCAGTCAGCTGAGAATTTTTTCCTCGTTTGTATCAAGGGAAACTTAGTGCTCTGGGGAATGGAGCCCAGGGCCCTTGGGAATATATTCAGAGCTGTGGCCAAGACCTAGCAGTGCCCTGGTTATTGATGGAGAAAGAATGGCTCAGGGGATGTCCAAAGAGAGCAGGGAGGGACCATTTCATCCCTTGCCTCCCAACCTGGCCAGGCACTTCCATCCTTCAAAGCTTCCATATTGATACATTGTATGCTCTGGATAGGCCACTCACTGCCACCTTGCTGTTCTCTTCTTTTAGATTCCTTTGGGAAGTAACATTGGTGTAAGCGTGCAAGGAAAAGGGAAAGGAATTTTGACTGTGAGTATCTTTCCACATTTTTTAAAGCTTTAAAAGCATGGCTTCTTTCTCTTCCTCATCGGGAAGGCACAACAGATTGTCTTCCCCACCGTCCACACACACATTGATCCTCATAATGACCCTGTGGGTGAGGCTTGGCATAGGGAGAGCGGCTGCCCAAAGCTCCCTCAGTGAGATCTGTGGCTGTGCAGGGGTTTGAACCAGGTCTCACTGATCCAGGTCCTGTTCTGCTATTACATCTGGACTTCTTCTGAGCTGCACTGAGTCCAAAGGCCCATCAACCCCAGCATGCTGATCTCATAGTGGCTGACCAGCTACCTCTGGGAAACCCACACATAGGGCATGGGCACTCTCCCACCCATGCTCCCCAGCAGCTCATGTACATACTGGTGGCAATATATAGTCATCCCGGGTAACTGCCCCATTCTTTGCCCTCCTTTCTCTGCACTTACGCTCCAAATTCTGCAGGCTTTTGCAGACTTCCTGACTTGCTTAATTAATATTTGTGAGTTAGTGATAGAATATTGTGGCATGGGATTAAGTTTTCCTACTCCTGCTGTAACTGCACTACTAAGGAGGCCTCTGGCCTTTGTTTTCTGTTCCCCGTAGGTCCTGAAGCAGTATTATGTCTTGACCATGCGAAACACTTCATGCCAAACCCTTGGGTTAGAGGTGACAGTGAGTGGCTCCGTTCAACGTGATAGTAAGTCAGGGTTGGGGAAGGGACGCCTCTTTGCAACTCTGATGGAAGGGTGACTGCCACCAGTCCCCCATTCTCTGGTAGCCTCTGTGCAAGTTCCAGAAAGTTTGGCAGCCCTGCAGGGGAAAAGGAGGGATAAAATGTTCAGCACACCACTGCAAGAGCCCCCGACATTTTCTTTCTTATTCTCTCTCTCAATAGTTGAAACATATGACTATTACTATGATTATGAAGATGGACCTGAAGCACAGCCTGCTGACCAGCCATTATCACCCATTGCTGTGTTTGATGCCCGGCAACGCCGGCGGAGGGAGGCCAAAGACCCTGGAGAACAACGGCGAGATGTATCCTACGATGTCTGTTTCTGGTGAGTTTGAGAGGAGCAAATTTTGGCATCAGAGAAACAGAGCGAGTCAGAAGGGGCCTTCCATGCCATCTAGTTCGACCCCCAGCTCCAGCTGGTTCTGCTCATGACGCGCCATCAGATGGGCCATTTCCTGTTTGGAATCATTTCATAGGCAGAACTTCCCCTAATATCTTCTTTCCAGATTGCTGTCTCCTTTCAGCACTTAAAAGTTGGTTTCCCAGGGACCATGGGAAAGAAAGAAGTGCTCTGATTTGCCAGCTCTCCCATTCTGTGTGAGAAGTTACAGATATTTATTTATTTATTTATTTATCTAAACATTTATATGCCGCCCCATTGCAACGAAGCCTCGGGGCGGCTTACAGCATTATTAAAAATACAATAAAACAATAAATCATATTAATTTATCCCTTCCCCCTCGGTGCATCTCGGCAACTTAAAATATAATTAACTTAAATACAAATCAAACCCAAATAAATTAAAAGAAAAACAAAACCCACTTATAAACCAAATATGACACATATAAACCAAATACAACAAACATTAAATCATATATAAATAACTAAACACAAATAAACTATAAACAAAATCAGCATTAACAATTAAAATAAGACTTGAATAAAAAGGTCTTCGCCTGGCACCGAAAAGCATGTAACGACGGCGCCAGGCGAACCTCTCCATGTTCATAGTCTGCCCCTTTTCTTTACTGTGTGCTAATTCCTCCCTGAGGAATACAGGACCATGAATGCCTCAGAAGAAGCCTGCAAGGAGACCAGGCAAGCAGCTGGCCAAAAGTCACCCCGTGAGCTTTGCATCTTGGTCTCTCCAGTCCAAGACGTGGACGTGGGGCAGGCTGCCCGCGGCGCTTCCGGTCATGCTAGACTCCAGCTCACGACGGTCCTGTCCAGCATGTCACGATGTGAATTGTAGTCCAACAATATGTGGAAGGCCACAGGTTCCCCATTCTGCTCTTACCACCACATTTGCTTTTCCCTCTCTTTTTCATGTTATTTTAACTCTAGGAAACTGGTCTAGCCAGGGCACCTCACTTCAGATTCAAGGGTGCTTAGGAAGAAATGAAAGCATCTTTGTCAAAGATGACAGGGAATCATGGTGAATGCAGAACATAAGCAAATAAAACAAAGCTCACGCTCCCACTTTCTGTGGCTATATGGGTTCCTTTAGTAGGCCAGGGGATGCTCTGTGGGCCCCCAAATTTACCTGGATGAGTGACACATCAATTCCTCTAATTATGCTCTTGCCATGGGTGTTATCAGCATCTCCTCCCTAACTATTGCCAAGCACCTCAGTATGCAGCCAAACTCCCACCCCTCCTTCCTACATGCAAAGCTGCGTCAGTAAGGCAAACAGTTTTGTTTTCCCAGCAAAAACAGTCCTTATCTACAGAATGACTGGGGAAAGCAGTCTCAGGGCAATTATCTCTGGCGCTCTTGCTAAGGCCATGAGGCTTTGGCATGGCTTCAAGAAACTATTCTGGCTTTCAGATACTCGAATAGGTCACCCGATGAACCTTATTAATCCGCTGGCCAATCTTCAGTTGAAGCCCATACAAGACAGATTCTTTCTTTTTCTTCCCCCCACAGGAGGCAGCCAGGGGCTCACGTCACAGGCATGGTCATCATTGACATCACCCTTCTGAGTGGCTTCCAGCCTGACGAGAATGACCTCAACCAGGTGACTGTGGGAGGGGAGGGGGTGGAAGGCCTGCCTACATCTTCCGAAACAGGTGCTGAGCTCAAAGAATGCCTCTTAGACATCATACTCTCTGGCACAGAAATTCATCTTCCCCATTTATCTTGGAGCTAAACCAGATCCTATGCCTGGGTCAGGAATTGGCATCCTGTTGCCTTCCAGATGTTTGGATTAGAACTCCCATAACCCATGGCCAGCAATGAGGGATTATGGGAGCCGTAGTCCCAAACATCTGGAGGGGTCTAATATTTTAAATTACTTTCATGTAAGCAGATGGGGCAATCAGAATTGAGACTACTATATGCAAGGAGTGGAGAGGTTATATCTTCCCATGTGGTTGGTTTTGCCCCTTAAATTTACACACACACACAGTGTTAACAAAGGGTGAGAGAAAACCTGTTGGTGCTAATTAAGTTTTTCCTCTTTCTGTAGTTCCTACATAGTGGGGGCGGGGGGATTAGCTTGCCAAATCACCTGGGTGGAAAGGTACACTTACTGACACACAGAAGTTCCCAATCCAGATCAGGTAGCTCACACACTTGGATGACAGGATTTAAAAAAGTTAGGATCATTGGATGCTCTGCGTGTAGTAAAGGTAAAGGTTTCCCCTTGATGTTCAGTCCAGTCATGCCTGACTCTAGGGGGCGGTGCTCATCTCCGTTTCCTGGCCGAGGGAGCCAGCGTTTGTCCGCAGACAGCCTCCGTGGTCATGTGGCCGGCATGACTAAACACCAAGGTGCACAGAGCACTGTTACCTGCCCACCGAAGTGGTACCTTTTTATCTACCTGCATTTGCATGCTTTCCCACTGCAAGGTTGGCAGGAGCTGGGACGGAGCAACGGGAACTCACTCCGTTGTGCAGATTCGAACCGGCGACCTTTCGATCAACCAGCCCAGCAGCACGGCAGCTTAAACCACTGTGCCACCTGCATCCCTTTTTCTGCGTGTAGTATTGTGTCAATTATCCCTGAGATATGCAAAGGGGACAGTCAGCACTCACACGTTCCTGTTTTGCCTTCCCGGGTCCAATTTTTATGGGCCTTTCGAAGCACCCAAAAATATGCCATCACTAGCATTGTACTCCCCGCTCCAAGGGGCAAGATCTTATTCTAGATTTTTGCTGCATCCCCAGAAGCACAGCATAAGATCGTGGGGAAACTTTCTCTGGATGCTCGCTCGCTCGCTCTCTCTCTCTCTCTCTCTCTCTCTCTCTCTCTCTCTCTCTCTCTCTCTCTCTCTCTCTCTCTCTCTCTCTGACTGTCAGGTTTTGTCCATCCACCTACAATGTCATGAATTATGCTAAGTCTAGAGTATTGTGTAGAGCATTGTGGATGATACAAAATGGTGGTCAAACATAGATGCAGCTCCACTTCCATCATAAACAAACCCTTTGGAAGGAAGAAAGAAGCTGTCCACCTGCCAGTGTTAATGTTGAGGCATGTCTCTGAGAAACTGCTGGAGAAATTCTCTGCCTTCTGGAGAAATTCAGTGAAATGTTCCCTCCACTTTCTCTCCCCAACAGAGGTGGAGAATTTTGAGAGGCTATTCGCATGCAATCCTGGACAGGTAGCTTCTTTTCAGGGCAACAGCTTGTTTCATTCCATTTCTGTCTCTTGCTCATGTCCGCAGCTGCGAGATGTTCCAGATCAATACATCAGCCATTGGGAGATTCAAGGACGGCGGTTACTGTTCTACATCGAAATGGTGAGAGGCTCTTGCTAGAGGACATAAGGAGGAAAGAGGCAAGAGGGGAGCTCTCCCCAATTTCTTTCAATTCAGGCTGCAACTCCAGCATCCCCACTGCCATGTTGGCTAGGACTGATGAGAATTCTAGTCCAGCATGCATGCTGCCCAGAAACCAAATGGTAAAGCAAAAGATACTTTTTAAAAACAAACTTTTAACTAGATGGATCCAACCAGGGTCCAGAAGGTAACATATTCCAGTGACCGGGAACGGCCTGGTGTTGATCTCGTTCCAGACTTGCAAAGGTCCAGTATGTGGTACCGCTCAGTCCGAAGGGGCCCTGCCCATGTTTCTCTCTGGGATCCCTCCTACCACTGCACTGCTTTCCCTCATCTCCTACATGCCCCCTACTGCACGGCGAGAAACGAAGGGATAAGTCCTTTTGGGGGTGCAGGGAAATAAAGAAGAAAAAGACTCATTCTTTCCCCTCCACCTAGTCAATCGAGGGTATGTGTGAGACAAAACAGGACACTTGCTTTCCTCCTTGAAAGTTGTTTACGTTTGTAAACCTGTGTAAAGTATTTTAAAGACCCAATCCTATGCTAATCCAGACAGGCCTTTTGTCTGTTGAAATTCTATTAATTTATTTCATTTTTATATTGCTCAGTAGCCGAGGCTCTCCGGGCAGTTAACAAAAGTTAAAAACACACAAACAACAAAAATCAACCTAGAACAACAAAACCACAGCAACTGCAATTGAATCAGCACAGAAGCATAGCAGCAGTATGGAATAAAATGTAATATTAAAACTGAAGTTAAAAAGTGAGGCTGTTAAATGCTGGGAAAATAAAAAGGTTTTCACTTGGCGCTGAAAAGAATACAAAGTAGGCACCAGGCTCACCTCTTTGGGGAGCTCATTGCACAGCCAGGGTGCCACAGACAAAAGGGTCCTCCTCCAGGTAGCCACCCCCTGCACCTCCTTTGAAGGGGGCTCCTGGAGAAGGGCCCCCACAGATGACCTCTGGATCTGTGTAGGTACATATGGGATGACGTGTTTCTTCATAACTTGGCCCCATAGGATTGCATAGGATTAAGCTCTAAGAAGCTAAAAAAAGAGCCCACTTTCCCACTGCTGGTTGTGGTTGGTCCCAAGTACTGGCAGCAGTGGCAGTGGTCAGATTAAATTTCCTTTCTCCTCCTTTACCTTTTCTGGGAGGTGCGCGTGTGGAGCAAAGCTTGCACAAGCCATGATCTCTGTCGGCTCTCAGGCATGACAGACTGGTGCTTTGCTTCACCCTCACCCTCTCTGTAAAAATAAAAGGGGAAGAGAAGAAAGAGGACCATGTCATTTGGGGATGGGACTGCAGGGCTATCCTATAGTTAGCCCCAATGGTGTCAATGGGAATAGCAGATATGTGGGCTGGTTAGTCCTCCTTGTCTTTGAACAAGCAGTTGCAGCTCGCAGTCCTTAGCTGGATAAAGCAGGTGGCATGATACTTTTTTTCTATTCCACTGGGATTTCTTTCTTGGTAGATTCACCAGTGGCCTGACTTGGTACGATCAGTACATCACAGGCATCTTCTTGGTTCTCCTGTTTGCTTGCTTGCTGCCTTGCTTCCTATTTGTTTCAGTTTTGTTGTTGTTATATAGATGTTAGATGTCAGTGGACTTGAAGTTTGAGTTTCTGTATATAATTTGTGTACAGGTGCCAAAATCTGGGCGTGAATGTTTCATCTTTAGAGCCAAGCAGACTGTGATTGTGGGAAAGCTCCAGCCATCCAGTGCCACCATCTATGACTTCTATGAACCTGGTAAGCAAGGGCAGGTCATGGGGCAAAGGGAGATCCCCAGTGACAGGATAGTGCATCTTTGCAGTGGGGCCCAGCATTGCCTTGTCAGGGCTTGCTGACAACTTGCTGGTCACAGTGGAGAAACAAGGGAGATCTTTTCTCTATTAAATCACCCCATCCTTCTCTATCCCCAAAGGTTAGAGGTTTTAGCAGATGCATTTAAAGTTAATTGTTATAAGAAGCAGGTGATTAGTCAACTAAAATATCTTCAATATGTTGGCAACCCTCATATGTGTCCTTGTTATACCAATGGCCAGAGGTCTGGGATTATGGGAACTGTGGTTCAAAACATCTGGGTGGGGGGGCACCAGGTTAACTATATAAGCATTATAAATAAAACCAAATATAAGTAACAGTTTTTCAAGGGCAGCATGTAAATGTGAACTGTTTTCAAAATTCCAACCTGACTAGCACAAACCATGGTGCACAAACTAGCACAGTTCAAGCAGCCTTGAAGGTATTAATAATCTTTTAGGAAACTTTTGTAAACCTTCAAGCTACATTATAAGCTGCCAAAAAAGGGAATGAAAAACCATAACATTCTGACATATATAACTTAGCATATATAATATATATGTTATATATATATAACATAACATACTGAACTATCTGCCAACCTTTACAGATAATAGGCCCAAAATGAAGATTTTTCCCTTTATTTGCCCACACCTGCACACACATTTTCCCTGCACATTAGGAATTACCTTTCCATGAATGCTTTCCTTGTCTTACAAATTGAGTGACTAAAGAGCATCATTCATCTGTTACACACTCACTGTTTTTCTGGAACAATTCTGTTCGTCTCCAGGCAAGCGCTGTAACATTTTCTATGGCGCCCCCAATAATCCTCAGTATGTGTCTGCATTGTGCTCGGATGACGTCTGCCAGTGTGCTGAAGGTAAGATTGCTGGGCTGGCTTTAGGCTTTTTAAGGTCCCCCATCAAGATTGCCAGTGGGCAAAAGGACTACCCCACCTGTGGTGTGAACTTGCCACTCAGGGAGTTCTAGATGAAAAAAAACAGGAGTGTGAATTAAGGCTCACTAAAACAACCCCATTTAATCTCATTTTTAAAAAAATTGGATAACCTCCCAAACAGAGGGAACATTATGGACATAATCTACCTTAACTTTACCAAAGCTTTTAACATAGTGCCCCATGTCATTCTGATAAACAAATTAGCAAAAGGTGGACTAGATAGAAAAATGATTGGGTGGATCCAAAATTGGCTGCTAAATCGGACACAAAGAATGCTCATCAATGGCATCTTCTCAAACTGGAGGGAAGTAACTAGTGGGGTGCTGCAGGATTCTGTCCTGGGCCTAGTGCTCTTCAACATCTTTATTAATGAATTAGATGAGGAAGTATAAGGAAAGATAATCAGATTAACAGACAATACAAAATTGGGTGGAATAGCAAACACCCTAGAAGACAGAATTAAAATCCAGGGCAATCTTTATAAACTTGAATGCTGGGCTGGAAGCAACAGAAATTCAATAGGGACAAGTCCTCCTCCTTGGAAAAGGAAACCTAATGCATCAATACAAGATGGGGAATATGTGGCTCAACAGAACTGAAAAAGAAAAAGATCTTGGAGTTATTGAGGACAGCAGGCTAAATATGAGCCAACAATGTGATGAAGCTGCACAAAGGGTAAATGCTATTTTGGGATGCATTAATAGAAGTAATACTTCCAAATCACAAGAAGTAGAAGAAATTCCCTTATATTGCTCACTAGTCAGACCTCATCTGGAATACCGTGTTCAATTCTGGGCACGAAGTTTTAAGAAAGAACCAGAAAAATTAGAAAGGGTTCAGAAGGAGCAATGAAAATGATCCAGAGTTTGGAAACGCTGCCCTGTGAGGAGACACTGAGAGAACTGTGCATGTTCAGCCTTCAGGGGCTAGGGGAGGGGGCATGGCTATTTGGAGACTTCAGATGGTGTGGATTTGGCCTCGCAGCCCTGATTTATGGGATTTATGGGATGCCACAGCACCTGTCCAACATTGCAGGGACAGCATTGAAAAGAGGTGGCTCTTTCAGGCCAGTCCACACTTTCATGCACATAGCAGTGATGGCAGTGCTGCCCAGTGGGCTGTCAGAACAACTGTCCTCTGGATTACCTTTCTGAGCAGCATTCGGAAAAACGATCTCTGGAAAGGCTGAGAATCCAGGTGCCTCAGGTCTCTGCATGCTGTCCGCGTTCAGACTGCCTAGCCAATTGCCCTGTTTCTCCCTGAGAAATCACTTGCCTCTCACAGCCATGTTGCACTAATGTCCTGGAAACCAGCCCCAGAGAAATGTGACCCGTCTTTCCTCTCCTTGCACAGGTGCCTGCCCACGTTTGAAGAGAACCATTGAGGGTGCTTTTACAAAAGATGCCCGTTTGGAGTTCGCATGTTACAATCCCATTGTGCATTATGGTAAGAGGGTTCAGTCCTGGAAATTGAGCCCCCATCCTTTCTAGCCCAGCTCATTTTGGCTGTTCCCTCATGTACTTCCTGCTTCTGCAACATACAAAGCCTGTTACAAAGTTTGTGCTCTTGGTTGAGTCTCTTGGCTTCTTAGCTGCCTCTTCATATAGCCTACTTTCAGCTCTGCACTTGTGTGCTGATCTAACGTAAATCTTTTCTATATGAGCCATTCGATGCATGCTGATCATTCTCTGTTCATGGTTGGTTCCTTAGCAATCACTGTTAACCCTCCAGTTTTGTTTCTGTTTAAACAGCAGTTTTGGGGAGGTTTTTAATTGCTGGGAGAATGGGATTTTTGGCGTGAAAGAACAAATACCACAAAATGCCACTGAGAAGTTAGCAGAACAGCAGGAAAGGAAAAGCTTATTTTGTGCTTCGATGTCAATATTCAGATGAAACAAAAAGTCGATCAACAGATCATAGCCTTTTGCAGAAAAGGGTGTAAGTCCAAAAAAAGCGTTCATATTATCAAATTCAGCTTGATCAGTGCCCTCAGCCATTAGATCTGAACAGATTCTCTTGTCTGCACATATTTTATTTCTTTAGAGTATGGGTCCTCAAACTAAGGCCCGGGGGCCAGATCTGGCCCTCCATGCCCATTGGGACCACCGTGCACACACACGCATGCCGCCGCCCACCTCACCCTGTACGCGGTTCGCTCGCTTGGAGAAAACAAGCGGTTTGCTTGCTCGGAGAAAACAATTTCCAAGTGAGCAAGCTGCTGCCTTGTGTGCCCGCCTCGAGGCTCGTGCCCACCCCGCCTCGCCTCGCCTCGCCTCGTTGCGTGCCCCACCCCCACCATGCCTGCATGTGCCGCCCCCTCAGCGGCCCACACTCACCTCCAGCACCAGCTCTCCGGCCCACGCCCAGCACCGGCAGCTTTCAACTGGCTACCTGGTGGGAAAGGTTGAGGACCCCTGCTCCAGAGGATGCACAGACTCCATTTTGGGCAAATAACACAAAAAGCAATATGCATTATACAGTCAATTCTTGTTTTACTGGGTTCTCTCAAGTCATTTCTCTACTTTCAACAATCTTGGTCTTTTACCCACAGCGTTCCGAGTGCGAGTGGAGCGTGAGAGCCTAGAAAGTGCCTTCCGCATCTATGAAGTTGCGATCCTAGAGGCCTTGAAATTCAGTAAGTGATTCTTGGGGGTGGGTGGGTGGGGGGAGGTCTGTTAAGCATTATGCTAAACACCATCCAGAGAGCTTTGGCTGTGGGGTGGTATAGAAATGAAATAAATAATAATAAATGCAGAGCTTTCTAGCAGAAAAAAAATCAAAACAAACGGATGAATACATGGATATTTGGGCAGCCTTTGTTCAAATGTATGCATAACTATTTTTAACAACAGTAGTACATTTTGCTTTATATTGATATATAGGGATATACAACCCACAAAGGACTTGTAAATATTATCCAAATTGTAATATTTTATTTTGTCTTTTTTCTCCATGATGTAGTTTGGTTTTGTAAATTGCAATAAAAATAAAATTTGAAAAAACCCTAAGAAAAAGATAATTCCAAGCAGAATCCTGTAATACAGGGATGGGCAGTCTGCAATCCTCAGGCTAATTTTGGGCTTTTCTAGGTCTGATTTCAAAATCTCTCCACAAGTTAAGATATCTTGCAAAAACAATTTGACTCTTTCCTGGCAGCCCATTGGGTGGGAGAAAAGAAAGGGGATGGAGGAAAATGAGCAGAGAGAGGGGAAAAGTGGCAGAGCAGAAGAAAATGGTGACCCTGCTCAGTGTTGGCTTCAGTCATACCCACTCCCAGCAAGAAACCCACAACTGATTACTGGGGAGAAAAGACAGCCACCCGCGGACAAATCTTTCCCATCCCTGCAGTAACAGACTAGAGTGGGTCTAAGCAAGGCAAGGGTAAAAGTCCTGGTCACTCCCAAAAGTCTAAGCAAAAGAACCAGACAGTAAGAGATCGAGATCCAGTGTGGCGTAGTGGTTAAGAGCATGGAACTGGGACTCAGGCGACCTGGGTTCGAGTCCCCGCTCAGCCATGGAGCCAACTGGGTGACTCTGGGCCAGTCACAGACTCTCAGCCCAACCTACCTCACAGGGTTGTTGTTGTGGGGATAAGATGGAGGAGATGGAAGCTGCCATGAGCCCTTTGCAGGAAAAAGGCAGGATATAAATCGAAAAATAAGCAATCATGAACAGGCAAGCAGGGTAAGAAAGCAGAAACTGGAGAGAGAAGCCAGCCAGCTGCCTCTGCCTGCTTCCTTCTGCAGAGCTTCAGAATCCTGTGTATATGTACGCTTTGCAATGGAGGAAAAGCTTCTCCTGACACTAAGGGGCCTGTTCCACCTGTTGTGAATAGCAGTGGATGTGAGAGAGCGGCTGATTCTTTTTGCGGCGCCAGCAGGCAAGAGAGTTCAGTCCCGGCCCCCTTCTGCTATGGCTCCAACCCAGTCTAGGCCCTACCCCCAAACTACAAGAAAATCACCATTATTTTTGTTTTTCTGTTTTCCTACTTCCCAATAGGCAAAGCTGGCTGGGTAGTTTACAAAACCACACTTAAAGCCATGAATTACAAAAAATTGTAAGATCAAAAACCTAAGAGAATAGAAATAGTGATCAAAGCAAAGTAAACTCCTTCTGTAGTGCAAAGGTCCAAAACCTGAGAGCCAGTGTGGCGTAGTGGTTAAGCGCGTGGGACTGGGACTCGGGCAATCTGGGTTCTAGTCCCCGCTCGGCCATGAGCCAACTGGGTGACTCTGGGCCAGTCACAGACTCTCAGCCCAACCTACCTCACAGGGTTGTTGTGGGGATGATGGAGGAGGAGAGATGATGTTAGCTGCCTTGAGCCCTTTGAAGGAAAAAGGCAGGATATAAATTGAAAAATAAATAAATAAATCAAAACCTGACTAATGCATTTTTTAAGCTGAAGGATAAAAATGCAAGGGGAAATGAACAATTATTTGATCAGGTCTGCTCCCACTTGGCTTTAGCGATGCTACTCATCAGCTGCTGGTACCAGATCATGTACTGCTCTCTTACCTTGACTTTTCTTACCTTGGTGTCACATGCAGATGGGTAGAGGCCTGTTCTCCCCTGCAGAGGAAGGCAGGAGGCGCTCCAATGGAGCAAAGCTCAGGGAACCCAGGTTCCATTTGGATGCCAGGAAGCACTTCCTGACAGTCAGGACCCCGAGGGTGTGGAATGGGCTTCCACGAGAGGTCGCTGAGGCCCCATCGGTGAGGGTGTTCAAAGACAGGCTGGACATGCACATGGTGGGCATGTCGTGAGCGGAGCCGGCTGGTGCCAGAGGTCAGACTAGATGGCCCGGGAGGCCCCTTCTGACTTGCTCTGTTTCTGTGTTCTGTGTTTCTTTTCTCCTCTCTAGCTGCAGATGTGAGCATCTCCACTAAAGACACCCGACGGTTTGTACTGCGTGCAGCGTGTCGCACACGCTTGGCCACAGGTAGTGAATATCTGCTGATGGGACATGATGGGGAAACTCGGGATTCTCAGAACCGGTAGGTAAAGGACAGTGTGTGTGTGTGTGTAGGGTGGGGGTGGAAATTACGCTTGTAGTGGACTGATGGAAGGGCCAGGCACTTCAGGAGCCTCAAAGTTCAAGGCTGCCAAAAAAAGTAAACTTGGGCAGTTTGTCTGGTTTGTGGGATTTTAAAAAACAGAATTGCAAACTCTTGTTTTACTTATTTGCTTGTTAAAAAAAAGGGGGGGGCAGAGAATATTTAGGGCAAGCAGCCTCCCCAGTCCATACCTGGCTACATGCCCAGAAATGGGCAGAGACATTGGAACTGCCATCTAGTAATTACTGCACTAGATTTCAGTGCCCTGCAAGGCCTTTATGGGAAGGAAGCCTTTGAGGGTGGAGATGGGGGCAGAATGAAACACCCAATGCAACCGAGAGCAGTGGGGCTTCTGTGCCCTTTACAGTTGGGTTGAACAGGGGATTTCAGCCCTGCGCAAGTTGTGCCTCCCCAAATTCCCTCTTCTGCACATCTATTAGGGAGACCGGAGCTCTGCTGCCCTCCCTCAGAGAATCAGCAAGCTTCAGGGTTCCCCCTGCAAATGCTGGCCTGCCTCTTTCCTCCCAGAGCCAAGCCTCAGATGCAGATAGAGGCACCACTTGGGGGTGGGAGAGGGCATTAGTTGGGAGAATCAGTGAAACGGGGAGAGTTAAACACCCTTGGTACTGCTTTGGCCTCTTCTTCCCCTCACAACGATGTTGCTTGTGTAAATGCAGATTTGAGAACAGCCATTTGCCAAGCTGCATGCATCTTATCACTTCAGCCTATTTTTTTATATCAAGGCCAAGCTGTAGCTCAGTGGCAAAGAATGTGCTTTGCAAGCAGAAAGTCTCTGCTTCGGTCCTTTGGCAGCTCCGCACAGGCCTAGGAAAGAGCCCCAGCTAATCCCACTGTTGCCCATCCAAGTTGACAATACTGGGATAGGCTTGACTCAGTCTAAGGCAGTTTCCGGAGCAGGGTTTGTCTACATTCTGATCCTGCCTTCCTACAGCCCTCAGTACCTGCTGGATAGGAACTCCTGGGTGGAGGAGGTACCAAAATCCTCTCACTGTCGGGCCACCCAGCACCGCAACACCTGTGCTCAACTCCAGGCGTTCACCACTTCTTTTGCTGTGAATGGCTGCCGCAGCTGATCCCAGGAACCGGGCCAGCACCACCTGTACCTTTGCTCGTTTTGATGCACCTTAAGATTTCCCTGGATTCAATGTCAGTGGACTTAGAGATGCCAGACAGCAACCCACGTCCCCACTTGCTCGATAATTTGGCACGTGATGATCTACGCTTGGAGGGTGTAAGGCTGTAAGAAGAGCCTTCTTGCGCCAGGACCAAATGTCTACCTGGTCCTTTTGGGAACTCAAGAAGCAGGGCTATCTGAGAGCTGCCTCGCCTGGCACTCTCAGCCTGTGGCACTCAGGGACCTCTCACCCCTGAACCGCAGGGGTTCTCTTCAGCGGAAGGGCTTGTACAAAATGGCAAAGGCCATGTCAGAGCCCTTTCATCCCCATGAAAATGGTGCTCTGAGTTGTCTGTGTCTTGACAAAATAAAAGCAGTAGTAACATTGTAAAAAAAAAAATCAAAATGTTTTGTATAAGAGCAGACCCACTGGCTTAAAATAGGATGAGGACCCTCCAACCTATAGACTGGCCCTGGCCATCCATGCTTCCAGAGGTCGGCACACCCCACTTCTCAAGGCCATAGGCCTTTCCCATCAATTGATTGCTGATTGTTTGGTGACCTCCCAGGTTTTGTACAATTTTTCCCATTCTAAAAGATTGATATACTTCTCCTAAAGTTTAGTTCCTGGCAGTAGGAGCTTTAAGCTAAAATATACTGGCATTTTTGGCTGCACCCCATCTTTTCCCTCAAAGCTTCTCTGAAATGGAAGGAAAAGGTATGTCCTTCCAACTCCACTATTCTATGACTCTACATCTGTCCCACGCCAGTTTAAAAGTTGCCAAATGCCTTGTATTTTTTATCCTGTGGCCAAAATGGTAGTTACCAGTGATGTGTGTATCACTTTGCATTCATAGAAACACAAAAATGCTTGCCCACAGCTCATTTGACTGAAATAAAGCTATTTCTAGGACCTGTTGCTTTCATTAAAAATGATCATTTTGTGAAGTACTGCCTGACATCAGCACCATGCATAAGCTTGAACAAAATGTTTGTCCGTGCATGAAAAGTATTCAAATGTGTGACAATAGTTGACCAAAGATGGAGCACGGACTTAATCCTGCTCATTTAAAAAAAGAATTTCTGCCTTTAGTGCTAGTGATTACTACATATCTGAATGCCTTACAGCATATTTGCACTACTCTACCACTGCTACTTTGTGCAATAAAAAGTATAGTCCTCTAAGTTTGCTTCATTCCTTTACTAACAGTTAACATGCACCTATTAGTATACATCGGGGCTTGGCACCTTGTTGTCCTCTAGATGTTTTGACCAAAAAATCCCATCACATGCAGCTGGCTAAGAATGATGGAAGTTGTGAGACGTTAGGCGTTTTGGCCTGCAAGCTGATCACTCATGGCCCACATAATGCTGTTGTAAAATATCCAGAAGCCACGGCTATGGTGCGATATAAGAGAAATTAGTGAGTAAATCATGCATTAAGAAGCTGCTCTACAAAACTACAGCTGATTATTGCTATTACTACTATTATTAATTTTATTTCTATAGCACACAATAGTCAACGCTCTCTGGATAATTTACAACAGCACAATAAAATACAGATAATAAATACATTAAAATTACAGTACAAAAATTAAAACAGTACAGTAACAACACAAATTAAATCACAAGACTTGTTAAGCAGCTAACTTAAGCCCCAGTATAATGTTAAGGCTAATTAAGTGTGTTGTCTTAGAGGACAATCTTAACCTGGTACCAAATCAATAGTGGAGTTTGCACCAAACCAGCCTCAGTCCTGAATGTCTGCCATAACAAGGCGGCTGCCACTGAGAAGGCTGTCCTGCTTGTGGCCACCAGCCAAACCTCCCTTGCAGGCAGCAACTGGAGACAGGCCCCAAATCTTGATTGTCGTGTCCAGCTGGATTGTGGCTGAGAGGGGCGTATGATCAAGTATTGCGATTATGAACTCACTGAAAGGTAGAGTTGAAGAGGAAGGACTTCAAGCAGCAGCAGACTGAAGGGGCAAGGTGCAAATCAATAGATCTTACTCAGCACTCATAGTTAAGTATGAATAATCCCATGACCTCAGACAGAAGGTCTGTCAGAAGGTCCTAAGGTTGCACCCCCAATCAACTATTTTGGAAAGGTATTCCTCATTTATCGGAAAATTCTATTTATTCATCCAGCTGAAATAATTCACTAGGTCACCATGAAAGATGGATTCTCTTATCCTTGGCATCAGTCCTAACAAACAGGATGAGTCTCGTTTATTTCACATCAAAACTCAGCATACTAAAAGCATCCTACATACTAATATCAATCACAGTTCTCTGAGTGCCAGTCCTTATGAAGCCATCCAGCACCGTCCATGCAAAATAGGAATGTGAAAGTCTTGGTGGAACCCCAAGCTTTGCAAAAGAAATTTGGGGAATCTACTTCAAGATTTACCATATTTTTCCGTGTATAAGTTGATACTTTTTCTTTAAAATATTTACCTAAAAATGGAGGGGCGTTTTATATACGGGGGCTGAGAGGAGAACCACAGGTGCGCTGGGGTGGGGGGGACAGGTGCATGGGCGTGTGCATGCGAACAGGGAGATCGGTAAGAAAAGTGGGGGGCTTCCTATACATGGGGGCATCTTATAGTCAGAAAATAGTCTTGATTAAAGATACGTATCTCATTCAGTTTTGTCACATGAAGAACGGGGGTGCCTGAAAGAATTAGGTTTGGACTGGGAGAATCCCATCCTTGCATAAGTCCCTCCGTTCCCAGCTGAAACATGACTGCCTCTTTTCTCTAAAGTGCATCACCACACCCCAATGGTCAAAGAACCCTGAAAGAGGAAAACTAAATCCGAAACACACACGCACAATAATTATGGGTGCTTCCAGACTTTGAGTTCAGCTGTTGATGAGAATTAGATATTTGCAGCCAAAACACTGGCAGATGGCTCCTCATAGTAGCTGCAGGTACTTTACATGGTCCTGGCATCCTCCAGGGCCTCTTTCACGCTTTCCAAGCACTTCCGTGGCTTTTCTTAGACTGAGGGAAGTTTAACATTATCTTGAAATGGTGAAGGGGACCAGGATGAGATGCTCATATATTTCTGTGGTGTAGCAGAACAAAGAAGAGCATAGAAGAGAAAAACCTCAGGAAAAAATGCATGTAAAGGAGCCATTCTTAATTCTGCAAAGAATCCAGAAGCAGAACCCCAAGTAAAGTGGTGGGATTAAAAGCCTCCAGTAGAGAAGTCCATGGCTTGTATCTGAAATAGATTCCTATCCCTGGCTCCTTGACACATGTCTTTTCACCCTGTATAATGCAACCCTGCCTTACCAGGGCCACCTCATAGGAGGCGAGAGAAGGGCCCAAACAAACTCCCAGAACTGCAGTGGCAAACAGAAGACATTCCATCCGTCCAAAATAAACCTGGAGAAAGTGGCTCTCTTTTCATGAAGCCTAGCAATATAATCAGTGTGGCATCTGTGTTCTACTCATGCAATTCATTCTGGGTGTGACTGAATGTTAAAGGGTTGCTGCTGATGGCATTGTAAGGGAGATGAGGCTTATGGACAAGAGTGTATTAAAGGGAGCAACCGAACTCCCCTATGGCTGAGCATGGCTGGGGCTCATTGGAGGTCGAATCCAGCCACATCTGGAGGACCACAGGTTCTCCAAACAGGGATACTTTGATGGAGACGCAAAACGGGCAGTTCCTAGTATGCTAAGAGGTCCATGGTGCCAAACGGCCTGAAGGCTTGGTGTGCGATAAAGGAAAATGATGCATTGACCAGCTCAGGCTGCCGCTGTGTGTGCCATTTTAAATTACAACCTTTATTTTTGAATTGATTTGATTTGATTTCTAACCCGCTGTGTGCGCCATTTTAAATTACAACCTTTATTTTTGAATTGATTTGATTTGATTTCCAACCCACCCTATTAACCATGTGGCTCTCTGGGTGGGTTACAACAATAAAACTATGTAATACAGTATAAAAACACAAATTACAATTACAACGTAACATTAAAACAATAAACTAATAAACTAATAAAAGGCATACCCCATTGTTAAAATGCCAATCAAAACAAGTTAAAAATTAAAATATTGTCAAAATAAAAAGGTCTTCGACTGGTACTGAAAAGCGTATAAAGAGGGCACCAGGCAAACCTCTTCGAGGAGCTCATTCCAAAGTCAGGGTGCCACTCCCGAAAAGGCCCTTCTTCTCTACTGTGTTG
Organism: Varanus salvator macromaculatus; assembly: GCA_023646645.1. NCBI lineage: Eukaryota > Metazoa > Chordata > Lepidosauria > Squamata > Varanidae > Varanus > Varanus salvator. The sequence continues at coordinate 2,289,669 of JAIXND010000685.1, forward strand.
GAGTGAAATGAACCACCCAACTTGCTAACTTCAGAGAGTGCACAGCCTTTAGGGGCACTGGAGTGGCTAGTCGTCCCATCAACCCATTCCTTGCTATTAAAATTGTGGCAGCATTAGGAAATGTGCCAATATTTTACCTCTCCCAAGGCACCAAAACACCTTGTTAAGATGGCCCTCTTCCCCATCCCTGTTGAAGAGCAACAAAAAACCCTGCAGTTTCAAGTCAGTCTGAGGAAGGGAGAAGAGAAACCAGAATTTTAAGTTCTTGAGATATTAGGGCTAAAGAAGTGAAACACAACTAATTACAAGATTTTTGAGGTTGCATCTGAATTTCTGTAACAAAAACTTACTGAGGTGTCTCCAATCCTTTCCCCACAAGCTATTATGTAGGATATATAAGATCTCCTCCCACCATCTGGGAGAGAATCAGACATTCACATCCTTTCCCCCACCAGCATTACACATTTCAAGAAAAGCTTTACAACTTGGTTTGGTTGGTTGTTTCAACCCCCCACAATAGATGAAAAGGAAATATTGTGTGGAGTTGCAGTAAACAACACATTTCTTCCCATTTTCGTTTAGAAGGTCAGACCCTCCTCATGAGAATAATAGTATTCATACTGCTTGAAATACTCAAAACACTTTAGACAAGAAAACACATTTAGCTATGACCCCTGCCCTTTGAGTGCATGTAAACTAATCACAAGAGGTAGCTGCTCCTAACTCATGTTGTGAATCACGTTGGGTACCCAGCAAGGGACCAACCCCCAAAAGGGGCCTGCTGACCAAGAGGTCCCTGGATTTGCTGATCCTCTTAACCTTTCTTGATTCTGTCACTTGCTGTCCATTCATACGGCTCCACATTCCTCGGGCTCTGAATTATGGCAGCCCTAGCAATGAATGCTCTCCACAATGTCCTGTCCTGAACTTCCTTAGGTTTTTCTTTGCACATTCAGAGGTGCTGCTCAGATGGCAAAGCAGGCCCATTTCCCATCCCACAAGCAAGTGGAAAAGGAGGAGGAGGAGGTGAAGCAAAAGCAGTGTGTGAACATGGCTGGAAGAGGAACCTGGCATGGCAGTACTCACTTGGACTCCTGTGTCCGGTTCTGGGCACCTCAGTTTAAGGAAGACGCAGACAAGCTGGGAAGGGTTCGGAGGAGGGCAACAAGGGCGATCCGGGGACTGAAGTGACAGCCCCATGAATCGAGATTGAAAGAACTGGGCATGTTCAGCCTCAAGAAGACAAGTCTGGGGAGAAAAAAGGTCGCACTGTACAAGCACTGGAAGGGCTGTCACAAAAGCGAAGGACAGGCTCTCTTCTTGCTTACCCTAGAGTGCAGGACGCGGAATAATGGGCTCAAGCTACAGAAAGGTAGATTCTGGGCATATAACAGGGAAAAACTCCAGTCTGTTAGAGCAGTACGACAATGGAGCCCATTACTTGGGGAGGTGGTGGGCTCTCCCGCCCTGGAGGCACTCAGGATGCAACTGGGCGGCCCTCTCAGAGGGATGCTGTCGCCTGGAGTCCGCCCTCTGGGGCCTTCCAACACCGCAATTGCATGAAACTCTTACAGGGTCGTAATAGGATCACAGAACAGTAGAATTAGAAGGGGCCCGGAGTTTCCCGGGGCTGAATTCCTCTCCAAGGACGGTTCCCCACAGGGGATCGCGCCCTGGGAACCTCGCCGCGCTTTGCACGCGGAGAGCAGGGATCGGATCCCACAAGCGGCCCCACCGCCCCAATGCTAAGGGGAGGCTCTCTGCTCTTCCTTCCCCCAAGCCGCCCATGCTCTGCCGCCTCCTGGCCGCACGCCCGGGCCCTTGCCCTTCGCTTCCCGCTCTCGCCTCCGCGGGTGCGCCTTCCTCCTGGCCGCGGATCCCAGCAGGGCGGAGGAAACCCGGAGCCCCCAGCTCCAGCGCCGTCTTTTCCTTTCCTCCCCGGGGCGGGAGTTCCATGGGGCGGGCAGGGGAGGCGTTTCTTCCGCCCTGCACCCCGGAGGACCAGCGGGGAGCGGTGCGCTTCTTGGGGGCAGGAGAGGGGCGAGCGGGGGGCCGCGTGGACACGGCCCTGGTGAGCCCGGCGAGACGGTCGGCCTGGTGGGATCCGCGGCCTGGCGGGAAGGCGGGCTCGTACGGGTGGGAGAGGGAAGGGCCCGGGCCCGGGCCCGGGCGTGGAGGCAAGAGGAGGCCGAGCACGGGGCTTGCGGGAGGGAAGAGGGCAGGGTGACGACGGGCCCGTTGTGGGATCCGATCCCCGCTCTCCAGGAGCACCGCGCGGCAAGGTCTACCTTGCCCGGGCCCCCTCTTGCGAGCCCTTCTCGGAGAGGAATTCAGCGCCGGGAGACTCGGGAAGCGAGGCGAGCCTTGCGAGCGGCTGGAGGAGGAAGCGGAGGAGGGATCCCCCCACCCGCCATGAAAGGAAGAGGCCCCGCAGCGACCTCGCCTGCGACGCGCCTTCCGCGGCGGGGCTGCGCTTGCAGACCCTTCAGTCTGCTCGGAGCCCCCTGCAGGCTCGGGGGTCGTGGGAATGCGATCGAGGGGGTGGCTTTTGTTCTCGCGATCGGCGCGCTGCTTCGCGCCCCGGAGCATCTGCGGGAGGCCGAGGGTTTCTCCTGCTGGGCTAGAAGGCGGCGGGAACGGGGCTGCGTTCAGAGGCGAGCCGCGCTTCTTTGCTTCCAAGTTGGAGACCCGGGCCGAGCCCCGCTAGTGCTGCCGCCCCGGACAGGAGTTTCGCCAGAGGGGCTTCCGCGAATCCACAGTAGAAAAGGGAAGACCTTCCCGAGGCTGAGAGAGCAGCGGGCAGCATTTTCCGCTGATCGCCGGGGAAAGCGGCTGTCCAGGCCTTAAACTCGTGGCCACATTTTCATTTTGCCCCTGTTCCCGAGCAGAGGATTGACCGACCCCTGAGCAGTGCACGGCTCCACCTGCCCCTTCCACAAAATCAGGAGAGCGCAGAGTGAGCAGAGCGGCGTTCCAGGACCGACGGGAGTGGAAGAAGCGGGACAGAAGCCAGGTGAGGAAGAGGAGGGGAAACGGGTCCTCTCCGTGGCAGAACGTGCGCAAGCAGCACCCCAGATCCTCGAAGTGCAAGAAAGACCAAGAAGGGGAACGGGCTCCGTGTGGCGTAAAACATTCAAATTCCTTCTGAGTGTATCGAGTATATTTATAATCTAACCTATAGTTAAAAGTTGAAGAAGAAATCTGTAGCTATTACAACACCCAGGCAGGGAAAAACATACACTCTTCTTTCTTCTTCTCTTCCACTTTTACGTTTCGGGTGTTGAAGGAGATGCAGAGTTCTGGCTCTTGCACTTCTGGAAGCATCAACTGTTGTTGTGTGATTTATTTATTTATTTATTTAAAAATTTATATGCCGCCCCTTGCAATAGCCTCGGGGCGGCTTACAACATAATACATTATTAAAAACATATAACAAAATTAAAAACTGGCCCATCTCAGGTTATTATATAAAAACATGAACAAAATTTATAACAATATAAATTAAACCTATTAAACATAAATTAAACATTAAACATAAATTAATTAAACATAAATTAAACATAAGTTAAACATAAACTAAACCAAAACATAAACCTAAATTAAACAATAATATTAATTAAAATATGTTAAATAATATTAAAATAAAATATGTGATGCTGTTGTGGAGTGTCCTTGATGTTGTCTCTCCCTCTTCCTCTGGTCTGCCCATGATTTCTGGCCTTCTCCTCTTTTTGTGCATGCCTGGAGCGGTGTGGATTCCCAAGACGTCTTCTCCAGCTGAGCAAATCCCTTATTTGCTGACTTTGTATATGGGTTAAGGATGGGTTCTATTTCAATTCTTTCCCTTATTGTCTCATTCCTAATGTTATCCCTTATGGCCCCTCCAGCCTCTTTCCTCAAACATCTCACTTTCGTGGTGACTAACTTTCATTTATGTTTCGTTATAAGTGGCCATGTGTGACATTGGTAGTACAGGGTGGGGATGAATATGCTTTTTATGAAATGTTTCTTTGTACTGATATGTAAAAGAGTTCCTTGTGAACAGCAGAATTTCCCTGCAAGCAGAAGGGTTATTCCAAGTAGGAGACTGTCCCTCATGCTCTGTAAATGGCATTGGATGCAAAGGGATGTCAGCTGGGACCGGCATCTTCATTTCTGTGAAATTCTCCCCAGTGGAGAAAGCCAAGTAGAGATCATGGAAAGAGTTTCCATGCACATAGATCTCTTACAATGCATCAAAGAAGGCACAGCAGAAAGAAACCACAGGAAGGCACAGTGGCTAGGTGGAACCTCCATGCTCAGGGGCAGTGTAGCTTTGAGTACTGGTTCTGGAGAGGGCAAAGCCCAGAAAGTACTGTGTTCTCCTTCTGGGCTTCCCCAAAACATCTGTTTTTGGTTATTTTAATCAAATGTATTTTCATGATGCTTCCTAGATTTAAATGTGTTTTTTTATCGTGAATATTTGTCGTGAATATCATGAACATTCTGGTGCCTGGGAATACGATTGGGAGGTCTTTTGTGCGCGTGATCATTGTGGTGCTTCGTGCCCCAGAGCTGGAGCCAAGAGGACCTGAAATTTCCTTGCTAGGAAAATTCAGCAGAGACAGTATGTTGCCTGGAGAAATGAGGAAAACAGTTCATCAAAATCCCAGGAACATGCAGGCCTTGAAGGACCCATTTGAACAGCTCATACACAGTGGAAAAGGGATAACTTTCCAGGCATTGGAGGAGAAGCAGCAACATCTTCTGCTGATCCCCAGAGAAATCAGCTGTCTCGGTCATTAACTCCTAACGACATTTTCATTTTGCCTTTATTCCCATGCAGAGGATTGGCTGAAAACTGAGACGTGGCTTCATCTGCCTGTTCATCAAAAGCAGGAGAGCACAAAGTGAGAAGAGGAATTGAAAAAGTGGGGAGGAAACCAGGTAAGAAGAGGAGGTAAAACAAGTCCTCTCCTTGGCAGAATGTGTGCAAGCAGCACCCCAGATCCTAGAAGTGCAAGAAAGACCAAAAAGGGGAACATACTCAGTGTGGGGTAAAACATTAACATTCCTGATATGTGTATCAATTATATTTGTAATCCAAGCAACAATCATAATGTGAAGAAGAAATATATCAATATTAAAATACCTAGGGAGGCAGGGAAAGGGCACATAAAAGAGTACCAGGTGAGAAGAGGTTCGCTGCAAGCAGAAGGCTTACTCCAAATTGGAGCCCCCACCCCGAAATGCAGAAGATGTTCTGTAAATTCATTGGATATAAAGGGGCATCAGCTGGAACCAGTATCTTCATTTCAGTGAAAAAATCCCCGCAGAATAAAAGCCATAGATGCATAGAGCATGGAAATAGTTTCTGTGCACATGGATCTCTTACAGCACATCAGAGAAGCCACACCAGAGAGGAACCACAGCCATGCATGGTGGAGGGGAAGAGCTTCTGTGATGGTGGAGGTCTTCCTCCTCAGAGAAGAACCCCCATGGTGGAGAAGCCACAGGGATCCCCTTTTCCTTTCTCCTTTGCAGGTGAGTTGAACCACAGTCAAAACCTGAGCAGCCCCTTCCCTGCTTTCCAAGCTTGAGGTTCAGTGCAGAGCCTGGGCTAAATGAATGCCTTGACCTGCAGCGCTGGAGCCGGAGAAAGCAGATTCTCCTGGGTGGATCCTGCTGGCTTTGCAGGGCTGGCAGGGGAAGGCCAGGTTTTCCCTGCTCTTCTCATGCCTGCCTGACTCCTGCCCTGCTCACCACTCCACCTGCACTCCCTGAGCCGCCCTCCTGCCACTGGAGGTGCTCTTGAGCCATCTGGACGGCCACCTGTCAGAGGTGCTTTGGCTGGAGTGCTGCCTTGAGCCGGGCATTGGACTCGGTGGCAGGCTCCTCCTAACTCTACAGTTCAGTGATGACAGGACAACCCTGTAAGAGAGTTTCATAGAATTGCAGAGCTGGAAGATGCCAAAGCATTATCACGGCGAACCCCCTGCCTAGTGCAGGACACCGGGTAAGAGCCTCTCTCCCAGATGGCTGCCCAGTTTGCATCCTAATGCCTGGCGGGCAGCCAGGAGGCGGCAGAGCATGGGCGGCTTGGGGGAAGGAAGAGCAGAGAGCCTCCCCTTAGCATTGGGATGGTGGGGCCACTTGTGGGATCCGATCCCTGCTCTCCTCCGGGGTGCAGGGCGGAAGAAACGCCTCCCCTGCCCACCCCATGGAACTCCCACCCTGGGGAGGAAAGGAAAAGACAGCGCTGGAGCTGGGGGCTCCGGGTTTCCTCCGCCCTGCTGGGATCCGCGGCCAGGAGGAAGGCGCACCCGCGGAGGCGAGAGCGGGAAGCGTAGGGCAAGGGCCCGGGCGTGCGGCCAGGAGGCGGCAGAGCATGGGCAGCTTGGGGGAAGGAAGAGCAGAGAGCCTCCCCTTAGCATTGGGGCGGTGGGGCCGCTTGTGGGATCCGATCCCTGCTCTCTGCGTGCAAAGCGCGGCGAGGTTCCCAGGGTGCGATCCCCTGTGGGGAACCGTCCTTGGAGAGGAATTCAGCCCCGGGAAACTCCGGGCCCCTTCTAATTCTACTGTTCTGTGATCCTATTACGACCCTGTAAGAGTTTCATGCAATTGCGGTGTTGGAAGGCCCCAGAGGGCGGACTCCAGGCGACAGCATCCCTCTGAGAGGGCCGCCCAGTTGCATCCTGAGTGCCTCCAGGGCGGGAGAGCCCACCACCTCCCCAAGTAATGGGCTCCATTGTCGTACTGCTCTAACAGACTGGAGTTTTTCCCTGTTATATGCCCAGAATCTACCTTTCTGTAGCTTGAGCCCATTATTCCGCGTCCTGCACTCTAGGGTAAGCAAGAAGAGAGCCTGTCCTTCGCTTTTGTGACAGCCCTTCCAGTGCTTGTACAGTGCGACCTTTTTTCTCCCCAGACTTGTCTTCTTGAGGCTGAACATGCCCAGTTCTTTCAATCTCGATTCATGGGGCTGTCACTTCAGTCCCCGGATTGCCCTTGTTGCCCTCCTCCGAACCCTTCCCAGCTTGTCTGCGTCTTCCTTAAACTGAGGTGCCCAGAACCGGACACAGGAGTCCAGATGAGGCTTAACCAGTACTGAGTGGAGGGGAACTAGTACATCACCTGATTTGGAAGTGACCCTTCTTTATTTATGCAGCGAAAAATAGTATTTGCAGCCACCTCACAGTGCTGACTCAAATTCAGCCAGTGATGTACAATATTCCAAGATGCTTCTCACTTGCAGTTTAGTTGGGCCGAGTTTTCCGTCTCTCATCAATGCCTCAGATTTCTTTTTCCTAGGTGCAGAACTTGGCATTTGTCCCTAGTGGAGTCCAGGATGCCCTTGAATCTTCTTTCTGTCTTCCAGGGTATTAGCTGTCCCAACCAGTTTTGTGCCAGCTGCAAGTCTGATCATTGTCGCCGGCACTCGGTCATGCAAACCATTCATACAGAGGACGGGTGAGAGCGCTTGTGCGTGGTGTTACACTGATCCAAATTGGCACAAGCTGCTCTCACTGCCATCCACCGGAGCATGACCGCGCTCTGTCACCACAGCATGACCGTGGCAATGCATTGGTTGACTGCTAGCAATGCCACTACTAGCCTAGAATGAGGAAGGAAAATTGGCCAAAGGGCAGAGCAAGGCAAGACATAGCCCTAAAGCTGATGTATCTGTGACCCGTGCAATTTCAAAGCGCTCACTGGTGTCCAGGTAGCCGTGCAAACAACTCCATTCTTTACTGCTTATCCAGTCCAGCTGATGGGAACTTTGCTGATTGGTGGTTGCTGTTCTTACCTGCGTTGAAAGTGCCTCAAGTGATCAATGACCCTCCTTGTGAGCTAACCTGGATCTTGTGTATCATTTCACTGGGATACCCAGAATGGTCCGCCAGTGTCGGGCTGGAGACATGTTTGACTGCAGGCATGTCCTGGTGCGGCTGGAAACCTTCCTGGCTGAAAATGTTGGAGTCTGAGAGATGACCCGGCTTCTGCCTCTTTGTCTTCCCCACGGGGAGCTGCTCAGGAGCGTGTTCCGCGGTCCAGATCCTTTCCTTGTGGTGGTCCTTGCAGTTCTTTGTCTGTGGGTGCATTTCTTATAGAAACACAGAAACTCAGCGAGGCAGAAGAAGTCTTGTAGTCCATATAGTCTGGCCCGCGGCTCTGACTGGCTCCGCTCATGCGCTCCCCGGCACGTTGCAGTCCAGTCTTTGCTTGAACACCCTCCACCACCTCCTATGGAAGCCCATTCCATACCCTAGGGGTCCTCACTGCCAGGAAGTACTTCCTGACCACCAACTTGAGCCCTGATTCCTTGAGCTTTGCCCCATTCAAATATATCCTGCCCTCCACTGCAGGGAAGGACAGGTCACGACCATCCTCCACGTGACATCCTCTCACATAACCATAAGTAGCTAAAAGTTGCCCTCGGGGTCTCCCTTTCTCCAGGATGAGAAGACCCTGTTCCCTCACTCTCTCGTCACATGTCATCCCTCCCAACCCACCTAGCATTCTTGGGACCTGCACTTAACCAATTCTAACGTATCTATGTCTGTCCTATGAGCTGGATTAGCCCATATCTCCTTGTATTTAGAAACATTGAAACAGAGTGAGTCTGAAGGGGCCTCCTGGGCCATCTAGTCTGACCCAGCCGGCTCCACTCATGACATGCCCACCATGTGCATGTCCAGCCTATCCTTAAGCACCCTCACCGCTTGAACTTCAGCCACCTCCCATGGAAGACCATTCCATGCCCCGGAGGTCCTAACCGTCAGGAAGTACTTCATGGCATCCAGATTGAACCTTGGTTCCCTGAGCTTGGCTCCATTAGCATGTGTCCTGCCCTCCACTACAGGGGAAAACAGGACCCTACCCACCTCTGTGTGGCACTCCCTCACGTACGTGTATGTCACTAACAGGTCCCCTCTGAGTCTCCTCTCAAGGCTGAAAAGACCCAGTTCCCTCAGTCTCTCCTCCCATGGCTCACCCAGCAAACCAGCCACCATCCTAGGGCCCCTCGCGGCACTGATTCCGACCTTGCTATATCCCTCTTGTAATGAGGGGCCCAGAATTGAACACAGTACTCCAGCTGTGAGCGCACCAGAGTCGTATGGAGTGGCAGTAATACCTCTCTCGATCTAGAAGCCACACTTCTGGCTATGCATCCAAGGGTGGCGTTCGCCCTCTTGACCACCACATCACACTGCTGGCTCATGTTTAGCCTGTAGTCAACCAGCACCCTAAGATCTTTTTTCAGAAGTACTGCTGCATAATGTTGTAGGAACCTTCTATCTCTGATAGGTTTTGATCTCAAATTTACTTTCCGTGCAACACCTTTGAAATTTAGTTTTCATTTCTCACTGGAAATAATCCGCTGCCTGGCTTCTCTAATAATAATACACAGTAGGGAGTTCATCAAAAGTTTGATGTATGCAATGTCTTCTCTTTAAGGCAATCTTTGAGAAAACAAGATTTCAGCAAGGTGAACAAAGCGAAAAAGGGAGAATATTGGCAATATTGACATGACAAACATCAACTTTGCCTTGAGCTCAAATGAATTCAACTGTTTCAGCCTTCCACTCATACCAAGATTTTCATTTTCTTCCCAAGCAGATGAAATGAAAGGAAGTAGAATTATATGGATCCCTGAATCATATCATCTGAAACAAGTGAGGATGAAATGAAAAAAGAGACATTTCCAAAATAAACAGGATCCAAAAAGCTCAAAGAAAACCACGTAAAGAACAGGAGGAAATATTCCAGTCTTTCTCTGAGTGTTGGAAACTGTATGCCTTTATTTCAGAAGTTGAGGAAGGAGGAAGGGTCTAGCATGTGACAAATTTCCAAAAGGTTGTTGAAAAAGTAAATCCAAGTTGTAGAAACTACACAGGCTGAATGAATACGGAGAATGTAAAAGCAGCATCCCTGCGGGCCCAGATGGATCCTCACCTTCAAAGAACTCTCTGTGGGCAGAACTCAGAGGAACATGCGACCTGTGAAAGAGCCTCAGGGAGGGGAGATGTCTTAGAGAGCAGCAGTGATCCAGCAACTGAGGAAGCCATATAAATGCATAGAGTATGTTATGAGATTCAGTGATCCAGGAAATTGTTCTAGACATCAAACAAGCATAAACGGAAGATACCAAATAAAGGCATGGAATGCGGAAAGAGCTTCCATGAAAGTGGACATTTTCCTAAACTTCAGACAACTGACATTAGAGATAAGTCATACTCGTGCATGGAATGTGGAAAGAGCTACAGTCAGAGTGAACATCTTACTGAACATCAAAGAACCCACACTGGGGAGAAGCCATACACATGCATGGAATGTGGAAAGAGCTTCAGTCAGATTGGGAATCTTAGTCAGCATCAAAGAACCCACACTGGAGAGAAGCCATACACATGCATAGAATGTGGAAAGAGCTTCAGTCAGATTGGGAATCTTAGTCAGCATCAAAGAATCCACACTGGAGAGAAGCCGTACACATGCATGGAATGTGGAAAGAGCTTCAGTCAGAAAGGAAAACTTACTGAACATCAAAGAACCCACACTGGGGAGAAGCCATACACTTGCATGGAATGTGGAAAGAGCTTCGGGCAGAAAGGAAAACTTACTGAACATCAAAAAACCCACACTGGGGAGAAGCCATACACATGCATGGAGTGTGGAAAAAGCTTCTATAATAGTGGAATTCTTATTAAGCATCACAGAACACACACTGGAGAGAAGCCATACACATGCATGGAATGTGGAAAGAGCTTTAGTCAGAGAGAAACTCTTACAAATCATCAAAGAACTCACACTGGAGAGAAGCCATACACATGCATGGAATGTGGAAAGAGCTTCAGTCGGAGTGGGCATTGTACTAGGCATCAAAGAACCCACACTGGGGAGAAGCCATACACATGCATGGAATGTGGAAAGAGCTTCAGTCGGAGTGGACATCTTACTGAACATCAAAAAACCCACACTGGGGAGAAGCCATACACATGCATGGAATGTGGAAAGAGATTCTGCCAGAAAGTAAATCTTACTAAGCATGAAAGAACCCACACTGGAAAGAATGTGGAATGCATGGAATGTGGAAGGAGATTCAATGAAAGTGGAAGTCTTAGTAAACATCAGAGAACACATGCTGGGGAGAAGCCATACAAATGCACAGAATGTGGGAAGAGCTTCATTTTGAGTGGACATCTTATTATGCATCAAAGAAGCCACAATGGAATGGAGCCATACACATGCATGGAATGTGGAAAGAGCTTCAGACATAGTGGCATTCTTACCAGGCATCAAAGAACCCACACTGGAGAGGACCCATATACATGCATGGAATGTGGAAAGAGTTTCAGTCAGATTTGGAGTTTTAGTCAGCATCAAGAAATTCATACTGTTGAGAAGCCATACACATGCATGGAATGTGGAAAGAGCTTCAGTCAGAGAGCAAAACTTATTGGACATCAAAGAACTCACACTGGAGAGAAGCCATACACATGCATGGAATGTGGAAAGAACTTCAGTCAGATTGCGAATCTCAGTCAGCATCAAAGGACCCACACTGGAGAGAAGCCATACACATGCATGGAATGTGGAAAGAGCTTCAGTCGGAGTGGAAATCTTACTGTACATCAAAGAACCCACACTGGGGAGAAGCCATACACATGCATGGAATGTGGAAAGAGCTTCAGTCACAGTGGAACTCTTACTCAGCATCAAAGGACCCACACTGGAGAGAAGCCATACACTTGCATGGAATGTGGAAACAGGTTCAGCCATAGTTATCAATTCAGGTGCCATCTGAGAATTCATCTTCTTGAGAGCTAGCAAGGAACACAAACTAGGTGAGAGGCCTTGCAAATTCATGCAATGAGCAAAAAGGGAACTTGAGGGTAGAATGTGTGATGAAAATGTCAGCCCATTTAACAATATTTAGCATTTGGCTTTAGATTCTGATTTATTGAACCCGCTGCTGGTTTATTATTTCATTGTCTTACTGATTATACTGTGCTTATCCTCCTGTTGCATTTTATATTGCATTTTTTATATATTGTTTTAGCTATTATTGTTATCTATTTTCAGCTGCATCATTGTAATTGTTGCATTGTGAGCCACCCAGAGAGCCTTCCAGCTATGGAGCGGCATACAAATGCAATAAACAACCCAACTGATAAATATTTCTTCACACAACATATACCGTATTTTTTGCTCTATAAGACTCACTTTTTCCCCCCTCAAAAGTAAGGGGAAATGTCTGTGTGTCTTATAGAGTGAATATGTGTGTGCCGTAAGTCTGTCAGATGTGCAGCCCATGGGGAGGTGATGGGGAATGTGCCTGTGATGATGTGCCCATTTGAGTCAGAATATTTTTTTTCTTGTTTTCCTCCTCTAAAAACTAGGTGCATCTTATGGTCAGGCGCGTCTTACAGAGCGAAAAATACGGTACTTTAACTGCAGGATTGGCTGCCATGGGAGGTATTGATGGCCACCAGTTTCGATTACTTTAAAAGGGGATTTAATAGGTTTGGGGAACGACAGACTATCTGTGGCTTTGAGCATCACTAAGTGAGTTTGTGCCTGCACAGATCAGTTGGGGAGGACCTGGCCAGGCAGAGCCCATGTCTCCTTGCACATGAAAGAACCCTCACCGAAGAGAAGCCACAGAAGTGCCTGCAATGTGCAAAGCCCTTCAGGGACAGGGGAAGCCTTACGAAGCCTCAAAGCAGGCAAACTGGGAAGGGTCTCGTGGAATGTCAGAGTGTGGGAAGAGCTTCAGATGCAAGGCCACTGAGTCTAGCGTGTTCTTTGCAGAGCGTGGCAGATTTTGATGCAGCAAAGCTGCTGATGAAGTGCTCCATGACACTCTGCCCAGGTAGCTAGCCAAAAGTGGGTGAGATGGAGACACTCTGGGGCAGGGGGGATCCAGAGGTGGCCACAGAGCTGGACTCGGGGGGCTTCTCAGGGGCATCGTAAGGCTGTGGAGACACCACGAGTGGACTCTGGGTTCGGTCGTGCGCCCAGCGATCCTCCACATGCGTATGAATGGTTGGGACCAAGCAGTGCAGGGCAGACATGTCAGAGTTGCAGGTGGCACGTACCTGGATGGTGTAGCAAACACCTGAGTGGGAAGGAGCCAAATCCAAGGTGATCTGGATAGGCCGCTGCACTGGGGTGAAATCAACGGAGGGAAATGCAACCAGGGCAGATGCCAAGAATGACCTCCCCATGGAGGCCCACCTGGTGCCCACCTTGCTGTCTTTTCAGCTCCAGGTCAAGATGTTACTGCAAGTCATTTAAGTTACTGTGGCTTTATGTGTTCTTTGCTCGGGCTCTATCAGGTTTTATCTTGTTAAATTTGCTGTAATTGGAATTTCAAGTCTGTTTCCAATGTGGTCTTAGATTTTTCTATGGAAACTATTTCTCATTTTTCACAATGTTTTTATACTGTGGTGTCTTTTTAATTGTGTTTTAATAGATTGCCTTAAATTGTCCCAAGGACATCAGTAATTTTGTAGTATGGAAGTAAAAAAAGGAGTTCTGCAGACAGGAGATGCTTGGCTCAGCAATAGTGCAACTGAGAAGGATCTTGGAATTACAGTGGCTCTCCAGCAGGATGTGAACCAACCATGTGCTGCAGCCGCAGAAAGGAGAAATGCTGCCTTGGGCTGCATGAAGAGAAGGGTCCTTTCCACTCCATGTAAGGAGCTGCTTCCCCTCTAATTGGTATTAATTAGCTCCCATTTTGAGTATTATTCCTAGTTTTGGGCACCACACTTCCAGAAAGAAGAAGACTAACTAGAAAAAGTTAAGAGGAGGACAATAAAGATGGTTCTGGAAACAAAGCCAGACGAGGAGGATCGAAGAACTGGGCATGCTGAGCCTTGAGAATACTGAGGGGAAATAGGCTCACTCTCTTCCAGTACTTAAGAGGCTGTCAGATAGGGGAGGGCCAGGATCTCTTCTTGATCATCCTAGGATGCAGGACGCAAAATAACAGGCTCAAGTTGCAGGCAGCCAAATTCCAACTTGTTATAAGTCCGGATACCCTGACTCTGATACTGTACTACAATGGAACCTGTGCCTTCATGTGGCTCTGTCACACGGGAGGCATCGGAGAGGCTGCTGGACAGCCATCTGAGAGGTGTAATTTCACTTGGGTCTCATCAGGGAGTTGGTCCCCTGGCCCCCTCCAGCTCTCCAGTGATCTCTGAGCTATTGCCATTAATTGACACACATTTCTCCCTGGCAGTTCCTTTGCAAGGGCAGGAGAAGGTGGCTCCCACCGTAAAGGCAGAATTCTATGCCTGTTAGAAAAAAAAAAATCCTGCCCCTCCCAGGTAGAAATTGTCTAGGAGTCATCTGATTGTCTTCTAAATGCTTAAATAGGACATCCCAAATACATGCAGAGAATGTGGAAAAAGCTTCCATGCAAGGGAAGATTTTACTAAACTTCAAAGAATTCACTCTGGAGAGAGATTATACAAACACGTGGAATGTGAAGAGTTTCATTTGGAGTGGACATCTTACTATGCATCAAAGAATGCACACTGGGGAGAAGCCATATATGAGCATGAATATGGAAAGAGCTTCAGTCACAGTGGCATTCTTACTATGCCTCAAAAATAATAATAATAATAATAATGGGAGAAACCATGCACATGCATGGAAGGTGGAAAGAGCTTCAGTCAAAATGAAGGCCTAACTCAGCCCACAAAGGGGAGAAGCACTACACATGCATTGAATGTGGGAAGAGCTTTATTTTACTAAGTGGAAGACTTACTAAGCATCAAAGAACCCACACTGGAAAAAGCCATTCACATGCATGGAATGTGGAAAAAGCTTCAGTTGGAGTGGAATTGGAAACAACTCATAAGGCACCTTGTGGGCCATTTAGTCTGATCCCTGGCTGCAGCCGACTCTGCTCATGCATCCCCAGCATGTGGTTGTCCACTCTTTGCTTGAACCACCCTCACTGATGGGGCCTCCACCACCTCCCATGAGAGCCCATTCCATCTCCTAGAGGTTCTAACCATCAGGAAGTACTTCCTGACATCTAACCTGAACCTCGGTTCCTTGAGCCTGAGTCCCCGTCCCGTGCTCTAACCGCTATACAACACTACAGCTTGCATTTTGCTAACACAAGTAGTGGTGATGGCCAGCACTCTTTGGATAGCCCCCCACCTTCACCCCCTGGTCTGATTCAGCATGGTTCTTGTTCTGTGTCCCATCACTGGGTCTGAAACTAGGCCTGCGTGGGGGACATGTTCATGGCATTCACACAGTACAAGAGGTGCAGTGAGCCAAGATGCTGCAGGATCCTAGTTGAAAGCAAATGCGCTTCATGCTGGCGCACTGGCTGGGTGTCTGTTCCTGCGGCTCACTCGTTCCCGCTTGGCTCCTCCTGCCAGAAGGTGCAGCTCAACCAGAATTCAAAAAGTGTGTTGTCTGAATGGGGAACCTGCCTTGTTGCTCTGAAATCAGCCAGGATTTCAATCTCAAGAATCACATCGTTCAGGTAAAAGGAACAACAGGCCAGCATCCTAGGCTCAGATGACCCGCTAAGTTTCTGATTCAATGAGCTGCTCCAGCTGGTGGAAGGAACCAAGTTGGACTGTGGACTGTTGGACTGTGTACCATGGCACAAGGCTTGTCACTGACAATAATGCAGCCAATTGCCTGGGGAGCAGGTGGGCTCTCCCACACTGGAGGCATCCTAGTAGAGCTGGGCAGCCCTCCGTGAGGGATGGTGTAACTTGGGAGTCCTACGCTGAGCAGGGGGTGGGATCCAATGGTCCTCTGGCCCCTTCTGACTCGACTGTTCTGTGATTCCAGTTCATCACAATTCTCTGCAATCCTGGCTTGTTCTGTGTTAACATGGCCATGAATAGCTTTTCCAGGGATAGCCAGTCTTGTCTGTCACAGGGACAACAAAGAGAATTCCTGCTCCTTATAGACTAAGCCGATTTTATCAGCTTTCACAATGGTCTTCATTCATCTGAAGAAAAACCCCAGCCAGGAAAGTCAGAAACATTTAAGAGTGTAGAGAAAAGAAGAAAATCTAATAGGGGATAGGCATGAAATACAAGAAATACTGACAGTGACAACTCTATGCTAAGATACATAAATTACAGGGGACATTTCATCCACAAAGGCTGATAAATGCACTGGCATTGACCCAGTAGTTGATGTCATGTGATTTACAACTATAATCTTGATTCAGACCAAGGATGACAGAAATGAGCTTCTGGATGCCTTTGCACCTGCTCTCCCCATCTCTTGGCCTTTCGCTGCTTCAAGAGAAAACCCTCTGCCAGTGTTGCCGCATGGAAACAGCTTTAGGATTCCTGTTCCTTCACACAGATTGGCATCTCTTGGGGCAGGATGGCCAGGAACGGCTCCTTGGCTTGCATCTCAGGCTTCAGACATTGCTGGCAAAGTTTCCAGAGGTCATGGCTCGTGCTCCTGAGGCCTCCCCGTGCCATCCTTCGCCAGCAGACCCTCTCTGGTTCTCTTGTCAAGTCCCGGACATTGTTTGGTTCAGGCAAGAGGGCGATCCTCGGCGCACCCTCAGTGCCCAACCACGGGCATCTAAAGAAGCCACCCTGGTGCCAGGCAGGTTGTCATGTCACGCCAAGCCAGTCTGTGTGGCATTTCAGCCCGAGGTCAGAAAGTTCCAGGCAGCGCGTTTCTGTGCTCCAGAGCTGCTTGTTCACAACTCGCGCACGTTTGTGTGCGTGTTCTGCCTGGGCGAATGGATGTAGGAGAGTTCTTCTGAATCCCCAGCGGAAGTGATGTCATCCCAGTAACAGGGAGGCTGTGAAAAGCCACCCTACAAAGCGTGAAAGGGACTCCTTGCAGGCACTGGAATGGAAGCAGCAGCACATGAAGCCGATTCAGCGAAAAAAAGCTGGGCTGGATGGTGGCTTGGGATGGTCCCGGGAGAAGATGTGGGAAACCTGGAGCACCCAGGTACGATCCCGGGATCCGTGTTTTCCTTTCCTCCCTGAGACAGCAGTCCAAGAGGGCAGGCAGGAAGGGTTCAGCAAGGCGCGGGGCCGGAAACGGGCGAGCCGCAGCCCGAGTGGACGCCTGCATGATATGCTCGGCACGGCGACCGGCCTGGTGGGGATCCCGGCGGGGAGGCGGATTCGTGGGGGTGAGAGGGCAGGGAAGGCCCCGCGAGTGCGGGATGGAGGGGGCCGAACATAGGCGGGGGGCGGTTTGGGGGGGGAAAGGGGAGGCTGAAGGGTCGCTTGCAGGATCTGATTCCTGGTCTCTAAATGCAAAGCACGGCGAGGTTTCCATTGCACGGTCCCCCATTGGGAGCCCTCCCCGGCGAGGAGTTCAGCCCCGGGAGTCCCTCGGGCAGCAGGTCCCGCTGCAGCGAGGCAAGCATGGCGCGGGGAAGGGGAAGGAGGGTACTTTTGCATCCTCGCCCCCCAAAACGAAAGGAGGCCTCTTCGCCTGCGACGTGCCTCCCCGGCAGGGGTGCGCTTGCAGAAACTTCTGCCCGCTCAGAGCTCCCTGCAGGCCCGGGGGTCGTGGGAATGCGATCGAGGGGGCGGCTGCTCCGCGCGTGCGCGAGGCCGCGATCCTTGCGCTTCCCTGCGGCCGGAGCTGGAGCTGGGAGCGCCTAGAAAAGGGAAGACCTTCCCGAGGCTGAGATGAGGCTGATCGCCGGGGAAAGCGGCTGTCCAGGCCTTAAACTCATGGCCACATTTTCATTTTGCCCCTGTTCCCGAGCAGAGGATTGACCGACCCCTGAGCAGTGCACGGCTCCACCTGCCCCTTCCACAAAATCAGGAGAGCGCAGAGTGAGCAGAGGGGCGTTCCAGGGCCGACGGGAGTGGAAGAAGCGGGACAGAAGCCAGGTGAGGAAGAGGAGGGGAAACGGGTCCTCTCCGTGGGAGAACGTGCGCAAGCAGCACCCCAGATCCTCGAAGTGCAAGAAAGACCAAGAAGGGGAACGGGCTCCGTGTGGCGTAAAACATTCAAATTCCTTCTGAGTGTATCGAGTATATTTATAATCTAACCTATAGTTAAAAGATGAAGAAGAAATCTGTAGCTATTACAACACCCAGGGAGGGAAAAATAACATAAGGCTAACTCCAAATAAGAGACCCCCCCCCCAATGCTGTGTAAATGTATCAGATGAGAAGGGGCATCATCTCTAACCAGCATATTCATTCCAGAGTTTCCGTGCACATGCAGCTCTTATGGCACATCAGAGAAGACACCAGAGAGGAACCACATCCATGCATGCAGGGTGGGAAGAGCTTTTGTAATGGTGGAAGTCTTCCTCCTCCGAGAAGAACCCTCACAGTGGAGAAGCCACAGGGCTCCTCTGTTTCCATGCAGGAGTGGGGACAGGGTGAGGGGGAACATGGCCAGTAACTGAGCAGGCTCTTTTTTGCTTTCCAAACATGAGATTTAAATACCTTGAACTCCTGAACTGGAGCTGATCGAGGTGATTCTCATGTGTGGATCATCCTTATTTTGCAGGGCCGGGAGAGGAAGGTCATGTTTTCCCTTCTCTTCTTGTGCCTGCCTAGCTCCTGCCCTCTCTCACCACTCCAGCCACACTTCCAGAACCATCCTCCTGCCACTGGAGGCATTCAAAAGACATCTGGACAGCCATCTGTCGGAGTGCTTTGGCTGGAGTCCTGCCTGGAGCCAGGCCTTGGATTCAGTGGCTTCCCAGGACCCCTGCAACTCCACCCCTCTGATTCCAGGACAGCCCCTCAAGAGAGTATGATGGGGGGAAGGGCTGGAATGCACTGGAGGGCCACCAGGTCCAGCCCCCTTGCTCAGTGCAGGACCCCAGGTCAAACCGTCCCTCTCGGATGGCTGCCCAGTTGCATCCTGAATGCCTCCAATGTGGCTGAGCCCACAACCTCCCAGGTAACTGGTCCCTTGCCGTACTGCTCTAGCAGTCGGGAAATTTTTCCAAATAAATATGCGGAATCGGATTTCTTGTAACTTGAGCCCTAAGATGAAGAACCAGAAGAGCTTCTAGCCCTCTTCTGAGTGACAGCCTTTCAAGCGCTTTTAGAGCACTGTCATATCTCCACTCTGACTTCTCCTCTGGAGGCTAAGCAGGCCCAGTTCTTTCAACTTAGATGAGGCTTAAGCTTTTTGTTCTGCTGTTCTCATCCCAGCGCTGCAACCTCTCTAGGTCCCTTGAATCTTTTTCTGTCTCCCAGGACATGAGCTGCCCCACACAGCTTTGAGTCACCTGCAAATGTGCCAGTTGTTCCCTGCATTTCTTTATCCAAATCACTCATAGAGGAGAGTTGTGTGAGAGCCTGTTTCTTTTGCCCGCTTGGGATCACCCCATAGAGACCCCATCTCAGACCTCTGCCCTTCTATGGTGGTGGCTCAGTGATGGAGCACAGGCCTTGGAGGGCCCCTTGGGGTCTTCTGCCTTCTGTTAGCCCACCTTCTCGCACCTTGCCTGGCAGGCAGGCCTGCAGTTCCCTCTTGGCACGGAAGGTGGACACAGGACAGGCACGAGGAACCAGCAATGGAGAGGATGCGCTTAGGGGCTCGCTGCTGGCCTTCATTCCACGCTGGGGCCGGGTTAATCCGATGCGGCACAGGCTGTTCTCCCTCCCATCCACCATGACAGAACCTCCCTCAGTCATCGCCGCCCAACCTTGCCCATCTATGGGTCGATTGCTAGCAGTAGCAGTGCTGGCGTGTGGTGCGGAAAGCATTTTGCCAGTGCGCAGAGCTGGGCAGGATGTGACCCTAAAGCGGATGTAGTTCTAATCCGGGTAACCTCTGAGCTTTTGCTACAAAGGACAGCTGGCTTTGCTCTCTGCCCGTTCCAGCTGCTGGGAGCCTCACTGACTGAGTGACGGTTGCTGTTCTGCCTGCATTGTAGATGCTTCATGTGATCAATGACCCTCCTTGAGAGTAAACCTGGATCTTGCATATCATGTCATTATGATAGCCAGAACCTTTCAGCACACTGCAGGGCTGCAGTCTTGTTTCATAGCAGGCATCCCTCCTGGGGCTGGAAAGGATCTTGTATGACAAGGTCAAGGTCGAAGAGATGGCCTGATTTCCGCCTGTTTGACTGCCCTCCAGGGAGCGGCTAGATGATCGTGGTCCATGGCTGGGTGGTTTCTTTGCAATGGTCCTTGCAATCCTTTGTGTGCACGCATGCCTTGTCTTGCATCCTATCTCTTTGCGTTCGGTAAGAGTTGCCGAAGATGAAATTGGATCTCAACCTGACTGCCATTGCATTCCTACCGGAATATTTTGTTTCTTGGCTACCAAGACAGTACAGAATTCATCAAAAATTTGATGTATGTGATGTCCTCTCTTGAAGGCAATCCTTGATAAAATGAGGTTTCAAAGGGGGCTACGAAGTGAAAAAGGGAGAATGTTGGAGCTGTAGACTTGAAAGGTGCCAACTTTGCCTTGAACATGAATGAATTCAGCTGTTTCAGCCTTTAACTCAGCCTTTGAGAGCCAGTGTGGTGCAGTGGTTAAGGGCATGGGA
Organism: Varanus salvator macromaculatus; assembly: GCA_023646645.1. NCBI lineage: Eukaryota > Metazoa > Chordata > Lepidosauria > Squamata > Varanidae > Varanus > Varanus salvator. The sequence goes on from JAIXND010000685.1 coordinate 2,310,160, forward strand.
CTGGGACTCAGACGATCCGGGTTCGAGTCCCCGCTCGGCCATGGAGCCCACTGGGTGACTTTGGGCCAGTCACAGACTCTCAGCCCAACCTACCTCACAGGGTTGTTGTTGTGGGGATAAGATGGAGGAGGAGAATGATGGAAGCTGCCTTGAGCCCTTTGTAGGAAAAAGGCAGGCTATAAATCAATCAATCAATAAATAATAAATAAACTCATACCAAGATTTTCATTTTCTCCTTCTTTCTAAGCAGATGATTTTCAAGACGGCAGAACGATGTGGGTCCCTGCGTCACATCATCAGAAACAAGTGAGAATGACGTAAGAGAAGAGACATTTCCAAATTAAACAGGATCCAAAAAGAAGGAAAACCAAGTAAGGGCAGGAGGAAATAATCCTGTAGGTCTCAGAGTGGTAGAGAACATACGTCTGCATTCCAGATGTTGGAGAGGAACCATATTAATGCTTAGAATACAGTAAGAACTTCAGTGATCTGGGAAACCTTTCCACACATCAAAAAAGCATAAATGGGAAATCCAAATGAATGCATGGAATGCGGAGGAAGCTTCAGTGAGGATGGACATCTTACTAGGCTTGCAGGAAGTCACACTGGGGCAAAACCATGCACATGCATGGACTTGGGGAGGAGCTCCATTTGCACTGAAAGTCTTAACAAACCTCAAAGAATTCACGCTGGAGAGAGGCCATTCACATGCATGGAATGTGGAAAGAGCTTCACTCGGAGGCATACTCTTACTGGTCATCAAAGAACCCACACTGGGGAGAAACCATACACATGCATTGAATGTGGAAAGAGCTTCAATTCGAGTGGACATCTTAGTAGGCATCGAAGAATCCACACTGGGGAGAAGCCATACATATGCATGGAATGCGGGAAAAGCTTCACTCAGTGTGAATATCTTAGGAACCATCAAAGAGCCCACACTGGGGAGAAGCCATACACATGCACAGAATGTGGGAAAAGCTTCAGTCAGAGTGGACATCGTACTATTCATCAACGAACCCACACTGGGGAGAAGCCATACTCATGCATGGAATGTGAGAAAAGCTTCAGTCAGAGTGGAAATCTTACGGAACATCAAACAACCCACACTGGGGTGAAGCCATATAAATGCATCGAATGTGGAAAAAGCTTCCGCCAACTTGGAGCACTTGGACATCATCAAAGAACCCACACTGGGGACAAGCCATACACATGCATGGAATGTGGTAAATGCTTTGGTCAGCCAGGAGGACTTAGACGACATCAAAGAGCCCACACTGTGGAGAAACCATATACATGCATGGAATGTGGAAAGAGCTTCTGTCACAGTGATGCTCTTACTGAACATCAAAGAACCCACAGCGGGGAGAAACCATACACATGCATGGAATGTGGGAAGAGTTTCAGTCAGAGTCAAAATCTTAGTATACATCAGAGAACCCACACTGGGGAGAAGCCATACACATGCATGGAATGTGGGAAGAGCTTCGGTCAACCAGGAGGACTTAGACGACATCAAAGAGCCCACACTGTGAAGAAACCATACACATGCATGGAATGTGGGAAGAGCTTCCGTCAAAGTGGAACTCTTACTGAACATCAAAGAACCCACAGGGGGGAGAAGCCATACACATGCATGGAGTGTGGGAAGTGTTTCAGTCAGAGTCAAAATCTTAGTATCCATCAGAGAACCCACACTGGGGAGAAGCCATACACATGCATGGAATGTGGAAAGAGCTTCAGTTGGAGTCATAATCTTAGTACCCATCAAAGAACCCACACTGGGGAGAAGCCATATACATGCATGGAATGTGGAAAGCGCTTCACTCGGAGTGAAAGTCTTAGTTACCATCAAAGAACACACACTGGGGAGAAGCCATACACATGCCTAGAATGTGGAAAGAGCTTCACTCGGAGTCATATTCTTAGTAACCATCAAAGAACCCACAGTGGGGAGAAGCCATACAAATGCATGGATTGTGGGAAGAGGTTCACTCAGAGTAAAAATCTTAGTAACCATCAAAGAACCCACACCGGGGAGAAGCCATTCACATGCATGGATTGTGGGAAAAGCTTCACTCGGAGGGAATATCTTAGTAATCATCAAAGAACACACAGTGGGAAGAAGCCATATATTTGCATGGAATGTGGAAAGAGCTTCCGCCAACCTGAAGCACTTAGGCAACATCAAAGAATCCACACAGGGGAGAAACCATACACATGCATGGAATGTGGAAAGAGTTTCACCCAGAGTGGTCATCTTACTAGACATCAAAGAACACACAGTGCTGGAAAACCATACACGTGCATGGAATTGGAGAAGAGCTTCATTTGCAGTGAAAGTGTTGCTAAGCAACAAGGAATTGACACTGGATAGAGGCATTATATGTGCATGGAATGTGGAAGGGCTTCATTTGGACTGGACATCTTACCAGGGGTTCTAAGAACCCACTTTGGATAGAAACCACACTAATGCATAGAATGTGAACCATCTTCAGCCGCTGTCATCATATTAAAGGCCTCTGAGAACCCATTCTCTTTGGAACCATTAAAGAACACTTACTGATAAGATGCCACACAAATGCATATACTGAAATAGAATTTAGGAAGTTCTCATCTTAGGCATCATCTGAATATTCATCTTCAAAGAAACACTAGGGAGCAGCCTTGTAAATGCATAACAGAAATGTCAGTCCATTGCACCTCCACTGTGAAGAAGGCAAATTCCAATCTGGTCATTGAGGGCGGACTTCCTGCAGCGCATTCCCCTTTGTCCAAATCTCTGGTGCACATTACCGGAAGACTTATCTCCCGTTCTGGTTGTCCCAGCTAAATATCGACATGGATGATTTGGAGAAAGTACAGGAAAGAGAAGGGAAAATTTGTATTTGTTTGGAAATTATGATCTACTGATCCCACTGCTGGTTTATTGTGTCATTGTCTTGTTGGTTATACTGTGCTTATCCTTCTGTTGTATTTTATACAGCATTGTTATTGCATTATGTATTACGGTTTTGGCTACTATTTTTATATCTTTTTACCTGTATCAATACTATGCTTGTGATGTAAGCCACCTAGAGAGCCTTCTGCTGTGGGGTATTATACAAATGCAAACAATAAACAATCTAATAAATAAATATGTTTTACTCAGGATATAGAAGAACTGCCAGATAAGCTGCCCCGGGATGTAGTGATGGCCCCCAATTCCGATGGCTTTAACAAGGGTTCGGGGCAGTGCAGGCAATCTGTGGCTGTGAGCATCACCGATGAAGTGAGTTTGTGCCTGCACAGATCACTTGTGGAGGAGCAGGGCAGGCAGAGCCCGTGTCTCCTCGCGCATGAAATGAGCCACACCAGCGAGAAGCCACATAAATGCCTGCAAGGTGCAAAGCCCTTCAGGCACATGGGAAGCCTCAGGAAGCCTCAAAGCATTCAAACCGGGAGGAGGTATCACAGAATGTCAGAGTGTCCAAAGAGCGTCAGCTGCTTGGGGATTGTGCTAACCATCAAAGAACACACACAGAAGGGAATTCAGGAATGTGTGGACTGTGGGAGGGGCTGCAGGAATCCTGCTGAATGCAGGAGTGCCCTGCTCCCGGTGGTGCTCGAACAGAGCCCTGGTGCCTGGCCTGCATGGAGTTCAGGGTGAAATGGGCCACTGGGAGTTCCATCATTGCTCATTTCAGAAAGAAGCACAAGACAGGAGCCTTAAGATGTGATCTGTATTTGACAGGAAGCCCCTTGAGTCCAGCATGTTCTTTGCAGAGTGTGGCAGATTTTGATGCAGCAAAGCTGCTGATAAAGTGCCCCATGATACTCTGCCCTGGTAACTAGCTAAAAGTGGGTGAGATGGAGACACTCTGGGGCAGGGGGGGATCCAGAGCTGGCCACAGAACTGGACTAGGGGGGCTTCTCAGGGGCATCGTCTCAGGCTGTGGAGCCGTCACGAGTGGGCTCCTGGCTCGGATGTGGGCCCAGCGATCCTCCACATGCGTATGAATGGCTGGGACCTCCCCTACATTACGACGCTGAAATGAAGGAAGCTTGAAGGAACCGTGGCTGGATTTGCATGTTGGGCTGGGGGATTTGTAGAGCAGCTCAGTCTGTGTCTGATCACAGGGCCAAACCATGGGTCTTGCAGCCTGGGCATGTCATGAGCAGAGCTGGCTGGAGCCGGGGGTCAGACTAGATGGCCCAGGAAGCCCCTTCTGACTTGGTCAGTTGCTGTGGGTCTGTGTCCCTGTACATGCTCAGAGAAATCCTTTTTTCAGCACAGTGAACACTGGCAAAGCATCCTGCAGGGAGAGCATTTTCCGTTGTGCACCACACCATGGAAACAATCCACTCGGCTGTGGAAGGGACCTCGTGGTAAGGCCTGTGCCAGTTCCAGGGCTCAGAGGTCCCTGCAGCAAGACCCCCATCAGGGCCCCTCTCTGAGAGAGGCCACTTTCTCCCTGCCATGTTCACGCTGCCTTTGCTTCACAGCCTCTGCCTCCTCTTCCACTCGCTTGTGGGGCAGGAGGTGGACCTGCCTTGCCATCTCAGCAGCAGCACTGACTATGCGGAGCGAAGGGCACGGAGATGCCGGGCGGCAGTGCTGCGCAGGAGGCACAGAGGCCTCGCAGGCCCCGCGGCACCACCCCGTCCGCCTCGGGGAAGAGCAAGCCCTGCCGCTCCAGGCTCCCACTTTCGCGACGGCCAGGCAACAGGAGGGGCTGCGGGGCATCTTCCTGCCTCCCCTGCGCCTGGACCGCCCCTTTCAGGCCGGCTCGCAGTTCTTCACCCCTGCAGCACCGCGTGCTCATGGTTGCCAGGGAAGCGAGAGGAAACTCGTCCTCTCATTGGTGCTCCCTACTCCTGTCCCCGCCCCACGTCGCCACTTCAATCACTTGTTAGGTAATCCAATGGGATTAGCACTCGATGAATTTTCAGCCCCTGCAAGCCATCGGTTGCCACAAAAGAATTTAAGCAGTATCATCAAATCCTAAAACACCGACACTGAGTACACGTGTGTGCAACTTCACTCAGAATCCCCAATAAATATGATTAAAGTTGAAATGTATATACTTTTACCCAAAGAGCTTTGGCTCTTGGCAGGGGGTGGGGCAGGGAAAGTCCGACGACTAATTCCTCCCGTTCTCCCAGTGGCATTGCTGCTGCTCCTCCCCGGGGTGCCCAGGGAGGTCAACCCAGAGTCTTATGGCGGCTGAAACCCGAGCCAGGCCCCGCTTCTCCGTCCCTCTGAGAGGCCGAGTTGGAGCAGGCTGCCTGGCGGGGCAGGGCTGGCTCTGGCCGGCCTGGCCCTGGCGCGCCTCCCCTTGTCTCTCTCCCGGGCCGGACCTCCTGGCTGCGACGGACCCTGCAGGCGGAGGATGCTGCCCCTGCCCCCGTCCCCTTTCTCCTGGTTCTGCCACGTGTCGCCTGCGGGAAGCACGAACACAGACCAATGAGAGCCCACGGGAGGAAGATGTCGTGCAGCTGAGCCTTTGTTGGGACAGTGGAGCCAAAGACCGTGTCTGCCCATCCTCCTCTTGTCCCTTACGGCACAGTAAGCCTGCTCGTCAGCCCACGGAGCTTAGAGCTGGCCTGACCCTGCCATCTCTTCTGGGGTCACTTCGGAGGGGAGGAAAGGCGGGCTGCAAGTGCAGCACTGGCCACCAGATTGCATTGGCCGGTCCCTCTGGAACGGTGTCCCCGGGCCCCTCTGGAGCAGTCCCACTTCCGGGAGTGTTTGCACGGCAGCCCTGATGGCTCTGCACAGCCACCCCGCAGGTGGGGGGCGGGGGGGAGACACAAGCCTCATGCCAGCATCCAGCTGCCTGTGCCGTTGAAACCGCATTGCAAGCAGAGCTGGAATGTGGTGCAGTCCTGTTCCCCTCACCTAAACGCAGGGGCTGCAGAGCTTCGAAATGACCAAGGGCCTGGGCGGATTCCCCTGCGAGGAGGAGCTGCAGCATGCGGGGCTGCTGGACTCAGCGAAAAGGTGCGTGTCACACAGGTGTGCAAACGGGTGCCTGGGCTGTGGAAGCGGATGGTGAGACCTTTCTCTGCCCCCCTCATGATACCAGAAACGAGGGTCACCCCATGAAGCAGATTGGTGGGACTTTCAGGACAGCTCAGTGGAAGCTCTGCCAGTGTCACCACATGGAAACACTAGATTCCCCATCCTTCACCCTGATTGGCATCTCTTGGGGCAGGATGGCCAGGAAGCGTTCCTTGGCGTGCATCTCAGGCTTCAGACATGGATGGTAAAGTTTCTGGAGCCTCCTCTTCATGGCTCATGCTCCTGAGGCCTCCCTGTGCCTGGACTGCTGTACTGCCAGCGCCTTCCTTCCCCAGCAGACCCTCTCTGGTTTTCTTGTCAAGTCCCCAACATTGTTTGGGTTCAGGCAAGAGGGTGTTCCTTGGACCACCTTTAATGCCCACCCACCAGGCATCTCAGCCAAGCCACCCTGAAGCCAGGGGGTTGTTTTATCAGGGGAAGCCAATCCCTGTGGCAGTGAGAACTGTATGGCTCCAGCTTCCCTATCAAGACCAACAAAAGAACATGGAGGAGGAGGCAGGCACTCCAAATCCAGAGGGAATTCAAAAAGTGTGGAAGAAGCTGGGAACGGAAGGGAAAACTCTATTTGACAGAGTGAAGAAAGCCATGCCCTCCGGATTACGGAAGTCCTCCAAAGTCTGAGAGGGGGAAAGAGTTCAATTCATATTTTTTTTAATGCCACGCGTGTTTTTCTCATCCATCGTGCACCTGAACGAAAAATCAAAAATTGATAGATATTACACAACGTATGCAGGAGACACCCCAAAGACAGAATGAGAAGGTGAAAAGAGCTTCATGCAAGAGAAAGTCTTACTCAGGATCAGAGAAGCAAAAGCCAGAATTAAAACTCACACCTAAAGTAAAGAGTTAGATTAATTACATTGTAAGGCCTGTTTAGGCTCACTAGAACAGCAAAATTATGCAATGTGCTGTGCTAGAGGACACTCCCAACCGGGCACCACAATCCGATGAACGTCGAGGCCCGCGTGGGCCTCCCCGCGTGCAGCTCTCCTGCGCATCCCCCGTTCGTGCCCTGGAGCAGCCGCGGGTTTCGTGGCGCAGCCTGTGAAGGGAACTGGGCTGGATCGCGGAAATCCTCGGGAAACACGGAGCAGACCGTGGGGATTCCGGGCTCCGGCTTTTCTTTTCCTCCCCGTGGAGGCGGGCAGGGGAGGAGTCGTTTCCCCCACAGCGCCCGCGAGGGTTCAGCGAGGAGCGGCGCGCTTCTCGGGCACAGGGAACGGCGAGCGGGAGGCGCAGGACGATCGGCCTGGTAGGAGGAGGACTCGTGGGGTGGGAGGAGAGAGCAGGAATAGGGCCCAAGTAGGGGGGCCCGGGGAGAGCCCGTCAGCCTCCCCCGGCATCGGAACGGAGGGGCCGCTTGTGGGATCCGATCCCTGCTCCTCCGGTGCAAAGGGCGGCAAGGTTCCCATGGCGCGATCCCCTCTTGGGAGCCCTCGGAGAGGAATTCAGCCCCGGGAGATTCGGGGGCCCGGGCCCCGGTGCAGCGAGGCGAGCCTTGCGAGGGGCTGGAGGAAGAAGGGGAGGAGGGATCCCCCCCCGCCGTGAAAGGAAGGGGCCCCGCAGCAACCGCGCCTGCGACGTGCCTCCCCCACTGCGGGGCTGCGCGTGCAGAACCTTCTGCCCGCTCGGAGCTCCCTGCAGGCTCGGGGGTCGTGGGAATGCGATTCTGGGGGCGGCTTTCGTGCCCGCGATCATCGCGCTGCTTCGCGCCCCGGAGCTGGAGCTGGAGCTGGAGCTGGAGCTGCGAGCGTCTGCGGGAGGCCGAGGGTTTCTCCTGCTGGGCTACAAGGCGGCGGGAGCAGGGGCTGCGTTCAGCGGCGAGCCGCGCCTCTTTGCCTCCCAAGCTGGGGAGCCAGGCCGAGCCCCGCTAGTGCTGCCGCCCCGGACAAGAGTTTTCCCGGAAATCCTTCTGGAGCCTCTGCTCTCAATACCCCAGGCGTCCCTCGTGGCTCTCGCTTCCTTTGCAGGAGTGGCCTTGGGGGTTTCGCAGTTCCTTCTCTTTTGGAGCAAGCTGTGAGCACAACACTCGCGAGAATTTTCTCCAGAGATCCTTCTGAGGATGGAGCCCCCAACAGAGGAAAAGAGATAACTTTCCAGGTGTTGAAATAGCACCAGTGGCACTTACTTACTTACTTACTTACTTATCAATCAACCAATGAGCAAAGCTGGTGGGCTTGGGTCCTGATCCAGCTCCTCCCCGGGATTCCCAGATGGCCGCATGTCCTCTCCTCGGCCCCCTCTTCCTCTCTGCCCACAGAGGGGCAGATCCCCAGTGAAAGCGGCTGTCCAGGCCTTAAACTCGTGGCCACATTTTCATTTTGCCCCTGTTCCCGAGCAGAGGATTGACCGACCCCTGAGCAGTGCACGGCTCCACCTGCCCCTTCCACAAAATCAGGAGAGCGCAGAGTGAGCAGAGGGGCGTTCCAGGACTGACGGGAGTGGAAGAAGCGGGACAGAAGCCAGGTGAGGAAGAGGAGGAGAAAGGAGTCCTCTCCGTGGTAGAACGTGCGAAAGCAGGACAAATCTTAGAAATTCAAGAAAGTCTGAATAGGGGATGAGCTCACTGTGAGGTAAAATATTAATATTCCTTATAAATGTATTCAGTAAATTTGTAATCCAAGCAATAATTAAAAGCTGAAGGGAAAAATCTAGAGATACTACAAAATTAGGGGAGGGGAAACATAAAACAATAGGTTGTGAAAAGAGGTTTACTGTAAGTGGAAGGTTGACTCCAAATAGGAGACCACCCCAGATGCATTGTAAACAGAGTGGGTGGGAAGGAGCATCTTTTCAGTGAAAAAAGTCCCCACTGAGGAAAAGCTATACAGAGAGCATGGAAAGAGTTTCCACGCACATGGAGCTCTTACTGCACATCAGAGAAGGCACACCAGAGAGGACCCACATCCCTGCATGGAGGATGGGAAGAGCTGTTGTGGTGGTGGGAGTCTGTCTCTTCAGAGAATCCCCATGGTGGAGAAGCCGCAGTGGGGACAGGGCGAGGGGGAACATGGCCAGCATCTAAGCAGGTTATTCCTTGCTTTCCAAGCATAAAGTTCAAAGCAAAATTTGAGATAAATGCCTGGAGCTGATGAAAGCAGATTCCCCTTCAACTAGACAGAATGCAGGAGTTTAATCCGTTAATTCCCAGCTGATAATGGAGAAAGCAGTGCTTGACAAGGTGGGATTCTTGGAGGCTTTCTGATCTCTTATAATGCCCCAGCACTATAAGATGTACTCTAGCAGTGATGGAAGGTGACCCTTCTTCCATCCTTAAATAGGCAGCCGGGGTGCCTTGAGGGAGGCCCAAGAACTTTCTTATGAAGCTGTTTTGCACTACTTCCAACTGGACCTTTTCATCCCACCCCCAAGTCTCAGCCCCATACAACATCTAGGCTATCACCTTGCCCTGTATTGAGTGTGGGGGCAACTAATTGCCCTCCTTTAGAATGAAAAATGCCAAAATAGCCCCTACTGTGCGCTGGGCAGTTATCAAAACAGTGAATAGATGCACTTTCCATGAAAGGGACTTATGGAAAGTAATACCCAAGTACTTAAAAGAGGGACGTCGCTCTATTTGTTGAGCATTAATTGTCCATCTATATTTGGTATTGCTTTTGCCAAAAACAACTATTTTTGTTTTACTGTAATTAATCTTGAGTTTTTCCCTTTCCTCAGTAAGCAGCTAATCTGACCAATAATCTTCTAAATCCAATCTCAGTATAAGAAATAAGAGCCACATCACGAGCGTACATTAACACAGAGATTTTCCATCCATTGAGTGAGGGAGAGAAAAAAAAATTGTGACTTCATGGCTGCTACAATATTATTAATATAAAAATGATATAAAAATGGAGCAAGTAAACAGCCCTGCTTGACATCTTCTTCCAATGAGATTGGGTCTGAAAAAGGCCCATGTGGGCGCATTCTTACTCTAGTTCAATTATTAAATTAAGAAGACACTTATCGATGTTGGACCTAGCTAGTTTCTCCCATAATCGAAGCCTGTCAATGGAGTCGTAGGCAGAGGTAAGGTCGATAAAAGCAACATATAGTTGTTTCGGATGCCCATTAGTGTATAAGGGCTTTCAAAGTTGCACAGTGATCTATTGTGCTTCATCCTTTACGGAACCCTGCCTGTTCTGGATGAAAAAGTTTTGTTTCCTCCTCCCCATCTTCTAATTTATTCCGAAGATGTCTAATGTAAACCTTAGAAGAAATATCTAGAAGACTAATTGGGCCATAGTTGGCGGGGTCTTGTTGGTTGCCCTTTTTAAAAATAGGGTGGATTATACTTAGTTTCCAATGAGGGGGTTCAATACCTGTTTTGTCTGTTTCTGAGAAAAGTCTAGTCCAGGGGTTGGCAACCCGTGGCTCTGGAGCCGCATGTGGCTCTTGAATCCCTCTGCTGCAGCTCCGTTGCCCAAAATACGTGTCACAGCTGCCAATCTGTGACCAAGGCTCCAAGTTACAAAATACCAATACGTGGTGATGAGGTGTCCACTCAGGAACGCTGTGCGAGCTGGTTAAGTAAATTGCAACATTCCTCTGCTATTGTGCAGGGAAAGAGTGGAACAAGTTTCCTGCAGGCTCTCATGTGACATGAAACGAAATGCTGCTGAAAAGATTCTCTTTGTCCCAATGTGATCTCCTTTATCTGAATGTTAAAAGCTGTGCTTGGGACCTGTCACAATTCGCATCACTTGACTGTTTATCTGCTAATCAGTCACTAAACACACCTATATCTGCAACTTCCCCCAGTAGGCCAACCATGGATAAATCGAAGAAGTTTCTGAAGAAAACCAAACGTTTAATGATACGTGGGTAGATTGATTCGCTTTTACTGCTGACGAACTTAGGGGTTTGCTGTTTAATACATGCAGCCCTTTAGCACTGACTTTGACTCTGCAGGAAGCTGTTGTCCTATTCAAAATATATGAAATGAGTCCTACTAGTTTATAATGTAAGATTAAAAATAACAGTTCTTAGTGACTGAACAAGAGCTGCAGCTACATCATAATGAAGATATACCTAGCATTAAGGTAAAAAACGATATATGCAGTGTTATCTTCATTTTAGCTGTCAAAAGGGTTTTGCGGCTCCCGGTGTTTTCTTTTGTGTGGGAAACGGGTCCAAATGGCTCTTTGAGTGTTAAAGGTTGCTGAGCCCTGCTGTAAATGCTTGCAGTATGGAAAGAGCTTTTGCACAAGCACACACCTCATTAAGCATCAAATAGTCCACACAGGGGAGAAACCCTATGAATGCTTGGAGTGTGGCAAGAGCTTCAATGTAAGAACCAGATTCACAATTCATGAAAGAATACACACTGGAAAAAAGTCATATAAATGCACAGAATGTGGAAAAAGCTTCAGTAAAAACACAAACCTTATTTCCCATCCAAGAAGACATACCGGGGAGAAACTGTAGAAGTGCTTGAGATATGGAACAAGAATCAGGGACCGTACATCCTCTCTATGTCCCATCAGGAAGCCCACTTGTACAACGCTATGGAAAAACGAATACTGGGCAGAACACTATTGTGGTGTTCTGAAACGACGACAGCGGTGAATCTGAAAGGTCGTTTGTATGTTTCCCCTTATGTTAGTACCCTGCAGAAAGCAAGACCTCTAGATCTCAGCTGTTCTGAGACCATGGGATCGTCTGCCAGGCTTCTATTTTTCAAAGTCATTTCAACAAGCCTTCGTGAGATCCCCTTTACTTTGATCTTTTATATCGTGATAATAACCCCTGAACCACATACCTGGATTTGTCTCTCCTTTGCTGGCCGCTGCTAATGATGAATCCTTGTAAGCTCTCAAACCGAACCAGAACGTCAAGTCACATTTTGGGTTGTAGCCAAATAGGAGCCGCATAAAGGTCCTCCGGTCATGATGCTTCCTGTTTGCCCACTTTTTGGAATTCAGCAGCTCTTTTCCTTGGGATCTCACCAATTCCAGCAGTTCGTTGCAAAGGTTGATGTAACAGAGTGAAAACCTTTTGCTCTGCCCATGACAGTCCTGCAGCTCCTCCATTTTTCCTCTGATGGATCGTTCAGTTTGTTTACAAAACATCACGGACACTTTTGCTATTTCCAAAACTTCTAAATCCTAGAAGTTTTGAAGGTTTTAATTTAAAAAAAAATAGGTTTAATGTGATGGGTAGGATCCAGGCTCTACCTTCTCTGAGAAGAAGGGACTTCCTGAAAAAGGAAGGGTTCTGTTCGGCCTCATTTTGCAGCATTTCCCTGCCTCTCTGTATTTTTCAGCCACCCTATTCTTGGGGGGTTCCTTGCCACCCTGACTGGGCTCAGTCAAGATGATCACCTACATGGAAGGGTGGATTATGGGTTGTTGTTTGAGCTGTGGTTTGTTGTGTTGTCTGGACCCAGCTGCACTAAGCAGCCATAGCTTGTTAACCACAAAGAGAACCCGGTTTGCTGTTGGGTGTCACGATCAGCAGGTCCAGAGTCCCCACCTCGCAGGGCACAACTCCAAGCCCTACTTCCTCGGTCCCCAAATTCTGCGGCCAGACATGACAACCCAAGCACTGGGGAAAACTTGTTTATTAAAAGACAGGATTAACCCAGTAAGGGTGGAGGGTTTTAAAAGACTGTAACACACAACACACACACCAGAGAGGGTAGGCAAGCGGAAAGAGAACTGGAGAGTGACACTTTCACTAAATCTAAATCCATACTGTCTCAGCTCCCTCAAGACCCCTAAGGCCGAGTGGCCACCTCCAACCCAAAATATCAGAGCTAGCTGTTCTTAACACTAGCACAGTATATAGTACCCAATGTAGCCTTCTGCTCTGTAGAATAGCACAGAGTTCTTCAGCAGAGTTTCTGGCAACAACAAGGAACCTCTTCTTTCTGTCCTGGCTCCCGACTTTTATCCCCATTGCCCTTTAGCCTAAAAGCTTGGGTGTTGGAGGGGAGCGTGAATTCTCCTGTCCTTGAAAGTAATTTACAGTATCTTCGGGCATTTCGCATTCCAGGCATTATTGAGTCCCTGTGACTAATCTCCACCTGGCTGGAGCAGCTGGGCCTCTGAGCCAAGTGTTAAGCCTTCCCTGGTGAAGGCGTCCTCAGCCCCTTTTCTATTACATCGGGTTGTTTTGGCTGGATTGTGACCCATGCTTCCACACCAGTCCAGGCGCATGTGGGTTACTGTGTCATCGGAATCCAGGCTCTGTGTAGGGAAGGTGGGGCAGAGAAGTCCATTTCCAGCAGATCCAAATTAAATTGGATTCAATCCTACGTTGCGGTCTTTCCAGTGCATTTTCTTATTTTCCTGGGTGTGTTAGTCTTTCAGCTTCTGTTGATTTAAATCTGTTCTGCATTTTAACTCTCTGCACTGCAGCTGAGCTTTATTCTGGATACCACTGTTATTATATGCTGTAGTTTTAAACTTTTCGAAGTTCTTATTGTATTTTATTGTGTAATACTCCATGGTTTTAATTACTGTGAACTGTCTAGAGACCTTTGGCAATTGAGAAGTACAAAATATAATAAAGAAATGGGTGTCCCAGATTATTCCAGTACCAGTAGTAAAACTTTATTTAGTTCCAAACCTCTGTCAGTACAGTATTGAGAGCAGAGGCCTGAGATCCATAGCAGGCGGAGGAGCAAACACCCAGCCAGTGTGAATTACTCTCAGGAAGGCATGGGGAATGCAAGGCATAAATTTTAACTGTGCCATTTCAAATCTCTTTACTAAATATTACACTCATTATTTTAAGAATTAGGAATAAAATACATGCATACATGAAAAAGCAGCTTGCAATAACGAATACATGGATGCAAATGCAAAATGACAAGAGGCGATTCATATTTTTGTCCTCTCTAGCCTCTTATCTTTCCTCCTCTTCAAATCTATTCTTATTGAGTTATTTAACAAATGAATTCAGTGAAACAGTGTGCAGTACAAACACACAATTAACAATAAAATGCAATATACGTTTAATTAAAATAATTAAAATGCAATATACACATTTTAACATATAGGTATTGAAAAGATTGATGAGCAGCACACACAATTGACACAAGTTTGACTGCAAAAGTGTTGGCTGGGAAAAAAAAGTTTCTAGCATGTACCTAAAGCTCGCAATTGTTGGCACGTCTTAATTCCAAGACAGAGCATTGCTAAGGCCTGGGAAAAATACTCCAGCACTTCTTTTTTCAGGATTGCCAAAGGAACCCAGTGAGGGTGCAGAACTCCCAAATGGACCTGCTTGGGGCATTTTGTGTTTTAGACCTTACAAATGATAGATAAAATAACTTTTTGGGCTGACTCGGGCAATCAAAGGAAACCATACTGAGTTAACGGGGGGAAAGCACTAGTCACATCTGGGTTCATTTTCGACACCAGACAAAAGTGTCTCAGGAAGTGCTGCCCGTGAAAACTCTTCCGGCCACTTTTCTCCCCTTGGAAGCTTTTGGGGCACATGAGGACGGCTTTCAGCTCTCAGCCAGGACAGGTAATTTAAAGTTAAACCCTTCCTGAGGTGCTGGAGAATGAGAAAATCTGCATTCGCAATGCAACATAGCAAAGTTTTCTCTGGATGGATTTTAATTCAGGTTGGAGGTTTTAACTCAGACCTTTAGCATTAAAAACAGACCAAGTGAACTTTCTTTGGGGGTGAACCTTCTTTGGTTCCTTTGTTTGCTGCCTACATTTGGGGGGGTGGGGAGTAGCCCGTAGAATTATTACTATGGGATAGTAATTCTGGGATATTTGTGGGGCAAGTTTTGATTTACAGGTGGAAATACCCATAAAGGGCAGGAGACTGAAATTTAGGCACTAATTAGACTCGGCTCTATGTGACAATATCTTTAGGACAAGTCCTTGAGAATGTGGACAAGGCACTTGGAGAGGCTTGGGTGGCATTGGTGGCTGGGAGCCACCATCTTCCAGCTTCGACTGGTGGCCCAGCCGCGCCCTGACCTGGACAGGGCTCGCCTGGCTTCAGTGATCTATGCTCTGGCAATCTCTAGACTGGATTACTGCAACTCACTCTGCGTGGGGCTGCCCTTGGAGCTGGTTCAGATGGCACTGAATGCAGCAGCCGGGCTGTCAGCTGGCAAGCGGTCCGGACGGGTAAGACCAGCTCTGGCCCACCTGCACTGGCTGCCTGAAGGCTTCCAGTCCCAATGCCAAGGTCCAGTCTTCACCTACAAAGCCCTACACGGCCTGGGACAGCAACGCCTGTCTGGCCGCTTCTCCTAGCCCCAGTGTATCCAGCCACCACACTCAACCTGTGGGGTCTCCCTCTGGGTGCCAAGCCCTTAGAGGCCCAGGGGGTGCCTGTCCTGTGGCTCTGTGGTGTCTCCCCATCTTGCAAGCAGCCTCCCTGCTGCGGCCCATGTGGGGCCAGGTGTGCCGTCTTTCCAGCACCAGGCTAAGGCGGCCCTCTTTGTGGGGCCTTTGAGGATCTCCCTGCTCATCCGGGGAGCTGACAGGTTCCCCAACTCCCTTTTTAGTTTCTTGTTGGCTGTATTTCAATGTATTTTTAATTATTTTAATACTATTTTAAATACTGGGTTTTGTATTGTATATTATTTATTTTGTAACTTGTGAACTGCCCAGAGAGCTTCAGCTACAGGTGGTTTAGATGTCTAATAAATACTACTACTACTACTACAACTAATAATAATTGTGTGTGTGTGTGTGTGTGTTTTGAGGATGTTAAGAAGGAGCAAACTCCTTTCAAGGTAATAAGCAAACTTTGTCCAAGGTAATAAACACTTAATGGCAATGAAATATGGATGAACCAGTGAATGAAATCTTCCACTTCCCATTTCTGCAGCCATTCCTGTTCCCCAAGTTGGCCAAGGAGCTACTCCATGAGTATCCGAAGCTGCCTGAGGAAGTGATGCATCAATTCCTCTCCCTGAGCTGAGGATAAAAGCAAAGCCTCTCGCCAGGGGTTTTATATACTTCTCCATCGCTGCTTCTGAAGCTTCTGAAGCACATGTGTGCTCTAACATGACCCCTGCCCAGGAGATTGGGAGGTAAAGCTGCAGTTCTCACAGCAAAAGCAGCTCTTATCTAAAGAACGATTCACAGAATCATAGAATCATAGAGTTGGAAGGGGCCAGAAGGCCATCGGGTCCAATCCCCAGATATTGCAGGAGACTAAGTCACACCATCCCACTGTCCAGACACTTTCTGAATGTCTCCAGTGAGGAAGGAACTTCCTCAGGTAAAAGGTTCCATTGCCATACTGCACTGACAGTCAAGAAATTCTTCCTGGGGTCTAGTCTAAATATGGTTTATTTTCACTGAAGTCCATTATTCCATGTCCTGCATTCTGTAATTAACAAGATCTTGTCCTTCCTCTTTGTGGCAGCCTTTCAGGTATTTGTAGAGTGCTATCATGTCCCCACTTAGTCTTCTCTTCTTGAGGCTCCACATGCCCAGTTCTCTCAATCTTTCTTTATAGGGCTTTGCCTCCAGTCCCTGGATCATCTTTGTTGCCCTCCTCTGAACCCTTTCCAGGTTGTCTGCATCCTTCTCAACTGTGGTGCCAGTACTGGGCATAATACTCAAGATACAGCTTAAGTAATGCCAAATAGAGGGGAACCAGTACCGCACGAGATTTGGAAGTGATGCTTCTGTTGATGCAGCCCAATACAGCATTGGTGCTTTTTGCAGCTGCATCATATTGTCGGTTCATATACAGCAATTCCAAGGTCCTTGAGACATTATGTCATAAAAACACAGAAGCAGAGCAAGTCAGAAGGGGGACTTCAGGGCCATCTAGTCTGACCCCCGGCTCCAGCCGGCTCCGCTCATGACATGCCCACCATGTACATGTCCAGCCTATCCTTGAACACCTTCACCGATGGGGCCCTAACCACCTCCCTTGGAAGCCCATTCCATATACTAGGTGTCCTAACTGTCAGGAAGTACTTCCTGACATCCAAATTGAAGCCTGGTCCCTTGAGATTTGTCCCATTGGAACATGTAATCCCACTGGGGATGACACGAGCGGAGCCAGCTGGAGCCAGGGGTTTGACTAGATGGCCCTGGGGACCCCTTCTGCCTTACTGTTTCTGTGCATCTATTGGTGGTCGTCACTATCTCCCATTGCAGTAAATGCCACAGTTTAACTATATATTGTGTGAAGAAATATGTCCTATTCTCTGTCCCAAACCTCCTACCACTTGGTTTCGTGGGATGACTCCAGGCCCGAATGCTAATGGAGAGGAAGGAAAATGTCATTCTCTCCATTTATCTGCATTTCTACCATGTCTCCCCCACTCACCCTTTTTCTAAGCAGAGCAGTCCCAGTTTTGCAGCTGCTCCTCACAAAGCCGCTACTCCAGACCCTTGATCATTGTTGCTGCCCTTCTCTGCTCTCTGCAACTGGAAGAGGACACAATACATCAAGTGCAGTTCCACCAAGGATCTATACAAGGGGAGTAAAGTCCTGGCAATTCCAACTTCTATTCCAGTTTGCCATTTTTACAGAGACCATGACTGGGGCTGATATATTCACCATGTTTTCACTCCCATGATCCCTTTCTCACTCATGGCATGCATTGGTAAGGCCTCTTCCCCGTGAGAGTTCTTAGATGGCTCCTAAGGTGATGACTCCAGCCGAAGCTCTTTCCACACTACAAGCATGCGTATGGCTTCTCCTTAGTGTGGATTCTTTTATGGATTGTAAGTTTTCCACTTTGACGGAAACTTTTTCCACATTCAACACATGTGTATGGCTTTTCCCCGGTGTGGGTTCTTCGGTGTTGAGTAAGAGTCCAACTGTCACTGAAGCTTTTTCCACATTCTATGCATTTGTACGGCTTCTCCCCAGTGTGGGTTCTTTGATGTTGAATAAGACTTCCACTCAGACTGAAGCTCTTTCCACATTCCATGCATGTGTACGGCTTCTCCCCAGTGTGAGTTCTTTGATGAATTGTAAGGTTTCCACCTTGACTGAAGCTCTTTCCACACTCCATGCATGTGTATGGCTTCTCCCCGGTGTGAGTCCGTTGATGGTTTATCAGATTTCCTCTTTGACGGAAGCTCTTTCCACACTCCAGGCAGGCATATGGCTTCTCCCCAGTGTGGGTTCTTCGATGGTTCCTAAATTTTCCACTGTCACTGAAGCTCTTTCCACATTCCAAACATGTGTACGGTTTCTCGCCGGTGTGTGTTCTTTCATGCTTAGTAAGATTTCCACTGACACTGAAGCTCTTTCCACATTGCATGCAAACATACGGCTTCTCCCCAGTGTGGGTTCTTTGATGATGAGTAAGAGTTCCACTGTCACTGAAGCTCTTTCCACACTGTAAGCATGTGTATGGCTTCTCCCCAGTGTGTGTTCTTTGATGGATCCTAAGTTGTCCACTTTGACTGAAGCTTTTTCCACATTCCAGGCAGGTGTATGGCTTCTTTCCAGTGTGAGTCCTTTGATGGTTTGTAAGGTTTCCTCCTTGACGGAAGCTCTTTCCACATTCCAGGCAGCTGTATGGCTTCTCCCCAGTGTGGGTTCTTTGATGGATCCTAAGTTGTCCACTTCGACTGAAGCTTTTTCCACATTCCACACATGTATATGGTTTCTCTCCACTGTGGGTTCTTTGATGTTGAGTAAGACATTCACTTATGTGGAAGCTCTTCCCACATTCCATGCATTTGTAAGGCCTCTCCCCAGTGTGTGTTCTTTGATGGATTGTAAGTTTTCCACACTGACTGAAGCTCTTTCCACATTCCGTGCATGTGTATGGTTTCTCCCCAGTGTGCGTTCTTTCATGTACAATAAGTTGAGGATTGTGTTTGAAGCTCTTTCCACATTGCGTGCATGTGTATGGCTTCTCCCCAGTGTGGTTTCTTTGATGGACTGTAAGTTTTCCACGTTGACTGAAGCTTTTTCCACATTCTACACATATGTATGGCTTCTCCCCAGTGTGGGTTCTTTGATGGATTGTAAGTTTTCCACTTTGACTGAAGCTCTTTCCACATTCCACACATGTGTATGGCTTTTCCCCAGTGTGGGTTCTTTGATGATGAGTAAGATTTCCACTTACATGGAAGCTCTTTCCACATTGCATGCACGTATATGGCCTCTCCCCAGTATGTGTTCTTTGATGGATTGTAAGTTTTCCACTTTGACTAAAGCTCTTTCCACATTCCATGCATGTGTATGGCTTCTCCCCAGTGTGTGTTCTTTCATGTACAATAAGTTGAGGATTGCGTTTGAAGCTCTTTCCACATTGCATACATGGGTATGGTCTCTCTCCAGTGTGTGTTCTTTGATGGATTCTAAGTTTTCTTATTTGACTGAAGCTCTTTTCACATTCTATACATGTGTATGGCTTCTCCCCAGTGTGAGTTCTCTGATGCTCAATAAGATTTCCACTGACTCTCAAGCTCTTTTCACATGCCATGCATGTATATCAACTACCCCCCAGTGTGGGTTCTCCGATGGTTCCTAAGTTGTCCACTTCAACTGAAGTGTTTTCCACTTTCCATACATGTATATGGTATCTCTCCAATGTGAGTTCTTTGATGTTTAGTAAGAGTAACACGTTTTCTGATGGTCTTTACAGATTCCAAACTTATATTTGGTCTCTCCCCTATATTCTTTCTTTCATCTGCAGAAAGATTTCCTGGATAACTAAATCTCTTACCACAGTCTATGAATTCATTTAGCTGCTCCACAGTCTGGACTCTTCCATTTCTTTCCTCTTGTTCTTTACTTGATTTTTCTCGTACTTGTTTGATCCTGTTTAATTTAGAAATGTCTCTTTTCTCACTTCATGCTCACATGTTTCTGATGATATGATCCAAGGTTCCATATCGTTTTACAGTCTTGCCCTTCATCTGCTTGGGAGGAAAGAGAAAATGAAAATCTTGGTAGGAGTTAGAGGCTGAAACAGATGAACTCGTTCAAGCTCACCGCAAAGTTGGCACCTCTCATTTCAGCATCTACAGAATTCCCCCTTTTTCACTTTGCATGCCTTGCAGAAATGTCAATTTCTCAAGGATTGCCTTTTACAAAGCATCCACCTTTACACTACAGTTAATGCACAAATTTTATTTGCATTGTTTCAGGATGTTCAGCAATGTATTTTCTTATTGAATAAAACAATGTATAATAACAACTTCTGACTGAGGTACCTCACATTTTCCCTTCACAAACACTCCTCACTCACAAATCCTCCTTTCTCTCCTAAATGTAACTGTTAGCTGCTGACAGATTGAAAGTTTCTATTTACCGTATTTTTTGCTCTATAAGACTCACTTTTTTCCCCCTCAAAAGTAAGGGGAAATGCCTGTGCGTCTTATAGAGCGAATATGTGTGTGCAGTAAGTCTGTCAGATATGCAGCCCATGGGGAACTGATGGGGAATGTGCCTGTGATTATGTACCCATTTGATTCAGAATATTTTTTTTCTTGTTTTCCTCCTCTAAAAACTAGGTGCGTCTTATGGTCAGGTGCGTCTTATAGAGCGAAAAATACGGTATCTCTGCTTACACACTTCCAAGTTCTGCCCACACACTCTGTCATGAACCAATAACATCAGTCATTCATCTCCCCCATTTATTTTTCTTTTTACCCCAGCCTCTTTTACCCCTTCTGCTTATCTGAACTTACCAATATTTAAAGGAACACACACAAAACACTTAAAAAAATATATTTCCACTAAGCAAGGAAAACTAATTTTCAAGGGTATTGCACTGACAGTAAAACTTGAGATCAAAACACATCAGAGATAGTGGGTTCCTACAATCTTCTGAAACTCTTACCAAATACAAAAAGATATATTTTGAATATCTTGACATATACATATATCCTGATGGGTTACACCTGAAAGTACTTAGAGAGTTGGCAGGGGTTCTCTCACGCCGGCAGGCCTCCATTTTTGAGGCCTCGTGGAGAACGGGTGAAATTCCAGAGGTCTGGAGAGTGGTGTCAGTGGTTCCGAATTTCAAAAAGGGTAGTAGAAGGGACATGAGGAATTACAGACCTGTTAGCCTTACATCCATTGTAGGAAAAACAATGGAAAGCCTCATAATAGAGAGAGATCGAGTGATGCTAGATAGGGAAGGGAGGCTGGCAGCCACACAACATGGCTTCCGCAGAAACAGGTCCTGCCAGAGAAACCTTGTGGAATTCTATGACAAGGTTTCAAGATGGCTAGATGGAGGGGATGCAGTGGATGTGGTATACCTGGATTTCAGCAAGGCCTTTGACAAAGTGCCCCATGATATCCTGGTAGAGAAACTGAGGAGTTTTGGGATACACCAAAGCATTGTCTGGTGGATTAGGGCATGGTTGACTGACCGAAAGCAGAAGGTAACCATTAGCGGGGAATCGTCGGGATGGCAGCCAGTGACAAGTGGGGTCCCCCAGGGCTCTGTCCTGGGGCTGATCCTGTTTAATCTTTTCATAAATGACATGGAAGAAGGGGTGAACAGTCTGTTGATCAAATTCGCAGACAATACTAAAACTGGAGCAGTGGCCACAACTGAGGAGCAGGTACTCCAGATCCAAAAGGATCTGAGCAGACTATGGAAGCAGGCAGGAGACAACAGGATGGTGTTCAATGTGGATAAGTGCAAGGTCTTGCACTTGGGACATAGGAATAGGTGTCATAAGTACAGGTCAGATATTTGTATTTTATTTGTGTAAGCCGTCCTGAGGCTCTTGCAAAGGAAGGCATACAAATATCCTAAATAAAAATAGGGGACAAGTGGCTGGAAAGCAGCACTTGTGAAAGGGACCTCTGGGTGCTGGTTGACTGCAGGCTACACATGAGTCAGCAGTGTGATGCGGTGGTCAAGAGGGCAAACGCCACCCTTGGTTGCATAGCCGGAAGTGTGGCTTCTAGATCGAGAGAGGTATTACTACCACTCTATATGACTCTGGTGCACCCGCAACTGGAGTATTGTGCTCAGTTTTGGGCCCCTCATTACAGAAAGGATATAGCCAGGTTGGAGTCAGTGCAGCGTAGGGCCACAAGGATGGTGGCCGGTTTGCAGGGGATGCCGTATGAGGCAAGACTGAGGGAACCGGGTCTCTTCATCCTAGAGGAGACTGAGAGGGGATATGTTGGCGACATACAGGTATGTGAGGGGATGTCACACAGAGGTGGGTAAGACCTGCAGAGGAAGGCAGGAGGTGCTCCAACGGAGCAAATCTCAGGGAACCCAGGTTCCCTTTAGACGCCAGGAAACACTTCCTGACAGTTAAGGCCCCGAGGGTAAGGAATGGGCTTCCACGAGAGGTCGTTGAGGCCCCATCGGTGAGGGTGTTCAGAGATAGGCTGGACATGCACATGGTGGGCATGTCATGAGCAGAGCTGGCTGGAGCCAGGGGTCAGACTAGATGGCCCAGGAGACCTCTTCTGACTTGCTCTGTTTCTATGTGCCATAAGAAATGTGCACCCACACAAAGAGTTGCAAAGACCATTGCCCCAGGAAAGATCCAGGCCATGGGTGGCTCTCCGGCAGCAACTCCTTCTAGGGCAGTCAAATAGGCGTAAACCAGGCATGTCTTGGACGCCGACATTTCCAGGCAGGAATTCTTGCAGCCCCGTCAGGAATGCTGCAATTGGACATGGGTGGGGCCCCTACATGGGGCTGAGAGGTTCTGGGACCCCACAGAGAGGATATGCAAGATCCAGGTTTACTCCCAAGGAGAGTCATTGATCACATGAACCATCTACAACGCAGGCTGAACAACAACCGTCACTCAGTCAGTGAGGCTTCGAGCAGCTGGAACCGGCGGAGAGCAAAGTCAGCTGCCCTTTGCAGCAAAAGCCTACCTGGATGTAGGTGGGAGCTCTGAGGTTACCTGGATTAGAACTACATCCGCTTTAGGGTCACATCCTGCCCAGCTCTGCGCACTGGCAAAATGCTTTCCGCACCACACGCCAGCACTGCTACTGCTAGCAATCGACCCATAGATGGCCAAGGTTACGCGGCGATGACTGAGGGAGGTTCTGCCATGGTGGATGGGAGGGAGAACAGCCTGTGCCGCATCGGACTAACCCGGCCCCAGCGTGGAATGAAGGCCAGCAGCGAGCCCCTAAGCGCATCCTCTCCATTGCTGGTTCCTCGTGCCTGTCCTGTGTCCACCTTCCGTGCCAAGAGGGAACTGCAGGCCTGCCTGCCAGGCAAGGAGCTAGAAGATGGGCTAACAGAAGGCAGAAGACCCCGAGGGGCCCTCCAAGGCCTGTGCTCCATCACTGAGCCACCACCATAGAAGGGCAGAGGTCTGAGATGGGGCCTCTACGGGGTGATCCCAAGCAGGCAAAAGAAACAGGCTCTCACACAACTCTTCTCTATTGGTGATTTGGATAAAGAAAGGAAGGGAACAATTGGCACATTTGCAGGTGACCCAAAACTGCGTGGGGCAGTTCATGCTCTGGCAGACACAAAGAAGATTCAAGGGGATCTGGAGAGGTTGCAAAAATTTCATGACTGTTAAGAGCAGTACAGCAAGGGACCAGTTACCTGCGAGTTTGTGGGCTCTGCCACACTGGAGGCATTCAGGATGCAACTGGACAGCCATCTGATACGGGCAGTTTGACTTGGGGTCCTGCACTGAGCAAAGGGGCCCTCCAGTGCATTCCAGCCCTTTCCCCCATCATACTCTCTTGCAGGGCTGTCCTGGAATCAGAGGGGTGGAGTTGCAGGGGTCCTGGGAGGCTCCAGCGAAAGCACCCCTGACAGATGGCTGTCCTGATGCCTCAAGAGCACTTCCAGTGGCAGGACAGAGGCTCTGGGAGTGCGGCTGGAGGGAGAGAGGGCAGGAGCCAGGCAGGCACAAGAAGAGCAGGAAAAACACGGCCTTCCGCTGCCCCTGGTGCAAAGTAGGGATAATACACCCATGGGGATTTTCTTTCTCCGGCTCCAGGGGAGCAGGCCAAGGCATTTAGTTAGCCCAGGCTTTGCCTTGAACCTCGTCTTTGGAAGGCAAAGCAGAGCTCAGACGCGGGCCATGCTCCCCCTCGCCCTGTCCCCCTCCTGCGCAGCACAACGGAAACAGAGCAGCCCCATGGCTTCTCCACCGGGGGTGGGGCGGGGGCTCTTTTCGGGGAAGGAAGGCTTCCGCCATCACGACAGCTCTTCCGTCCTCCGTGCGTGGATGTGGATCCTCTCTGGGGTGCCTCCTCTGAGGTGTAGTAGGAGATCCGTGTGCACGGAAACGCCTTTTATGCTCCATATGTGGCTTTCCCCAGTGGGGATTCTTTCACAGAAATGAAGATGCCAGTTCCAGCTGAGGCCCCTTCACAACCAATCCATTTACAGAGCATTTGTCGGGGGGGGGGGGGAGTTGGTCTCCAGTTTTGATTGCACTGAACCTCTTTCTGCCAGTTACTCTTGTGTAAGTTTCCCCCCCTCCCTGGGTTTTGTAATATCTACCTATTTCATATTCAGTTTTAGCATTGGTTGGATAAAAAATACAACCAATTCATATATAAGGAATTGTAATGTTTTATCCCACTGTGAACCCATCCCCCTCTCAGGCTTTGCTGAAATTCTAGAACATGGAGGTGATGCTTGCGTACATTTTGGCAGGGAGAGAACCTGTTCTTCCTCCTCTTCTTTACCTGGCTTTTGTCCTGCTTTTTTGATTCCTCTCCTCCCTTTGCACTCTCCTGTTTTTGTTGAAAGGGCAGCTGGAGCCATGTACCGCTCAGCATTCGGCCAATTTCCTGCTTGGAATAAAGGCAAAATGAAATTTTGTTAGGAGTTAAGTCCGAGACTGTGAGCTTAATCGGACTCCGGGGGATGATGGAGGACAGGAAGGCCTGGAGGAATTTTGCCCATGGGGTCATGACTTCTCAACTAGCAACAACAACAAAGTCGAGACAACTGGAGATCAGAGAAAAGAGCTGCCGCTTCTATTTCAAGGCCTGCAAAGTTATCTTTTTCCACTGTGTGTGGGCTTCTGAAACAGAGGACCTTGGCGCTTGTGCCTGGGGATGTCCATGACCCCTGGTTAGTCAAGTTGTCCTCTCCTCTGAAGGAGGGATTCTGGGCAGTGCTCCCACTGAGAGTAAAACACTCACGCCCGCCCCCCACGAGACTAGTTAACACAAAACTTGCAGTGGCCGCTCCTGCAAAGAAGCAAGAGCCACTTGGGGGCGTTTAGGGTCTTCAGAGCAAAGCTTCCAGGCCATTCTGTTGGGGGCTCCATCCTCAGAAGGATCTCTGGAGAAAATTCTCGCGAGTTGTGCTCACAGCTTGCTCCAAAAGAGAAGGAACTGCGAACCCCCCCTGGCCACTCCTGCAAAGGAAGCGAGAGCCACGAGGGACGCCTGGGGTATTGAGAGCAGAGGCTCCAGAAGGATTTCCGGGAAAACTCCTGTCCGGGGCGGCAGCACTAGCGGGGCTCGGCCTGGCTCCCCAGCTTGGGAGGCAAAGAGGCGCGGCTCGCCGCTGAACGCAGCCCCTGCTCCCGCCGCCTTGTAGCCCAGCAGGAGAAACCCTCGGCCTCCCGCAGACGCTCGCAGCTCCAGCTCCAGCTCCGGGGCGCGAAGCAGCGCGATGATCGCGGGCACGAAAGCCGCCCCCAGAATCGCATTCCCACGACCCCCGAGCCTGCAGGGGGCTCCGAGCAGACTGAAAGGTCTGCAAGCGCAGCCCCGCCGCGGGAGGCACGTCGCAGGCGAGGTTGCTGCGGGGCCCCTTCCTTTTGGGGTGGGGAAGAAAAGGAAACCAGCCTCCTCTCCCTCCTCCAGCCCCACACAAGGCTCGCCTCCCTGCACCGGGTCCCGTTTCATCGGAGCCTCCCGGGGCTGAATTCCCAAGAGGGATCGTGCGGAGGAGATCGCGCGGCGCTTTGCACCTGGGGCGCAGTGAGCGGATCCCGCAGTGCCACGGAGGGGCTGACGGGCTCTCCCCTCCCCCCCACCAAAGCCCCCATATATTCGGTCCCCTCCTGCCCCCACGCCCGGGACCTTGTCCTGCCCGTCCCTCTTTCACCCCCACCCTTCCGCCGGCCGCGGATCCCACCAGGCCGACCATGCTCTGGGCTCACCAGGGAGGCGTCCACGCGGCCCCCCGCTCGCCCGGTTCCTCCCTCCAGAAGCGCAGCGCTCCTTGCTGACCCTCCGGGGCGCTGGGGCTGAAAAGACCCCTTTCCTGCCCACCACCTAAGAATTGCTGCACCGAGGAGGAAAGAAAAAGCCGGATCCCGGAATCATACTGGCTTCTCCGAGTTTCCCATGGTTTCTCATGGGGCCACCTCCCGGAATAATTTTACTCCTATAGTGAGCTTAAGCAGTGCTTACACTTGTTTAAGCTTTTGTTTTATGTATGACTTTCAATTCTGGGGTTTGGTTCTCCGAGACCAGCAAAGGGCCTGCTGAGCTCTTTGGATTGATTTGGTAGTCCTTCATTGAATCCCGCCTTCCCTTTTTCAAAATGGCGTCATTGCCGCCCTTCTCTAATTAAATGCCTGCTTTTCCGCCCTCTTCCAAGATGGCTGAGCGTTGTCAAAACGCCCGCGAGGCTGCCCTCCTTAAAGATGGTCGCGCGGCGTTACGTAGCCCTTTCCCAAAAGATCTACGCAGCGGTGCCCGGGCAGAAGCGACCAGCCAAGCACCTGCCTTCTCCCAGAGCCGCCGCGCCGCCTCCGTCTCCAGTATGTCCCCTTTGCTCCGGGAGTTGAGAGTTGCACAGTGGAAATTGGAGAGAGGAGCCACAGGGGGAACTGCAGCAGCTCAACCCAAAGCAAAACAAGGCAGAAATGCATCCATCCTGTGGGTAAACAGAGAGATCAAGAAGCTTTGCACACGTACAATTTTTCACGTGTGCACCCGATGCTGTATGTGTGCCAACATGTGTTATGCAGCTGGTCTCCACCCAAGACCCTGAGAACTTGTTCAAGGTCTCTTGGTGGAAAACCAAGGTTAACTGCCGGACCTCTGATCAAAAACCTAGGTTTCCAGCTGGGTTTTGTGTGAACTGGTCCAAGATGTCTATGAGAGAATGTGCGTGAGAGAGTATGAAGCAGGGTTGTGTGTGTACTAGTGAGCTAGAGGAGGAGGAGGATGGGGTGGGCTGCTACAACTTGCCCTTTATTGGAGCTGCTCTTATCTGTCAAGGCCATCCGGCTTTCTTTCTGCCTGGTCAGCGTCAGCTGCATTTCAAGGATCTCACAGGCTGATTTCTAGAAAAGAGGGTTTTTCCCAGGCCTGATTACGTCTCACTGATTGCATGCTTTAACCCATGAAAGCTATACCTATTGATCTGTACATCACAAGGAAAAATCATTTTTTCAAGGGACCCAAGGTCGCTTACATAATTGTCTATCCATTTTATCCTCACAAGAGCTCTGCGGGGTAGGTTAGTCTGAGAATCTGTGAGTGGCCCAAAGTCACCCAGTGAGCTTCAAGGCTGGATGGGGCTGGGACTTGCATCTCCTAAGCCCCTAACCACTCCATCGCAAGAGCTTTGGTACCACTTTCCCTTAGTCACCTCTCTTGTAAGCTGAAAACCCTCAAGGATTATAACCTGCTCATAACAGGGCTGGGAAAGGAACCCAGACCATGAGTGCCAGTCAGAGTCGAGAGCACTGGACTCCATGGACCCCAAAGGGTGCCTTTGGGGTCTCTCGGTCCCCTGTCACAGCATGGCTGCTTTCCTCATGTTGAAGTCCTATCCTCTACCCTCTGAGGAACTTTCTACACCAGAGGATGGAGTTCAGGGCCAAAACCTGCTGAGCTGGTGGTCGGCCCACTGGTCTCAGGGAAGGGTCAGCAGCCCTTGGAGGTTCCTTCTGTCTTCTGAGAGCGACCTCTGTTCTCTTAGGTATTAACTATTCTCTGGCCAAAATGGCACCACCCACACAGAAGGTCACCCACCACCCATACTGGGGAAACTTCAGGAGCTGCAAGGCTGGCAGAAAAGGGGGAATCTTGAGTAGAAAAATTCCTGACACCGGGTAGAGATGGGAAGGTCCAGGGGGAAAAAGGATTTTTTTTTTTAAAGGTGTTTTCCCCATTTTGTTCCAACCCCTTCCCCTCTTTTTTTTCCTGAATTTTTCAGAGAGAAATGAGCTATTTTCCAAATTTTCCTGAGTATTTCCCTAAGAGGGGAAAGAAAAACCAAAAGAGTCCAATGACAGTGGAGCAGCCTGATACTTAAAGACAACAGGGAGGGATGGAATGGTGTTACCTGGAAGGGCCTGGCTGGCTGAGGCCGGAACAAGAACATTCTGCGTGGCAGTATTTTGTTACCATAATTTAGAGTCTGAGGGCTCTCTGGGCAGCTCACATAAACAGTGGCATACAGAATAAAATCAGCAAACTTAAAACTAAGAATCGAACACTATAAAAATAATAGTTTACATGGGAACAGGAGACTGCACATGACAAATAAAAGCAAGCCATGAAAAATGAAGACCATAATTATACTAAAAACAGGCATGAAATAAAAATGTGTTCATCTAGTGATGGAAACTACACAATGAGGGTGCCAGTTGCACCCCCTTAGGAAGGACATTCCAAAGGCAAGGCGCAGGAACATGAAAAGCCCTTTTCCTCGTCATTTCCCCCTTTCCTTTATGGGGGAGTTGGCATAGAAGGGCATCCATAGACGATCTTAAGGGTCTGGTAGGGATATAAGGAGACAGGTGTTCCTTCAGGTATCTGCAATGTATGGCTGTGAAAGCTGGACCATAAGGAAGGCTGAGCACATAAGAATTGAGGCCTTTGAGTTGTGGTGCTGGAGGAGACTCCTGCGAGTCCCTTGGACCGCAAGGCGATCAAACCGGTCAGTCCTAGAGGAGATCAACTCTGACTGCTCTTTAGAAGGCCAGATCCTGAAGATGAAACTCAAATCCTTTGGCCACCTAATGAGGAGGAAGGACTCCCTGGAGAAGAGTCTAATGCTGGGAACAATAGATGGCGAAAGAAGAAGGGGACGACAGAGGATGAGGTGGCTGGATGGAGTCACTGAAGCAGTTGGTGTGAGCTTTAGGTGGACTCTGGGAGATGGTGGAGGACAGGAAGGCCTGGAGGAATGTTGTTCATGGGGTCACGATGGGTCAGACACGATTTCGCAACTAGCAACAACAACGTTAATGTAAGCACTTTGAATTGGGCCTGGGCAGCAACAATGCAGCTGGCAGAGGACCAGTACGATGTGTTCGCCTGGAACAGTCCTCGTTAGCAGCTGTGCTGCTCTGTTTCAGATTAGTTGGGGTGCCTGGACCATCTTCAAACGCACATAGAGCCCATTACAGTAATCCAGGTGAGCGGTTACCAGTGCGTGGATGATCCTGGCGAGTAAGAAAATAGCTGAGAAATCAACCAGAGCTGATAGAAGATGCTCCTGGCCACCAGGGTCACCTGAGCGACAAGTGTCAACTTGGGGTCAAGGAGCACCCCAAGCTAGGGACCTTGTCCTTTAGGGGGAGTGCAACCCCGTTCAGGACAGGTTGAAAATTTCCCAGATGGGTGAACAGGCTGCCCACCAAGAGCGGCTCTGTCTGGACTGAGCTTCAACTTATTAGTCCTCATCCTGTCCATTACCAAGTCCTGACACTGGTTCAGGACAGCGAGTGCCTCACCTGGATTGGATGAGAATGAGAATAGGAGCTGAGTATCACCTGCATATTGGTGCCACTTCAGCCCAAACCTCTGGATGACCTGGCCCAGCGGCTTCATGTAGCATGTCAAGATTAAACAATGTCTTCATGGTTTCAGGATTCTCTTGCTTTGCTGAACAGTTCACAGCTAAAATAGATAAAAGAATACAAACTGTGCATGAAAAAGCAGAACTGAGTCACATTTAAAAAGCATTATTTTTATCTCGCTGTCCAGCCCCCACAAAAGGGCTCCCGGAGTAGTTTTCAAGACAGGGTTAGAATGTTTAAAAAGCACAACACACAAGGAAAAGTGGTCAGCAAGGGAAGAGGAAAACTGACATGTCCTCTCAGCAAGGCTGGGGGAATTTAACGCAACTTCAGAAAGGCCTGAAGTGACCTGATCGCTTTGACTCAGACTGAATGTTTAAGGAAGAGAATGGTGGCATTTACTTTAAGGATCCCTGCAGCGAACGTGGGGCAGTGCAAAGACGTGAACCGTAGTCCCGCTAGAGGTGGAATTAGGAGGCAAGCAGGGTCCCTCTTGCATCCCCCGTTTTCCTCTCTTCCCAAAATTGGCTCCCCTCCAAATCCTTTCCCTTTTCGCTCCCTGCAGCCGGAGGATGAAAATGCAAAATGTAAGATAGGCTTGGGGAGGTGCAGAAACCGGTTGCTGCTGCTGCTGCTGCTGCTGGAAGGGGCAAACCGACTGCCCAAAGGGCCCCTTCAGCAGATCCCTGGAGGGGGCCTAGCTATTGTTGGGAAAATGTGGGTAAATCCTGTCTTAAAAGCATTACTTCTGTGTGCATTTGCATTGTAGGACCAAATCCTGTCTTCCTTCTCAAAACCAAGCTGTCACTGTGTAAAATGGCATTCCCCCACTCCCTTTCTCTCACCTTTAGCTGTGGACTACAGAAGACAGAGCCATTCAGTCCAAATATACATTGGAAATAATCACTGTTGTAATTCAGTTTACATGGAAGTATCTTCCTAGCCCAGAGGCTGCATGTGCCCTGGTCACTCAGAATGCTTAGAATCTAGATAAGAGTTTGAGTTCATGCATAGTTTCAGTGGCGTGAATTTACATGTCTAAGCAGACCTGGAGATGGGTTCAAGCTACTGAACTAAAGTGTCAATACAGGCAATTAGAAATACTATAATCTCATTGTTACTGTGTGATCGACCCACATTCCTTTATCTGTTCTGTATGGGATGACCTCAGAATCTTATTGTAATCTCTGCATTCTGTCATCAATTGCCCTGTACCTGTGTGTGACTGGGAGTGTATAAAAAGTCTGTATTTCTGTTGAAGCTTGGCAGCGAGCTTATCTCTGCTTGCCTGGTAAGGCCTTATCGTGAGACAACCGCGGGACGTGGGATAGAGAATAAAGACACGGAGGTTCATAACGATTGATCTTTCCTACAACTCCGAGTTTTATTTCCCTTCTCAAATTGAGATTCCGGGATTCTGACACTATTCATGTCTGATTTGTGATTCTTTCCTCCTGGAGAGGAAGGAAATGGGGGCGAGGAGGAGGAGGAGCCCGGCGAGCCCCGGCCAGCCTCGCTTCCCGCCCGCCTTCACCCCCCGGGAGGAGCATCTCCCTTGTGCCTCTGCGTCTCTCTCCAGGGTCCGGTGAGTCTCCTGGGACTGCTGGGGGTGGGGGGTCCCAGGGAGGCGCGGGGGGGGCAAAATGCAAGCCTGGGAAAGCGGGGAGGGGGCGGGAAGACCCTGGAGGGAGATGCGCGTACACAGCCCTCCGGGCAGGGAAGAGACCCTTTGCCATTGCAAAGGGGCTGAAAGGAGCGCACGCCCCTCCCCTTTTTATTCCCCCCCCCGCAGCGCCATGGGGTTGAGGGAGTTGGGGAACATGGGTAGGAGAATGCTCTGGCACTCGTGACCTGATAACCTGGAGGGACCTTTGGTCTGATCCAACGGGACTCTTCAAGCGCCCTTAAAGAAGGAGCAGTTACTGGTCCTCATGATCATAAGCCACCTCCACCCCTGCAGGCATTACACCTCTGTGCAGAAGTTGGTGAGGAACATGGGAAGGGGAGTGCTTTTGTGCTCATGTCCTGCTGGTGGGGTTTCCATGGACAACCGGGTGGCTACTGGGACCAGAGGTGGACTAGATGGACTGTGGACTCTTGTAACACTCTTACATAAGGAACAGCCACTAGTCCTCATGGTCCAAATGCTCCTTCCAGCATCGCAGACTTGATGCCTCTGTGTTGTTACTGTTGCTGAAATCGGCAACATTACTATTGTTATTTCAGTACTGCTCAATTGCTGAAGCACTCTGGATGGTGAACAATAGATAGAATAAAATTCAATGTAAAAAAACAGTAACATGTCATTAAATGGTAGCAGTTTTTAAATTATTAATTGTATTTTTTATGAATGTTGTGAGCCGCCCCGAGGCTTTGTTGCGATGGGGCGGCATAGAAATGTTTTAAATAAATAAAATAAATAAAAATTAATTTAATTTAATTTTAAAAATCAAATTTTAAAAAAATTAAAAAGTTTTTAATTTTAATTTTAAAAACCACATTTTTAAAAAATCAACAAGTTAAAGCCACATTTTCATGACTGAACAACCAAAACTCATCCAGACTGCTGGGCCTGCTAATCAAAGGCAGCTGGCAATGCCCCTGTGTGCTAACTGGATTTGGCCAATTCCTTGACAAAGAGGGTGGTCTTAGACCGGCACCGAAAAATTAGTGACGTTGGCCCCAGTGGGCCTTAGCGAGGAGATCATTCCATAATTCAAGGGCTGCTCCAGAGAAGTCCCTTCCCCCTGGTGGTCACCAACCAAGCCTCCTTGCAGGTGGCGTTTGGAAGAAGGCCTCCAAGGCCCAGTGTGGTTCCTGGTCCGTTCGGGTCGGCAGAGGCGTTCCGTGTAAGGGCGGGTGCTTTTGGGCCAGAACCCCGGATCTTTCTGGGCGGCTCCGCCACCCTATTGCTGTCCATAGGCTCTTGCTGAAATAAATGTGGAGGAAATCTGATACGGCCCTGTTGTGTTCTTGTATCCTTTGTTGTGAACTGTCCAGAGAGTTTCGGCTACAGGGCACTATAGAAATGAAATGAGGAGGAGGAGGAGAATAACTCTGATCCCCCTGGATTTGCTGGCTGTCAGCTCACATGCACTTCTCCTCCTGCTGCCTTCCTTGAGTCATTCTGCCTTCTCCACCCTCCCCGCAATTAAAGACCCTTCCCTCCCATGTCCACTTGTCCCTTTTTACTGCTCGGGGTGTCCTTAGAAGTCTGGGTTCCTTAAAGACGTGGACTTTGGATCATATTGGATCATACTGAAAATACTACCGTATTTTTCGCTCTATAAGACGCGCCTGACCATAAGACGCACCTAGTTTTTAGAGGAGGAGAACAAGAAAAAAAATATTCTGAATCAAATGGGCACATAATCCCAGGCACATTCCCCATCACTTCTCCATGGGCTGCACATCTGACAGACTTACTGCACACACATATTCGCTCTATAAGACGCACAGACATTTCCCTTTACTTTTGAGGGAGGAAAATGTGAGGCTTATAGAGCAAAAAATACGGTATATGCTGCTGCTGCTGCTTTTTTTTTTTTTTTGGTCTTTTGGGTCTGAGCCCCAGATCTTTTGGTTCCTAGCCCTGCCCTAGTTAAGAGTTAGCTGCATTTGCTTTGGAAAAATCTGCTGGTCCTGGTGGGGCAAGACCAGCTGCCAAGGAGCTTAGACAGGCAGAGGCCTCGCTCCCTTCCTGCTGCAGGGATCCTGGGGGCAGCAGGTTTGCCACCGTGTGTGCCCAGCGCTGGACTGGATGGACCTTTGGCCTAATCCAGCAGGACTTAGAAAGAGTGAGTCAGAAGGGGCCTCCTGGGCCATCTAGTCTGACCTCCGGCACCAGCCGGCTCCGCTCACAACATGCCCACCATGTGGACGTCCAGCCTATCCTTGAACACCTGCACTGATGGGGTCTCAATGACCTCTCGTGGAAGCCCATTCCACACCCTCGGGGTCCTGACCGTCATGTCATGTCTGATTAGAGAAGAACAGATGTGCTTCTCAGGCATGCTTTTATTTAATCTGTGTGACCGACTTCTCAGTCACTTTCCCTCCTGCAGGTGATGGAATGATGCAGGGAATAAAGATTCTCGTTTTTGCCGTCTCTTTTTTGTGCTGAAAGGGAGAGAAGCAGGTTGAAGCCCGATCAGGTAAGGGGAGAGGCGGGTTAGGGCAGCCTGCCTCCATCCCGTGCCATTTTCCCCTTATGTTAGTACCCTGCAGAAAGCAAGACCTCTAGATCTCAGCTGTTCCGAGATGGTGAAATACGATCCTCAGCTCTTCTGCCAAGATTCTATTTTTCAAAGTCATTTCAACAAGCCTTCGTGAGATCCCCTTTACTTTGATCTTTTATATCCTGATGATAATCCCTGAACCACATACCTGGGTTTGTTTGTTTGTTTATATTGCGATTTATATCCTGCCTTTTTTCTACAAAGGGCTCAAGGCAGCTTACATCATTCTCCTCCTCCATCTCATCCCCACAACAACAACCCTGTGAGGTAGGCTGGGCTGAGAGTCTGTGACTGGCCCAGAGTCACCCAGTTGGCTCCATGGCTGAGCAGGGACTAGAACCCAGGCCGCCTGAGTCCCAGTCCCAGGCTCTTAACCACAACACCACACTGGCTCTCCTTTGTCTCTCCTTTGCTGGCCACTGCTAATGATGAATCCTTGTAAACACTCAAACCGAACCAGAACGTCAAATCACATTTTGGGTTTATCCAAATAGGGGCAGCGTTAACGTCCTCGGGTCAAGATGTTTCTTATTTGCCCATTTTCTCAGAATTGGGCAGCTCTTTCTTTGGATCCCACCAATTTCAACAGTTTGTTGCAGACACCAATCTACATGCATGTGGGTTACTGGGTCATCTGAATCCTGTGCAATATGTAAATAGGACCAACAGGCTGCCATGGAAAGGTGGGATCCAAATTAAATTTAGATTCAATCGTACATTGCGGTCTTTCCAGTGCATTTTCTTATTTTCCTGGGCATGTTAATCTTTCAGTGTCTGTTTTAAACCTGTTCTGTATTTTAAATCTTTGCCATGCAGCTGAGCTTTATTCTGGTTGTCGTTATTATATTCTGTAGTTTTAAACATTTAAAAGTTCTTATTGTATTTTATTGTGTTGTACTCTGTGATTTTAATTGCTGTTAACTGTCTAGAGACCTTTGGTTATTGGGCAGTATAAAATGTAATGAAGAAAGAAATGGGTGTCCCAGATTATTCTAGCACCAGAAATAAAAAATTTCATGGAGAAGTGAGAGCAGAGGCTGGGGATCCATAGGAAACTGGGGAGCAGACACCCAGCAAGTGCGATTTAATCTCAGAAAGTCATGGGGAGTGCAAGAGATAAACTTTTAAGTGTGTCATTTCCAATTTCTTTACTAAATATTTAAGAAGTAGGAATGAAAAAGCAGATTGCAATAATGAATACATGGATGCAAAATGACAAGAGGCAATGCACAATTTTTTATCATATCTTGCCTGTTATCTTTCACCCTGCTCAAATCCATTTGGATTGGGTTATTTAACAAATGAATTCAGTGGAACAGTGTGCAGTATGAATTCACAATGAACAATAAAATGCAATATAAATTTAGTTAAAATTAAAATATAAGCATTTCTAAGTATAGGTCTTGGAAAGATTAATGCGCAGCAGATGCAACTGACAAAAGTTTGGCTCCAAAAGTGTTGGCTGAAAAGAAAGGTTCCCAGCATGCACCCAAAGCTCACAATTGTTTAATTCCAGGGCAGGGAATAGCTAAGGCCAGGGCAACAATTCTTAAACGCCACCTTTTTTAGGGATTGCCAAATGAATCCAGGGAACATGCAGAACCACCAGATAGAAACATAGAAACAAAGCGAGTCAGAAGGGGTCTCCCAGGCCATCTAGTCTGACCCCCGGCTCCAGCTCCACTGACGACATGCCTCCGTTGTTCATGTCCAGCCTGTCTTAGAACACCCTCACCGATGGGGCCTCAACCACCTCCCGAGGAAGCCCATTCCATACCCTGGGGGTCGTAACTGTCAGGAAGTGTTTCCTGGCATCTAAAGGGTACCTGGGTTCCCTGAGCTTGGCTCCATTTCAGCACATGCTGCCTCCCTCTGCAGGGGAGAACAGGCCTCTCCCCATCTCCATGTGACATACCTGTATGTCGCCAACAGATCCCCTCTGAGTCTCCTCTTCTCCAGGCTGAAGAGACTCAGTTCCCTCAGTCTTGCCTCGTACGGCATCCCCTGCAATCCCTGTTTTTCATCCCACCAAGTTTCTGTGATCCCCACCAGGTCATACCCTCCTATTCCCAGGAAAGCTGCAAGCTCTTCCTGCTTATTACCCTGGTTTTGCCATGGAAGCAGCCTTGGTTGCCCTGTATGATGACCTATGCCAGGAGTGAGACGGGGCCATCTCCTGGACCTCTTGGTGGATTGGAGACCATCGACCATCCTTCTGGAGTGGCTGGCTGAGATGGGAGTCGGGGTGCCACTCCTATGCAGAGGGCCGTGTTCAAAAGGTGGCGTTTGGGCCTGCAGATTCCCTCAGGTCTGCTCTACCCCGCATGCTATTCAAAATCTCCATGAACCCACTGACTGGCATCATCCAGAGAGTGCATGGCCATCCATCAGCTCTACTTCTCCTTTTTATGGTGGGCAGGTGAGGCTGTGGATGTTTTAACTGGTGTCTGGCTGCAACAGTTAACTAGATGAGACTAAACAGACTGAAGCAAGACAGAGATGCTGTTACGGGGTGATTCCATTGACTGGATGGGAAGTATTCAACCTCTTCTAGATGGGGCCACACTGCCCCAAAGGAGCCAGTTTGTCGCCTGGGGCTGCTCCTTGAACCATCTTTGACCTTGAGGCTTGGGTGGCATTGGTGGCTGGGAGCCACCATCTTCCAGCTTCGACTGGTGGCCCAGCCGCGCCCTGACCTGGACAGGGCTCGCCTGGCTTCAGTGATCTATGCTCTGGCAATCTCTAGACTGGATTACTGCAACTCACTCTGCGTGGGGCTGCCCTTGGAGCTGGTTCAGATGGCGCTGAATGCAGCAGCTGGGCTGTCAGCTGGCAAGCGGTCCGGACGGGTAAGACCAGCTCTGGCCCACCTGCACTGGCTGCCTGAAGGCTTCCAGTCCCAATGCCAAGGTCCAGTCTTCACCTACAAAGCCCTACACGGCCTGGGACAGCAACGCCTGCCTGGCCGCTTCTCCTAGCCCCAGTGTATCCAGCCACCACACTCAACCTGTGGGGTCTCCCTCTGGGTGCCAAGCCCTTAGAAGCCCAGGGGGTGCCTGTCCTGTGGCTCTGTGGTGTCTCCCCGTCTTGCAAGCAACCTCCCTGCTGCGGCCCATGTGGGGCCAGGTGTGCCGTCTTTCCAGCACCAGGCTAAGGCAGCCCTCTATGGGGCCTTTGAGGATCTCCCTGCTCATCCAGGGAGCTGACAGGTTCCCCAATTCCCTTTTTAGCTTCTTGTTGGCTGTATTTCAATGTATTTTTAATTATTTCAATTCTATTTTAATTAATTTTAAAATGTTTTGAATACTGGGTTTTGTATTGTATTTCATTGTTTTTATAACTTGTTGTGAACTGCACAGAGAGCTTCAGCTGTGAATGGCTGAGAGATGATGATGATGACAATGATGACGAAGATGATCTGAAGATGCTAAGGAAGAAACAAACCACCTGTTTCCAAGGTGAACAGTTTATTGAATACAGCAATGAGATATGGATGAACCAGCGAATGAAAGCTTCCACTCCCCCTCTCTGCGGCCATGTCCGTTCCCCAAGTTGGCCAAGGGGCAGCTCCACGAGCCCCCCAAACTGCCTGAGCAAGTGATGTGTCAATTCCCCTCCCAGAGCTGAGGATAAAAGCAATGCCTCTTGCCAAGGATTTTGTGTCCTGCACTCTGGGATGGATGAGAAGAGATCTTGTCCTTCCTCTTTGCGACAGCCTTTCCGATACTTGTAAGCTGCTATTTCCCCTCTGTCTCCTCTTCCTGAGGCTGAACATGCCCAGTTCTCTCAGTCTTCCCTCAGAGGGCTTTGCCT
This sequence comes from Varanus salvator macromaculatus, assembly GCA_023646645.1. Lineage (NCBI taxonomy): Eukaryota > Metazoa > Chordata > Lepidosauria > Squamata > Varanidae > Varanus > Varanus salvator. Next base: position 2,347,875 of record JAIXND010000685.1, read on the forward strand.
CCAGTCCCTGAATCATCCTTGTTGCCCTCCTCTATACTCCTAACTTTTCTGCATATTTATAAAACTTAAGTGCCCAGAACTGGATACAGGTATGATCCGTTTAGTGCTAAGTATAAGGGAACTAGTACTTCATGTGTTTTGGAAGTGCTACTTCTGTTAATGCAACCCAAAATAGTTTGTCCTTTTTGCAGCTACATCACATTATTGGCTCGCAGTTAGATTGTGATCTACAACACCCCCAAGATCCTTCTCATTTGCAGTCTTGTTGAGCCAGGCATTCCGCATTTTGCAGCAATGCGTTTGGTTGCTTCTTCCTAAGTGGAGGACATGCCAATAGCCAACGCTCTTGGGCCGGTTTACATGAATCTGTTAAAACACACACACACACACACATTACAGAAACATTGTGCGAAATGAGAAAAGGTCGCCATAGAAAAAATTAAAACCATATTTGAAACAGATTTAAAATTCTAATAACTTCCACAACATAAAGCCTGACTGAACTCAAACAAACAACTAATGAAGTAAACTAAGGAAATACCTAGCAGTAAAATCTAGACCTGGAACGGTTGGCATCAGGTGGATCTCTGTGGGGAGCTTTTTCTTGGCATTTGTCCCCCTGGAATTTCATCCTGTTCTTTTCAGCCTACACACCAGCCTGTCAGGATCACTTTGGACTCTGTTGCTTCCCACTGAGGTATTCACTGTCCCACCCAGTGTTGTGTCATCTGCAAGTCTGAGCTGCATTCCCTCCACCGCTTGGTGCTCATCGTTAAGGAGCATGTGACTGAGCCCTCAGCCACTCGTTACCTCTCCCCAGCTCAAGACGGTGCCACTGAAAAGCCCTCTGAGTCCAAATCAGGGCCCGACTGTGGTTCCACCTGAGAGTGGCTCCCCCTCACCCACTTTTGGCTAATTTCCTGAGCAGAATCTCATGGGTGACTTTGTCAAAAGCTTTGCTGAAATCAAAATTTGACACACCCTGCAAAGAAAATGCTGGACTCAGTGGCTTTTCCTATAAAGTCCAGAACAGATTTTAAAGCTCCTGCCTCGTGCTTCTTTGTTAAGCAGCTCCAATGGATCTCCCCGAGGCCCACTTTATGCTGCAATTCACCCAGGCCGGGCACCCAGGGCTCTGTCCCAGCACCACGGGGAGCAGCGCATGATCCAGGATGGCCGAAGCGCTTCCCATGGGCCACACATTCCTGTGTTCTCTCCCGGGTGTGTTCCTTGATGGCTCCTAGATGATGATTCTGGCTGAAGCTCTTCACACATTAGAACACGAAAACATCAGAAAAGCCAAGTGGGATCGGAGCCAAGGTCCGTCTCGTCCTGCATTCCACACCCTTGGTGGAAAACCGGCCGCCCACAGGATCCCTCCACCAGGACGAGAGCAAGACCAGCTGCACACAAGCTGATCCTTCTCACAAGATCAGTAAGGCCTGTAGCCACAGACAGGCTGTCCTTCCATGACCCTGTTCAATCCCTTTCTAAAGCCATCTAGATTGAGGGCCACCACAACCACAATCTAACGATGAAAGATGTCCTGTTCACTGTCCTAAACCTCCCACCAATCAACTTCATGGGATGACCCAGCTCTGAGTGCTATGGGGGAGGAAGAGAAATGTCACCCTCTTCATTTTATCCACTCTGTGCATAATCTACACATTTCTATCATGTCTCCCCCACACCTTTTTTTCTAAGCAGAACAGTCCTACTTTTGTAGCCCCCCCCCCCAATGCAAGAGCTGCTCCAGCCCCTTGATCATTGTTGCTGCCCTCCTCCGTGCTTTCTTCGACTCAGCAATGTCCTCATTTAGGTGAGGCAACCGGAACAGGACACAATACGTCAAGTGCAGTTGCACCAAGGATATATACAAGGATATATACATATATACAAGGAGAGCAAGATCCTGGCAATTCCAATTTCTATTCCATTCCTAAATATGACAAGTGTAGAGTTTGCCCTTTTTACAAAGACAATGCCCGGGGCTGACATTTTCACCATGTTTCCATGCCCAATATCCCTTTCCACTCATGGCATGCATTGGTAAGGCCTCTTCCCAGTGAGAGTTCTCAGAAGGCTCCTCAGATGATGGCTCCAGCTGAAGCTCTTTCCGCACTACAAATATGTGTATGGCTTCTCCCCAGAGTGTGTTCTTTGATATATGGTAAGTGTTCTACAAAATGTGTGTAGCTTTCCACACTACAAGCATGTGTATGGCTTCTCCTTAGTATGGATTCTTTTATGGATTGCAAGTTTTCCACTTTGACGGAAACTTTTTCCACATTCAACACATGTGTATGGCTTCTCCCCAGTGTGGGTTCGTTGATGTTGAATAAGATTTCCACTTTGACTGAAGCTTTTTCCACATTCTGTGCATTGGTATGGCTTCTCCCCAGTGTGGCTCCTTTGATGGGTCATAAGAGACCGACTCCAGCTGAAGCTCTTTCCACATTCCATGCATGTGAATGGCCTTTCCCCAGTGTGGGTTATTTGATGTTTAGTAAGACTTCCTCTTTCATAGAAGCTCTTTCCACATTCCATGCATTTGTATGGCCTCTCCCCAGTGTGGGTTCTTTGATGGATTGCAAGTTTTCCACTTTGACGGAAACTTTTTCCACATTCAACACATGTGTATGGATTCTCCCCAGTGTGGGTTCGTTGATGTTGAATAAGATTTCCACTTTGACTGAAGCTTTTTCCACATTCTGTGCATTGGTATGGCTTCTCCCCAGTATGGCTTCTCTGATGTTGAATAAGACTTCCACTCAGATTGAAACTCTTTCCACATTCCATGCACATGTAAGGCTTCTCCCCAGTGTGGGTCCTTTGATGGCTCATAAGAGACTGACTCCGGATGAAGCTCTTTCCACATTCCATGCATGTGAATGGCCTTTCCCCAGTGTGGGTTCTTCGATGGACTGTAAGACATCCACTTTCATAGAAGCTCTTTCCACATTCCATGCATGTGTATGGCCTCTCCCCAGTGTGTATTCTGTGATGAATTGTAAGTTGGTGCTTTCGACTGAAGCTCTTTCCACATTCCATGCATGTGAAAGGCCTCTTCCCAGTGTGAGTTCTTTGGTGGCCCATAAGGTACCTACTCTGGCTGAAGCTCTTTCCACATTCCATGCATCTGTATGGCTTCTCCGCAGTGTGGGTTCTTTGATGCCTAATAAGACTTTCACACAGTCTGAAACTCTTTCCACATTCCATGCACATGTATGGCTTCTCCCCAGTGTGTGTTCGTTGATGTTGAATAAGAGCTCTACTTTGAATGAAACTCTTTCCACATTCCGTGCATCTGTATGGTTTCTCTCCAGTGTGGGTTCTTTGATGGATTGTAAGTTTTCCACGTTCATTGAAGGCCTTTCCACATTCCATGCATGTGTATGGTTTCTCCCCAGTGTGGGTTCTTTGATGGACTACAAGATTTCCCTTTACACGGAAACTCTTTCCACATTCCATGCATGTGTATGGCTTCTCCTCAGTGTGGGTTCTTTGATGGACTGTAAGTTTTCCACGTTGATTGAAGCTCTTTCCACAATCCATACATGTGTATGTCTTCTCCTCAGTGTGGGTTCTTTGATGGAATGTAAGTTTTCCACGTTGACTGAAACTCTTTCCACATTCCATGCATGTGTATGGCTTCTCCCCAGTGTGGGTTCTTTGATGGACTGCAAGACTTCCCCTTCGGCTGAAGCTCTTTCCACATTTCATACATTTATATGGCCTCTCCCCTATATCCTTTGCTTCATGTCCAGAAAGTTTTCCATTATCACTGAAGCTTTTATCACAGTCATTTATATGTCTGATCTCTACTCTGGACTCTTCCATCTTTCGTAAGCCTTCCACTAGCACTTAAACTCTGTGGGCATTTTATGATTCCATACAGCTTCCTCAAAGTGTTGAATCACTGACATGCACTAAGACTTCTTTCCTCTCTGCGGCTCTTTCTGCATTGCACAAGTTTATATGGATTCTCCACAGTGTATGTTCTATAAAGTTGAGGAACCATTGTGCTTGCATGCATGCTCTTTTAACATTCTGCACAATGTAGTTTCTAAAATATGGATTTATTTTTTCATCTATTTTTGGTAATCTGTCACATACTAGAGCCCTTTCTTTTCCTTCTCTTCTGAATTTCTGGAATCAAGGGTTATGGTTTCCAACACTTGGAGAAACACAGGATTTTTTCCTCTTGTTCTTTACTTGGTTTTCCTCTTGCTTGTTGGATCTCATTTAATTTGGAAATATCTCTGGTCTCACTTCATGCTCACATGTTTCTGATGATATGATCCAGGGTTCCATGTCGTTTTACAGTCTTGCCCTTCATCTGTTTGGGAGGAAAGAGAAAATGAAAATCTTGGTAGGAGTTAGAGGCTGAAACAGATGAACTCGTTCAAGCTCACAGCAAAGTTGGCACCTCTCATTTCAGCATCTAGAGAATTCTCCCTTTTTCACTTTGTATGCCCTGCAGAAATGTCAATTTCTCAAGGATCGCCTTTTACAAAGCAGGTATCCCATACATCGAGCTTTCAATGAACTCTGTGCTGACTAGATAGTCAGTCAACATAATTGTCATGAATACTCTCTTATAACTTGTTTGGCTATGATGTGTCTTTAACTTTCTGATGTTTCCCTCTCCCTCGATATATAATGCTGCCACCAGGAATTTAATCCCAATCTTATTAAATAACCTCTCTCTCAATATTGTGCTCGAGCTTAATGCTCCTTTGCTGGACTATTTGGTCTTGAGGATGAGACACTGGCATTCAAACAGCCTATGACTCTGAGTTTACAATAGATGAAATGAGACTTTATTTGTACAATAAGCGTATTGGTTCCAGGATGTTCAGTAATGTGAATAAAACAATGTATAATAACCACTTCTGGCTGAGGTAACCCCACCCTTTCTCTTCACAATTACTCCTCACTCATAAATCCTACTTTCTTTCTTGAATGATCTTTGACCAGTGCTCATTTTATTCATCTCAGTTTAATCTTTCCCTTCTGCATTCAGGGGTCTGTCAGCTTGCATCTCTCACACCCTTATGATACATGACAATATTATGTTTTCATGGTCTACAGTCACCAGTATGTCCTCCGCCTATTCCACTTTCTTCCCTTGGTCCTTATGGTTCCTAAATGCCTTCCACAGCATTATCGGTGATCCTAAAGAGAAGGCTGCCTCTTTGGATTCTGCAGACCGTGATGGTTCCAACTAACTTATCTGCTGACAGACTGAAAGTATCTATTTCTCACTCCAACACACTTCCAAGTTCTGCCGACACACTCCGTCACCAACCAATCACCTCATTCACTCACCCCTCTCTTTTACCCTACTTGCCCTCCTGAAACTTTCCAACTTTTAAAGGAACACATTCACAATACTTTAAAGAATTGCAGTAATATTTCCAGTGAGAACAGACAACTAACTTTCAAGGGTGTTCGACTGACAGTAAAATTTGAGATCAGAACATAGCAGAAATAGTGGGTTCCAACAATCTTATGCAACCCTTATCAAATACAGCTAGAAATTGCATGAGAAATGTGACTGCACACACACATATCCATGCACACAGAATTGTAGAATAGTAGAACTGGAAGGGGCCATCAGGTCCAACCCCTCCTGTTGCAGGACACCAAGTTACACCATCCCACTCAGATGGCTGTCCAGTTTCCTCTTGAACCTCTCTAGTGTGGCAGAGCCCCCCACCTCTCCAGGCAGCTGGTTGCCCTGTCGTGTTGTTCTGACAGTGAGGAAACTTTTCCTGATGTTCAGCCTGAATCTGGGATGCAACTTGAGCTGATTCTTCCATGTCCTACACTCTGATATCAGCAAGAAGAGATCTTGAACTTCCTCTTTGTAACAGCCTTTGAGGTACTTCCACAGGGATATCATGTCCCCCCTTAGCCTTCTCCTCTCAAGGCTTGAACATGCCCAGTTCTCACAGGACAGCGTTTCCAAACCCTGGATCATGTTTTGTTGCCCTCCTTGGCACCCTTTCTAATTCTTCTGCATTTTTCTTAAATCTTGGTGGCCAGAACTGGACACAGTATTCCAGATGTGGTCTGACTAGTGAGGATTATAGAGGAAGTACTATTCCTTGTGATTTGGAAGTAATACTTCTGTTAATGCATCCCAAAATAGCATTTGCCCTTTTGGCAACTGCATCGCATTGTTGGCTCATATTTAGCTTATTGTCCACAATTACTTGGAGGTCTTTTTTTTTTTTAGTTTTGTTGAGCCATGTATTCCCTGCCTTGTATTGATGCATTTGGTTTCTTTTTCCTAGGTGGAAGACTTGGCACTTGTCCTTACTGAATTTCATTCTGTTGCTTTCAGCCCAGTGTTCAAGTTTATCAAGATTGCCATGGATATTCATTCTGTCTTCCAGGGTGTTTGCTATTCCACCCAGTTTTGTACCATCTGCAGATCTGATTATCTTCCTTGAAGATGTTGAAGAGCACTGGGCCCAGGACTGAACCCTGTGGCACCCCACTAGTTACCTCCCTCCGGTTTGAGAAGGTGTCATTGAAGGACGCGCTCCAATGGAGCAAAGCTCAGGGAGCCAAGGTTCAATTTGGATGCCAGGAAGCACTTCCTGACAGTCAGGACCCCGAGGGTGTGGAATGGGCTTCCACGGGAGGTCGTTGAGGCCCCATTGGTGAGGGTGTTCAAAGACAGGCTGGACATGCACATGGTGGGCATGTCATGAGCGGAGCCGGCTGGTGCCGGAGGTCAGACTAGATGGCCCGGGAGGCCCCTTCTGACTCGCTCTGTTTCTATGTTTCTATGAGCACTCTTTGTGTCCAATTAAGCAGCCGATTTTGGATTCACCTTATTGTTTTTCTATCTAGACCACTTTTTGTTAATTTGCTCATCAGAATGTCATGGGACACTATGTCAGAAGCAAGGAATTGCAGGGTCCAGTGCTAAGAAGAATCTGGGCCGCGACCCGTTCTCCTGCAACAGCTCCCGTAGGGCAGAAACCAGAACCAGGCCGTCTCTGAGACACCAACACTCCCAGGCAGGAACGTGTGCAGGCCACCAGGAGATGCCTGCCGTGGAACATGGCATTGCCCCCTTGCAGGGGCGCAAGGGTGCTGGGGATCCCACAGGGATGATTGGCATGATGCGGGTCTGCTCAGGAGGAGAGTTTGCGAGCTGTTGAGGCACTTACAGTGTACGCAAGAGCGGCTCCCGTCACCCAGCGAGGCCCCATCAGCCGCAACGGATGGACAGGGAAGCGAGCAGCTGCTTGCCGCAGACGCCTGCCTGGGTGCAGGTGAGAGCTTTGCAGCCACACAGGCTACGACTCCTTCAGGGTCGGCTTTAGGGCTGCATCCTGCCCAGCTCTGCCCATGGGCAAAATACTCTTCCTCACTGTAAGCTAGCACTGCTAGTATCGCTAGCAATCAACCCATGGATTGCCAAGGTCAGACTATGGAGATCGGGTGGGGTTAGGCTATGGCGGATGGGAGGGAGAACAGCCAGTGCCACAGTTGGATTAACTCAGCCCAAGGCTGGAAGCAGGATGAGCACATCTTTTCGGTGCACGGGGGCCTGAGTCTGCCCTTTGTCCATCTTCCTTGCCAAGGAGCTTCAAAACAGGCTGACAGAAGGTGGGAGACCCTGAGGCCTCAGTGGTGGGGCCTTCCAAGCCATGCATTCTGGCACTGAGTCTGCTCCATGGCCGAGGGAGGCTCTGAGATGGGGTCTCTGCTCTGAGCCCAATAGTGTGGACACAACACCAAACACAAGGTCTCTGTATTAATAATTTGGATGAGACACGGGATAACAGGCTCAAGTTACAGGGACCCAGATTATGGGGGGACATCAGGAAGAACTTCCGGACTGTTAAAATGGACCAACGATGGAGCCCATGGCCCAGGGCGGTTGGGTGCTCTCCCACACTGGAGGCCAGGCTGCTCCTTACTGGGGCCAGTGAAGCTCTCCATCTGAAGACATGCTGGCAGTGGTTCCGAGCTGGCCCAAGATATTTGGCTGACCCAAAGGACAAAATGGCCTCCCACACTGTGTGCAGAAGTGGAGGCATCCAAGATGCAACTGGACAGCCATCTGAGAGGGGCGGTTTGACTTGGGGTGCTGCACTGAGCAAGGGGGCTGGACCTGATGGCCCTCCAGGGCATCCCAGCCCTGCTATTCCACCATACTCTCTTGCAGGGCTATCCTGGAACTCTGGAGTGGAGTAGAGAGGAGGAGTGGAGTGGAGTTGCAGGGGTCCTGGGAGGCCATTGAGTCGAATGCCTGGCTCCAGGCAGGAGTCCAGCCAAAGCATCCCTGACAGATGGCTGTCCAGATGTCTTTTGAATGCCTCCAGTGGCAGGAGGATGGCTCTGGGAGTGCAGCTGGCTGGAGTACTGAGAGAGGGCAGGAGCCAGGCAGGCACAAGAAGAGAAGACAAACTAGGACCTTCCTCTGCCAGTCCTACAAAGTAAGCACGATCCACCCAGGGGAATCTGCTTTCATCAGCTCCAGTCCAGAAAGTCCAAGCTGTCCTTGACCCTTGTGCTGGGAAAGCAAGGAATAACTCGGGAGGCGGGCCATGCGCCCCCTCGCCCTCTCCCCACTCCTGCACAGCAGGACAGAAACAGAGCTGCCCTGTGGCTTCTCCACCACGGGGGCTCCTTTCTGGGAAGGAAGACTCCCGCCATCACGACAGCTCTTCCCTTCCTCCATGCATGGGTGTGAGTCCTCTCAGGGGTGCCTTCTCTGAGGTGTCCTAAGAGCTCCATGTGCACAGAAACTCTTTCCATGCGCTATGCATTTATATAGTTGGTTGTCAGCCACCCCGAGGCTTGTTTGCAAGGGGGCGGCATATATATATATGTCAAATAAATAAATAAATAAATAAATATGGCTTTTCTCCTATGGGGAATTTTTCATGGAAAAGAAGACACTGGTAACAGCTGATGCCCCTTCACATCCATGCATGTCATGGCATCTTCTGCATTTCGGGGTGGGGGCTCCAATTTTGAGTAACCCCTCTTCTTGCAGTGAACCTCTTCTTGCAAGTTACTTGTTATATGTCTTTCCCTTTCCTGGGCTTTGTAATATTGATAGATCTCTTCACATTTTAATTGTGGTTTGGATTACACATCTATCAGGAATGTTAATATTTTAACCCACAGTGAGGCCATTCCCCTTTTTGGTCTTTCTCGCATTTCTAAGATCTGGGGTCCCAATTGCACGCAATGTGCCAAAGAAAGGACTTGCTTTTCCTCCTATTCTTTACCTGGTTTCTGTCCTGCTTTTCTGATTCTTCTCCTCACTTCACACTCTTCTGTTTTTGCTGAAAGGGCAGCTGAAGCCTCAGCGTTCGGCTAATCCCCTGCTTGGCCAAAATGGCAAAATGGACATGTTGTTAGGAGTCACCGGCTGAGCCACCCCTCTTCCCATCGGCTTCGTGTCCCGCCTGAGCCACCCACAACCTCATTCCCCGTATAATCAATAGGTATAACTTTTCGCGGGTTAAATAAAGCATGCAATCAGTGCGACGTAATCAGGCCTGGGAAAAACCCTCTTTTCTAGAAATCAGCCTGTGAGCATCCTTGAAATGCAGCTGACGCTGACCAGGCAGAGAAAGCTGGGTGGCCTTGACAGATAAGAGCCGCTCCAACAAAGGCCTCTCGGAAGCCCTGCGCATCCGCCGCCTCGTCTCTGCCCGCCCGCGGTCCTTTGGTACGCAAGTGGCAAAGATCAGCAATTGCAACTTGTAACGTCTGTAGCCTCTTGGAGAGTGTTAACTGTGCGGCCCTTTCATGAGCAATGCATGAAACCGGCAACTGAGGGCTGCTCGGGGGCGCATCTGGAACGATTGGTTGGTGGCCGGTTATTCTCGAGAATAAATCCATTTCCGTTGTGTATTTTGGGCATACGCACAGCGGGACACGGACAGCTGGCCAACACTGGCAAGGCGATTCCGGGGTGCCGCTGCTCCACTTCTGGGGCACCGAGCAGCGCGACGATCGCCCCCTCGCGCGAGCGCGAAAGCCGCCCCGCAAACGGTCCCGGAGCCTGCACGGAGCTCCCGAGCGGGCAGACGGTCCTGCAAGCGCAGCCCCGCCGCGGGGGAGCCCCGTCCCAGGGCGAAGTTGCTGCGGGGCCCCTTCCTTTCGTGGTGTGTGTGTGGGGGGGGGGGCTAAAGGCAATTCCTCCTCCTCTTCCTCCTCCTGACCCCCACAAGGCTCGCCTCCCTGCACCGGGGCCCGGGGACCCAGGGTCTCCCGGGGCTGAATCCCTCTCCGGGAACGGCTCCCAAGAGGGGATCGCGCCATGGGAACCTCGCCGCGCTTTGCACCGGATCCCAAAGCGGACCCTCCATTGCAATGCCGGGCGAGGCTGACGGGCTCCCCCCCCCCTTCCCCAAACCCCCATGCTGGGCCCTTTTCCTGCTCTTACCTCTCCCACCCGCACGAGTCCGCCTTGCCCCCGGCCACGGACCGGGCTCCCCCCGGGCTCACCGCGAGGCGTCCAGCGGCCTCCGCTCGCCCCTTGCTCGCCTCCCAGAAGCGCACCGCTCCTCGCTGCCGGTCTGGGGCGCGGGCGACGAAGCGATCCTTTTCCCGCCCGCCCGCTTGGCACGCCGCCCGGCGGAGGGAGGGGAAAGGCGCATCAGGGAACCTCTACTGGCTGCTCTGGTCTCTCATAGTTTGCACGGGATCATCTCCCGGAATCATGTTACCGTTACAGTGAGCTTAAGCGGTCCTTACTTACACTTTAATTTGTGCAAGGTAAGGATCCCGCCCCCCCCCGCCGCGCTATTCTTTCCTGGCTTCTCTCCTGACCCTTCCCCACGTGCTGAGAAGGTGACATTTCCCAGTCCGCCAGTTACTGGAATGCAGACGAACTCCAGTATCTCCATGTGCCAAGGCAGAAAACACACAAGGCATACACAGACCTACACAATCTTCTGTAGCATAGGAAAGACACAGACTGGGAACATTCTGACTTCACGCAGACTGACTTCGCACGACACGACACCCCGGGTGGGTTCAGGATGTCTTCCATGCTGCATGGCTGGGCATTCGGGGTGCTCCAGGGGACCCCCTTGTTACTGCATGGCATGTGCCCCACCTTCTTCTCCTGTGAGGAATCCGAGTCAGTTTACACAGCGCTTCCGCTTTCCATGTTTGTCCTCACAGCATTTTTATCCTTACTGTGAGGGAGGCTGGCTGAGGGTGAGGGACTGGCCGAAATCCATCTAGGGAGCTTCATGCCTGAGCGGGGAACCGGGACGAGTACTCAGATCTCCCAGGCCCTCAGTCCAGCACTCCGGCTCTGCTAACCACACACCCTGTAACCATCAGGGATGTCTTTCCTTCCCTTTGTGCAAGCTTGCATTGCTCCTATTCATAGTCATAGACTTCTAACATACTAGAGTTGGAAGGAGCCGGAAGGGCCTCAGGTCCGAACGCCTGTTGTTGTTGTTGTTAGTCACAAAGTTGTGCCCAACCCATCATGACCCCACAGACAACATTCCTCCAGGCTCTCCTGTTCTCCACCATCCCCCGGAGTCCACCAAGCTTGGCAGAACATGTGCAAGCAGGACCCAGATCCTCGAAGTACAAGAAAGACCAAGAAGGAGAATGGGCTTCCAGTGCGGTAATACATTCAAATTCCTCGTAAGTGTATCGACTATATTTGCAATCCAACCTTAAATTAAAAGTTGAAGAGGAAATCTGTTGTTGTTAGTCGCGAAGTTGTGTCCGACCCATCGGGACCCCATGGACAACACTCCTCCAGGCCTTCCTGTCCTCCACCATCCCCGAGAGTCCACTCAAGCTCACACCAACTGCCTCAGTGACTCCATCCAGCCACCTCATCCTCTGCCGCCCCCTTCTTCTTTTGCCATCTATTGTTCCCAGCATTAGGCTCTTCTCCAGGGAGTCCTTCCTTCTCATTAGGTGGCCAAAGTATTTGAGTTTCATCTTCAGGATCTGGCCTTCTAAAGAGCAGTCAGGGTTGATCTCCTCTAGGACTGACTGGTTTGATCGCCTTGCAGTCCAAGGGACTCTCAGGAATCTCCTCCAGCACCACAATTCAAAGGCCTCAATTCTTTGGCAAACTTTTACCTTTCAATAAAAAGCTGTTTGTATCATTGAAAGCTCCGTTGTGTTTTTCTTTTAAAACAAAAGATGTTAGTATGAGTATTTTTTTCTAAAACTAAAACCTCAATATTCTGGTTTTATTGCAGTGTTGGCACTTTGCGATTAATAAGTGGGTTTTGGGTTGCAGTTTGGGCACTCGGTCTCAAAAGGGTTCGTCATCACTGGCCTAGAAGATCACTGGGAGGGGCTGCTGCTGCTTGGCCTGGAAGACCTCCTGGGCAGTGTCTAGGATCTGCTCCCTCTCTGTCGCTCCCTCCCGCAAGGAGGCGATGGCGTCTGGCCATCTAGACCCTTCACCTTCTCCTGGAGGAGACACCGACTTGCACTTTGCACAAAGGTGTGCTGGCTCCCACTGGGGAGGTAGCCAAACATGGTACAGGTGCCACAGGTAACTGTGACACCTGACACGGCCTGCTCCTGGTCTGGAACAGGCCACCCCCAGTCGTCTTTATATCTACCCCTTCGCGCCCCTCCCCAGCCTATCTTGCCTGTACTCCCCTTGCTGGAGGCAGGATACCCTGTTCCCTCAGGGAGATATTGTCAGCCATCCTGAGGCCTCTGTAGGGGATGGGATAGAAAAGCTTTTAATAAATAAATAAATGAGACAAAGTCCCCGAAGATGACAGTCCCCAGGCAACCTGCACCACAACCAAGGGATGCACAGAAGGAATGTCGCCCTTGTTGCATCACCCCTTGGTGCCGCATCATCGGAGCGAGAACGGCTGTGTGGGGCCCAAGTAGCTCTCATGGGCAGCCGGCAGCTTCCCCCCCCCCCTCGCGCTTCACCAGGAGCCATGCCGGGCCCACCTTGACTCCCAGCTCCAGCCTTTCCTTTCCGCGTCCCTTGCAGCTCTCCCACACTCCCCTGGATCCAGCACCTCCCCTCTGCCCTGCCCTGCTGGGATCCAGAACGTCCCATTTGGCATTGTAACATTTGGCCAAAGCACCGCCTAATGATGCAGCCACTAGGCCCCAAACAGCCCAAGTTCGCTTCCTAAGAAGCCAAACCACACTGGATTAGCACACAGTGACCCAAGACTTGGGGAAAAGGAGTTTTATTACACAACATTGAACAGTACATCCACACAACAGCACACACAGTTACAATTTATACAAAGGTAAGGGAAAGGGGAATGTGAATAGCAGCTTCCAGTTAAACATTACAATAGCACGTAGTCAAACCCCTTTCATCATTTGGCCACCCCAAGCACCAAAACAAGAACAGCCCAGCTGATCTAAAATCCTGGCAACTTTCCCAGTGCTTATCGGTCTTCTCAAGAGTAGCGGGCTCTGGCTCCAGAGGCCTGAGTGTCCAGCGGCAGACCGCTCCTCTCCCATCTCTGAGCCCTCCTTTTTACCCCCTCCTTGAGCACTCAGGCTCCTTTGTTTCCAGACGTGACATGGAAGAGACTCTCTTGGGCACCTCCCTAGCGGAGGTTGTGTCTATTCCTGACAAACTCCAGGCCTGCAGCTACTCCCTTTCTCCGTGTGCGGCCTTGGAGGCATCTGTGTCTGCCTGATATCTCTCAGCCTCTGACCCTTGCCTGTCTCTCCTCCGCACAAGGCCGCCTCCGTTACAGGCATCGTTTTGAGGCCGAGCAAAAGCGTCTCAGGCTAGGAAAACGCGGCCTGTGAAAACTCCTTCTCCTGCCCTAATATTCCCTCAGAAGGTTTCAGTCAACAGAAGGATGGCTTTCAGCTCTCAGCAAGGTCGGGCAATTTCAACTTCGATCCTTCCTGAGGCTCTGCAGAATCAGAAGATAGGTATTAGCGATGCAACAGTTTGCTTTCTAAATAATAATAATAAAAAAGCAAAGCTTCCACCGGATGGACTTTAATTGGGTTTCGTGGAGGCTACAGCGTAGAACCTTCACTTTAAAAGGAGATCAAGTGAACTTATTTGATAAGTTTCTTTGTCAGAGGCATGTTTTGGGGAATGAAAGTGCCCCGCAGGACGATTCCTATGGAGTTCCTGGGATACTTCGGGGGCATGTTTTGATTTTAGGGGGAGAAATCCCCATAGAGGGCAAGAGACTGAAATGTAGGCATTTTTTTAGACTAGGCCCTTGGTGACAGTATCCTAGAAGAACAAGTCTGCAGGATGATATATGTGGAATGTGTGGATTACAATACATAAGGAGAGCCGGGGGAATGCGTCTTTGGTTGCTTTTGTTGAGCCCAAGTGGGGGCATCCAGAGTTTTAGAGCGCATTGCCTAACCCAAACCCTAACCCTGAACCTAACCCGGTAGCAAATAGGAATGCAAAGCATAAACCAGCTTCCTGGGTGGGTGTTGCATCCGTTCTTCTCCAAGGCAAGGACAAAAGACAACTTTGCATCGGCCTCTTCTGCCCATTTTGCATCGGCCTCTTCTGCCCACTTCAGAAGCAGCCAGTGCATGTGCACTCCAACACGGCCCCTACCTAAGAAAATGGGAGGTGAGCTGCACTTCTCATATTAAAGCAGCTCTTAACAACAGACTGATTCATGGGAGTTGGACGGGGCCAGAAGGCCATCGGGTCCAAGCCCTGCTGCTGTGGGACGCTAAGTCACACCATCCCACTCAGGTGGCTGTCCAGACCCCTTCCGAATGTCTCCAGCGATGGAGAGCCCACGACTTCCCCCACAACAGGTTCCACCGTCGTACTGCCCTCACAGTGAGGAATTTCTCCCTGCTGTCTAGTTTATGGTTTCTTTTAACTGAGGTCCATTATTCCATGCCCTGCATGGAATAATGTACATTTGTATTTCTTGTATTTCCTCATTGCAACAGCCTTTCAGGTACTTGTAGACTGCTATCATATATCCCCTCTGTCTTCCCTTCTTCAGACTGAACATGCCCAGTTCTCTCAGTCTTTCCTCGGAGGGCTTTGCCTCCAGTCCCTGAATCATCCTTGTTGCCCTCCTCTGTACTCCTCCTAACTTTTCAAAAACTTAGCTGCCCAGAACTGGACACAGGACTCCAGGTGAGGTCTTACAGGGGGGCTAGTACTGACTAATGAAGCCCAAAACAGCATTTGCCCTTTTTGAAGCTGAAGCACGTTGTTGGTTCATGCTTAGTTGTGATCCACACCAGCCCTAAGATCCTTCTCATGGGCCGAACTGCTGAGCCAGGCGTTCCCCATCTTGCAGTTATGCATTTGGTTCTATTCCCACATAGTGGACTTGGCAGTCAGGGTGGTTACAACAATCCATTTAAGCACAGTTGAAAATACACCAACACTGTACAAAAACATTGTGAAAAAGCTGCCATGGAAAATTCTGAAACTACATTTTAAACAGATTTAAAATTGCATTAACTTCTACAAGAGAAAACCTGACTGAACCTGAGTAAAAAACCAACAAAGCTCCAGTATATTAATTAAATGCCCTACACTAAAATTCCTTGGAGAAGTCACTCCTCATTGGCGAGATGTTCCAGCCCCTGAATCATCTTCGCTGCCCTTCTCCAACTCAACCAGAACTGCATTCTGAATGCAAAATCCCTTTATTGTTCATTGCATGCACTCGAAAGACATCTCCCCAAATTCCATACATTTTATGGCTTCTCCACAGTGTGGGTCCTGTGATGCTTAGTTAGATTTCCACTGTAAGTGAAGCTCTTTCCACATTTCATGCATCTGTATGGCCTCTCCCCACTGTGGGTTCTGTGGTGTTTAGTAAGACTTCCACTTTGACTGAAGCTCTTTCCGCATTCCATGCACATATATGATCCATCTCTAGTGTGGGTTCCTTTGCGTTTCATAAGACCTCCACTTTCATGGAAGCTCTTTGTACATCCTATGCATTTAGTTCTCTCCCCTATATCATGTCTTTGATGGACAGAAGGATTTCCAGCATCACTGAAGCTCTTTCTGCATTTAGACAGCTGCTCTCCACTCTGGACTTTTGCTTTTTCTAAGCTTTCCACCAGAACTTAAACTAAGTCTACCTTCCATTATTTTATACGGCTTCCCCAAGTGTTGGATCATTGTTGCTCACTAAACCTCTGCTATCCCTGAGGCTCTTTCCACATTGCACGGGTTCATAGGGGTTTTGTGCCGTGCGAGATGAAGAACCCTCATACTAGCTCGATGCTCTTTTAACGTTCTGCACATTCATTTGGCCTTTATAGTTCCAATTTGGATTTATATATTCATCAATCTTTTGGTAATTTGTCACAAGCAGGTATCTTTCCCTTTCCTCCTTTCCGAACTTCTGGAATGAAGGATTATAGTTTCTAGGAAGCTGAAAAATTCAGGATCTTTTCCTCTTGTTTTGTACTTGGGTTTCCTGCGCTCTTTTCATCCCCTTTACTTTGGAATTCTCTCTTTTCTCACTTCATGCTCATTTGATTCTGCTGATACAACACAGGGATCCATAGATTTTACTCTATTGCCATTTATCTGCTTGGAAGGAAGGAGAAAAGGAAAAGCTTCTTAGGGGTTAATGGCTGAAACAGATGAACTCATTCGAGCTCAAAGCATGTCAGATGCTTCTTCAATGCCTCGAGTGCGGTGGACCCCATGGTGGGCATGTCATGAGCGGAGCCGGCTGGTGCCGGAGGTCAGACTAGATGGCCCAGGAGGCCCCTTCTGACTCGCTCTGTTTCTATGTTTCTATGTTTCCATTCTTGTGCTGTCCAATTCAGTAGGCGACTGATGATCCCCTTGAGAACATATCTTGGCAATTCTATTTTTAATTCCATTCCTAATTATGACCAACATGGAACATGCCTTCCTCACAGTAAGTGTGCACTGGATGGCTATTTTCATCATCTTTCAAACCCAAGATCCCTTTCTGGCTCATTCCATGTATTTCTATAACCTGTCCTGAGTGTGAGTCATTTGATGTCTACTGAGATTTCCACGGCCACTAAAGCACTTTCCACATTGCATACATGTGTATGGCTTCTCCCCAGTGTGGGTTCTGTGATGGATCCTAAGTTTTCCACTCGCACTGAAACTCTTCCCACATGCCAGGCATGTGTATGGCTTCTCCCCAGTGTGGGTTCTTTGATGTTGAGTAAGACTTCCACTCACACTGAAGCTCTTTCCACATTCCATACATTTATATGGCTTCTCCCCAGTGTGGGTTCTTTTATGTTTAGTAAAACTTCCACTGTCACTGAAGCACTTTCCACATTTCATGCATGTGTATGGCTTCTCCCCAGTGTGTGTTCTTTGGTGTTTAGCAAGACTTTCACTTTGAATGAAGCTCTTTCCACATACCCTGCATGTGAATGGCTTCTCCCCAGTGTGAGTTCTTTGATGGTTCCGAAGTTTTCCACTCTCACTGAAGCACTTTCCACATTCCATGCATTTGTACGGCTTCTCTCCATAATGGGTTCTTTGATGCTTAGTAAGACCTTCACGCTGAATGAAACTCTTTCCACATTCCATGCATGTGTATGGCTTCTCCCCAGTATGTGTTCTCTGATGTTTAGTAAGACTTCCACTTTCATTGAATCTCCTTCCACATTCCGCACATGCGTATGGCTTCTCCCCAGTGTGCGTTCTTTGATGTTTAGTAAGACTCCCACTCACAGTGAAGCTCTGACCACATTCCAAGCATGTGTATGGCTTTTCCTCAGTGTGGGTTCTTTGATGTTGCGTGAGACCTCCACTTTCACAGAAGCTCTTTCCACATTCCATGCATGTGTAGGGCCTCTCCCCAGTGTGTGTTCGTTGATGGTTTGTGAGACTACCACTCTGACTGAAGCTCCTCCCACATTCCATACATTTGTATGGCTTCTCCCCAGTGTGGATTCTTTTATGTTTAGTAAGACTTCCACTGTCATTGAAGCTCTTGCCACATTCCATGCATGTGTATGGCTTCTCCCCCGTGTGGGTTCTTTGATGGGTCCTGAGTTGCCCACTTACACTGAAGCTCTTTCCACATTTAATGCATGTGTATGGCCTCTCACCAGTGTGGGTTCTTTGATGATTCCGAAGTTTTCCACTCTGATTGAAGCTCTTTCCACAATCCATGCATGTGTATGGCCGAACCCCAGTGTGTGTTCTTTGATGCGTTGTAAGACTTTCACTTTGAACGAAGCTCTTTCCACATTCCATGCATGTGTATATCTTCTCCCCAGTGTGTGTTCTTTGATGTTTTGTAAGACTTCCACTCTCACTGAAGCTCTTTCCGCATTCCACACATGTGTATGGCTTCTCCCCAGTGTGAGTTCTTTGATGTTTAGTCAGACTTCCACTTTCACTGAAGCTCTTTCCACATTCCATGCATGAGTATGGCTTCTCCCCAGTGTGAGTTCTTTGATGTTTAGTAAGGCTTCCACTGACACTGAAGCTTTTTCCACATTCCACACATGTGTATGGCTTCTCCCCAGTGTGAGTTCGTTGATGTTGGGTAAGACTTCCACTGTCACCGAAGCTCTTTCCACATTCCATGCATATGAATGGCCTCTCCCCGGTGTGTGTTCGTTGGTGGTTTGTAAGACTTCCACTCTGACTGAAGCTCTTTCCACATTCCACACATGTGTATGGCTTTTCTCCCGTGTGGACCATGTGATGTCTAACAAGATTTCCACTCTCACTGAAGTTCTTTCCACATTCTGTGCATGTGTATGGCTTCTGTCCAGTGTGGACCATTTGTTGTCTAGCAACATTTCCACTGTCACTTGGGCTCTTCCTGCATTCCATACTTTCATTTGGTCTCACCCCTACATCCATTCTTTGACGTTTGGAAAGATTTCCTGGTTCACTGAAGCTCTCGCCATATTCCATGCATTCATACTGCTGCTCTCCAGACTGGACTCCTTCATTTTGTGTAGGCCTTCCACCTGCAGTTAAGGTCCGTCTACATTCCATGGTTCTCTATGGCTTCCCCAAAGTGTTGGACCGTTGATGCTGACTAAAAGCTTTGCTCTCTCTGAGGCTCCTCCCACATTACAAATTTTCATATGGTTCTTCGAAGTCGAGGGACACTTGGGCCTACATGGATGCTCTTTTACTTTTCTGCGCATTCATTTGGTATTTGTCATTTCTACAATTTGGATTTATTTCTTTATCTATCTGTTGCTAATATGCTACACGCTATACTCATTCCCTTTCCTCTTTTCTGAACTTCTGGAATGTTTTCCAAAACCCCTGAGACATACAGGATTTTTCCTCTTGCCTTGTGCCTGGTTTTCCTTGTGTTTCTTTGATCCCAATGAATTTGCAAATGTCTCTTTTGTCACTTCATGCTCACTTGTTTCTGATGATACGATGCAAGTATCCATATAATTTCACTGCCTCGTCTTTCATCTGCTTGGGAGGAAAAAGGAAATGAAAATCTTGGTAGGAGTTAAAGGCTGAAACTAATTAACTCATTCGAATTAATTTGGGTCTGGGAGACAATGAGAGAGGGAAATATCCTTGACTTGGTCTTGACCCACAGGGAGGCGCTGATAGATGGGGTGCAGATTAGGAGAGCTCTGGATGCAAGTGATCACTCCATCCTTTGTTTTGGGATCAGGGGACTGGGGACGAGCAGCAGGTCAAGTAGTAGAAGCTGGGACTTCAATAGGGCCAACTTTGGTCAATTGAAGGCCAGACTGGGGAATGTCATTAATAAAGATGTTGAAGAGCATTGGGCTCAGGACTGAACCCTGTGGCACCCCACTAGTTACCCCCCTCCAGTTTGAGAAGGTGCAATTGATCAGCACTCTGTGTGTGCAATTTTGCAGCTGATTTTGGATGCACCTCATTGTTTTTAAAAGGGATGTGGGGGTGCAGTGAGTTAAACTGCTGAGCCGCTGGGCTGGTTGATTGAAAGATGAACAGTTCGAAACCGCAGACAGAGTGAACTCCTGTGCTTTGTCCCAGCTCCTGCCAACCTTGCAATTTGGAAACATCCAAATGCAAGTGTATAAAAAGGTACCACTTCGGTGGGCAGGTAACAGCGTTCCGTGCACTTCGGTGTTTAGTCATGCCGGTCACATGACTACGGAGACTGTCTGCGGACAAACGCTGGCTCCCTCGGCTAGGAAACGAAGAGGAGCACCACCCCCAAGAGTCAGGCATGACTGGACTTTAATCTCATGGGGAAACTGTTACCTTTTAAATGTTTTTCTATCCATTCCACTTTTCACTAATTTGCTCATCAGAATGTCATGGGGCACTTTGTCAGAAGCAAGGAATTGCGGGGACCAGTGCAAAGAAGAATCTGGGCCGCGAACCGTTCTCCTGCAGCAGCTCCTGTAGGGCAGAAAGCAGAAACCAGGCCGTCTCTGAGACACCAACACTCCCAGGCAGGAATGTGTGCAGCCCACCAGCAGATGCCTGCCGTGGAACGTGGCTGTGCCCCCCTGCAGGGGCGCAAAGGTGCCGGGGATCCCAAGGGAGGATTGGCAGGATCCGGGTCTGCTCAGGAGGAGAGTTTGCGAGCTGTTGAGGCACTTACAGTGCAGGCAAGAGCGGCTCCCGTCACCCAGCGAGGCCCCAGCAGCCGCAACGGATGGACAGGGAAGCGAGCAGCTGCTTGCCGCAGACGCCTGCCTGGATGCAGGTGAGAGCTTTGCAGCTACACAGGCTCCGACTCCTTCAGGGTTGGGTAAGGGCTGCGTCCTGCCCAGCTCTGCCCATGGGCAAAATACTCTTCCTCACTGTAAGCTAGCACTGCTAGTATCGCTAGCAATCAACCCATGGATTGCCAAGGTCAGACTATGGAGATCGGGTGGTGTTGGGCTGTGGCGGATGGGAGTGAGAACAGTCAGAGTGGGATTATCTCAGTTTATCTGGAAGCAGCCTCTTTAGCGAGCCTTATGGGGACAGCTTTTCAGTGCACGGGGGCCTGAGTCTGCCCTTTGTCCATCTTTCTTGCCAAGGAGCTAAAAAGCAGGTTTAAAGAAGGTAGAAGACCCTCAACGGTGGGGTCTTTCTAGCCATGCATTTTGGCACTGAGCCCACTCCATAGCAGAGGGAAGCTCTGAGATGGGGTTGCCACACACGGCTCCCTCACAGGCTCTCTGTATTAACGATTGCGAAGAGGAAGTGCAGGGAACAAGTAAAGGAAGCATGATCCAGCCACGGGTTTTTGCTTTCGAAGCTCCAGGGCAGCAAATCCGGGCATTTACTCAGCCCAGGGTTTGCCTTGAACCTTGAGTTTGGAAAGCAAAAGCCAACGTTGAGCCTGCTCAGATACTGGCCGTGGTGCCCCCCATCCTGTCTGCACTCCTGCGCAGCAGAAGGGAAGCAGAGACAGCCCTCTGGCTCCTCCATCACAGGGGTTCCTCTCCGAGGGGGAGGACTTCCCCCACCGCAACACTGCCTCCCATCCTCCACGCATGCAGGGGGTCCTCCGGGGAGAATTTCTGGAGGAATCGCAAGAGCTCCGTGTGCATGGAAACTCTGCCCATGCTCCTGGCATTGCTACGGCTTCTCCCCAGGGGAGAGTCTCTCCCGGAAATGAAGACGCTGCTTCCAGACGATGCCCCTTCACATCCCACCCACGGACTTGGCATCATCCTCATCTGGGGGGTGGGGGGTCCCCAAAGTGGAGAACGGCTTCTGCTAGCAGTGAACCTCCTTTTGCCATGTATTCGTTTGTATGGTTATTTTTCCTTGCTGGGAATTTTTAATTTTTTTAAATTATTTTCTATTGTAAAGGTACACATGCAAATCCAAAAAATCTTAAAATAAAGGGGAAAAACTCAAAGACACAATGTAAACTATCAAGAGAAATTCACCCTTAGGGCACCCCTCCACCAGGACCACAGCTGCCTATTTTTTTTTTCACTATCATCTTGGAGAAAACATGGAAAACAGCAGAAGTGCCAGATGACTGGAGAAGGGCTAAGCTTGTCCCTATCTGCAAGAAAGGAAAAGAAAAGATGAACCAGGGAACTATGGACCTGTCAGTCTGACATCAAACCCTGAAAAAAATTGAGAGCCAATTCTAGAACAGTCTGCAAACGCCTTGAAGACAATGCAGTAACTACCAGAAGCCAGCATGGATTTCTCAAGAACAAATCCTGCCAGTCTAATTCAATTCTTTTTTTTTTTTTTGGCTGGGTGGCCTCTCAAATGGACTGTGGGGATGTTGTGGACACCATCTATCTAGACTTTAGTGAAGCCTTCAACAAAGTGCCGCACGACACCCTGATTGCCAACTGGCTAAAAGAGGTCTTGACAGTGCAACCATGAGGTGGATCCACAGCTCAAAGAGCACTTAGCAACGGTTCCTTCTCAAACTGGGGAGAGGTGACAAGCCGGGTGCCAGGGGGTTCTCCCCTGGGACCCGTACTCTTCAACATTTTTATGAATGAAGTAGAGGAAGAGTACAAGGAAAGGAATTTGCAGATGACACAAAGCTGGGTGTAATAGCCAATGCGTTGGAAGACAGAGGTAAGATACAGGTTGGTCATGACAGGTTAGGATGCTGGGCAGAGAACAACAGAGTGAAATTTAGTAGGGACAAAAGCCAAGTCTACCACTTAGGAACAAGCTACAAAATGGGCAATACTAGATTCTTCAGCTCTGCAAATGAGCAAGATCTTGGGAGCATTGTAGCCCACAATGTAAGCCAACAATATAATGTGGCTGCAAGAAGGGCAAAAGCTATTTTGGGCAACATTAACAGAAGTGTCACTTCCAAAAACATGTGAAGTATCATGTTCCCTATACCCAGTGTGACTCAGCCCTTACCTAGAGTACTGCATCCAGTTCTGGGAACCTGTTTTAAAAATAAGCAGAAAAGCTAGAAACCTCTTTTCACTAGGTACAGTTTTTATATTTTTCCCCCTTCCTGGGTTTTGCAACAACTGCCTATTTCATATTCAATTTTTATTATTAGTTGGATTACAAATACAATCTATACAGTTCACCTCACAGTGAACCCATTTCCCTTCTCAGTCTTTCCTGAATTTCTAGAACCTGGAGTTGATGCATGAGCGCACGTTGCCAAAGGACAACTTGTTTTCCCTCCTGTTCTTTACCTGGTTGCTGTCCTGCTTTTTTGACTTCCTGTGTTTTGGAATGTCACGCTCCTCACTTCACCCTCTCTCATTTTTGTTGAGAGGGCAGATGAAGCCACCAACTTCTCAGCCTTCGGCCAATGCCCTGCTTGGGAATGAAGGCAAAACACAGAAACAGAGCGAGTCAGAAGGGGCCTCCCAGGTCATCTAGTCTGACCCCCGGCTCCAGTCGGCTCCGCTCACGACATGCCCACCATGTGCATGTCCAGCCTATCCTTGAACACCCTCACTGATGGGATTTTAACCACCTCCCATGGAAGCCCATTCCATACCCTCGGGGTCCTAACGGTCAGGAAGTACTTCCTGGCATCCAAATTGAAAAAGAAACTCTTGTTAGACACAGCGGCTGAGACAGCTGATTTCACTGAGGATCAGCAGAAAGTGTGGCTGCTGCTATTTCAATGCCTGGAAAAAGTATCCCTTTCCAATGTGTGTGGGCTTGCATGTTCCTGGGATTTCCACAAACCGTGCTCCATCCACTTAGCCAAGATGTCCTCTCCTCTGAAGGACGCAAAAGCTATTCTGTTCTAAGTCCCGCTGAGACTAAAGCACTCAAGGCCAGCTCCATGAGAGAAGGGAACACAAAACTCCGTAGCAAGTCCTGCAAAAGAAGCGAGAGCCCCTTGGGGGCTTTTAGGGTCTGCAAAGTGGAGGCTCCAGCTGAATTCTCAGGAGGATTTCTAGAGAAACCCCTTGTCGCAGCGGCAGCATTAGCAGGGCTGGCTCTGGAGTCTCCAGCTCGAATTCTCAACGCAGCCCCGTTCCTGCCAGCATGAGGAACACACAGCCAACCTCAGACGCTCGCAGCTCCAGCTCTGGGGCACGAAGCAGCGCAACCATCGCAAGCACAAAAGCCGTGCCCCAGGCCCAGGAGCCTGCGCCTCGTTCCAAAGTGGGTGGAAGGTTCAGCCACTGCAGCCCCGCCACAGGAGGCATGTTCCAGGGGAAGATGCTGCGGGGCCCCTTCCTTTCATGGTGGGGAGCCAAAGGAAGGAAATCCCCCCTCCTCCTTTTGCCCTGTGCAATGCCCACCTCCCTGCACCAGAGTCTCCCGGGGCTGAATACCTCTCCAGGAAGGGCTCCCAAGAGGGGGTCGCGCCATGGGAACCTCACCATGTTTTGCACCGGGGGGAGCAGGGATCGGATCCCACAAGCGGCCCCTCCCTTCCATTGCCAGTGGGGAGCTGATGGGCTCTCCCCTCTTCCACCACCCAAGCTCCCCAGGCTCAGGCTCTTGACCTGCCTTTTTCTCTCGCACCCACAGAAGTCGGCCTTCTGCCTGGTCGCAGATCCTACCAGGCCGACCGTCTTCCATGCTGCATGGCTGGGCATTCGGGGTGCTCCAGGGGACCCCCTTGTTACTACATGGCATGTGTCCCACCTTCTTCTCCTGTGAGGAATCCGAGTCAGTTTACACAGCGCTTCCGCTTTCCATGTTTGTCCTCACAGCATTTTTATCCTTACTGTGAGGGAGGCTGGCTGAGGGTGAGGGACTGGCCGAAATCCATCTAGGGAGCTTCATGCCTGAGCGGGGAACCGGGACGAGTACTCAGATCTCCCAGGCCCTCAGTCCAGCACTCCGGCTCTGCTAACCACACACCCTGTAACCATCAGGGATGTCTTTCCTTCCCTTTGTGCAAGCTTGCATTGCTCCTATTCATAGTCATAGACTTCTAACATACTAGAGTTGGAAGGAGCTGGAAGGGCCTCAGGTCCGAACGCCTGTTGTTGTTGTTAGTCACAAAGTCGTGCCCAACCCATCATGACCCCACAGACAACATTGCTCCAGGCTCTCCTGTTCTCCACCATCCCCCGGAGTCCACCAAGCTTGGCAGAACATGTGCAAGCAGGACCCAGATCCTCGAAGTACAAGAAAGACCAAGAAGGAGAATGGGCTTCCAGTGCGGTAATACATTCAAATTCCTCGTAAGTGTATCGACTATATTTGCAATCCAACCTCAAATTAAAAGTTGAAGAGGAAATCTGTTGTTGTTAGTCGCGAAGTTGTGTCCGACCCATCGGGACCCCATGGACAACATTCCTCCAGGCCTTCCTGTCCTCCACCATCCCCCAGAGTCCACTCAAGCTCACACCAACTGCCTCAGTGACTCCATCCAGCCACCTCATCCTCTGCCGCCCCCTTCTTCTTTTGCCATCTATTGTTCCCAGCATTAGGCTCTTCTCCAGGGAGTCCTTCCTTCTCATTAGGTGGCCAAAGTATTTGAGTTTCATCTTCACTATCTGGCCTTCTAAAGAGCAGCCACGGCTGATTTCCTTTAAGATTGACGGGTTTGAGCTCTTTGCAATGCCTGCTATTGCAGGACACTAACTTATCCCATCCCACTCAGATGACTGTCCAGACTCTTTGGATGTCTCTATTGATGACTGACCCATCATCCTCCCCTCTTCCCTCCCTCAACCGGTCCCCCATGCTCGGCCTTGTCCTGGTCGCACTCTGGGGCCCTGGCCTCGCCCTTCCCTCTCTCGCCCCGAGTCCGACGTGTTCTGGGCTCACAGGGAGGCATCCCCACGCTTGCCGGTTCCCCCTGCAGGGCGCAGGCGATGAAGCGACCCCCTCCTGCCCCCCACGTGGAACCTCCGCCCGGGAGGAAAGAAAAGGCCGCATCCCGGAGTCTCAATTCGGTGCTCCGGTTTCCCCGGCCTTTTCATGGATCACCTTGCGGAGTAACGCTACTCCGATAGTGAGCTTAAGCAGTCCGTATACTTTAGTTTGCATAAGCGATGCGGCTCCCAGTTCCGGGTTTTGGTGCACACTGAGCTTGCAACCGGCTCGGCAGCCCTCCAAGGACCCCTGCCTGCTCTTTTTCAAAATGCCCGCGCTGCCCCCTCCCTACACAAAGCGCCTCTTCCCGCCCTCTTCCAAGATGGCCGCACGTGCGCCGAGGCGCCCGCGAGGCTGCCCTCTTTCAAGATGGCGCCTGCGGTGATCTTGGAGCCCAGGAAAATAAAATCTGTCACTACCTCCATTTCTTCCCCATCTATTTGCCAGGAAGTGAGAGGATCGGATGCCATGATCTTAGTTTTCTTAATGTTCGCTTGCCCTCTCCTGAATGCCCGGTAGCGGTGCCCGGCCAGGCCCTCCCGCTTCCATCGCAAGGCCTCCAGTCTGCTCCTGGGATTAAGAGCCGCATGGAGGAAATTGGAGGGGCGGGACAGAGGGAAGGGCAGTTGCACGTCCCAATGCAAAGCAAGGCAAGGCAGAAAGGGAACCATCCTGCGGGTGAACTAGAACAAGAACCTTTTCACACGTGCAGTTTGTAACGTGTGCACCCAGTGCAATTTTATTATTAATGTTGAGATAATAGCAGTCTAACTTTGTACGCCTCTGTCATCACAGAGATGAATTCTATTCATTTATACTGTTTATATTGCAAGGAATAATCGTTATTGCAAGGGATCCAAAGAGACTTAAATAATTGTTGAAGTCACCCCCTTCCTCTCCGAGGAACCTCCCACACTAGAGCACTGAGGTCAGGGCCAAAACCTGCTGAGCTGGTCTCAGGGAAGGCTCAGCAGCCCTTGGATGTTCCTTCTGTCTTCTGAGAGCGATCTCCATTCTCTTAGGTGTTAACTATAGTCTGGCCAAAATGGCACCACCCACACAGAAGAGGGGAGATACTGGGGAAACTTTGGGAACTGCAAGGATGGCAAAAAAAGGGAAAATCTTGAGTAGAAAAATTCCTGACAGTGGGTAGGGATGTGAAGATCCAGAGAAGATGGACAATTATCAGTGAAAAAACAGGCTCCCCCACTTTCCCTTTTTTTGCAAATTTTCCTATGCATTTCTCCCTCTGAGGAAAGAAAACCCTAAGATTTCATTGGTCTCCATTGCCACGTCAGCTGCCCACAGCCATAGGATTAAAGGAGAGAAAATTGCCAAGCCCCAGTCAGAAGGTGACAGAAAATGCTTGGTCAGCAGCCAGATGCCACAGAAAAGCTTTCTCTTCAGTGCAGATTCTCTTATGTGCATTTAAGTTTGGCCTGATGCTGAAGCACTTCTCTCCTGTGTGGGTTCTCTTGTGATCAGCAAGACTAGTATGATGCCTGTAGCACTTTCCACAGTCAGTGCATTTATATGACTTTTTTCCAGTGTGGACTTTTGTCTGTGAATTTGAACTTTGATCTATCAAAGTCCATCTTGCATTCTGGGCATTAGTGTGGCTTCTCACCTGTGTGGCTTCTGTCAGGTTCTGCAAGGTGTGCTTGCCAAAGGAAGCTTTTCCCACATTCCAAGCACATGCACGGTTTTCCTGTGTGGATTCTTTTGTGTATTATAAGGTGGGATCACTAGAATCATAGGAGAGTTGGAAGGGGCCATGAAGGTCATTGGATCCAACCACCTGCTGTTGCAGGACATCCCACTCGGATCTCTCTCTGAAGCTTTCTGCCATTAAATCACACCCTCTAAGAACAACTCTGCTGAACCAAATGGCTTGTCTAATCTATGACTGGACAGCTCAGGAAGCTCAGTTGGTGGCCACACAGAGGAGGGCCTTCTTTGTGTTAGCCCCCAAATTACAGACCGATCCCTTCACCAATCCCTTTTGCCTGGAGCCAAGCTTACTGCCTAAGACTGCCCTCTATGCTGAAGCATTTAATACCTTGAAATAACATTCTAGGGGGCAGGGGGGTTTTTTAGCTGTTTTAGGACACTGAGTGTTATGAAGCTGTCTTAGCTGTTTAAGTACCTAAGTTTGGTTTTGGTTTCAATGAAATGTTGTGTCCTTACAGTTATTTATATTTCATATTGCATCGTATTGCTGTACACCACTCAGAGAGCTGTGGGTGTTTAGTACTAGGTCTTCTTACCTGGTTACTACTTTGCAAGGCCCTGTCTCCTAGAAGTCACCAGGTCCAGGATACCTTCGCCCAGGATACCACCATCTCCCTGCTGAGTGAACGCACACTAGACAGCTGTCCTCTTCCACTTTTAGCTGTGCGTTTCAAAGCCAGCACAAGAGGCCAAACTTCAAATCAACCCAGATCAGAACACAGGAATTAGGGAATGTGTATGATTTCTGTAGCAGGCCACCGTTCAGGAAAAACAAGAATAGTAGTAGGCCTGAAGGCCAAAAGCCAAGCCTAGCAGGCATGGAAAGGCTGTCTTTTCTCTGCATTGCCTCATGCAGTCATTTTATTTATTTATTTATTTATTAATTAACAAATTCATCCTTAGCAATCTGGTCCGGCCAAGGTATCTTGCTGTAGACCTGAGGAAGCTGAGGGAGAAGCAGAACGGCCCTGTGTTCAAGCTGATATAAAGTCTATTGAATACAGCAAAACAATATGGATGCAGAGCATGAAGCAGCAAGGGTGAGCTTCCACCCTCCCCATCTGTGCCCACTGCTGCTCCTCGAGTCAGTTCTCCAGAATGTGCTGCCCTTAATTGTCTCGCCTTTTGCTCTGCGCAGACAGCAGTGCTAGTGAGACAGCGAATCAGGCCCTTTGCCTGTCCCACAACAATTTGGAAGCCGAGAAAGAGGATGAGGAGCAGAAGCAGCATGTGAACACGGCAGGAAGAGGTGGACTCCCTGGAAGGAGGGACCTGATGGGGGTCCTGCCAGAGGGACCTCTCAGACCCAGAACTGGCACAAGCCTTATCACAAGGTCCTTTCCTTGAGTTGTTCCCACTGTGCAGTACACAACTAACAATTCTGTCCTGCATGGCACTTTGCCAGTGTCCACTGTGCTGAAAAAAGGAATTCTCTGAGCATGTGCAGGGGCAAATGGCCCAGGCTGCAGGACACGAGGTTTGGTCCTGTGGTCATATGCGGCCTGGTCTACTCTGTGCAGCTTCCAATCCTACATGAAAATCCAGTCATGGCTAGCCCAGGCTTCCTCCATGTCTGCACCTTAATTTAGGAGACAGTCATATGGATCCTGACAATTTGCAGTTGACAGGAGCAGAATTTTTTTTCTGCCTGAACACGCACAGAATTCTGCCCTTAGGGTGGGAGTCACTTTGTCCTGCCCCTTGCTAAGAAACAGCCAGGGACAAATGTGTGCCGATCCATGGCAATGGCTCGGAGATCGCTGGAGAGCTGGAAGGAGCCAGGAAAGAAATCGAGTTCAACCCCCGCTCAGCACAGGGTCCCAAGTTAAACTATTCCTCCTAGATGGCTGTCCAGATGCTTCTTCAATTACTCTAGTGTGGCGAAGCCCACAAATTCCATTCTTGTGCTGTCCAATTCAGCAGACAACTGATGATCCCCATAAGAACAGAACTTGGCAATTCTATTTTCAGTTCCATTCCTAATTATGACCAACAAGGGAAGGTTGCCTTTCTCACAGTAAACATGCTTGCTGTGTTTTTATCATGTTTCAAGTCCAAGATCTCCTTCTTGCTCATTCACTGTATTTGTATAGCCTGTCCCCAGTGAGTCATTTGATGTCTACTGAGATTTCCACGCCACTAAAGTGCTTTCCACATTCCATTCATGTGTATGGCTTCTCCCTAGTGTGAGTTCTTTGATGTTTAGTAAGACTTCTATTCTCACTGAAAAGCTGACCACATTCCATGCATATGAATGGACTCTCCCCAGTTGCTGATTTGTGAGACTTCCACTCTGACTGAAGTCTTTTCCGCACTGCATACATTTGTATGGCTCCTCCCCAGTGTGAGTTCGTTGATGTTGGGTAAGATTTCCACTCAAACCGAAGCTCTTTCCACATTCCAAACATGTGTATAGCTTCTCCTCGGTGTGCATTCTTTGATGTTAAGAGCTCCTCTCACACCAAAGCTCTTTCCACATTCCATAAATATGGCCTCTCCCTAGTGTGCGTTCTTTGATGTTTAGCAAGGCTTCCACTTACTCTGAAGCTCTTTCCACATTCCATACATGAGTATGGCTTCCCCCCAGTGTGTGTTCTTTGATGTTGAGTAAGTTTTCCACTCACACTGAAGCTATTTCCACATTCCATGCATGTGTATGGCTTTCCCAGTGTGCGTTCTTTGATGTTTAGTCAGACTTCCACTTTCACTGAAGCTCTTTCCACATTCCATGCATGAGTATGGCTTCTCCCCAGTGTGGGTTCGTTGATGGCTTGTGAGATTCCCACTCTGACTGAAGCTCTTTCCACATTCCATGCATGTGTATGGCTTCTCCCCACTGTGGGTTCTTTGATGTTTAGTCAGACTTCCACTTTCACCGAAGCTCTTTCCACATTCCATGCATGAGTATGGCTTTTCCTCAGTGTGGGATCCTTGATGTCTTGTGAGATTTCCACTCCGACTGAAGCTCTTTCCACATTCCATGCATATGTATGGCTTCTCCCCACGGTGTGTTCTTTGATGGCTCCTGAGATTCCGAATTACACTGAAGCTCTTTCCACACTCCATGCATGTGTATGGCTTCTCCCCACTGTGGGTTCTTTGATGGCTCCTGAGATGCCCACTTACACTGAAGCTCTTTCCACATTCCATGCATGTGTATGGCTTCTCCCCACTGTGGGTTCTTTGATGTTTAGTCAGACTTCCACTTTCACTGAAGCTCTTTCCACATTCCATGCATGAGTATGGCTTCTCCTCAGTGTGGGATCCTTGATGTCTTGTGAGATTTCCACTCCGACTGAAGCTCATTCCACATTCCATGCATATGTATGGTTTCTCCCCACTGTGGGTTCTTTGATGGCTCCTGAGATTCCGAATTACACTGAAGCTCTTTCCACACTCCATGCATGTGTATGGCTTCTCCCCACTGTGGGTTCGTTGATGGCTCCTGAGGTGCCCAATTATACTGAAGCTCTTTCCACATTCCATGCATGTGTATGGCTTCTCCCCACTGTGGGTTCTTTGATGTTTAGTCAGACTTCCACTTTCACTGAAGCTCTTTCCACATTCCATGCATGAGTATGGCTTCTCCTCAGTGTGCGATCGTTGATGTCTTGTGAGATTTCCACTCCGACTGAAGCTCTTTCCACATTCCATGCATATGTATGGCATCTCCCCACTGTGGGTTCTTTGATGGCTCCTAAGATTCCGAATTACACTGAAGCTCTTTCCACATTCCATGCATGTGTATGGCTTCTCCCCACTGTGGGTTCTTTGATGTTTTGTAAGATTTCCACTTTCACTGAAGCTCTTTCCACATTCCATGCATGAGTATTGCTTCTCTCCAGTGTGCACCATTTGTTGTCTAGCAGCATTTCCACTGTCACTTGGGCTCATTCTGCATTCCATACTTTCATTTGGTCTCACCCCTACATCCATTCTTTGACGTTTGGAAAGATTTCCTGGTTCACTGAAGCTCTCGCCATATTCCATGCATTCATACTGCTGCTCTCCAGAATGGACTCCTTCATTTTGTGTAGGCCTTCCACCTGCAGTTAAGGTCCGTCTACATTCCATGGTTCTCTATGGCTTCCCCAAAGTGTTGGACCGTTGATGCTGACTAAAAGCTTTGCTCTCTCTGAGGCTCCTCCCACATTACAAATTTTCATATGGTTCTTCGAAGTCGAGGGACACTTGGGCCTACATGGATGCTCTTTTACTTTTCTGCGCATTCATTTGGTATTTGTCATTTCTACAATTTGGATTTATTTCTTTATCTATCTGTTGCTAATATGCTACACACTATACTCATTCCCTTTCCTCTTTTCTGAACTTCTGGAATGTTTTCCAAAACCCCTGAGACATACAGGATTTTTCCTCTTGCCTTGTGCCTGGTTCTCCTTGTGCTTCTTTGATACCACTGAATTTGCAAATGTCTCTTTTGTCACTTCATGCTCACTTGTTTCTGATGATACGATGCAAGTATCCATATAATTTCACTGCCTCGCCTTTCATCTGCTTGGGAGGAAAAAGGAAATGAAAATCTTGGTAGGAGTTAAAGGCTGAAACTAATTAACTCATTCGAATTAATTTGGGTCTGGGAGGCCACGAAGGAGGGAAATATCCTGGACTTGATCTTGACCTACAGGGAGGCGCTGATAGATGGGGTGCAGATTAGGGGAGCTCTGGATGCGAGTGATCACTCCATCCTTTGCTTTGAGATCAGGGGACTGGGGATGTGCAGCAGGCTGAGCACTGGAAGCTGGGACTTCAAGAGGGCCAACTTTGGCCAACTGAAGGCCAGACTGGGGAAAGTCTCCTGGGACAGGTTACTGGAAGGTAAGCAAGTTGAGGAGGGGTGGATAGCACTCAAAAGGGAGGTTTTGCAGGCGCAAGCCTTGACAATACCTGTAGTTAGTAAGGTGGGGAGGCGGAGGAGAGTGCCGCCATGGATGCCAAAGGAGGTGGTTAGAGGGATTAGACAAAAGAGGAACCTCCGTAGGAAATGGGTACTGGGGCAAATAGACAAAAGGGTATACTGGGTGTAGGAGGCCCTTTGCAGAAGGATTTTTGCAAGGCTAAGGCTGATTATGAGCTGAGACTTGCCAAGAATATCAGGAGCAACAAAAAGGGCTTCTGTCAACATGTAAATAGCAAGAAGGGGAGACAGGTGGTGGGACTACTTAATAAGGAAAGGGATCTGATGACTGATCAGAAGGAACAGGCACAGATACTGATTATTTTGCCTCTGTGTTTTCTCCAAATCAGGCCAGGGGAGTTCTACATGGTGGACCACATGAGGCCTGGAATTTAGGGTCACACGTTAGAGTCACCCCCACTCAGAAGTCGAGAAGCTCCTCAGGGCATTGGATGTTACAAAGACATCTGGCCTTGACGGGTTACACCTGAGGGTACTTGAGAGTTGGAGGGGTCACTCTCGCACCCATGTGACTGCTGTTTTGAGGCCTCATGGAGAACAGGTGAGGTTCCAGAGGCCTGGAGGGTGGCACCAGTGATCCCAATGTTCAAAAAGGGTAGTAGAGGGGGCCTAGAAAACTACACATGGTTAGCCTGACTTCCATTCTAGGAAAGACAATGAAAAGGCTCATAATAGTGAGACATCTAGTAACCCTAGATAGGGAAGGGAGGTTGGCAGCCACACAACATGGCTTCCCCAAAAACAGGTTGTGCCAGACGAACCTTGTGAAATTCTATGACAAGGTTTCAAGGTGGCTAGACGGAGGGGATGCAGTGGATGTGGTTCACCTGTATTTCAGCAAGGCCTTTGACAAAGTTGAGAAATTGAGGAGTTTTGGGATAGACCAATGCACTGTCTAATGAATTAGGGCATGGCTGACAGACCAAGAGCAGAGGGTAATTATTAGTGGGGAATCATTGGGATGGCAGCCAGTGACGAGCGGGGTTCCTCAGGGCGCTGTCCTGGGACCAATCCTGTTCAATCTTTTCATAAATGACCTGGGTGAGGGGATGACCAGTCTGCTGATCAAATTTGTCGATGATAATAAAATGGGGGTGGTGGCAACTGAGGAGCAGGTACTCTGGATCCAGAAGGAACTGGACAGACTATGGAAGTGGGTGAGTGACAACAGGATGGCATTCAGTGTGGATAAGTGCAAGGTCTTGCACTTGGGGCACAGGAATGGGACAAGTCGCTGAAAACCAGCACTTGTGAAAGGGACCTCGGGGTGCTGGTTGACTGCAGGCTGAACATGACTGAGCAGCATGATGTGGCAGTCAAGAGGGCGAACGCCACCCTTGGTTGCATAGCCAGAAGTGCGGCTTCTAGATCGAGAGAGGTATTACTACCACTCTGTATGACTCTGGTGTGCCCACAGATGGAGTCTTGTGTTCAGTTCTGGGCCCCACATTACAAGAAGGATATAGCCAGGCTGGAATCAGTTCAGTGAAGGGCCACAAGGATGGTGGCCGGTTTGCAGGAGATGGGGTATGAGGCGAGACTGAGGGAACTGGGTCTCTTCAGCCCGGAGAAGAGGAGACTCTGAGGGGATCTGTTGGTGACATATAGGTACATGAGGTGGGTACACAGAGGTGGGTAGAGACCTGTTTTCCCCTACAGAGGAGGGCAGGACGGTCAGGGAACCAAGGTTCAATTTGGATGCCAGGAAGTATTTTCTGACAGTTAGGGCCCCCAGGGTATGGAATGGGCTTCCACAGGAGGTGGTTGAAGCCCCATCAGTGAGGATCTTGAAGGAAAAGCTGGGCATGCACATGGTAGGCATGTCATGAATGGAGCTGGCTGGAGCCGGGGGTCAGACTGGATGGCCCAGGAGGCCCCTTCTGACTCATGCAGTTTCTATATTTCTATGAATAGAAAACAATTTTTCAAGGGTGTTGTACTGACAGTAAAATTTAAGATCAAAACACATACAAGACAGTGGGTTCGTACAATCTGATGCAACTCATATCAAATGCAAATAGATATGCCATAAGAAAATTCGCAGAGAAAGAGAGAGAGAGAGAGAAATTGCAAGGACCAATTCAGAGGAAAGATCCAGACTGCGGACCTGTCTCCTACAGCAGCTCCCTGTAGGACAAACAGCAGGCAGAAACCTGTCCATCTCCCAGACGCCATGGATGCGAAAGGAGGTGGTTAGAGGAATTAGACGAAAGAGGAACCTCTATAGGAAATGGGTACTGGGGGAAACAGACAAAAGGGTATACCGGGAGGAGGAGGCCCGTTGCAGAAGGATTCTTCGCAAGGCTAAGGCTGATTATGCGCTGAGACTTGCCAAGAATATCAAGAGCAACAAAAAGGGCTTCTTTCAGCATGTAAATAGGAAAAGTAAGCGGAGACAAGTGGTGGGACCACTAAATAAGGAGGAAGGAGATCCAGTGACTGACATGAGGGAACAGGCACAGATGCTAAATGACTATTTTGCCTCTGTGTGCTCCCCAAAGCAGGACGGGGGAGATCCGCATAGAAGATTAGATGAGACCACGTGCATTATTAGAAGTCTAGGAATACTTGGCTGCACAATACTGGTAGTGAGAAGGATTCTGGAATTGCAGATCCCAAGCTGAATAGGAGTCAACCATGTGATGCGGCTGCAAAAGGGGCAAAGACTATTTTAGGCTGCATTAATATAACTATCGCTTCCAGATCCTGTGAAGTCCTGGTTCCTGTTTACTCAGCACAGGTTAGGCCTCATCTGGAGGACTGTGTCCAGTTCCGAGCACCACAATTTAAGAAAGATGCAGGACAGCTGGAAACGGTTCAGAGGAGGGGAACAGAGGGACTGGAAACAAATCTCTTGAAGGAGAGAATGAAAGAACTGGGCATGTTTAGCCTGGAAAAGAGGGGATATACGATGGCACTCTACAGGTCCTTGGCCGGTTGTCACGAAGAGGACAGGCTCTCTTCTCAGTCGGCCCAGAATGCAGGACATGGAACAATGGACTCAAGTTAAAGAAAGCCGCATTCTTGCTAGATCTCAGGAAACATGTTCTGACTGTTAGAGGAGTGCAAGAGTGAAAGATGGGCTCTCTGACACTGAAGGCACTCAGGATGCAGCCGGACAGCCATCTGCAAGGGATGCTTGAACTGGGAGTGCTGCACTGAGCAGTGGCTACGACCTGATGGCCCCCTGGCCCCTTTCAGCTCTCCCATTCTGCGATCCGATAAAGGTGGAGGAGAAAAGCACAGGCAAAAGTGCTCACTTCCTTGCTTCCAGTCAAGCTGGTGGAAGCCGTGATGAGAACGGGACTCACAGCATGGCTGCCCAGTGAGGACGGCCCCATGGCAGCAAGGAGGCCGAGCGACCCGGGGTGGGTGACTCGTGCAAAGTCTGTCAAAAAGCTGGAGTCACCCGGGAGAGGACCAAAGTCAGCACAGAGAATGGGCCGGGAAGGCTCCCTAGTGCTGGTTGCCTGGGGCATCCATGCAGCGTATGTGGCCTACACACCCGCAACGAGTGCGAGTTAGAAGCCCCGTTAGGGGAGTGTCCGCCCTTGAGCAAATGAAAGAAGATGAAGAGTTTTTGGATAGAGCAGCGGAGCTGCAACAGCCGAGAGTACGTCAGACGTGATAAGGGCATCAACAAGCTGGGGCAGGAAGAGGAAACTCTGAGGGAAGGGAAAATGAGGAGCAAACTCCTTGGAAAAGGGTGACAATTCGGTGCAGAAGAACTAGAAAACATTTGTAGCAGTGGAACTCTCAAACCACTTCAAGTTACTTGGGGAGGAAGGAAGGAGCTGTGAAGCAACTGCACAACACACAGAATAACTCTGGAGAAGAGAGAAAAGAGCAATCCAGGAAGGAAAAAGTTAGCAAAGTTTGCAACAACGAAAGGAGAAGAGTGACAGTTGTGGGAGATTCCCTGTTGCATGAGAAGCTAAAACATGTACAGTGTATCACAGAAGTGAGTACACCCCTCACATTTTGTAAATATTTTATTATATCTTTTCACGTGATGATGACACTTTGCTACCATGTAAAGTAGTGAGTGTACAGCTTGTGTAACAGTGTAAATTTGCTGTCCCCTCAAAATAACTCAACACACGGCCATTAATGTCTAAACCGCTGGCAGCAAAAGTGAGTACACCCCTAAGTGAAACTGTCCAAATTGGGCATTATTAGCCATTTTCCCTCCCCGGTGTCATGTGACTCGTTAGTGTTACAAGGTCTCAGGTGTGAATGGGGAGCAGGTGTGTTAAACTTGGTGTCACCGCTCTCACTCTCTCATACTGGTCACTGGAAGTTCAGCATGGCACCTCATGGTAAAGAACTCTCTGAGGATCTGAAAAAAAAAAAAAAGAATTCTTGCTCTACATAAAGTTGGCCTAGGCTATAAGAAGATTGCCAAGACCCTGAACCGGACCTGCAGCACGGTGGCCAAAACCATACAGCAGTTTAACAGGACAGGTTCCACTCAGAACAGGCCTCGTCATGGTCGACCAAAGTTGAGTGCACGTGCTCAGCGTCCTATCCAGAGGTTGGCTTTGGGAAATAGACGTACGAGTGCTGCCAGCATTGCGGCAGAGGTTGAAGGGGTGGTGGGTCAGCCTGTCAGTGCTCAGACCATATGCCGCACACTGCATCAAATTGGTCTGCAGGGCTGTCATCCCAGAAGGAAGCCTCTTCTAAAGATGATGCACAAGAAAGCCCGCAAACAGTTTGCTAAAGACAAGCGGACTAAGGACATGGATTAGTGGAACCATGTCCTGTGGTCTGATGAGATGAACACATTTGATTAGTGGAACCATGTCCTGTGGTCTGATGAAATGAACACATTTGGTTCAGATGGTGTCAAGCATGTGTGGCGACAACCAGGTGAGGAGTACAAAGTACAAGTGTGTCTTGCCTACAGTCAAGCATGGTGATGGGAGT
Source organism: Varanus salvator macromaculatus (assembly GCA_023646645.1). Taxonomy (NCBI): domain Eukaryota; kingdom Metazoa; phylum Chordata; class Lepidosauria; order Squamata; family Varanidae; genus Varanus; species Varanus salvator. The sequence goes on from JAIXND010000685.1 coordinate 2,385,131, forward strand.
GTCATGGTCTGGGGCTGCATGAGTGCTGCCGGCACTGGGGAGCTTCAGCTCATTGAGAGAACCTTGAATTCCAACATGTACTGTGACAGACTGAAGCAGAGCATGATCCTCTCCCTTCACAGACTGGGCCGCAGGGCAGTATTCCAACATGATAACGACCCCAAACACACCTCCAAGACGACCACTGCCTTGCTAAAGAAGCTGAGGGTAAAGGTGATGGACTGCCCAAGCATGTCTCCAGACCTAAACCCTATCGAGCATCTGTGGGGCATCCTGAAACAGAAGGTGGAGGAGCACAAGGTCTCTAACATCCACCAGCTCCATGATGTCATCATGGAGTGGAAGAGGATTCCAGTGGCAACCTGTGAAGTTCTGGTGAACTCCATGCCCAAGAGGGTTAAGGTAGTGCTGGAAAATACAAAATATTGACACTCTGGGCCCAATTTAGACAGTTTCACTTAGAGGTGTACTCACTTTTGTTGCCAGCGGTTTAGACATTAATGGCTGTGTGTTGAGTTATTTTGAGGGGACAGCAAATTTACACTGTTACACAAGCTATATTCACACTACTTTGCATTGTAGCAAAGTGTCATTTCTTCAGGGTTGTCCCATGAAAAGATATAATAAAATATTTACAAAATGTGAGGGGTGTACTCACTTCTGTGATATACTGTATGTCAAGAAGTCTCTCTCCCCACCTCGAGCAAAGGCCAGTGATACAGCGAACAGACTGCCTGGGCTCCTGCAACCCACTGACATACATACCTTCCTTCCCAGACGTGTGGAAACGAACGAAAGCGCCAGGAGGAGCTCGGAGGAAATCACACCAGACTTCGAAACCTGAGGGGGGAAAGAAAAGAACAGTGGGGACCAGTCAGTTTTCCCCTCAATCCTTCCAGTTCACAGAAGAGGAAAAGACGGGGGCAAAGAAAGACTCCACGTGAATTCCTGGATATGATGATGGTGCAACCATGAGGGATTTGGATTCCGGGCCAAACTTCCTGGAAGATGGACTGCTGGCAAGTGATGGCTTGCACCTTACAAAGAAAGGAAAGGACATAGTTGGCCGCAGCATGAAGAACTATCAAGATGGCTTTAAACTGAATTCTACAGGGGAGGGAGATGTACATCTGGGTGTAACATCAGCTGGCAAAGCATTACGTACTGCAACAGTGAACCTGTCCCGGGAGACTTTCCCCATCTGGCCTTCAGTTGGCCAAAGTTGGCCCTCGTGAAGTCCCAGCTTCTAGTACTTGAACCGCTGCACGTCCCCAGTCCCCTGATCTCAAAGCAAAGGATGGAGTGATCACTCGCATGCAGAGCTCCCCTAATCTGTACTTCATCTATCAGCTCCTCCCTGTTGGTTAAAACAAAGTCAAGGATGTGTCTCCTCGTCCTCTCGGACCCTCTGTGTGAAAAACCCTCTTTCTATAGCATCTAGGAAGCGACGTGACCTGGCTGTCACCACTGAATGAGTCTCCCAACTAATATCTGGGAGGCTTAAATCCCCCATAGTTACTGTGTCCCTCCCCTGAGATATCCTTAGAATCTGGCCTGTCAGGACATCATCCAGGGCCTCAAGTTGACCTGGAGGGCGATAACATTCCCCCACCGTGAGGTCCCTTTCCCTGTCAAAACCCCTAAGTTTCACCCAGACTGCCTCTACTGAATCCCCATCTGTGCTGCACTCTATCTCACTGCATCCTATCCCTTCCCTGACATATAAAGCCACGCCCCCACCTCTCTTTCCCTTCCTGTCCTTTCTAAACAGGTGATACCCCTCTATGTTTACATTCCAGTCTTGCCTTTCATCCCACCAAGTTTCTGTGATCCCCACCAGGTCATACCCTCCTATTCCCAGGAGAGCTTCAAGCTCTTCCTGCTTATTACCCATGTTCCTAGCATTGGTGTACATGCAGCTCAACTCCTTCCCACAGCTTGCTTTCTATAGAATCCCCAGCCTCCTCCTTCCTCCCATCTTCCCTTATACCAGCCCCCTCTTCGTAGGAGTCCTGTCAGTCCCTGCAGTACCTCTAACACCTTGGTCCCAGAGCCCTGATACTCTCCCCTCACTTGTCCAGTGCGGAGGGGGGGGCCTAATCCCCGCCACCCCAGCTCAGTTTAAAGTCTTCCAGACAAAGCTCACTAGAGCATTTCCAAGAGACCTTTTCCCCATCCTTATGAGGTGCAACCTGTCTCCTGCCAGAAGTCCATTGGCAAGAAACCGGGTGCCGTGGTCAAAGAACCCAAAGCGTCCCTTCTGGCACAATACCCTAAGCCAATCGTTCACCTCGGCGACCCTCCTTTCCCTGCCAGGTCCAAATCCCTGGACCAGTAAGATAGATGGGAAGGCCACTGGGGCCTTTAGGTTCCCGAGTTTCTTCCCCAACGCCTTGAAGTCCTTGGTGATCCCAATCACACCCTGCCAGGCTATGTCATTCATCCCCACATGGATCATCACAAGCGGCTGGTGACGCCTGGAGCGAACAAGACACTCCATTCCATCCTTCACATGCTGGATGCGTGCGCCTGGCAGGCAACAGACCTCCCTCACCTCAAGGTTGGGGTGGCACACCGCTGCCTCAGTGCCCCTCAGCAGGGAGTCCCTGATGACAATCACCTGACTCCGTCTCTTCCCAGTAGTGGTGGGCGGTCGTGCCCTGGCCCTCGCCTTTCCTGCAGCAGCCCCCTTGCCGCTTGCCATTCCAGGCTGGGGGTCCTGCTGGTCCCCTGAGGCCTCATCAGCCCCAGCCTCCTCAAGCAGAGAGAACCTGTTTCCCAGCTCGGATCGGTGCCAGGAGGAAGAGGCCGTGCTGGAGAGCTCTCTCAACCCTCAGGCACCTCACCTCCTCCTCTAGGAGGGTCACCAGCTTGCACCGAGGGCAAGTGTATCCCTGCCTGTCCTGGGGGAGAAGGGCGAACACGTCGCAGCTGTCGCAGAGGACAGCAACACCCGTGACTCCCGCCAAGCCCATCTCCTGGCCTCCCATTGGGAACCCCTCAGAGACCCTACCTTGTCCCTCTGCCTTGTCTGTTCTGCACTACTCCTCACTCTCCCAGTTCTTCCAGACAAATAAGCACACACACAAGGACAAAATAAAAAATTTAATTAAAAAAATTAAATGGGGAATACTAGACTCATCAATCCTGCAAATGAGAAGGATCTTGGGAGTGTTGTAGATCATGAGCCAACAATGTAATGCAGCTGCAAAAAGGGCAAAAGCCATTCTGGGCAGCATTAACAGAAGCATCACTTGCAAAACTTGGGAATTACTAGGTCTCCTATACGCAGCATGAGTCAGACCTCACCTAGAGTACTGCATCCACTTCTGGGAAGCTAAATTTTTAAAAGACGCAGAAAAGCTAGCAAGGCTACAGAGAAGGGCAACAAGGATGGGACTGGAGGCAAAGCCCTTTGAGGAAAGACTGACAGAACTGGGCATGTTCAGCCTTGGGAAAACAGAAGGGAGACATGAGAGCACTCTTGTTGTTGTTAGTCGCAAAGTCGTATCTGACCCACTGCGACCCCATGGACAACATTCCCTCAGGCCTTCCTGTCCTCCACCATCCCCCGGAGTCCACTCAAGCTCACACCAACCGCCTGTGTGACTCCATCCAGCCACCTCATCCTCTGCTGCCCCCCCCCCTTTTCACCATCTATTGTTCCCTGCATTAGGCTCTTCTCCAGGGAGTCCTTCCTTCTCATTAGGTGGCCAAAGTATTTGAGTTTTATCTTCACTATCTGGCCTTCTAAAGAGCAGTCAGGGTTGATCTCCTCTAGGACTGACCGGTTTGATTGCCTTGCGGTCCAAGGGACTCGCAGGAGTCTCCTCCAGCACCACAATTCAAAGGCCTCAATCCTTTTGCGCTCGGCCTTCCTTATGGTCCAGCTTTCACAGCCATACATTGCAACTGGGAAAACCATAGCCTTGACTATACACACTTTTGTTGGCAGGGTGATGTCTCTGCTTTTTACTATGCTATCTAGATTTGCCATAGCTTTCCTCCCCAGGAGCAAGCGTCTTCATTTCTTGGCTGCAGTCCCAGTCTGTGGTGATCTTGGAGCCCAGGAAAATAAAATCTGTCACTACCTCCATTTCTTCCCCATCTATTTGCCAGGAAATGAGAGGACCGGGTGCCATAATCTTAGAGAGAGCACTCTACAAATACCTGAAAGGCTAGCATAAAGAGGAAAGGGAGGCTCTCTTCTGGTCCTTTCCAGAGTGCAGGACGCAGAATAATGGACCAGATAAAGGAAACTAGATTTAGATTAGACATCTGGAGGGATTGTCTCACTGTCAGGGTTTTACAACAATGGAACCTATTACCTGGGGAAGTTGTGGGCTCTCCCTTGCTAGAGATTCAAAAAGAACCTGGACAGTCACGTGAGTGGGATGGTGTAACTCAAGTCCTGCAATCGGCTTGGACCCGATGGCCTTCTGGCCCCTTCCAACTCTACTGTTCTACGATTAGGTGATGATTCCATGATTGTACACCCCAGTGGATTCTCAAAGGGTGTGGGGTTTTTTTTAAACTCCTGCCATTACCCAACTTGGTTCCTTAAAAAAATGAAAATTAAAGTAAACTAGTATTAGGATTTTATTTTCCTGGGCTCCAAGATCACCGTAGATGGGGACTGCAGCCAAGACATTAAAAGACGCTTGCTCCTGGGGAGGAAAGCTATGGCAAATCTAGACAGCATACTAAAAAGCAGAGACATCACCCTGCCAACAAAAGTGCGTATAGTCAAGGCCATGGTTTTCCCAGTTGCAATGTATGGCTGTGAAAGCTGGACCATAAGGAAGGCTGAGCGCAAAAGGATTGAGGCCTTTGAGTTGTGGTGCTGGAGGAGACTCCTGCGAGTCCCTTGGACCGCAAGGCGATCAAACCGGTCAGTCCTAGAGGAGATCAACCCTGACTGCTCTTTAGAAGGCCAGATAGTGAAGATGAAACTCAAGTACTTTGGCCACCTAATGAGAAGGAAGGACTCACTAGAGAAGAGCCTAATGCTGGGAACAATAGATGGCAAAAGAAGAAGGGGAGGGCAGAGGATGAGGTGGCTGGATGGGGTCCCTGGGGCAGTTGGTGTGAGCTTGGGTGGACTCCAGGGGATGGTGGAGGACAGGAAGGCCTGGAGGAATGTTGTCCAGGGGGTCGCGATGGGTCGGACACGACTTTGCGACTAACAACAAGTATTAGGCTGCAAACTGAAGCATGTTTAGACAGAAAAGAACTCCTACAAAAGAAGTCCCAGCATTCTTCCTAAGCATGCACGGATTTACACCCTGGCTCTTTAGCTTTGCTAATATAATTATGAGGCACATAAAGAAGTTACTCTCACTTCTCCTTCCTCCTCAATCTACTTCCCATACATTACATTGAATGACCCTAAATTCCAGTATTATGGATGTACTTTCCTGGCCATCATTTTACTGTAGTAGAATTCTAATGAGCTTAATTGAACCATCACCCAAACCATTCTTCTCCCATCGTAGCAAAAGCAAAGTAATGCTGTGTGAGGTTGGAAATGCTTAAAAAACGAAAAGAAAAAAAGATCGGCCAAGTTCATTCCCGTCTCTTTAAGAAAGTCTTACTCCACAGAATTTATCTTTTCATAGACTGAAGCACAATGAGGGCAGTAGCAACAATGATGGCAGCAGCATGCCTAGAGATGCGACAGTTTGGACCCAGGACCTGTCCTGCAACTGAGTTTTGGACCCTACCCTTAGATCCTGTTCTGACATCACTACATGCCCAAGTCAGCGGTAAAAGCAACAGCTAGAAGAGAACCTTCCAAACTGGGCCACCCAAGGCCTCCCTTCCCCCACAAACCCCCCAGTTTCCCTTCATTCCACACCCCAAAGTCCACACTTCTCTTCTAGGTCCTGCCCCTTTCTGCATTTTAGAAGCCACTTTTCCCGTTTAGCCAAAGCACAATTCCATGTATACACAGACACAATCGACTCACCCTGCAGCATGCAAAACTGCACTCCTTGGCTGGACAAGAGCCTCCAAAAGGGGAAAGGAAGTAACAGGAAGTGAACCTGTGACCTTTTAACACTCACATGTGTGTGCTCGCTCGCTCGCTCTCTCTCTCTCTCTCTCTCTCTCATACATACACACACACACACCAGGGGGTACACTTCCAGATTTCCCTCTTACAAGTGGCCTCCCAGAACCTCTCTAGCTTTAAACCTTCTAATTCCCTCACCCAGCAGCTGCGAAGCTGCCAGGGCATCGGGGTGGCATGTCACGTCTTGTCCAGGAGTGGTGCTAGGTTTTTAAGAGCATTGCAACTCAAGCCCACAAGACTGGAACAATTGTTGGCTTTTTATTCTCCCATTATTTTAATTGCTAATTTGTTTTAATTTGTGGGTTGATAACTAATGCTGGATGCTGTGCTACTCTTACATCTATTTTTATTCCGTTTTATTATTGTCATTGTGAACCATCCCGAGACGTCTGTGATGAGACAGTATACAAGAGTTGTAAGTAAGTAAGTAAATAAATCAAGCCAGCCCAGGAGATGAGAACAATAAAAATAAAGAGCACATCCAATGCATGTGTGTTCTTGAATGTTTGGGTATGTAGCGCTTCTTGACTCTGTCTTTGAAGGGAAGCACTATTTGTAGAAACAACTGCATGGACAGGGAAAAGGAGTCTCTTTATTTCAGAAAAAAAGCTCATTGAGAAAGATTCATGGGGACAAAATGGCGATAAAAGCCCTCTTCCGCTTTCCACATTGATACCCTCTGTGTTTCTGTGCTCTCTAAATGATCTGATTCATTTTCTTCTCCCTCTTCGATGGTCAGATAAACGGTAAAAAGGTTAAACAGAATGGGTCCCCAGGACATGGTGGATATGGTTGACCTGGATTTCAGCGAAGCGCCGCATGAAAAATTGGCATGGTCGAAACATGGTTGAGCTTCGAGATAGATGGATGCACTGTCTGATGGATTAGGGCATGGCTGGCAGATTGCAGGCAGAGGGTGACCATCAGCGGGGAAGCATCAGGATGGCAGCTGGTGACAAGCAGAGTCCCGCAGGGCTCAGTTCTGATTCTGTTCAACCTTTTTATCAATGACCTGGAGGGAATAACCAGTCTGCTGACTAAATTTGTGGATGATACCAAAGTGGGGGCAGTGGCCACAACTGAGGAGCAGATGATCCAGATCTGGAAGGATCTGGACAGGCTGTGGAAGTGGATGGGGGACAGCAGGATGGCATCCAATGCAGGTAAGTGCTAAGTCTTGCACTTGTGACACAGGAATAGGTGTCACAGGTACAGGATGGGGGACAAGAGGCTGGTGAAGAGCACTTGTGAAAGGGATCTTGGGGTGCTGGTTGACTGCAGGCTGCACATGAGTCAGCACTGTGACGTGGAGGTTAAGAAGGCAAACACCACCCTTGGATAGCCAGAAGCATGGCTTCCAGGATCTAGGGAGGTGTTGAGACCACTCTACACAACTCTGGTGCGCCCATAACTGGAGTACTGCATCCAGTTCTGAGCTCCACATTATAGAAGCAACATAGCTAGGTAAGAATTGGATCAGCGCAGAGTCAAAAGCATGGTGCTGGGTGGGGAGGGATGACATTTGAGAAAAGATTGAAGGAACAAGGTCTTTTCATTCTGGAGGAGACTCCGAGGGGATCCTTTAGTGACTTATGGGGATGTGGGGGAATGTCATATGGAGGAGTGCAGTGACCTGTTCTTCCCTGAAGTGGAGGGCAGGTTGCATTCCAATGGGGCAAAGCTCAAGGAACCGGACTTCACGTTAGATGTCAGGAAGTACTTCCTGACGGTTGGGACGTCTACGGCAGGGGTCCTCAAACTTTTTAATCAGGGGGCCGGTTCACTGTCCCTCAGACTGGGGGGCCAGACTATAGTTTGAAAAAAATATGAACGAATTCCTATGCACACAACAACAGGAAAAAACAATACAATATTTAAAATGAAGAACAATTTTAATCAACAAACTGATTACTATTTCAATGGGACATATGGGCCTGCTCTTGACTAATGAGCTGGTCAATGTCCGGTTCCATATTTGTCACTGCTTGTCGTAACAAGTGATGCGATTGTGCATCAGTTAGTCTGGATCTGGCTGGAGATTTCAGATGTTTAATTCGGGAAACAGTCTGTTCACAGACATGTTGCTGTTAGTCGCGAAGTCGTGTCCGACCCATCGCGACCCCATGGACAACACTCCTCCAGGCCTTCCTGTCCTCCATCATCTCCCAGAGTCCACTGAAGCTCACACCAACTGCTTCAGTGACTCCATCCAGCCACCTCATCCTCTGCCGTCCCCTTCTTCTTTTGCCATCTATTGTTCCCAGCATTGGACTCTTCTCCAGGGAGTCTTTCCTTCTCATTAGGTGGCCAAAGGATTTGCATTTCATCTTCAGGATCTGGCCTTCTAAAGAGCAGTTGGGGGTGATCTCCTCTAGGACTGACCGGTTTGATCAAGGGACTCGCAGGATTCTCCTGCAGCACCACAACTCAAAGGCCTCGATCCTTCGGCGCTCAGCCTTCCTTATGGTCCAGCTTTCACAGCCATACATTGCAACTGGGAAAACCATAACCTTGTACAAGTGTTAGGAAGGTGTTGTTGTTAGTCACGAAGTCGTGTCCGACCCATCGCGACCCCATGGACAACACTCCTCCAGGCCTTCCTGTCCTCCATCATCTCCCAGAGTCCACTGAACTCACACCAACTGCTTCAGTGTCTCCATCCAGCCACCTCATCCTCTGCCATCCCCTTCTTTTGCCATCTATTGTCCCCAGCATTGTTCACAGACATAGGTGCTGCCAAAGATGGCTGCCATTTTGAGTGCATGGTTCCTGAGATTAAGATATGTCTCCGAGGAGAGAGATGCATAGAAATTAGTAATGCTGCTTTACTTGAATCTATCTTTCAGAAAGACACAATTCTGTAGTTTGGCCAGTTCCATTTGGTAAATTGGATCAACAATTTCAATGTCAACAGAAAATGGGTTCCGGAAATGCTGTATGTCCTGTTCATGGAGATGAAGCTCTTTAAATCTAATTTGAAACTGCTTTTGCAACATTTCCAGTGAATCCACACATGTTTTGCTTAGGAATGCAACTGCTGGTTTTTCCACCAACAGGTTTTGAGTTGTGGGGAGATGGCAGAATTTTTCTTCCTCCACTTGTTTAATGAGGTCTAATTTTACTTCAAATGCTTTCATGTGGGAACGCCTATCACTGATGAGCTTCCCCTTTCCTTGGAGCTGCACAATGAAACTGTCGAGTAGCTCCGTCACGTTGGTCAGAAAGGCAAGGTACCATTTCCATTCTGCATCTTTAAGTTTGTTTGTTCATTTATTTATTTTATTTAGAGTTTTTATATGCCGTCCCCTTGCTAAGTGCTGGTACTTCTTTGTTTTTTGAAAGCAGAAAAGTAGAAACCGCTCAGCCATGGAGCCAACTGGGTGACTTTGGGCCAGTCACAGACTCTCAGCCCAACCTACCTCACAGGTTTGTTGTTGTGGGGATAAGATGGAGGAGGAGAATGATGTAAGCTGCCTTGAGCCCTTTGAGGAAAAAGACAGGATATAAATTGAAAAATAAATAAATAAAATAAATAATAAACCTGTGAAAGTAAGTCATAAAAACGTTTCAAAAGTCTCCCTCGACTCAGCCAACGGACTTCTGTGTGGTACAGAATATCTTCATAGGCAACATTTAGCTCAGACAGAAGTTCCTGAAACTCTGTGGTTTAGTGCATGAGTTCTAATAAAGTTAACACAAGATACCACAGTTGTCAAGACAGGGTCCCACTTCAGTGATTTACAGCAGAGCGATTCTTGGTGGATGAGGCAGTGTATGGCCACTGGGCACGCATGGTTGTGTTTGTCCATCTCTTGGCTGATGTGTGCAGCCACTCTTTCCATAGGCCCCACCATGCTAGGAGCACCATCAGCTGTCACACTGACTAGTTTCGCCCAGTCTGGCTCCAAATCATTCACAGTTTGGCGAACGTTTTCATAGATATTCTCTCCCGTGGTTGTTCCTTTGATGCTTTTCAGTGCAGCAAGCTCCTCTGTGACTTCCAAATGATCATTTGTCCCACGGATGAAAATTAGAAGTTGTGCAGAATCACAAACATCTTTCGTCAAGTGCCAAGGAAAAATAGCAAAGTTTTTTTTTTGAAGAGTTTTGCAAATGCTGATACAATTTGTCCCCCATTTCGTCAATCCTTTGTGTAATTGTAGGTCCTGAAAGACTCACTGCACTAAATAAATCAGCCTTCTCGGGACACATCTCTTTGGCAACAGAAAGAAGGCATTCTTTAACAAATTCTCCCTCTACGAACGGTCTGCCAGTGCATGCTATTAGCTTGGCAACTTGAAAACTTGCCTGCAGTGGTGAACTATTTAGCTGCTTCTGCTTCACAAAAGAATTTTGCTGAGTTGTCAATACATTTTTCATTTTTTAACATTTCATCTTTTCTCACTTGTCCGACCAAACAATCATATATATTTTTATGTTGAGTTTCATAGTGTCGGCGCAAATGGTATTCACTGAACACAGACACTAAATTATGGTATATCAGACAAACAGTTCTTTCCTAGTACTGCATGAAAAAGTAATTGTAAGTCCACTGTTCTTTGAATATCCTGCACTTGGGAGTCAATGTTTCTTTTTCTTGACATAATTGTTTCCGAGGGATTCAGAATTGCTATTACTAAAATACCAATAAATATAGTGCTAAAAAAACAATATACCAGTACTGACCACCCTCCCCACTGAAACATGTCCACAGACGCAGAATCAGTACAGTACTGACACTCCAGAAACGTGTTCACAGCAACACAATGAGTATTAAACTGATACGATTAGGACCATTTCTGCAGAGAACAATCATAAGCTCGTCATGAACACAGAGCTCATTTACAAGTGTGATAGTGTGATCCACAGGGGATCACTTTTTGGAAAGCAATGGATGGGCAGTGATGAAGCGATCTGTCACCTCCACACCACTACTAAATCTGCACTCACATCAGTGCACACCCATAGAAATACATGAAGCGTGGCATCCTGCATCAAAATTTGCATTACAATTTATTTTTCATGAGCAAAAATGAGCAGGAGAGATGGAGGGGATCTGAATCTGCTAAAAATTATGATTTTTATTAAAAAATATAAAACAGGTTTAAAAAAAGAGAAACTCACTGAATATCCACTAGGTCCTGCAACCCAAGTCCATCTCTACAAATTATGCCTCTGCATATAGTTTGTAAAGATGGACTTGGGTTGTGGGACTTAGTGAACATTCCGTGAGTTTTGCAGCTTCAGAAGTTGTGCCCCTGAACCTCTTCTCCACTGCCATGTGGTTCCTGTCACTGCCATGTTGTACATATCTCAGGGCTGCCAGAGTGCAGATAGTTATGACAGAACATAGGGAACCTCCACACATACACTCTGCTCTCTCAGCTGACGTAATCACACAGAGAATTATCATCGGTGACCTGTGAGGGGCTGCACTCTGCTCCCTAAACCGAAATACGACGGTTAGTTATATTTCGGAAATAAAATAAATCTGACACAGAAATAGTAATGAATAAAAGTATTATATAGTTATATTTCTTGCTTCCCAGAACCTTCCTCTCTTTTGTATTCCTTCTCCTCTCTTCTGTATTCAGAGCCAACGCATGCGTGCAATAGGGGGAAGAGCCGGTGCATGAGCAATTCACACTGGCAAGACCAGCAAAGCAGCAGGAGCTAGCCAGAGTTAGCAAAGAGAGCCGGTGCACGCACAGTTGAAGGGAACCTGTCACAATTTGGCGTGTGCGCCGGCTCTCTGCTAGTCTCCAAAACTGAGAGAGCTTCAGAGAACGCCTGCGCCGGCTCAGAGCTTTCGGACTCATTCAGAGATCATTTTCTCCGAAATGTTACAGGAAAATGAGGAATCGAGCGACCACAGCATATAAGTGAAGCAAATAAGCTTTATTGGCACCAAGCCCAGAGGTGTCTCCACCCAAAGTCTGCACCCTGAACAAAGGAACGTTTTCACTTTTATTGCTTCCCATACATACACCCCCCCCCGCACAACTTATCAGCTGACTTGCAAACACTTCCATATCCCTTCAGTACACTCCTCTCCTCACCCATCTTAATAAGTCAGTCCTCAGTATTCTTCCATATTCTATCTCTGTCTTCTGCCTCCACAAAACGAGTCTGAGAGCTCTGAGGCGGGCTGGGTAAATGAGCTTGGCAGGCCCACGGGCCATAGCTTGAGGACCCCTAGTCTAGGGTATGGAATGGGCTTCCAAGGGAGGTGGTGGAGTCCCCATGAGTGAGGGTGTTTAAGGAAAGATTGGACAACCTCGTGTTGGGGATTACATGAATGGAGTCAGCTGGAGCTGGGGGTCAGACTAGATGGCCTGGGAAACCCCTTTGGACTTGCTTTTTTCTATGTTTCTCTCCATCCTTCCTCAGAGGGCACAAAAGCAGTGCAACGACCTCCCACTCACCCGCAGCCGCCCCTCAACTGCGTCCCCATGGCCCAAGAGCCTGCACGGAGCTCCCGAGGGAGCAGAAGCTTCTGCAAGCGCAACCTCGCCGCGGGGCAGGCACGTCCCAGGCAGACTTTCTGCAAGGCCCCTTCCTTTCGTGGTGGGGAGCAAAAGGAAACCCCTCCTCCTCTTTTTGCCCTACGAAATGCCCACCTCCTTGCACCGGCGCCCGCTGCCCGAGAGTCTCCCGGGGCTAAATTTCTGTCCGAGGGGGACTCATAAGAGGGGATCGCGCCATGGGAACCTCGCCGCGCTTTGCACCGGGGGAGCAGGGATGGGATCCCACAAGCGGCCCCTCCGTTCCAATGCCGGGGGAGGCGGATGGGCTCTCCCCTCTTCCCCCAATGCCGCCATGCTCGGGCTTTTTTCCTGCTCTTACCTCTCCCAACCCTACGAGTCCACCTTCTTCCTGGTCACGGATCCCGCCAGGCCGATCCTTGTCCGGGCTCACCAGGGAGGAGTCCACACGGCCCCCCCGCTCGCTCGGTTCCTGCCTCTCAGAAGGGCGCAGGAGCGGAAGGTCGCTGTTATAAGTGAGTTTCAGCTGTCCTTATACTTTAGTTTGCATAAGCGATTGCTTCACGTGTGGCTTGTAATTCGGGGTATTAGTGCTCGCTGTGCTCCTTGCACTGGCTTGGCGGTCCTGCAGGGACTCCCGCCTGCCTTTTTTCAAAATGTCCGCGCTGCCCGCTCTCTACACAAAGCGCCGCTTCCCGCCCTCTTCCAAGATGGCAGCGCGGTCGCCGTGACGCCCGCGAGGCTGCCCTCCTTCAAGATGGCGCTCCAGCCTTCGCTTGCCCTCTCCTGAATGCCCGGCGGCGGTGCCCGGCCAGGAGCGTCAGCCGAACGCTGCTCTCCCGCCTCCATCGCAGGACGTCCAGTTTGCTGCTGGAGGAAACTGGAGAGGCGGGACGGAGGGAAGCGCAGTTGCTCGCCCCAAAGCAAAGCAAGGCAGAAAGGGAACCATCCTGTGGGTAAATTAGGAGAGAACAAGAACCTTGTCACACGTGCAGTTCTTCACGTGTGCATCTAATGCTGTATGTGTGCCCACATATGTTATGCAGCTGGTCTCAGCCCGGGAACCTGAGAACTTGCATACGCCAGGACTACTGGTGGAAAACCCAGGTTACCTGCTGGACTTTTGGTCCAAAACCTCTGTTGCCAGCTGTGTGTTGTGTGAATGGGTCCAAGTTGTGTGTGAGACAATAAGCGTAAGAGAGTATGAAGCAGGGTTGTGTGTCTAGTAGTGAGTTGGAGAAAGAGAGAGTTGTACAGGTGTTCTCAATAGAATACTTGAATATGCTTTTGTTGTTATTAATCTTCAGATAACATCAATGTAACTTTGTATTTTATTAATTTACAATATTTATATTGCAAGAAATAATAGTTTTTGCAAAGGACCCTAGGGTTAGGCTAAGAATCAGTGAGTGGCCCAAAGTCACCCAGGGAGCTATGGGCTGAGTACCTGGCCTGGGACATGGATCTCCCAACCCCAGGTTAACCCTCTAACCACTCCACCACACTGCGTTCCCTTAGTCAACTCTCTTGTAAGCTGAAAACCCTCAGGGATCATAACCTGCTCATAGCAGGGCTGGGAAAGGAACCCAGAAAAAGAGTACCAGTTAAGAGTCCAGGGAACTGGACTACATAGACTCAAAAGGGTGCCTTTGAGTCTCTGGGTTCCCCATCTCAGCAGGGCTGCTTTCCTCATGTTGAGGCCACCCCCCTTACTCTCTGAGGAACTTTCCACACCAGAGGATGGAGTTCAGGGCCAAAACTTGCTGAGCTGGTGGTCGGCCCCCTGGTCTCAAGGATTGCTCAGCAGCTCTTGGATGTTCCTTCTGTCTTCTGAGAGTGACCTCCATTCTCTTGTTGTTGTTAGTCGTGAAGTCGTGTCCGACGCATCGCGACCCCATGAACAACATTCCTCCAGGCCTTCCTGTCCTCCACCATCCCCCGGAGTCCACTTAAGCTCACACTGACTGCTTCAGTGACTCCATCCAGCCACCTCATCCTCTGCCGTCCCCTTCTTCCTTTGCCATCTATTGTTCCCAGCATTAGGATCTTCTCCAGGGAGTCCTTCCTTCTCTTTAGGTGGCCAAAGTATTTGAGTTTCATCTTCACTATCTGGCCCTCTAAAGAGCAGTCAGGGTTGATCTCCTCTCGGACTGACCAGTTTGATCGCCTTGCAGTCCAAGGCACTTGCAGGAGTCTCCTCCAGCACCACAATTCAAAGGCCACAATCCTTTGGTGCTCAGTCTTCCCTGTGGTCCAGCTTTCACAGCCATACATTGCGACTGGGAAAACCATAGCCTTGACTATACACACTT